>CM053784.1:774728924-775981424 GCA_028749045.1 Cupressus sempervirens | reverse complement strand
ATATTGAGCTATATTTCCCTCTATCAACCCCTGTCTTTGAGCTCTTTCCCTCTCTACATATCTCTCTCACTCTCAGCCTTCCCCTCTCTCTTCATCGCTCCCTCCTTCCCTCCCTCTATTTCTACCTCATATACCTCCTCTCTTTATCTCCCTACACTTTCTACTATTTCACTTCTTCTATATCCCCCTATATATCTCTTTATCTATTCTCTCTTTCCCTTCCTATATATCTTTACTCCCCTCTCTTTTTTTCATATTTATTGTCTCTCCCTCTCTTTTTTTTGTATATTTCTATCTCTACTTATTTATGCTTTCTTATAACTCTACCCATCTCTCCCTTCAACTTTTCTATATCATTATCTCTCCATATCTTTCTATTTATTTATCTTTTTATCTCTCCATCACTTTCTCTTCTATATCTTTCCCTATAATTCATTTTATCTATCTTTTTATCTCTCCCTTTTATCTCCCTCTCACTATTTACATGAGAGAGAGAGAGAGAGAGAGAGAGGTCAACATAAACTTATCAATAAATTTCCCATATTAATATATTCTTATTTTTTATTTCCAAATGCACTTGATGATAGGGTTTAGGGTTCAATATTGATGGTGCAAGGTTTAGGGAATATGAGAGAGGTAGGGAATGTTTGTGTGTGTGTGTGTGTGTGTGTGAGAGAGAGAGAGAGAGAGAGAGGTGCACACACCTCTTTTAACTAAAAAGAAAGGTTGTGATATCCAAATTTTAATCAAATAATATCTTTACTCACAAAGGTCCACCTCTCTCTCCCTCTCTCTAAACCCTAAAAGTATTGAAGCCAAAAAACCTAAACTCTAAAATTTAAGTCATTCCTCCATCTTCTAGTCTTAAACAATCTAAAAAATCTTTAATGGGTTGGATTCTTTGTTGTGGGTTAACACACGAGTTGTTAGGGGCTAACATTTCGTATTAACCATTTTTGTTCTTTTAGAAAGTGATTGTCATGCCCTTTCTGAAATAGAGAAATTCACTATTTTGGAAAGCTTGCTTTCTTGCCTTTCCAAAATAGAAAATTTCTCTATTTTAGAGAGCTTCTTTCTTTGCCTCTACAAAATAGTGACATCGAGTTATGACAAATAGGCTTGAGCCATGTGGTAGTGGGAAAACTTGTGTGTTCTCCCCCATTTTTGTCATTTCGCAAGGGTCATTTTTGGCGACCTACAAAAATTGTGAAATTGATGCTACCTCTTCTATTGTGCATTGGGAAATGTGTCAACCAATAGTTTGTTCCATGTGGCATTGCCATGAAAACATTTCATGTTATCCCATTTTTACTCTTGGCAAAATGGTGAAACTAGTTAGGCTCTTGCATGTGGTAGCGTTAACATTGCATGTTATCTCATCTCACAATTTCTTTTGTTGATCGTGTAACTACCTCTAATCAATAGAGTCTTGGTAGATCACCATGTGGTGAGGAACAAGGAAATAGAGATATTAAACTTCATCTAGGTGTAGGAGTCATAGATGTGTTAACACATGCTTTGGTAGGGGTTAAGATATCATCTTAACCATTTTTGTTATTTCGGAAAGTGATTGTCATGCCCTTTTTGAAAAAGTGAAATTTTCTATTCTAAAAGGCTTTCTTTCTTGCCTTTCCAAAATTGCCAATTTTTCTATTTTGGAGAGCTTCTTTCCTTGCCTCTACAAAATAGTGACATCGGGTTATGACAAGTTCACTTGTGCTATGTGGTGGTGGGAAAACTTGCATGTTATCCCCATTTTTTTCATTTCGCAAGGGTCATTTTTGGTGACTCAAAAAATCTTGAAATTGATGGTGCCCCTCTTCCAAAAAGTGTTGGAAAATGTGCCAACCAATAGGTTTGTGCCACATGGCATTGGGAAAATATTTTGTGTTATCCCATTTTTGCTCCTATTGAAATAGTGAAACTAGTTAGACTCTTGCATGTGGTAGGGTTAACATTGCATGTTATCCCATCTCACAATTTCATTTGTTGTTTGTGTAACTACCTCTAATCAGTAGAAGAAATTTTGGGATGAGATAACACGTAATGTTAACCCTACCACAAGGAGTAGCCTAACTAGTTTTCTCATTTTGCTAATGGAAAAAGGGAACTAAGCGAAATAGTGAAAGGTTTTGTCATTTTGTAGGCTACCATTTTGACCCTCCACGAAATAGAGAGATGGGATAGAATGAAAGTTTAAAAAGATAACCAAACACATTAGCCCACTATGAAAGATTTTAGCCTATTAAAAATTTCTCAGATCGATAACGAGGATAACACAATAGTTTACTATATAAAAACTTGACATGTTAACATATATCCAACAATTATTTTAGAATTTGTATGAGGTTTTGTATTCCAATTTATGATGCCTTTGGGATGTAATATTCTTATAATATTTCATCCCAACTTGTGAGATGAAATTATCAACTTGATACATAATAATTGTTGGCTAATTTTTCCCCCATTTAGTCCATCACTGATAGTAGCTCTAAGATATTTTTAATGGGATAAAAAATTTCACTATGGGTTAACATGTCATGTTTGTTGTGGCAAATCATCATGTTAACCCCATTTCATTATTTTGCAAGGTTCCCTTTTCTCCATTTGTATTACACGTTAATGGTCCTAAACAATCTTAAATGGTCTTAGGACTCATTAATGGTTCTTATAAACCATTAGGACCCCTTCTGATACATAGTGTGTCCTAAGTGGTGCTAATAGGTACTATGGGGTAACTATAGGATGGGATAACATGTTAATCAATAGGAATGACTGTAGGAGGTGAGAACATGCTATATTAACCATTCCACATGGAAGAACCTAACTAGTTTTCTAATTT
The DNA here is from genome assembly GCA_028749045.1 of Cupressus sempervirens. Taxonomy (NCBI): domain Eukaryota; kingdom Viridiplantae; phylum Streptophyta; class Pinopsida; order Cupressales; family Cupressaceae; genus Cupressus; species Cupressus sempervirens. The sequence continues at coordinate 775,978,582 of CM053784.1, read as the reverse complement.
CTCCAAGGGCAAAAAGGGAGCCCAAGAAAACAACAAAATGTCTCTTAATTTTGCAAGCTAACAAATTGACCTCTCATGAAATAGAGAAATATGGATAACATAAAGGTTGAACACCAAAAGCTAACATATTAACCCACTATGACTTGTTTCAGGCCATTAATTTTTTCTCAAATCAATTATCTATGATTTGCAAAATGGGGGAAAAAATAACCAATATGTGATTTTCCCAAAGTCACTCAATCTTAAAGATTGATGATTTTTTAAATTTATCTTTCAAAATTATAATTTTTTTGTAACTACCTTCAATCCATAGGAATAACTGCAAGATGGGATAACATGCAATGTTAACCTGTTAGGTAGAAGAGCCTAACTAATTTTGTCATTTTGCTAGGGGCAAAAAGAGAACCCAATAAAATAGCGAAAGGTTTTTCCATTTCATGATCTTCCAAATTACCTCTCATGAAATTTTTTAAAATGAGGCTAATAGTCCAGTTATCATTTATAGTGGGTTAACATGTTAATTATTTGAGGCTAACCTTCATGTTATCTCATTCCACTATTTCATAGGGTTCTTTTTTGCCACTAACAAAATGGTGAAACAGAATGGATCCATGTGGCAGACCCAGACTAGTTTCATCATATTGCAAGGGACAAAAAGGAACCCAACAAAATAGTGAAATATTGCCAACATGATGTATTATCCCACTGTAACATATTTTAGCTCATTAAAATTTTCTCAGATTGGTTATCTTTGATGAGTTGAATGGGAGCAAAAATAGCAACGGTACCCAATGGTTTTCATTCAAGCATGATTCAAGAAGGATTTTCTTGGTAGAAACATTTTTATTTTTATTTTAAAATATGTTAAGAAATATAGTTTTTTTATTTTTTCTATTCATCTAGACTTAGTAGATTTGACATGGATTTCATTTAGGCACAAATTATAATTACATCGGTACATATGTTCTTTTATATGGTTCTATTCGTATTTTAAAATATTTTACTATGCTCATATATTTAGTTTCCACTAAATTGTATGAGATCAATTAATGTCAACTTTATCCTTTATTTTTTTCATATTATCTTTATTAAGATTAGAATCTAATTTTAAAAAATTGCACTTTAATCTTTTAAGTTCAAAAAATGTAAAGTTAAAACTAGTTAATGATGCAATAATTTGTATTTACTTTATTAACTGACGAGATTATAAGAAGGAAGATAATTGAATTACTTTGGTTTGTGACTGAGGTTGAGTGGACTTGAGGCTATCTATTTATTGTATGGAGTTTACCCCTCCATATTGAATAGAGTTCTCACTAGTACTTCATATTTACAGCCAAACCATATCAATTTTTTTTTTTAATTAGTTATAGAATTATAAATTAGGGATGGGGTTAGTATTAAATTAGATTTGGTGTTAGGATTAAGGTTTTATTTATTTAGTGTGCAATTGTGTTTATGGTTAGGGTTTTATTTTGTATAGTGCAAGGTTTATTATCCAATTAGGTTTAGGTTTTCAGTCTATTTTTATTAAATATTTTGTTTCATTTTTAGGTTATGATGCAATTTAGTTCATTGTTAGGATTAAATTTGGTATAGTGTTAAGGTTACATATTGTTGAATTTGGATTAGAGTTTGAGAATTAGCATGTTCAATATCTCATTATATTTAGTTGAATTTGGAATAATCTTATCTCTTATTATCTTTATCTCTCACACATTGAAACTCAAAACTCTCACCAAGAATGACAACAAAATTATTATATTGTTTATAAAAACTATAATGCATTGATTTAATCTATTCAATCATATTTCTTAATTTGTAATTTATTGTTTTAGATAAGTAACAAAAATGATGTAATTGAAAATGTTTTGCACTCATTCATGTACATCTAAATATAGATCTTCCCATTTAATTTAAAGAAAGAAATTAATTTATCTTTATTTTAAAAACTAAATTTAAAACATCTCTAATACATATGAATTTATATTCAATTTTTTTTATTTTAAAAAAAGATAAATATTTGTATAGAAAATAGTGAAGGATGTGATGAATATTGTTGTATAGTGAAGATACTTGTATTACAAATGACAAATAAAATGTAGCAAGTACATCTAAAGAATAGAATCATACTCAATCAGAGTTCTCAATTTAGAAATAAATCGCATTTAAAAAAAGATAGGCTAAAATTAAAGGACAATATAAATTTATATAATATAAAAATTCATACTATAAAAAATAATCATTACTCATCAAATTAATACTAAAAATATGTTTTTTTTCTAGAATCTTAAAAAACTAAATTACTTACTAAAATGGAGTGATTTTCTAAGTTACTGAGCTTCCTAAAATAAATTATGACAAACTCATAAAAAATTTGTTTCTAAAAATATTATGGTTTGTGATAGTTTAATATGAAAAATAAGATTAATATTATCTTAAATTATTATTTTTATTAATAAAACCCAATTTAAGAAAAATGGTGATTGATACCATTAAAATAAATATATTTTATTAAATGAGGCTTATTCCAATCAAACAGCAAGCTATGTTGTTTATGCCTCATCATTACTTTGTCAAAAGGCCTAAGAAATTAGAATAAATTAAAAATAAAATCTATTTATTCTCCATACTTAAAATGCAACTTCTAATATACAATTAGAAGACCTTAAATTTCAATCCAATCTAATTAATAAAAAAAAATCAACCAAAAATTACAAAAGTTCTGATAACAAGAAGGGCTAATAATTATTTGTATTCCAAAACTAAGGAATAGAGCAGCAAACTGGATATAAACTTCTTGTATTCCAAAAGTAGGGAATAGAGCAACAAGCTAGAGATAAACTTTTTGCTCCATATCCTTGTAGTTGTGTGTGCAGTGGTTGAGAGGGTAGCAAGATCGTAAAACATGCAACATCAATGAAAATATATGTAAAATTTTACAAAAATCCTGAAATATATACAAATCATGATTGAAGGAGATGGAAACTTTGATCAAATGGATAAGCAGCAGTTGTAATGGTGTTGAATCTTTCATTTATAACTACAATCTCAGTCTTGTAATCATAAATAATATCAATCTAATAAATATTGATTGATAATTATGAACAATGTATCCTTTTCACAATACTCACTCTATCACTAGAATTTGAAATCCATTCAAAATATTTAAAAAATGGTTAATGATTGGTAAAAATACCACCATAACATTTGAAAGAAAACTAAAAAATAGGAGGAGATAAATACCTGACATAAATTGGTCTCTATGACTAGGTTAATCTTTTCATTTTTTGGTGAGTGGATTTTTTTTTGTTAGCTTGCCTATGCATTTTATTCAAAACCACCATCTATGATTTTATCATTGAATACATTCTTACCTTGTCTCTATTTATAAATTAGATTGATGAGAATAAACATGAAAGATTACACAACCTATTGCTCAAATCCCTAACAATGAAGCTTCCTGCTGCTCGAACCCTAAGCTCCACCCAAAATGACATTGAAATGGAATTGTTTTCAAAAAATATATCTTTGATTTTTTATTGAGCGAGAAAATATTTGTAATTTATATTGGGTGGGACAGGGATTGTCATATGATGATGCACTCGATATTACACGTATGAAAGGATGATTGGTTTTTTGTCGTTAACATTCTCCATCATTGCTCCGTTTGCAGACATCATGTGTGAATAGTTGTATGTATATTTTAGACACCCAAAAATTGGCAAAGACCTAAATCATGCAATTTTGATCAATTAATACAAACTAAAGAGAAAATCAAAAGAAACACAACAGACTTTCAAATCAAAAACCACATCAGGTCATTAATCACCTATCAAATCAACAAGACCTAAATCAACTTTAAAAGAGGAGAAAAACAATTCAAATTCATAAAATGAAATGCAAAAAAGGAGGAGAAAAAAAAAAGACATTTATTAAATCAACAAAATCATTTATCCTCACAAAATTGGAAATCTCCCTTTTTCATTTCAAAAGAATTAGAAATATCCTCAATTATCCTCAAAATCAAGTATGTTGGACTCTTCCTCCTAGTCTCTTATGAGATATTTTTAGTTTCACTTTCACCCACCAGTCAAAGGTGAAAATCTTGATTCTTACCCCAACCCCTTCCGAAACCCTATAAATAGGAGGGAAATCCAAGAGCAAAGGGACCCAAGTTTTAGGCATCTACACTATAGGCACATTTTGATTCATCATTTTAGCATTAGCATTCTAGCAAGTTCATAGCATTTCAGTATTGCTTTTATGTCATTTAACATTATTCATTGCATGTTAGCTTGTTGCATATCCATTTTGATAGCATATAATCTGCATTATAGTCATAGATCTTGTATGCATTCTTATAGATCTGCATTTTTAGCATACTCTCATTCTAGAATTGTCACTAAGATGTTGGTCTAAGAGCTACTTTAGCAGTTGTAGTTAGGGAAACATGAGATTCTCATAGAGATTGCATTATGATGATGATATCTTGGGTCTAGTCTAGTTCATCGTCAGTCTATTTGCATTCTACACTAAGGTTTCATGAATACGCATTCACACCGTGTACAAAATGGCACCTACCGTGGGGCAGAACTAAAAGCCTCTCTGTTTTCAAGTTTTTCAATCTAATCTTTCATTTCTAGTATAGATCTGTGTTTCTTGCTATTCTCTTGTGCAGATCTCATCGAATACAAGTTCTACAGTGTTTGGGAGGCCTCATATTAGCAAGAACAACTTTCCAAAGTCTTCCTTGAGCATACAAGGGTCGGATCTGGATCTTTTGGCACTTTTGAGATCTATTTCAACACTTCTTAGAGAAATTATAATGCTCATGAACTATGTTTTAATGCATTTAATCTTTCTGTAGAGCATATAAACAGTTCTATAACACATTTACATAGTTTTGTAACGCATCTGCATCTTCTTATAGCACTTTTGAAGAGTTCTATAATACATTTAATCATTTTTGTAGCGCATATGAAGCATCTTATAGTGCATTTGATTTTCTTATAGTGCATTTGCATAATTAAATAGTGCATATAAGGTTTCCTATAATGCATATGAGCATTTCTATAGCACATCTGGTAAAAATTATAGTTTTTTGAATCTAACTTCCAAATCCAAATATTGTTTTCTTATAGGTTCCTTCTGTGTTAATGAAAAAGCCTTCAAATTACAGACAACGTGCAATAGGAATGAACACCCTCATAAATGCACCTAGCCTTTGCTAGCTCATAATCAGGTAGGTGGACCTCAGCTCTTGTTGATCAAAAGTGTGGCATTTCTAAGTTTTCAAACATAGCTTAATAGAAGCATTCGATCTTTCTAATCTAATAAAGAAGTAGGCATATGCTCTCAACTCCTTCGAGTTGATCAGAATACCTGACCTTATGTAAAGATCGGTCACAATTGAACAAGGAAAGAATCCACATAGAGCCTAACTAGGAGCCCCTCTATCTTTAGTACTATAAGGACTAGTAATTAAACTTCATGTGTGTTGTGTTTAGGAAGTCAAAATAGTAGGGATATACTCTCACTCCCCTTGAGTGATTAGACTCCCAGACCTGTTGTGATTTCCATTTCTTGCTTCCCACTAGGTAGGGTTATTTAGCCCTAGAAAGGCTACCTCCTTAGTTGCCTTAGTAGGGTCGGTGAGAGGGATTGCCTCCCAATCTTATATTCTTAATCGAATGCAAGCAACCTGTGTTCAAAATATAGCCTTCCTCGATTAGTCCCGCTGTTAGAATCTGATAAGATTAATAACCCAGAAAACTAGTGCAAAGAGTAAATATCTAAACTATGAATGCAAATGATACAAAATCAAAATAGCATCATAGAGTTAGTCTCCAAGAGAGTAATGCAAATGCTGGAAGCAAAATAGCATTAAGAGGATGCAAAAACAAGAGATACAAATACAAGCTAGGTAGCATGTTTATATAGGCTAGGAAGAGGGAGGAGGTGGCAACACCAACCAATTAGGAGCAACCATCTATCGGACTAAAGATAGCAAAGTATCTTCCCAAGATAGCTAATGGATGCTCACATGTAGGAAGGTGACACCTCACAACCATTCACCTAATAAGACATGCTTTATTAACCTAAGCGAGATTATTAAAAGTGTAGAAAAAACCTAGCAAAATAAGAAAAATAAAAAACTACACTAACACCCCTCCATAAGTGAAGCTTAGGTGGATGCTAACCTAACAAAGCTATGAGAGCAGGAAAATGGGTCCTAGCAACAAGGCCTGATCAGGTACCCAATACAAGAAAAAGAACTAGATGAAGGAAACTAAGCCTCCAATCTAGGAAACGTCCCAAAGAGAGGAACAAAAAAGAGCATGAAGCATCTCTAAAGCATGAAGCTGCAAACACTGTCAGAAGAAACTGTTGGAACCCCCACTGAAATAGTGCATGACCAGGTAGAGAAGACAAAGTCTGAAGAGCTGATCAATCGAAGAGGTGACCTCCAAAGGTAGGAATGAATGAGTGTCTATATAGTAGATGAACCATCTCACCGAAATGCATAGGTGCCTAGCCACTGCATCCGCCTAGTACATAGGAACAAAAATTGAATACGTAGATCACTCAACCGAACCAAAGAAGCAATAGAGCCAACAGGTGAACCCACCCATAATGCTGAATAGGGAGAGGGGTGACAGGAACAATGAAATGCAATGCCAAAAACATCTGCAAGAAGAAGAATCAGAAACACCAACAGTGCAATAGAAGTGCAAGCACAAGATAAAAGGCGGTGTCACTAACACACTGCATGGGCTAATATCGTGGAAGAAAAATTCACTTGACAAAGGTGGATGAGCACAAAATGGCAAAACATCATGACCCCCCATGGCACTTTATAATTGAGTGCGAGTACAAACAAACACAAGGTGTACAAGATCCTAGATATGAAAAAGCAGACACTTTATCTCAGTGTGTTTACAGGAAAAGGAATGCAACAAAATAGAAGCATACAATGGTCAGAAGTCAGAAAGAAGAGTGAGCCAAAAGAACAGAAGAAGAGATTCCAGGACTTGTAGAATCCAAGTAATCCGCCAGAGTGTGAAAGTGCAAAACTCGAAGGAGAAAGAACCTGAAGCAGAATCTGGATAAAAAAACCTTTGCAGCTGAATAACTCACAGAACCATCTTTCCAACGATATCTGGCAAGCCCAGAAAAGAGTCTGAATGAGCGAAATATGGCTTTCGAAAGGCAAAATAGACCATTTGGCTTTGACTGCCAAAATAGGAAACCAAATTGTAGAAAAAATCAAAAAAACTTGTAGCATCATCTCCGTCTCAGAACCATCTTTTCGACGCATTTTTTGGATCAAAAAAATACGTCCGTATGCTCAAGTTACGAAAGAAAAATCGACAAGGCCTCCTCATGAAGAGCATATGCTAAAAGTGAAACTTGGGCACAATAATCAAGGAAAAAAATAGCACCACTGCGATCTACTCAAAAAATCATGCACTTTCAAAAAAAGAATCACCTCGATACGAGGTCGTATGAGAAAGTTATGATCCCCCGAAGTTTCCAAAACGAGAACTGTGCACAGTCACGGCTGAGAATCTGCAATTTTTGAAGAATTCATGCATGAAAATCAAAAAAAAACTCCACTAATGGATAGAGAAAAAAAAAATAGCAAAGTTCATAACAAGAATCATCAAAATCGGAGTCCGTATGAGCAAGAATAAGACATTTGAAAACTGCATTCAAATCTGCGACTGCCAATGGAGAGGGGTATGGCTGTAGCTTTGCATGCTCGATTCTGCAAAACATACAGCTTGCATGCAAAATCTAAAAGATACCCAGATGGTTTTTTGGGGCTGCAAACAAAACCCAGAAAGCATTTTTCTTGCTAATGTACAGAAGATGTTGCTGTAGTGTAAATCAAACACTTTTAACAATAAAAAACGGCTCCAAAAATCAAAAAATGACCCCAGCAACTAGAATATGAAATGCAAATGCTAGATCAGCTTCCTAAGTCCACCAAAGGCATACTGGAACCTGCAAAACTGATTGAAAATTCCAAATATGCAAGTTGGTTGTCAGATTTGAGATTGAAACCCTAGAGAAAAATCATTTTTGTCAAAACTTTTTTTATTCTTAGGATCATACAAAGATGCAAGAGAAGAGCATACTTCATTTTTCAAAAAACTACAATAAAATTTATTTGCCCCCCTCGAATCTCTCAAATAAGAAAACTAAAATCTACTCTTGCACATAGAAAAGCTCTGATACCATGTTAGAATCTGATAAGATAATAACCCAGAAAACTGGTGCAAAGAGTAAATATCTAAAATATGAATGCAAATGATACAAAATCAAAATAGCATCATAGAGTTAGTCTCCAAGAGAGTAATGCAAATGCTAGAAGCAAAATAGCATTAAGAGGACGCAAAAACAAGAGATACAAATACAAGTCAGGTAGCATGTTTATATAGGCTAGGAAGAGGGAGGAGGTGGCAACACCAACCAATGAGGAGCAATCATCTATCAGACTAAAGATAGCAAAGTATCTTCCCAAGATAGCTAATGGATGCTCACATGTAGGAAGGTGGCACCTCACAACCATTCACCTAATAAGACATGCTTTATTAACCTAAGCGAGATTATTAAAAGTGTAGGAAAAACCTTGCAAAATAGGAAAAATAAAAAACTACACTAACACCCGCAAGAGGTTATGCCAAACCTCCTTAGCATTGGTGGGAAGCTCTCTATTATAGGAGAGGTAAATTTGAACACAGTTGGAATACTAAGACCCACTAGTCACCGGCTCTAGATAACCTTGATAGGAAGCCATTTTCTTCCATTTTCTAGGTGCATGTGGTTTTACATTTCTCTTTGGTTCTATTGATATTGTGCTTGCAAGTACTTTAAAACTTAATAATAAACACTAGTGTGGATCACAAATCCTTCAAGAAAGACAAACTTCAAACCAGTATCGAGAAACCATGTCCAAGATGAAAACATTGTTGAATAATCCTGAAAGTAGTGCGTATACTACATAAAACAGTGCTTTTGAATATTCCTGTAACACTTCTAATCTATGTTATGATGCATATACTTATAAAATAGTGCATCTGAGCCTTCAAGAAGGCATCCAATTCATGAAATAGCACATCTTGTGATACATCTGAGAAAAAACATAAAATAGATGCTATCTGTGTGCATCATAATTGTGAACAAATGATAAATTTGGATACCCTTTTCCTTGATGGTATTTTACAAATTTTGAGAAGTTTCATATCTGACCAAAAACATCCTTTTTGAAATAAGAAGAGCTACAAACATCATTATCAACCCAACAATTATCATTGCTTCATTTGGCACATCAAGTTAGAAATGTTTGGAGACACACATCCATCCCTTACCTAACTTCGTGAAAGTGAAACTCATCCTATCAACATTCGTAAACACCTTGTCCAATCTAACTTGTTACCACAGACAAATCACAATCAATGGGAACCCTTTCCTTTTTGAAAATTTCCTAAGAACTAAAGGAATCCAACTCACGTTTCATGCCACTACATAAAACCGGTATAGCTACAAAACCAAAGCAATTTCCTATATGAGTGAGTGCTATAATAGCCAATAGAACCATCAAACACACAAAACCTCTAAATCTCCTCAAGCTTACTACAACAACAGATTGCCCACAAAATGCAGTTATTCACAAGTCACCCTTGTTCAATCAAAACTCAGAATATGTGGCCACAATGGGTTTATCTAACGTATGGGATGACAAAAGTATCGAAACTAAGATCAAAGATTTCCAAGAAAATCCTAAGCTTGTCGACATCATGGACAAGATACTCAAAAAACATAAGGAACGTTATATACTAGTGTTAGCACAACAAGGTGTGAAATTACCATCCAATTTTGATGTGACCAACTTCAAATGAGATAAATAAGAGTCATCCCTAGATGTTGTCATGCAAAAGTTACAAGACCTACAAGTGCAAATGGAAAGAATGAAGAGAGGAAAAACACAACCTATAGAATTCAGCCTCGAGAAGGTGTGTCCTCTCCCCTTTGACAAGAACATTACCTTCACTCCTTTCCCACAAAATGTACAAATACCAAAATATGATAAATATTTTGGCACATTAGATCCGCAAGATCACCTTAGATAGTTCTATACCTTGAGTATGGAAATTTTTCCATGACACAACATACCTGGTGCAATTGTTCCCTAGAAGCCTTGGAGGGAAAGCCATGGAGTGGTTCTCCAAGCTACCCTCCAATATTAAAACCTTTGACCAACTAGCTTTCGTATTCATCTCCCAATATTCCTACAATATCAAAAGGGAAGTTACAATGATCAACCTATGCAACATGAAACAACTCCCTGGTGAGTCACTCAAAACTTTCTTACAAAGGTGGAGACAGACTTTCGCTAAGTATCACAGAGACATACTTGATAAAGAGAAGACTAGCATCTTCATTAATAGTCTCTCCAAGCCAATGAATTATTGGCTCCAACTCCAAGGGCCCAAAGATTTCAAAACCACCTTAGAAAATGCTACTAAGGTAGAAGAGACCTTACCAAATAATGACATCATTAAACTATCAAAAGATGGTAAGTTTTTTTCAAATAACTCCATGCAGACTCATAATTCCTCTAATCGGGCCACCGATAAACAAAAGTCGTGTTGGCAAAATAGCAACAAGAACACTGTTAATGATGGGATGGTTGAAGCCAACCATGTGAAACCTCAAAACCAATCCCATCTAAACCAAGCATATCCTTTTGTCAATAACACCAACCCAAATGCATCCCAATAAGGCAATGCCCGCTCGTTCTATCGATGCAATGTGAAAACCCCCTCAATGACCAATCAACAATTTGCTTACAATCAAGCTCCTCCTCCTAGTAGATACCAATCTTCCGATATACCCAAGGTATATACTCCTATCAAAGTGTCTTACAAGAGTGTCTTGCAAACCCTCTTGGTGGATGAGCTCATTATACTTCCTAAGGCTAAACCCTATGAACCTCAAGTCAAACCAAAATGGTGGAATGACAAGCACATTCTTGCCTACCATCAAAATAAGGGGGCATTTAACGAATAATCATTTTACTCCTAAGGAGGCAATCCAAAAATTGATCAATGACGGGGTCATCGAAGTAAACAACCTTAGCAATAATGAAGACCATACAGCCTTCAAGAATCCCTTCATGAGTCATGAAAAGGGTGAATCCTCCAAAGCCAACCAAAATGCACCCCCTCACACTAAGGTTAATTATGTGCATCATTACAACAATACCATTAACATGATTTTCAGCTTTGATGACACCATAAATGTCATCATAGTTAAGGATAAAAACAAAAAACAATCCTCAAACACTGTTACCTGAGGTCAAGCCTCTAAAGTTATCCTACCAGGACCTGTGACAAATCTTGATCATGCAGCTATAAGCTCCTCCTTGCCCAAGTACAACTTGGTCAACCAATTACTTAAAACTCCTGCCCATATCTCCATTTTTGAACTATTATAGATTTCCTCAGAGCATAAAGAAATACTTACCAAAGCCTTAGTACTAAACAACCTAGATGTGAGAAGATTTCAAAACATGGTCAGCAACTTGGTTGCCCCTCACAAAGTATCTTTTTTAGCCCAAGATGACATGTCCATCATCCAATCCCAAATCTCTCCTTTGCATATTGAAGTCTTTATCCATAGAAATAGGGTTAAGCAATCATTGGTCGATGGTGGAGCAGGCCTCAATATTTGCACACTCAATTTAGTAAGAGCACTAGGGTATACAAAGGATGTTGTTGACCCAAGGAAGAAAATTACCATCAAAGCTTACAATGATGAGGAAAGATCCTCCAAAGGCATGGTTATTTTGCCAATCAGAGTAGGACTAGTTGTGAATGAGATTGTTTGTCAGGTCTTAGATCTACAATTAACTTATAACATCCTATTGGGAAGACCGTGGATTCATGACATCAGTTCATTCCCTCCACTTATCACCATTCTCTTAAATTTCCTTGCATGGGTCAAGAAGTGACCATACCCGGAGACCAACATTTTGCACAATATTGTAATTCCCTAGTTCCTCACAATCGGGAAGAAACTAATACACCAATAAATAACATCAGCCAGTCCATAACTATAAACACTTCATGCTCTATCAACCAAAATGATGACCACTCATCAACGTCAACTAAGGGTAAAGAGAAAGTAGGTTGTTTAGGTCCTTTCATTCCTTCACCATCATCATCCAAAGACCCTAAATGGTCACACTGTGAAGAAATGGATAGATTGATGAAAGAATTTGATAGAAAATGTAAATTGCATCGCAAAGGGGTGGGCGAGTACTCAGTTTCTTTATTTGATCCCCTACTTTCTCTAAGATCTCATGGAAAACTATCATCCACAAAGCCTTATCATGCACATTTTATTAAAGCAAGCATCAGGCCTCCAAACTCAATGGTAGAAATCAATCAACAAAACATTGATATCTCTCCCACCTACATGAAAAATGTTTTGACCTAATGAAAAAGATGGGATACATTGGAGATGGTCCTTTAGGAAAAGGGACATGCATCATTGAACCTCTAATGGCACAATTCAAGTCCAACAAGTCTAAAATGGGGGTAGGATATGATGAACAATATAGGACAAAAGCCTCTTCTGAAGCTCATACTAAGCATAGTGATTCCTCCCCTTCCACCCTTGCGTAGGTACCTAAAAAAAAGGATGGTTATGGATAGAAAACAACTGACATCATAAATGTGAACCTATCCCTCTCAGGTTCATATCCCATGAAAGAACCATCTATAAACACCTCTAATAACAAAGATGATGATGATTCCACTAAATGGGAATTTGAGTCATTGTCCAAGGAGTCTCTTCACGATAAAGAATGTGATGTAGCTCACATACCCACACATGACAGTTTGGCTACACAAGGAACAACTCATAGTCCAAGACCCACTTTGTTGAGAATCAAGATACAATAGAGCAGCTTAGAAGATGATGAACATGTCAAAGGATTTCAATTTCAAACCTTATTTCATGACTTCTTTCCAATAGAGGTTGAAGATGACTACTATGAGCCTCTCGCAAGCTCTACTTTTTCCAAAACTCTAGAAGCAATGATAACTTTAAGAAACCCCTCCCAAAAAAAAGTTTAAAATGCTAGTGAATCCAACATTTTGTGAGCAAGAAAATTTTAATGTCGAGGGTGATTTTTTTGTTCCATATAGGGAAATAAAATATTATATGTTGGCAAATTTTTTCTTGCCCTAGCAAAAATCATTTTAAATGTGGCGAATTAAATTTTTTTTTTCTAACAAATAAATAAATTATGGTTAGTTTTTCCCTTGCCAAAAATGAATTAATAATGTCAGAGGTGAATTACTTGTTTTGTAGGAAAATGAATAATAATGGTCTTGGCTAATCTTTAGTGGTAAACTAAAAAATTGTTTAATCTAAAAGCAAAATTTGCACATGTATTGGCTAGTGATTATACTAACTACTAAGTAGTCACTTCAAGTTTCAGCTTGTGTACTGTCTTAGGTGTATTTTTATTTTTATTATTATTAATGTCGTAACATCATTACATCAGTGTCACTATTACCAAGTTGGCTACAATCACTTTCATATTGTTAATAGTAAATACAATAGTTTTATTGTTCGTTGATTAGTTAGAGATCAACAATAGAACATGCATCTTAGGGCTACTCACTTGAAAAGACCTAGAGTCGCACATAATTCTCCAGAATGGAGACATGTGGAAAGGTTTTTATGGAAATCATTACTCAATGTCAAACACTATTGATTGTCCAACATTAATGCCAGTACATTTCGACGTTTCACACACTTGAAAATTTAATAGGAATACAAAAAAATAAGAAATGAAAGATCGCGAACACCAAAGAATTAAATGCAACTGCAATTAAATAGCCTCTTCAATTCCTCTTTCATTATCATTTATCATATTCTTCAATCTGAATTTAGTTTGTAGTTGCACTTTGCAAAGTTTCTTGAATCTTAGTAATGGATATGCCAATTCACCTGAAATACACTACAATGGCTCTGCAAAAGCCCTTTTTGGGCAGGATTCCTAACGATGTCCTCGCCATGGTTTGCAAGGTAGATGCTCAAAGTCCTTTTATCCACCATGCCATATTCATAGTACTCAGCCATGAAATTTGAGAAATGATAAGAGGTACCGTGTGTCCACGGATATTACCCCCTGCTTCCTTGTGTCTCTTCTCAACCTTGGAGGTAGTCAAACAGACATGCTGATGCTTTTGCATAATGTTTTAAGGAAACATTTTTAGAAGATGATGTCAAAATTCTTGTATTGGCCAAGCAGGTATCGAGGTCAGGCATTGGCATCCCTTTTGCAAATGTAGAAGACAAGTGTTGGGAGGAAGGCATAGGGTGCATTATATATAAGCATCATTTCTTGCTCGGTATGAATGATTAGCAATTGACTCACCATCAGAAGTGGGTGTGGCTCGAAAGGGATTTTCTATGAAAATGGTTGTTGTTGGATGATGTCAACGAAATTGACTTCATAAGGCTGGATGAGTTCAGTGACATCTGTTGGGACTAAAGATGGAGTAACTAAGAGGGGGGGTGAATCAGTTACTACAAAAACTACTCCACAAATCCCTTAGATGTCTAGTTACTGCTGATACTTGGTAACCATAACTTGTTACTGATCTTCAAGCATTCATGCATGCAATTGTAAATAAAATGAACAGAAGAGACACCAGATTTAACATGGAAACCCAATATGAGAAAAACCACCAAGTAACTAGTTACCAATTTTCACTCTTCTGAAGTGAGCCCTGTTAGGAGCCAACCCTATTAAAGGTTACAATACACACTGTTAGGTGTGACCCTGTTAGAGGATTTAATCACCCTATTAGGAGTGGCCTTGCTAGAGGTCTTTAGAACAATTCAACTGAACTGTCACCTTGTTAGAGGATTTACAAAATGGCTGTTAAACCAACTCTGTTAAGAGATTTGAAATCACTGCTATACTGGTTAGAAAATAACAATGAATTGACCTGAATAAGATGCAACTGAATTTGTTGATTACAGGTCTCTATTATGCACCATTAGATCCTCTTCGATCAAATATGGCTTTGTTGCTCCTTAATGATCTCTGATCATTCTTCAAAATTCGCTTTCACAATACTCAGTCATTCTTCACATTCATATCACATCAAATCCACCACTTGCACTTAGAATTTGCAAATTGA
Organism: Cupressus sempervirens; assembly: GCA_028749045.1. Lineage (NCBI taxonomy): Eukaryota > Viridiplantae > Streptophyta > Pinopsida > Cupressales > Cupressaceae > Cupressus > Cupressus sempervirens. The sequence goes on along the minus strand of CM053784.1, from coordinate 775,963,346 downwards.
CCTCTTATATATACCATTCAGATTATCAAGTCAGCTCATTCATAAGTTACATTTATCAATAAACCATACATCAGTCGGCTACAAATATTACTTTAAACAAATAAACGTTATTCCATAAGTCAATCAAATCTTTCATTGGCTGACCCTGTTCAGTAAATACTGCTTCCAAAAATAATTTCCTGAGTTAACCATCTTGACTCGATTAATAATTGCAATATCTGCAAAATCCTTTGGTTGTCGAGTTAACTCAGTAAGAACTAAATTCCTTTATTGTCCATGAGAGCTTGGTAAGAACTGTTTCTACCATATTTCCCTTTGATGACCGAGTGAGCTTAATAACAACTAAATTTCTTTGTTTAACCTTGAAAGCTCGGTAACAGTTGTCTGCTCGGTAGACACTGTAAACCTGTTTTACTAACCTTTTGAGCTTGGTAGGCTCTATCTTTTTCCTTGCTGACCATCTGAGCTTAGTAGACTCTGTCTGATGACTAATATGACATTTGTGTTGCATCAAAGACAACACACAATTGAACAATTGTATCCAACAGACATCATCCTCTCCAATAGATTCCTCATGAACGGACTTGAAGACCTTTCTGATTAAAGGCTTCAAGCCCTTGGCCCCTCAATCCGCTAATGCTTCCAGCCTCCCTAGTTCCCTGGTTCCCTGTTCCCTGTTTCTTGAATATTGTTTCCTTACCCATTGCTCTTAGGGCAAAAAAATGTTTTTAAGATATCTATATTTTTCTTTGGATTGGACCTTGCCCTTTTTTGTAAATTAAGAAATAGTATAACCAGGCTAATTTAATTAGCTATTTTGAATATCTATGCTATGAATTAATATTATGTACATTGTACAATCTAAGATATTATCAATGAAAACAATAGTTTTTGGCTTCTCAAATTGTTGTTCTTGTTAGTCTACAACTTTGTAAGTTTTTTTTTGGCATCTTGATTCTCAATGCACTGTTGAAATGTTACTATTAGTTTGCGACTTTGTTAGAAATAGTTAACTATTAATAATTAACTATTTTTCTTTAATCTGATTGGTTAAAACAAATGGAGCTTCAAGGAAAACTAAAAATTAATAGATTATAACCTTAACAAAGTTAAATATAATTTTGATAATTTATGTGTCAAATTTTTATTTCATGCCTATCTTGTCACCTATTGCTAACTTTTTTTCATTATGAAATCTTTTAAATGATGAAGAATAGTTTATAAACAATTATCACAATTTTTAATATATGTTAAATTTTAATAATTTATAGATATTTTAACTATATTATATTTTAATTTTGAAACTAAATAATAAATATGAATAAAAATATAGCATTTCCAATTATATTTTTAAATTGTAATTATTTTATTTACATTAAACTATTGTCATTATTATTATTTCATGATATCTTGCACCAATTTTATTTTATAAAATTTAATATATCTTCATTGAATTTTTCATATCATCTTTACAATAAAAATCTTATGATAGAAAAGAAAATCATTTTTATAATAGAAAAGAAAATCATTTATTTATATATATTAAAATTATTATAATAATTATAATAAATTATATTATATATATAATATTTTATATAAATAATTAAATTAACATCATGATTTTGACATGCTCATTGCTCAAGCTTACAAGTAAAATAATAATAATTAATAACAATTTCTTTTATTTTTCTCTATATTAATCAATATGCTATGTAAATTGAAAATTCTTTTCAATAACTGCGATTCAATTTTGGGCCAAATTTTAAAAGATTGAAGATAAAGTCTATTTCTACCTAAAATCGGGACATGTGTACTCGAAGATTCTACTTGAAATCTTGATTGTTGCATAAAAGAAGGATCGACGGCCCGAGATGAATTTCGAGTTGATTTGGAGAATGCTTTCCCATGTGCCTAAATTCATCCAGAATCGTGATACGTGTCTGGTCATTGCCAATTGGAAGACTCGGTTAATATTATTAATAATTATGTTTATAAAAAATTCTCACAATTATCAATATATGTTAATAATTTATAGATAATTAAACTATATTACATTTTTATTTTGAAACTAAATAATAAATATAAATATAAATATAATAAATATGAATAAAAATATAACATTTGTAATTATATTTTTAAATTTTATTTAAATTAAACTATCGCCATTATAATTTATTAATAATTATCAGTACTTGTCGGTAGGTACTAGACTTAGGGCTAAGAGCTAAATATTTTATTTACAATGTGATTCATTAATGTGAATATTTTTATTTTTTTAATGTAAGTGCATTGGTTTATATTTTATATTTTAACAATGTATTTTTTAATAAACCATATTATGTTTTTTGTCATTCAATTAAAAATAATATTACTTATATTATATAGTCATTTAAAATTTTTTATTATTATAAAAATATTTTTTATTTTTATTTATAATTATTTATTATATAATAGAACATATAATATAATTATTTATAATATGATATAATTATAACCATATGATATATATATATATATATAATGGAACATATATATCAATGATTATATAATTTATTTATGAATAAAATTTAAATTTAAATTAACATCATTATAAGAAAATATAATTATATTACATTTTTAGTAATTAAAATATTTTTTATATTATAATAAATTTGTTAAATTTAAATTAGATTTATATAAAAACTAAGGCAAGTACTAGTGGCACTTGTTTCATATTTTGCACCAATTTTATTTTTTAAAATTTAATATATCTTCATTGAATTTTTCATATCATCTTTACAATAAAATGTTTATGATAGAAAAGAAAATCTTTTATTTATATTATATTATAGCTATTATAATTATTATTATAAATTATATATTTTATATTTAAAAAATATTTTATATAAATCATTAAATTAACTCAAAATTGAGACATGTGTACTACAAGATTCTACCCGAAAATTGAAATCCCGACCATTGACTAAAAGAAAGATTGATGGCCTGAGATGAATTTTGGGCCGATTTGAGGAATGCTTTCCCAAATGCCTAGATTCATCTAGAATTGTGACACGTGTCCTTGACAAGTGTCATGATTGACATGTGTCATGATTCTGGATGACTCTTGACAACAGCGATATCACTCCACAAATTCACCCAAAAATCATATTGAATCATCGATAATTAAGTTCTATTTTTATTAATTAATTTATTTTAAATGAAAAAATTTATTCAAATGTATATCAATGTAATAAATTTTTTCTTTTTTGTATTATTGTTATGTACATTACTAAATTATTGAGTCTTGACTCTTTATGTCGTTTACATGTACATTGTACATACTATTAGTAAAGTACCTAAAACCATTGATTACATAATACTTTCTTTTTAACTATTAACCATGTATGCTTTTAGAGTATGAAGTTGAAAGTTCTCCAAGTCGAGTCTAATACGATAGGGTTTTTTTATTTCAAATTTTCAAAGACTGGCAGAATTCTATTTTGTGTTCTGAAGACTGAAAGTGTGAAACTTAAGAATCAGACGACAACACCAATTATCCAATCTCGATTCTGGGTATTTAATTTTTTTTTAACTTTTTCCATTGCAATTTGCAGCAATAAAAATCTTGATTTTAACTGTCTTAGGTTTACACTTTATAATTATTTTAAATAGGGTCTAAAGAAGAATTTTGTGTAATAACCAGTCGTAGTCATGGAAAAAACAAAGTCAAAAACCTCCCATACGAGTGCAATCATAAAGGAAAAGAAACACATCATAGAACTCAAGAAAGTGCAACAAACCCTAGGTTTCACCGATGAATGTCATGATATTTTTTATTCTATTATCCATGGAGATTTGGGAATCATGGAAATTAGGCATTCATTGTTTAATAAGTGGAAAGATCCATTGAAGGGGAGAAATTGTTACAAATATAACAACAGTATTTGTCCACATACCCGAAGTATTATCTTGCCCTGAAACTGTAATGCTATTCGCTCAGAATTATGATAAAAATAGAAAGGCAATTGTAAACCAAAACACTCAAGAGAAAATTTATCAATGTGGACGGTGACATCAACAATTTCAAGGATGTTGACAATGCAGGCCTAAATCTGACGTTTCAGATCTAGCGGTGAGATCTAACAGTGAATGCTTCCGCTCCTCGACCATATAAGCAATGTGGAATGTGGGGAAGCACCTAGCTGACATTGGTGTTGATGTGGCATGGGTAGGCTTATGACAAATGGGTAGGCAGTGGCAGGTACTCAATAAGACATGACATGGCAATGATTGAGCGGCAGGAGGTCCAATGAGAAGTTGCCACATGGTAGTGTATTAGGTGACCAGTGGACCAATCAGAGAGTGTCATTTGGAACCTAGGTGGCAGGTGATTTGGTAGACCCCAACCAATGGTGTGTTGCCACGATGCATAGGTGGTCAAGGTAGGTTGACCCGAATTGCAAAATAAGAGGGAAAAATCCCCAAAAGTGTAGAAATATGTTTTAAAAGGTCTTTCCAAAAAAGGGCACGAATTGCAAAATAAGAGGGAAAAATCCCCAAAAGTGTAGAAATATGTTTTAAAAGGTCTTTCCCCACATTGTGAAGTTGCTCGACCATTTAAGCAATGTGGGGAAGGTGAGATCTATCAGTCAATGCTTCCCCTCCTCAACCATTTAAGCAATGTGGGGAAGCACCTAGCTGACATGTGGCAGTAGGCTTGGTTGGTGTTGATGTGGCATGGGTAGGCTTTTGAAAAACTGCAAGGTACTGATGGTGAGGTGGCAAGTACTCAATAAGAGATGACATGGCAATGACTGAGCGGCAGGAGGTCCAATGAGAAGTTGCCACATGGTAGTGTGTTAGGTGACCAGTGGACCAATCAGAGAGTGTCATTTGGCACCTAGGTGGCAGGTGATTTGGTATACCCCAACCAATGGTGTGTTGCCACGATGCATAGGTGGTCAAGGTAGGTTGACCTGAATTGCAAAATAAGAGGGAAAAATCCCCAAAAGTGTAGAAATATGTAGATTTGACTTGAGTTAATTTATCACAAATAATCTAACTTTATTGTGCTTCCACAAAATCTCTAACCTCCCATTCTAGTGCTGGAACATAATGAGTAGGATGAGATAAATTTTTTAATATATAATAATTCTTTTATTTTTGCAATTTATAATATTTACAATGTTTAACAATCTAGATATTTATATTCTTATATTTAAATATTTTATATTTAGGAAAATATATTTTAATGGACATCTGATTTCAGAATTTGGTTATACATCACAATTATAAAATATTAAACTAATATTGACAAAGAAATTTCCACTTTAGAATTTCATTAGGACTTTATAGCTTGCAAAACACAGATGTGATTTAACAACTTTTATGTTTCCAACTACAATGCTTTACTACCATTTAACTAAACAACTTTTATGTTTCCAACTACAATGCTTTACTACCATTTAACTTTCATTATATGTTCTCTTGCTATTTGACAAGTTTATAACGCTCTCATTTCATAAATAATTAGGAAATAAACAAGTATTCTCAACTTGTCAACAAAATTGTTTTCTTGAACAAATATTCTTAGTGCTAAGTAAAACTTTGATCAAATCTATTTAAAACTTATCAACTATTGATCTACTTAGCTATCATATCCAAAAATGCATGTTTCACATGAACATAATTGTTCTTATCAATTGAACATTTTAGCTATCATATGGAATCTATCTATGTTTCCCCATCTTCTCACCCTATATATTCATTTCTTTGTCTCACATAATTCTTCTTCCATCTCCTAAGCAGAAGGTCGTAGGTTCGACCCCTACCTGGCACGCGTACCCTTTACAGTTTACCGTTTTAAGTCAATCTCCTACTTTCTTCTCCAACACTCCATTTTGTATTGACTGGTGCATTGCTGAGCGCATAACTAATTATAATGTTGATTCCCTCCTCTCCTGCCTCGAATATTTTCAATAGAAGCTCGAGAAGTTTATAGAAGAGTACAATATATCTTACTACCATTTGAAGTGCTCTCATTCTACCCTCAAAATATTAAAAACATAACATGTACTGAATGGAACATCAATTTAATTTTGTTATGTTTAAATTGAATTTATCTTGCAATGGTTTATAGTGACAGTCTTGCTAAGAATAAAAATGTCGTAGCTATTACCAACCATAAAATGGCTCAAATTTGCTTTGTTCACAAGCATTGACAAATTATCTATTTAATCAGTTTCTTCTAGTTTCTCAACCACCTCTTATCGAACCATCTCAAGACCATCACATTATCATGTTGGTTATCTTATCTTTATTTATAGGTGGATCTTCATATAGAGGGATGAAAAACACCTCAAAATGTACTCAACCGAAAATTTATCCATAATTGAGAGTGAATTTTTCACTCTATTAGACCTAGGGCTAGGGTTTAAACCAAAAAGCTTTAACAAGCGCATTGACTTGGATAAACTAGCATAGGTTTATGACAAATTGAAAATAATTTGTCAAGATTCATTTATTAAGGGTTTAATAAACTATGAGTCCTCTACTAGTGTTACACTGGACATAGACCATAAGCCTCTTTATCAGTATGATATTTTTGTGCCATGGGTTCAGAATATTATTTCTTTGTTATCATTTTGTCTAGGATTGGACACTAACAAGGAAGTGGGGGCTAGTGTTCTTGAAATGATTTATAATATCCATTGTTGAGGTCAGTCAGTTGAGAAGGTAGATGTAAGATATAATTTTGTTCAACACATTCTTGAATCTATGCAACAACAATTACTAATGATTAAGCAAAGTACAACTACAGGCAAGACGAAGACATTTAGGTTCACAAGTTACTTGTGCTACTTTCTTTTAGCAAAACATCACCCAATATTTGAGACAGAGAACAACAAGCTTGATATTGAGGTCTATAAGTTTGATGAGAAAACTCAAAAGAAATTAGAGACTCCAAGTCTGGTATATGAGTGGACACATAAGATGAGGATGATTGTTGCAAATAAAAACTACAACTATTTTGTAGACTTCTTTTTGGCACCTATTTACCAAAAAATCACAGGCACTTCGATGCCTAGATTTCTTGTGTCTTGTAAAGATTGCATTCAACTAGGAAGTCAAATTCAATTACTTGACTAGTTCTTCATGGAAGAGTACATTGTCTTAAAGTTTTGCGATTCAGTAGTTGAACCCTGCAAACTTCCAATGCATGTTACAGAAAGGGTTTTTACACTAGAATATGTATGGTAGATGGAGAGCGCATATGAACTTTTAAGTGGAAAAAAAAAAAAAAACAATATTTCCTTCCTTGCATTTTGCAATTGAAGACCTCACATTTGAGAGAAAGTCTTTCAAAGTGGCAAATGAATTGGTGACTTTTTTTGGCATTGATTTTTTCAGTCACTGGAATTATGATCCACTGAACATAATAAAAATGAGACTTATTGTCATTGATAGAAAAGTTAGAAAACAAAGATTCATGGGATGAGGTTAAGAAAGAGATAGAGAAACATGCAATAGAGAATAATATTTCAATGCAAGAATTGTCATCCCAAATTATGACATTGCACAAATCAAAACCTCTGACATACTTAAATTTCTACAAGAAAGCATCTAAACCTTCTAAGAGGCTATGCCAAAAAAAATTAAAGAGGCATTTGTAATTGAATTGTGCTATCAAACCAAGATGACTGATTTTTGCAAAATGTGGCAAAATTTGGGTGAACCAATGACATCTGCTAGTTTTGATGAAATTGAGGAGGATGAACTTTTTAGCAATTATTGGAATAAAGAGTATCCAACTGTACTATATGATTTTGGCAATGATAGTGATAATGAAAGAAAGAAGGACCTCAAGTCTGATGTCAACATTCAAGATATTTAGGATTCTGGGTCAACCAGGGGCAAAGATATTGTTAAACTTCAAATGAGTGATTCTATTAAACAAATGTATAGTAAAGGGGCAACTATGATACAAAAAATGAGTTATGCAAGTATAGGGCCCATTGGTGCAAGTGGTGAAGGGATTTGAAATCCAGTTCCAGTACTAGACCCACCCAAAAGAGGATGTAATCCAGTCATTGGACTGTCTGAGATTGAAGATGATTCATCTAGAAAGGGAAAAAACATTATACTTCTACTTTTGAAGGTCATCCCAAAGCATTATTTGTTAAATCTTCAAATCCAGATGTAGTTGATCCCACTAACACTGGCATTGGCACTAGCATGGATGAACTTTGTGCAAAAAAGAAAAAAGTTATGACAATTACACCACCAATAATGTCAGCGATTACTTCACCAATGTATGCACCAGTAGCTTCTATACAAAACCCAGAAAAAAGTCCTAAAACACCAAGATTTGGAATGGGCCATCTTCAGTATGTTGAAAATCCTCAAAATACAATTGTAGGTGGAGTAAGTGTAACTGGAGTTGGAGGAGCATACAACAATACAACTGATAATTCACCTTTCAAACACTCTATTGTGTTAGTAAATCCAAATTTTAGTTTGAACAAGTTTGCATCAAAGTTTGAATAGACAAGTGAAAGAAATAGGCAAATTATGAAGACTTTGAAAAGTGATGCAATTGCTGAATGTCAGGGGTCTACTAATAGAATATTTCCAACATATGATCCAAATAATGAAATGATGAACTTCATGACTGTTATGCCCCTGGATAGAGATAATAATCCACCAGAAAATGTAATAAATCATAACAATATACAATTTACTAGTCTTCAAATGGATTTGTCAAAAGTGAACAATATGGACAAAATCAATATATCAAAAGAGAGCAACAAAATGGTCTACTCTACACTTCTAAAAGCGGAAAGGGAAAACAAAAGGCTTACAAAGAAAATAGAAAAGTTACAGGTAGACCTTGATAATGTAAAGGTGAAGGAGAAAGCAGCAGACAATAAGTTCAAAGAATTGCAAAATAGGATAAAGAAATCTTCTCCTACAGAGGCAATTGTCTAGCAAGAAAAGATGAATGAACAAGTGCAAGATTTGACTAAAGAATTGGATGAGTGCCAAAAAAGACTTTAGCATGAACAAGCCTCTACTGCACAGTTGTTCAAGTTTGTAGAGAGTAGTGCACAGGTCAACAATAAATTAAAAATTGACCTAGACTCTGTTGTCAAGGAAAAATAATAATTTGAAGATTGAATTGGAGAATGAAAAGAAAAATTTGAAGTCTAGGGCAAGGATAATTTTTAATTTGCAAAAAGAATTGGGGAATGAGAAGAAAAAGGAGGAGTCTAGTGCAAACACAATCCACAATTTGAATAAGCAATTGGAGAATATGAAACAAAAAGAGGAGTCAACTGCAAAAACTATCAGTGATTTGAAGAAGGAATTGGAGAATGCAAAGAAAATAGAGTCTAGTGCTACTGCAAACACTAACACAATCCACCATATGAGGAGGGAATTGGAAATGCAAAGAAAAAAGAGGAGTCAGCTGCAAAGAAAATCATCGATTTGAGAAAGGAATTGGAGAACGTGAAGAAAGAGGAGTCTACTCAAAGACTCCGTGATTTGAAGAAGGAATTGGACAATGCAAAGAAAAAGGAGAAGTCCACTGCAAAGACAATCCATGATTTGAAAAGGGAACTTGAGGATGAGAAGAAAAAAGAGGTAACCACTGCAAATAAAATCCAAGATTTGAAGAAGAAATTGGAGGATGAGAGGAAAAGAGCAACTAATTGGCAAGGGCAACTAGAGGAAATACAGAAAAGGAGTGAAAAATAGATGTCTAAAATGAAGAAAAAGATGGAGAATGTAATGGAAAAAAATAGAATGACCTCTTTCAAAGACCATCATGTGAAGGATACTATAATAAACACAATTAAGCTTATCAAACAAGAAAATTGGGACAAAATAATGAAGAACAGTGATAGTTTGTTTGAAAGGCTTGATTTAAATAGCAATCTCAGACTTGTCTTTGAAAATGTAAAAAATGATATTGTGGGTAAAAGACAAATCTTCACCAATTCCTTAAAATATCTTGCCTCTATAATGACCATTGAAGTCTATCACAATTGTGAACAAGTAACAGAAATAGCTGAAGCTCTCAAATCTGCTTCCAAAGACTTGATAAAGATGAATAACATCATACTAAACTACTGACTTGGATTACCAAATCCAACTAACTCAGACAAAAAATCCATTGGAAAATAAAATTACATGAAAAAGTTACGAGACAGCATAAATTCTGATTTAGGCAACTTGCCTAAGGAAACCACTCTAGAAAGAATTGCAAGTTGCATCAAACCACTATCAGTAATGAATGAAGTTATAGATAAATTCTTTGATTCATGTAAAAATATCTGTCAGAAGTATTTATTGTTGATGAGGTTACAACTATTTAGCTACAACTTCAAACAAATGGAGCTTTCAAATGATGCAGAATGTAGTGCCCTAAAGAAATTCATTGAAGCTGGGACATCTTCTCAAACTAAAACTATTATTGTTGTTGTCAGTGGTAGTCATAGCTGATAGCACTAATAAGTAAAAACTTAGTAAGTGATAGTACTATAATCATTTTGTAACTTGTTGCTCTTTAATTTCAAATTTTGGATTTAATTTCAACTTTATTTAATGTTAATTGTTACAGGAATCAAGAGCCAGCATATTAGGATAGTTGGGCAGCTAGGCACTAGCATACTATTACTACACAGAGTAGATGGAAAAAAATTCCCTACTACTTGAAAAAATTGTACAATTAACAATGTGATTATATACCAAAGTAACAAGAATCAGAATTGGATCAGAATCAGCAAGCTCGAATCAAATCGTGAATCAGATCATCAAATCATGTGAATCGTGTGAATCGCCATGATTCTTAGAACTATGTTGTATGCACATAATGTATTATGTAGTAATAATCTAATTATACATACAATTAAAAACCGACCTACAACTATTGTTGCTCCCTTGTATCTACAAAAGGGAATTTAGGGTCAACGGTCATTTCAATTTGACATCAAGTCATTTGCAAAGGGTTGTAATTGTTTGTAATTGTTAAATGTATTATGTTACAAGCTGATTTGTAATTATAAATTATAATACAATTTTTTTTTAATAGAGCTTAGTATGTTAAATGCATTATGTTACAATTTCTTAAAGAAACTAGAATCAATGAAAATCTCAACATGTTAAAAGAATACAATCAATGAAAATCTCAACATGTAAGTTTGTAACATCAACATGTTCAAAAAAAAAATTAAGCATCTATAAAAGGACAGTGAATGAAGGCTATAAATTGATTTCTACAAACATAATTTATTAGTAGATAGAGTCTTAGATCAAAGCTACTACTACTAGCCTACTACTTGACTTACGCAGAAGTTAGAACTTAAGGTTGAGAAGCTACTATAGTTGCCAATCTGCCTAGACTGGCTCAACATCACTATCATCAGAATCCTCCTCATTTATTGCATATAACATTTCATTGTTCATTGTGTTTTCTTCAGATTCACTATCAGTATCAATATGCATGCCAAGGTCAACATCATCATCATTGCTTCCACTATTAGGACATGAACCACTACCACTGCCACTGCCACTTGGGTCTGAAATGTTGGCAATCCCTCTTCTTTGAGATTGGTTTCTCCAAATGCTAAGAGCCCTATCATATGAGAAACTATCTACCTCGTACCTAGAATTATAGAGCCTCAAACAATTATTCAAATTTTTGTCTAATTTGTTTCTAACCTTTGACTTCAAGAAGCACAAAGTACTGAAAACTCTCTCATCCTCCACTGAACCCAATATCATTGTTAAACATAAATCGCAACCTTGAAATATTTTGGTATATATTCTCTTAACTAATTTCTCTCACCAAGATTTTTCCAAAGCTTTGTTACCGCTCCCTCTTCATTTGGGTTCTCCATAAGATCATATTATTCCCTCATTATGTTTGCAAAAGAATATGATTGATCTCTCATTCAAGATTCATCTAAAATTTCATTTATAGTTACTCCATTGATTACTTTAGGTTTGCGAAAATGTTGAATCAAATTCGTCATCCTTCTTCAAAAATTAGTCAGACAGTTTAGAGACCAATATTTTGGAAATACAATTGACATTGCTTCAAGAAGTTCCTCTAGGGGGAATCTAAATCTAATTTCTGACGAAAGATTGTAGCAAACTCACTTGACAAATTCAAGCATAGAGTCTTTGATCTTCCTGAAGTCTTCACTTGTAACATGTGAAAGTACCTTCTTTGGTTCTGATTCAACTTTGTTTCCTACTTCATTGGGGTTGGAGTCAGGGTTGACGCAGGCATAGTACTGCATTGATATGTCAACTCCATGTACCCTAGCATAAACCTCATCGTTTGCACCAATATGTGAAAAGTTTTGAGGATTGTTCAAATATGTGATTTCTATCCACTTTGCAAACTTTGATTCATCTAATGGTAGCAATCGATACAAAGTATCCAGGCTATTATATGTCATTTTACGCAGCTTATTATATTTTGCAATGTACATAGCTCTTTGTTGAACCTTTTTTATAATATTTCTCATGTCCTGTAGCATGGGGAGAATAGCTGCTAAAGTTAAGAGTATCTTAACATTAGTTAGACTTGAATATCACCGAGGGAATTTGTCTCGCACAAAGTGGATTAATCCAAGCAATGAAGGATATTCAGAGATTACTCGATGCACTGGTCCATCCAAAGAAATCCATCTGGTACCATTGTCTTTAAGAAGATTCTTCCCATCAGTAAGTCCTTGAGAAAAGTGTTAAAATTCTCGAACTCATTTTGGACTTCAACAAAAGTATTGGTAAATCTCTTTGATTAGAGATTTCACTTTATCTACACAGCTAAAATTGCTGACAATTCTAAAAGCTAGATTCATTTGATGGGCCATGCAATTAATGGGAATAGTGTAGGGTGCCAAATCATTCTTGATCTTTTTGCAAAAACTGCCTGTATGACCTTGCATAACTGAAGTTCCATCCGCTCCAACACACACCAACTTTTTGGAAATCTCCATTTTATCCAAACCTCCACATTCAATTAGAGTACTCTTTAATAAATCATATAAATGTTTAGTTTTTGCACTACAATTCAATTTAGCAACAGATAGCAGAAAGGGTTGACGACAAAGATTGTTTATACTATAAACATGCATGCACACCTAGGAAGTATTATCAATTGTTGTAACTTCATCTAGAGATAGTGCAATGAAATTTGAGTGTTTTATTTTTTCCTTCATATCTTCTTTTTCAACCTGTGCAAGACATCTAGCCCATTACCACCATCTATTTACTGACCAATGACTATTCGAATAGTTTCAAAGTTTGAAAAAGTGCAATAAGGTAGTAATTGAAGGGTAGCCTGTCATAGGACATCCTCTACTTAAAATATAAAATACCACACTTAATTGAACTACTTTTCTCATATTTTACACTTCCATTGCTTTCCCAATGAAATCTTTGATGAAACCTTTTACTATAGAATGCTTCTCCCGTATTTTCTGGTGTAACTCGTATATTTTGACATTCCTAATATGCAAATAGTTGTCCTTTGTTTTCCAAGTTAGCATGGATTTTTCAACTCCATCTATAGTTTCTTTTTTGTAAACTTTACCAACATGCTTTTCTATGGTATCAAATTTAAGCTGCAACCTCTTCTCCTTCTTTGTTATCTTTGTGCAAATCTTACATTTGCATTCTACGGGAGTCTCACCATCAATTGGATTGGCCACTAGTTCAATGAACTAGTACTTTTCCACACATTCTAACTGAAAATTCCTTTTGGACAAATCCCAATGAGATTGATCTTTCTTTGATTCCAATTTTCTTTTCCCCTTTTGTGCATGAACATGATTTATGGAATCACTTTTGGTTTTCTCACCCTACTGGTTTGGGATTGACTCCAACTCTATAATATCAATTTCTAAGTCCCTACTCAAGGGAAGAGCCTCAAAATTGTGTTCAAGTTCGTTCTTGTTAGATTTAGGATCTTTGCAAATGTAATAACATTGTTCTAATTCTATGTGTTTCAATTGTAGATTTCCAAGATATATAAATATATCTTCAAGAGGCATGTGTTGTGAAGAGACATGTCTCTATGGTTATATTAATTAATAATTAATTATAACATTATTAATTATAACATATATATATATATATATATATAATGTCTAATTAATGATTGCTAATAACCATAGAAGGATTAACTCTAGGACAGTTCAATCCAACAGAAGCTACAACTTAACACTCCCTCTTAGCTTAGGAGGATTGTTATAGAATACAGTATCATGATAAACTTAGAATGTCATATTAAAGAAATCAATATATATTTAACACACTAGATGTTATCCTTTGATAATATAAGTTTCAACAATAAGTCTTAATCATATAGTTGTGATCTTTATGTTTATAATAGACATCGCTTCACAAAATGTGTCAATATAAACATGCCAACAATATCTAATTCTAACAATGATATGTATATCAATCATTTTCTACCACAGCTATGACTTAGATAGAATTGAGGTTATCTCAACACTCCCTCTTTAAAAATGAGGGTTTGAAACATCTTTATACTACTAGGTATGAGTACCACTCAAAATGTGGCTGATAGAATATCCACCAGTAGTTTCAATATACAAAATTGCTAACATCCTTAATACTCCCTCTTAACTAGGGAAGATTGATATATAACACATTATTCTCTTGAGTATATGAAGAGGTATGATCTTAGAATGATATTCCTAAAATGACTTAGTAAGAATATCAGTATAATTCCATCAAGACACATATGTATATATCAACATATTTAACATATGGAATTTAATTCAATTCACTATGAGGCTAAATCCCTCAACTCTCCCTCTTTAGAAAAGAGGGAATTTAAAGAAGTATAACACAAGATTATACACCACTTAAAATGTGGTCAGATTATGGTGTCTAGAAAAATCTAGCCCAAAGAACCATAATAGATTTTTCATGGTGTCTGGCAAAATCTAGCCTGAAGAACCATGATGGTTATCAATGTGTCCAACAAAATCTGGCCCAAAGAACAATTACACCAATTTACCTTCAACACATTTGAAGGAGGGTCATCCAATCTGAATAACCAATTTACCTTCAACACATTTGAAGGAGGTTCATCCAATCTGAATAACCAATTTACCTTCAACACATTTGAAGGAGGGTCATCTATTGATAAGATCATCACCTTACAATAGATACCTTAAAACATATGTCAATGAAAGATCGTCACCTTCCATGACATATACACACCAACTAAATGATGCAAGTGTACCTCCATATCAACTAAATGATATAACTCATCCTTGTGATAAGTGCACAAGTATCACTCTTAAGATACATATCACAAGGTCACATGACATTAAGTCATGGAGCATTTTCCACAAGAGTAGATTTATTGCTATATGCATATAATCATCAACCATATGATATTAGTCAATAAGTGCATAAGAAACAAAAAAACATTAATCATATCAAGTTTACCTCTGAAGCGATATGGTCTACTCCCTCTAAATCTAATAATAATCTTTTCGACCTTTAGGTGATAAGTCAATACTTCCTCATGATGTGCATAGAGTAGGCCCATCATAAATCATGAAGACACACCCATGTATTTCTAGACTCCCTCTTATTATAAATCTTTTGAGCTCCAACATTGCCTTAAAAGAAATGTTAGACTCCCTCTTAATAAAGAAGGATACTCTAATCTCAATCATCATGGATATTTGTTTCAAGATCCTCACATTATCACAACTTCTTTGGAGCTACTATCATAAGATTGTTCTAATATAAAGGAAATGATCAAGGAAAATAACTCTTATAGTATGTATAGAATTACAAATAGGAGAGAGACTACAATGAGTAAATAAATGAAAAAGATAGGAAATACTTATTTGTACATGAAGGTTCAGAAATTTCCTTCTTAGATTATTTGAGAATGGAATACGGTTCAAGTGGGAATAGAACAGTGACTATCATTCCCCCCTCAATGTAAGATTCCCACTCTTATATTGTTGACCCATAAGATCTACTTCAGTCTTGTGTCTCATCTACATATTTTAAGTAGAGTTTTGGTGATGGTTATCATACCAAATGTGTATGTGTTCAATGGAATCCTTTTAATAGACTAAAAAATTCGTAGTTATGATATCTTGCCCCGCAAAAATGTGCACCTTATTTCTTTTAACTATATTTCTCAAATGGACCCATAACTTGATCGAAAAATTATAATAAGTTCTTCACACTCTTCTATTACAAATTATCAGTATTACACTTTTTTATCATAAGCTTACAATGTATGACCCACCATCATAGGAATATGGGTATTCAACCAACAATACATTGTAGCAATAGGGTTCCTTCTGCAATCCTTTTTGGCTGTAGTAATTCTCTTGACTAAGTTTACACAAAAATTGGGATCTAAAGTCAACACTGAAATATGGACTATATTAGTATGAACAAGCTCATGTGATCCCGCAACTCGAGGCAAATAATCATCTGCTTCTTCAACCAAATTAGAAAGAAATGAATTGATGCAAATCTGTACTACTAGAGACCTGTGTTGGACTGCAGTTTGACTCTGTTTTGTACCCTTCAGTAGATGGCAACCCTCTCAATATAGTCCACCGAGAATTTCTATCCACAATAATCACTAATTGTTTTGGCATTAGATTTCATATAAGCATTGCCCTCTTTGCCACTTTTTACTCTAATTTCTCCTTTGTCCAAATATTTTATTGAAGACTCTTGGAACTTATCATCTGCTCATAGTATCCTCTATGATAGTATAGGGGTTCAAATTTTTATTTTTTTATTTTTTTTAAAATTAAAATCTGCTTTCCATCTTTCCCACGACAAGGCCCTTACTCTCGTTTTCATAATCCACCGTAATGAATTATTTGTATTTAATTAAATCATGGCTTTGATCACACCCTTTCTTATCTTAGTTTTTTTTTTTAAATTGCACTAAAAACAATTTTAATCTTTAGGCCGTGCAATTACTTTGAACAAATCATTCACATATTGTCATATGTGTCAAACTTCTTGTAATGGACGGGTTACATTCCTTATAGATGCGTTGGGGGCTTAATCTTTGTTTCTCTGTAGACTTGGAGACTCATACCAATAGACACATTCCTTATATGACATCATTTCTCTCTATACCAATCATTTCTTTCCTCTATCTGTGTGTCTATTTTGTTGTCAATAGAACCCCATTTCAGAGTATAACAGACAATGACTTGGCAGATATGTGGCCACTTTGACTATTCATGTGTATTCCCTATTATTTGTGTTTGCAAGATTTACAACTTCTCATTCTTACTCATTATGATTCATTGTAATTGCTCAAGAATCATAAATTCCAACATCCTATCTTTGTATAGAAAGTTTATTTTCTATTTTAAACACTCAATATCATTCCCCTAAATATTATTTGATATCATTTTGATAGAGAGATGTATCATCTTCCGCACTTTTCCGTCTGAAGACTTTTGTTGTTCATAAGTTCATTGATGTTGTGACCGGTTCGGATTTCTTTTACCAGACATGCACGAACTTGGTAAGCCTACTTCAAAGGTGTTCATGCCAGACTGCAATTCATAATACTAGTGTTTTTGTTCAATTTAATGTGTTCATGTCAAGGAAGTTAAGGATCAATGATAGAGAAACTTAACAGTCTTTTATATCAGATTATATCAGATGATAGCTTTAAACTTTATCACAGATTTATATATTTATATTCTTCCTTGAAGAATAATATATATGATCAACTTATCTCAGCCTTGATTGAGATTGCAATAATATTGTGATTATAAATATATATTGAGAACTTTATGAAGAATGCTCTTAATATATGATTCAAATGACTACACTGTGAATTGCCTTTTAATGATAACAATATATTGTATATCATATGCTTGCTATAAGTAACAATATTGCCTCCTTTATTAATATGTTATGGCATATAATATATTCTCCTTGGCAATTTTATGACCGTCCAAGAATTAAAACCAGCCAATTCACTTTAGAACAATCAGATAACCTAACTATAATTGTGTTCTAGGATTACTTTCCTGAATCTGTTGTTTAATTTACCACCTGAAAACCACTATAGTTGAAGCGATGAAGGCCATAGATATATTGTACTTTGAACCATCATAATTTTATTATCCTTCTACATTTGCAATTGGCTCTGATACCATGTTAGATTTAGGATCTCTACAAATGTAATAACATTGTTGTAATTCTATGTGTTTCAATTGCAGATTTCCATGATATATAAATATATCTTCAAGAGGCATGTGTTGTGAAGAGACATGTCTCTATGGTTATATTAATTAATCATTAATTAAAACATTATTAATTATAACATATATATTATAGTATGTCTAATTAATGATTGCCAATAACCATAGAAGGATTAACTCTAGGACAGTTCAATCCAACAGAAGCTACAACTTAACAGTTCTTGACTAAGATATCAAGTTCACCAACTTGAACTTCAATATGGTCTGAGTCTCCAACTTGTGATGAATCTCCTTTTTCAATAAGCACTGGGGATCTAACTTGTGAATCTTGTAGGTTGTGAACATTTCCACAACCAAAATATGCTGCTATGCTTTTGCATTTTGGTAACTGTGGCCTCTCTAGGCTTTCAGGGATCCTACTAGAACCCCTGTTACCCCTCTTGTTTGACATTGCAAATCGATAAAAGCTCAATTTAGTTGTTGAACAAAAGACTCAAATAGTGATAACTCAAAGACTATGAACAGTGATAGTAGACTACTTAGACTACATATAATAACAATAATATGATTCATTCTCCAAAAAATGATACTACTGCTACAGTACTACAGTCTACGATACTACCCAATATAATTCACAAACCTATAGGCTATCTTAGCATGTGAGATGTCCAGTCACCAGTGGTAAAACTTAAAAATAACCAATATCACTGTCCCAATATGGTAGTACCGCTGTCGACATAAAAAAATAAAAAATCACTTACCTTTTACGAAAACTAGGGTCCACGAGTCAATGGGCAATGCATTCAGCACTTTGAAACTTTGGCGGCAATAAGAAATGCCAGTCTCTAGACTAAAAAATAGTGAATTGTGTTGAATAATAATATCTTATAGTCCAATCTAGGTTGGTGAATTATGCAAGATTAACAAGCGGGAATGTCAAACGTAGGTGAAGCGCACCTTCCTATGCAATCCCACAGTATGAAACAATTGGCTAAACAAGGCTGGTGGTCAACACATGTTGAGAAAATGATAGGCAATGCCCAACCCAAGGGAAAATTATTTGGTCGTAGTAATGGTGAAATAATGTGGGCCAATAAGAAATAAACATGTAAAAGCTGGCAAAATATTTAAAATAAATGTATCCAAAATGTATATTGCATTGGTGATTGGACCGATATTTTTGACCAATCATGTGATAACTAAAGGGGTGACTACCATGGGTGTTGAACCCAAATTTGATAAATATCCAGCGACATGGTTGGCCTACGTTGCATGTGTTATTCACCAAATGATGATTGACCCATGAGACAAGATCAGCAAAAGGAAAATATTTTCCATTAAAGTAATCTCTATCTAGAAGAAGCTCATGTCATAGATCTAATAGATATAGCATATGAGCCATCCAATGAAATCATGTTTTAAACCTTGTTGAACCTGTTCCATGTTATGAATCATTACCCCTAGTGCATCCTGAACTCATTAACTGGGATACAACTGAGCCTTACCACATCCCTCATCTTGACACTAACTGTAAAGTATTCTTCTACCTTAACGCAGTTAAACCATCTCATCGACAAAGAATAGAAGAAAGGCATATAGTTGAGTCTGGTATCAATTACCTTAGCCACATTAGAATAGGTCAAGCATCCCACAACCTCAATGATCACTACCAAGTTGTGGTTGACCTCGAGAAAAAAATGGAAACAAACAAAAGTGACACATCCCAAAGTGAAAACTCAATTGTGGCACCCATGGATGGGGTGATCGATACTTTACCCAAACAATCCAAGGAAAGATCTTCTATTTTGATTGAACCAATAGAACCAGTCAACATTGGCATAGAGCAAGAACCAAGGGTCATCTATTTAGCACAATCCTTAAGCACAAAGGAAAGACAGGCATTCATCCACTTCTTTAAAGAAATATAGATAAACTTTGCATGGTCTTATGCAGACATGCTCAGCTTAGACCCAAATTTAATCCTCCATCATCTCAATATCTCTCTGGAGGCCAAGCCAGTAAAACAAAAGCTTAGAAAGATGCATCCCCATATAGCTCTGTTAGTCAAAGAAAAGTTAGAAAAGTTATTTAGCATCAATTTCATCCAACCCTTGGCATATGCATCATGGACATCCAACATTGTTCTCATATCAAAGAAGAATAGAAGCATACAGATCTGCATCAATTTTTGAGATTTAAACAAAGCATCTCCCAAAGATGATTTCGCTCTTCCCAACATTGACACCATTGTCGATCTAACAGTAGGTCATTCCATGTTTTCACTCATGGATAGTTTTTTGGGGTATAATCAGATCAAGATAGCACCAGAAGATCAAGAGAAAATAGTTTTTACTTGTGTGTGGGGTACATTTTGTTGGAACATGATGCCCTTTGGGCTAAAGAATGTTGGGGCTACCTATCAACATGCTATGACCACTATCTTTCATGATATGATGCATGTCTTTATGGAAGATTATGTGGATGACATTCTCACCAAATCCCATAGCTAAGAAGAACATCTCCCCATACTGGCCAAAATATTCACCTACCTAGAAGTGTTTAAAGTCAGGCTCAATCCCAAGAAATGCACTTTTGGTGTCAGATCAGGCAAGCTTTTGGGATACATTATCTTGGCCAAAGGAATAGAAATTGACCCAAAAAAGGTACAAGCCATAATCAGTATGCAACCTCTGAAAAACCTGAGTCAGTTACACTCTCTCCAAGGCAGGCTTCAATGAGTTCGTCAATCCATTTCTTTGTTAGCAGAAAAGTGTGTGCCCTTCACCCATTTACTACACAAAGATATAATTTTTAAATGGGATGACCAATGTCAGAAGAATTTTGAAATACTTAAAACCTACTTGATGAGTCTACCCATGTTGGTACCTCTAGTATCACACAAACCATTACTATTGTACATTTCTCTAACAGCACTAGTACATTTGGGCTTATTTTTTGACCTTTATTGGTCAAAATTTTGACCCAAACTTTGACCAAACTTTGACCAAATTTGACCAACCCATTGGTTGAAATTTTTGTCGTCAAAATTTTGACCAATGCGTTGGTCGAAAACTTTTGAAATCGTTAGCACATTTTCTGCCAAGCATTGGTCAAAATTTCAACCAATACTTGGTAGAAAATTGCCAAGCATCGGTCAAAATTTTGACCACTGCTTGGTAGAAAACTACCAAGCATTGGTCAAAAAAATTTTGAGGCCCACTTCAGCAATGGCCCTTCCTATGAAATTGCTGTCTAAAACCTTTCTAATGAGATAATGTGTTATGAGCTCTTCATCAATGGGATGGAACATGAATCCAAGAGGCATTTATTCATCACCCATATCATGACTAGGCAAAGGAAATTAATATGGGTGATAGGGAAGAGAATTCAATAATAGATGCTCTACACTTTAGTTACAGTCATGATATGGGTGGTGCACAACTACCTCCTAGATTCACGTTCCATCCCACTGATGAAGAGCTCATAACACATTATCTCATTAGAAAGGTTTTAGATAGCAATTTCACAGGAAGGGCCATTGCTGAAGTGGACCTCAACAACTGTGAGCCTCAGGGAGGGGGGAGTGGTTCAATTCTCTCCTTTATTATTCACTATGTGTATAATCCCACACACCCACACACCCATTTGATCTCGAATGATGATATGTATTGAATGTTGAGTGTCTATGTTGAGTGCTCCAAAACCATACATTTCATACCTTCATCTATGCACAATGTCTTTCTAGTTTCTTTCTACTCGCACACCGATTTCATTTCATATGATCATCTAAAAACTGTGTCACTCTAAGATCTCAATTGTTTCCTCTTGATTGATCATCTCATAATTGTTGAATGAGAGCTTTGGGATAAGCTATAGGCATCCATCAAAGCATAAAGGATTTTTTTAGATGGTGTAGATGAAGTAGTAACATTTGCCTTGGGAGACATGCTTGCAAAATGGAAGCATAAATAAGTCATGTGAATTGTTTGACAGGATGCCTGAATGTAATGTGGTCATCAAAAGCCATGGTTGCTGGATATGCACAAAATAGATATATTGAGAGAACATATTTTTTTAAGTTCCAACTTCCCTGGTAGACATGCATGCAAAATGTGGAATCCTAGAGAAATAGTTCAATTGAATCCTCCTCTTCGAAGAAGGCTACAACAAATACATAGCTCAATTGAATGGCCTATAGACACCATCAAGATCAACATTTTGGACAATCCATCAGGATCCTGAATTTCCACCCACACATTAATGAGGCTTGGCTCAAGCACTTCTTTTGGTGTTTGAACATAACCAATGCAAGTAATAAGCAGCAAATTCTATATCAGAGTTCAACTCTAGCAATTCAAATTTTGTTTAATTCATGAAGAATTATCAAGACTTGTCCTTGAAAAGTTAATATCAATTTTTATTAAATGCAGTGATCAATTCCATCAAAGCTAAGCCACAATTTCAAAACCTTATGCCAAATAGATATCTAATGCCCATTTGCCATTACATTGAAAGCAAGAAATGAAAATCTACTATTCCTTCAAAACATTTAGGTGCTGAAACAACTCATCTAGTGATATCCAATTGATTAAATAGTTTCCAACCAACAAAACATTTATGAATCTACATCACATACTTCAAGTGAAAGAAAAATGTCTCTTTTACATTAAAGAGTTTGATAGTTGAATTTACATCAATGGACACAAATACTAAAAGAATGAAATTTGATTTTTGCAATCCACAATATCTAAATTGTAAAATTAATCTACTAACTAAAAAATACCAAAGAGAATTTGGGACATCCATCATCATGTATCTTCAAGCTCCATAAATGAAGGATTTGGCTTCATAAACTTTAAAACATTTGAACTCAAGGATTGTAAGGCTCCAACACAATTTCAAAACCCCAATACAACACTCTCTCAAATTGTTCCAAGAGTCCAATTCTCTGCCCTTTAGGCTTGCTACATACTTGAAATGGGGATGACTTTGGCTTTTCACAAGATATGTGACAATGTAATGATGCTCACTAATGCCCTATTTGGTGTATTACAACATATCATGGATTTCCTTATGTTTGTTTCGGATTAGCACAACTACCCTTGACTGGTACCTTATTTTTATGCATTAAAATGACTACTTTTTCAAAGGAAGTATCATCAAATGACATCCAATCAACCCCAACTCCTGGATAGTGATTTATTACCTCTTCAATTGCTCAATCCCAAAAGGAATTTCTCTTGAATACCATGCAACATCAAAACCCCCAAACTAGCACTCCCAAACCCTTGAATAGTGGCTTGCCACCCACTCTTTGTTGGTTTTAATTTGTCTTCTATTTAGCTTTGTATTATGGCTATTATGTGTTATCAACCAATTCTCAATCTATATATAGGACTATCGGTACTGATCAAATAGCTAGAAAGAAGGAGAAGGGGCAACATCATGCCTTGTCAAGATGCAACTATCACTTTTCATTAATGATCTTAGAGGATCTATCAACAAACAATGAACTCAACTTGCCTCTATTCAAAATTCTTTCAAGCTTAACAGCATAGAATTTGGGCACACGTAGACAAGGAGATGGAAGATATGGAGTGGTTGGGAACATAGGTTGAGCAGATGACTACAGCAAAACTAGCACAAAATGATAATGTCCACAAAGGCACTCTGAAGAACTGTGGAACATTTATCACATGAATAATCAATCCATCTTGACAAGTGGTTTGCAAACCACCTATCATTGAATCAAAGTCCATTTTTAGTTTTTGTTCTCCTTGTATTAAGGGTACTACTATTAAATTTTTTCATCCAATTCTCGATCTTTGTGTATGACTGTAGGCAGATGGCATATTCTTTATAGGGCCTATGGTAATATTGATAGGCAACCATTACCATTAAATAGATTACCAAACAATATTTGATTTCATTTGTACTCAAAGCTTAACAATTTCACATCTATCTATTACTTAAAATGATAAAATAGTACTTTTAAGCCCAAGAGTAAAATCTATGAGAATGAAGTGGTTTGAGTTATACCTAAGAATTGACCATGTACCACTTCCGGAGATGCCTAATATTGAATTTTGGGCATCCCCCGATCCTTTAGTCATGTTCCAAGTCTGGTAATTTGTTCTCATCCCAAAGCACATGATAATGTGTTGGTCTGTTGGTCCCCTGTAAACAATAGAAACCAAATCAATTTTTGTTATAATAAATAGCAAAGAAAGCATGACAAGTTGATCTAAGAAATAAGTATTATACCTGTATCTCAGCATGATTGCAGAGATAAAAGTCAAATTCTATGGGATGGAAAATTTTGGAATCAACCACAGTGCCTAAAAAAATATAGAAAACCCACATCAACGTTACAAATTGACACCTTTGAATAGAGTAGAGCAGTACTATATAGCCTCATAGGACCTTCCTACCTGGAAATATGTTCCCACTTCTATCGATAAAATGCCTATCTACATGGTTGTTTGCAAATAGTCTAGAATGGTGCCTCTTTTGAACAACAACAAATGTCACTGAGGGCTGGTAATTTGGCTCAAGAGATGCACAAGCCTGTTCACACCACAAAAATTTTAGTTCATATAGCATTTAGTTGTCTTCTTTAACAAAATCCAAAGAGAATACAAACAAACTAATGAGCCGTGTCAATCTTAATTGAATAGCAAGTACTATAGTGAGTATTAGGAAACTGACCCTATGAATAGCATCCAGTTCATAAAGTAGAACTTGGTAAAATTGTCCTTCACTTACACCATCTCTGAATAAATACCAAAGTTGTCACTAAGGAGACATAAGAAATGTATAACTAAATCTCACCATAAAAACCAATCAAAATGAAATAAATTACCTATAAAATATGATTCGCAGAGGCTTTTGTCATGTTGCTCTGCAAAAAAAAATCAGTGGCTCCCTACAAAGAATCAAAGTGAAATAATCATTCAAATTTGATATGTGTATCTGTGCACATGTAAGCATGTGCCTCAAATAATTCACATGCCTTGTCTATGCTTCCATAGTTTGCATTAGTCTACCAAGACAATTTGAACTTCAACATCTCACAAAATGCCTCTATCCTTTGTACTTTGATGGATGTCTATAGCCTATTCCAAAGCTCTCATTCAACATAGGAAGGCTAGATGTTGGTAAAGGTTTCCATGTTTTCTTTTGAGACCAAATATCTTGTAATCATGACATGTCATCAGACTGCATTTCTTTGAGGTAATCAGTCAAAAAGTTCCCATGCCTTTGTGATGAACCTCCTTATAGCAATATCGTGAGAATGCTCGAAATAACAGAATACAAAGTGATAGCAGAACTCAGAATGAATCTACTGATCGCAGGCCACTTCGAGGGGGTAACCTCCTTTGAGCAAGCTCAATACAATAAATTCGTCCGTGCTCATCAAGGGCCTCAACCTATTCTTATATACTGAGTACGATCTAGAAAAGTAATACTACCTATGCATGTGGGATAATAAAATATACTCACGGGACGACTTACAAAGCATATGCGTCCAACAACACTACTCTAACAAAATAAACAGAAGGAACACACAGGTTCCTAACATCCCCTCTCCCTTAGAAAAAAGCTTTGTCCTCAAAGCTTAAGGTGTGGAAATTGTTGTTGAATCTGAAGAAGGGGTTCCTAGGTAGCATCCTCTGGTTGCATGCCATGCCACTGAATCAAGACCTCAGAGATGGAGCGAGAGCGAAGCTGGCGAGTGCGCTGGTCAATGATTGCCACCGGCTCCAGGATAATGGATCCTTCCGTATCCATTTCAGGGAGAGTAGTTTGTGCTCTGACAGTGGTACCCAGAACTTTCTTTAGACAAGAAACATGAAAGACTGGATGAATGCGGGAAGAAGGAGGAAGTTCCAGTTTATAAGCAACTGAACCAATCTTCTGCAGAACCTTATAAGGCCCATAAAATTTTGGGGCCAGCTTATGACGCCCTTTCAGCTTTAGGGAGGATTGTTTGTATGGCTGTAGATGAAGAAAAACCATATCCCCAACTTGAAATGAGCGCTCAGAATGGTGTTGATCTGCTTGTTGTTTCATCCGATTACGGGCCATGTGAAGATTATCCTGTAAGGTACGAAGAATCTGATCCCTGCTGCGGAGAACTATGTCAACTGCCTAGACTGGTGAGCTGTTGGGAGTGTAGGGAAGGAGCACTGGAGGTGCCTGACCATAGACTGCTTCATATGGAGTCATTTTAGAGGCAGTGTGGTAAGAGGTATTGTACCACCATTCAGCTAAAGGGAGCCACTTGGCCCACTGATGTTGCTGTTCGGAAGTGAAGCAACGAAGATAAGTTTCCAAGCATTTATTGACAATTTCAGTTTGACCATCAGTTTGTGGGTGATAGCCCGAACTCATCTTCAGTTTGGTGCCAGTTTTCTGAAACAGTTCAGTCCAAAAATGACTGGTAAAAGTTGCATCACGATCAGAGACAATGGAAGAAGGGAGTCCATGAAGACGAAATATCTGGTCCATGAAGATTTGTGCAACAGAGGAGGCAGTATAGGGGTGGCTGAGGGCACAAAAATGACTATATTTCGAGAGACGATCAACCACAACCAAGATCACTGTCTTGCCACCGGATTTAGGAAGCCCTTCAATGAAATCCATAGAAATATCAGTCCAAATCCGTGTAGGGATGGGCAATGGTTCGAGCAAGCCAGGAAGGAGGGTCGTTTCACCCTTGTGGCGTTGGCAAGTATCACATTCAGCCACCATCTGTTGAATCGTCTGTTTCATCCCTTTCCAAAAGAAGTTTCTCCTTGCTCGCTCATAAGTTTTGAGGAAGCCTAAGTGCCCTGCTGAAGGAGAAGCATGGAGTTCATAAAAAATAGCCTGATGTAGAGCTGGGTTCTGAGGAAGCACTAGCCGACCCTTGTATCGAAGAGAAGCACCATCCCAAGAGTAATGTGGTATAGCAGAAGGATTATTGGCTAGCTGGTGAATGATTTGAGATAAAGAAGAGTCACTGTCATAGCCCTGCTGAACAGACGCTAACTAATTGGGAATGGGCATAGAAATAGCGGAAAGGGAAGCTTGATTATCAAATGTGCGAGAAAGAGCATCTGCCACAATATTCTCCTTACCCTTCTTGTAGGTGATCTCATAATCATACCCCATGAGTTTGCTGACCCATTTCTGTTGTGTAGGAGAGGATACCCGTTGTTCCAGGAAGTATTTCAGACTTTGGTGATCGGTTCTGATGCAAAAATGACTCCCTAAGAGGTATGGCCGCCACTTCTGTACAGCATGCAAAATAGCCATCATTTCTTTTTCATAAGTAGAGAGGGCTAGATTCTTACCAGAGAGGGCTTTGCTAGTGAACGCAATAGGATGGTCATCTTGCAGGAGAACAGCACCCAATCCATTGCCGCAAGCATCACTCTCAATAGTGAAGGGTTTGGAAAAATCTGGCATCGCGAGAACAGGTGTACTGCACATAGCCTGTTTCAGTTGTTCAAATGCAGTCTCAGCAACAGGGGTCCAGGAGAAGGCATCATTTTTTAACAGAGCTGTCAATGGTGCTGCAATTTTCCCGTAATCTTTGACAAACTTGCGGTAGTAGCCAGTCAACCCCAAAAAACCCCGAAGGCTCTTGAGAGTTTTAGGATGCGGCCAAGTTTTCATGGCATCTATTTTTGTAGGATCCACCCGCACTCCATGGTGTGCAACAATATGCCCGAGATACTCCACTTCCTCCTGGCCAAACACACATTTAGATAGTTTTGCACAGAGTTGATGATCAGAGAGAAGTTGCAAGACAAGCTCCAGATGATGGAGATGCTCAGCCCAAGTTTTGCTATATATGAGGATATCATCAAAGAAGACCAGAATGAATTTCTGGAGGTATGGTCGAAATATGTTATTCATCACTGCCTAAAATGTTGAAGGAGCATTCGTGAGGCCAAAGGGCATGACTAAAAATTCATAGTGATCATCATGTGTGCGGAAGGCAGTTTTAGGTATATCCTCCTCATTAACCCGAATTTGATGATACCCAGAACGAAGATCTAACTTGGAGAAAAAATGAGCCCCATGAAGTTCATCAAGAAGTTCATCAACAACTGGAATGGGAAACTTGTCCTTTATAGTGAGATGATTAAGTGCTCGAAAATCAATGCAGAGTCGCCATGACCCATCTTTTTTGCGAACAAGCAGAACTGGAGAAGAAAAGGAACTGGTACTAGGGCGAATAATACCTTGCTTCAGTAAGTCACGGACAAGTATCTCGATTTCGGTCTTCTGATGAAATGGGTAGCGGTAGGGCCTGATGTTGGGCGGAACACTGCCAGGAAGGAGCTGAATACGGTGGTCCTCTGGACGAGAAGGAGGTAATCCCACAGGTTCAACAAATACACCAGAATACTTGTCCAAAATGTGTTGGAGATCGGAAGGAGTGCTAGAGACTGCTGATGGCTGCATCTGAATGGAATGGAGCTGAGCGATGACACCATGTGAATTCTTCTTAAGAAGTTTTTCCATACGGTGTGAACTGATGATGCTGAGAGACCCTGGTTGTAAGCCTTTCAAAGTGTGTTGGTGCCCCTCGGCTGAAAACTGCATCCAAAGTTCAGCAAAATCCCAGAGAATGGGGCCAAGAGTGCGTAACCATTGGGCACCCAAAACCACATCACAGCCACCTAAGGGTAAGGCAAACATGTCAGAGCGCATGTTATAATCGCCAATAGAGAGACGCACATTGCGACATTTCCCTTTACAAGGTAAAGTGCCCCCATTGGCAATCATGACTTCAAAGCTAGAGCAGGGATGGATAAAGCAATCAGCCTGTTTGGCTATTCGTGGATCAATGAAGTTATGAGTGCTACCAGAATCAATGAGTATAGTAAGAGGGATCTTCTTGAAGAAACCCTGGACCCGCATGGTTTGTGGAGTAGTGACTCCTGCCAAAGCATGGACAGATATCTCTGGTGGAGCTTCTGGTGAAGGAGGTTCAGGCTGGTGAGGCTCAACCTCATCATCCACTGTTTCCTGAGCATCTACATATTCTTCCAGTTAAGGTGGAGAATCCACATCCAAGAGATAGAGCTTTTGCTGAACACATCTATGGCCCCGAGACCATTTCTCATCACAATTATAACAAAGCCCTTTGTCTCGCCTGACTCGCATCTCTGTTTCAGACAAGTGCTTGATCGGAGTAGTTCTGGGAGCTGGTATGACTGGAGGGTTGTGAGAACCTGTATTTCTGAATGGAACAAAATTAGATCTGGAGCGTTGTAGAGCACTAATCTTGTCTTCCGCTAACTTAGCCAACCCAAGGGCTTCCATCATTGTAGTAGGTCGAAACATTTTGACTTCTGAGCGAAGTGCATCCTTCAGACCACTGACAAAACAACTACGGAAGAATTCATCAGACAAGCCCTCTGTGTGATTAGCTAATTTTTCAAACTCTGTCTGGTATTCTCTTACAGTGCCTATTTGACGTAGTTTAGTGAGTGCTCCTGTGAAATCATCAAAGGAACTAGGGCCAAAGCGCTCCAAAATGAGGGTGCACAATTCTCTCCACGTTGGGCCTACATTAGCCTTGATGTACCAACGGAACCATTGAAGAGCTTCATGTTCCAAATGAAAAGATGCAAGGGGGACTTTGTGGTTATCCAAAGTATTATGCAAGCTGAAATACTGCTCTGCCCTATAGATCCATCCAGTCGGATCAGAACCATCGAAGCGTGGAAAATCAAGCTTTGGTCCACGGAAATTGCCAGAAGAGGACCCAGTATCTCCTGAATGGTTTCGGCTCATGGCTGACTGCTGAAACTTAAGACCCAGAATTTTGTCATCCAGATCTTGAAGTTTGGTTTTGAGGGATGCCATTTCTTCTTCCATGATTTTTGCTCCTGTACGCGTAACAACCATAAAGCAAGGTTTTTTTTTTTTTTTTTTTTTTTTTTTTTTTGGAATGGGTAGAAGATGAGAAACAAAAACTTTTTTAGTTACGGCAAACTTGGATTTGGGTAAAACTCAGATAGGAAATGGGTGTTCGACGGGTGGTGGGAGACTATCTGGGGACAAGGGAAACAGAAAAATGAGGGTTTCAAGGGTAGGGAGGCGAAATGAGGCGAACAGTCCAAGAGGGATAAGGGAGCAAAATGAGGAATTGAATCTTGTGGCGCAGTTTGGTGGCGATTGGATGAGAGGTGAAAAAGATAGGGCAAACCCTAAAATTAGATAAATGAGGGATTTAGGGCTTTGATATGTAAAATTTGGGGTTGGGTCGCCAAGGAAGGAAGTGTGCGAAATGATATTGCAGATGTTCTGCGAAAGTATGAGCAGAAACAGAAAGCAAACAAGGAAGCTACGACTAAAAAACAGAAAAAATTTTACTCTTTTTTTTTTTTTTTTTTTTTTTTTTTTTTTTGAACAGTCGACTTAGAAAAATTCACTCACAGACAGAGCAACTGAAAAGAGTTATTGCAATAACAAGAGATATTAGAAGTGAGAGGAACCTGAAGGCCACGACAGAAAAAAAATTTGATGTAATTTCCACCCAGCGAGCCCAAGAGAGTGCTCTGATACCAGATGTGATGAACCTCCTTATAGCAATATCGTGAGAATGCTCGAAATAACAGAATACAAAGTGATAGCAGAACTCAGAATGAATCTACTGATCGCAGGCCACTTCGAGGGGGTAACCTCCTTTGAGCAAGCTCAATACAATAAATTCGTCCGTGCTCATCAAGGGCCTCAACCTATTCTTATATACTGAGTACGATCTAGAAAAGTAATACTACCTATGCATGTGGGATAATAAAATATACTCACGGGACGACTTACAAAGCATATGCGTCCAACAACACTACTCTAACAAAATAAACAGAAGGAACACACAGGTTCCTAACAGCCTTCTACATGCTTCCACATTTTGCATCCATATATGTATGAATGCACATATATATGCATACAACATGCATGCCCATATAAATATACATGCATATGTGTGTATATATTGCACGTACATGTTTGCACATATGTATCCACGAGATTCCATTTAACACTAGATACATGCAAGCATGTGTATAAAAACATACATATATACATACATATATGCATAAATATATACATACATACATGTTTGCACATATATATCAACTTTGTACATACATGCACAAATAACAATAATGAGCTATCCATCTTGACCATTGAGGACAACAAGGTCTGAGATCAATAGCCCTACCCACCTGCCTACCCTATCAATCTCCAGTAGCACTGGTTACAAACTCCCACCAGCAATCATTAATCAACAATCATAAAAATGATAATAACAAGATCAAACAGTGTGCTTTCTCAGAAGAAGATCCTTATCCTTCTCTATAGTTTCTTCATCATCTTCTTCTTCTCCATGCCTTTTTCATCATCACAAGAAGAGTCGTTAACTGTCTTGTTTCATAAGAATTGGTCCTGCACACAGTGTTAAGGATAGCAAAACAAGTATTTCCTTGCAATCATACATTCATAGTTGTCTAATAATCGGAGAGGCAATCAAATAGTTTTTATTTGTTCCATATCAAATAGTTTGTATTTGTTCCATAGGTTAAAACTCACCAACTTGCAAGCACTCACAAAACAATCTCTTTGGGTAAGTAAACTCACCAGCAAGTTTTTTGGGGGTTCCTTGTCAAGAGGCATGAGTAAATGGGAAAAACACACCCACTGGTGCACAATGCCAGTTAATAGCCAAAAAAGCATCAAAACCAATTCGTTTCAAATTTCTCTTGTCATGTTTCACTACTTCAACAATCTGACAACATTTGATGCATTTGCAAGTAATTGCAAAGTATATTTTGTAATATTGCACTAATTCGACAAACTTTTTGGGAGCATTTTAAATAGTATGCAATAATGGCCATAATTGTTAGAGTAAATAATTATATATTAATTATTTATTCTATTTACTTAAGCTTACTTAGGTTAACGCATTTATATTTAGTTGTTGTAGTGATGAGTTGTTGACAACACGGGAGTTTGTTCCCTTCTAGCATGTTCCACCTTTTTGTGGATGCTTATTTGTCAACCTTATCTTCTACCACTTTCCAGCTTGTTCTACAAGCTTCCATGAGGCCTTTATATTTGGGCTCTCTCATTGTATTTTCTCATTGCATTCTCATTGTAAATACATTTTTATTATTTTTTAATATGTTCTCTCTCATGTATGTTTAGGGTTTTTCCAAGCTCCACCTCTTCTTTCTTTGGTTTCCCTTCGATAGGTTATTTGCATGCAGGTGATCTTGGCAAGCTGTGGAGTTGGATTTCATCAACTCCTAAAATAATCGTGTTCTTTTCTCCCTTTTTTGACATCTGTTTTATGATTTTATCTCACTATCATCCTAAGGCTTTATTTATTTTTCTACTTGTTTTTAATTTCTAGGGTTCACATTTTATAACCTTAAAAAAAAATTGGCTAATACTAGTGTTTAAAATTGAAATTGTGTTTGAGTTATGGCATTGGGAAAACAAAAAAGCTAGTAGAAACCAAGGGGAACTTATGTGAAAGGACTGGTCACACAAAGATTGTTCTAAAATGATAGGGTTTACTTCTATTAAGAAAAAAAGCCTCTGGAAGAAATATTGCATACACAAATTTTGAATCGAATTAGACCACTCTCTCAATTCAACATGTG
The DNA here is from genome assembly GCA_028749045.1 of Cupressus sempervirens. NCBI lineage: Eukaryota > Viridiplantae > Streptophyta > Pinopsida > Cupressales > Cupressaceae > Cupressus > Cupressus sempervirens. Next base: position 775,930,429 of record CM053784.1, on the reverse strand, counting down.
CACAATATCAACTACAATTTATCAAAAATTGTGATCACCTCAACGTGAAAATTTATTTAAGATATGGTGATTAAAAGTTAGGTTTTTTCTCAAAATCAATGCAACTCAGAGGACCAAAGCTTTGCTGATTAGTTTAACATAGACTGGTGAATAGAAAATTCATAATAAAAATTTGATGAACAGATGTGAGAGGATGGTTATGTTCACTAGAAGAGGGCTTGACCATTATTTTAAAGGACTAAAAATACTTAAGTCCAAGCTAGACAAGAGGAATATGCAAATCAGGGGCAAATGATAGAAACAGAAAAAGTAAAAGGAAAATTTTATTTAGGGATAAACAATGATTCATACATTGGCCCTACAACAAAGATTTTGGTGCTTGATCACGAGATTGAGAAACATGAAGACAAGAATAATGAGACTGCAAGGTTCTCCAAGTTAAGCACTCACCACTTGCTGAATAAAGGAAGCATCTTGCAGTCTAGCAACCCATGTGAAGTACTCAATTAAGAGGAGCCTACTAGAGAGTTGGTCAGCACATTATTTTTCATTGTTGAGATATTTTAGAAACCCAGAACCCCAAATAGCAAAAGCAAACAAACAAATTCAAGACTATTTAAGCTTTATCCAATAATAATATCCCATGAGTCCAAGAACAAAATTTGACTACAAGGGTGGTGACGAGAAGTGTGGGGCAGCATCCCTTCAAACCATATAAATTCTTCTATAGTTCATGTTCAATGACACAACTTTTCCATTTCAAAAACATAAGCATGTTGTCTAGTGTCCTCTTAAATTAATGAAAATCAATACAATCAGAGAAACAACAAGAAGAAAGATGAAGAATCAAACACCTGAAGGATACAGTGTTGATGCAGCTTCAGAAAGATCATTTGAAGGACATGACATGCTCAGGATGAAGGAGCTTTGAGATTCATTACTACACTCGAGAATGGGCTCATCTTCAATCTTTTGAAATATCACACACTTGATTTTTTTCCACATCTTGTTCAAACCATATAATGCAATCTCATCTATGAATCGTATTAAAAGCTAATAGAGCATCTTCGCTAGCTAATCTCCCTTGTGAGCTCAACTGAAAGAGAATTCCTAAAGAAACTCAGTTTGCAAATCTATTTTTGCTAAAAGGAATTGAAGAGAAAACAAATCCTTATGCTAAATGAACAGACCAAAAAATCATATGTAAAAATAAAGGCAAGTGTAACCTTCGTTGGCATCTTCCCCCCCTATGCCAAAATGGAAGCTCTAGAGTAGGTCATGGACATCCATCAAAGTATGATGAAAAGACTATTATTGTCAAATAATTTTTATTGTTGGAAATTCAATGATAGATATATATGAAAAATACAAAAGAATAGACAAGGCACATTATTCTTCAAAGTGATGTTATCTCATGGAAATCCATGATTGTGGGATATGCAATAAATGGATATATTAAATATACATTGTTCAAACTTGAAAAATAGTAGAATTGGTAATGGTAGTTGTTCGATACATATGCAAAATACAGAAGAATAGACAAGGCACATTATTCTTTCTTTAAAGTGATGTCATCTCATGGGAATCCATGAATGTAGGATATGCAATAAATGGATATATTAAATATTCGTTGTTCAAACTTGTAAAAAAATAGAATTGGTAATGGTAGTTGTAAGGAAACATTTCACTACTTCTTTAGCCTGCTTCTAAGTTGTGGTAAAATGGCACCTCGAGAACATAGTATGGACATCAAGAAAAACATAGAGGTTAATGGTGGAAGTCTCCCTCTCCAACCACCAGAATCCTATCAAATCTGCAGCTGTGCATCAAGATGGTCTAGAATGGAAAGATCTCTATAGAAATTTGGTGCATAAAGAACCTATAGTTAGCTCATATTTAAACCAATATCAAGATTCTAGAATGTCCCCACATAGGACAAAGCGATTCTCCACATCTCAACAAAATTAACATCTAGAATAAATTTTTAAGGTTCAACATTCTCAAAACCTCCAAATATTTTGCAAAAAAATTAAGCTATTGATAGAAAAGATGACTTATTGGGATGAGAAGATGAGAGATAGATGGATTTGGGTTTTGCAATTCCTTGGTATGTTAGTTTGAGCTTCACTTGGTTTCTAGAATACTATAATATTCTCTACTTAACAAGGCCAACAACGTGAAGGTGGAAACTCATCTGGCCTCACCCCCCTCCCCCTAACATCAATCTAAATTCCCCATTAACATCTAATTACATACTTGATTCATTTCATTCATCCATTTATGAACTATAACATTCAATCAATACAATCACATAACATTCATTAATATGATATAAAATTCATTAATATGCAATAGTAATCAAGACTTTATATTATATTATCAAAAGATTTTACAAAAGTTTCGTCATGTTCAACTGTAGGCACTAGGGGAAAAATAATAGGGCAAAGAAAACCTCTGGTATAGCCTAGGATCGGAGTCCTGTATACATTACAGATACCTTTTATAAGGGTCTTTAAGAAGGCATACCTCCTTTTATACAAGGGGAAGATTTCTAATAGAAGAACCTCCAAAAACAAATACAAGGTTGGATCAAAATCCTTCTCAGCCAGATTCCCTTCCCAACATATTGGTGATTACAAATAATAGCAGCTGAGAGGGTTACAAATATTAATGTTGGAGGAAATTGGAGCGACAAAATTTTGAGGAGATCTCTGGTCTGGTTAAAGAAATGGTGGACACTAGAGGTAAACGTTTCAATCCTTGAATAACCTGCAATAAAAAAACAATATTCCACAAGAGCCATAGGAGAATGTTGAAGATAGTCACAATGTTAATTAGCACATCGTGACTATCTTCGGCATTCTCCTATGACTCTTGTGGTTCTAATCTTATAACATGAGGTTTCCTCTTCTTTTTTCGAGCATAAGGCTGATGCGGCCCTGTAATAAGAAATAAATGGGTTTAATTCTTTTTTTTTAAAATTAATGTTATAAGTATTTCATTAATCTAAAGAACATAATAGGGATTTTTCTTTACTTGATAAAGCAACTACAAGAGGCACCAAATCTTTGGTAGAACACGTAAAAGTGGCCACTTTATAGAGTACAACATTAGAATAGTTAGTTGTAAAAGAAATGCCTAAGAGTACGTAGTGTTTGGGCACAAGATTAAGGAATGGTCCAAAAATCATAAACTTCAAAAGTAAACAGATGGGAAAAATCACAATCCTAACATATCAATGTGTTATTTAATAATGTGCCTGCAATATATATGGTGGTGACTTGAACAATTGAGAATGTTGAATATCATCAGTAGCTTGTCTTCCATCCCCATTCTTATAGATCATAATCAAATCGTAGATATTTTATATAAAAGAAGCCCAAAAAAGAACATACAAAAAGGGCCATAGCATAGATAATCGCTATCATCAAATGCAATTGGAATGCTTGGTATAGTAGAAAAGGAGAAACCCCTTACCAATATGGAAGATGCAAAGTGACATAAGGGAGAGATAAGTTTAAAAAATTTAAAGCATTGTCATAGATGAATAAGTGAAGTTCAAGATAGTGAGGCTAATTTGGATTATGTACAACACAAAGAAAACCAAAATGTAATAGCAAATTTTAATAGAGAAATGAACTATATAAACTTATAAAGCTCATAATAATAATAGGCTATAAACAAGAGCTAAATTCTAAGTAGACAAAGTCTGGACACATGAAGCGTACCTGATTGATCAAAACCAAATCATTGCCAAGCCTTTTAACCATTCCTTAATAGCACTTTCTCTATCACCAAGTTTACAGCAAGATTTCTGTTTATTTTTGGATCTAACATTATTTTGGCCTCTAGGGCAATAAAACACAAAGTGCTAGGAAAACATAAAGTGCAATAAAACACAAACAAGTACACAAAACACAAATCATGATCCTCAATTGTGTTGACATAAAATTTTTTGATAATCATATAGTGTTTTCTGACCAAGCTAGTACAAACAGCTAAATAGAATGTGCACCCATGCGAGAAGAGACAGGAAAGCTTGTATGAATCGATGGGCATTATTATGGACTTGAGAATTTTAATTATGGACGCACCTTTTTATTATCATCATGATAATAAATACTATGAGAGTCGAGAGACTTCAAAATTTGAAATATGGATGCAAGTGAGGGCTAAAGAAAACTATGAGATTGTTGATTGTAAACTTAAAAAGGAAAGAATAGATGCATATTAGTCATAAAATATGCATTTAAAGTGATGAAGCACAAGTTGTTTCAGATAATGTTTGTAGAAAACTCTCTAGAATGTAGTGTGGATCATTGTGGAAGTACAATGTGGCTAAGGTACCTAAGGGACTATCAAAATTGATCCACTGTTAGTCCAAAACATGTTTAATTCATGTGAATTGAAATAACATTAATAGAGTTGTAAATTATTTACCTACAAGAATGGTTGAATACAGGCTAACAGAATGGTGAAGGCCAACAAAATAGATGACTTGGCTAGAGAAACTTCATAGAAAAGATAAATAATGGGATAAAAAAAGGTTAGCATGGCTCCCAACTCATCAACAAACAAACAGGGAACCTCATAGGCACAATATGGATAAAGCATTACGTATTATGTTGTTTCTTAGGTATATCTATTTATTTTTCTTAAGAATCTTATCTGATCATGATAATTTCAAAAGCACATAAACTTTGCAAAAATAAATTATGTTAAAACTGACCTCTGCCACTACTGATGTGATCTCCTACATAGTGGGTTGCTTGGAAGCGTATACTGTTATCATATAAATAAGTAAGACCAATCAATAAAGAAGATGCAAACCATGCAAGGATGGACCAAACTTTTCTTAAATTTAAGTGTCTAAATATTGAGCCAATAATTAAATCCTTACCAATCTTCTTGTTACAGACATCAAGAACATATAAAACATAAAGGAAGAAGATAACTATGAGAACAGAGCACAATTAGATGCTTAACTAAAAAATTAATTAAAAATAATTGATTCAACAAAATAATGATTACATTTCTAGACAAAGGAAAAGTGGAGATGAGATATACTGGCAAAGATGAGCCCTCCTTACTCATACAACAAAATAAAATTTGAAACTTAAATAATAGATCCCAAACAATTCACAAGAGGTAGCATAGAAAGAGAAACTACAAACAACTTGTGGAAACAGCTTCAAACACTCATAAAAACACAGCTTATTTGTGGGAGTAATAGAAAATATAGCTTATTTGTGTTTAAAGGATCAACTTTATACCTGGAGGTTTATTTTACTCCAGCAATGAGAATCCTCATCAACTGAACCTGGTAACCAAAATTGATTCTTCTACATGGCAGTTGGACTTATTGGGAAGAGAGAATTTGATAGAATTACTAGGTGGTTGATATGGCAGTCTTGTTAGTATTGTGTGTAATTTAATACCCAGACACCACTTGTTTTAACTCACTTAAATCATAATTTACATTCTAAATTAGCAATGTTAATTGGGAATGCCTGGAAAGCTACTAATTATATATCGACAAGTATTAATGAATATGAAAATAATTATCGAAAAAATGGGATTGGTGTAGTATAACTGCATCTATAAATTGATAATGCACCATCATTTTTTGGTAATAGAATCTAGTACCTTATTGTCTTTGTAGATGATTAATTATTTGAATTTGAAATTTCATGGCATGTGTGCCTTCTTATGCAATCTTCTATGGATTAGCAGCAAGAGTGAAGGCTCAAGTGTAAAATGCACGTGATTAACTCACTTTTAGAAATATTTTTTATAGATGGAATGTCTTGCCTACATGTCCTTGAAGAAAAAACTTTGCGTGCAGTGTGTGTCCAATAGTGTACCATGTGACCATGTCTTGCTTCCCCTCTAAATGTGGATATTAGATTCTTTAATGTGATTATCTATTTAGATGAATAGGGGAAATTTATTTTTAATAACATTTTATAAAAACATAAAAGCCTATGCACCTAATTCCACCCTTCAGTGATGAAATTGTGAAGATGGCACGCATCATGAAGCCTTGTGTAGCTCCAAAAGTATTAATATGGACTCTATGGTAGGGCATATGTCCCTCAACCCTGTCTTGCATCATGAACCCCCACACCCCCCCCCCCCCCCCCACACAGAACCCACTAGGGCACTACCCCTCAACCCCATTAAGGTCTCTAGTGCTAGACCCCCATTACTTTTAGGGTCTCCTGTCATGTATGAAACTTGATTATAATGAAGAGATCACAAGGAATTGGGATCTGACCTTTGAGTGTATTGACATAGATGTTATTGTTGCACAATTTTCTAGAAATCTCTTTACATGAGACAACTTGTGGAAGTGGAATTGTCACTCATTGTGGTTCAAGTGAAGTTGAACCAGATGTTCACTTGATGCTTTTGATGCAAAGCAATATGAAGATTATCAATTTTAAATATTGATTGCAATTTTTCATTTTTATTGGAATTTAACAAATCCCTAGATTATGTTTTTATGAGTATTTCCATTTTTTTCATATTAAGAGGCGCTTAAATGTTTTGTTTATTGGAAATTATGAGTATCACTAGTTTATATTATATATTGTTATATTTTTTAAAATATATTATACATGTACATTGAAGTGTCTGTTAATGGTGCTTCATTTTTTATTGGCTCTAAAAATAACAATGAAGCAGAGACTTTTGTGGCTTTGAAGGGTTTAAGAGAAGTTGTAGCTTTCTGATGCAAGAAGTACAGACCAAGGGTGACTCCCTTGTTATTGTTACAACCTTATGAGAAATCAGATTTAAGATTGGTGTTTAAGCAACGTGTCAACCCAAGATGTGCCAACCCTTGCATTTTGTTAAAGCCATTATAGGTATGGATGCGTGGATACAATTCCAAATGTGACTTTCAAATTGATGACCATAATCATGTTCAAGAACATCTCCTCTATTATTATTTTATATAATCATAGATCTGACCCAAGATGGTAAATAGAAGAATACAAGGCTTGGGACTACTTTGAAGAAAGTGCAAATAAAGATAAGCAAAGGAAAATTTTAGGTATTGTTCCCACTTTTAGGAGAAAATGTGTCATTTGCACGCTCATTATACATAAAAAAATAACATAATTAAAGTGAGTTAAGAAATAATGAGAAACCATGGTAAAGAATGTTGTATTTTAATCACAAATTGAATTTAAAAAGTTATGGATATTTATATTGCTATATATGCCTAATAAATAAAAATACATTATATATAAGGCAAGAGCCTACAACACAATAGTAAATTGTGAGCATCTTATATGAGAATTGATCACAACACATAATAATAATGATCTTGACTTCAGCCTTTTATCGATAAAATATTGATGCAGGAGCATCCAGAGGTATAAGGGCAATCCTGTGTCACCCAAAAAAATGTACTTAGACTTAGTTTCTATTTTATGTCTTTACATTTTTGATACCCATTTGGCTCAAATAAAGGTTCCAACTCTCATAGTTCAACTATCAGTGCATTTAAAAATCCCGAAAAAATAGGAGCATGCAATTTGACCATCATTTTGGTGACCTAGAAGGTGTGACTTGGCCAGATGAATGTAGTCGAGATTTAGAGCATTCCAGAAAAAGAATCAGGTCAAAAGGCCCCACGGTTCGAAAGTTATTGCAGTTTTTCGAGTTTTGGAGACCCCCTAAGAATGCTTCAGAGTCAGATTTGGGGCATTAAATGACCTCAAAAAGGGTCGAAAAATGGGGGACGAGCGAAGCTTGTCCATAGGGCTATAGAGCGCTTCGAGAGCTTTCCGAAAATGTAAACGGTTTGTCAATCGGAGTTACGGTTCAAAAGTTATGCCTCCCGGAAGTTCGGCTACCGTTTCTGGATTCTTCTAGAATTGCACCGACTTCTAACGCAGCTTCCGGAACCTTCTATTTTGTCGGTGGATGCCCACTAGCACTTTCTAGAATATACTCCTAGTCCTTAACCCTCCGGGGTCTATTTAAGGAGGTTTATGGCATTGTAAAAGGCAGTTCGGATTGGAGCTTGAGAGGAGGTGCTAAAAGGAGAAATATTCTCCAGATTTATGCTATTGTAAGCCCGCAGGGCATATTTTGAGTTTATTTTATTTGCACTGTTTGTACCAGCTTATTTTCTCAGTTAATATAATTTCCCCTTTCTATTGTGTCTATTCTGGTATTTGGGTTGTGTCCCCATCAAGTGGTATCAGAGCGGGTTTTCCTGAGTGTGTAGACAGAGCGCCGACTGTGAGGCAGTTTGCACCAGGACTGTGTGGTTGTGGGTTCGAGTTAGAAGATGCCTCCACGAAGAGAGCATGGTGGAAGGGCCAGAGCTGTTGATCCTGAGGAGGTTAGAGCCCTCCAGAGACAGGTACAAGCATTGCAAGAGGAGCTTCGTAGAGGAGAAAATATTGCCGCAGATGACAATAGTGAGGATGACAATGAAGAGGAAGTAATGGAAGTTGACGGGGAAGTTCTGAATCCTGTAGAGGAAAGGCTTTTTAGGGCCATTTCTAGGTTTGGGAAAAGACCTACAATTGAAGTGGGTATATTTTCGGGAAATTTGAAACCAGATGAGTTGATCGATTGGATCAATGAACTGGATGAATACTTTGAGTATGAGGATATAAGGGATCCAGATAGGGTTAAGTTTGCAAAGGCCAAACTAAAAGGCCATGCCAAAATCTGGTGGCAAGAGGTTCAACTGGAAAGACTTAGAAGAGGAAAGGAGAAGATCACAAGATGGGATCGCATGGTGGACAAATTGAAGAAGCAGTTCATTCCTGTGGACTACGAGCTAGATCTGTTTAAGAAGATGCATGGGTTAAAGCAAGCAGGAAGATCAGTCCAAGAATATACAGAAGAATTTTACCGACTCTTGATTAGAGCAGGGCATGCAGAAGCAAATAAGGAGAAGGTTGCTCGTTATATCAGTGGGTTACGACCTAGCATCCAGGAGGAATTAAGTCTGGTAAGAATGACCAGCGTTGAAGAAGCATACCAGTTTGCCCTACGAGTTGAAGAGAAGCTGAGTAAAAGGTTTGAAGGAAGACAAAGAGGGCACGGTCAAGGAGGAAGGGGAAGCGGTAGATCATCTGGAGGCCGCAATGAAACTCAAAAGAAAAATGAAGATGAGGGTACTAGTAGGAACCAGAGGAATGAGGGTTTCAATCGCTCCCGTGATCAAGATTTTGGAAATCAAAGAGGAAGAGGTAGAGGACGTGGGCAAGGAAGAGGAGGCTTCCGTGGTACCTGTTTCCATTGCAATGAAGAAGGTCATCGTGCCTTTGAATGCCCTCAACGACAAGGAAGGACAGATAGGAGAGCTGAGGGCCAAGCTAGGGTTGCTCATGTGGATGAGGATGCACAATCATCACATTCAGAGGATGCAGAAAGAGGAGAGGCCTTGGTAAATGAAAGAGTCCTACTAAGTGGGGAGAATGAACCAGGGCAACGGAGGAGTCTATTCCGTACCAGATGCAAGTGTGAGGATAAATGTTGTGATGTGATCATTGATGGTGGTAGCACTGATAACCTGGTATCAGAAGAGATGGTCTCTAAGCTGAAGCTCAAGAGAGAGAAACATCCCCAGCCCTATCGGATTTCTTGGGTAAAAGATGATCATAAGGTCCTGGTAAGTGAACAATGTTTAGTAAAATTCAAAATTGGGAGTTACCATGATGAAGTTCTCTGTGATGTTATTTCGATGGATGTTTGCCATCTACTGTTGGGTAGACCATGGCAGTTTGATAGACATGCAATACATGATGGACATGCAAACACATACTCTCTGACAAAGGATGGAGTTCGCCACAAATTGAAGCCCATGAAAAAGGAAGGTGAAAAGGTATGTAGCAGTGCTAGGATTTGTCTTGTTGATGGAAGGAAGTTTTTAGATGGCATGAAACATCAGCGCATGTGCTATGCTTTGATTCCTAGAAAAGATAAAGAAGGTAGTAGTGAAATACCATTTGAAGTTTCAGATTTACTAGGAGAATTTGGAGATATTATCTCTGATAATGTTCCAGATGGATTGCCACCAGTAAGGCAAATCAGTCATCAGATAGATCTGATTCCAGGAGCTAGTTTGCCTAACAAGGCTGCTCACAGGATGACTCCTACTGAAACAGAGGAGCTAAATAGACAGGTTCAGGAGCTGTTGAGGAAGGGCTTGATTCGAGAGAGCCTGAGTCCATGTGCAGTACCTGCAGTACTTGCACCAAAGAAGGATGGAGAGTGGAGGATGTGTACAGATTCTCGAGCTATAAATAGGATAACCATCAAGTACCGGTTTCCTTTACCAAGGATGGATGATCTTATGGACTGCTTGAGCGGAGCTCAGTACTTCACAAAGATAGATCTGAAGAGTGGCTATCATCAAATACGGATTTGAGAAGGAGATGAGTGGAAAACAGCCTTCAAGACCAAGGAGGGTCTTTATGAGTGGTTAGTCATGCCCTTTGGATTGACGAACGCCCCAAGCACCTTCATGCGGCTCATGAATGAGGTACTTAAGAAGTTCTTGGGAAAATTTGTTATTGTCTATTTGGATGATATTTTAATTTTCAGCAAGACTTTGGAAGAACATTTACTGCATATTCGTAGTGTCTTTGAAAGGCTAAGGGAAGAGAAACTGTTAATTAATCTAAAGAAGTGTGTCTTTGCAAAAAGGGAGTTAGTCTATTTGGGATTTGTTATATCACCTGAAGGTCTCAAAATGGATCCAGAGAAGGTAAAAGCCATCTTGGAATGGCCTACTCCAAGGTCTGCTACTGAGGTAAGATCATTTCATGGTCTAGTTAGTTTTTACAGAAAGTTTATTAAGAATTTCAGTGGCATATGTGCACCCCTAACTGATACAATAAGAGGGGATAGAAAAGAGTTCAAATGGACCGCAGCAGCTGCGAGAAGTTTTGAATTGCTGAAGAAGAAGGTGACTGAACAGCCTGTGTTGGCACTTCCAGATTTCAGAAAAGTATTCCAGGTGGACTGTGATGCTAGTGGTAGCGCTATTGGGGCTGTATTAAACCAAGAAGGTAAGCCTATTGCATATTTTAGTGAAAAATTGAATGATGCAAAGAAGAAGTATTCTGTTTATGATCAAGAGTTCTATGCGATAGTTCAGGCCTTAAAGAAATGGAGGCATTATTTATTGCCAAAGGAATTTGTTTTGTATACTGATCATCAGGCATTACAGTACCTAAATAGCCAAGGTAAGTTGAATCAGAGACATATGAAGTGGGTAGAATTCTTGCAGAGTTATACATTTGTGTTAAAGCATAGAAGTGGAAAATCTAACAGGGTTGCAGATGCATTAAGTAGGAGACAGTTGTTGCTTACAACAATGCAGGTTGAAGTAGTTGGGTTTGATGAACTCAAGAATTTGTACCCCGAGGATCCTGATTTTGCTGAAGCATGGAAATCTTGTAAAGAACCTGTTGCTGTAGATAGAACCAAGTGGTTGGACTATTTGATTCAGGATGGCATGTTGTTCAAAGGTAGTCAATTGTGCATTCCAAGGAGTTCCATGAGGGAAAATCTGATTAAGGAGAAACACAGTGGAGGGATGGCAGGACATTTTGGTCGGGATAAGACCATTTCCATTCTTAGAGAACATTATTTTTGGCCTCAAATTACACAGGATGTGAAGAAGTTTGTACAGAGTTGCCAGGTTTGTCAAGTTGCCAAGGGGTTTAGTCAAAATACTGGCCTATATCAGCCATTGCCTGTTCCATCAAGGCCATGGGAAGACATAAGTATGGATTTTGTTCTTGGATTGCCAAGGACACAAAGGGGTAATGACTCAGTATTCGTGGTGGTTGATAGGTTCTCCAAAATGGCACATTTCATTCCATGCCATAAAACTCATGATGCTGTCCATATTGCAGACTTGTTTTTCAAAGAGGTGGTAAGACTACATGGTCTTCCAAGGAGTATAGTTTCTGACCGAGATACTAAATTTGTGGGGTATTTCTGGAGGACATTGTGGAAGAAGTTGAGAACAGACTTGAAATTCAGTTCCACGCATCACCCACAGACTGATGGCCAAACAGAAGTGGTAAATAGAAGTCTGGGCAATTTGCTGAGATGTTTAGTTGGAGATAAGCCTAAGGGATGGGATTTGATTCTACCACAGGCAGAGTTTGCTTATAATAACTCTGTAAATAGGAGTACTGGAAAATCACCATTTCAAATTGTATATGGAAATAGCCCAAGGACTGCACCAGAATTGAGGAAGATAGAACAAGGGGAGAGAACAAGTGCTGAAGCTGAGGATTTTGCTGAACACATCAAGCATCTACATGAGGAGGTCCAAGCACACATTATCAAGATGAATCAAGAGTATAAAGCTAGGGCTGATGCAAGGAGAAGACATAAGGAATTCCAAGTAGGGGATCTTGTCATGGTACACTTACGAAAAGAAAGATTTCCAGTTGGTACTTACAACAAGCTGAAAATGAAGAAATTTGGCCCCTGCAAAATTTTGAAGAAACATAACTCAGGAAATGCATATGAGGTGGAGCTGCCAGATGGTATTCACATTTCTCCCATTTTCAACATTGCAGATTTGACAGAGTATCATGATGATGGTGCTGATGAGGAGCTGGTTTTAGAGCCATGTCCAATTCCTGCTTCTAAGAAGGAGGAGATAGAAGACATTCTAGATCATCGTGTGGGTAGGAGTACCAGAAACAGGCAGTATGAAGAGTATTTGGTCAAATGGAAAGGACGACCGATCGAAGACTCAACTTGGATTTCAGCAGCTGAGGTTTCCCATTTGGGATTTCCTCTACCATCCATAAAGTGACAGGGTCACTTTTCAATCTACCCTGGGTGTCTGATGCAGGAGCATCCAGAGGTATAAGGGCAATCCTGTGTCACCCAAAAAAATGTACTTAGACTTAGTTTCTATTTTATGTCTTTACATTTTTGATACCCATTTGGCTCAAATAAAGGTTCCAACTCTCATAGTTCAACTATCAGTGCATTTAAAAATCCCGAAAAAATAGGAGCATGCAATTTGACCATCATTTTGGTGACCTAGAAGGTGTGACTTGGCCAGATGAATGTAATCGAGATTTAGAGCATTCCAGAAAAAGAATCAGGTCAAAAGGCCCCACGGTTCGAAAGTTATTGCAGTTTTTCGGGTTTTGGAGACCCCCTAAGAATGCTTCAGAGTCAGATTTGGGGCATTAAATGACCTCGAAAAGGGTCAAAAAATGGGGGACGAGCGAAGCTTGTCCATAGGGCTATAGAGCGCTTCGAGAGCTTTCCGAAAATGTAAACGGTTCGTCAATCGGAGTTACGGTTCAAAAGTTATGCCTCCCGGAAGTTCGGCTACCGTTTCTGGATTCTTCTAGAATTGCACCGACTTCTAACGCAGCTTCCGGAACCTTCTATTTTGTCGGTGGATGCCCACTAGCACTTTCTAGAATATACTCCTAGTCCTTAACCCTCCGGGGTCTATTTAAGGAGGTTTATGGCATTGTAAAAGGCAGTTCGGATTGGAGCTTGAGAGGAGGTGCTAAAAGGAGAAATATTCTCCAGATTTATGCTATTGTAAGCCCGCAGGGCATATTTTGAGTTTATTTTCTTTGCACTGTTTGTACCAGCTTATTTTCTCAGTTAATATAATTTCCCCTTTCTATTGTGTCTATTCTGGTATTTGGGTTGTGTCCCCATCAAATATATATAATTAGTAAGCAATAAGACAATGGGGCTTGTGAAAAAAAAGAGGTGAGTTTCAAAAGCCTCAAGGCCCATACTTAACTAGTTTCACTTTTATACTGTAGAGTATTGACCATCACTCGGCACCAACAAGAAGAAAGAACAAAGTGCAGGTTTTGCAAGGAAACCCAAGATGCTCCTGCATCAGACAACTAGGGTTGGAGAAATGATTCTCTCGAGTCATGCAAGTGTCACAAACTGAGCTAAATCCAACTCAGATTGATAAATCCATGTAGCATCTTCGACTAGTTGGTTCTTCCATTTCACCAAATACTCATAGTAATCTTTTCCTCTTGTGCTCTTACCAACTCTTTGATCCAATACCTTTTCAACTTCTTCAATCTGTTTCTTAGTATAATCTTCTGACACAACAACTTCATCATCTGACTCATGATACTTTTATAAATCAACAACATTGAATATAGGAGATATATCCATTTCATTAGGTAACTCAACTTCATAAGCATTACCACTATCAAACTTCTTCAAGATCTTACAAGGTCTAAATTTCTTCATCTTCAGCTTACTGTATTTTCCAACTAGGAATCTTCCTTTCTTCAAATGAACCATCACCTCATCACCAACTTGAAAATCATGGTGTCTTCTAGACTGATTAGCATTCTCCTTATACTGTTGATTACTTTGTTCCAACCTCAACTTGACTTCCTTATGCAAAGACTCCATAAAATCAGCAAATTCTTCTTCTGCAATGCTTCTCTTCACCAACAACATCTCTCAAATTTGATATACCTCTAGGATGCATTCCAGTAACCCTACTGGGGTACTCCATTTTCTGTTGGTTGGATGGAACTCTCCTACTATTCTAAGGGGCCACCCGAGAGCAACAGGATAAGTAGTTTCTAAATGGCTAGAACCCCACCCCAGGGACTCAAGAAGGGAGGAAGGTCGAAAGAAAGTAACAACGCCAGGATGGAGCCCGGGAGGGCCAAAGCTCAGTTTCAATTGGCAACAACCACACTTAAGTTTAGTTGCCCCACTCATCCACAATAGACAGTTCAGTTGAAGGGAGGATGCCCATGCAGGATGGCCCTATGACCAAGTTTAGGATGGTAAACCAAAAGACATAGCAAGGGAGAATTGCACATGCACATCCTATTAGTAATGACCTCACCAAGACTTGGCAGATAGTGACCATTGCTCCCTTCACAATGATTTTCCTTACCGTGAAAAATAATAACCCAAATAATGCATTTTACAGATTTTGCTAGTGTGCCATACTAAAATTTGTAAAAAGGTACCAACATAAAATGTAGATATACTATTAAAAGGAAAGCTAAAATTTAACAAACATCATTATACAAATTGTAATTTGATTTATTCAAAACTAGAATTCCTATGTTTCATTGAACATCACATTCAAATTCTTAGTGGACATCCTTAAAACAGGATATAATCCTTGCAACATTATCTTTGTGATTAATGTCCATCATGCATGTTTCTCTACATAATATGACACAAGAATAATTGAAAACAATATCAATCACTTGATCATCTTAGGCATAAGAGAATCAATAAGATTATATTATGCCCATGAGTCTATCATGGACACTTCAAAATAAAATTGAAAGAGGAATTACAAAGATACAACTAGACCATTACAAAAGTTGCAGACACCCATACAAAACTAGAGAATATACCTAATTGAATCAGATATACAGTTCAGGTCACATGCTGAGACATGAACCAAGTCACTCACAATGTGACTGAATATCTAAAGCCTAACCTGATCATTAAATTTGACTGTAACATCAGCTAGAACTAAGATCCAAAACCATACCCAAACCAAAATACTTGTAATTAATTTCACACAAAAATTTCCATTCCTTGGTCAGTGTATGCATTGGATCGTACTATCTAAAGTGCTAAAATACCCAAACCATAAATATTACATCAGTGATATATTTAGTGTATCTCAACTACAAAGAAACTCCAAATAATTGCAGTATCAACCAAATTGCCTCAACTTCAAAAGATTAGAGAGACCATATTGTCCTCTCAACTACAAAAATAGACAAGGAAGCATAAATGTAATCTTACTCTAATTAGCACTTAATATAGTATATGTATAGGCATGTCATATTACAATGGGATGCGGCTATTCTCTATACAAAATATATTGTTGATCAAATTTTAAAAAATGAAAAATATAATAGATTTTCACAAAAAATTTAACATTTGTTCCTCGAGAAAACAACAAAACATTTGAAAAAAAGTATGAATAAGCATAAAGCTGAGACTAATCCTAATTGGTCCATGAAAAAGACCTGAAAAAAAACTTGCCTATGAAAAATAACACTGCAAAAGAAAATAGAAAATATTTCTGAATTGTATTGATTGTCTCACCTCTATATCCATCGATAGGTTTATCTCAATAGCCTAAATGTATGTTTTCGGGGTTTATTTATGCAACCCACCTCTGACTGTGCTTAGCCCATAGCCTACTAAATGTGCTCCAACAAGATTAGATGGTTTTGATCTCCAAGCTAAGTCTCCATAAGCAGAGTTGTTATAACTATCAGTATATGTACCTCCATAGGCCCCTGTTATTGAGCTATATTTTTCCACTTTAGTTCCATACCCACTATTTTGTGTTGGATAAGCACCGGCACTTGAGCCATAGATATTTTTAGAGCTTCCATAGCCACTTGTATACCTAGAAACACTTCCATTTTCCTAGTTATTACTACCTTGACCTAAGCCCCATGTTGCACCTCCACCATAACCACTTATGCTCCCATTTCCTCCAACATATGGTATAGTTCCATTACCCCACATATTTCTCACTAGAGCTGGATTGTTGTTATAAGCTCCAGTTGTTGGATTGTCATAGCCAGTGGGAGCTCCTCCATAAGAGCCAACTATGTTGGTAGAATAGGTTGGGTTGGTTCGAAAAGAAGAACTTTTATAGTTGCCTCCATTCATTGTAGGTCCATATCCTACACCATTTCCATAGCCAACCCCAGGTGCATTGTATCCACTTCCAATAGGTCCATATGAAGTGAAACCACCTCTACCTCCTGGAGCAACAACATGCTTAGTATTCATTCTAGGCCCATAGGGTCCTGCCACACTCGAATTGAAGCCATATCCAAATTTCCTCCTCGACCTCCTCCTAAAGTATACCTGGCATTCCCAATAAATTGTTCCTTGAGGATCGATCGCTTGACCTCTACCATCTTTCCATTGAACTTGTGAAAGGGCTTTTGCACAACAACCTCCACAGCATCTTCTGAGTCATAAGTGATGAAGTAAAATCCTTGAGGTCTATGAGCTCCCGCACTCCAAATAAAATTCTTGTGTAGCTCCCGCACACGCTCATAACAATAAACCCTAACTTGCCCCTTTTTTATTTTAACATGCTATGCATGTGTTGGTCAAAATTCATGGATTTTTTTTTAAAAGACATTTTTCCTTGCCTATTCTGACCAATTTGAACCCATTTTATTAAATGGTCAAAAATTTTGGTCTAAAAATGGGGTCAAATGTACTAGTGCATGTAAATCAATCAGAGCTCTCCTACCGCAAGATAATGACCAAGGAAAAGAACGGGCCATCTATTACATCAATTGTACCTTGGTAAACTATGAGCTTAATTACTCTTTCATTGAAAAGGCTTGCCTAGCCGTAGTTTTTGCTTCCCAAAAACTACATCATTATCTTCTAACACACAAAGTCAAGCTCATATCCAAAATTGATCCCTTTAAATTCCCTTCTCAGCAAAACAGCATTAACAGGTAGATTGGCCAAATGGGTAAGATCCTGAGTGAATTTGACATTGAGTATGTTGATAGGAAGGCAATAAAAGAATAGGCCATTGTCGATCAATTGGAAGATGCAACTATAAAAAGTTCAAATCCTATAATAACAGATTTCCCAAACATGTACATTCTTCAAACAAAGCCAGTAACATGGAAATTCTATTTTGATGGTTCCTACACACACCATGGATCAGGCGTCGATATCTTGTTCATCACACCACTAGGTGTTACCATCCCCAAGTCTTACAAACTTTTTTTCCCCTGCACCAACAACATGGTAGAATATGAGGCTTTAGTCTTGGGTCTCAAACTAGCTTTAGAATGGAAGTTGATAGCACTAGAGGTTTTTGGAGACTCCCAGTTAATCATTAATCAGGTCACTGACACTTACCAAACCAAAGATGAAAAATTATTTCCTTATAAACATATGGTTGACACACTCAAGGCATGTTTTGTTCACATTACTTTTGAACAAATTCTCAGAGAGAAGAATAGAGCAATAGATTCTATGGTCACCTTGGCCTCCTTACTTTAGCTCCTAGAGTAGCACGAGCAGTATGAGTTCCTAGTAGAAGAGGTGGTTCAACCCGCGTTTATCCAACTTGATTCCCTTATCATTTTCCACTTAGACGCTCTCGATTCCCTTTGGTATAACCCCATCATCACTTACTTCTGTGATAACACCATTCCGTCTGACCTCTCACATAACCAAAAATGGAATTTCATTCAACAAACCTCACGTTACACTTTGGTGGCTGATATGCTATATAGGAGAGGTCTCAATGGTACTTTATTTAGATGTCTCAAAAAGGACTAGTCTAGAGTCGTTCTGTAGGAAGTCCATGCAAGGATTTGTAGGTCATACTCCAGTGGGTTCACACTAGCAAAGAAGATTCTTAGGATGGGCTATTTCTGGCCAACCACGGAAAAGGATTCTATCGACTATGTCAAAACTTGCAAAAAATGTCAAATCCATAGCAACCTTGTTCATGCACCACCCCAAGAGCTTAACCCCTTGGCCACGCCATGGCCTTTTTATCAGTGGAGCTTTAATTTAATTGGAGCCATCCATCCACCTTCCTCCAGTGGACATAAATGGATTATCACCGCCACAGAATACTTCACCAAGTGGGTCAAAGTGGTGCCACTTGCCGACTATACGGGAAAAAAAATCTCTTCCTTCATTCTAAACCATATCATTTGTCAGTTTGGCATACCTCATTCCATTCTTATAGATAATGCCCTGTACTTTAAAAATCAAATAATTGATAAATGATGTGAAAATTTTCACATTATACACCACTCCTCATCAATTTATTATCCCCAAGGCAATGGCCAAGTAGAGGCCACCAACAAAACCATTATCAACATCCTCAAAAGAACCATCAATGATATTGGTAGATATTGGCATTTACAATTGAACCCCACCCTTTGGACCTACAGGACGAGTGTAAGGACGCCTATAAGTGCGACACCCTTCTCCTTGGTTTATAGCTATGAAGTTATTCTCCCTTTAGAGGTTGAGATCCCATCCTTGAGAGTTACTCTTTGGGACATCCTATTAGATGAGGATTACAGAGTGGCCCATCTAGAATAGCTAGAATTGTTAGAAGAGCATTAGCGTGTAGCACATGACCACCTCAAAGTGTATCAGAATAGCTTATCTAGACATTACAACACAAAGGTGAAACCCTGTGTTTTTTAGATTGGTGACCTAGTACTTAGAGAAAACCCTAAGAACCAAGTGGCTAGGGAAAAGAAAGGAAAATGGGAGGCTAATTGGATTGGTCCTTACCTTATCACAAAATCCTTTGAGACTAGTACTTATAGACTTTTAGATTGTGATGGTACAGAACTAGCAGAACCCATCAATAGTATCCATCTCAAACAGTTGTATGTCTAAAAGCTTTGGAAACACATCAAAAAAAAATTGGTACAAAAGAAGTGAGAACGCTACCTTTGAAAAGCGGTGAGAGACAACACCTTTGGACTTCCCTAAACAACACAAGTCCTTCAATGTTGAAAAACCTTCAAGACAGCCCTCAAGCAATTGTCTTTGGACAATTTTTTCTTGTTTAAGGCTCATCTAGCACACTCAAGTTAATTTCACACATACCCAATTGAGAAACACTTGTGGGTCACAATTTTGTGGTTCTTTGCATCAAATATAGTTCATAGTAGCAAAGACGGCCAGTATGATAGTGACAAAAGGGAGCGCAACAAATTCAGGAAAATAGGGAGTATGATTATGTATTGAGATACCATAGACATGAATTGCAGGAAAATCAATACACATCTCAGCTATCCATCTTGACCAATGATCACTAATGCTTTTTTTAGTCCTCATCTGACCCATTTTATCTCCTAAACTCCTTTTACTACACCTTTGCATCCCTAAACACAGTCATCCATGCCCATGTTCCTGCCTTTTAGCTCATCTTGGTCTCCTGACCTCTTTAGGTGCCTCACACGGTCCTGGTTACACCTTGTATTCCAACAAATCTCACTTACATCCTCATTCCACTCCCAAAAATCAAAATATTGTCTAAAAATGTCAAAAAAATCCAAATATTGCAAAAAATCATCAAAAAAAATTCAAAAATCGTTTTAAAATGTCAAAAAAATCCAAAATTTACCAAAAATCATCAAAAAAATTTCAAAATTTGTCAAAACATATCAAAAAAATCAAAAATCATCTAAAAATATTTTTAATTTCAAAAATTGCCCAAAGCATTCAAAAGGGGGTCGTAATTGCCAAATATAGCTACGAAAGCTCAGAAAAAAAAATTCCCCAAAATTCTTGTCAATTCCTACCTCACCTTAGTTCCATTAGGCTATACAATAGGACATGAAATATTTGAAACCAACATGCCTCACTGATATTAAGAAGTAACGTAGTAATATCCTGAAACATTTTCCAAGACTTTGGAAAATTTGGCACAGCGCAGATAGCACAAGAGGTGCCCCTGTTTCCTTCCTCTTGTCACGAGCAAAAATTCCCCATGGATCATTAGTCTTATTTATGTTGCAGTGGCCATGATTAATCCAACCCCCCTTCGTAAACAAATATATCAATGTTATCTCAAAAGCCCATAAATCTATCGGATTCTTGCATCCTCACTCAACTGGGGGCACAAAATAAGTAAGTGTAAGCGTGAGAGCTTGGCTCCCCCTCTAGTGCCTTTTTAGGCCCAAAGCGCTTTTTTTAGGCCTCTCAAACGCCTTTTTAGGGCCCAACACCTTTTTAGGCCTCTCAACCACCTTTTTTTAGGCCCAAACACCTTTTTAGGCCCCTCTAGCACCTTTTTAGGCCCAAAGCGCCTTTTTTTAAGGCCCTAATGCCCTTTTCAAGACCCCTCCAGTGCTTATTTAGGCCCAAAGCACCCTTTTCAAGCCTCTCAAATGCCTTTTCAGGTCCCTCCAGCACCTTTTTAGGCCCAAAGCACCTTTTTGAGGCCCCAATGTCCTTTTTGGACCCCTCTAGTGCCTTTTTAGGCTAAAAGTGCCTTTTTCAAAGCCCCAATGTCCTTTTAGGTCACCTCCAATGCCTTTTCAGGCCCCCAACACACCTTTTGGGTCCAAACACCTTTTTCAAGGCCCTATTTCATCTCCTCAAGACCCAAGTATCCCTTTTGGGCCCCAAAACGCATTTTTATAGGCCTCAAGAATGTCTGTCTCAACACCCGCCTAAAGGACTGTCCCAACATTGGCCTTATAATTGTCTGTAAAGGCAATTAATACACAAATTCATGCCTTACACATTGCAGTTCCCCATATACGAAGCAAGCAAATACCAAAATAGCGCATTTATTGACTTTATATTCCTCCATTATGTGCCCACACATATATTCTCGCCTACTAGTAATAGTTGTCCTTACTCTACGGACCGCATTGTTCCCACTTTTACGAAGTTTAAACCATTCCAACATTTCTCACAAAATGCCAAAATATTCAAATACCTATCAAAAATCCAAAAACATTTACATATTCCACAAAACGCAAAAACATCCAAATATATTCCACCAAATCCCAAAACACACATGACGATGCATTACAATCAACATCTTTTGTCCCTTTGATTTCCACAACAACAAGCACAAACTTTTCATTCTCCTACAACGTCAATGACAACATTACAGTCCAACAGTTCTAGCGGATCGTTTATTCTGGCCTCCTTGGGGGAGATGGAAAAATAGGGTGTCCAATCAATGGCGTCCCTTCTAGCCTAGCTCCAAACAAAGAAGCACCTAGTGTCAACACCCTACGTTTCCACACTGCATCCATGGGAATTGGAAACCTCCCACCACGTAATTTCGTGCTCAACAGATGTGTAAATTCCCTATCTATAAATTGTGTCTCTCGCCAGTCCTTGTTCGAGAATGTCTGATAATAACATCCCATCCAATAAATAGATTCTCGGTGTACCTTTTTCGTCTGGTACATTTCCATGAACACATTCTCCACTAACTTTCTTACCCCCCATGTAGGGCCACATCCTACTCCTATTGCATCTAACCAGTCATCATTCCCCAATGCTTCACGTCCGCTTTTGCCTCACCCAAACGATACTACAATTACTTAATGCTAACTGCTCTTGCAACTTCAATGCCAAGGAATTCACCTTCGTAATCGCTTCTCTAAAAGACTCGAACTGTGATCGTAATAACACCATCTCATTCTAAGCGCTCTCTAAACCCACTTGTGCCATCTTCAGCAATTCCTGTAACTGCTAAGCGCGTGACCATTCAACCCACATACTCGCATCATTTCCCTCCACCTGTGAGTGCTCCACATGTAGCTCTTTCTCTAGAATTGCACCCACACCCTCTCTACATCCACCACTGCCTCGTCTTGCCTCTATTTACACCCCATCCTCTCGTGCCTTCTCCATCAATCCCACCAAAAATGCAACCTCTTGTTCTGCGTTCTCCACTTGAACTCTCTCTACAGCTAACAATCTCTGTAATCCTTCCACGTCCTGTGATGATTGATCTCCATCTCCCACCTCTAGTTGTGGCTCCTCCACATTTACACCACTCGTTCCCCCTTCTGTTGACCCTCATCCTGGTGTCCCGAGGCTTATCAATCAATGTGTCTCACTCATTACTTCACCTCCACTAACACCTCCCACATCCTTTGAAGTTTCTTCCAAAAAAAATTCAGGAGATTTTATTTCCCCCACCTCCTCCTCTGCTCCCGACATACTCTTTGTCTTCTCAGGTGGACTATTCTCCACCTATGTCACTGGCTCATCATCTAATACCACCTACAATACTTGTTGCATTGTTGTCCCCATTAACATCATTAAAGCTGACAAGGGCATTTCTTCTGCCTCCATCCCCACCTTTTCGGGTTGCGCTAGCCCTTTTCCTGGTTGACTTGCCTCACTCAAACTTGAAATTAACACTTCGAGTTTTGAATGATCCACCCATTCCTTGAAGGTTTTTCGAATGCGCTTTTCTCTTTGTCCTTGCCTCATCCACCTTCCCTGGCTAGCATCACCCTCTTGTTCTGACTAATCTAGTGAACCTGACATACTTTCACTTGCACGATTCCTACAACTTCTCAATACATCCAATAATTGCATTCTACTCTTCATTTTGCCTTGATTCATTCACATATTACCTGCTTACTTATAGTTGTCACTCACTCGAAACTTGTTCTGTACTAGTCTTCCACATATCCACTCTCTACATCCTGTGGCACTGGTACCTAGTACACTTGACCCTTAGCTCTGACATTTAGTCACCCAAATCCATGCCAATGCACACTAACCATCAGATTCCGCTACTAAATCACTGCTGACACATCTCACGCCTTCTTATCTGCCTAGTACAACAGTTGCTCCCTGGCAGAACTGAACAAACTCGACATTGTTACACACAACTAGAAGCACGCTTGATCTGCAAATAATGGTTTTCTATGCTATCATTTTCTTTTAGTACCTCGGTGATGTGTTTGACTAGAGGTACTGAGATGAAGTCATGATATTTTTATTGGTTTTTCACTATTTAACTCTAGTGATCCTTTGGTTTCACACATTATCGGTGTCCACTTATAAGTGTCTCCTCTCATATAGAACACCATGTGTACCTCAACCAATTTTGTGCGCTATCTTAGGTAACGTATTTTATCCGACATGTGACTATTTGCATGTCTATTTTTATTATCCTGCGGCTATAGCTTATATTTCTTAGTGGTTGTCATGTTTTCTTGTACAATGTTCCTCTTTGCTAGTACTTCTCAGCATGGCATAGTATTCATATCACTATATAGTGGTTGTTGTACTTTAGTCACTTTTTATCACACGCTCTATGATGACAATTAGTTTGTATCTCTTTAAAAAAGTGATAGTTAGTTGCATTCATCTAGTTTGCATTTTCACCTTGGGTTCCTTGAAAAAAAACGGTTGGCACATAAACTAGGATGCAATTCCCAAACATTAATTAGCAACTTCACAACTGGTTATCAAAAAAATGGACAACAACATCAACATCAACATCAAAACGAGCTTCTAAGCACTCGACTATCATGGACTTTGTCTATTTGCAACATCCACACCAACATTACACTTCATGAATTCACCTTTTCATTCCACTCATTGCATTATATGGCTTTCAAATTTCAAACAATTCTAGTCACTATCAAATTTCACCACCTCATTTGCTGCCTTGCGTGGCCTCTGAATCTTAAACAATCTCCTTTGATCACTTTCCATCTCATCTGCTTTGCTACATCATCTCCTCTCATACTCCATCTCCTTTCATTTTGCCACATCATTCATTCATTTCATGGCCTTTGAATCTCAAAAGATGACACTCCACCTCATAGCCTTTGAATCTCAAACAACTTCATTTCCTTCCATTTTTCATTTTCAATCACACTTCATTTGTCTCATCCTATTTTATCACATTTTCATTTATCTTTCCATATCCTTTCATCCCATCCCCACACTTGGGCATTCCTTTTTATTCTCATGCATTCCATGACACTTTTCCACATATTCATGCATTTACATTTTTTGTGTTCTTTACCAATTTCATCTCATTCCATATTCATCATATCACATCACACCACATTACATTGGGTTCCATCTCATTACTTCATTTCATTACATTACCATGACATTCACTTCATTATGATTCATTTTTCACAATTCATTCCATTACATTACAAATCATTTTCATTACATCATGTTACATGTCATTATATTTCATTTTCTTATATCCTATTACGGCCAATTCATTACATCAAATTTTCTTTTACCACATTTTTGTTTCATATCATTGAATTCATTAGACCACATCACATTTTCATTACATTATTCATGTCATACCATCTATTCTAAATCATGATACATCTACATTAATCACTCACATATATATATATATATATATATATATATACACACATGTGCATCCACTGCTACCATATCCATCAACTCATACAATCACATGCATGCATAAGTCCATGATATAACAAATGCACAAGTCCAAACATCAACAAGCTTGAATATCTCATAAATCAAAAAAGTTGAATCATCAACATCAGAAGGTCATCAACATCAACATAAATGGGTCCTCATCAATGACATACATGATAAGCTAGCCAAATGACCACAAACACTCCACAAATCAACCTTGCATCTCATCTCCTGTATCATATGTTTGTGTCTGATCCAAATGTCCCTGCTCATTGGGGGCACTCATCCCATCCCGAACAATTGACCACCGAACAACGACATCAATTTTTTATCACAAGTGATCATCCTACATCAATCAGCTAATAGTTCTATCTTGGACCAGTTATGTGTCCTACTTTGTATCCTGAGATGGACATGTTAGTTTTCCCTACTTTGTATCCTAAAGGGGGCACTTTTTCTATCTATCAACATTACTTGATTGATCCTAAACATCACTTTGTGACTACACATTCCCTATCAACTGTTTTCATCAACATTTTCAGAAATAAAATTGGAACATCCCTATTTCACGCATCCATTTCTTCCAATTTCATTTTTGAGGGGGCAGTATACCAGGGCATCAAAAAAATTTGAGATATCAAAAACGTCCTATCACAGCCAAATTTTAAACATCAAATCAAACCGAGGCATCAAATTTTTTTTGAAAAATCAAAAATGTTCTACACCAGCCAAAATCAAATCTACCAAAACCAAGGTATCCAAGCAAAATCAATAGCAATCAAAACATCAAATCAACAGCAATTAAAACATCAAACTATCAACAATCAGACATCAAAATATCATCGAACAGATATCCAATCATTAGAAGTTGACCTAAAATCAGAAAATCAAGACAGTCTTTGAACTAATATGCGACTCAAAGAGGGGTATTTGTAGACACCAAAAATTTGGCAAAGACCTAAATCACGCAATTTCGATCAATCAATGCAAACTAAAGAGAAAATCAGAAGAAACACAACAAACTTTCAAATCAAAAATCACATTAGGTCATTAATCACCTATCAAATTGACAAGACCTAAATCAACTTTAAAAGAGAAGAAAAACAATTCAAATTCATAGAATGAAATGTAAAAAAAGAGGAGGAAAAAAAGGCAAAAGTATTGAAAATAAATAAGACATTAATTAAATCAACAAAATCATTTATCCTCACAAAATTGGAAATCTCCCTTTTTCATTTTAAAAGAATTGGAAATATCCTCAATCATCCTCAAAATCAAGTCTGTTGGACTCTTCCTCTTGGTCTTTTATGAGATATTTTTAGTTTCACTTTCACCCACCAATCAAAGGTGAAAATCTTGATTCTTACCCCAACCCCTTCTGAAATCCTATAAATAGGAGGGAAATCCAAGAGCAAAGGGACCCAAGTTTTAGGCATCTGCACTATAGGCATGTTTTGATTCATCATTTTAGCATTAGCATTTTGGCAAGTTCGTAGCATTTTAGTATTGCTTTTATGTCATTTAACATCATTCATTGCATGTTAGCTTGTTGCATATCCATTTTGATAGCATATAATCTACCTTACAGTCATAGATCTTGCATGCATTCTTATAGATCTGCATTTTTAGCATACTCCCATTCTAGAACTGTCACTAAGATGCTGGTCTGAGAGCTATTTTAGCAGTTGTAGTTAGGGAAACATGAGATGCTCATAGAGATTACATTCTGATGATGATATCTTGGATCTAGTCTAGTTTGTCATCAGTCTATTTGCATTCTACACTAAGGTTTCATGAATACGCATTCACACCGTGTACATATATCATACATGATTTCAAGTATGTCATTTTTTGCGTCAATATAGCTTTCAACCACTTAGTCTATATAGCATATCATCAACAAAACAACATTTCATGTAATTACTTAACTCACTGTCTCTATATGTGTTGAGTGCTAGTAAATAAAATACTGTAAAACATAGCTTGCATAACAATAACATCCACACATGATAAGTAGCACGTTGACACCAAGATTTAATGTGGAAATCCAATTTGGGAAAAACCACCAAGTAACGTGCTACCCATTTTTCACTCTTCTGAAGTGAGCTCGATTAAGAGCCAACCTGTTAAGGGTTATACAACACATTGTTAAATGTGACCCAGTTAAAGGATTTAACCACCGTTTTAGAAGTGGCCTTGTTAGAGGACTTTGGATTATTCCATTATAATGTCACCTTGACTAAAGGGTTTACAAAATGACTATTAGGTCAAACTTGATTAAAATATTTTGATTGATAAAATGGTTAGAATGTAACAGTAAGTTTGATCTATAAAGTACAACTCACTTTGCAAATTTTGATCTCCATTTGCTCATATGTCGATTCAATGACTAGCCTCCATACACCTCCATCACTAATCTGCTTGGCACCTCCTCAAGCAATCACTCTTCACCAAACTCTTCACACTTCATCTTTGTTGTTATGTTCTTCACAACTTCTCCTTAAGATTGCCAAACAACAACGAACCGACCTTAGAAAACATCTCTTATGTCTCCTTACATAGGTAATTTTGATCTGTTGCCACTTAAACATCATCGTTGATCTTAGGGTTAGGTCAAATTCATTGAATCCTTCCATCTTTTCGTTCTTCTTCTTCTAGAGACTTTCAATCAAATCATTGTCTTTGATCGCTTGATAAACTCTCTTCATACATTAAATATGTCAGCTCATCAATCTTTATCTTCCATGTGCTTTAACTAATTCAAAATTCCAACTATGTCGACCTCAAATTCAAATCTTTCTCAAACTATAACTTTTGTTCTCACTCAACAATCATTGTGTTGTTTTTCTTGGTCATCACTATGTAACTCATCATACACTATATTGTTTCACTCAGCATCAACATATTCACTCTTCCATTACTACGTTCGTTCACTACTCACATTTCTTTATATACTTGCTCGGCAATAACTAACACTCGGCTTGAACTGTTTTGTTCGACTTTTACTTAAGTTCCTTGATCTTCTGCTTCAGCTCCTTCATTGATCGACCAATACTAATACTCGTTCAAGCTTATCCGGTGACTTATTCCAACCTCTAAGCTTCATCCAATTGTCTTCTTCATGTATTGATTGAGCAATACATTATCATGTCAACGACTAACTTATCAAGTGTTGTCCATTATGTTTCCATGACAATTTACTTCTCATCACTTCAACACCACTAGCTCACCTTGCTATCTCTTATTTTCAAATCCTCTTCAAATGATATACACTTTATACCATTAGTAAATGTCTTTCTCATAGGTTTGACATCAATGACAATCTAACAATTGTTCCAATTATAGTTTCCAACAGTGCTAAGTATTCAATTTATTCTCATGAGAGATGGACTCGTGTGTAAATCACTACTCATACAACATGGGTCAATGAGTTTGACTCAAAAACTACACAGTTAAATCCTAATAGCTATATCACAATTTGACTTGATGTGGAAAAATAGATCTTGTGTATCAATTGATAAACTTAAGGGCCTTTCTAATAATGGTTCAAAAGGCACAACATTTGGTGAAGGTTTTGGGAATGGGGTTGAAAGCAAAGTGGCTTTAGCCATGGAGGAAACTCTCGAGCTAGAGTAGTACTAGGATGGGTGACCTCTCGAGAAGTCCAAGTGCTTCACCTCTTTGAGTGTCACCTAGATCCAATAAGTGCTAAGTGTTCCATTTATTCTCATGAGAGATGGACTCATGTATGAATCACTACTCATGACACATGGGTCAATGAGTTTGACTCGAAAACTACACAGTTAAATCCTAATAGCAATATCACAATTTAAGAGTATTATTTTCAGACTTTGCAGGTCTATTGCAATCTATTACTCTCATGCTCAAGAAATATTCGGATTTTAAAAGGACCACTAAAGGGGAGAAACATTGGAAAAGATTAAAGTTGCAACCTCTTTAGCCTTCATGTTGGCCAATCCAGTTTTATCGAAATATTTCATCATGTATGCAGGATAATGTAGTATAGATGTATGAAACTAAAAGGATGACTGAAAGGTGAAAAACTTTATTCTAGGAAATTGTGGGCATGTAAATCCAAATATAACCTTGTAGGGAAACAAGCTTCCACAATGGTGGAAAGTTTGAAGAAGTTTAGTGGCATGAAATAAGATTATAGAATATGTGGTTCACCAAGTGTTAGAGAATTTATCAAGTGGATATTACTGAGAAAAGAGAAAATTGGGTCGTGAAGATCGAGTGGTTATTACTAAGAAAAGAGCACATTGGATCATCAAAATCAAGTGGATATTACTTAGAAAAGAGTAAATTGGATCATGACAATCCAAGAGTATCACATTGTAGTCTAATTAATTAAAAATATTGAAGAGAAAGGTAACACTATCGACTATAACAAATTTTATGCACATAATTAAAATATATCAAGTTGTAACAATTTTTTTAATTCTCTTCATATGTTACCTAAATGTCTAAAGCTAAAATTTTGACTTTTGGGTATCAACAATACACATAGGAGTCATTATGTGCGGAAGGGTCAAAATTTGGTCATTTCAAAGTATCAACCAATACATGACCCCATTGCATCGATAATCGTTCCCTCAAAATCACTAGTGCTTGTGAATAAATGTCTCAAAAGTCATGCAGAAATGTCCCAGTAGAGATTCACAAATCTCCAATAATGGTGTAGATATGGGCCAATCATGGATTAAAAAGCAAAAAGCAAAAAATAACAACTACCAATGCAATGGTCCACTATTGGTATATATGATATTATTTAAGTAGGTAACTCCATTGGATATCATTATGACAAAAAGTGAACGATTATTGGACCCCAAACCGTTGTTGATACCTTTCCCCTAGAGGTCTCTATGAATGCTTGACAAAAAGTGAGCAATCATTAGACCCCAAACCACTATTATGCCTTTCCCCTAGAGGTCTTTATAAATGCTTAATGAAAAATCTTGATCCTTTGGTTGAAGCTAGGAAAGCTTTGGAAACAGTCTTAGTGAATAAAGGGTTCATTTCATGGAAACAAATCAGTAACCGAACCAACTTCTCTTGCACACAAGAATGTTTTACAAATTACAAGGGCAAAATTTGTCAATAGTACAATGAAAAAAAAAAAAATTTAAAGAACAATTTCAATGGTACTCTTCAGATGAATGAAAAAGAAGTGCCTCACAAAATTTTTAATGAATTGCATCACAGAACATCAAGGGACTACTTCTCAACCAAGACCATCATCATAAAGATTATGTGTTTTGGTTGTTATTGCTCAACCCTCTTCTCTTAGTAGAGTCGACAAATTTTCACCAACAGGGTAATAGTCTGGTAGAGTCAACAAATAAGAATCTAATTAAATTAATTAAAATAACAAAAATAATAGGAACCAATTGCTAAAAGATGAATTGCATTTCTTTGAAGCAACTCCTCAAAACATCTCCTTCGCCTTACGAGTTGGTGTATGGGAAGAGCGCGTAATGTTCCACCCTTCAAATGATATGTAAGCCCAAGATATAAGAGAATGGAGAAACGCCCAAGATATAAGAGAATGGAGAAACGTATGTTAGATTGGTTGAGTTTAACCTCGAGGAAACAAGAGAGCACATGATTCTTAGGCAAAAGTTCTATGAGAGGGGGTTTGGGTTCTATTTTTATCGGAGGAGGCTTATGATTTAATTGAAATTGAAATCTTTTGCCTACCACATGTCAAGAATCTATTAATTATTTTAAACATCTAATGAAGATAGCAATAAAATAATATTATCATAAATTTAAATTCTTCAAGTGATATTCACAGGACCACTAACTTCCTTAAATTTAAGAACTAAAGTTTTTAAGCTGAGACATATTTAAAAACTTCATAGAATCGTTCGCCTTTAGATACTCCTAAAAACTCAACAGTCACCCACTCCATTTTTAAGGAGGCCTCCCTCCATGGTACCCAGCCTAAGCAAACTATTAAAAGATGGTTTAATTGCGAGACTTCTAATCCGAGGTTCAAAGAAGCAAAATTTGGTACTTAAAATAAGAAGAGCTGCCCAGTGTAAAAAAAAAACATGTGATTATGACTTAATACGGAGAGATCCGTTCCAAATTGTTATTTACAAATAAACAATGCTTATGAACTACTAGCTGATGAAAAGGAAAGGTTTTCGAAATCCTTGTAAATGGGATTTTCCTATAACATTTAATGTTCTGAATTTTGCTTGTACATAGTCTAGGTTTCCATTTTTGCGGAGTGTTTCAAATCAGTCAGAGTGGCTAAGAGGTGTTCTTGTCAAGTGCCTATGTTCTCGGAGCTCTTTTTCAAATTATAGTCAGTCTGAAAGATCGTCTACTAGTTTTCATGATGGGAATTAAGTTAACAAAGGTTAATGGCATAATCTCCATGGCATGCGTGTTGTTGACTCACTAAAATGAAGGCTACTTCATAAATTCACTATATGGGCTAGCTCTTTACAGACATAAGTAACGTTGGGGAAAGGAGTATTTGCATTCACGATTGAGAAATGAGAAATGGTGGTGGAGAGTATTCTGTGGGTTGAGCCAATTCCAATTTTGGGTCGGGTATTTTAGTTCAAAGAATGCTTTGACGGAAAAAAATCATGGTCCATGATGAATGTCAAGATGAAAGATGGTTTATCATTAAAATATGTATGTAATATGGTTTATCATTAAAATATGTATGTAATAGTTAGTCAAAGAGTTGACAATTTTTTATCCTGCCTAACCTTAATGTATGCCTTTCAGAAAGGTTCTAAATACTGTATTTCTATGCATTCATGGCTTTATTAACTTTATTCTCCCTTCAACAAGGGAAAGTTTGGGGCATGCTCATTATTTCTAGTCTCTTTATCTTTGATACCAAAATTGTTGGCAGAAGCTGTATTACATGTTAAAATCATGCATTTTACCCTTTTGAAGTTCTTAGATCATATGCAGTCCTAAAAGATTATACTGAGCTATTCGAAATTCAAACAGATCGCCATATTGTGAGATGGTTATTTTAGGATTCACAGAAGTGCTGACTTCTATAAAAAATTAAAAATCCAAGGGTTATAAAAGGTTACTGATTTCCCATTGTTGATATTCAAATGCGTATGTGAACATCAACACACCAATTCTAAAAGGTAGGCATTCATAGGAGAATCGGTTCCCACAACTATGTCATTATGTCAATGAGATGGCCAATCTATTCAACACTAAAGCACTCCTACGAACAAAATCTGGTTTCTTAAAAGGCCAACACTCTTAAACACTGCATGTGCATGTGGTTGTGGTTGATGTCATCTATAAACGATTACCACCGCTAGCCTCATCTAAAGATCCATCCAATTCCTTTAGAAAATGATAACTTTATCCGCATCCCCATGGAGACCATGGATAAGGACGCCAAGAATAAAATGACATGATAACCAGTCGCCCAAAACACATTTCCTTATAAGGAAAGAGATCAACCCAAGCAAGTCGCCCAAAAAAGAATAAGATGCATCCTCGTTCACGGAAACTGAGAATCAAGTGTTTTTCATTAGATAAAACTGGTATATAGAGACAGTGGAAGGAAATCACCTCTGAAATCTCATTTAATTTACATAAAGTCAATCTCTGCTCTTCAATTCAAAATACAGCTATCTGACAAGACGATCATCAGAAATGTTAGTATCAGAGGCGTTTTGAAAGAATAAAAACGCAATACACTCAATAACCAAGATGCTGCACCTCCTTAATGATGCAGTCATAAGGACGTGACCAAGATTTAAGCTTGCCACCCAAACCATTTCTGTTTTGAGCATCAATAATAGTAGAGAGAAGGCTTGACAGGTGCCTTATCATGGTGTTTTCATTGTTATCAAGCCTGAATGATATAGACAATCCAAAATGGTGAGAAATATGGGCACACAGCTTCTGTGGCACAATTGGTGCCGCCACAGGTGTCTTATCATGGTGTTTTCATTGTTATCAAGCCTGAATGATATAGATAGTCCAAAATAGTGAAAAAGATGGGCAAACAGCTTCTGTGGCACAATTAGTGCCGCCACTGATTATGGAATTTTTTTTGTTTAATTCCATGTAATTGTGATCCCGGTGAGGGTGAAGACTCCCAGTAAAACCAAACGATCTTAAATAAAGCAGAATGATTCTCAACAACTACAGATGGTTCTGTAGCCAAGTATCCAACGAAAGCTTTTTCATTAAATAATTCAACGAAGTCTATTTTCTTCAGCTTAAAGCAGCGGCAACATAAAGCAACGACCCTAATCAATAGTTTAAGTCATCTTGGATCTTTGGAATTTGACGCCAGCTCGTGATATGATGACAATTTATGATAAATAAGGCAAAAAATGCATATAATGTTAAATTGCACCACTGTACATACATCCAACTAAATTGCAAATGATCCATCCACAAGAAGTCAACAATTAGAGAATAAACTAGAAACCTTAACAATCGAAAAGGTTCCAATATTTATAAGAAGAAAACTGGGAAAACAAACTAGTTTGTAAAGATAATCAACAAAATAAAAGCCTCTACCATCAGTGGAGTTTTTGAGAATTTCACGCCTTGCAGCATTTTAATGTGTAATACATTGTCCCACGAAGAGTTTCAGTTCCAGCGCCATCAGAATTTGTCAAAGCTGCAAAGTATACAAAAGCACTTCCTAAACTAATCTTAGAGAAGAGTATTGTGTAAATTCTAGGTCTTCATATAAGAGAACCAATATTTATACACAAAAATATATCACAACAGTGTGGGGTGAAAAGTTATTTCAAAAGAATACCCACTTTCCCCAATGATTATCCAATAATCTAACGATATTTACAATTTACTTTAATCCAATAATCTATATAATTGAGAATATACCTATAGAGCAAGCCTTTACAGAGGTATCACCAACCTTAACTATCTGGTAATTATAAAGCCAAATTAACAACGCCCAATAATCTGGGAATCGAATGCCTGTTAAAAAAACCTTACGCCCAAACCCTAGGATGAGTTCACAAATTAAAAATAGCATAATCTCCAATTATCATAAGTAGGTCACAACTTTAATTTTTTTATTGTCACGAGCTTAAAATAGTATATTCCTTCCTTCCCCCTGTCATGGTGCATCGAAATTCATTTATGTTTTTTTTTCTTCCCATTTTGAATACGGAACTCCACCTTCATTTTACATTAAGAATATGCGAAGCTCAACTTCCAGATGCTATGATTTTTCAACTACGAATCTAATTATTTTAATTATAGAGCTCAAAGAGATTTACGCAACATGGAAGCTCGAGTTGAAGATGCAATAATTTTTTATCCGAGGATCTTATCTTTTAGATTACAGAGCTCAGAAAGATCTATGCAAAAGACATCCATAGCCAAACAACAAATAATTTAATTTTGCCAAAAGAAAAGAAGTTAAGAGCCTAGAATTATGGTTTAATGTTTCATAATCAAAAAATTGCTTTACCTCAAAAGAGCAAGGTTGAGACAACTTCCCTATCAAATTCCAAGGTTAAATTATGACAAGGTGTTCATTTTATGAAAAGGAGCCAAGTGTTGCAGACAGGCATATAGATGGACCAGGAATTGTACGGCAATGTCTCAAAAAAATGCCGTCTATAAAACTACCATCACTGCTGTATAAGTAAAAAACATTATACCCAATGATCAAACAACTTAGCGAAATTGCATATGCAAAGCATAAAACCGGTTTCATTTACATAGGTTCCATAGGCAGTATCATATAATGGCGCTCTATAATAGTACAAAGAGTAATCAGTGAACGATCAAAATTATTAAAAGCAGGATGGCGTTTGTTGTTGTGAGTACCTAGCAGGTTTTCGAAAACTACACCTGTATGCAAAGGCTGCAGAAGGAATTTTAAATTTACATCAGAACGACTGGAGTGATGAGAGCCATATTCTAAATCTCCTGCTAACTACTTGCATGTTGTTAACAAAGATCCCAGGGAAGAACTTGCATGGATCAAGATTCTTTTATCCGAAGCAGGTTACTATAACTAAAAAAATCATTTGTCCAAAAATGTCTCGAGAGAAATGCATACGAGAAGCGAACTGCTGTCATCATTTCAAACAGGATTACTCTGGAGACGTTCTAAATGGCCAACCCACAAGTTGTCTGTTGCTGCAGTTTAAATGGAATCGTACCATTCTGGAGGAAATACAAAATTTTCTCAATAGTACTGCCGCAGTCAGACAAAGCAATATGACAGAATTTAATAATTTATTGAGTAATACCCAAAGATGCGCTTGGGTGATGCTGCATGAATGCACTTATATGCATTCATTGCCTTCGTGCGTGTTTCCTTTATCAATTTGGCAGGGGCAGGGAAGTGAAAACTCTGAGTGAAATCCATCAAATATGTAGACGCACACACCAATATGTACATATATATAATATTCAATACTGTCTCACTGCACCAAGGTCTTGTTTGATATCTGATTATCTTGGTTTTGGTTTCCTTTGCTTGGTTTTGGTATCCTTCTGAGGCCTGAGGGAGCAGGAATATGTGTATACAATTAAAAACACCCTACAGTGACAATAATGGTAAATCTCATGTATTATAATGACTTTCTTTCAATGTTAACATTCTGGATCCTTGGTTTGCAGCTTAATGTTAATAGAGTAAAGAACAACCTAAGCACCCAATTTACAGATATTTAGACTATTATTATAGCTAGCACAAATACTAAGCATTTTCAGATTATGACGGAATAGAGAATTGCACCACATTTAAAAATGGTCATTATTGTCCACATACAAAATAACGTTTAGCAAAATGGGAGACTCGAGATACATTTCCTACTCTGCATAATAATCAAAGCTCATAAGAATTATTTATTTAATAAAGGCAAATATATTTAACATCAGTTAACAATGGACATACAAAGGACTTCATGTCTCACAGCCATACCTGGGTATAACAAAAATCTAAAATCTAAATAACTGATCATGTCTTTCCTTCAAATCATCATACCTCCCCTGACTTTGTCTGGAATATATGTAAACAATATTAACAGATACAGTTCATGACAGAAGCCAACATTTGTTTGATTCACTTTAGAGATGGTAGTGTTGGCACACAGGTACAATGCTTTTAAGTTAAAACCAAGGGCCATGACTTGGTGTGATCACAGTCTTTGTGAGATGTGCTTCAAATCCTTTTCCTCAACTGCGAATACATAATTCCTGTAATATGGATATCACAACCTGCTTTTTCTGTATCGTTGTCACGCAAATGCTGAAACAAGATTAGGAACTTAACAGAAAGAAGGACAACGCCTTATCACATCCTCGTCAAAATCTCAAATCTGGCAACCAGCCTTTTGAGATGCAATGCTTCTAATGGCTCCAGTCAGTGTTCAATACCTACGAAAAGAAACCTCAAAGTTAGATCAAATTAGATTAGGCTGTAAGACATGTTGAAACTAATCTGGATGCCTGAAATTCTGCAGGATGCCATAATTGTATTAAATTTATAAATCTAAGTTATCAAGATCGAGCGAGACTTGACAAACACCTTTACCAGTTTTAGTAGACACGGAATTAATTGATACTTTTTACCTATCACCAATGAATAGCCATGTAAACACCAAGTAATTGAATGCTTCCCCACATTTTTATAGCAAGGTTTTTCCAAATTTAGAGTTTCCCATATTAATACGAACATATTTCGGTGCCTTCGTTCCTAATTCCAATCATTATTCTTTGGAATCAAGCTTATAAATATTTGAATAGTACGAAAAACAGATGCCTTTCTATACCAGTACTGAAAGGACAGCACAATCCTGGCAGCCACAGCTGGTTCAGTAGCAGAGTCATTCTTACGAACAAGGGAAAGGATCATGTCACATTCTTCTTGACTTTTCCATCTGTACAACAAACAACTTTCATAGAGATTGAGAGAATGAAGTTGATATCCCATTAAAGTTATCTTGACCAAGAAACCTTGTGTTGAGCTTTAAAAGTCTGACAAAATATCTGAGATGTATATCTTTTTATAATTGAATAAATATAAAACAATAAAGCATATAACATCAGATAATGAAAATCCAAGAATCGTAATTTTAAATTAACAACTTAAAACAAGATACCCTGAAGCATAGAACACAATCAATATGCATGACTGTACTAGCCACAGGCACAAAGAAATGAAGAAATAGGGCCATTTTCCTGCTCATACCAGATCTGACCTTGCCAGAAAATCTTATCATTGGCAATCTGAAAAGAATGGCTATGTATTAGCCATAACAATTATACTTAAAGCTCATGTCCTCCTATCCATGTGACAATTTTTGGGGAGTCTAAACAAAGAAATTTGTTCTGGTCGGCAAACAAGCCCAAATGGTTACACCTAAAGCAGTACAAACTTTAGAGATGCCACTCTAAAGTCTCATATAGAGTTGGGATGAGTGAAGAGTGATAAAGAATATTTCTAGAAACCTTAATATGCCAGCTTATAAAATCAACCAATCCTCCTGTAATCTCTTCGGCCTTGAATAGAGGGAGGAAAAGTGGTGAAGGTATGACCAGTCCTTTGCCCTGCATATAAAAAGAAAATTAATTACAATGAGAACAAAATTGAACATAGCAATGTAAAACCATTTCTTCATTTTATATCACACTAAAAAGAATGACATAGATAAGGAATTGAAACAAAAGCATAGCAGATAAGTTTCTTGAAGCAGTGGTGAATTAGTACCCCAAGAAATTTCATTTGTGCTCTGTGGTTGGGCACGTGGCATTCCAGACAACCAACTGGAAGTGTTCTCTAACACATGTTCTTGTGGATAGTTTGTGTAACTATGAGCCCCTGTGCTAACGCTACTTCCAATACCAGGGACATGAGTATATTCTGCCCGGTTATCATTTTGAGCATAGGATAATGGATAAACAGAGTTATTTCCCCCATTTGAAACCTGATTGTGCCCCACATTACTTGATTGATGAATAATATGCTGTCCCAACACATTAGGAAGCAACTGCTGATCGGGATTCAACACTGATAGAGGACGATACTGTTGAAAATGTTGCTGGAAAGTCTGTGATGACTGCTGTCCCAGACGACTTGGAGAGTTCTGCCCATGGTGTAAAGGCTTTGACATTGATCGAGGATAACCTGGCACCATTGCATGAACAGATGGTGGACTCCCTTCTGGATTAGAATAACCTTGAACTAATCCGTTGGATCTGGGGGAAAGATGCATGAAAAACAAAGTTGAGAAATTTCATGATAAATGGATGACTGAATAATTTTAGCATGTGAAAAAAATTCCAACCAAAAATGATGATTTTCCTTTCTTTATTAAGTGATATTTTTTTACTGCACAAACTTCTCTGCTTTGAGAACGAGAATCAATTTTCCTTTTGGAATTTTAAAAATAGCTTTATTTCTGATAAATATCAACATGTAAGATTACAATAAGATATTATCACAAAAAAATATCCACATATTTTACCTTGTAAACTTTGCTAGTTATAAGGTAATAGCTTTATATTTGTTCATCTGCTCCTACCATTAATATTTTTCCACAGATTCATGCTTATGCACCATGGGTGCCTATGAACCACATATCCAAAATACATTGAACCCAAGAACTTACAGTGCCCAAATTTGGGTTTTACTAGGTCTTTGTTTTAGCTGTGCAGATCGTACCAATCTCAAATTTTTAGCAGTCACTAATCAAAGGTAGTGCATGAAATCTAATCACTTACATAATATCCTATGAGATTGCAAGTTGGTTGTATTGTCCGAATCTGTTTCTTATGCTTGCAATTTCTAAAGTGATGCAGTTTACTTTAAAAAGGTGAAAGTACTTATGGCCATCTTAACAATAATAATAATTAATAAATGCTATAAATAAAATGCTCACCAAATGCAAAAAAAAGATCTTGCTGGCATGTTTCCACCACCCTATATTCTATCCTATCAATTGATTTCATAGAATATGATTTTCATTACATTTGAGGTAAAAATCTACAAAGACCCATTCTGATCAAAACCATCAATCTCAAAAATTCCAGCAACTAACTTCTTGTTTGTGACTGCACCCCCAACAACATCTGCAAATGTAATCATTGTCAGCTAATCACTTGGGTATGGATGTTTTATACAGTTCTCATCACTAGGAGGTTTGCTAACGTTGACTGGCATCAAACAGTGAAACCAGAGAGGTTTGGCAGTGTCAAACCAGTTAGATTCAGTGGCTTGAGTGAAACAAATCCATGTAAGCTCTCTTCATGCAGGATAGAATAACAAAACCAAGACAACTGATAAGAATATTTGACAAGTGTTAAAATATGATATTATCTTATTGAAACATTAAACCGGAATGCTGGCTAGTTCATTCATCATTTAACTAAGAAGAGGGAAAAACATAAGCCATGCATGAAATAAACCCCTTGCAACATAACAAATATCTTCAAATCAGTTGACTGATAGAAGAGAAGACCTCTATCTTCTCACAAATAAATGGAAACTACTCATCAAAAACACAAATATTATTTTTGGGATTAAGTCCTTTTCTGTCAGATGTAATAGATTTCAGCAAATTATAATTTCCCTAAAACATACTTTGTTAACCCTTCAGTAACCCTCGAACTATACGAATTGTGTCTTAAAAGAGTTTTCCAGCAGAGGTTGTAATGTGACATGTCAAAAGACCAATGGGATGGGTAGGCATCCAGATGAAATCCTCTGAGCTTAACAGTGGTCAGTTTGCATACCCCATGCTTCGAGATCGCACTTGAAAGATTAACCAAAAAATAAATGCTTGGTTCAGCCATGAATCAACATGCACCACATGGAGGAGTGCATACCTGACCGACCCTCACCAAAAGTAAAACCTTCAACTAATCACTGAGTTCCCTCATCGATTGCGATTTTGGTACTAACAGATTCACAAATGTACTTATAATTGTTGATTGGTACTAACAAAACATACACAATTGGTATAATGTGTTTGCAAACCATATAATAGCTGAAAATCCAAGAATCAAGAGGACATATATCAAATCATGTATTATCTAGCAAGGGTTTTTCCTTCATCTTTGCCAGTTCTATATCGCAATGACATAGCCATCAAATCAAACTCAAAGCAACCAGAGAGGAAATGTTTCAGTCGTTCCGTGAACAACAAGACAAAAGACTTCAGTGCTTACAAATAGTATATGAACACTCGAACTGCTATAAGACACAACAAGCTTATTAAGTCTAGTGAGGCTACCCTCCAAATTTCCAGGTGAACATGTAGCACTAATGATTCATTTTTATAGCATCCCAACACGCAAAGATATTTTCATTAACTGACAATTTATCTGGTGCATCATGTTTAAAAAGTCAGTCTTGTGGTACTGAATAGAGACCTAAAACCCCTTTCTATATTCCAGTATACAACAGTATAAATAGTCATTTCAATGTTGATAACCATAGTATTAGCCATTAATTAATCTGAGTGTATTAACATCCTGCATCTTCTACGTGATAGTCCTTGAGACAATACTCTTACTTTTCTTAAAAATATTGGGGGCAAACTGCACTGCCAATTCCATCACTAAACAACAAATAACCCCTTCAGTTATTTTGCTATTTTGAACATGCTAGAATTTGAATTAGGCTGTATTGCCTTCAGAATCATCTAATAAAATCACGAAACAAATAATTATCTGTCTGATATCCAAAGTTCCAAACCATTGTACATACCTTGAACCATCATTATCGTCCTTGATCTTAAATATTCTCTTCCCTTATTCGAAACTTCACAAGAAACTGTTTATTTGTTCTACTTCCGTCTGATGTTTTCTTTCTTTTGTCAACTTTAACTCAATATCTGTAACTCATATATCATCATTAACTGCATTATAGGACATTGTTGTGCCAAGTGATTTTGAGACTTAATGCTTCACAATAGCTTTCTGCTTGTCAACATACATTCAACTTAAACGTCTTTTCCTTGAACCCTGTGGCAACCACCTCATAAATCACTTCCATGTCATCCATAAATGTCCCTTTATAAGATCGGAGATCCTGCAACAAATCTTGCTTTGAAATTTTTCCCACAAACAGAAAATTTTAACTCAACTCCAGTACAGATTATGAATTTAAATCCCACTTAACTTTTAAAGATTCAACTCTACTAGAACATACTCTTCTTGTATCTACTTTGTATAACCATCTTACCTATCATAGCTCTTCTGCTGCCTTTATCTTTACAAGAAAAATTAAAAACAAAACTGCCCTTCTATGTGCATCATGTGCTACCATGCTTCAAAATTAATACACTAGATACACTTTGACACATGCTTCATTTGTTGCAAGCTTAGACATTTACTCCATTGCAACAAATGTCATATTGCTTTTCGAAATAATACAACAATTTATTAGCCAAACCATAAACAGTGCTTGTGCAATCTAAACACTTCTTTGTCTACAAATTTCTAAAGCATCGCTTTGAACTGGCCCTCGATCTTTCAATTTTATAAATGTTGAAAGCAGTGGATCCATCGTGAGCTGATTTTAAGTTATAAACAAATGGAAGCATTTGACTCATGTTTTTCCTGCTAGATCACATTTAAATCGAGCTCTTTTTCCTTTTGTGAAGTGAGATACTTTGGGCACCGGAACTTGTTATGTTATGCTATCATTGTAGGGTAAATCTGGAGTTACAGTGACCTGTTTTCCCAGTAATTAAAATCAGCTATTACTATAATCTCCTCTTTCTTTAAAGTTTTTCTGCCTCAAATTTTATGCACACAATTTCTAATTTCCTGTAACACAAATCCTAGCATAGTGTTAACCGTCCCATATGATGCTGCAGTCACTTCAACATACTAATAGTAAACAATTACAAGATGAGACAATTTTTGAGTTGTCAATTCATAACATCTAGAGAAACAAACTTTATTCTCCGAATTAGTTCAAAGAAAAGCAGCAAACCTTCACATCTCTAAACAATTCTCTAGATTGTTAAAAACATTTCAACATTACCTTAATTTTTCTATTCAAATGCATAAAACCTATACCAAAATGTCATAATACCATTGAACTATTTACAGTATTTAGAAAAAATTCAAAATGTCTAAAATGGGAACCAGATCAATACTTATAAAGGACCCATATTTTACAAACAGGTCTTTCAAATTCATGTGGCATTCCACTCATACACTCAAATTAATCTTCTAGAGTAGCTAGATATTGGAAAATCATTTTTAATAAATTATTTGTCATAATATCCTGAAAGAGCACACCTTAAAAAAACTTTGGTATAATAATTTTCCTAACGCCTTCTAGTCATCCTGCCAACAGAGTTCAATGTCTTCTTTTGGTTAGAACAAAATCTAAACTACAACAAGCAAGAGTTACGACACCATTGGTCAAACTTGAAAGATTGAGGAAAACCTATTATAAAATCAGCACCCATACACAAGTTAGGAGTTAAGACACGAGCATTAGTCAGACCAGTTAATCTACCACATATGTTACACTATCTAAGCTGACTATGATAGGAACATTAAAAAAATCAGTACAGCATGCATTAATTTATAACTATTGCAGCCTACATCATCCTGTAGGTTTTTTTTTAAATAACTCACAAATCCCAAAATAGATACAATTATCAAGGAAGAACTAGAAAAGATGCATTCATAGCATCTCATCTGCTCCAGCTGATCCTTGTTAAGGAATCTTGATCAGTAATAGAGAAAATTTCGATAGTCTTTTTATTTCAAATTGTTTCAAATCTCTATCACAGATTTTATATCATTCCTCGAAGAATAATCTATAAGTATATGTTCAGACTCATATATATATATATATATATATATATGACTGTTACTGTAAATATATATATTAACAGTATGGTATATGTATAACAATCAATGATCTGAAAATTACTTTGAATGTCTTGAACTAATGAATCGAATGCCTGCTGTGTATGACTGTATCGCTGCTTTAATTGATATGTCATAACAGCAGCCATCAATGTTTACTATATATGAGTATGGGGGTTAAGTCCACAAAGGGACATGACTGCCACCATGGCTTATGCCACGGGGACTCATGGGCCTCCATGGCCTTAACCATATTACTTAAACAAGTCAGCGATTCAAAACTAAACACTAGTTTATAATTATGACTTATAGGGCATGGATAATAATAAGTCATGGAAATAGATGACAACCAATGAGGGTAATAAGAATGTTTATCATTCTGCTGTTAAACAGATGTTATTATTAAATGATTCCATTCAATATTTATATAAGGGTGTTTGTGATTATGTCTGTGTGTGTGTGTGTGTGTATTTACTATTCATATCATATTTCACAAATACAATTATATATCAATTTAACAATAAATTAATAATGAAATACATGCTTCAATCCAAATGAAAGTACATTCTTAACACTCCCTCTTAGCAAAAGAGTATTGAATTGTCATAAGCATTTCATGATCAGAATTGCACTGAAATCAACTAGTAGTGCTATCATGAGTTATGAGATTACCGGCACTCCGGGACAACATTGGAATGAAGTCTATCAGATAACAACAATCACAATCTCAAATATAAATAGTCCATCTTATCATGACATCCGACACATTTCGTGACAACAGTTATTGTAGTCAGTCATGGTAAAGCTATTTTCATATCATGATATCTGGCGCAGTCCGGGACACAACTAAAGGAGTCAATCATGATATGTTTGTTATTATAATCACCGACACGATTCGGGAAAACACTAAGTGATAACAAAATAACACAATATATTCTGTATCAAGATATCCGGCACATTCCAGGACAGCAACTTAATGTAGTCAATCTTGACATAGTTGTTAATCATGAATTCTGACACATTACAAGACAGCAAATTAATGTAGTCTATCATTATAGCAGGTCAAAAACTATTGTTAAGGTTGGCACCTAACAATAGTCACCTTACACACACATTCCATGAAAGATCTTCACCTTTTATGACATAACACATAAACGCAATATTGAAATATTTAAATATTCATGAATATATAAATTTCATAATACAGAGATTCAATCTCAGAAATTTCAATTACAATTTAGTCATACCAAGTTTACTTATGAAGTACTCCACTTTTGACTTTCCAAGAGGCTTTCTAAATATGTTGGCGTTTTACTCTTCAATTGATGTAAACGAATTTGATAACATCTATATATGTCATATCTCTTATGTAATGGTAAGGGATTTCTATATGCTTAGATCGATTATGAAAAACTGGCTTTACTGAAAATTTGATGCAACTTTGCTTATCAGAGTGAATCACAGTGGGACTCAAAGGCTTCCCAAATAGTCCACCTAGTTGCTTCCTCAACCACACTACTTGGCGTCCTCCCATGGAAGCAGCCATATATTCAACTTCAGTGGAACCTCGAGCAACTGCTGACTGTTTTATAAAACCAGGAAATCATAGCCGATCCAAAACTAAAACAACACCCTATAGTACTTTTACAATCAATGGTGTTGCCTGCCCAATTCGAATCAGAATACCTTGGAGTAGTATCTCAACATTCTCATACTTCGGGCCAAGTCCAATAGTACCACGCAAGTATCTCAGAATATGCTTGGCAGCCATTAGATGAATCTTCTTAAGTTCGCACATGAAATGACTTAACACATTAAGTAGCATAACATCAGGCCGAGTGTTTACTAGATACATAAGAGATCCAATAATTTGTCTATAGTAAGTAAGGTCTGTAGGTTCTAAATCTG
Source organism: Cupressus sempervirens (assembly GCA_028749045.1). Lineage (NCBI taxonomy): Eukaryota > Viridiplantae > Streptophyta > Pinopsida > Cupressales > Cupressaceae > Cupressus > Cupressus sempervirens. Next base: position 775,885,723 of record CM053784.1, on the reverse strand, counting down.
CTGCTTCAACTTTATGCTTATGAAGGTTTGATTCCATCAGAGTAGATAGAGGTTTACAATCCATCATTCTAAATCTAGTCAAGATATCAAAGGTGTATTTTTCTTGATTTAGGAAAATATAATTATCCTTTTGCCATACTTCTAGGCCCAAGAAATAGTGCAAAAGACCCAAATCCTTCATGTCAAATTCAGCCACAAGTTCTTGTTTGCATTTTGCAATAAGATGATCTTCACCTATTATTAACAAGTCATCAACATAGAGAAAAAGTATTAACACGTCACCGTTAGATATTTTTTAAAATATGTTAGGATCAGCTTCATTTTTGGAGTATCCCAGATTGGAGAGATGATTGTATATTATTTCATATCAAGCCTTGGGAGCTTGTTTAAGGCCATAGAGAGCTTTCTTTAGTTTGCATACATAAAGATTTTTGTCATGTGTTGCGAAACCTTCAGGTTGTTCTATTTATACTTCTTCTATAATACCATTCAAAAAAGCAATCTTAACGCCCATTGATGTATCTTCCACCCTTTGGATGTTGCAATGGCGATAATAGCTCTTACAGAACTATATCGGGTGACTGGGGCAAAAGTCTCTTCATAATCAATTCAAGCCTTTTGAGAAAACCCCCTGCCAATGAATCTAGCCTTGTGTTTTTCAATGCTACCATCTGATTTGAATAACCACTTTGAGGAGACAACTATTATGTCTTTCGGTCTAGGTACAACATCCCAAGCATCAATTTTTAAAATAGATTGGTATTCCTCAATCATAGCATCTTTCCAAGCTTGACATGTCAAAGCCTCTTCAACAATTGATGGTTTAGTTTTAGTAAGCTTAGTTATAAGTGCAACATCGCACGTTTGGTCTCGTTGTTACATCCCAATTTTTGGCTCAAATTAAAATTGTTCATGTAGTTGTTGAGGTTGCCTATAAAGTCAGTTAACTAGTAAAATTAGTTACAATCATGTGAAATGGTAGGATGGTTAATTGTTATAATTTCATTTGAAGTTGGCATGCTAGTTAACCGTTATGATGTTACTTTAAGGTTATCTTGGAAGGTTCGTTATTCATCATGAATTCATGGAAAGTGAAATGGTGGTTAGTTGTTATGATAGTTTATGATTAATAACTTGTTATAGTAATTATTATTATATTGAGAAATATGATTTAATTGTGGAGAAATTCCTTGTAGGGAGCACGTCAAAAGGGTGTAAGCATTGTTAGAAAAGAATTGGGCACAGAGGCACCACCATCATTGGGCAAATAGGTATGAATCTTGAATCGCCATAGTTAACGGAAAACGATTAGGCAAGCAAAAGTGTACATTGGGCAATACCATGAGCTACTTGATCAATTTTTATAACAAGAAAAATGTTAAACATTTAATATCACGATAAGAACTATTACCTCTTTGTTGTTATGAGACACCGACAATCTTATCATTAAGAGTATATATATATATACACACACACACATGTGCATACTAAGAGAATATGATGTTAGAAATAAACCATTATTTCTTTAAAATACACACATATATATAGATGTACGTATACTGATAGGTGCAATTTTAGATATAACAAATAGCATGATGAAATCATATATTTTAAAAAATTGAAATTATATATATATATATATATATATATATATATATATATATATATATATATATATATATATATATATATATATATATATATATATATATATATTAGAACTTATGATAAATTTAAAACATATAGTTTCATTTATTAAGAGGCGGCCACCTCCACTTGGTGCCCTCCTTTCAATTTCAAAGACCCTTATGAAACTGTTGATCTTTGAGAAAATTGTCATCTTGGAACCAAGTCGGGAGCTACAAGGCTCCACGGGTTGCAATGCCTGAGGTGGTATTTAATTGTGTGTCTTGCAACAAACCAGGAAATATACCAACCAACGATCTATTTCATTCTTTCCTTCTCACAACTCTACCTTGTTACATTCTTCCTCTCACAACAATACCAAAGATGGGCCATTCAGAGCCGCACGACATAGACAGACTGACTTTTTCTTTGGCATTTTCCTTTCAATCAAGTTTTTTTTTTTACATTCCAAGTCTCTTTCACCATGTTTTTACTATGAGAATATGTTGCAGCTGCATTGAAAACATCTCTATCAAGCTTAATAGCTCTCCATCTTTGAGGCTCGATATGTAGAGACCTCGTATATTTTTTCTCAAAACCGAGTATCTTTTTTAAGAGAGTTATGTAACAAAGATTGATCCTCAAAGCAGGATATGTGAATGTACATGTTAGTACTTGTTGTATATCAGTTGTTGGAAATCATTCCAAGATCAACATGTGATCAAATCTTAGTATGATGTAATAGTCTCCAAGGACCTTGGGCTGGTGAAGCCAATGAAAGAGGGTGGAGAGGAGAGGATTCCTGCAAAGGAAGAGCAACAACAAAATCATAACTCCATGCATGAACATTTATCTTTTAAGATGGTTAGTAAAAAGACCCAATTCACCTCATGATTGTCCAAGTATACTTAGTTGTCAAGTCGAATGGTGAAATTAAGTACCAAAATGCTCAGTGACGTGTTCCATATCTATTTTGGGTAAGAAGGGCCTTTCTCAAATGAGATTTTGTGGGGATATTTTAAGGATCCACGGTTGGAAGGTTAAGCCCCTGACAATGTTCCCCCTCTCCACCAGATGCCAAGATACACACGAGACAGAGATAAGTTATGCATTCAACATTTGTTGGTAACAGGTATTTTACTTTTGAGATATTTGAAATTACAAGTTGAAGATATGTTAGATTGATTTATATCATTGAATTAGTTGTTTCCTTCAATGAAATCAGCTTTCCTCGTCAATGTAAATGGTAACCGATTAGATTAGTTGATCTTCCATTTGAACATGAAATGTATCTGTATGCATGAGATAGGCTTATCCAATGGTTGTTATTTTTGTCTTTCATTCATGTGAATAATGATTACAAATGTATCTTCTAACTATATGTTATTGCCATAGCTAGCAACAGAAAGAAAAGGGATGATACATTGGTATTTGATGTATTAAATGGTATTTGTCTTTATGACATAGTGGTATAACTATTTGTGCCTTAAGTGGTATATGTGGATTAACCTAGGTTTTGCAGATGTTGCCTACACGAAATCTAGTTTTGGAATTTAGGGTATGTAAAACTCAAATTCTTTATTTAGATTTATTAATGATGCTATCAATTGTTAGTTATGAAATTTTTGTTTACTTAATTGTAACCATTAATCTCATTTACATGAACATGAGTGTTATAACTACCTTACCATGAATATGAAGTAGTAATTGTATTTCTATGATATGCTAGTTGTTAGTTAAGACACGGAAATTGTGGATGTTACACTTGTTCTCTTACTTTCTCTAAATACTATCAAGTTCTACATTATTTTCTTTAATCATCTTCCTTGCCCATAGTGGCCTTTTCTTCTTGTTAGAAATTTCAGGAATCTCAGGATTGGATGATGAAGGTTCATGATCTTCTATAATATTCTCCCTTTGATTTCCAATTGTATCCAATTTTGTGATTGAATCATCTTCAGCATTGAGAGGTTGTAGGTGGTGTCTTCTTCGAATTTAACATTTCTACTGATCTCAATAGATCTTTGTCCTAGAACATAAACTTTGTATCCTTTAGTGGTTTCACTATAGCCAACAAATATGCCTTTCTTCTCGGAGGGTTCTAGTTTAGTCCTCTTTTCTATGGGAACATGAACGTATATGGGGCAACCAAAGATTCTTAGATGTCTTAAATCTAGTTTAATCCCTCTAAAGACTTCTTCGGGTGTTATATTCTTTAAGATTGAGTGAGGGCATCTATTTTGGATATATACACTTGTATTTGAGGCTTCAACCCAGAAAGAGATATGTATGTTTTGATAGTGCATCATGGCTTTTGCAGCTTCAATGACGGTTTTGTTTTTCCTTTCTGCAACTCCATTTTGTTGAGGATTATAAGGTACTCTACTCTCCCTCTTAATGCCAAGAGAAATGCAAAATCTTTTAAAGTTTTCAAATATATATTAACCCCCATTATCTGATCTCAAACTTTTTATTTTCTTCCCTGTTTTGATTTTCCAATAAGGCTTTAAATTCTTTGAATTTCAAAGATACTTCATTTGACTCTTTCGATTTTAGGAAGCAGCTTCAATGATGGTTTTGTTTTTCCTTTCTGTGACTCCATTTTGTTGAGGATTATTAGATACTCTACTCTCCCTCTTAATCCCAAGAGAAATGCAGAATCCTTTAAAGTTTTCAAATATATATTCACCCCCATTATCTGATCTCAGACTTTTTATTTTCTTCCTTGTTTGATTTTCCACTAAGGCTTTAAATTCTTTGAATTTCAAAAATATTTCATTTGACCCTTTCAATTTTAGGAAGTATATCCATGTTTTTCTAAAATAATCATCAACAAAGATTACATAATACAAAAATACCCCTAGTAACAGTGTTGACATTGGTCCACATGAATCAGTGTGGATCGTTTTCCTAAAATAATCATCAACAAAGATTACGTAATACGAAAATGCCCCTAGTGAGGGTGTTGACATTGGTCCACATAAATCTATGTGGATAAGTTCCAACATATTTTTTGACTTATGTTCACTTGTAGTAAAAGACCTTTTTGTGTTTTTCCCTAGAGCAAATCCTTTACAAATTCTAGTATGTTCAGATTTTAGATGAGGTAAACCAATAGTAATCTTTCCTATAGTAGGTAGAGCACTATATAGGAGATGTCCTAATCTTCTATGCCACATTTCATTATTATTTGATACTTCACGACTCTGGGCATGTTTTTGATTGTTGCATAGTTTGTATAAGCTACCATCTCTAGATCCTATGGGAATCACATTCTTAATGTTAGAATTTTTAGGCCAAAGTAAAACTTTATCTTCATGGAAGGTGACGCGATAGCCTTGATCAGCCAGACCTGAAATAGAAACCAAATTTCTCTTTATGCCAGATACAAAGAGAACATCTTTTAATTGTAAGGTAACTCTGGTTCTTATTTGAATTGAACAGGTCCCTATTCCTTTCACTGGATACATGGAATTGTCTCCAATGATGACTTCTTCAGTTGAATGTCCTTCAAAAGTTTCAAACTAGTCCCTAAATCCGGCTGTGTCATAAAGCTCCGTTATCGATTATTCAAGTGTTTCTATTTGAGGTTAAGTCACTTGATAATGCTAGGAGGAATGCAAGATTCTCAATTTCTTTAACTTCGGCTATGGTTGCTTGAGCTTTCTTTTGTTCAAGACAGAACCTACATGTATGTCCAAACATATCACACTTGTAGCATTGGACCTTAGAGAGAACTTTGTTTTTGTGATTTTGGTTGTTATTTCCTCTCTTTCGTTTAAATTTCTTTTTCTTCCCTTTGTTGCTTGAATTTGCATTTAGTGCTTGAATTTCTCCCTCTGTATTCGGACCAATCCCTCTTGAGATTAGCCGAGATTCTTCTTGAGTGCAATCGTTCTTGAGTTGATCGAATTTAGGTAGAGAAGGTTGACTAATGCATTGGATAAAAGATTCCCATGAAATTGGTAATCCTCTAAGGGCTATTAGAGATAGTTCCAAATCATCTACATTGTTTCCGATAGTAGAGAGTTGATCTCTTAATTAAGTGATTCTCAAGAAGTAAGATGAAATCATCTCCCCTTTTATCATTTTGATACTTAGAGACCTGCTGCTTTAATGTGCGTAATCTGCTTGCATTGTTGATTTCAAATGTATTTTGAATGATCTTAAACACTTCATAAGCAGATCTCAGTTTTGATATAGATAGAAGAATGTGATCTTTAACAGCATCAATGATTATTTTCTTAGCCTTGTTGTTGCATCTCTTCCAAGATGTCTTATCTGGTTCATTTTCAGGCATCTTAATGTATTCTTCTATGTAGAAGTCCAATTCAAGTTCTTGAAGTATTGCTATGATCCTGATTATCCATGAAACAAAATTTGAAGCCCGTTCGAGCCTATCCTCAATTCTAATGTCGTTCACCATGATGCTACCTTTTTATTCTGATTACAGGTCTGATAATTTTGACTCAAATTTTACTATCTTTATTCTTCTCTAACTAGGCTCTGATACCATGTTACGGACCTTGATCAGTAATAGACAAAATTTTGAGTCTTTTAATTTCAAATTGTTTCAGATCTTTATCGTAGATTTTATATCAGTCCTTGAAGAATAATATATAAGTATATGTTCAGACATATATCCTTTATATACATCTCAGATATTGATTGATATAATATATGACTATTAATGTCAATATATATATATATATATATATATATTAACAGAATGGTGAATATATAAAACAATCTCTGAATCAATGATCTGAAAATTACTTTGAATGTCTTGAAGTAATGAATCCAATGCCTGCTGTGTATGACTGTATTGCCGCTTTAATTGATATGTCATAACATTAGCCATCGATGTTTATAATATATGAGTACGGGGGTTAAGTCCATGAAGGGACATGACTCCCACTGTGGCTTATGCTATGGGGACTCATGGCCCTTTGTGGCCTTAACCATATTACTGAAACAAAGTCAGTGGCCCAAAACTAATCGCTAGTTTATGACTTATCAGGCATGGATAATATTTTAGTCATGGAAATAGATATGACACCCAATGAGGGTAATAAGAATGTTTATCATTCTGCTGTTCGGCAGATGTTATTATTAAAATTAAGTCATGGAAATAGATATGACACCCAATGAGGGTAATAAGAATGTTTATCATTCTGCTGTTCGGCAGATGTTATTATTAAAATTAAGTCATGGAAATAGATATGACACCCAATGAGGGTAATAAGAATGTTTATCATTCTGCTGTTGGGCAGATGTTATTATTAAATGATTCTATTCAATATCTATATAAGGGTATTGTGATTATATATGTATATATATATATATATATATATATAGACACACACACACCAGGGATAACTTTAGTGGCAAATTTCACTCATTGGGGACCCTGAATTTGGCGAGAAAATTTGTACCTTGAGGGTTGCCATGTTGCACACACTTTACAAAAATTGGGTCCCATGCTTGGACCAATCACCAATAATGATACATAATTATTTTTATTTTGGTGATGATTTTGCCAATGTAATCTAATCTTTCCACATGATAAATTAAATATTTTCGCTGACAATTTCTGAGGTTTGTCTTATTTGATGGTCACATTCGCCAATCTGTGGTAAAAAATTGAAGTTAGGTTAATGTAAAGTACATAGACTTGACAAGTGTCTCTATTCCGGAGACTTTCCAAGTAACTTTTTATCCTTCTTATCTTTGGCCCAAATAATTGATTGTGGACAGGTGTCATTATTCCAAAGACTCTCTAAAACAAGTTGTTCTTCAACATTTTAGCCAGAAGTAGGATATATAACATTGATTTAGGATCATCTCAAGTTATTAAAAAGGGTTACTATGTTTGGATGATATAAAATTATGGTTTCTAGGTATTTGTACTTTTGGTCACTATTTTATTGAATTATTAAAGATTCGCCAAGGTTTTTACAAAATTTTCATATGGCGAAAATAAAATCACCAATAAAATTAAATTTTTCCCTACTCTGAAAAAAAAATCGCCAACAGAAATTATTTTTTCCCTCCAAAATAATGTTGGATTCGCCACGATTTTATACTTTTTCCCAAGGGGGGTTTCTTAAAGTTACATCCCTGAAATACACACCACATATATAGACACACACATACATATGTATATATGTGTATGTGTGTGTGTGTATACTATTCATATCATATTTCACAAATACAATTATATATCAATTTGATAATAATGAAATTACATTCTTAACAATCCTAAAGACACAGCCTGACCAGAGTTCAAAATGTTGGGTCCTGCAACAACTCAGCCAACTCAAAAATAAAATTAAAAACTTAGCAAAAACATAGCAAATTTTCTGAACATTTTAAAAAATATAAATTTGTAAAAATATTCAAATGTATTATCTTCATTCGTTTCAAATCTGTTTTCTATTTTTAGGGTATTCTCTACCTCAAAATTGTGCTTATTATATCTTTAAATTCCTCTATTGTCTTGTTTGTCTTGAGTCATTACTACAGAGGTGTGATTCCACGTGTAGAACATATACATGCAAACTTATTCCCTCTTATCATTTGCAATCCTAAAAAGTATTATTAAATTATGTGAAATAGAATTCACCAAATGCCTAGATTGTTCTAAAAAGGGTTCATTAATAAGATAGTGTATATTGGATTGGGCATATTAAATTTTTTTTTGTTAGTTGATCTTTAGATTTCCAACATGAGTATGAATAGTAACATAATTGTTTCTAAAATTAATTTCTATTCTAAGTTCAACTGTTAAGAATTAAGAGCTTAACTATGAGAACTAATTTAGGTTAATACTAGCATAAATGCTCGAACACCTAGTAGACCTTGGCATATTGAAAAATGTAGTAAATTCTAACGGAAATACATAGATGTGGATTACCATGGACTATATCTTATAATAGATAAGATTGTGGGTGTAATTAACTGCTTAAAATTTTGCATGATTGCTTTCCTAAGACACCATTAGGAAAGAAATAATAATCATGACTCCTTAGTGATGTGAAGAATTATTCTTGCAAGATAAAGTTCTTGCGTAGAAACTAAATATACAGGCATTTTGAACTTTAGCCAAATAAGAATACTGTGAGGATGTTGATTGCCCCATAGATATAAATAGAGACTGAATTTGATAGTCTTGATTTCCTATATGTTCAGGTGTTTGAAACAATTGATAGAATGAATGTGTTTGGATATCTGAAATAGATATATATTCTTATCTTAACACTCTTGGGAGGGAAGATAGTTTTCTTTCATTCGTTGGAACTATATTTTGTACTGAATATGGGTAAACAGAGAAGGGCAAATCTATCTGTCGCCAAACATCTTAAGAAGATGCCTTGGCCAAAGCTTCTGAAATCATTTGTTAATAATGATTGTGTTTCTTTCTATCTACCAAATCATGATATTAGATGCGTATCTTTTTCTATATGTGTGAAATTGTATGTTAGATATATCTTGTTGCAACAGAGTCCATCTCACCCAACAGTGTTCCAGATTGCTCATTACCTTATGTTGGGTCAGATAATCTTCAGGTTAGTAAACAATTGCAGGGAAAGCAGAGAAACTTCATGATTTGGTGGAGAAGCACCTGGATCATGTTCTCGTCTCACAGTTCACAAACGAAGAAGTGTTTGTGGCAATTGAAGACTTCAAAATCTTATAGTATCACTACAGTTATTTATGCAATAGACCTTATGGTCTCAATATTGTAATATTTTCCTTAAGACGGGATGAACTATGTAATTGAATGTTACATTATTCTATTATTTCAATATATGAATGAAATATATGCAGCAAATGTGTTTTAAATTTGTCTATGCCTTCACAAATGAAATTGCTGCTAATTACTTGTGTACTTTTACTTTCCAAAATCAAGTGCTTTCATATTTCCATCTATGCTCTCCAAGGAATATTGACCTCTAAATAGGTCTGTTGTTGAGAAAAAGTAGAGTTCAATTCCTCGAGGTAATATTTCTTCGTTCTCCCTAACACCTTCTCCCGTATACAAGTGTGAAACATATTTACAACAAATATCTGTATTTCTTTGCCATAATTAGGACAAGCATTCAAATGGATATGCCATTTTCTCACCCATCTACAATTTTCATCCATGACTTCTTTCTTATGCTCAAAACATCTTCGAAGACAACACTGACCTGGTGATTTCTAACTACATGTCTCGGCTAGAAGAATCTCACATGGGGCCAAAGTCTGTCACTTGAATTTTCTTGTGGTCGTGCATTTTTAAATTCTCTCTACATACAGCTATTTGATGTCTAAAGTGTTGCTCGCCCTCACTTCAACGACAACACTTTAGACTTGTGGTGTTGCAAAGTGTGCAAAGTTGACGAGGATGCATAGGAATAAAGGTAAGTAGAAGATTTAAACCAAATGTAAGATTCAGAGCGAGGTGAGAGAACAAAGCAGAGTGTGATAAGTTGAGCATAGAGCTGTCAGCAATGGAAACAGTGCTTCTGGATATTAACATGGACAAAGCAACTCTAACCAAATTTTTCATAATAATCACCTGTTTGGTTTCTTGCTACAAGTGACCTTTACAGGCATTAAGGGCCTAACACACTTCCACAGCTCAAAAAAAGGAAACTAGCAAGAGCTGCCACTAGGACAGAAAATATTCATAGGGATGAACTTGCTCGCATGGAGGACCATGGTAACAGTGGGCTAGTGAAGCTGCAGTTGCAGTGGCTGGTGATGGTTGTATAGGTTGGGCTTCAACAGCGTATAGTGGATCAGGTGAATTCTGGTGGGGCTTGTTGGGGGGCTTCAGACTCTTCCCTGAACTTGTAGTCTACTAGTTTTTTTGGTTTTTTTTGGCTGTTTGGATTTTTTCTCATGTTTTTTACTTACTCGATCCCTATGCAGATTGTGCAGGCAAGCCTCTGTTATATGTTCTGCTTTGATTCTTCATTGGGCATATCAAGCTGGGGCCCTTGATAGAACTTCATACTATTATCCAATTAAAAAATTAGAGTTAAAAGTAAAATGTAGGAAAAAAAATTCCTATTGTGTCAAGGAATGCCTAAGATATTTTAAAACGGTCTTGCATTTTCAGTATTTATATTCAAATTGCAGTCATCCTATGGCTTCCATTTCCTAACCGAGAAAACCACACTAAAATCTTCACAAGAATATTGACTTTTCAGGGATATGTATTTCTAACTTCTGAGCATAAGGAACTGGGAAAGACAAATCAAGTGAAGAGCCAAACCAGTTCAAAATTTAAATATCCCTTGTAAGGGTGGGGGAAGTTCTTCCTCAGCATGCAAATTGATAATGAAAATATTCTGTATATCTGTTTGAAGATAGCTTTAGTTAGAAAACATAGATATACCTGTATGCATTTGAATTGCTATTTGAACTTTGTGACTGGGTATGGCCACGACCATATCTACCAGTACCAGTACCAGAAGTACTGGCAGTACCTGCTACTTGACCTGATCGTATACCTCCACTAAGCCCTGATTTTGGTGAGATTACTTCAGTCCCGTCCTCTTGCAACAGAAGTTCATCACTAGAACAAAAACAAGAACAGTAAGCAAAATTGAGAATTAGCATTCAAAAAAGTTCAATCAATTTTGTTCCATTCTGTTACCTGTAATTTGGATCCCAGTCTCCAGGATCGGGTGGTGGTGAATTGCTTTCCAATCCCTCAGAAGTCAACTCTGTTGAGGTGAGAAGAATACCCAATGAACCAGAAGCACGTGGACTGGCATTCTTTTCAGCATTAGATACAACTGATGCTGTATTCGTTCCATTTCCACCTTTTTGTTTCCAGTGTTGAAGATGAGCATTTCCTTGACCACCACGAGGCGAACTAATATAACCACCTCTAGAAGTTCCATCTGCAGAGTTAGCAACACCTGCATCCACATTTCCAGGGAAACTGGCTTGATGACCCTGCCAATGTTGTGCTACATTCTCCTGAGGTGGCAGATGCAAACTGCTAGGCATCCCCAATCCTCTACGTTTATGATACTGTCCTACGGCAGCTGCTTTACCCAAACCTGTCACATGGATGCCACTCCTCGCAGGTGATGTTGGACCATACCTACCAGGTGAACCTATTGGTGAGCCAGATGAACCTTGCATCTGAGAGCTTGGAGGAGTAAACTGAGAGGGACTGGCTCCCAATGACATTGGTCTGAACATGGCACTGGAGGGACTTACACCAAGTGCATGCCCGGGAGGAACTTGTGACAACCTCCATCTTGTGTCAGGGCTTGTTCCAAGACCTGAACTACCATGAGTAGTCTGAGTCTGACTGTTGATCCCAGCCGCAGTTGGCCGGTAGCCGGTATAAATATTATTGGAGTCGCCATAGCTACCAAAACTACTTCCAAAGCCAACACCATCCCCATAACTACCGTGGCTTCCAAGACTACCATAACTGCTTGCATATGAAAAAGGAGCCAGCTGGTATTGTGGGCTATTGTACCGAATGCCTTTGTTCATATTCGTGACCTGATCATTTAGTTAAAACATAAAACTATCAAATTAGTAAAAAAAAAAATGAGAAATCTACTACAGTAAACAATTATACCATGGCAAATTGAGAAACTGGCTAGTGAATAATTGCAAGATGAGATATCTAACAATATCAAATAATAACCTGAGGAGAAAGACCAGCGCCAAACCAGTGGCCTGAACCTGGATTGTGATCCACCATAACTATCTGACATACAGGCTACAATATGAAAGAGGTCACAGGTTAACAAGTGTTGAATTTAGACTATCTGCATAGAGTGTTAAATTTTAGGCCCACACCTTACCGTGCGAGGTGTTTCTGGAGTGGGCTTGTAGGGTCCAGTAAAGGCTTCTTCAGTCACAAAGGGATGCTGTGCAGCCTGCACAGCACAACTGATAGTCAACATTGCAGGTACTGCTACTAGTAAACACCATGAACAAAATAAGTATTACAAAACAATACTTGATAAAAGAGGGAAAAAGGGATTCTTGAATATCTAAAGACAATGTCACCTGCCGAGGTGTCCATCTCTTAACTGGATCAAACTGAATAAGGCCTCTCAAGAAATCAACAAATGCTAAGCGTATTTGATTCTCTGCTAGATCGTAGGCACCCAGTTATAAGTGTAAGTATGTAAGCACTTTGAAGGTTTGACTCATTAATATGTAAACAAACTACTAAACTAACTGATAGTTGCATCACTTCAACTTCAATGATCAGTAGCTAGACACAAATTTGAGTAGAAGAAAAACAAACAGAGTGTTGTGAAGTACTCTTCTTCAAATGACAACTAACAAACATGCTAACCTTTGAAAATTTCTTCCTGGGTGATCTTTTTTCTGTGAGGGTAGTTGAAAATAATATCTTCAAGTGTTTCGTAGTTGAAATAACGCTTTGCTATTGCGGGCTTCTTCATTTCTCTCTAAATCATGAAAATGTCAGGCAATGAGTTATACCACATGTGAAACCAGCAAACCAAATAATGTATTACAAAAGCATATGCAGAATAATTTACGAAGTATGACATAGTGCATGAATAAACAAGGGAGACACAGAAGGGAAATATAGAACAACATGTGACTCACTGTTTCATATTCTGCTTCGTTAAGAAAACGATATCCACTTTGCTGTCCCTCTGTAGTGCGGCTATCATCTAACCGTGACGAAGCACCTACATGCTTGAAATATTTATTTGTATTTTTTGCAGACCTTAAAATGTGATCTGGTGGCTGACCTCTGAGTAAGGAAATTCATAATTCAGGAGTTTATTTATAAATCACCAGAGGAATATAATGCTTCACATATAAACTCGACATCTGCAAGCATCTTGCAGTGTTCATTAAAAACACAAACTATTTAATAGCTTAATGTTTTACACCGGAGATAGACTAATATCATTTATCGAATGTCCAAAACTAAAACAAGGGATTATACTCACAAAGGCAAGTCAACAGAATGCAAACAGAAGAGACAATCATAAAATTTGGATATTTTACACCAGAAAAAAATATATATATCATTTATTGAATGTCTAAAATTAAAACAAGGGAAAGTATAGTAAACAACAATACATATAACAATTGCAGCGATTATGCTCACAAAGGCAAGTCAGCAGAAAGCAAACAGAGGAGCCAATCATTAAAAATTATACGTTAATTGTGAAGTGTTAATTTTGAATTAACTTGATCAGTTAAGTTTCCCCCATTCATGGCTGTTGGAAAAAAATAATCTTACATAAATGCCATGTCAAAAGCAACATGAGCAGAATTATTCCACTGCAATTTTGAATTTTCCCCTTTTCACATACTAAGTGTAAAGATTTTCCTAAGCAAACATTTTGAGCATGATGGTTATGTACAAGCACCATAAACTTACCCAAGTATCTCTATCATTCGTTTAATGAGATCATATTCTGAAGCTCCTGGAAACAGGGGTAAGCCTAAGAAGAGCTCAGCAACAATACATCCGAAAGACCACATATCAATAGCAGTTGTATATCTGGTAAAGAGTTAAGTAGCAGCTAGCAAATCAAAAACATATATTGAACTTAGACAAACAAATGTGAGCTAGAAAAGATGTTTGATTAGCTCTCCAATTATGTATATCTGTATAAATAGCTATCCTGCATTTCATATGATTTATGCTACGAATCAAATCACTCAAAACTAACAAAGAAAAGACAAATGAAAAGAACTGATTATGTAATAAAAATGAAAAGAACTCCCATTAGAAGCAACATTTGCAAGGATACGGGTGCCCAAGAAGAACTTCTGGAGATCTATAGAAACGGCTCTGTGATAAGAAATGACAAAAAACACTGTTTTATGAAAAAGATAAAATTAAGAAATTTATTTCCATGACATGACAATGTTGTATGTTCATTTCATGATCCAGAAAATTTTGGAGCATTAAATCACAAAGAGCCAAATATTACAAAGAAAAAACCTGTATGTAGGAGTAAACTGTTCTATTCTCCATACATGCTGACCCAAAGTCAATAAGTTTAATTTCTGCTAACTGCAGACTGCATTATACAAATCAAGAATGTCGTTATTTCATTTAAAAATCCATTGAGGAAACAAAATTCTAGCACATAAGAGAACAGCATACTACCTTGTTGATAAAAGTATATTTTCAGGTTTCAGATCACAGTGGATAACACTTGCTTCTCGCAGCACAAGCAATGCATCCAGGATCTGAAAATAATAACACAAATAAGAAAACACAAGTAATTTTCATGCATCAAACTTCATAATCATCATGTGATATAACCAAAATTGACAGAAAAATAAATCACCGAAGAAATATCAAGTTCCAATGACCTAGTTCAGATGAAGAACAGAAAATGGGTTTGAAGTTATTAAACGTAACATTGCCAAGAGAAGAAATTGCTAAATGTTGAGATTCTTATTAATGAAAAGATAAACCAGATGGCACCTGCTTTGCAAATAACCTTAACAGGTTAAGAGATATTCCTCTGTACTGATTCAATTTGAGTAGTTCAAACCTGTTGAAAAGATATATTATTCAAATAGTTAAAATTGTCAAGAAACTAAATATAATCAAGAATAACTCAAATAGTCATATCTAGTGAAATTTAACTACAAAACATAATTTCAAGAAAACAACCACCTACTAATATAATTAAAAAACAAAACAATAAAAAAGAGATCCAAAATAAACAGGGTCCCATTAAAAATAATTTCTTTCATAATTCTACGTTTAATACATCAATCATCTTGCAATCTGTAGATACTGTAACATACTTACAAATTTACTCCAAGTATTTCAAAAGCAATGCAGAGATGTCTTTGACACACAAAATGGTCAAGGATGCGAACAATATGGTGCTTGTCCTCTGGGTCAAATTTTTTATTAAGCTGCCATAGCCAAAGAACAAAAAACATGATCACTATAACAAAAGCTGCAATCGTTTTTCCCCACTCAGCAGTCTACAAACAACTGCTTTCTTACCATGTTCAAAATAGAGATCTCCACAAGTGCCTGATGGTAGTAAGCTGGCTGATTTTTTATTATCTTGACTGCAACAAAGCTATTTGTTTCAGGCGTCCAACATTTGGCAACCTGTCCAAATGTTCCCTGTCCCAGTATATCCTTCACAATGTACCTAATTCATTAAAAAAAATGTTATAATGACAAAAAAAACACCAAGTACAAACAAACAAACAGACAAGAAAAATCACAAATGACTACTCTAATATGCCATATAACACTCTCATATTTTAGCCATGTGTCAACTATTGTGAAAATTTAACACTGCATAATTACCAAGATATCCAATTAATAAAATAAGAAGCAAACAATTTCTTATCTAGGTTAACAATGATCCAAAAATAAAAATAGTAAAAAAATAGAAACTAAAACTAGTGAAAACTAAATAAAGCATAAAGACTAATTCAAGATTAACCTAAAGCAGAAGAGACTACATAAAACTTTTTATTCTAGAAACTATTTGACCACTACAATATGAGAATACTTTAATAATGTTCAAACTACTAACCACACCAAGTTTATCCCAAAGTGTAATAAATTTCTTAGAAAGCAAAGACTTTGTAAGAATGTTTACATTTCTATCTCCCAAAGGACAATAATATGACAACACTGATCCATCATCTACAAGTTTGCTATAGTGACAATGCAGTTCCACATGCTTAGTACACTCATTGAATATTGGAATTCTTGACGAATTTGAGCATCCCTTGATTGTCAAAGAAAGGTTGGAGGCTCTGCCGAACATGTGACGGAAGTGAATGTAAAATAATCATGTTCTTGAAGATTATACATTGCCAGGCCTCTCTTCTTGGTTGAGTTTTTTTCCACAAAGGTTTCTCTATGTAAATCCTGTACTGTGAAATTTTCTTTTGTAGCTGATTATGTCATTGTTTGTTGCTGCTATGTTATGATGATATAGTGTTCATTTCATTGATGTTTATGGTAATTTAAAATAGTTCTTAAGCATATTAAAGTGGTTGATTATAGCATAAAATCGAAGATTTCAATGGTTTTCTAATGTTCCATATTGAGACTACCTAGTTTTCAGATGTTTAAACTTTATACAACCATAGGTTTCCATATTGTAACGGTCTAAGTGGTGAATTTTTCAATTTTATTATTCAATTAGAGATGGAAAATTTTCCAATAGCAAAAAATTTCAACTTGGTACCACAAAACAAGAAAGACACAAAATTTACACTATGTTCCATAAGCTTGGCTACTATTGTTTTCGAGTGCTAATAGTTAGACGAGGTAATACTGCATTATCCATGCCTTAGTATCACCCACAACTTGGGGTATACCTAATTTTTGTCCAAAGTAACAAATTCCACAACATAATTTGTTTACTAATAGTATTCTCTAGTTTATTCTAGTTAATTCATATGATAGCAATTTAAGCAGGTAAAATAACATCACATGCTTTAGTCTATTGTGCATCACATACTTAAGTTAAATGACATCAATAGTTTTGGTCACCACATTATGTATTCCTCTCCAATCCCTAGGATGGTTGCTTGTTAGAGCTGAAATGACAGAATAGCAGCGGTCGTGTATAGGTTAGTAAGGAGACACAATTGTTAGGGTAGAAACTAGTTTCCCATCTAACTACTCCACCCCATGTTGGATGGGCAAGAATTCCTGCCACTTGAAGGTCAAGGGGTGATATACCTCACACTTGGGCTTAGTTGCGGCAAATGTTTTGAGCATCCTACTGTGCATCCTTCTCCAATCTACGATGGTTGGTTGCTGGTTGTAAAACTAAAGATTAGAATCAATCATGTATCGATTAGTAAGGAGACACAATTAGGAGGACAAAAACGGATTCCTCGTCTAGGTAGCCCACCCAATGTCAGATGGACAAGAGTTCCTGCCACTTATGAGCTAAGAGGTGTAATATCATGCCCTTGGGTTGATTGTGGTGAATAGTTCAAGCACCGTATCGTGCTCCCCTCTCACACTCTCCTCTCCAATCCCCACTATGGTTGATTATCAGAAATGAAGCTATAGACTAAAGTACGTGATGATATTTAAGTTAGTTGCATGTTAAATACTATTAGTAAACAAATTAAGTGGTGGAATTTTTATTTGGGCAAAAATCAGGTGTACCGCAATTTGGGGACTGTACATAGAGTCATGGATACTGTAGTACTACCCATTCTACCTATTAGAACACAAAAGAAATATAGTAGCCAAGCTTATGCAAGAATATATGGTTACCTCATAGTGTAAGATACGGTAAATTTTGTTTTGTGCTATCAAGATGAGATTTTATGCTATTAAATATATCTCTAATCTAACAATAAAATTGATGACATGTATTATCTTCAATAAAAAGATTATTATACATTCACTTCCATCACTCCTATGTTGTCAATCAAGCACCTTAACCCTAGCCCAACATTTCCCATCTTTTTCACTGTTAATTAATTTTACCGAGAAATATATTTTGCTTATATGACTTGTATGTTTAGGAAGTTGCTAGGCAACAAAATGTCAAGTGTAGAAATGGTTACTTAACATTGAGCTATAAGGAAGAAATGGAACTGGTAAATTGACAGTTTCAAACTGAGATTCCCTACAGCAATGTTTCAAATTTCAAGTTTACATTCCTGTGTTGTTTCATTTTCCGTAAATGATTACCTTTCATATTCTGTTTCCCATAAAATTACAAACTAATTATTGCACAAATTAAATTCAATTAACTGTCGGCTTGAACTGCCAATTTTTTTTCACTGTCACTCAATGTTCAACACAAGCATAAACAGTTTACAATTGTCATTTCATTTCCACCAAATAGGAACTTGAAAATTAGAGATCAAATTTGACCTAATGTATAACTACATGGATCAAACTTTGCAGCTGCCACATACTTCCAAAAGCTATGCAAATGCCCTCAATGGGTCACCACACTCACCTTGAACAACTTTCCTAGACAGCCAGCACTTCCAGCCCAAAAAAAAAAGGGATTGCCTGTGAAATGATTTCTTCCCGGGCTTTACAAACTTTTAACAAAGGTGAAGCAAATGTTGAGACAATCATTTTTCACATCTTACAAACAGTAAACACCATACCACCTGACGGGGAATTCAGAAAGCAACAAAACAAATGTAGATGTACAGACTACAGACATAAATATATATGGAACAATGTGTTGGATATACAGTCATTGATTATATAAAAATTGGATATGAGTGTTTATGACTTTCACCATCTCAATGTTAATTTAGTTAAAATACAGAAACACTCATATCCAATGTTATGGATGATGAAAATTTGTTGTCTTAATTATTTACTATAAACTGTAAACATATTACATAAGTTATCTGGAAGTGTTATACACCACAAAAAGATATTAATTATTATATAATAATTATGAGACAGGTTTCTAAAAAAAGATCTGGTAAAAATCCTGTCTCATAATCTCACGGACTGTGAAATCCAATAGTCAAAAATTCACAAAATTGTCTCTATAATGTGAACTACTCAAAAGGTATAAAAAGCAACCAATAAGGAAGCATATAAGCTTCCCATAATCTCTTCCTACAAAACTAAAACTGAAATTCCCTTCCAACTCCATTTAGTATATGCATAATTAAACTAACACAAATAATTTCAGAAATAAACTTCGACTCACAAAGAATTCACAAAATTGTCTCTAAGATGTCATGAACAACTCACAAATGAAAAGTAAATCAGTAATGAAGAATAAAAGCTCTTCAACTATTGTTCTACAAGAAATTATATCTCTCATAATCTCACAATACACACCTAGAAATGAAATTCCCCTCCATCTCTATTTAATTTATGTATAAATAAACTTTAACATTTATGGAATAAAATTAGCAAGCATTACATGCACTTAAAAGCATTGGGTATTACTGCACCACGAACCTATTGAAGACATTACAATTACAACCTCTATTTATGAATATTCTTCTTATAGCATCTCCAGCAGTCTCACATACCAATACAATTTAACAAAACATCTTACCTGCGATTGGCATCAGAATTCACCAGTACAGCATTAACAGTCAGGATTAGGTCTGAATTCACATTGTCTGCACCATCATTTTGGACAGCAGTAGATGGATTTGTAAGGTATCGCTTTGGATTAAAAGAGTCAGAGTACGTGAACATGTGGTTACAAATTTGGAACGTTTCAATTATGTCCTTTGTCAGCTTGACAACAAGCTGCAGAAAAAAAGCCCCCAAAGCATCAGCCCTGTGAACAAAATAGTTCAAATTCTTCCTCTTCAAGAACCTCTATTGAAATTACTTCCATACCCATGTGGAACAATAGTCTGCTAATGAATTGAGAAAAGAAATATATGCATAAATTCTAGTAATCAGAAAATCACTGTCCAAAAAAAAAGTCAACCAGCTGCACCTTGCTGTTAGGTGTTGTCTACATCAAAGACAACCTAGTAGAAACAACCTAAAAAATCAAGAAGATGATAAATATACATTTTTGCATGCAATACACAAGGCATTTTGAGTAGTATTTGATTACCACTACTAAATCATACTAGTGAATACCATGAATTATGAATACTCCAAGCCAACACACAAAAAAAAAAATTATAAACAAAATACACATGTTTCCCACATTTTAATTTCTGGGCAACAATTCTGAGCTCCTGAAGCCTGGGTTAGTATGACAAGGGAGAATATAAAAGTAGAGCATTAAGAAGAATTTTGAAATGAATGGGAAAAGGGGAAACAATAAATTCTCCAATATTTTTTACAATGTTGAAGAAAGACTAAAGTCTATAAAGTAAAAAAGGCAAGAGAGTATAAAGTTTACTGTATAACAGGGCAATTCCTTGTAAGTAAAAGGCATACGATTATCATTAAATGAATAGGGAAAAGGGAAACAATTAATTCTCCGATATTTTTTACAACGTTGAAGAAAGACTAAAAAGGCAACAGTGTATAAACTATAAAGTTTAGTGTATAAATAGAAATGTTAAGGGAAATTTCTTGGTAAGTAAAAGGCATATGATTATCATTTAATTTTAGATGATTAAACACAAATAAAACAAAATATTCAAAATAGAGGAATCGTCATATACTTTTTAAAGTTATTATCTTGACAAATCACTTAGTATTCTCATAGTAACAGCACAGCAGTGATAAATCAGAATAGCGGGAATATTTAAAGTACGTGCCCAGTTACATAGACAAGGATGTGCATTCTTTTGTTATTGAATAGTAGCATAGGAAAGGCTGCACATCCATAAGCTAGCCTGATCCTCTTCTAAATTGAAATAATGTTCCAGATTTAAAAGCTTAAGTTCAGACTTTGCTGATGTTTACTTTCAGAAGAATGATTTTTAGATTAAGCAGTTTAGTTTCTTTCTAGCCCTCCAGGCATGCAAATGATTTAACTCTTTCCAGTTTTGACTAGTGGAATGCATTTTCTTTTCAGATTTATGAGAAGACAGTTGCAAGTTGAGAGTTGAACACTGCACATTTGCTATTCATATTTTCAGCACATCTCTGTAGGTAAGCATATTTATGTATTATTGTTTCATTTAACTTTTTGTGATTTAATTTACTGAGTTTTGTGATTAAATACTCTAAGTGCAGAATTTTCTGACCAGGATCTCATTATGAACATGGTATCAGAACATGTAGTCTGAAATCTTCCAGATCTATGTATGAAGTGAGCTGCTACATCTGAGACTGAGATTGGCGCATTTCAGTGTGTGTTGTGCCATTGCCTCAATTATAGAAAGTAAAAAGACCAGAACCTGTGAAAGATTGCATGATGTGATGGCCTAATTTTTCTAATGATTGCCATGTTGATCCACATCTTTGACAGGCCGCTGGTCTGATAATCCAAGCCGATTTGTCTGGTTTTAACATGTTTCAAGAGCTGCATGTATGACTAAGCTTAAAGTGTGTGACTGGCTTCTGGACACCTATGAGAGGCTACTGACCTGACTTATTGCTCGCTGATTTTTTGTTTTTAGCATGTTCGCAGAACCACAAATATAACTAGCCTTAGTCTTAAAGAAAATGACAATCTAGAGAGTACTTACAACTTTACACTTCAATGTGCAATTTACAAATACCACTAAAGGAGGTTGAAGTTATGTAAAAACTATTTAAGTTATTTGTAATATATCTATAACGGTTATTTAGTTTGTTAGCTGGGGTAATTTCTTTTATGTAGTTAATTCCTACTTAGAATGTTTCTTTTGTCTTTCATTTCCGTTTTAAAAACTCTGCCTGTAATCACTATTTAAAGAGATTTCATCTCCATTATAATTAACAATAATCATCATTTCAAGGTATCAGAGCATAGGTAGCTATTTGACAAAAAAATTAAATTTGTGAATTCGATGCCCAAAGTTTATTTCTAGAATTTTTTTAATGAACTTACACTAGAAATTTCATCTGAATTTTTAAAAGAGTTTTCTATTTGTAAATAAATCAAAGATTTTTACCACTTTTTTTCTGGTTTTTGCATGATTTTCCCTAAAATGTTTTTGTTTTCTGTTTTTTGGTGATCTTTTAGAACAAAAAAGGAAGCTTTCTTTACCATCAAGGGTTTGATGATCTTTACACAAAACCATGTTGCTGGTTCACACAGTTTCCTTGACACTTTTTGGCAAAGACCTGGTTTTAGAGTTCTTTTGCTGATTTTCTTTCCAACAAAAATAGAAGATCTTGAGAAGCTGATCTCCATTTCTGTGTCTCTGGGTAACAAGAGGGATAGCTTTGTTACCCAACATAATATTGAAAGGCACTCAGGAGTTCAATGGTGAGAACTGCAATACTTGGAGGAAACATAATGCTCACAAGTTTGGAAGGAAGAATATATGATTGGGGGTCAAATGGAGGCAAGTGAAGGTTTTCTGTGTGTACAAGGAGACGGCTCAATGGACAGACAGATTAGTTGCACAACTCGTTAGTGATAAAATGACATCAAACTGCAAGTAAGTAAAAAACTGTGTAGGTGGTAAACCATAGACTGTAGATTCTAACATTTGTACTGATGCAAGTGCTGAAAGAGCTTAATGCTTGTGTTACTACTCTGCATAGGTTGTACATGATAGAAACAATGCAAAAATAAATAAATAAAGCACACAACTACTTAAGGCCCTGAGGGTGCCACATAGTTGGGTAGCATGACAAGCCACCATTCGGGATTAGTGTTGATATGTAATAAAAAAGAAAAAGAATGAGCAGCAAAACAGAGATTTAATTCTACCGATGAGATACAAATCTCGGCAGTCAGAGAATAAATTTTTAAGCAAATTGAAAATTCCCTGCAAACAAGCTGCAAACTTTCATTGTTCCAATGCCTCCTAGAAGAGAAGGCTACAAATTTATAGGCACTACCATGCCTAAAATAAAGCATCTAGAAATATTTCTCAAATCTCTACGTGAGATGGGAAATAATTCAATCTATAATATTATTACATATTTCAATGTGAGATTTGGAATAATCAAATAACAAATGTGTAGCTACATACTAATTTATGCTAACCTCCAACAACTAGGAAACCAATATTTTACTTTTCACTTTTGACTTTTATTTTTGACATTGGCATAGGATTAAAAATAATAAAAACAATACTAAGCTAATAACTAATAATATATCATAAGCATACCCTATGAATCCTCATTATTCCTCCTGTTGTCCAGCAAAAAGGGTAGTTAGACAGTTATTGGTGCGGACACGGTTGTGTCGTTTCATTGGCACTGTTTCGGACATTATAAATGTTGTGAACACTTATGTATTTTGGCATCATTATTGTTGTATGAAATATCATTGTTGTGTACAAAGAAGCATTTGATAATGAATATTATTTTGCATTAATTATATGTTTTCTTTCCTATTCACCCATGGGTTGAACATTTGGCGAAGTTGCTAGTTCGAATTCGGAGTAGTATGGAAGGACGGAGATAAATGGGAATAACAATACAAGACAATCGGAAGACGAATGGCGACAACGAAATAGAAATTTTTTTAAGGAGAGCACGAGGCAACGCAGAACTTTCACATTCTGTGTCGCATCAATCTAGAAACTTTCATACGGAGAGAAGTCATGGAAAACGAGGTTATGACAGACAATGTGCGAGATGCTATGCACGCAAGCCCAACCACAAATAAATTTTTAGACCAACTTCCCTGTCTGATCGCAAAAGCCTACATAGCACAGAAGGGACGCTAGGAGGAAGAGGAACATGAGGAACGTCGTCAGGAGACTGAAGAAATTCTATGAGAGAGATGCATGGCGTCAAAAAACTGAACAATGAGCGGTTGCCTCGTGGTGTCAGGGGTCTCAGAAATCTGTAATTGTTGCATAAGTCAACACATGATGTATACAAAATAAATAAATAAAAGTGTGTTCTGTTTTGATTTTGTTTTATAGTGGTACTATATGCCAAATGCCCAATCTTTTAAATAAGAAGAGGAATTTGAGGGAAGAAATCGACGAATTACAAATTGTGCATGGCGAAGCCAAACGAGGGTGGAGAATAAGACAACTCACTGGGGAACAGACTAAGGGGCAGTCGGAGGAATCGCCTAGTGTGGTGGTCGTAGCGGGATTCACAGGAACCAACGAAGGGTGCCTCAATGCGCCAGAACAACAAGGACGGAGCAACAAACGCGGCATTGATTGGCAATGCTTGAGGAGACAAAAGAGCAATTTTTACATTCATCACGTACACCACTATGAGAGGGAACCTGTGAAGTAGGAGAGGAGGCAAGGCTGATAGAAGACACTGGGGCAAAAGGAAGTGCCAAAGCGGCACTGCACAGTGGTCAAAGTAACCCGTCGGGATCAATTTCTAATAGTTTAGCGACACGATCTACTGATAATCAAAGGGCAAGAAGCACTATGTCTCAAAAGTAAAAACTCTTGAAGTTCACGGGCAACAGGAAGGAAGATCCCGTGTGGCATTGATGTACGTGCGAAACAATATGGACCGCCAACACGATCACAGATGCAGATGAATGGTTGAACCAATTTCCCGCCAGCCTAAAGGGGGTAGCGGTGGATTGGTTTTCCAACATGGACAAGGCAAAGATCTCCACATGGGATGATCTGAAGAAAGAATTCCAAGCAAAATTTCGATTGCTCCAAGATGATAATGAGGTTGTAGCAGAAATCTACAACTATAAACAAGGGAAGGACACTGTTTGAGCCTACAATCGAAGGTTTAAAGATCTTAGCCGGATGTGTACTCAACTGGTGGATGAACTAAAGAAACGTTGGTTTGTAAAAGGCCTCCGCGGAGCATTGAGAAGAAAAATGAAGATAGTTTTGCCCACGTCATACATCGATGCATACGATCGTGCCCTAAATCGAGAAAGTGAAAGCAAAACAGCAAAGAAGAAGAAGAAGAAGAGAAGTAAATCTTCATCCTTCTTCAAGAGTGACAAATCCTCCCACGAGGGTAGCAGTGCAGACAGTGAGGAGGAGCCCAGCAAGAAAGTACAAGCACTTCAAAAAGACTTAGAACGGATGCAAAAGGAATTCAAATCCATGATGGGAACCAGTGGCCACACGGAGGAAGGAGAAATTTGGTGTACAGATTGCAAAGAAAAAGGTCATTCAAAGGGAGCGTGCCCCAAAAAGGCAATGTGTGATATCTGTCAAGTCCTAGGTCATTCTACAAAGGAATGTTTGTTTAACATGAAGACTAGAAGCCAACAGATATTGTTCACACAAGAACAACCATCCACTTCTAGCACAAACAGTGAAACCCAAGGCAACAATAATGCCACATTTAGCGGCTACCGGAACAACCGCTGAGGAGGACGAGGTAGGAATGACACCAGAAATCAAATACAAAATGATTCCAAGGGAAGGCCCACAATCCAGTGCCGGGCATGTAACCAGTCAAGCCACTTCACCAAAGAGTGTCTGAAGAATGACACTCCGCAAAAATTACGTCGATGGCGTGGTCCAGGGGACCAAGAAGATGCTAATTGCCCGAAACAAGTAAATCTTATTAACATCGACGAGGAAAAGGTTCTAGTTGTCACCCACAACCAGGCTAAGTTGGCCACCTATCCTAACCCCCGCACGGAGAAGCAAAGGCTACAAGAGGCATGGGAGGACGTACAAAAAGCAATGGAAGCTACGAAGGATATGAAAGATGCTATTCCTCGGCAATTGGAATGAGAAAACAACTTGGTCAATCAAATCCTACAAATGGAGGTGCCCGTTAGAGTTCAAGACCTGTTACAAGTAGTACCACAACTAAGGACGTCATTACTGAATACCCACGCACACACGTCGAAGACGAAAGGACAACCAACCGTACCAGGAGGGTCCGTGACAGGTCCCATGTTGCTGACAATAAGCAACGGTCGTCATCCAATGGTGGTCAAGATAGGAATCCTCAAAACCATCTTGACGGACACCATCGTGGATGGTGGGTCAACGTAGAGGAAATTGGGAAAGCCTACCCTGTGGCCATCCACATTCAACCTACTCGACATCGACCGACAGAGGATAAAACCCCTAGGGACCTTAGTGGCTCAACAAGTAACTATCAGGATGCAGCCATTTGTGCTAGATTTCGTAGTAATCCCCTTGAAGAAAAAGGGATATGACGCCATTCTTGGAAGACGATGGCTGGTGGCCGCAAAAGTAAATCACAACTGGAAGAAGAATATCCTGTCAATGGAATTTGGAGGGCAGAAGTTTGCGATTGATCTCCGAACTCAAGTGATAAGTGAAGAGATGGCATCGTCTACGGAGTCCGAGTCAGACGGAGAGCACTGGATAGATTAGGGAAGAATGGATCCGAATGACAAAGGCATTTTAGAGCTAGAGGAGAGCTGGAGGAGTGTTCAGAGGATGAGACAAGTTCACTGAATGGACTTTTTCACTGGCAGATGGAAGACTATGAACTCTTCCATGCATACATGTTGGGCGTCAAGGAACCCAAAGATGAGGAGGTATTCCCACCATAGTTCGTGGAATACAGAGAAGGAAATGCAGAGATCAATGAGAGTCCCACCCATTGCTTTGAAGGAAAAGACATAAGATACGAAGAGCCGTCCATAGAGGTTACTAATCTCAGAGACGCAGAGAATCTAAGGAACATACTTGTGGGAGATGATTGGAACCCGATACTGAAGGCCATGGCATTCAAAATCTTCTTGGAGTACAAAGATGTATTTGCATGGACTTACAAGAATTTAAAGGGAATCCCACCAAAGATGTGTGTCCACTGTATACAATTGGTACCCGGAGCCATACCTGTGCAGAAGCGTCCATACAGAATGAACAAAAACTACACTGCCGGTGTAGAGGAGGAAATTCAACAAATGTTGGAAGCCGACATAATATTCAAAGTTCAAACAAGCAAGTGGGTGTCACCAATCATGATATCAATGAAGAAGAACGAAATCTAAATCCAGAGATGTGTGGACTTTTGGTGCCTCAACGCAGTCACAGTAAAAGATCCCTTCCCAATTCCGTTCACTGACACGACTCTGGAAAAAGTGGCTGGACACAAGATGTACTCCTTCATAGATGGATTCTTTGGCTATAACCAGATCTCCATCACTGAGGAAGACAAACTGAAAACTACTTTTGTGGTGGAGGATGGAGTGTACGCGTACAACCGAATGCCTTTTGGATTGTGTAACACACCTGCCACATTCCAAAGGATCATTTTGCACATATTCGACAAAATGTCGATAGGCAACTTCCACGCATTTTTGGATGATTGGTCCATTTTCAATGGACAAGACAACCACTTGAAGGCACTTTAGGAATGTATGGAAAGGTGTCGACGGGCGAGGTTGGCATTGAATCCAAAGAAATGTCGGTTCATGGTTCCTCAAGGAAAACTACTTGGACACATTGTTTGCAAGACAGGATTAAAAATGACCCCGATAGAGTATGGGTGATAGTAGAAATGGAAGCCCTAACGGACATATCTGGAGTCAAGTCCTTTCTCAAGCACATTGGGTATCATAGACAGTTTATAAAGAACTATGCCAAAATTGCTTTGTCCCTGGACAAGTTGACACGAAAAGGAGAACCATACATCTGGACTTCCAAGTAGGAGACCGCCTTCGCAAAATTGAAGAATAGATTGTTGAGAGCACCCATATTGACGTATCAAACTAGGACAAGGAGTTCCACGTCCTCGTCCACACATCAAACTTCGCCATAGGTGCGACGTTGGCACAAACTAGAGATCATGGTCTCCATCACCCAGTGTATTTCGCAAGTCGACTACTATCGAAAGCCAAGAGGAATTATAGCACCACTGAAAGCGAGGCTCTTGGATGGTGTACTCGATACAAAAGTTTAGGATTTATCTATCGGCCACACCATTTACCTTTTACATGGATCACCAAGCATTGATGTACCTGGTGAACAAACCAATCATCCAAGGCAGAATTAGCAAATGGTTGTTGCTACTACAGGAATTTACCTTCACCATCATTGTGCGACCTGGGAAGAGTCATGTCATTGCCGACCAGCTCTTCTAAATCAAGTCCAGGGAGCCGCCGGAAGGGGTCAATGACAATTTTTCGAATGTACACTTATTCAAAATCACCATTCTTCGCGAATGGTACAAGTCTATAGGGGAGTATCTATCAACATCCCAATTTCCGAGAGAGATGCCGCCAAGTCAATGGCGGAAGCTAGTCTTAAGAAGCCAGACTTTTCAACTAATAAATGGTCTTCTCTATAAGATGGGTCATGATCAAATACTATGGCGATGTGTAATTAAGAAAGAAGTGCAAAGTGTTGTAAGGGAAGCACATAAAGGGCAGGCAGTCAGCCACATGGGACCCGACACAATAGCACGGAAGGTTCTTCTCGTCGGGTTATGGTGGCCCACACTGTACAACGATGCACGGGAATGGGTGTTGAGCTGCTTACATGCCAGAGAGTCGGCAAACCACTGAAGAGTTACTTCATGCCATTAACCCGTCCCACGCCCAAGAGTTGTTTGAAGGTTGGGGACTAGACTTCGTCCGTCCACTGAAGGCGAGTAGGGCCCGACGCTACCGATACATAGTGGTAGCCACGGAGTATTTAACAAAGTGGGTAGAGGAACGGGCACTACCTAATAATTCTGCAATTAGTACGACTAAGTTCTTGTATGAACAAATCATCACACGATATGGCATACCTATTCAGTTGACAAATGACAGAGGACGTCACTTTGTCAACCACGTGATCAAATTATTGACAACAGAATTCAAGATTTTCCCTTCTTTGTCAAGTCCCTACTACCCACGAGCCAATGGCCACGTGGAGGCCACAAATGAAATTCTGGTGGCCATCATATACAAATCATGTGGCGTCGAAAAAGCAGACAGGGAGGAAAAGTTGTCTTCGGCGCTTTGGGCCTACCGTACCACATTCAACGTCACAACAAGACAAACACCGTTCCAGTTGATGATTGGCCAAGAAGCTGTGGTACCAACAAAATTTATGGTCCTAAATCTACGAATTGCAATTGACAATAGACTCAAAGATATATGGAGAGTTTACGAGAACACCTATACCAATTGAACAAACTGGATGAACGTAGATTAACAGTGAATGGGCGACAAAAGTAGTGTAGACCTGTAGAAAAGCATGACACAACAAACATTTGAAACGGACGAGGTTTCAACCAGGCCAACTCCTGCTTCAGTACAACGGTCGTAACGAGATAAAACCAAGGAAATTCAAGGTTAAATGGCTTGGACCGTATAAAGTGAGAGAAGTCGGCGACAATGGATCCATAAAACTATGGAGACTCGACGGGCAAGAAATCCCTGAGGCCATCGATGGATCTAAGCTTAAAATATATTACGAACGAAAAGAAGGCGAAATGGGCAATACCAAACAAGAAGAAGAAAAAATTTTTTAAAAAAATTTACGAAAAAAGAAGTAAAAAATTATTTTAAAAAAAGTAGATTTTAATGTCTCGCAAGCACTAAGAGTCCCACAGACCCATGTGACCACAAACACTAAGTGTTTCGCGGTCCACGGACCCATGTGACCACGGACACTAAGTGTCCTCGAACATGTGGCTGGGGACACTTGTGTCCCACGGACCCATGTGGCCGGAACTAGAATGTACAACAAGTTGGAGGTTATTATGCAAGAAGTTTTATTTACCAAGGTCAATCAGTAGCACAAAGTAAAGCCGCGGAGAAGGTAGGGAAGAGAACAAGAAGAAGAGAGAGTAACCCAACCGCCAAGTATAGAGCATCCACCGTGGAGAAGGGCAGTCTGCGATAGCAGTATTGGTGTAAAAAAGGGAAGTTATAAGAAGAGTATCCGCTGAAGGAGAAAAAGGATGAAGCTACATTCCAGGGGAAAGGAACCATATTGCAAGCATAGCATCTGCGGGAAGAAAAGAATATCCGCAAGGAAGTAGAGGACAACAAAGGCATTCAACGTGGGAACCATTGCCACGGGAGAATCACTACCGCAGAAGACAAAAAGAGAGAGCAAACCCTAACCATTTCTTGTGGTTACATTAAAAGACAAAAAAAGAGACCATTATTATGGAGTCCACTGGAAAAAGAAAGCAGTGGAAAAATTAGTTGAAGGCAAATATGGAAAAGAATAGGAGTGTGTTGGCTTCCGAAGTCCGAGTTGCAGGGCCAAACAACATCCAGCAGTAAGAAGCAGAAGGTGAAGGCCGACCTATCACACCTTACAATTCAGTTTGATGGGATAAATTAAAAGCAGGTTGACGAGAGCAAGTCGGGCCTCAGATATAGCCTTGCTGCAAATTACATTCATGAACGGCATCATGAATGGTAGCATGAATGATTGGGCCACGGTCCTCGAGGACAGGATGGAGCAGTTTATGACTCTCCAACATCGGACATTTTTCATGCTGCATCATGCCATCAGCTTGTTTTTGGAGGTAGCCCTCATCAAGTTCTAATCGACAATTTTGAAATTCCACCGAGGGGGAAGTTGGCACAAGGAGAACCCCCAATATTCTACTGGAGACATTTAGACACGGGTGGAACTGTGGCCGAGCAGAAGAAAGTATTACAGGGATCGGAGGCACATGGGGACATGGACAGCGGAAGGAAAGAAACCACAAAGAGCAATGGGAACGATTCTGAGGAAGAGAGTACCTCAGCAAAAGTTAGCAGCGACGCGGCGGCCAACAAGTCCACATTCTTCACCCCTCTCCAATTGCCAACTTCGGCACACTTGACAGCCGCTGCCTCGCTCATTCCTTTGTTTGGCCAGAGACATGCGTCGATCATCATGACTCCAACGACGACCACAACAAAGGTTATGACTTCACAGATGGCCACGACAGATGCTATGCCTCTATACAGTTTTTCGCCAGACTCAGTTGCACAAGCAGTGCCAGCCACAGAGATATTGGAGATGCCAGTGCCAGAGCCCAAACCTCAAGTTCGACTTGATGTGATTGGCCCTAACATTGTGGTTACCATATCTTCCTCTTTGTTGGCCAAGGCCTAGCCAGCCCAACGAACCCAACCAGTACAACCAGTTCTGCCGTTACAGCCAACACAGCCAAATGAGAGCATTGAGCCGACACAAGCAACACAGTCCGAGAAGATTGAGGTAATGGATAGAGCCAGTGCATTCCTACAACAACAATTTCAACTCATTCCTGGAGAGGTCAGTCCTTCCATTCAATCCCCAAGGCATGGAGAGGTATCCCTAGGAGCAACTGTCATATTGGAGCCACAGGAGGTGGGAGTACTACAGTGCTAAGATGCGCCCGGAGAGGAGGCAGCACTGGATGTGGACGTGGCTACCGCAGGTGAGGCAGGAATGGATACTGACGAGAAGTGGACTATCGAGAATGTGGGAAAAGAGGATTATGGATCGGATAAGCATAAATGCAAGGCGTACCTCAAAGCTATGCAAGTTGTGATGGAGAAAGGATGCATCGTTGCATGTCAGGCTTTGACTCGTAGGAGGGAGTTACATTTGATCTGAGCTTATATTCGGAGGGTTTGTCCTGAGCGTTTTTGCTCCTACTTTGAGGCCAAGGGATGGCCAACAGTGGAAACACCGGAGATGTTGGTTGATTGGGCTACAGAGCCTGAGTTGGGATTGTGCAACACTTCGATGAAGAAGCTAGCACATGAGATAATGGGGTTATATAAAGGCATCTACTATGCTCATAAGCGTGCAGAGGCGGACAGGGCATCAAAGAGGATGGCAGCTGAGAGGTCTCTGACAATTGAGAGGGAAACTAGGGAGAAGTTAGCTACTGAATTGGTTAGCCAGTAGGTAGCGTGGGCAGCCTAGCGCGCAGCGCTTTTGCAAGAGATGGAGACGGCTGAACAAAGACCACAAGCGGTCAAGCAAGAATTGCAGACAGCTAAGGCCCAGGCTATGGACACAGCGCTTCTTCTGAAGGAGGCAGTAGAGGTTAACACCTGGACTCAGAAGGATTTACACATTTGCACTGATCAAGTGTACGAGTTGCACCGCCAGCAGAGCACTTCACGAACGCCACCTCTTCCCTAGTCTATATTGTTTCTATGTTGTATGTTGTTGTCTCCTAATTTTGTTAGTTTTTTAAGTCGCCAAGAGACAACTTTTCTTTTTTGGGGGGGATGATGTTGTCCGGCAAAAAGGGTAGTTAGACAATTACCGATGCGGACATGGTTGTGTCGTTTCATTGGCACTGTTTCAAGCATTATAAATGTCGTGAACACTTATGTATTTTGGCATCATTATCATTGTATGAAATATCATTGTTGTGTACGAAAAAGCATTTGATAATGAATATTATTTTGCATTGATTAAATGTTTTCTTTCCTGTTCACCCACAGGCTGAACACCTCCTACCAATATTGGCATTGGACTCCAATGCTCGCAAAAGAGAAGGAAACTCTTGAGATTGTTGATGGTGAGATATCCAATAAGACTGATGCGCAAGCTGACATTGCTTTGCAACAAGGTAGGAAGTGGTGGAACCATGCCGTGTTTGTCGAGCCTTTGTATCAAAAACTTTATCAGAATCAGGGAGCAGCTAATAATCAGGAACATCTACAGGATGCATAATAGAGGGGCTCAGTTTCTAGCATCAACTCATGGTAGTGCTTAAGAAGATCAACATTATGATTTTGGGCTCATTCTCACAAAGTTGCTTAACAAGGTTGTTTACACAAGATTCCCTCCTCTTGGTCGCATCATATCATTCATTTGACTCACAAGGTCGGGCCTACATCAGATCCCAACAATTATAGGACCACCATGGTAACGCACACTTCCTCTAAACTATATGCGACATCGTTACGCGACATTCTTTCCCAAGAGCTTGATCAAAGCTATTCGAGCTAGTGGGTAGGCACACTTCTGACCAGATTTTCAAACCATGGATCACATCTTGACTCTTATATCTATTATTGAAGAAGCATGCCATCATTCCTCAAAGGCCTATTGTTGCTTTGTGAGTTTTTGCAAGGCATTCAACTCAGTTCCTAGGACAGACTTATTCCAGAGATTTTTCAAACCATGGATCACATCTTGACTCTTATATCTATTATTGAAGAAGCACGCCATCACTCCTCAAAGGCCTATTGTTGCTTTGTGAGTTTTTGCAAGGCATTCAACTCAGTTCCTAGGACAGACTTATTCCAAAAAAATTTCAAACCATGGATCACATCTTGACTCTTATATCTATTATTGAAGAAGCATGCCATCACTCCTCAAAGGCCTATTGTTGCTTTGTGAGTTTTTGCAAGGCATTCAACTCAGTTCCTAGGACAAACTTATTCCAGAAATTGCGAGACATTAGTATCTCGGCAATTTATTTTTGACATTGGCGTAAGATTAAAAATAATAAAGATAATATTAAGCTAATAACTAATAATATATCATATGCATACCCTATGAATCCTCATAATTCCTCCTTGCAATATTGGCATTGGACTCCAATGCTCGCAAAAGAGAAGGAAACTCTTGAGATTGTTGATGGTGAGATATCCAACAAGAGTGATGCACAAGCTGACCTTGCTTTGCAACACGATAGGAAGTGGTGGAACCATGTCGTGTTTGTTAAGCCTTTGTATCAAAAACTTTATCAAAATCAAGCAAAAGCTGATAATCAAGAACATCTGCAGGATGCATAATAGAGGGGCTCAGTTTCTAGCATCAAGATCAGCATTATGATTTTGGGCTCATTCTCACAGAGTTGCTTAACAAGGTTGTTTCCATGGGATTCCCCCCTCTTGGTTGCATCATATCATTCATCTGACTCACAAGGCCAAGCCTACATCAAATCCCAACAATTACAAGACCATCATGGTGACATACACTTCCTCTAAACTATATGGCACATTGTTACACGACTTTCTTTCCCAACAGCTTGATCAGAGATATTCGGGCTAGTGGGCAAGCAAACTTCTGACCAGATTTTCAAACCATGGATCACATCTTGACTCATATATTATTGAAGAAGCACGCCATCACTCCTCAAATGCCTATTATTGCTTTGTGGATTTTTGCAAGGCATTGAACTCAGTTCCAAGGACAACCTTATTCCAGAAATTGCAAGATATTGGTATCTTGGAAACTCTTTTGAGTGTCATCATGAGACTTTATGAGATGGTGGTTGGTCACATCAAGACCCCTCACGGAATGTGAGACTTCAACCATGACACCATTGGGATGAAATAAGGTTGCCCTATATCTCCCACTTTGTTTGGACTCTATATTGATGAGTTGGAGGGGTTCTTGCAAGCACACTCCCTCCCTCGGGACTGTTGTTACTTACACAAGGTGTTGATCTCTATTGTTCTCTTCACGAAAAATGTGGTCTTTATGGCCACTCTCCAAAAGGGCTTCATAGACTCCTTGATGGCCTTGCTTCTTTCTACAATCTTCAACAGCTAACAATGAACCTCAGCAGGATGAAGGTGACGGTCTTCAATTATCTTAAGGCCTCTCACCTCTGCTTTCTATTCCAAGGTAAGGTGATTGAGATTGCTTCAGCTGAGACTAGTGGTTTAACTTCAAACATCATTTCCAAGGCACGAGTTCCAAGCTTACTCTTTTGGAAACGTTGATCAAACCGACTGTGCTATATGGTTTTGTGGTTTAGGGGTAGTCTTTACTTGAGTCAAATTTTGTCCTGGCCAAGTTTGGTGCCCATCCTTTTAGACTTGGTACTATTTTTAATCAGGTTTGGTTCTTGCATCCAGCGAGGCTTCGTAGACTCCTTGGAGAGGCGTCATTAAAATTCTTACTTGGCCTATTGATCTTCAAAGGTTATTGCACACTCAGACCCCACTAATCGAGCCCATTGTTGGTTCACTCAAACCTCATCTTTGTTGGGGTCTATCAGGATCAATATTAACTACCTCCCCCCTTTCCAATACTCCCTAGATACCCCGTCACTTCTTTTGCCTTCCTGACAAGAGTTAAGCACACATGTTAGAATGGACATCTACACACAGTATATTTGTAAAAGTTGGACTTGTCCCCCATGGTGCTTCGTACTATGATGGCATTTTATGCAGGGCATTTCCTCGAGCAACAAGGTCCTTGTACACCCCTAGTAAATTTCTCATGGTTGGTCTCATGCTCTTCATACCTCTCTTGGTTCTTTCAAAGTGGGCTCCCATTAGCTCCTCATCCAAACCGAACACCATTTGACTAGAGAGAAGCTTAGACAAATACTCACTTCATTTAAAGATGCCTCATCTACTACAAGATCACAAGGAGATTTCATTGATTATTTAGAGAGACCCAATCTCTACCAACCTTCTTCACATATACAAATCAAAGGTGTCTTTTGTTCTATATTCAAGAGACATGGAGGCTCCAGGACCACATCCTTCAGCAGATCCTCTCCACCCCTCCCCGCCAACCCCCAAGATCGCACTACGATCATCTCATCACCTCCTCCTTTACTATGGTCCCCCCATGCAGGCCACCAAGAGGGTGATGGACCCCCCTTCGGATCTCCCAAGGTTGTGAGACCCCGTAGATACTCCACTCAATAGCGATTTTCTTCTTCTAGCACTTCCACGGGATCTCGAAGATGTTTCAGGACCTCTCCTCCTATGGCCTATCCATCAATTGTAGACTTTTTCCCAGCTAATTGGAGCAGCTACTTTGTTCGGTTGTTAGGTTGGCTTTAGTAGCTTCCTCTTGCATTGGTTCTTCGGTTCTTTGTTCTTTGTACATCTTTTTTTACAGACACTATTTAGTGCTCCCGCTATTTTTTGGGTTGTTTGTTTTTGGTAGTTTAGGTTGGTCCCTCTTGTAGGCCTCTTCTAGAACTTCCAAGGGATCTCGAAGATGTTTTGGGATCTCTTGTCTTATGGCCTATCCATCAATTCTAGACATTTTCCCAACTGATTGGAGCAGCTAGTTTGTTGGGTTGTTTGGTTGGCTTTGGTGGCTTCCTCTTGCCTTGGTTCTTTGGTTCTTTGCTTGTTGTATATCTTTTTTGGGACACTATTTGGTGCTCCTCCTATTTTTTGTGTTGTTTGTTTTTGGTAGTTTAGGCCCTCTTGTAGGCCTCTTGATGAACATTAATAAATTTATCTTATCTAAATAGATGATAACAAATTTGTCCAATTAATCACAAAACAACTCATTCATTAATCACATGAAGGTAGCAAGAGCATTGGTGAGACCAAATGGCATCATAAACCACTCTAAAAGACCCTTTAGTATTTGTTAATGTTATAATTCTATCGGATAAATTAGATCTTA
Organism: Cupressus sempervirens; assembly: GCA_028749045.1. Classification (NCBI taxonomy): domain Eukaryota; kingdom Viridiplantae; phylum Streptophyta; class Pinopsida; order Cupressales; family Cupressaceae; genus Cupressus; species Cupressus sempervirens. The sequence continues at coordinate 775,849,384 of CM053784.1, read as the reverse complement.
TATATATGAGATATATAATATATGACAATGTTATATATGAAATAATTAACTTATTAAGAGTGATATATATATATATATATATATATATTGAGAGTATATTAATTATAATATATTGAGAGTATATTAATTGTGTTATAATTATAACTAATGTAAGTTAATATATTAAAGAGACATGTCTCTTCAAGAGGCATGCCTCTTTATATCATATATATATTCATTGGAATAGTAACTTGGAAAACACATCAAATATCCACAAGTGCTATTACAAGTTATAGATCCTATTTCACTAACATGGTATCAGAGCAGATTCGATTCTTGCCTGTTGAAAGTGAGTTGAATTTACAAGTAGGAGACATATTGATTACTGTTGCAGCGATATCCCCCTAACTGTGTAAGATTGAAAATGTAGATCAGTGATTCTCAGATCATGCTATAACTATCATTAACTACTATAACTATTGGAAGATATAAAACCCACAATTCCCTAACAAAATTCTATCTTTCCATTTGCAATCTCATGGACTGCTTCGCGTTTGATGATTGTTTGAGCAAATTGACTTCATCTCGCTACAGGCAAATAGGCTCGTAATTTGTGTATAATGAGACAAACGCATGCGTATACCTTTTCCTGACCATTCTTTCATTAGCATTCAATCCTCCCATGTTCAATTACTAATGAGCACACTCAGTTCCCTATTAATCTGGAAGAAATTTTGGTCTAAATACTATTGAATAATGCCCATGGATAATAAAATTAGAGTCTACAAATATATTACAGGAAGAAATGAAAACCAAGTTCTCTAGACACACATTTAAACATCGATAAATACTAAATCTGAATGACATAGCATGAATTAAAATTGGCTATAATGTGTTGAATATACCATTGGGTAGTGAAGTCAAAACTCCTCCATCTGTAATGTAGACAACGTGAACACAGTGTCTCCCACATCAAAGAAATACCAAGTGAGTGGCATTTGATATAACATCAAACTCATTGATATCAGGAGTGTCATTCAGCAGTATTGACCAGTCATAGGGAATGCACTATGACTATGGAGCTGATAACTGTCACGTCGGATGCACAATTTAAAACAATTAGGACATCATCAATAATGGTATCTGAAGGTGGTATCTTGTCACAGTTTCAAACACATAAAATTTTACAAGTTACAACATATTTGGAAAACCTGGGAAAACTTAACAGAGTTGTAAGTGATCAATGTTTCCGGAGACATTGATCAATAACCTCTGCTCATCATCCCATGGAGCCTCACAGAATCAGAATGGCGCACAACCTAATTATGAACTATGGGCTACATGAGAATATGGAAATCTGCCGGCCGAATCTATTACAGAGCAAGGAGCTCAGGGTATTCCACACAGATGATTACATCTCATTTCTTCAGTCTATTACACTCGAGACCCAGCATGAGTAGCACAGGCAGCTGAAGAGATTTAATGTGGGATAGGACTGTCCCGTGTTTGACAGGTTGTACAACTTCTGTCAGACTTATGCAGGGGGGCTCCGTCAGAGTGGCAGTAAAACTAAATAACAGGGATGCAGATATAACCATTAATTGGGCTGGTGGTCTCCACCATGCTAAAAAGTGTGAGGCATCTGGGTTCTGCTATGTCTATGATATTGCCTTGGCCATTCTTGAGCTTCTGTAGGTGCATCAACAAGTGCTTTATATTGATATTGATATACATCACGGGGATGGTGTTGAGGAGGCTTTCTACACTACAGACAGGGTTATGTCAGTATCTTTGCATAAGTAAGGTGGTAGACTGATGTGTCGGGTGTACTACAATATATGTCTCACTTACCATCAACGGACCACATGCCCATATTAAGAGAGGGTATGGAGAGGTACAGGGCGGGCCAACCAGAATTAACCATGCAATGCTAGTAGATAAGATTAGAGGAATAAAGGGGAATCCATATGGTTAAGTATGGAAATGGTAAATGTATTGGAGAGTGATCCTAAGGATTTATGACTATTGCACGGTCCATGAAAATTATTACTTCAATCTGCTTGTAAGGTGGTCGGACCTTCATTGGAGCAGCTTAAGTGTGCCATATTTAATATGATACAAAATTGTTCGATGATATAAAAGTGGGAATTTTACATTGTAGGGGAGAAATAATAAACAATATTTTATTCCCACTTGAACCATCCTTAGCGAGGAGCTGATTCAAAAGAGGAGACGTCTCTAAAACAATCTAAGAAGTCATTTTCAGATATGGACCTTCATATATCAAGGATGCATAGATATGTATTTATTATCCTTCGGAAAAGAAGATTGGTACATTAGGCATGCTACCAAATATTGTGCAAACTCAATCTTATGATAGTAGCTTTAAAGAAGCTGTGATTTAGGATTCACGAATCATCTGATGATTAGGTTGGATAATGTGAGTTTCTTAAAGCAAATATCCTTGATGATTGAAATTATGAGAGGGAGTCTGACAGTTCATTAGAGGCAACCTTGGAGAAAGAGAGGGAGCAGAAAATAGAATTGCTTAAACCAAACTTTTGATGATATTGGTTCAGAAGGAGTAGACCTTGTTGATGGATTCAACACTAGTCAGAAACTATAATAGCTAAAAGACTATGATTCATGGGATAAATTCTCATGTATGTAGGCTGGAAGGCTTTATGCTATCAGGATACCCATTGAACTAGGGAAGCATGACATGACTTGCTACCAAGAGGTTAGAAGGATGATAACAAATTCAGAGGAAGTCTGATACTTCATCGAAGAGAGGCTTGTGCTAAGAGGTCAGAAAAGTTGATATCAAACTAAGAGGGAGAAACCTTATTCTCTAATATGTTTTATGGTGAATGTTGTGACAACACCACATGTCAGTATTCATGGAGACTTCATGCAAATTTTTGATGTCATACATGTATGAGCCTGTCCCCTGTGTACATCATGAAGAAGTGACGACTTCTAAATGATTATCACTTGTATTAGGAGAAGTTGTTGTAAAGTGACGTCCTTACAATAAGTTGTAGCATGATTCATTTTTGCAAAATTGATTCATGTAAAGGCTTTATCTTATAAATCAACAAATAGGCGGTTGATATCATTAATTTGATTATCTACAAGTTGCTTGTATAGATATATTTTCGGTACTTGGTGTATATCTTGCCTTGATATTCTGATAGGCCATTACCACATTGAGTACTTGGTGGATATCATTTAGTTGATGTTTTGATAGGCCATTACTCAGAGTATTTGGTGAATATCATTTGATTGATATTCTGATAGGCCAATGCTCATGTTACCAAATATGATATAAAATAGTAATTGGTGAATATCATATGTTGATATTCTGATAGGCCAATACTTACATGATATCATATTCTAGAAATCTTCCGATCAAAGATTTCCTATATGTGTTATTTTTGAAATATTACCTATGGTGTAATCTCTATGTGTTTTATCCTTCTTCATTAAGAGGGAGTGTTAATGTTATAATTCTGTCGGATAAATTATATCTTATATATATGAGATATATAATATATGACAGTGTTATATATGAAATAATTAACTTATTAAGAGTGATATATATATATATATATATTGAGAGTATATTATTTGTGTTATAATTATAACTAATGTAAGTTAATATATTAAAGAGACATGTCTCTTCAAGGGGCATGCCTCTTTATATCATATATATATTCATTGGAATAGTAACTTGGAAAACACATCAAATATCCACAAGTGCTATTACAAGTTACAGATCCTATTTCACTAACAGTATTGAAAGTTTTCTTCTATGTGTCCTTTCCCTAAACTCTAACCTAATGATACCCACTTTTTAGATCAATCTTACAAAAGAAATTGGCACCTTAAAGTTGGTCAAAATGGTCATCAAAGTGAGGAAAAATGATATCGATTTTTTATGGTGATCAATGCCCAAAAATCAATGTGAAGATGCCAAGTTCCATCTTTCTTGAAAACCAATAAAATTAGTGAAGCACAAGGTGATGCTCTTGGTTTAATGAAACTTTGGAGAATAAATCTTGAATTTGTCTTTTTATCTCATTACTTTGAAGAATTGATTGTCGATACAATGGGGCATTAGAAAGATGCAACAAAAGCAATATCAATTGAGTGATTGATTGCTCATTTTGGGCAAAGCATCTTAAGCTCCTAAAATATATCTAAATATTCTTGCAACAATTTTTCCAAACTAGCATGTCGTTTAAACATAATGAAATTTGCCTTTGAATTATCAGAATGTTGCCTTATGAAGATTAAGATAAGCTCCTTTGCTTGATTGATAGCTTTACGTGTTTGTTTGCAACTAAGTACTAGATTGTCGTTGCTCTCAGTATATTTTAGTAGGCATGTCTTATATCTTGTTGTAGTGCATAAGTGTTATTAAAGGCATCATATTGAGCTTTCCTTCATACAAATATTGTTTTCCACATAACAAACCACAATGATCCATGGTGGTCACATCACATGTGACATTATCAATGAATTTGGGACCAAATGCAAAAGACACAATGCAAGTGTGTGATTGGTAAGGATGGACCATTATTGATGATACAATCCATAGAGAAATCAGGTGTCAAATGAGCACAAGTGACAAACAATTTGTCCCATCCCCTTGAGCTAGAATGATGGTTCATTAAGTTGACCTTATTGAGTCTACCTTTCAACTCACCACAATTCCTATCATCATAAGTCTCGATGGGAATATTTTTACTTTCCTAATCATGATACAATTAGATTCTTCTTTTTCAACTTAGAACACTTACTTTTCATTTCCCTTCATTTTACAATAAGTACAAAAAATAGATTTCTTAGTATTAGAAGGAAATCGAACGAAGATGGAGACAATTTTTATCTTCACAAAAAAATTGATGCAGTCAAGAACTCAAAACTTTTGGAGTAACTGCAGAAAATGAAGGTCAAGATGCTTGATTTTGGGTGGCAAGCTTTTCTTCCACCAGTTGTGCTTTTGGTTGAATGCAACATCTTTTAGAGAAAGATCTCTCAAATTTTGCTCTCTCTTTACTTCTATTTCTAATGGTCACTTGTTCAATATGGAAACTTTTCTCTCTTTAGAATGTTTCTATTTCTCTCTCTTTGTTTGTTATAGAAACATTCTTGTGTATACTTGTATATATAAATCATTTATGGTCTGTTTAATAAAACATTCATTATTCATCATAAAATGGTATAAGAGCTATTTTTTTCAAAAAATAATAATTTCATTATTGGAATTTTTAATTTTCCAAGTTATTTTTCAAAATAGGTTTTGAAAATCTTTGATTTCTTCATGAAATGTTAGACAAGATTTTCAAAATCGTTTGTCTATATATGCTCAAAAATTTGTTTGCAGGGATATTTTCTAAATTCCACCTAGGGTTTATGTTTTTTTTTTGTGGGCAACTTTTCTCCTGCAACTCGCATGTCATCTGTCTTTCTCATGCCCGTGCAACCAACTTCCTATGAAAAAAAACTGGCTTTTTGGCATTCTTGGGCCTGCATTTGACATTTATTTTTGCGAGCCTGTTTTTCTGTAAATTTGTGGTTTGTTGGGGCATTTTTACCTTTTTCTTTAGCAAAGGGCGGCATCTAGGGTGTTTTAAACCTTCTAACCCTGAATTTTGTCAAGCGGTATTTGTTTTCCACCATTTTTACAGTCAAACCTGCACTTTCATGTTTTTACCAAAAACAGCTAGGATTTCTTACGCAACTCTAATTATTTGTTGTTTTGAGAAATTTTTGCAAATTATTGGTGGCTTTTTGCAAATCTCAATTGGGTTGCTCTCCGTTTTTGGCGTCAGTGTTAAGTCTCTAATTTTATTTCTCTTCTGTAGATTTACTTCTATTTCCAATGGTTCCTCCTCTTCTATGTTTCAATATTCTCCCTCTATTCAATATGGAAACTTTCTCTTGCTCTCTTCAAAATGTTTCTATTTCTTTCTCGTTGTTCGATATAGAAAAATTCTTGGTGTATATTTGTATGTATTAGATCATTTATGATCTCTATTTAATAACACATTCATTAATTTATCATAATAGAATCAAGCATTTCTAGGGTAGTATATTTCAACTCCCTAAATAAATGTTCTTGTAAGCCACTCTTGAATTTGAGAAATAGAGCAACACCGAGTTCTTGGACTCGAAGGAGTATTCTCAAGTGATTGAACTGGTAAATATAATCTTGTAGGGATATTTCGCATTCTTGTCACAAGCAAAGCCGCCACTTGATGTGCAATTCCTACTCATACTTTGAAGGATAAAATGTATTTTTGAAGATTGTGATTAGTTTATTCCATGTGGCAATAGGTTCCTAAGCATATTGTTTTTCAATAAGCAAAACTTTAGCAGCACCAAAGAGCTTTGATTTTGTAAAAAGAACCTTATCTTCATCTACAATCCCATTATAAGGGAACTGAGTCTTAATGTCAAGGACGCAACTATGGAGTACAGCATGATCTCAAGATTCATTATATATCTCTACTTCACATTCGGCTGAAGGGTGCTAGCTTTCAAGACCAGGCAGCTGTTAAATTGCAATGTCATTGACTTAATCAACCCATGCATCAATCACATCAGCAAATTCAACAACTCACTCCGCCAAACTGGCAACCATATTATTGCGAGTCAAAGCCACTAGCATATTATTGTGAGTCAAAGACAGTGAAGTGTCATACACCTCCCAACAAAAAAATAATTAGAGATACTATGGACAAATCTTCTACTAGACTTTAGGGAAAATTGAGGAAATTAAAAGATACTTAACCGTTGTAACAAGATATTACAAAGTAATTGGAAAATATTTTCTTGTTATTAACAATGATCAAGAGATCAATTTATACAAAAGACTGAATGATGTTTCCTCAAGAAACAATCATAAGAATAGGAACATTTTATTCTAGAAACAGAAAACTAAATATTAGAAACATTATAATATTTACAGAAGATTACAATAGATAACCATTAGATACTAAACAAAGATAATAGAAACTATCTATTATCGTAATACCCTCCCTTAAAGGTTAATCTATCCAGAGCACAACGCTGACAAAAAGCATAGAAAGCAGATTCTGCCTACTCAAGGTGCTCCACACTGTTTGTTGTGGGCTACAAACTATATTGTTTAGATGGGGCAGCTAAGCGCTTCCAACAGTCAACCTTCATGTGCCCAAACTTGTGGCAATAGTTGCATTGAATGTTTTTCTTCCAGGAGCCTTGTGAATTTGGAGCAGAGGATGTCTGCTAAGAAAACTATTGATGATACTTTAGATAATGCTCCAAAACTTTGCAGACAAGCATAATGCTCCAAAACAAACCGCAAAAAGCCATGATTTTTAGGAGAAGCGAAAGAACCAAACACGATTTTTGGGGTGAAAAATCAATCAAAACCAAACATGATTTTTAAGGTGAAAAATCAATCAAAAACCAACATGATTTTTGAGGTGAAAAATTAAACGAACCCTGACATAATTTTTGAAGTGAAAAATCAATCAAAACCCAACAATACAAAGCTTTGTTTTTTAGTAAAAATGGTAAAACCCAACAAATAATTTTTGAGGAAAACCCACAAAGGAATCCCACACAACTTTGAGAATTACAAAATAATAAATTTTAAGGGAAAATTTTTAGAAGCCCATAAAAAAAATCTATGGAAAAAATATGAAAACCCATCAAAAAAAAATTTGAGGGAAAAAAATTATGGAAAAAACCCATCAAAATTTTCAAGGGAGGCAAAACACGAGACTTTCCAAGGTAAAGCAGCACATGCAAACAACATGCAATTAGATGCAACCCTCAAAAAGTAGAGACCCAATAAATTTTAAGGGTGACCCAGAAGAGCTCGAAAAACTCAGAAAGAATATGTTGTCGATTTCTAGATCGGTTTGCTTGATAATTTAGGCACAAAAAATCAAGGCACCCAAAAACAGACGACAACCCAGTTGAGATCTCAAAAAACTCACCAAGACTGTAAAAAAAATTGATCCCCTACTAAAAATTAGGGTTTTAAAGAAAAATGGCCCTGCTGCAAAAAAACCACAAAAATGGCGGAAATGTGTAGAAAAAACAGACGAGTCTAGGCAGAAATGGGTTTCAAAACCAAACCAGAAGTCAGCGGATACAAATCTCTGAAAATAGAAACCCTAATGGGATTATAGAGAGAGTTGGAAGCAAATATGAATGTAAATAATTTCAACCAAGAAATTATAATTATTTTCGAAAAAATTTAGAGTATTGGCTCTAATACCATACCATATTGCGAAGTAATTGGAAAATATTTGCTTGTTATTATCAGTGATCAAGAGAGAGTTGGTAGAAAATATGAATGTAAATAGTTTCGAATATAAAAGGCAGATAATTTCAACAAAGAAATGATAATTATTTTCTAAAAAAATTAGAGTATTGGCTCTGATACCATACCATATTACGAAATAATTGGACAATATTTGCTTGCTATTAACAGTGATCAAGAGATCAATTTATACAAGAGGCTGAACGATGTTTCCTTAAGAAATAATCGTAAGGAATAGAAACATTCTATTCTAGAAACAAAAAACTAAATATTAGAAACATTCTAATATTTTCAGAAGATTACAACAGACAACCATTAGATACTAAACAAAGAAAATAGAAACTATCAATTATTGTAATCCAAGATCAATTTATGAGGAGGTTTTAAATTGCTTCTAACAAACAATATGACAAGTTTTAGAAAATAAGGAACTAAAATTCCATCATTTTTGAAGCAAAACTATCCTAAATGAGAAAAACCACATTTTCAATCCCAAATACCACATTTTTGGATCAAAAATCACTCACAAAACTAATTGGGTGTTTGAAATCAGCACCTATAGCACAAAATTTGAAATGGTTATAACTTTCTCAAAACACAAGGAAATTCAAAACGATAAAATGTTCTGGAAAGCTCTCAAGAAGACGCTTCCATCCATATAAACCATTTAACAAAATATTTTATATATAGAAAGCTGTTAATAAAATAACAGCATGGGTTTCCAAAAGTTTGCACAAAAAATTGAACAAAGTAGTGCTTACTTTTGCAAGCAATCACCTCCAATTGATTCTGAATGAAAGAATCTCCTCAAATGAGTGCACAATCTTCAAAAATATGCTCCTTTTGGTGAGAACTTTTAGGACGATTTTTTTTCCTTTAAAACCAAACTGGATTTGAATTGCAAAACTCAAACCCAAGGATCAGAGAATGCTCTGATATCAATTGACATGGAATAAACAAGAAAAAGAATGAGCAGAAAAACAGAAATTCTATTCTATCAATGAGACGAAAATCTCTGCAGTTGAGAGAATAAATTCTAAGCAAAGACAAAATTTCCTTCAAACAAGCTGTCTGCAGAAATTCATTATTCCAATTAGGCACTAATATGCCTCAAATAAAGCATCTAGAAATATTTTCCACATCTCTACGTGAGATGGAAGATAATACAATCTACAATATTATTCCATTACTCAATCTGAGATGAAGAATAATCAGATAACAAATATGTAACTACATACTAATTTGCTAACCTCCTAACAACTAGGAAACTAACATTTTACTTTTCACTTGTGACTTTTTATTTTGACATTAACATGGGATTAAACAAATAAAAATAATACTAAGCTAATAACTTATAATATATCCTACGCATACCCTATGAATCCTCATCAAGTGTATAGGTTCAAGGATAGACCTAGAACTACTCCACCTTTCTCCTTGCTTCTACTATTGTGTTGATGTTTTTGTAACCATTGTAATGTACTTGTATTTATTGTAATATAATGGATATTATGATGATGATTGATGCATTAGAATCAAGAGAACTAAGCTTCATTGATATGTGTTTTGTACCTTTGGTAGTGAGTAGAAATGTATTTTAGTCCTATAACTCACTGATTGGAGTTTTTGGCAATCAACATATTTGTGAATCAACATATTTTTTGCCTTAGCTTTTGCACCATATTTGTGAATCAACATCTGAGGTGCCTAGATCAAATTGTCCTAGATAAAACTACTCCAATCATAAGAGAAGTCCACGACAAATTTGATAAACATAGCCACGAGCTGGTCATGCTACTTAAGTTATCTATCACCAATGTGCTTCCAGAAGTGTCGTCAAGCAAGGTTGCTACAGAGATGTGGTGCCACCTGAAGGATCTTGCACAAGACATCAAAAAAGGCAGAGTATTCTTCCTTAAGAGTATTTTGTTCTCAATTATGATGCATGACAAGAAGTCTTTGCAGGATCGTCGAAAGACATTCCCAATTAACTAGAGATCGTTGGTTGCAAGATGGAATAAGAGGATATGATGGTTACCATGCTGAAAAATTTACCACAATCCTATGAGCACTTCATTGAAATTCTCAACATTAATTCCACTAATGTTTCAGCAAACCAAGTGGAAACAGCTGATTGGTAGCAGCAGCAGCATGCTTTCTAGTATGGAACAAGCATTTATTGCCAAGGACAAAGGCAAAGGGAAGACCACTCAACAAAAAGGAAAAAGTGAAGATTCTTCAAAAAATCTAAAACCTATCACAAATCATTATTGTGGCAAACTAGGTCATGTCCAGAAGTTTATTAGAAAGCAACTGGCTCACCAGAAAGGTCTTAGGAGAAGACTCAATTCACAGAGCATTCTGAGGAGGAGTCGGCCTTCTATGCATTTATGGTCAAATGACATGCAGATTATGTCAAGACTTCTGTAAGGTGGTAGTAGAATGAACATTTAGAGAGGATACTGACGTAATATTAAATATTGTAGTATTTCCATAATGGTCATTTAGTTCATTAGCTTGGGTGATTCCTTTTCATAGTTAGTTCCCATTTAGAATGTTTATTTTCTTTCTGTCATTTCATCAATCAATTATCATTTCAAAACAAAGGTTGTAGCTTTTACCAACCTTGTTTTGCTGGCCAAACATAACAAAAAGCTATCCAGAGCAATAGAAATCATCCTAGATTAAATGGAAGGCCATTTTGTCACTCGCATTATACAGAAGATGGAAATGGACATGCAAGATGCCTTGATCACTCTATATCAAGTTGTGAACATTTCCCAAAAAAGATGCTAAAGAACAGGCTCATTGCCACCGTGCATTAGCAATACAAATACAATAAACTAGTTAACTTAAGAAGACAGCTGAGCTTCTCAGCTTGCTGTTATTGAAATAAAGGTGATAAAGGTGGGTGGTGATAAATAATGCTTGTAGCTGGAATGGTCGACTTCATCATAGAACAAGTTTGTTCAAGGTGTCTGTACTGAAAAGTTTTTCTTTTTCTAGTATGAAGTTACATTAAAAAAGAATACAGATTATTTAAACTAAACTGAACAACTGTGGAAACTTAGCCCTCTTGAAGAAGACAAAGGTGGCATGGATTTCACTTCTTCACAACAAGAAATGAAACAATACTTGAGCCATATTTCATGTTCCAAATTCCGCAAGAATTGACACTGATGAAGAGGAAGGACCAGCAGCAGCAACAATAACAATAGAAGCAGTTTGCAGGAAATGCAAAGCTTCATCCCTTAAGCTTGAGAAAGCATTTTCTATGATGTTGTGGCTATCCAATAGAACCATTCATTAGTGTAGGATGGTATGTGGAGACAAGCTAAAAGCCAAGTGACCTTCGAATAGAATGATTTCAGCAAAATTTTGGTAAAAGGAAGCAAAAGCACAGGTAAACTTTGGAAGTTATACCACATACTGAGTGTGTACAGGTGACGTTCTTATGTTTCATAATGTCTTTTATCTTTGTAGGTGAACCAAAAACTTGCTTTCAATGTCACCCATGAGAACTCTTAGTTTTCTGGTTGAGTTTGATGATGAGCAATCCACTATGAAAGATCACAGCTAGTATCCCTATCATGGTCTAGCCAGAGAACGCAAGACGATGGCATTTATAACTTGCTTGTTGACCTAATCAAACATGGAGCCATAGTGCATGATAGAAACCAACTGTGCAAACTTTGGCACCAAGAGACTTGTTCACTTGTACCATGAATCACTGACTCTTTTGAAGGGCATAACTACTGTTCAAGACAGAGATGGCATTTATAACTTGCTTGTTGACCTAATCAAACATGGAGCCATAGTGCATGATAGAAACCAACTGTGCAAACTTTGGCACAAGAGACTTGTTCACTTGTACCATGAATCGCTGACTCTTTTGATGGGCATAACTACTGTTCAAGACAGAGATGAGCGTGCAGGGGTTGTATGGTGGACAAGTGTGCCAAGAAATCTTTCCCTAGCAATGAGCACTGATTTAGAAGGATTCTTCATCTAACTTTTGAAACATCACATGCTTCACTATCAAGTATCATTGTTTGACTCAATGCTTAATTACGTAGGAAAAGTGCTTGCATGCCTCCAACAAAGTGCTAACCTCATCCTCTACTAGATTAGAATGTTGTGCAAGTTTTAGAAGTCTAAGTTCAAAATTTGATGAATATGCTTTCCAAGATTGGATTTTTCAAATTTCATGATTTATTTTTCCACCTGACAGTCTTCTTATTTAATAGAAAGGGGGTTAACTAAATCTAGTCAGAAAAGTGTAGTATATTTTTATTTGTAATCTATATGGATATTTGTTAAACAGTTTAAGGATATTCCTTAACTAGCCATCCAACTATGCATTTGTTAGTCTTATGTTGTGAGAGTAGAACGACTGAAAATACTTTAGCAAATTAAATAAATGATAAAAGACAATATTGGAGTTTTTAGCACATACCCATGAGAACAAGATATCATAGAAAAACACCTTCAAGCTAAAACCTTAGTGAAATATGAATTTACACTCGTGTACTTAACTGCAATTGATCTCCAGCCCTTAAGCTCTCCACAAGAAGTCTAGAACAAGACAAAAACCATTTCTTGAGACTAGTTACAACACCCTGTATAACATTCAACCACCCTTGCTGTGTACAAGAGTCATAGAACTAACTAATTCATGCACTAAATTCTAACGAATCAATGCGAGTTGCAACAACTCTTAACAAGAGAATTAAGACTTAAGCATATTGAATTCAATGTCCAAGAGGTTATAAACAGATTCTCCCATCACAGGGAAGCTACAATAACTGTCAAAGAGAAGGAAGTGGACAAACTCTACAACGGGGCTAAAAGAAAGAAAGAAAGAAATTAGACAAACATCACAAATTGACAAAAAAAAGGACTTAAAAAATAATTATTTACAATAGGAAGTTCCAGGTAGAAATTGGAGAAAGGCCTCACCAAGGGGATGAAGAAAAGTGAAAAAAGCCAATAAATAAGTAAACAACAAGGGACCACCAACACAATGGTCGAAAATTGCTACAAATTGCAAATAGGAGAAAAAGTACCCCAAAGAGAAAAGAACAACTACAAAGCGCTCACATCATCAAGTATCATTGTCTAAATTAGAAATGGTGAAGTCACCAACACCATTATCGATCACACTTAAGGAACCAACACAAAATCTAAAAATGCTCATCATGCAGTCTAAAGTGTTGGAAGGGTACTCCCTCTGGGATCACACCCAACATCCAAGATTAATAACACTTGTAGTAGAGAAAAAAATACAATATGTATCTATCCTTTTGACTAATGGAGTGGCCAAAGAGGAGTATGTCTACATTGATGAGAAAACGATAGGACAAGTCATCAAATAGAGATAGAACCATGACGCTAAGAAGAGATGTTGAGATAGAAGCTATGGGATACATTGTCTCATAGGTGTATTTGTCAATCTCTTACATGTGCTAAAAGAAGGTGATTAACAGAGATGATTGTCTCATACGTGTATTTGTCAATCTCTTAAATGTCCAGTAGATTGATATGATGTCCTCCTATTTTATATTCTTCGCAAACAACTTGCATCCTCTGACTCCTACATATGAACAGCATTATAATATATAATATAAGACCAGAGCCAAGGTCCAATTTTTTTCCAATAATTGTCAATGCTGTAACTTGATTAACTGAGCGTACATGATATAAATGTCCAATTCGAACTCAAATAATACAACTGATAAACAAGCTCTGCACTCACTCTAGGCATCTATAAGAGAACCAGATTTTTAATCAAAGTTCTTTCCAATTATAGTTACTCTATTCTCTTTGCTTCATTCTGATGATGAGTTATGGAACTAAAATCATCCAGACTAAGACCTACAAATACATTGTGCAATAGAATCCATATAAGACAACCCCTACAAATAAGAGTGGAAACCTCCATTCTTTGATCCATTGTGTTTTCAACTGCTTACAAAAATTTATGTCATTCAATTCCCACCTTGTTTCCAGAAATATGTTGATTATCTGGGTGCAAAAATATGAACTGTTCAAATCAAAGTGTCTAGAAAGCAAGGAATATTACTAACAGTGTGAAATGTTGGCCAATGGGTGCAAGTTGCATGTACCCTGTAAATTATTCCAGTTCAGAAAACGCATTCTAAAGATTTGATCTGTTAAAGAATTAGGATAGAATTTATCAATTATGATTTAACCACTGTAGGTTAATCCTGAAAAATAAAACAGATGGTTTATTGTTTAATATTAGACTACTTCTCAGAAAAAGCATAGGATTTCCTATATGTATATATAAAGTAATCCCTATAGGTTCAGTCAAGGGAAATCCGGTGTTTGCAGAATGCTTGGTAAACTATTCTTGTTTTTCGATATGCCATTTATCTATGTCTACTTTGACCATCATACTTCAATTTGAAGGAAAACCTAGGATTCAAATTCATAGTTTATTGACAAGTTAGGCCCCTATAAGTAGTCAATTCTAGGACAAAACGCAGGATTTATTACCTATACAAGTTGATTCCACTGAAAAGTATAGCTATTAGCAATTTATACATGCCTGATTTGACCTTTTTGATACATTTTGGTAAATTTCATATGAAAAGTTTGCAAATAGTTTTTGAAAATTCATCAATTGGCAAATTTGAATTTCATGATAAAATTAGGCAAAAAAGGGTTAAATAGATTATTAGATACCAACAAGTAACGTGCTTCGGAAGCCACACATTTTAAGTTTACAAGTTTATGAGGAAAGCCAGAATTCATCAATATGCAAATCTAAATGTTGTTGTTACATGCATAATTTGACCATTTTGATACATTTTAATAAATTTCATATCAAAACTTTGCCAAATGTTCTCTTTGAAAAATCATCATTTGCCAAATTTATATTTCCTGATAAATTGGGTAAACGGCAAAAAAAACGGGTTGCTTAAATAGACATCAAATATCGAAGACAAGTAAAACAAAAACCAGCTAACAATATTCGGCAGCAGACATTTCAAGTTTAAAGGTTTACCGAGGACAGCCAGAAAATTCAACACTATGCCGAAAACTTAGAGCATTACTACACTCGTTTCAAGTGTACAGGAGTGGTTTCAAATATGGACACTAATTTTCTTATGCATTGGATTCCAGAAACATCAAGCAAAGTTGTATACTGCAAACCTGTCAATCCTGAATCAACCCCAGATAAATAATCATAACTGAAGCTCTAAAGATTTGCTTACAGGTTTGCCGACAGTGACACGCAGGGAACCCGGCGTATGAGAAGCTCCTCTGCCACGTGGAGCAGTATAAGGACGAAATAGCATTGCGCACGGCCTCCATGAGGAATTAGCATTGCCATTGCCCGATTGCAGAAGATCTGTCTCATCTTCACTGCTGGGACTGGTGCCCGACGCACCGCTTCTCTCCATATTACACCCCACCCTCAAACAATAAAGTCCTCCCTTTCCTTTTCTTTCCAATCAAACCTGACAAAGAAAAGCTGAGACCATAATTTTGATTTCCAATCAAACTAGATGCAGAATCATCAATGACACAATTTTCAGTGCGATCCAACCATACTTAAAACAGCTAAGGCCACAATTTTCCTTCCAACCAAACCAAGACCTTGCTGCTCATATTTCCCTTCTAATTAGACCAAAGTACAAAGCCTGTCATTATCAAATTCACATCCAATCAAGCCAGACGCATATTCCTCACACCATCAATTCCCCACACAAACGCACCAAGCCCAACGCTGTCAATTTTCCTTCCAACCAAACCATCGCCAAAAAACCTAGCACCATCAATTTCCATCCAACGAACCAGACGCAGTAACCCTAATGCCTTCAATTCTCATCCGATCAAACCCTAAATCCACTACCATTTCAACCCTAACTCCATTACTTCTTCGTTCCACAATCACAAGCCCTATCTCCATCAACCACATAAATAAAACCAAATTACATACCAATTCCCTAAATTAACAACAAAAACCGCGCTACGGATCTCCCATAAGATCCGTACGCCATTGCGCACAAACACCTACACCCTTCCCAATCCGATCATCCATACCTGGAACTCCAAGTTCTCCCGATCGAGCCTGAATTCAGCTACAGCAACAAACTTCCATGAAACCCTAGACAATCCACTGTCACAAACAAGAAGATCATATTAAGGAGACCTCCCAGGCCTCCTCCTCCAATGCAGTGCCTCTTTCAGAGCTGAAATTGTGTAAATTCTTGAGCTTACGTTACAGAATCAATCGCTTCTCTTTTCTTCTCTTCTCTTCTCCTCTCTTTTCTTTCTCTTCTCGTTTGGACCCGCCCTTCTTTTGTTTTCTTTTTTGGCTTCTTTTCTGCTGCCAAATTTTTCTGAGAGACGACCCTCCCTAGACCAGATTACTTGACTGGTACATCGGGGATTAACTACGGTCGGGGTTAACGTTAACCCGCGGTAAACTCCACTGCCGGCGGCGGTAAATGTTTTTATGTGGCGTCTTGCTTAACTGCGGTTGGGGGTTGGGTGACACCAAGGTTAGGGGTTGCCATGCGGATATCATGCAAGGAGACTAGGATGGCTTTGTAGTTTTGGGACAGCTTGTGGGCAAACCTGGAAACAAGCTCTCGTGGTGTGTTAAAAAGCTGAGCAAGTATTGAGTTTAGAGCCCAAAAAATTAGCAACTATTATAATAATTATTGGTAATTTGGGATGTGTTCTTTTATTGAAAAAATAATGAGTTTAGTGTTAAATCTTCTCTTTCTTTTTAAAAAAGAGATTTCACATTTATGTTTATCATTAGTATAATATTTTTGATTCGATTGTGTTGAAACAATTTCATCAATATTTTGAATCACATTCTATGATTCAACATAAGAATGAGCGCAAGAGAGCATAAAGAAAGAAAAAACATGGTGTTGACAATTGTGGTTGTATAGTATTGCAATCACCAATGCTTATTTTGTTATTGTTAATAAATTATTTAGTCATTTGGCATGTTATGTATGTCTATGCATATATGTGTGCGTATGCATACGAGTATGTGTGGTCATATGTCATGTTTTACTTCATTTATGTTTTATGAGATTCTTTATATTCTTAATGTTGATGATACGTGTCATCTACATATTAGTTCTTTGTGTGGAGAGGTTTTGATAACGAATGTCATATCAAGCAAGGCTCTAAGTTTGTTCAGTGATGGTAAGTATAATTTTACAAATGTTGTGTGTGGTGGTTATATGGTTGTTATGATTCTATGCAGCTTATGTTCATGTGTCATCTTCCTTACTTAGGATTCTTGCAACTAGAACTATGTAAGGCCTTTGGGGTCGTTGTTTTGAAGTAGATGGGCATAAGGTCTCCTCCTCCACATCATTGAATATCGTTGTTCGCTCCATGACATGTATCCATTGTAGATCAACAATAATGGTTTCTCATTCATTTGTCATCCCTAAGATTTGGATCCATGAATTAGTTTATGATTTACAAATGTGTGATTGAAATCAAGTGACTCATCATAGATTATTGTAATTTGTAGATTTATGAAGGTATAGTCAAAATTAAGCAAATTGCGTTCCCAAATGTTTGAAACTTGGAAAGAGATTTCAAAGGAAAAAATCTATTTATTAACATGCACTAGAGGATATTTTATAGTTGAATTTGAATCCTCTACTTACGAAGACTAGGTGCCCAAAATGGCCCTTGGGTTTTCCAAGATGATTCAATGTGAATGAAACTATGACATTCCTCATTTGATTCATGACATAAGACATTCTCCTCTATACTTCTATGGTGCACTTACCTTATCTTCCATTTCAATTTTGAGAATTAGATTGTTTAGAATCCATAGGCAATGGTTTAACAAAGTTTTATTGTAATTCAAATAAACCATTAAAATCTCAAGATCAACTTGTGCACACATATATGTGGAATAGACCTCTTTAATGGCCTACTAGCTAAGATTGTATTGAAGTTTGGGGGTTATTGTTTTATGCAACATGTGGATTATGAAAAAGTGCATTTTCATTACAACTAAAGTTCCTCAACATATCACTTTATGTACCAATGTCGTGAAGTATACAACCTAAGCATGATTCTAGGAAAAAGGGCCACCTATCGGATTGGGGTTGAAACCACACACAGTGTTTGTTAAGAGTGAATGCTTGATGATGTTGTGTGGGGGAGTTTGTCAATATGTCAAAGAGATGATTGAGTTCTCATATGTTGCATTCATGACAGTGTTTGGCATTGATGTCGACATATAAGTTTTCTGGATAGTTCAGTGAGAGTTGTAGAGGAAGATTCATTCGACAAGGTTTGTGGTCAGTGAATTATGTTATGTGCACTTGAAGGTATATTCAAAAATCTATCTCGATGCTATGTCTAAGTTCATGGACAATGTTATGAATATTAGCGAGAGTTACAAAAAAATTGTGGAGACTATTCTTAGACAGAGTTTCTAGTAATTACATTGTTCTTTTTAGTGAGGTTGGGGATCATCCAATGGGCTTTGATTATGGTTGAAGGCATGTTCAAGATGCTATGGATAACATGGTGGAATTAGATGTTCATTCTATGAGGTTTTGTGAAGACTATTCAACATGTTAATCCCAGGAATTTGGTTATTGCTAAAATCTTTATGGGAAGTGTTAATTATAATGTAACGTGTAATATAATATTTGGATGAAGTGTTATACTACTCATGTAAATTGAGAAAGCCTCAAGACTAACTCAATACGTGCTTTAGGACTTGGTACAAAGGAAAGTTTGTTTCCTTGTGGATTAATGTCCAAGACAGAAGGTTACTATTTATGCAAGTTTTAGATGTGAATTATGTATGATTAGAGCGAAGATTGATGTTAAGGATGTATTGTGAGCTTCAAAGAACTATATTGGCAAAAGGGTTGTTGTTTAGTTAGTTTAAGAACTTGGACATGTTATCTCGAACATTTCTTGGTGAAGACAGTTTGAGGCTATTTGCATAATGGGTTCAGTTGTCCTCCTTTCAACTCATAACAAGGTTGGAATCTCTTGATAGGGATTCAAAGTCTCCTAGTAGGGTGTATATACTAGTTGTATCTCATTGGATCCTAGTAGAGTACACCATCTTGTGGGCATCGTTCTCACTAAGTTTTTCCCTATGATCAAGGGTTTCCCTAGTTAACAATTTTGGTGTTATTGTGCATGATTATTTCTCTATGGTTGCATATCTTCATTACATATTTATGATTTTATAAAGTTATTAAAATTTATTTTAAGAAAACAATGGAATCACCCCCGCCCCGCCCCCTCTCAGTTACCTTTGTCGACTTTACTTTGTAGCAATTGGTATTAGAGCATTAGGTCCTTGAAGGAAAAGTTTAACATCTTGAGGAGAATCAAAACTTCTTACTTCAAGAAAGAAAGTTTGAAGTTTGATGGAGTAAATTATGATAGTTAGAAGGAGAGGACGAAAAAACTCACCTGATGTGCATGAGTCCAAATTTTTGGTTGGTTACATTGAAAGGTAAGGATGTGGTAGATAAAGACAAGCTTGACTCCTGTGGAAAAGATGCTAAATATCTATTCATGTAGAATATGCTTGCCAGAGAATTGTTTTTGTCAACTCTTCCTAAATTAGAATATGTAGATGTGCAAACTTTAAATATTGCACATGAAATTTGGATTACATTACAATAGATATTTGAAGGTGATGAATATGCAAAGAAGTCTAAATTGTAGAGTCGGATATGTATGCTTCAATATGCTAAAATGCAGGAAGATGAAACTATAAGAGGATAATTTAGTAGGATATTTGAGATTGTTGCAAGAATTAGAAGTTGTGGGTGAACTAAGATAAAAGATGAGATTTTGTGGAAGATTTTGAAGACCTTGACACTTGCTTATCATTAGAAGGCGCAAATGATTGAATAAGATATTCCTTATACACCTAATTTTACAAAAGAGACTCTTCTTGGAAAGTTGCAAGCATCTAAATAATGGATGAAACAAAATGATGGATTGCCTAGAGTTAAGACTACTTATTTTATACAGAGAGACCAACGTACATTGACAAGGAGTGTGAGAACAAGTGGAGATTATGCTAGAGAATGTGCAACCAAACAAGAGGAAGATAAAAAGATTGATGAAGGACTTGCCTTGCTCATGAAGAGAGAACCTAAAGGTGACAAAAATATTATTGTTTGTTGGACATGTAAAGAACTTGATCATTATTCATCTAAATGTCTCAAAAGAGAAAAGAAGATCAAGCCTAGGAAGCCTTGCAAGTCTAGAATACATAAAGATTGATTCTTTGTTAATGAGGATGATGAACTTGATTTTAAGATGGTAAATTTCTTGGATCATAGTGACGATGAGATAATATTTGTTGTTATTGAGGAAGAAATACCTAAGAAAGAAGTAAGAGAACAAAAGCCTTAGTATCTCATGTTGAGAAGAAAATTTTTGATTGGATTATAGACAATGGATGTTCTCGTCATATGACTATAGATATGAACAATTTTGTTGAATTCAATAGTTATTATGGAGGAATAGTTAGAGTTGGGAATAATGCAACATGTCACATTAAAGGAAAAGGATCTATTACTCTTGATGGAAAGACTAACACTTAAGATGTTTACTTTGTGGATGGATTGAAATATAATCTTTTGAGTATTGAACAACTTGTTAACAAGGGATTGTTGGAAATATGACTAAGTACGATGAGTAAGGGTTGTCATTTATGGCAACACATACTCTGGAACATAAGACAAAATGTATAGTTGAAGATCCCATTATCAGAGACAAGAAATCATCTAAGTGTTAGATAGTTTTAATAATAGTACAGAGATAGTTTTGGATATTGCAAAGTCTATAGTGTCAATTGGCATGTGTGAAGTCAAGGACAAGTAGTATAGACAGTCTTGATGATGTAGCTCAATGTGCAATATGATAAGGTCAATACGATGTCAGTTATATTAGGTTTATCAGTAAATGCAGTGAACATAATAGAACATAGCACAGAAGTAAAAGATGAATAACAAATTAAGTAATTATTTTTTTTATGAAATAATTATTAATTATTTGAGGATGACATCCTAGATGTTAACCCTTAGTTATCATGGGCTAATTTTGTATTTAGTCAAACGTATGGAACCATCAAGCCGACTGGGCAGAGTTTTGTATAAAGGAAAATTTTAAATTAATAATTATTACTTGTGAAGTATGTGGTGTGTATGTGAAGGCTTTATGATGTGAATTATAATATAAGGTAAGAGACATTTGAAGTACAATAGTCAACAGTAAAGAGGTTATTGTATTTATCTCATTTTGTATAAAGACACTATATTGTATAATTGCATGTTAGGGTAGTGGGCTCTTCTTGCATACATATGTAATTGTATTACCAACTTCTAAGAGGGTTGAAGAAACTCCAAATCGGGTTGAGGCTTTTAACGGGGCCTATTCATCTAACAAGGACTGAGACACTATATGTATTTCATAGACTCCTAATAGGGTCAATATCCTTAACAAGAATCTTTTGTTTAATGGCTTATTTTGTGAGTACCATCCCCACTGGGGTTTTAGCTTGCCCAAGGTTTCCCTAGTTAAAAAATTCAATTCATGCTACAACAACATTTGAAGATAATTAAGAAGGAATTATCTATAGCTCAAAACTTAACGAAGAAATATACACATCTTTCAACTATAGAGAGCTCAATTGATCTAGCTTCTTAACTAGAGATTCATATTCAAGTCATAGAATAAACAAGAGATAGATGGAATAAAGGACTTGAAGAAATTTTGGCGAGTCATCAAACATTTTTGGATAAATACAAGCTAACCCCTGCAAAACCCAAGCCATAAGTGATAAAAACTAGGGGGAAATATTCATGGCATACATTATAAGGGGGAAATATTTGAATAAAGGGAAGATGACAGAAATTAGAAACATCATTATCAGATGAGTCAACAACATCAAAGTTTATAAACTGTATAGTAGAGATTAATTTTTCTGAAGCTTGAGTTACAGTTTCAAGGGGAGCATTATTTTTGCATGGAAAGCTAAGTCATGACAAAGTATTTTTGTCGCTAATGTAAAAGGGGGAGATTGTTGATCTCTAAGCTCAAGTTGACTATTAGTGTCTAACACTTAGTCATTTATAAGGTAGCATTGGACGATCATCACTACGACCGAGCCATCCAGAGAAGGCTGAGCTATAGAGGACTTATTTACATTTTATCATAAGTTGAGCAAGTTAGAAGTTGTCGAGTACCTTATTAGAGACTAAGGCAGCATACATGTCAAGTAACACAAAAGAGACAGAGCATTTAGAAAGTTAGTTAATGTCAAGTGAGCTAGTATATGTTGAGCATATAGAAGCTGATTGACAACATGAATGTTAGTTATGATCGAGTGTCAAAATATTCAAATGCTGAGTAAACTAGTTTTGACATATGAGTTTTTAATTGCATAAACATTTATGTAAATCAATTTATTCAGCTTCTACATGACATTTAAATATTGTAGATATATTTAAGGACTTTTCAAGAAGGCATTAAGCCCAAAAAAAGAAGATTAACCAATAAAAAAAGGAAAATGACAAAAGGATGAAATACGGATCATTGATCCTAATCTATAACTTTCCATGATTTTCGATTTTAGAATGGTTCCTACCCTAGAATCATAATGAAAATGGTGTATGAATGATAAAGTGTGAAGGAATGAACAAGCTAAGTATAGAGGGAAGGAAGGCTAAGTCTGAAAAGAGATCAAACAGAGCAACCTAGTAGAGAAGGATAAAATAAAGATATCGTGCAATCTAATAAGGAGATTAGATTGAGATTTTGAAGCTAGGAGATCTGTAATAAGCTTGCAGATCAAACTGAAGGATCAGGTACTAAATTAGTTTTAATAGATTGAGTTAGAGAAAATCTCTTAATAGAGTAGTTCTAACATACCTATTTCAAATCTCCTAATAGAGTCCTTATTTTATTGTAAGTGTAAAATCTTTTAACAGGGTAAGACCTATCAATCTTAAACACTTTAACAGAGTAGACCCCTCATAGGGTAGATCATCATATATGATCAAATTGTAGCCCTAACAAGCAAACTTAGTTGTTGTAGAAGTCAAAATTTGTGGGTTTCATCCCCACCCTAGTTTTAACTTCAACTTGAAGTGTTTCTAGGTAACCAAAGTCATTGTGTTATGTGTTGATATTTTTCATGGATGATATGCGTAGATAGATTTCATTTCAGCATTACAAGGTTATATTTATATGACATGATATCTAAGATACGAGATGGATTCAGTGTGAATACAATAAATTGTTTTATTAGTGAAGAGTTTTATAGATCTTGATTCAACCCCCCCTCTCAGCATCTTGTCTCAAATTAAGATTTCCAACAATTGATATCAGAGCCTAGTTCTCTTGAATGGAGTCTAACAACTTGAGAGCACAAGATCTTGAAATGGAGGAGTACAAAATAGGACAAATCTATTGAGAACCAGATAATTGAAATCCAAATAGGACAAATCTATTGAGAACTAGATGATTGAAATCCAGATCATATTGCAACAACTTGAAGGAGCAAAAGACGAGTTAAAGAAATTGTTAAAGAAAAGGAAAGATTTGGCCATTCAGTAGAATGACACACTATAAGAGGAAGTTGATGTCAAGGGATTGGTTAACGGTGAAAATACTGATGACAGTGATGCAACAATAGAAAACCTACCAAAGAAGAATAACATTCTGAACAAAGAACTCAAAAGAGAAAAGGAAATTTAATCAGTAAGACTATGTGAAGTGACTGAACAAAAGAAGAAAGCTGAAGAAGATAGAATCATGGTTGAAGAAGATAAAATACAAATTGCTACCAAACTTGAGGAAATATCAGTTTATGTTCAAAAGCTTGCAAACAATCAGTTGGATATGATGAACCAGCTGTTGCTTGCAAATAAGGAGTTGAACAAAAATGACATGGAGATTACAAAGTAACCAACTAAGGAATAAGTTGAGATTTGAGAAAGAAATTCTAGAAATAATGAAAAAGAAAAGTGAAGCTATTAGATACTTTGAAGAACTGATGAGATCCCTAAGGTCATCATGTGATACTTCTAGTCTAGGACATGTCAAGCACTCATCATCTATTAAGGAGGAGAATCATCAAAGAGTGATGAGCAAAGAAATGAAAAATTCAAAGATAAACCTACTCGTCATCATTGTGGTAAACTTGGACACACTGCTAACATATGTAGAAGTAAAAATGGTATGCAAAACCCTAAACCTAAGTTTACTAGCAATTGTTTTAATTGCAAGAAGCAAGGACACCAAGCACATGAATACATGACAATGAAAAGTGATGCACCTACTACACCTAAACTTGAAGAACATTGTTATAACTCTAAAAAATATAGACATAGAGCTCATGAATGTAGATCCAAGGCAGAATCAAATTGGACATCTGAAAAGCAAACACATGCACCTATATAAGGAATGCTTGTACATTATCTAGGACAACTCTGGGTGATAGTTGACATCTTTATTTTGCAAATTATTGTAAGGAAGGAATCCATGTGGGTTTTCATATTGTATTTCAAATTTTTGTAATTCCATATTTGTGGCGATAATAAGAAGCCCATACTGTGTTCTTGCAAATTGTTGTTACTTATTTGTTTATGTTATGTGTTTGTGGTATTAAGGGGAGCACCCTTCATCAAGTGGTATCAAAGAAGCAATTCCTGAATGTACAAATAGATTGTTGACTGTGAGGTAGTTATACCAAGAGTGTGGTTTGGGTTGAGTGCATAAAAAGATCACCAATTATGAGGCAATTTGTACTAGGGTTTTAATAAAAGCATGAAAAATGAATCCATGAAGAGAGCATGGTAGGAGAGTCATCAATGTTACGCCTGGGGGTTTTAGAGCCCTCTGGAGACAAATGCAAGCATTGGAGGAACAAATGTGCAAAGGAATAAATATTTTTGTAAGAGATGAAAGCGAGGATGAAGGTGAAGAAGAGGCAATTCTGAACCCAGAAGAAGAAATAATTATTAAATGCCATCTCCAAGATTGGAAAAAGACCCAAGTTTAAGGTTCCCACATTTTTGGGAAATCTTAACCTAGAGGAGTTGATTGATTGGAATAATGAATTAGAGGAATACTTTGAGTATGAATATATTAAGGATCCTGATAGGGTCAATTTTGTAAAGGAAAAATTGAAGGGACGTGCTAGGATCTGGTAGCAGGAGATTCAGTGAGAAAAATAGAAGAGGGAAGGAAAAAATCACCAGATGGGAGTGGATGATAGCTAAATTGGAGTGACAATTCATTCCCATAGATTATAAGCTTGATTTGTTAAAGGAAATGTAATGGTTAAAACAAGCAGGAAGATCTATTCAGGAGTAAACCAAAGAGTTATATTGAGTTCTCATAAGAATTGACCATGCTGAAGCTAACAAAGAGATAGTCACCCGTTATCGTAATGGGTTGAGGCCAAGTGTTCAAGAGGAGTTGAGTCTAGTTTGAATGAACAATATTGAAGAGGCATACAAGTTTTCCCTAAGAGTCAAGAAAAAGTTGAACAAGTTTGATAACAAGAATAATGGAAGAGGTTGTGGTGGAAGATCCAGGGGATGGTCTTATGGAGGTTGAAATGATGATCAAAAGAACAAGGATGAGGTAAATAGTAGTAGTCAGAACTAGAGGGGAAATAATTCCAATCATTTCCATGATCAAAATAATAGAGATTAGAATGGAAGAGGAAGAGGGAAAGGGTTTGGAAGAGGAGGTTTTTGTGGAAAATGTTTTCACTATGGAGAAGAAGGGCATAGAGCATTTGAATGTTCCTAACACCAAGGAAGGACATATCAAACAACATAAGACTAGGCCAGAGTTGTGCATGTTGATGAAGATGCCAAATCATCCCATTTTGAAGATGTTGAAAGAGGAGAAGTCCTAATTAATAGAAGAGTCTTGATGAGTGGTGAGAATGAACCTAATCAAAGGAGGAGTTTGTTTCACACAAGGTGCAAATGTAAAGATAAGTGTTGTGATGTAATCATTGATGGAGGAAGCACTGATAATCTAGTATTAAGAAATACGGTCGTGAATTTAAATCTCAAGAGGTAGAAACACCCGCATCCATAATGCATTGCTTGAGTGTAGGATGATCATAAGGCCATGGTCAATGAGTAGTGCCTAGTGAAGTGCAAGATTGGAAGCTACCAGGATGAGGTGTTTTGTGATATAATGCCCATGGACATATGAATATGTTGTTGGGTAGGATGTGGTAGTTTGATAGACATGTTGTACATGATGGGTGAGCAAGTACCTGCACTCTGACAAAGGTTGGAGTGGAACATAAGTTAAATCCCTTGAAGGAGAAAGAAGAAAAGGTATGTAGTACTTTCAAAATATGTTTTGTTGATGGAAATGAGTTTCTCAAAGGTATGAAGTGTGAGCATTGTTGGATACAATTGTTTAATTGTGTGTTGTCTTTGATGTTACACAAATGTCATATCAGTTATCAGACAAAGTCTACCGAGCTCAGTTGGTTAGCAAGGCAATTCTCAGAGTTTACCGAGCTCAGTTGGTTAGCAAAGCGAATTACAGAGTCTACCGAGCGTTCTTAAAAGTTACTATGTGGAAACAGTTTCTACTGAGCTCACTCAGGCGTCAAAGGTTTATATGGTAGAAGTTAGTTTATACCGAGCTCACAAGGTCAGTGAAGGAAATTCAATGTTTACTGAGTTCAATCGATCTCAAAAGGATTTTACAGAGTTTGTAGTATTTACCGAGCTTCAATTGGTTAACACTGGAAATCATTTCCAAGCAAGGTCAGTCAATGAAGGATTTCATTGTTTTGGGAAATAA
Organism: Cupressus sempervirens; assembly: GCA_028749045.1. Taxonomy (NCBI): domain Eukaryota; kingdom Viridiplantae; phylum Streptophyta; class Pinopsida; order Cupressales; family Cupressaceae; genus Cupressus; species Cupressus sempervirens. The sequence continues at coordinate 775,822,227 of CM053784.1, read as the reverse complement.
AGTTTAATTGTTTCATGTAATGAATGTAGCTGACTGATGTAATGATTGTTGGTAATTGTAACTTGTAAATGAGTGGACTAAATAATTTGTAACGTATAAATAAAAGATCAAGTTGTGAATTCTAAAGAATGAATGGATGAATGAATGAGCGAGCATGCAAGTGTGAAGAGGAAAGTGTGAGTGAAATTTGAAGAAGGATTAGATATCCTCGAGGAGCAACAAAGTTGTATTCGATCAGATATAGTGAAGCAGAACTGAGATCTGTATCAGCAAAATTCAGTTGCATCTCATTCAGGTCACTCATTGTTACTTTCTCACAATTGTAGCAATGATTTCCTAAATCTCTTAATAGAGTTGGTTTAACAACCATTTTTGTAAATCCTCTAACAAGGTGGACAGTTCTACTGAATTGTTCAAAAGTCCTCTAGCAAGGCCACTCCTAGCAGGGTGGTTAAATCCTTTAACAAGGTCACACCTCACAGTGTGTTTTGTAACCTTTAACAGGGTTGGCTCCTAATAGGGCTCACTTCAGAAGAGTGAAAATTGGTAGCTAGTTACTTGGTGGTTTTTCCCATATTGGGTTTCCACATTAAATCTGGTGTCTCTTGTGTTCATGTTATTTCTTTTATGCATGCATGTTAAATCTTTGTGAATGCTTAAAGATCAGTAATAACTTACAGTACATCTACCAAGTTACAACATTTTTCTGTGTGGCTACCGAGTGACAGTAGTAACTAGTTTTTTAAGACATTTAAGGGATCTGTGAAGTTGTTTTTGTGGTAACTGATTCACCCCCCTAGTTACTCCATCTATATTTCCAACAGAGCATATGTGTTTTTTTGTAATCCCAAAATGGTGAAGGAGTAGAGGAGGTACTTATAGAAGTTGTAGATTTGTTGGGAGAGTTTCTTGATATTGTGTCAGATAATGTACCTAATGGATTGCTCGTAGTAAGGAAGATTAGTCACCATATGGATTTGATCCTAGGAGCCAACTTTCCAAACAAGGCAACACATAGAATGACACCAACAAAAGGTGAAGAGATGAACAGACAAGTGTATGAGTTATTACAAAAGGGGTTGATTCGAGAGAGTATGAGTCCATGTGTTGTACCAATAGAATTGGCACCAAATAAGAATGGAGAATGGAGGATGTGTACACATTCTCAAGCTATCAATATGATCACAATCAAGTACATATTTCTATTGCCACAAATGGGTGATATTATGGGTTGTTTGAGTGGAGCTATGTATTTTACAAAGATAGATATGAAGAGTGGGTACCATCATATTCACATTAGAGAAGGAGATAAGAAGAAGACTGGCTTCAAGAAAAGGGAAGGATTGTATGAGTGGTTAGTCATGCCTTTTGGGTGAACCAATCCATCGAGCACTTTCATTAGGCTCATGAAAGAGTTTCTAGGTAAGTTTGTCATTTTTTACCTAGATGATATATTGATCTTTAGTAAGATATTGGAGGAACATTTGATGCACATTTACAAGGTGTTTGATAAGTTGAGAGAGGAAAATTTGCTAATAAATTTGAAGAAGTGTAGTTTTGTGAAGACGGAATTGTTGTACTTGGGATTTTTAGTGCCAGTAGAACGTTTAAAAATGGACCCTAAGAAAGTGAAGGCTATCCTCAAATGACCTACCCTAAGGAGTGAGACAGAGGTAAGATCTTTTCATGGACTTGCTAGTTATTATAGAAAGCTTATTGGAGGTTTTAGCAGTATTTGTGGACCTTTGACTAAAATGATGAGAGGGGATAGGAACAAATTTAAGTGGACTGTAGGAGCATATAAGAGTTTTAATATGTTGAAATAGAAATTTATAGAGCAACCTGTCTTAACACTTCCAGATTTGAACAAGGTGTTTTAAGTAGATTGTGATGCTAGTGGTACCACAATATGAGTTGTTTTGAGCCAAGAAGGTAGACCTATTGCTTATTTCAATGAGAAGTTGAATGATGCCAAAAGAAAATATCATATTTATAATCAGGAATTTTTTGGTATAGTCTAGGCATTGGAAAAGTGGAGACACTATCTTCTTCCTAAGGAGTTTATTTTGTATACAAATGATCAAGCTTTTCAATATTTGAATAATCAAGGAAAATTGAATCAAAGGCATTTTAAGTGGGATGATTTTTTGCAAAGTTATACATTTTTTTTGAAACAAAAGAGTGAAAGTCTAACAGAGTTGCAAATGCTCTTAGTAGGAGACAATGTTTGTTGATAGAGATGCAAATTGAGGTGGTTGGGTTCAACAAACTCAAGAATTTGTATCCGAAGGATCTTGATTTTAGGGAAGCTTGGAAAGCTTTTACAAAACCTATTACACTTGACAGGATGAAGTGGTTGAATTTTGTAATCCAAGATGATATGCAGTTCAAAGGAAGTCAATTGTGCATTCTTAGAAGTTTTATGAGAGAGAATCTCATCAAGGAGAAGCATAGTAGAGGGTTGGTTGGACACTTTGGTAGAGATAAAACCATTACTTTGGTTGATGAGAATTATTACTAGCCTTTATTGCAGCAAGATGTGAAGAAGTTTGTGCAAAGTTGCAGATCATGTCAGATGTCAAAATGAGTGAAGCTAAATACAAGGTGCATCAACCATTACCTGTACTAGAGAAGCTATGGGAGGATGTTAGTAAACATGGTGAGGGCATGATTCCATATTTTGATGGTTGAAAAATTTACAAAAATGACACATTTCATTTCTTGCAAGAAGACTATTGATGCTATTCATGTGGTGAAGTTGTTTATTAGAGAAGTGGTGAGACTACGTGGTTTGCCAAAGAGCATATTTTTAGACCAAAATACCAAGTTTGTTAGGTATTTCTTGCATACATTATGGAAGAAATTGAAAATATATTTGAAGTTCAATTCATCACACCATCCACAGAGTGATGGACACACATAGGTGGTGAACATGAGTTTACAAAACTTGATGAGATTTTTGGTTGGAGATAAACAAAAAGACCAGGATTTGATTTTACCATAGGCATAATTTGTATACAATAATTCTATTAATAGGAGTATTCATAAATCACCATTCCAGACTATATATGGGAGTAGTCCCATAAATGTTTTTGAAATGAGGCAATTGGATAAAGGAGAAATAAGTAGTGTTGAAGCAGAAGATTTTGCTGAGCATTTGAAGAACATCCACGAGGAGGTGAGGAAGCACATTATTAAGATGAATAAAAATTACAAGGCTAAGGTGAATGTGAAAAGGAGGTATAAGGAATTTCAAGTTTGAGATGAAGTCATGGTTCATTTGAGAAAGGAACGTTTCCTAGTGGGTTTATATAATAAGCTCAAAATTAAGAAGTTTGGAGCGTTTAGATAGTGAAAAGGAATGATTATGGATATGCTTAAGGTAGAGTTACCTGTCGAACTAAATGTTGATCTCATATTGGTTTTAACTAGTGAATTTCTATACACTTAAGTCATTTACTTAGTTCATGCCGAACAAGTAGTATATGTCGAGGACAACATAGAGCATGTTGAGTCACTCATGTGCTAAGCAGATAGTGTATGCCGAGTGATTTAGGAGCCAAGTAAGTAGTGCATGCCGAGTCATTCAAATGTCAAGTCATAGTATAGAAATGAGTATATGCCAAGTATCAGAGGCTTCAAATGCCAAGTAACATAGTTTTATCATAGTTGTTTATAAATGGCACAAACTACTATTAAACTATTTTTGAGCTGACTTACAAATTGAATTATGATATTTTGGTGATAAGGACGAATCTTAAGTTGAAATCCCTATGAATTACATGCATCTAATCAGGTAAAGGGAAGGTTTAAGTGGCAAAATGGATGAATCACAATAGTTGATTCATAACTAACCCTAAGTCACCTAGGTCTTCTTAAGGAAGACAAACCCTAAACTTATTATGAGCGTGAACGGGAATGAATGAATGGTCAAGGAGAGTTTTGCATGTGCAAACTAGGACATTCATGGTGACTAAGGTATTATGATCTGAAATTGCATTGTAGAATCAGTTAAAGGAGAACAGAGGAAGGAAATAGTGAACAATAGAGAGACATTTGATCAAGAAGGATAAAAAATACATCAGTTTAGAGGTGATCTATCATAAAACAACAAAGTGCTAACTGTAGGATCAAGGCTGAGACATTCTAACAAGTGAACCAATTAAATCTCTTAACAAAGTAGTCCTAACAAGTTGTATTGAAATCCTCTAACAAGGTGCTTACTTTATTGTGAGTTAAAGTCCTTTAACAAGGCACACTTTTAACGGGGTGTTGAAATCCTTTAACAAGGTAAGACCTAACAGTTTTTGTAAGCCTTTAACAGGGCAAACTTTCATAGAGTAGATAATGTCTTATGATCAAACATTGTAACCTTCATTGGATACATTTTATTACTGCAGTAGTGAAGATCTATGGGTGTCATTCCCACCCTAGTTTTACCTTCTCATTGGAGGGTTTCTAGGTAATCATATTCGGTGTCATATATGTGTGAATGCTTACTTGTTTACATGATATAGATGTACATGCTTTACATGGTATTTCAGTTTACTTATTGAATGTATGAGATGGATGTGTGGTGAATGTTTTATGGGTTAAAAGTTAAAAGTACTAATTCACCCCCTCTCAGAAGTTTACCTTACCTATTGTAATTCCAAAAATTGGTATTGAGCTTTGTTCTCTAGAAGATAAGCTTTGCAACTTTGAGGGAAGATCTTGGAAATGGAAGTCTACAAGTTGGGAAAGATCATTGAGAATTAGGGAATTGAAATACAACTCATTCTACATCAACTGAATGAAGCAAGAGAAGACTTTGAAAAATCTTTAAAGACAAGGAAGGAAATTGCTATTGAGGAGAATGACACACAATATAGAGAGATGGATACTACTAAGCTATTTGCTAATGCAACAGTTGCAGATCTAATGGAAAAGAACAGAGCCCAAGCTAAAGAAATAAAAAATCTCAAGTTAGAGCAAGAGTCACAAACCATACTACTATGTGAGGTGACTAAACAGAAAAAGAAAGCTATGAAAGACAAAGCCATGATTGAAGATGACAAAAGAATTTTGACCAGCAGAATGGAAGAGAAATTGTCAAAGTTAACTAGGATTGCTAACATGCAATTGGATACTTTGGGTCAAATAATGAATGCCAACTATGAATTAAATGTCAACAACATTGAGATAACAACATTGAAGTTGCAAAATGAGCAATTGAATAATGACTACAAATGGAAAAAGAATTTGCTAAAAGTTTTAATAAACCTAATGAAGCTATGAAATACTTTGAGCAATTATTGGGATCTCCTGGATCCAATAATGATACATCTAGACTAGGATACACAAGTACTAAAGAAGGAGAGTCATCCAAAAGTGCTGAAGAAAGGAGTAACAAAGGTAAGAATTCTAAACCTACTTGTCATAATTGTGGTAAGTGTTAGTCTCAGATTAGTTTTGACATTTGAGTGTCAACACACTTAACCAATTCTTTAGTTGATGTCGAGTATAATACAGAAGCCAAGCTAAAATGTATGTTGAGCTAGAAAATTCAATAAGTGATGAGTGAACTTCAAGTGTCGAGTAATCTTTAGGTGTCGAGCAAAGTTCAACTGTTGAGCAAAGTATAGATGCCGAGTCACTATAGATGCTGAGTGAAACATAATTACTATAGGGGCCTAGTGAGCCAAATTTCCTATATGTGTCGAGCATCAACAACTAGTATGTGTCGAGTAACACAGAATCAACATATGAGTTTGTGCCTTCATAAACTCATATGTAAACCATTTTTGGAGCCGACATAATATGAATCTTGAAGTATCTTGAAGATAAGAACAAATCTTTTACATTACCTATGTAATCAGCGTGCAACTAATAAAAAAAATGGAGAAGGCATGCAACCAATAAGAAAAGTGCAAGAAATGAGCAGGAAATGAAGAATTAATATTGATCGTAGATTCATTCCTAACCCTGAGTCTTTGAAATCTTTAAAAAGGAGGACGAAACCCCATTGTATGCGTAGATGAGAGAAGTGTATGGGTGAGTATAGTGAAATTCAGAGGGGAGTTTAAAAGACTTAGTGAAGAACAGAGCAACACTATAGAACTCAGTTGACTAAGAACAGAGTATCAAAACTTCAAAGAGTGACATATCAGATCAAGCAAGGATTAGGTCAGTCAGAGCAAAACAAGGATCTAGAATCAACAATTGAAGAATGCAAAGCTATCAGGTCAAAGACTTTCTAATACTCTCTAGCAATTGTATTAGATAATGGAAATCCTATGGAATTAAGTTGGCCTAGCAGCCATTTGTAAATCCTTTAACAGGGTGGCATTCCAAGTGAATGTACTACAGTCCTTTAACCAATCCTACTTTTAGCAAGGTAGTGAGATCCTTTAACCAGGTCACTTTTTACAGGGTGTAAAGTCTTTAACAGGACAGGTCTTTCATAGGGCAGACCATTGGAAGTGGTCAAACATTGTAACCTTAAACAATTACACATTGCTGCAGTGATATTTTGTGGGTGTCATCCCCACCCTAGTTTCACCTTCTAATTTTGGAAGGTTTATGGGTTACCAAATTTGTGTGTTATCAGTTTTCATGCATGTCTTTACTTTCATGTTTATTAGATGAATTAGATGCATGTAAATGGTTTCAGTAAAAGAATTTGAAAAGGTTAAAGTTAGTTACTTCTGATTCACCCCCCCTCTCAAAAGTAAATCTTCCCACTTGTTAATTCCAAAAATTGGTATCAGAGCCTAGTTCTCCCAAGAAGGAGCCTTACAGCTTGGAGAAAAGATCTGGAAATGGAAGTCTACAAACTTGGGAAGATCATAGAGAATCAGGAAATTGACATGCAACTTGCTTTACATACTTTGGAAGAAGCCAGAGAAGAACTAAGAAAATCTTTGAAGAGAAGAAGAGAGATTGCCATAGCTAAGAATGACACACAGTACACGGAGATTGACACCTCAAATCTGTTTTCAAATGGAGATTCCAAAGACTTTGATGTAGCATTAGTAGACCTGATGGAGAAGAATAGAGCTCAAGTAGAAGAAATCATAACACTCAAGCTTGAACAAGAATCACAAGCCATAATGCTTTGTGAAGTGACTAAACAGAAGAAAAGAGCCATTGAAGACAAGGCTATGTTAGAAGAAGACAAGAAAAACCTTGCCAAAAGACTAGAAGAAAAATCAATTGAGCTTGTGAGAATTTCAAACATGCAGCTAGACACCTTGAGTCAGATGATGAATGCACATCATGAACTAAATGTCAAGGATATTGAGATCTCCACACTGAAGATGCAAAATGATCAACTATAAAATGACCTAAAAAGAGAAAAAGAGATTGTAGAAAGCTTCAACAAACCTAATGAAGCCATCAAGTACTTTGAGCAGCTACTAAAATCACCGAGGGCTAGCAATGATACTTCAAGACTAGGTTACACTAGCACCGAACAAGGAGAATCTTCCAAGACTGCAGAAGAAAGGAGTAACAAAGGTAAGAACACTAAACCTACTTGTCATTTCTGTGGTAAAAAGGGACATACCTCTAATGTATGTAGGAGTAAGAATGCCCATCAACATGAAAAACCTAAGAATGCAAGTTATTGTCATAAGTGCAAAAAGTAAGGACATCAAGCACATAACTACAGGACTAGGACTATTAGGAGACCAAGATTTGAAGGTCACTACTACAATTGCAAAAAGTATGGACATAGGGCTTTTGAGTGCAAACCAAATCAACCAGCAGGAGCAAATAATGGACATCACTACAATTGGGATTACAACACCAGGTATAGCTGTCATTACTGTTAGGAATATGGACATATTCCTCAAAATTGCATAAAGACACATTTAAGAGGAAACTATAGCAGATGGTTGAGCCAAACCACATGTTTCAGTTGCTTGAAGATTGGTCATATCAATAGGAATTTTCTGACAAGGCCAAATACACCAAAGAACAACTAAGGTAAAGAGAAGGTGGATGTTGAACACATCAAAGGATAAATGAATAAGACATAGAAGAAGAAAGATGGGTGTAGCACATCAAATGAAGGGATCACTTCACCTAGTAGGTCAAGTAATCACACTTCATCAAACTAAGCAAAGAAAAGGCATGAGAAACTAATTTACAAAGTTTTATTATACATCAGTTCCTAAACAAGAAAGAACTGAAAAGATGAGATCAGCATGAACAAATATGTAAAGTTAAAATTTCAAGATTTAACAAGTGTTTCTGAGTTGCCCTTAGATGCCGAGTAAAAATCTAGTACATGTCGAGTTGATTGTCAAAGATAGTGGAAGCCGAGTTGGTAGATGAAGCTGAGTGAAGAAGAAATTTTTAGTTGAAACCAAGTAAAGAATACTCCTATGGAAGCTGAGTGGTGAAAAGGCAATGGAAGCTGAGTAATGTAATAATCCTTTAGAAGCTAAGTGGAAAATTATATCTGCACTAAGCATTAAATGCAACAAAAATGGGGTATATCATCACGTTTTCAATCATTTTTCCTCATTGCAAACAAAGAGCAAAGACGAGAAAGAGCGCAGAGCGAATCCAAAGAAAAGAATCTAGTGTATAAGAAGATTTCAATAGCATTCCAGCATGATTCCATCAATTTCAAGGTATTTATGATTGTGTCGAGCTACGTAGTTTCATGTTTTCTTCGTGTTAAAACCCTAGATTGTGTAAAATGGCTTTTAGCTCTAGAAAAACTTAAGAGAAGGAATCATTTGAAATCCAACTAGTGTCTAAAGAGGTCAGACAACTCAATTTTCATCCAATACCTGAAGTTGCATATAAGAATGACCTAGTTGGAGCCCTATCCATCATACCCCCTAAGGTTGTAATGGTTCAAGATGTTAGGAAATGCTATAATTGCAAGATTGGAGCTATAGGTAACAAGGAAATGAGGGAGGCATATGAGAAATTATGTGAAAATGGAGTGTTAAAGGAAGAGTATAAAATCTTTGAAAACAAGGGTTTAACGTGAGCCCTAGAATTCCCTATAGTATTCAAGATTGAATGGATTAGACTAGCATTGAGCATAATGCATGATGGTAGCTTATGGTTGGAGGATGGCCCTATAAAATCCACAAAGATAATTTTACATAGAGTGATAGGGTACCCAACCCTAGATCGGCCAAAGACCCTTAGGAGTGATTCTAAGGAGGCAATTAAGAAAAATACAGGAGCTAAGTGGAATAAGAGAGGGATGACAATTGAAACTATCCAAGACCCTCTAGTTGATTTTGCTATTAGGGTCATTGCACACAAATTCTATCAATCTAGCAGACTCAATAGTGTGCCTTGCATTGCAGTGGATGTAGGATACAAATTGGTGAAGAAGGATCACACATATGATCTTGCAGAACTGCAACTGCAATAGATCAATAAAAATTTAGCAGCAATCAGAAGAACCAAGGGAGCCCAATGCAAATTTGGTGCCATTTTGATATGTATTTTCTTTTATGTTTAGAATGAATTTCCTTCTTTTGGAAAAGTTGCATGGGAAACTAATAAGTCAATCATAGCTCAAGTCAATGAATACATAGAGTAGATGGGAGCTAACTTTGAGATCTTGATGACTAGTTATTTTGAGGATTTAAAAAAGACAATGAAACAAAGGCTCTGAATTCCAGTTTCTTTAGTAGAAAAACATGTAAATGATGTATGTTTTTTTGTAGATATAGATTATACATACATACAAGCTACCATACCAAGAGTGAGATGGCTGAGACCTCTTGGGTATGAAATAAACATAAATGAAGCATTAGCAACAACAACTGCATTATTAGTAGAGGAAATAGACAAGGATGCACCGCATTTTGGAACTTATGACATGGCGAGATAAAAAGTGGATATGGAGTTGAAGACTACCTCCACTTTGAAAAAGAAGGACAAGCTTGTTAAGAAGCTAAATGCTAAATTTGGGGAAGGTACTGCAGAAGAAGAAGGTGAAGATGTCGAGGGTGATGAAGAAGAGTAAGATCAAGGACCACTTGTCTTAACCCAAGGTATGAGGGAGAATGTAGATGAAGATGAAGGTGTCGAGCAGGAAGCACTAAAGCTTGAGCCAAAGAAGAGAAAGGCAAAGAAACAACTAGTTGCTTAGCCCAAGGGAAAGAAGAAACCAACAAAGCCAAGCCCAGCCAAGCCAACTACAAGGGCAGATACCAGGGCTACAACTCAAGTGGCAAAAGAACAAGAGAAGAAAATGTAATAGAACAAGGAGGGCCTATAGAACCAAAGAAGAGAAGAAAGTATGTTGCACCACCTGGATCAGACGAAGAGAGGATAGAGTTAGATGAAGACAAATTTAGATTGGTAAGTTGTTCTACCACATCTAAATTGGAAAGCATTTGTAATAATATTAGAGATAATGCAGACCTAACTGGTCTAAAAACCACTGATTTTAATAAGTTGTCAAAGGAACAATGGAACATAGTGGAAGAGTCCATCTACACTATGATGGCTAAGTTCAAGACCACCGCACTTGAACTAGACAACTCAATGCCTAAGGAGCTAAGCTCATTAGTTGAGAACAAATGACATTACTATCTCAAAATGGAAAAAGAAATAAGGGAGTCTACATTGGCTCATGTAAGGCCAGACCTTACTAAAGGTCAAATAAAAAAGGCTAGCAAGAAACATGGGAGCATATTTGCACCCAAATATAGAGCCTTTAAGATTTTGCAAAACCAAATAGAAGATGTTGTCCAAAAGTCCACACAAATGTGGAAATTAATATATGGTTTGATAAATATGAAGGAAGGATAGTTAGACCCATTTGAGGGTAGAAATGATGAAGAAGAAGAGGAAAAAGAGAAAGATGAGGAAGGAGAGAAAGAGATAGAAGAGGAGACAATGGAGAAGACACATGGTGAAGAGGCAACAACTAAAGAGTGGTAGACTAAACAGAGTGTCCAAGACATCCAAATGCCACCACCAAGTCCTCCACATACAACACATGCAATTATAGTAATTTTAAAGGATGTTCCTAACACTTCAACTCAAAACATCAATCCTTTAACTACAGAGGATCTCAAAAAGATCCTTCACCAATCTACATTGCAAGCACAACTTTGTACAAATCTAGTTTTGGTGAGTGTTGATGAGTTGTAGAGAGTTGTAGCAGAGATAACAAGGGAGAAAGAAAGCACAAAAGAACAATCTACACAACCTCCCATAGCTACAACAGATCAACCCAAAGAGCAAGAAGAGTAAAAAAAAATTTCTAAGGTTGATAGTACAGTTACAACATCAACAACTGCTGAGGAGCCAGCCAAGGAACAAACAAGACAAGATGTTCCTGCAACACAAACCCAAGGTGCACCTCCTCAAATTATCATTATTGATTGAGGCAGTAGAGAAGAGGAGAAAGAAGAGGAGAAAACCCCCAAGCAACAAGAGGCAATACAGACATTGGTAAACTTTCCTACCTCGAGGACTCCTAATAAGAAGCCGAGCACTGATGCAGTCCCATTGTAGGTTTCAGCACTAGGCTCGAGCTCCACCAAGGTTGCAAGGGTACTTCACTATGGAGACCTTGAACTTGATGAAGAAATAGTCATACGTAATTATGACTCGAGAAATATGAACCTACAATAGATAAATGAAGTGCAAGAGGCACTAGAGAGAAGGAAGAGACAAGAGATACTCATAAATGAGTGGAGGCAGAAGCAAGCACTAGTGAAAATCAAGGACATATTTCTTGATACATTTAGCTTGCAAGTACTTGATGAAACCCAACCCATCATGGAGCAATTGTCCAACATTATGGACCAAGTACAGAATGAGGACCTTGACACTAATGTTAAATTATTAGAATGGTCAAAGAAGAAGTTTCAGATGAAAGTGAATGAAAAAATATCAAGTAAAATAACACTTTCACAAGTTGAATTGGTGAAGAAGATTGAAAAAGTGAAGAAAGTACTTGAGAATGTATTCTCGTTATACACCAAGTTGTGTGATTCATCTTACTTCATACAGGAAACTAGCCAAAGGATACTAAGCTTGGAATGAAATCTAAAGATTTCCAGCACTCAGCTACCCAAAGATCCAGCTTAGAGTGAGAAGCATTTTGCAGCTACGCTTCACACACAAAAAGAATTAGCTGTATTGACAACAAATGAGGCCAATATTAAGGCCAAATTGATGCAAATTCAATCTTCCATTACCCCACATTTGGAAGTACTACATAAGGAACAAGCCTATGCAGAGAATGTTCTAAAGAAAGATCCTAATCTTTCTACTTTAGAAGGCCTTGTTCATCTTGCATCAGAGACAACCATCCAACACAAGTCATTGGCAATTGCTTTAGATAATTAGGATGCTTCTCTCAAGATGATTATGGAGGTAAATAAAACATTTTTGGCAAAGTATTATATTCACCCTTAGGACCCTTTGACATAAGTGTCAAAAAGAGGGAGATATAGTGTGTAATTAGAAAGGGGGAGATATAATGTTTTGGGGGAGATGTGAATAAGAATAGGAGATAATAGGAGATAATACATGGAAGCAATAAAGAATATTAAAAGTCAAGAAGGATGCAAAACTACAAGAAGATGTGATAGGGAATAGATACAAAGTACAGGAAGCAGAAACAGGATATACAGATATAGAAACAAAGGCAGACAAGACAAAGAGTATCAGATATATTAGCATGAAACAAATTCAGCACAAGAGTTCTGGTTACAGGAATGGAAATGACACATAAGCTTAGAGGGAGTCACAAGATTTTGAGGTATACAAAATTTTGAATAAGTTTTTGAAGTCTTGTACATATGCCGAACATAATATGTACTACAAAGATCAAATTCACAATGTTTAAGTTTTTTTGCCACTCATGTCAAAGGGGGAGATTGTTAGTCTCATATTGGTTTTGAAATTCAAGTGTCAAAAAACTTAACCAATTCTTCAGTTGATGTCGAGTATAATATAGAAGCTGAGCTACAATGTATGTCGAGCCAAAAAATTCAATAGGTGTCGAGTGAACTCCAAATGCCAAGTAATTTTTAGATGCTCAGAAAAGTTCAAGTGCTGAGCAAAGTATAGATGTCGAGTCACTATAGATGCTGAGTGAAACAAAATTACTATAGGACCTGAGTGAGCCAATTTTCCTATATGTGTCGAGTAACACATAATCAACATATGAGTTTGTGCCTTCGCAAACTTAGATGTAAACCATTTTTGGAGCCGACATAGGATGAATCTCGAAGAATCTTGAAGACAAGAATGAATCTTTTACATTACCTATGTAATCAACATGCAACCAATAAGAAAAATGGAGAAGGCATGCAACCGATAAGAAAAGTGCAAGAAATGAGTGGGAAATGAAGAATTAATATTGATCATAGATTCATTCCTAACCCTAAGTCTTCAAAATCTTTTAAAAGGAGGATGAAACCCCATTGTATGCACGAATGAGAGAAGTGTATGGGTGAATTATAGCAAAACTCATAGGGGAGTTTAAAAGACTTAGTTAAGAACAAAGCAACACTACAGAACTCAGTTGACTAAGAATAGAGTATTAGAACTTCAAAGAGTGACATATCAGATCAAGCAAGGATCAGGTCATTCAAAGCAGAACAAGGATATGGAATCAGCAATTGAAGATTGCAAAGCTATCAGGTCAAAGACTTTCTAATACTCTCTAGCAATTGTATTAGATAATGGAAATCCTATGGACTTAGGTTGGCCTAGTAGCCACTTGTAAATCCTTTAACAGGGTGGCATTCCAAGTGAATGTACTAAAGTCCTTTAACCAGGCCTACTTTTAGCAAGGTAGTGAAATCCTTTAACCAGGTCACTTTTTACAGGGTGTAAAGTCTTTAATAGGACAGGCCTTTCATAGGGCAGACCATTGGAAGTGGTCAAACATTGTAACCTTGAAGAGTTACACATTACTACAGTGATATTTTGTGGGTGTCATCCCCACCCTAGTTTTATCTTCTGATTTTGGAGGGTTTATGGGTTACCAAATTTGTGTGTTATCAGTTTTCATGCATGTCTTTACTTTCATGTTTATTAGATGAATTAGATGCATGTAAATGGTTTCAGTAAAAGGATTTCAAAAGGTTAAAGTTAGTTACTTCTGATTCACCCCCCCTCTCAGAAGTAAATCTTCCCACTTGTTAATTTCAATAGTAAGAAAAGACACACTGCAAATATATGCAGGAGCAAGATTGTAAATTAGAATGTTAAACAAAAGAGCATGGGTCACTGTCATAAGTGCAACAAACAAGGTCATCAAGAAGATGAATGCAGAACTAAGACCATGCACACTCAAAGATTTGAAGGATATTGTTATAAATGTCAGAAGTATGGACATAGAGCTTTTGAGTGCAGATCCAAACCCATGTTGTCATCAAACAGGCAAACAAAGGTAAAAAAAAATGGCAACTCTTATAACTAGGATTATAATACAAAGTATAATTGTCACCATTGTCAAGAGTATGGACGTGTTCCTGAGAATTGTATTAGAACATACTTTAGAAGTGACTACAAAAGATAGTTGAGTCAAGCCACATGTTTTAGCCATTTGAAAATTGGTCACATCAGTCGATATTGTCCACCAAAGTCAAAGGCACCAAGTTGTGAGTTCAATAAAGGAAAAGGCAAGGCAAATATTGAAAATTATAGAAATGAAATGGACAAGACATGGAAGAAAAAGGAGGATTGTAGCACATCAAGTGGAGAAGGGATCATTTCACCCAATGGGTCAGGTGATCACACCTCATTAAACTAAGCAACCAAGAGGTATGTGGGACTAATATTCAAAAGTTATATCATACATCAGTTCCAAAGGATTTAGTTTTGAAAATATTACATAAGCATGAATAAAGATGCAAGGTGTTATTAGGAATCAAAGAAAAATCTTTAAGTTTTTCATGTTACTACCGAGAATGAAAAGTTTGCTATGATTGCTGAGTTAAATGCTAAAGGATGTTGAGCTAACAGATTGGCTAGTTGTTGTTGGGCTCATAATGGTTGCCGAACAAATGAAAAGGCTAGTGGATGCCAAGTGAGCTAGAAATTAGTTGATGTCAAGCTTAGAGTTTTGTTAGCACTCAACATTAATTGCAATACTTCAAAGGGGTATTTGATTGATTTCTACTCATTTAACATCATTTGAAATTGAGAGAGAGCAAGAAGAGATAGAGGGAATATAGAAATTCATCCAAAGCATTTGCAGGAGATTTGAATAGCTATTCGACA
Organism: Cupressus sempervirens; assembly: GCA_028749045.1. Taxonomy (NCBI): domain Eukaryota; kingdom Viridiplantae; phylum Streptophyta; class Pinopsida; order Cupressales; family Cupressaceae; genus Cupressus; species Cupressus sempervirens. Next base: position 775,807,011 of record CM053784.1, on the reverse strand, counting down.
TCATTTCATCATATTTTGCAAGGTATTTATTGTGTGCCAAGCTACGTTGTTTCTAATTTTGTAAACCCTAGTTTTCTAAAATGGCATCTAGTTCTTCGAAGGCAAAAGGTGTAGAGGGAAAAGAGGTTTTGAATGTTTAGTTGGTTAGCAACAAAGTAAAACAACCTATTTTCAAAACCATACTAGACATAACATACAAACAAGATCCCTCTGGTGGGTTATCTATGATACCACCACAAGTTTTAATGATTTAGGATGTCAGAAAATGCTATAATTGTAAAGTTGGGAGTATTGGTGACATGGAATTCAGAGAAGTATATGATAAACTATGTGAAAATGGTGTGTTATGGGAAGAATTCAAGATTGTAGAAAAGAAAGGGTTAACTCGTACTTGTTGGGTGGTTGTTTTACATGAGGTCAATGGCAAGAATCCATTGTGCAATTCCTCTCTTGAAAAGCTAATCTTTTGAGGATCAACTCCAAGGTTCAGTATGTCTTGCGACGTACCAAAATCCACTTAGTTGATGATAAATGTGATTTGTTCACAAGGAGGCCGTTACTGGTTCTGATATAAACTTGAAATGAAGTAAATTTGTTTGTTGTCTCAAAATCACACACGAAAGAACAATATTTTAGTATTTTTTTGGGTTTTTTAATGAATGTAATTCTAACAGTGCAACTAAAATGAGTTCCTATTCTAACAAGGAGGTAGCAAAGGAAATAACAAAACTGAAAGTAAATAACATGAAATTGAAATCCTAAACGGACATAAGCTATAGAAAACAACATGCTACGAGTTAAACTTTTGAAGAAATCAGTAGGAAACCAATGAAAATAGGAGCGACACTTCCTAGAATCCACTGATGCAATCATCGATGGGAAATTTCAATAATTGAATGATGTTTCACTCTTCATCAAATCACAAGGCCACGAAAAGTGCACTCATGTGAGACAAAGAGTTATGCAAGTACAATTTGATGATCTCTCCTCAAGCTCATTACGTCAATATAATTCGTAAATTTGTAGCAAACACCAGAACTAAAAGATCGCACAACCAGAAACAACGCAATAAACCTTTGGCTCAATCACAATCTCATGAATAAAATTCACAAAAATATGACACATTCAAGCAAGCATCACTACACTCCAAATGCGAGCACCAAAAGCATAAATTTATTGCATAATAACGGCGACCCTTATTACATTTTACAACAGGTTTTTTATAAGAAATTGTCCCCTCGATTTGTGTTGAGAGTGAGAGATATCTTCATGCAATAAAATGCTTTTAAAACATTAAAACAAACTAAATATATACAAACTAATTATTAATCTAGTGCTTAGAGGGACTCCATCCATATTTTATTCATTTATTGGATTCATGAGCCCTTTACATGTCAAAAATAGAGAAAGCATGAGAGAGAAAGTAGGAGGAAGCTTTCAGTCGAAGTAGGAGTGTCTAGAGGTGCCAAAAATAGAAGCTAGTCCTTCACTAGGCATGTATCAGAGTTAAACTGCCGTCAGAATGCATTCTCGATGCATGGAAGGCAATATTTTTGGAACTGGTAGTTAACTGTCGGCACACCTCTGAATTATGAAGCTATAGACCTGCATACCTACGTACTTGCAGACCTGTATGAAAATGTGGAGCTACATGAAAATGCAGAGCTGCGGACCTCAAAATTTTACTGAGTGTCAAAATTGAAATTCTGGCATCTAGGTTTTCTTCTTCTTCATCCCAAAGCTATGTTTGGATGTTTACCCTTGAATTCCTCTATCATCTCAATAATTTTGGTTGCATCTAGAAGATCTGAAGCCTAATATTTATCCTTTACCTTCTATCTGTAGTTGTCCACCTCAATTCGAGTCTCTGCAAAATCTTTGAGTTTGGTGTCCAACTCTAACAATGCTTCCTCTATTCTGAAGGCTTGTCTGATATCTTCATCACTAGATACTTCCTCTAAAGTATTCTTAAAATTCTCTACTACTACCTCAACTGGCAATAGCTTCTCTCGTTCTTCATCTTCAAAAATGTCCAAGCAGGCATCACTGTAAAACTTTTATGCTTCCAAAATTTGCTCTTGGGCTTGGTCCTTAAGCTAATGGATCTCCTTGTGCAATATTTCCATCACTTTATTGCCATCTACTATCTTCTCTATCCAATCATCTATCATGTCTAACTCTTCTCCAGTATAAACATCGATCAAAATGCGATACCTTTGGCCCTTTATGGCTTGCAGAGTCTGCAAATCCTTACACCATGCCCGTACCTCATCCATGACACTGAAGTCTTGCCTCAAAATTGTTATGATATTATTCACATTTTCTTGCGTAGCATGTAATAACTTCAAATTCCCTGTGATTGTGATTACACCTCTATCCTTAAGGCTTTCTCGCCATTCCTGACAAGCTCTCAAAAATGGATTGAGCCATACACCTTCCCCTTCTTTAAGAATAGTATTTAGAGTCTCCTCGAGGTGCTCAAGATCAAGAGGACCAACAACTTTGGCTAGATATCCCTTTAGAATCTCAACTTGCCTTCAAAGCGTTTGGAGTTCAATCTCATCTTGCTCCATGTGCCTAAGAACCTCTTTGACTCCCATAGTCATCATCTGTCGGGCTAAATCTCATGTAGGCTTTCCCAACATAACATCCTTCACTTCATAATCCTCCTGACTGATAGCTTCTGCATCTATACCTTCAAGAGGGAGAGCCACTTGTGCAAATAAATCATGGTTCTATATGGTAGTGACAAACGCGAATGGCATTGCATCATGTAATGAAGACTTAGGTTTGTTCAAGATCTCTACACTATCAAAAATATCATCCTCTAAAGCATGGAACTGAGGCTTATCACTCCTCATTATCTCCTTTGAAAACCATCTTGGAATGTGTTTCTCTACAACCTTAGCTCTTGATGACAAAGGGGTGTGTTCAACTACCTCCTTCCCGTTATCAGTTTTGCTTGGAGTCGCCTGTTGTTGTGAGGACTCTCCTTTTGTAACTTTAGTCTCTTTAGATCCTATGACTTGCTCCTCAACATCTTGGGAAGGTTATTGTGCATATTCTACCATTTGTCCCTCTTTTTATGCTTCATCAGTAGCCCTTGGCTTTGGTTGCTCTTGTGGTGATGGTTCCTTTTGGATTTGTTCCTCTTCTGAACTCGAAGGTGGGGGAGTTACTGAACCCTTATCTACCACCATAATCTATGGTAGATATGGAGGAATAAGATCAGGACCCTGTGTATCTAGCAACGTCTGCATCCAGTCTTCCTATTGGAGTTCACTTGTAGTGGTGTCTCTGATCTTATCCCCAACCAACTCTGTACCCAAGGGCATGAAATCAAAATTTGTCATGGAGAAAACATCCTCACCTCCTTCTCTTTGCTTATTCACCCTGTTTTGCACTTCATCTTCTAAAGAAGAGAGTTCTAATGGTTCTACTTGGGTGGATGGTGGGGTGCTAGTGGCACTCTTTCTTCTTTCTAACTTTGTAGCTTTTGCTAACCGAGTTCTTCTTTGTAAGGGTAACTGTTCCTCCTTCTCTTTTGATTCCGTTTCTTCCTCTAGAATAGTTTGAAGAATAGATATATTAGGTACTAATATTTTGCTGATCCTTTGCCTTTTCTTCATCTTAATCTTGATCCTCTTATGTTTCTTGGTGAAAGAAGGAGAAGGGGGCTTGTAGTGCCTACCCTCGTTCATATCTTTTCCGGACATTGTTGCTATTATTATCAAACTATGTTGGACTAGTTTTATGTTGATGGATTAGTAGTATTGTTTTAGGACTATCAGACATTATGTTATGGATTTAGTGGTTATATGATGAGATCATTTAGACTTTACATTTCATGTATGCATGATGATCATTACATTGCTTTCAGTTATTGTTGATGATTAGTTAGATGGTTTATTATTTCATGTGCTTTATTATGGATACTTACCCCGTACTTGCATGTGTATGGCGTGCGTGTTTTCTTATTGTATGGTGTTTCTGATGTGGTTAAGGAAGGGAGTCATAGTCACCTACTTAGTCGGGATCTACACGATGCACCACTTCTTGCCATTGTCTATTTAGCTTAGCATTATATATATTGTATGTACATGCATGGTTTTTTTGCAGGTTGCAAGTACTGGGTATCGACTTCCCTGAATTGCCAGGATGAGCGTACCCTATTATACTATCTCAATGATAACAGAAGGGAGATAAATTCTCAAGTCCAAATCCCAAACCCTTAAACCATTTGTCCTAGTGAGATAGGACAAGTATCTGGATATTTTACCCACCGAATGTGTCGGATGACATATTTCGTGATTTTTAACCCTTTAGTCTGATTTTGTGTGAATTGCTCTATGATGGGTTTTCATATTTTATCTTGGAGGTCTATGGTGAATTTTCTATTAATTAAGTCTTAATAAATAGATTTAATTAATAAATTAATTACTTGAGAAAATTAATATAAAATATCATGATATTTGATATTTTGTTTATAATTAATTAAATGAGAATTAATTGAGGAAAAAGGAATTAAATAAAAGAAAATTAGAAATTAAAATTAATAATAATAATAAAATAATAATAATGTAATAAATAAATAATAATAATAAAATTTATAAAAATAAAATGAAAGTTATAAAAATTTAAATAGAAATTATATAAAAAGTAAATTAGAGTTATAAGCTTGCATGGGAGTTAATGCACCTTTTCATTTCTCATATGTCAACAACACGAGGGTTGGTGCATCAATTAATCACATGGTGTCTACAACCCTATGACTCATCTAGAAGGTTGGAAAAGACGCATGCTTAGTTGGTGACACCTTCTAGCTATTTCTAGAAGCATTCTAGATGTTTCCTAAGAGCTCTTTATATTCAGGCATTTCTAGAAGCTTAGACATAGCGTTTGGAGAGCAATTGGAGCATTGGAGGACTCGAGAACTCTGAAGAAGGGAGGAGCTTGCTCTGCGGGTTTTCTGAGGAAGAGTGAATTAGCATCAAAATTCGAGTAGATTCTTGTGATTTTACTTATGTTATTTCCACATCTTGCATTCCTTGTCTTCTTCGTGTCTTCCATATGTCTTCTGAGAATTTTTCCTATTTTAATTGTATATATTCTCAATATGGGTAGTTACATTTATTTGAGAATCTTATATGCATAGATCTGAAAAGAACACGGGGCCAGGGTTTAAATTGTAGCAAAATCCATTAGATTAATATTTGGATAAATTTGAGATTAAAATTTTATAGGAAAATTCTAAAAATTGGAATTTTTAAATAAACTGTTGATATTTTTGAATCTGCACACACACACACACACACACACACACACACACACACACACACACACACACACACACACACACACACAATTATATATATGTATACATGTTTATATGTTGTGATGTTTTAAACTCTGCATGTATATATACATATATATACCTTAATATATATACATACATATGTATATATACATATATTTAGTTAATTAAAAATCGAATATCATACTATTAATTGAAAATGTTTTTTTTTTAAATGTTAAACTTTATTATAATCAAAATCACATACTGGCGAATGGAAAATCGCTTATGCGATTTAAAAAAAAAGTGATATGCATTAAATAGGGGGGGACGAGACCCGCGCCCCCATGCCCACTGCGGTCGCAGTGTACCGGCTGTCACAGGTATTGCGATGGCAGGGGTACACAGTACCCACTGACGTCACAGGCCCTGCGACTGCAGGGTCCTGCGTACCGACGATGGTACACACTAATATATATATGTGTGTGTCGATTCATATGAATTCAACTTTCATTGTTATTAAATTTTCATATGTTATATGATATAAATCGAAATTATTAATTCGATTTTATAAAATGCAATAATAATAATTTTATATATATATATATATTAATATGTAATATGTAAATATGTTATTAATAATTTGAATTATGATTATATAATTGATAAATGATTTATATCAAAGGTTCATTTTTATAATGGTGAACTCTTGTATAATTTTCAAGATTTAATTAATTGTTTTATAAAGTGTATGAAATTTAATTTGGTGGGGGACGTTTTCAAACAAAGATTATAATTGGAAGATGGATTTTAAGGAAAACTTTTATTCATCCAAAACAATACATGTGTTAGGAAAACTGTACAAAATGTTCCTCCATTCATTCTCCAAACTTGGAAACATAAACTGAGACCTCTACATTTAATTCAAGTTTGTAAATTTAGCAAAACCAAAACATGTGTTTTCATTGTATTCTTTATGCTATTGTTTTGGGTTTTGGGTTGACTAGTGTTGACCAGTTATAGGACGTCTGCCAAAGGCTTGGGGTTATGTGATTGTGATGTCATGATGATGTTTTAATCTCGATCTTTATAAACCCAACCATGGTTATGTGATGGAATGCTCTATGTATTGGTTGTAATACTGATTGTTATAGTTGAGATTCTTATGTATGAGACACTTGACTTAACCATTTTTGGTCATCGATTAGTTATCCTTGGTTATTTTCTAGTCGCCATGATGGGACTGTAATGTGGATTTATTCTTGATGATGTCATGTTGTGACATGCTTGACTCAACCATTTTGGAGTCTTTGATCAGTATGATTGAGATATATTTTGGTTATTGAGAACCAATGGATACTTTTGATTATCAGTGATACTTCAGTTGCCAATAGAAAGCTGTTGTGATCATGATTTTCTATGGATGTTTGCTCATGGAGATTTGATGCTTTTATGTATATTTGATGATTTTATTATGGATTATCTTTTGTGATTTTGAGATTTATGAATTCCATGAGCTTAGGGTAGGATATCTGCATGTAGTGTTGAGAAATGGCTTGCAATGGGGGCCGGGCCCCTAAGAGGCTGCCAGGGTAACTCATTGTAAGTTGGATTAATAAGTGATAACATTCACACCTAATACTAACTAAATGAACATAAAAAGATAAGTGTTTTGGTTCTCGCCCATGCCTTTAGTGCTTGTATAGACTAGGATGGGAGTAGAGAGAACGCATGGTTGTGACCTTGCATTCCATAGTATGCCTCGTCCGTATGAGAGGATACTAGTGGCCGCATGAGATCAGTATGGACCCGTGGAGTTTAGCTAACTGCCAGGGTAACTTGTACATGATAAATGCGATGACACTTTCCTGCTTGCATAGTAGGTTCTTACAAGTCTTTGTGTGCCTTTGGGATTAGATGTCGATTTTGTGTTTGGAACCTTTGAGTTAGTATACTTTTAGGATTCCTGAACTTATAGAGATTTGTGTGATGTGATTTTGATAGCCTGTTTGGGACTTGAGATTATCTCCTCAGCACGGTGGGAGTAGACCACTTAGGTACCACACGGTCGGGTGGTAGTGTTTTTTCCACTCTTATCATTTGAGATTCATTGAGACATCATGGCTGATGCGTCCTTCATGATGGTGGATATGTATCCTTTCATTGATGATTAGCATATGTTAGATGATGTTATCTTATGCTTATATTTGCATGTTAGATTACTTTATGCATATGATATAGTATATGTTAGGAGTGACATTCCTACTATGTTAATACCGATGATCTCTTCGGTGATTTGGAATGTTACGCACGGAGGGATGGCTAGGGCCCACGACAGTTTAATGATGTTATTAATGGTTGGGAGGAACCGTGCATTTAGTTTATTATGTTTGATTTTTATGATGGATGTATATGTCTTCTATGATGATGTATCATGTGTATCATGTGATTATCTTTACTTTGATGTATCATGGATTAGAATAGTGTATCTTATTCTACATATGTATATTCTTTTGAGCTTTTCATACCCCGTGACATGTACAGTGGATGATTGAGCAATTGAAATGTAATGAATGAACATTGGACTTATCATTATTATTTCATGTGGTTGTTGTACTAGATGGATTCAATAATGTTAGTTGACTTGGATGTAATTCAACGTTAAGGGATCTTAAAGAATGTAATCTATTATGTATGTTATGTTTACTTTTAGATGGACATTGCTATTGCTTCCATTATTGTGCATAAGTTATATGTGGTATTTACTTTCTTAAAAAAAAAAATATGCTACCAATATTAGTGAAATTCTAGGTTAATTATTTGGATCCCTTGGCGGGGCATTACAGGGCTCTTCTTGCATAGGAGGAATGGAGGCTTCTAGCATCTCTCCCTCTTTTGGTTGGCTTGGCATAACTGGGGGCAACTGAGGTTCATCCTAGATTTGAGAGGCTCCAATACCTTGGGACTCTTGGGAGCTCTGTTCATGTTGCTGGGAAGACACATGTTTTTTAACCTGTTCTATTTGAATTCTCTGAGGAGAGGTTCTCTTCCTCTTTCCCTTCCTTTTAGGAGGGTGATAATATCCCACTAGGCAATCAAGCTAGTAGACTATCTCTGGCCTAATAGGAGACTAGAGCGCAAAGATAGGAACTGTAACTTTCCTTCCCTTACCCCTTTCTGGGTGAGCATGTGCATGGAAGATTATAGTATCAGGAATTGGATCAAGTGGAAAAGGTTTCTTGATCCAATCCTTTGTCATTCTAATGACATGTCTCACTCGATGATTGATGTCATCTCCTTCCTCTCTGTCAACCTCTGCATTCAGAATGGGTCTTTCACTGACTTTATCTGCATTGAACAGGGAATCCAGTAATTCTTTAGAGTCTTGTAGGATTATCTCATCAAGGATATTCAAATGGAGAGCCTTTTTCACTAAATACAAAGTCATCCTACAATAGTCCCTAATGCAGACATTGTAGTCATTTGTGGCATTCATCCAATGATCTTCAATGGCATCCTCATGATGGAAGTCCTTTCTTGCTAGGCTTTCCACTTTACCTACATTGTCAAAGTATGGCCAAGGAGAGTTGTATTCTTCAAGAGGATAGTTCTCCCATTCCCACTTGAAGGTCAAAATATCCTATTTTCGCTTCACCTGATACGACCCAATGACCAATGGAAATTCCCAACAAGGTTTCCGTTGCCTCTTTATCTTCTCATAGGCCGACTCAATTTGCCTAGAAATCTCCAATAGTACCAACTTGTCAGTTGGGTATCTCAGAAGCTTCTTAGGATTTATAGATGCATCACCCACCTGAAGATATGTGAATGTCTTGAACTGGATGAAGTAGGCTCTGAGAGTCGTGATCTATGCTTTGGCTTCATCAGATAACCTCTTCCCATAGTCTCCCTCAATAAATTGAATGATTGCAAAGATGAATGCATCATTCACAATCTTGTACTCCTTGCTCTGCACCGAGAGCTTATTCTTCACCAATTGAGGGTAGACTATGTATGGCCAGGCATTGGGGTCCTTCATACTGCCTTTGTTGTACAAACCAGGATAGTTCATTGCCTTTGTTGTAAGTAGATACACCATATAAGAAGTCATATAAAACTTTGCCTTGTCCTTCACCGTCCTCAGTTGATCACATAAGTTTTCACTTAGTGTGGTGGCCCAATCTAGTGGTATCCTTGCATGTCTGATGGTCTCAATGAAGTTGACCATGAATGTAGTGAGATGACTCACTGTAGGTAAGCCCATGACTCTGCTTAGGAGAATGATAGAGTATCTGATGTCATCCTTCATGTATCCCTGAGTCATATCCGCTTTGCTAGTTATCCTTCCTCGAGGAGGCTTCTTAATCAGGTATGAGGATTGTATAATGTTCATGGCCTCTTGCTAATGCTCCTTGTACCATCTCTCAACTGCTTCATAGGAAAGTTGGATGAATTGGTCTACTCTTGGTAGGTGAAAAACCTTCTCAATGTTATCAGGTCACAAATCTAGTACCACTTCCCCTGTGACACTCTTGACTACCCTCTCATCAGGAACAAAGTGCTGTGACAGAGCCATGATTAGTTCAGCTGATTGCACCGACATAGGATGTGACATTGCACTCACTAATCTGGAATGGATCAATGCGGAAATCAAAGCTGACCTCTCCGTCAACTTGTTGCAAATTCTCAGGAAATCTCCTAGATCCGTGTGTCCGAGGTTGATATCTCTGATCTCAACACAATCATCATGGAATCTTGATTTTGAAGGTACACCTTGAAACTTGAAAATGACCGGCTTGGGTGTTGCTCCGGATGTGGATGCCATCTGATTATGTTACTTGCACATTGCAAGAGAAAGTGTTTATTAGTCCATAGATAGCATAAAAGAACGAAAATATATATAAGTAAAAATGTCCCCCTTTGGAGATTCATTTATTTTTTATTTAAAAATATTTATTTTTATTTTTTAATATATATATATATATATATATACTATAAATTTGGAATTTTAAAATTTTCACAAAAACGTTCGTGCGTGGGGGGCAAAAAACAAGCACAAGGTAGGAGAGACAACATGTCTTGGCACGTGTGGTGCAAATTGGGCACATGCAGCACCAAATCGGTGTGCAAGGCGCAAGACCAGACATAGGGCATCGGCCCCCCAGTGGCTTATGTTCAGGATTTGATATGGGCACCATGGCTTGGATAGCGCAAGCGCGAGTGCAATGGCACTGTGACCCTTGGATGATGCAGGTGCAACATGTAAGTGGCACCACCACCACAGCTTGGATAGCTTGAGCGCAAGCGCAATGACACCGCAGCCCTTGGATGGCACAGGCGAACATTTACCTTATGCTCTGTGCCCAACTCCCATGAACACAACAATGAAAAAAATGAAATGAAATGTTTGAAGACACATATAGGGTTATATAACCCTAGCATCAGGTGGGGGTTGTGTGGCGTGCACTGTGCCCGTGCACTCACGCATGTGCTTGAAATTATTATTATGATTATATATATATATATATATTTTCTTTGAATTTTCTTATTTTTTTTGTATTTTTTCAATTTTTGACTCTAGAAATCTAACTTCTAACCAAATTTTCTTCTCCTGACTCTTGAACTATGAGTCCAAGAGTCGAAAAAAGTAGGAGGTCCCCATTCCCAATGAGGAATGGGGTGTGTGTTGTGGACACCACAACAAATAGCCCCGAAAAAAGGAAGAAATGACCAAGGCATTTCTTCATTAGCAAACATTTCTCCAACATGTGTCAAATACCAACCAAACTTTGAATATCTCAAGCATCTTTCAGATGAATCTTCAATCAAAATTTCAGAACTTTGAAACCCTCAAGCTCAGTGTATGTGTTGTGTATTCATTCCCTTTGACATGTTAGAATGTAGTCAATCAAAGTTTTCTGGCAACTCGAAACAATCTTCCACTCCTCCTAGCTCATTTATTCAGAATCTACATGAAGGGTTTTTATCAATCAATTACTTGACCAAATGAGAGAATAAGTTTGAGGGCTCTTTGCGAGATGCCACGTTCTTTTCTTCTTCTTCTTCTTCTTTTTTTCTTTTTTTTTTCACTAGCTTTTGAATAATTGCTCTATATCATTCAAAATGTTTTTGATTAGGAAAACAGGTTTTATAGGGATCCTGAAACCCAAAGTTTTATAGCAGAAAACAACTTAAAGAAAAAAAGACATAAAAAAAGCTACCTCAAAAGGCCAAAAACTTAAAGGCCCGAAGCCAAAGAAACAAAGGCCAGGAATAGAGCCTGGCGGGCAGACTAGTGTCCCTTCTTTTCCATTGCTTGCAGGGTTTCTGCAGCGTCACTTTCCTTCTGGTTGGCCTCTTCCTCCTGGATCGTGGGGAGGAAATGCATCTGGTCCCCCTGACTTTCTTGGATTCCAGTCTCTTTCTGAGGATCTTCCCGACTGGTTCTGTGCTCTGTACTTTGCTCCATGTTCCCCACAAGACTGGCATTGGTCAGATAGTCCCCCAGATTAACAATGTTTTCATTCAAGGTATGGAGGGTATCCACAATTTGTTTAGTCACAATTTGGTGGACGAAATCCAGCCTTTGGACCTTCTGCTCGAGTCGGGTGATTCTGTCCTCCTGATTGTCTCTAGGGTACTGGCTTTTATCTTTTTTCTAGCTGCCCACTTGGTCTTTACTACCTCTGGCCTCATGATCCTTGACATCCCCCTTGTTGTTGGTCTGGTTGGACCTGTCCTTTAGAGTCTCAATTTCCTGAAAAAGCCACTTAATGGAGCAAAAATTGTCAATAAGGTTGTTCTTTGCATTGTTGAGAAAGTTGAAACCTGTTTCACAAACATTGTCAGAGAGGACCAGAAGAGTCGGGTCAAGGAGCTCGTCATAGTGGGTGCTACTGTCGAGATCCCTCAACACCTGGATTTTAGCAGGTTCTCTGACAATGCCCATACTGACCCTATCCATATTGAAATTGCTCCAGGCTCTTCTCTTATTTTTCCTGATGACCTCCCCCCCCTTTTCAACCATGATTTCTATCATCTCTTTTGGGGGCGAAATGGGGACCTCCAGGGGGAGGTGGGCGCAGTAGGGCTGGGGGGCAAATTGGCATGGTCACTGAGATGATCATGGGTTGGGGTCTGGTCCAATTTTCTTTTCTTGGGGTTATCCTGGGTTACCAAGGGGGTCACCTCCTTCTTGTCATTATCTTTCTCCTTGTCATCTTCCAACTCACTTTCCTTCTTTGCCACCGAAACTACCTCCTCCGACTCAGTATCCGACTCATCACTAGACTCCTTAGGATGAGGGGAAGGGAGGTTAGGAGGAGGGCACCTAGGGCTCTTCCTGCTAGGGAAGCGGGGAGAGGGATTGGATTTTGGGGTTTCAAACTTGATAGATTTCACAACGCGCACTTCCCCTGAGTTTGAGCTGGTGGTGTCCTCCAAGGAGCCACCCGAAACCCCAATGGACTTGACTCTTGTCTGGGTTTTCAGAAACTCAAAAATGAGGAGCATAAGACCTTCGTGAAGGGCAGGGTTCTTGATAGGACATTTCTTGTAACTCTTTATATTCTTAGTCATAGAAGTATAAATATAGAAAGGAAATGAGATTTTCACTTTATGTCTAAAATGATTAAGCAGAACAAAATGATGGGTCTTGACTCTATCAAACCTGGGCTCCAAAGTGACATACTCTATTATGATCCTCAGAACATGCCCCCAGATCTTCTTGATGGACTCAATGTCATAGTAGGTGTCAATCTTTACTAGTTTGCTTTTCTCTTTGTCGTTCTTGATGAAAGCGTTGACAGCATTGGCGGACATCTTCTTATCCCTGAAGAAGCTCATGCCTTCCTAGGAGAAGCCTGTCACCTCTGCAATGAAACCCTCTATGATTTGGTGGGAGACACCATCAATTTTGACCTTTCCGTTGTGCTAGGTTTCAACCATAATCTTGGTAACCCCTGCGTCGAAACCATGGAGCCTCTCCATGAAGCTGGTTATGCCTCCCTTCTGGAGTTTTTTTCAAACCTTCCCTTTTTCTTTCCAGCTCTATGTTTCTTCCCATGGCTCTCTTCTAATCCTTTCTCCCACCATTGCGATATTATGCCTCTCTAACCCTAAACCCTTAACAGAATTGCAGAGCTCAAAGATGAAAAAATCACTAAGGACGAGAGCTTTAATGCGCGTGTTATTGGGTTTAACTCTTGCTTTCTTCTGCTCGTGTAATCCATACACATTATTATGAAATGGTGGGGGTTCCGCATAACTCCAAATGATTCCCTTTTTAAAACATGATTTAGCATGTCTCATCATCATAAAAAAGATTTTGAGTTGGTACCTTGAATTTGCTCCTTTCGGATGAGCTCCATAGCTGTCGCCGAAAAATGATTATTATTTCCCCATGTCATCACCTAATTGAATGTGACCGCTGCGTTTGTGAACCAATCAGCAACCACATTAGCTTCACGGTAGACATGGCTGACATGGTAATTTTTAAATTTGCTCAAGTCCATTTTTAGGTCCTCAATTATGCTTTCAATGGTCCATGATGGTTTGGTTACTCCTAAAATACAATTTATTATATTTCGGGAGTCTCCTTCAAGCCATAGTTGTTCGATCCCTGAGTCCAAGGCTAGCTTAACAGTGAGTCTGGCTGCACTGGCTTCAGCCAAATGGTTGGTTTGGTGACTAATAGGGGAGGAGATAGTAGCAATGCCCCCTCCCAAGCTGTTTCTTATGATTCCATTGCATCCAGCGGGACCAGGGTTCCCTTTAGCCGCCCCATCAAAATTGGCTTTATGCCAGTTTTCGGGGGGAAGGACCAAGTAGCCTGCTGTCTTCTTTTGATCCTGTCTTCTTTCCTGGTCTTAATTTTCCCTCCGTCGTTTACGTTTCCATCTCTAGTTGTGGAATAGTTCTCTTTCATAAGGCCATAAATTTTCTCTGCTATAATACCCTCAGGAGCTTCTCTGTCTTTGAATATCCTGTTGTTGCGCTCCTTCCAGATTCCCCAGCAAAAGTGTGGGATAATCCAGGAACTCAAAATTTGGGAGTTTAGGCCTTTGTGGTTGCTACTCCACTATATGAAGAATTCCTAGATACTAGCTGGTGGGCACCAGTAGAAGTTCATATTGGAAGTCAGAAGACTCCACACTCTAGAGGAAAAGGGCCAGTGAATGAAAATGTGATTAACCATTTCCAGGTCATGCTTATAGAGGCAGCATCTGCTAGGAATAATTTGGCCTCTCTTGGCTAAATTATCCAGGGTAAGGATTTTGTCTTGCAAGAGGAGCCAAAAGAAAATGTTGATTTTGGGCGTTAATCCAGGGGTCCAGGCCTTGGCCCAAATAGGTTTGTCCCCTGTGCCCACAAGGGAAAGATAGCCTGAGGCTACAATATAATGGCCTCCAAAAGAGTCTCCCCAGACTAAGGCGTCGCCTATCTGGTTGATGTTGATAGCGTTCAAAGAGGCCATCAAAGGCTTGAGATCCTACGAAAGCTCTGCCAGATTGTGCCATTCATTCCCAATTCTATAGTTCCTAACCAACATACCATATCTGCCTATTGCCTGATCAGCCCACCTGCCGAATGAAGGATGGTTATTGAGAGGTTCCTGAAAAAGCCAGCTGTCTTGCCAAAAAAGGATTTTGTCTCCCATTCCAGCTTTCCATTTGGCCCTGGATTTAGCAAGGGGAAGGGCCTTCAAGATACCATTCCAAATGTTAGAACCCAACGGCAGCTCAGCCCCTTAGAAAATGGAGGAGAGAGACAGGCCTCGCAGGTGCTTCTCAGCTAAGATGTCCCTCCAAACCCCTATGCCTTGAAAGATGCACCAAGGGAGTTTAGCTAAGAGGAATTGATTGAGGTGAGAAATTTTCCTGATTCCAAGACCTCCCTGGCTTTTGGGCAAGCAAACTTGGTCCTAGGCTACCAGGTGGTATCTCTTGTGGTCATCAGTTCCAGTCTAGAGAAAGTCCTTCTGAATCCTCTCCATTCTGTCCGCAAACTTAACCGGAATCCCAAAGAGACTGAGGGCATAAGTGGGGAGGTTCTGGAGAACCGAGTTAACCAAGGTGCATTTACCTGCCTGACTGAGGGTGGCCCCTTTCCAACCAACAAGTTTCTTGATGAAGTTGTCGATAATGCTTGTCCAAAAGGAGTCCGGGGGTTTGGAGCCTAGAGGAAGCCCAAGATAAGTTGCCGGCAGGGACCCAATGCCACAACCCAGAATTCGAGCAATTTTCCTCTGCCTTTCCAAAGGAGTGTTGAGGAAGAAGACAGAGCTCTTGTCTAAGTTAATAGCTTGTCCAGTACCCTTGGTGTAGGAATTAAGAATGCTTTTGAAGGTCCTGGACTCCCGAACTGAAGCTTCACCCCCCAAAATCATGTCATCCACAAATTGTTGATGAGTGAAAGTGGATGGACTCGAAGAAGGCCTCAAACCCACTAAACACCTATCCCTGATCTTCTTCTGGATGAGTCTGCCAAGGCATTCCACCATGATAACAAATAGGACCGGAGAGATGGGGTCTCCTTGCCTTAGACCCTTAGAGGGGGAGAAGAAAGGAGAGGGGTGGCTGTTGACCAGAACCGACAAAGAGGGTGAAGACACAAGCTAGGAGATGAGCTTGCAAACCTGATCATCGAGGCCAAAGGCACGAAGAACAACAAAGAGGAACTTCCAGTCAACCCTATTGTAAGCTTTTGCTAGGTCCAGCTTAAGAAGGAAGCCTTCCTTTTTGCCTGCCTCAAGAGAGTGGATAACCTCATGAATCAAAACAATTGAATCAAGGATCTACCTGCCTAGGACAAAGCCGGTTTGCTGAGGAGAGATAATCAGAGGGAGAACTCTGAGAAGCCTGGAAGTGAGAACCTTGGCAATGATCTTATAGAAGGAATTGCAGAGGCTAATGGGCCCGAATTTATCCAGAGAATCGGCACCCGAGATTTTAGGGATGAGGACCAGAAAGGTAGCATTAAGTTCTTTAAGCAAATTCCTGGCTCCAAAGAACTTCTGAACCGCTTTAACCACATCCTTTTTCACTACATTCCAAAAGATCTGAAAGAAAAAAGTTGGGAAACCATCCAGGCCAAGAGCTTTGTCCCCCGGGAGAGAGAAGAGGGCCTGATGGATTTCCTCCAAGGAGGGGATTGCCTTCAGCATGGAGTTGTGGTGAACTTGAAGAATGGGCCGAATGGTTCAAAATGTTACTTTTGATGAAACAATACTTTGAATACAAGATATTTTCTTTTGACAACGTATCTTTTGCCATTTTAGATCTTTAGAATCCTTCAGACTTAACACCGTCTTTTTTTCTTTTTTAAAAAAAATATTCTTGACTATGCTTAGATTGTGTAGTCAGAACATCGATGTCATTTTTTAGATTCGATCTCTTGTGAACATCCCTTGCATTCCTCTTTTTGAACCTTTTGGAAACTCTCATGCCAAACAATGATCTTAGCAACCTTTCGAGGAGATCCCTCTTATTTGAACCAATTGAAGTTTGGATCATCTCTCGCCATCTTTGGCTTCAAATTGACAACACCTAAAATAATCAAATTTTTAAGATTTGCAAAGTGTTGAGAACTTGTTGGTCTAGGCCTCTGATTTCCAGACTGAAAATCTCCTATTTCCACAAGAAATACCTGTTGCTTGGTTGGTATAAGACACACAATCATCGAAATGTTTTGACAAAGAAATACCTCTTCCTAAAATCGAAACCAAAGAGTGGTTAGTGAGATCTTAAGAGAAAATCTCAAGTACACCTTAACCCCCAGGATTGACGCAACTTTGAAGGGAAACACATGATTGAAAGCAAACATGCAATATGAAAGAAAACACACCTAGAGAAATAAACACACTTGTAGGAATGAAAATCTAAGCTAAATGTGGAAATAAAATCTAACTAATTTTTTTTTGTTTTTTGTCTTTAGGCTTCAAAATAATGCTTCAGAAACTGCCCATTTACGAGAAAGGGAAGAAATTCCCCTTGTAAGGAACTGAGCCTAAAAGTGTTTTCTCCCAAAATTTCTACAATTTGATAAAGGCCTGTCCACAAGTGTTGAAACTTTGTATGACCGCTCGATTTTTCTTTCATCTTATCCTAGAGTAGAACAAGGTCAAAAATCCTAAATGATTTGATCATGGCCCTCTTGTTGAACCATCTTTTCACAACAGCCTGATGTTTAGCCATGTGCTCCAATGCAACTGTTTTTTTTTCATCCATCTCTAAAAGATTCATCAATCGGATTTGCACTTTGTCAGCATCTTCAGCATACCCACTCATGAACTTCAAAATTAGAATTCTGAGATTAAGTGGAAACACTAGTTCTTGTTTGTAAACAAGCAAATATGGAGAAGTCCCCAAGGCATTTTTGACTCTCACTCAATCCGTCCATAGGGTGTATTTCAGTTGTGTATGCCAATCCCTAGGATTTTCTTTCAACAATCATTTTATTACTATGATCAAGTTCTTGTTTGTAGATTTCGCTACCCCATTTCCTTGCAGGTAGTAGTTTGAAGAGAACTTGATAATGACTTTGTTTTCAAATGCCCATTGGGTCAAGAATGCAGAAGCGAAAGCAGATCCATTATCACGCACAAGAGCGAATGACATTTTGAACTTGTTAACAATGTGTTCTTCCAAAAAGTCAGTCACCACCTTAGCAGTGCAATTTCTGAATGTCTTTCCCT
Source organism: Cupressus sempervirens (assembly GCA_028749045.1). Taxonomy (NCBI): domain Eukaryota; kingdom Viridiplantae; phylum Streptophyta; class Pinopsida; order Cupressales; family Cupressaceae; genus Cupressus; species Cupressus sempervirens. The sequence continues at coordinate 775,789,024 of CM053784.1, read as the reverse complement.
CTGTCCATCGTGTACAATAATCTGTAGCTGTAAGGATGAATGCATGTCTAGTTGATGACGGTGGATTGACTAGACCTATGAAATCTAGTCCCCACTTTGCGAAGGGGCGCACCTCGTACACCGGTTGTAGTGGCATTGTTGGGTGCCTCTCTTTGTTAGCACTGGTTTGACATATACGGCAAGAACACACATGCTCAAAAGTATCCTTGAATATCAAGGGCCAGAAATAACCTGATCTTAAAATCATGTGAGATGTTGCTTTTGCTGAACCATGTCCTATACCATACTTGTAATGGAAATGTTCCAAGACATCCTTGGCTTCTTCACATCCTAAGCATTTCAGATAGATCCCTTCGTAGTTCCTTTTATACAATTTGTTATCAAGTAACATGTAAGACTCACATTTCATCTTAAGTACCCTATGTTGTGAACTATTCATCCATTTGGGGCATTGGTCTTGTAAGAGATAATAAACAATGTCTTGGTACCACACATCTGTCACCACTCCTTGGTTAATATCAACTTGTGACACAACCATCCTTTTTTGATCATCCTTATCTGTCTCATCGTCAAACTTGATGTCCTTTTCATCTCCAACTTGGTTATTAGCTATCATTTTTGATAATCCTTGACCTCTGACTAATCTCATAGATTGAATTTTAAGATCGAATTCTTGAAGTATGGTCATCCACTTTCCCCTCCTTTCACCAAGTTCATTCTGCATTAAAAGTTTCTTTACTACTGGATCAAGAACAATTGCATACACCTTACTTCTTAGTATGTAATGACAAAACTTATTTACTACCTTGATCAATGCAAAGGACTATTTATCAAGGTTTGAATATTTCAACTCTGCTTTCTTCAAAGGACAACTCATAAAAGCAATTGGTCTCTCATCTTCCCTCTCTCTTTTTTGTGTCAGGATCCTTGCGCAAGAGTGTTTGAAAGCAAAGGAATAGATCTTAAAAGACAACTCGTAATCTAGACTCACCAAAATTGGGGCCATTGAAATGGCAACCTTGATATCTTCAAATGACTTCTTTATCTCAGGCACCTATTCCGTCTTAGCCCCTTTCTTGAGTAAGTCATTAAGGGGACTAACTATCTTTGCAAATCCACTTATGAATTTTTGCACAAAGTTTATCTCGCCGAAGAAAGACTTCAATTCCTTCTGACTGTGTGGAGGTGCTAACTTCAAAATAGACTCAACTCTATCTAGGTCAATGGAGATTCTAGCCTCAAAAATAACATGTCCCAGGAGCTTTCCTTTATTAACACCAAATGAACATTTCTTGGGATTGAGAGATATGTCGTATTTATGACATCTATTTAATACATGCCTTAGATCAACAATATGGGTAATTTGATCTTTTGAAAAGACAATCAAGTCATCCATGTAGATAACTATACACCTATTAATCAATCTTTTGAAAGCTTCATCCATTGCATGTTGAAATTTAGCTCCTGCGTTAATTAGTCCAAAGGGAATCCTTCTATAGGCAAAAGTTCCCCACTTTATTGTGAAAGCTATCTTTAGCCTATCTTCTTCATCAACCATCACCTGATTATATCCTGAGTAACCATCCAAGAATGACATCATTTTTTAACCATTAACAAGTTGCAAAACCTCATCTAGTGAGGGCAAAGGATAATTGTCTTTCTGGGATGCTAAATTCAAGTTGCAAAAGTCAACACAAAGATGGATCTCTCCAGTCTTCTTCTGAATAGGAACCAAATTTGCCACCCATGTGGAATGGCAGATAGGAAATATGATCTTAGCATCCAGTAACTTCTTTACTTCTTTCATGATCAGTGGTTCAATGAGAGGATTTACCAGTCTTTGTCTTTATTGGAATGGCTTGGCATCAGGCTTCAGTGGGATGACATGTGTGATAATCTTAGGATCATAAGTCTTTAGCTCTTCATAGCTCTAGGCAATGAAATCCTTATACTCGGTGAGTAATTTGAGCATGTCATCCCTTTCTTGTGAGTTGCACACTTTTCCTATTTGTACCATTATTGGTTCTTCATCAATACCCAAATTGTATGAGTCACATTCTTTGATTCCCTTTTCTTGGGTTTCCCTTCTTTTGAGTGCCGATTAATCATGATCAAAGACGTGTTCAAGTTCAACCATTCCTTTCAGAACAGTGTTAGTTTTTAAATTTAGAATCCCATCTTCATCTTCAAGTCCATCATCTTCAGGTCTGTCATTTGGTGTATCATCAATTTCTTGTCCCTCAAAATGATGACTACACCTAATAAACTCAAGTATATGTTGATCATCTTGAAAGACCCAAAAGTTTGTGATATTATCAGGGATGGATGGAACAATGACCAATTCTACTGAAAATCTTTTCAACTTGGTTCTTTTGATTGGTTGCAATGCACTAGCTGAGATGGCAAGAGCATCTGCTACCATGTTCTTTCTTCTTGGAATGGACTTGATGTTTAAGGCTTCAAAGTCATCCAATATGTCCCATACCCTTTTCCTGTAAGCAAGTAATCTTTTATCATTGCAAGAGTATATGGATTTTACTTGTTGTATGACCAATTGGGAATCCCCTTCGATTTTAAGAACAATGACTCCTTCCTCCAGTGCAAAGAGGAGTCATTGGATTAATGCCTCATATTCTACACCATTATTAGTGCATCTAAACTGTAACTGATGCGCGACATAGAAAGACCTACCTTTTGGGTTGATCAATTTGATACCTGCACTAGTTCCCATCTTACACCTAGAACCATCGAAGCAGAGTGTCCAAATTGCATTTTACTTGGGTTTTCTGACTTTATGCTTATTTGTCCTTAACTTTTCTTTCACTCGAGCCTTAAATGACTATTTCTTAGGAACCCATTGTAACTTTCCTTGTGTAGGACTTGACGAGTCCCCTTCATAACCTGTAGATAGAGGAAGTGTGTGTTTCTCTTGTTTATCTTGAACTTCCCCTATTAGCTCTTTGATTTCCTCAACTTTAGGTTCAGGATGAATGACTACTAAAGTCCATCCTTTACCTTTCACATATCATCTTCTTCTTTGGACTTTGATCATCCCTGGAGGAGGAGAAGACAAACCTCCACCATCTGAAGAGGTATCACTATATGACATGTTTAGATCTTCACTTTCTTCTTCAGTCTTTTCAGCAAGGTGGAATGAGTTCACAAAATTTTGACTTTCTGTGAGTTCATCTGTTGAGGTCTTTGTATCCTTGTTTTCCATCATGTGAGTTAATACCTTCACAACTACTTCTTGACATGATGAAAATTCAAATTTAGAGTGACTAACTTTATGTAACTAATAAAATCCTAGAAGAAGGAGAATGTTGGGATCAACTTCTTCTCCTAAACATTGTAAATTAATTACCATACTATCTATGAATAGTGTCACAATTTCACTTTTGGGTACCGGCACTTTAGGTTCTTCATTCTGATCTTGAGGTGTATTGCTCGAAACCATATCCAATACCATCACTTTGTATGAACCCAAATCCAATTGTAAAAATGCTATCTCATTCGGGGCATTGTAATCTGTGATCATTATTTTCAATTTGGGCTCAACATCTATCTTGATTTGATTGGTCAATCCTTTCCATGGCAATCATAATTGAGTGAAGTCTGTAGAAAACCATCCTCTCAAACATTTTGCCCATTCTCTGCTACCACATGTTTCCGAGATATCTACCACATGTATTTTAATAACATCTTTGATCCAAGGGTCAATTGTTAATTGTATCCACACATCTTTCAATACACCAATGACCTTTACCTCTATTTTATCCAATTGTATCACCACTCGATTAGAGGGTTGAGGACTAACTTTTAGCCTTTGAGCTATTGATAATGGCATTACATTACATGAAGCTCCCAAATCAATGAGGCAATTGTCAAGGTTCTTCCCATATATCCTGATGCTTAGCAAAAATAGAGGTACCTCAACTTTTTCTTTGAACATAGTGGGCATCGCTTCTGCAACATTTACTTGTTGCAGCACTGTCTTTTGAGGGACAACATTTGTATTGTGGGAAACCTTTGTATTATCCAATGTCTTCATGAGTGCTTCTTGTTATTGTTGACAATTTTGTAACATGCCAAACATGGACATATTGGCTTTAATTTTCTTCAAATCTTCTACTACATTGTTCTTTTTAGTAGAGTAAGTGAGGTTCTTCAATATTGTTGGTACATTTACTTGATTATGATTCTATTGTCCTCCCTGCACTGGTCTTACTGATTGTGAATTGTTACTTGCTCTTAGATTAGGTGGAGTTGATTGCAAACGTAGAGGAATCCCATTTGTCAAGGGATCCTTTCTATTTATGAGATTGTATGTATTCTGATTGTCATTTCGAAAGGCAAACATCTCATCATGTTGAAGGTTTGGTTCTTGGCTAAACGAGAATGAGAATTCCTCATTTGCTTGTTGTTCCACTTGTATATTCTGTGTAGAATCGTAAGATTCCAATAGCATAGCATTGAATTGAACAGGAGGAGGATTGTCATTTACTTGTGAGTTTTGATTCACTTCTTGATTACCATTGTAGTACAAACCATCATTGTTAGGCACATTTTGGCTATCATCATACTGATTGATATCAACATGTTGAACATTGTTGTTGTTGTTGTTAGTAGGAATGCTTCCATTATTTGGTCAAGTGTTCCATCGTCGGTTTTGCCTTTGGAAGCCATTGTTGCAATCAGGAGGATTGAAGTTGTTTCCTCTGCCATTGTTGTTTCCCGCATTGTTGTTGTTACTGTTATTTTTGAAGTTCCTATTGTAATTCTGACCAAAAATTTTGTTGTAGGGGCCAACATTATTTCTTTGGAAGTTGTTATTTTGTCCTTGTGACAACCTAAGACGTTCCATCTCATTGTTCATTTGTGACATGGTCTTCTTCATTTGACCAACTTTTGAAAGAAGATTATTATCTGCTTCCATAGGAACCATTGCTTTATGTTCAAAGAAAGCTATTTTTGGAGGCTTATACCCTGGATATGTTATCGCTTGAGTTTATGGAGTAGGTGCCTGCTGTAATGGAACTGGGTTCATAGGTATGAACTGGCTAGGCACAGTGGGTGCTCCCACGGGGTATGTTGGTATTGTAGGGACTGCTTGTGTGAGAAGCATCACTCCTCCTCCATTAGGATTGGCTTGCTTCATGAACGTGATTGCTTTTGCAAAGACTTTATCCAATGTGTCGATATTTGCTATAGGAGGTCTTCTCAGAAAAATTACAGTAAGAGGGTCCATGGCATTCAAATAAATCTAAATAGTAGCTTCAACCGGCATTGTGTATGGCATTTCCAACTTGTGGTAGGCCATATGAAAGTGATGGTTGAAATGGGAGACTGTCTCAGCTGGGTCCCTTTTGATTGATATGAATTGTTGATTTATCACGACTGGATTGATGAATGTTTTGAATTGTTCCAAGAACAATTTTTCAAATGTATCCCAATCTCCAATGCATCTGGGTGGCAAATTGACGTACCAATTGAAGGCAATTTCCCCCAAAGAGTAGGGAAATAAATGAAGACCCTTGTCCTCATTAGCAACTTGTTTTAAGTTGCAAATTTCTTTGAAAACCTTGATATGATATTTGGCAGTTCATGTTTCACCATAGATGGATCTTGGGAAAAACTTCTCGGGATTCTTTTAGAGGTCATGGAGTGCACCTCTCAAGTTTATTGGTGAGTCAACGACATTTGCAAAAAAGGCCATTAGATGGTTTGGTGGACCTAACGATGGTTGTTGAGGAGTAGATATCAAAATATGTGGTGGTTCACCAGGTGGTTGGAGTGGAGGTGGAGTTGAAGAAGATGATGAAATTTTGAATGGAAGTGGTTGAAATCAGGATGTCCCCTTGTCATTATGTGGTTTACGAAAGTGGGTAAGCTCGAGAAACTCGTGTGCACTTGGCATAGACCTTAATGCTCACTAAAATGGAGATTTTGGATCAATATCCTCTAGCTTGCATCAAATTTTGGAGAAAAGTGCACCTCTGTAGAAGTACACTTTCTCATTGTTCTGAATTTTGCGCACCACAGAGTTTTATGCACTTGTGCACCTAAATAGCTGCAGACCTACGAACCTGTGTACTTGTGGACCTAAATTTGTCAAAAACTTAGGAAATTTTTTTTGAACTTTTGTGATGTGCAAATTATTGGAGAAGTGCAAAATTCTAAAATTTTTAACAAATTTTCTTCCTTTTCGGGAGTCAAAATGGGCCCTCCTTCTAGCGCCACTTCTATTGGGTAGTCATTTTACACAAGGTCAATAGCAAGAATCCATTGCACAATTCCTCTCTTAAAAAGTTAACCTTTTGAGGATCAACTCCAAGGTTCAGTATTTGTTTTGTGACGTACCAAAATCCACTCAGTTGAAGATAAATGTGATTTGTTCATGAGGAGGCCTTTGTTGGTTCTGATTTAAACTCGAAATGAAGTAAATCTATTTGTTATCTCAAAATCACACACAAAAGAACAATATTTTTATATTTTTAGGGTTTTTTAATCAATGCAATTCTAATAGTGCAACTAAAATGAGTTCCTATTCTAACAAGGGGGTAGCAAAGAAAATAATGAAACTGAAAGAAAATAACATGAAATTGAAATTCTAAACGAACATAAGCTATAGAAAACAACATGTTGTGAGTTAAACTTTTGAAGAAATCAGTAGGAAACTAATGAAAATAGGAGCAGTGATTCCTAGAATCCACTGATGCAATCGTTGATGGGAAATTTCAATAACTGAATGATGTTTCACTCTTCATCAAATTGCAAGGCTAAGAAAAGTGTGCTCATGTGAGATAAAGAGTTATGCAAGCACAATTTGATGATCTCTCCTCAAGCTCATTACGTCAGCAGAATTCATAAATCTGTAGAAAACATTAGAACTAAAAGATTGCACAACCAGAAACAATGCAATAAACCTTTGGCTCAATCACAATCTCATGAATAAAATTCACAAAAATATGACACATTCACTACACTCCAAATGCGAGCACCAAAAGCATAATTTTATTACATAATAACGGTGGCCCTTATTACATTTTATAATGGGGTATTAATAAGAAATTGTCCCCTCAATTTGTGTTGAGAGTGAGAGATATCTTCATGCAATAAAATGCTTTTAAAACATTAAAACAAACTAAATATATGCAAACTAACCATTAATCTGGTGCTTAGAGGGATTCCATCCATATTTTATTCATTTATTGAATGCATGAGCCCTTTACATGTCAAAAATAGAGAAAACATGAGAGAGAAAGTAGGAGGAAGCCTTCAGTCGAAGTAGGAGTGTCTAGAGGCACCAAAAATAGAAGCTGGTTCTTCACTAGGCGTGTGTCGGAGTTAAACTATCGTCAGAATGCGTTCCCAATGCATGGAAGGTGATATTTTTGGAACTGGTAGTTAACTATTGGTGCACCTCTGAATTGTGGAGCTGCGGACCTGCATACCTGTAGACCTGTATGAAAATGCGGAGCTGTGGACCTCGAAAGGGTCAAAATCTCAAAATTTTACTAAGTGTCAACATTTCTTCTTCATCCCAAAGCTATGTTTGGATGTTTGCCCATGAATTTCTCTATCATCTCAGTAATTTTGGCTGCATCTGAAAGATCTAAAGCCTCATATTTATCCTTTACCTTCTATCTATAGTTGTCCACCTCAATTCAAGTCTCTGTAAAAATTTTGAGTTTGGTGTCCAACTCTAATAGTGCTTCCTTTGTTCTGAAGGCTTGCCTGATATCTTCATCACTAGATACTTCCTCTAAAGTCTTCTTGAAATTCTCCACTACTACCTCAATTGGAAATAGCTTCTCTCGTTCTTCATCTTCAAAAATGTCTAAGCATGCACCACTGTACAACTTTTCTGCTTCCAAAATTCACTCTCGGGCTTGGTCCTTGAGCTGATGGATCTCCCCGTGTAATGTTTCCATCATGTTATTACCATCTGCTATCTTCTCTATCCAATCATCTATCATGTCTAACTCTTCTCCAATATATACATCGATCAAAATGTGATACCTTTGGCCCTTTATGGCTTGTAGAGTTTGCAAATCCTTGCTCCATGCTCATACCTCATTCATGATATTGAAATCCTGCCTCAAAATTGTTACGATCTTATTCACATTTTCTTGCGTAGCATGCAATAACTTCAAATTCCCTGTGATTGTGGTAACACCTCTATCCTCAAGTCTTTCTTGCCATTCTTGACAAGCTCTCAAAAATGAATTGAGCTGTACACCTTCCCCTTCTCTAAGAATGGTATTTAGAGTCTCCTCAGGGTGCTCAAGATCAAGAGGACCAACAAATTTGGCTAGATATCCCTTTAGAATCTCAACTTGCCTTCAAAGCATTCAGAGTTCAATCTCATCTTGCTCCATGTGCCTGAGAACCTCTTTGACTCCCATAGTCATCATCTATCGGGTTGAATCTCATGTAGGCTTTCCCAACATAACATCCTTCACTTCATAATGCTCTAGACTAACAACTTTTGCATCTATACCTTTAGGAGGGAGATCCACTTGTGCAAATAAATCCTGGTTCTGTATGGTAGTGACAAACGCGAATGGCATTGCATCATGTAATGAAGACTCAGGTTTGTTCAAGATCTCCGCAGTATCACAAATATCATCCTCTGAAGCATGAAACTGAGGCTTAGCACTCCTCATTATCTCCTTTTGGAACCATCTCAGAATGTGTTTCTCTACAACCTTAGCTCTTGATGACGAAAAGGTGTGTTCAACTACCTCCTTCCCGTTATCGCTTTTGCTTGGAGTTGCCTCTTGTTGTGAGGACTCTCCTTCTATAACTTCAGTCTCTGTAGATCTCATGGCTTGCTCCTCATTATCTTGGGAAGGCTGTTGTGCATATTCTACCATCTGTCCCCCTTTTGATGCTTCATCAGTAGCCCTCAGCTTTGGTTGCTCTTGTGGTGATGATTCCTTTTAAACTTGTTCCTCTTCTGAACTTGGAGGTGGGGGAGTTACTAAACCCTTATCTACCACCATAATCTATGGTAGAGATGGAGGAGTAAGATCAGGACCCTGTGTATCTGGCAACATCTATGTCTAGTCTTCTTGTTGGAGTTCACCTGTAGGGGTGTCTCTAATCTTATCCCCAACCAACTCTATACCCACAGGCATGAAATCAAAATCGATCATGGAGAAAACATCCTCACCTCCTTCCCTTTTCTCATTCACCCAATGATGCACTTCATCTTCTAAAGAAGAGAGTTCTAATGGTTCTACTTTGGTGGATGGTGGGGTACTGGTGGCACTCTTTCTTCTTTCTAACTCTGAAACTTTTTCTAACTAAGTTCTTCTTTGTAGGGGTACTTGTTCCTCCTCCTCTTCTGATTTTGTTTCTTCCTCATCTTTTCCTTCCTCCAGAATAGTTCCAGGAATAGATGGATTAGGTACTAATGTTTTATTGATCGTTTTCCTTTTCTTCATCTTAATCTTGATCCTCTTATGTTTCTTGGAGACAAAAGGAGAAGGGGGCTCTTCTTGTATAGGAGGAATGGAGGCTTCTAGAATCTCTCCCTCTTCTGGTTGGCTTGGCACAATAGGAGGCAACTGAGGTTCATCTTGGATTTGAGAGGCTCCAATACCTTGGGACTCTTGTGAGCTATGTTCATGCTACTGGGAAGACACATGTTCTGTAACCTATTTTATTTGAATCCTCTAAGGAGAGGTTCTCTTCCTCTTTCCCTTCCTTTCAGGAAGGTGATAATATCCCATTGGGTGATCAAGCTGGTAGACTGTCTCTAGCCTAATAAGAGACTAGAGCGCAAAGATAGGAACTATGATTTTCCTTCCCTTACCCCTTTCTAGGTGAGCATGTGCATGGAAGATTACATTATCAGGATTTGGATCAAGTGGAAATGGTTTCTTGATCCAATCCTTTGTCATTTTAATGACATGTCTCACTCGATGATTAATGTCATCTCCTTCCTCTCTGTCAACCTCTGCATTTAGAATGGGTCTTTCATTGACTTTATCTGCATTGAATAGGGGATCTAGTAATTCTTTAGAGTCTTGTAGCCTTATCTCATTAGGGATATTCAAATGGAGAGCCTTTTCTACTAAATACAAAGTCATCCTACAATAGTCCGTGATGCAAACATTATAGTCATTTGTGGCGTTCATCCAATGATCTTCAATGGCATCCTCATGATGGAAGTCCTTTCCTGCCATGCTTTCCACTTTACCTACATTGTCAAAGTATGGCTAAGGAGAGTTGTATTCTTCAAGAGGATAGTTCTCCCATTCCCACTCGAAGGTCAGAATATCCTATTTTCGCTTCACTTGATATGGCCCAATGACCAATGGCCATTCCTAGCATGGTCTCCATTGCCTCTTTATCTTCTCATAGGCCGACTCAATTTGCCCAAAAATATCCAATAGTACTAACTTGTCACTTGGGTATCTCAGAAGCTTCTTAGGATTTATAGATGCACCACCCACCTGAAGATATGTGAATGTCTTGAACTAGATGAAGTAGGCTCCGAGAGCCATGATCTATGCTTTGGCTTCATCAGATAACCTCTTCCCATAGTGTCCCTCAATGAATCAAATGATCACAAAGATGAATGCATCATTCATAATCCTATACTCCTTGCTCTGCGCCAAGAGCTTCTTCTTCACCAACTGAGGGTAGACTATGTATGGCCTGGCATTGGGGTCTTGCATACTACCTTTCTTATACAAACTAGGATAGTTCATTGCCTTCGTTGGAAGTAGGTACACCATATAAGAAGTCATATAAAACTTCTTCTTGTCCTTCACCATCCTCACTTGATCACACAAGTTTTTGCTTAGTGCGGTGGCCCAATCTAGTGGTATCCTTGCATGTTTTATGGTCTTAATGAAGTTGATCATGAATGTAGTGAGATGACTCGCTGCAGGTAAGTCCATGACTTTGCTTAGGAGAATGGTAGATTATTCGATGTCATCCTTCATGTATCCCCAAGTCATATCCACTTTGTTGGTTATCCTTCTTCAAGGAGGCTTCTTAATCAGGTATGAGGATTGCATAATGTCAATGGCTTTGCTGATGCTCCCTATACCATCTCTCAGCCACTTCATAGGAAAGTCAGATTAACTGGTCTACTCTTGGGAGGTGGAAAACCTTCTCAATGTTATTAGGTCACAAATCTAGTACCACTTCCCCTATTATGCTCTTGACCACCCTCTCATCAGGAACAAAGTGTTGTGATAGGGCCATGATTAGTTCAGTTGATTGCACTGACATAGGATGTGACGCTGCACTCACTAATTTGGAATGAATCAATGCAGACACCAAGGTTGATCTCTCTGTCAGCTTGTTGCAAATTCTTAAGAAATCTCCTAGATTCATGTGTCCGAGGTCAGTATCTCTGATCTTAGCATAGTCGTCATGGAATCTTAATTTTGAAGGTACTCCTTGGAACTTGAAAATGATCAGCTTGGGTGCTACTCCGAATGAAGATGCTATTTGGTTATGTTACCTGCATATTGCAAGAGAAAGCATTTATTAGTCCATAGGTAGCGTAAAAGAATGAAAAAAATATAAGTAAAAAATCCCCCTTTGGGGATTCATTTAGTTTTTATTTGAAAATTATATATATAATTTTTTTTTGAATTTTAAAAATTTCAAAAAAATGTTTGTGTGTGGAGGGAAATAAATAAATAAAATAAAATGTGCAAGGTAGGAGAGACCACATGTCTTGGTGTGCGCAGTGCAAATTGGGCACATGCAGTGTCGAATCAATGCGCAAGGTGCAAGACTGGACGTGGGGCATCGACCCCCCCGCAGCTTATGTTCAAGGTTTGATATGGGCGCCGCAACTTGTATTGCACGAGCATAAGCATAATGGCGCCACAACCCTTTGATGGTGCAGGTGCATCATGTAAGTGGCGCCGCCACTGCAGCTTGGATAGCGCAGGTGTAAGCGCACCCTTAGATGGCATGGGCAAACATTTACCTTATGCTCTGCGCTCAACTCCCATGAACACAACAACACAAAAAATGAAATCAAATGTTTGAAGACACATATAGGGTTATATAACCCTAGCATCAGGTGGGGGTTGCGCGATGCAGCTCGACGCATGCACCGGTGTGCGGTGAGTATCGCACCCGCGTGCTCACACATGCTCTTGAAATTATTATTATTATTATATATATATATTTTCAATTTTTCAATTTTTTTTTGTATTTTTACAATTTTTGACTCTAGAAATCTAACTTCTAACTGGATTTTCTTCTCCCGACTCTCGAACTATGAGTCCGAGAGTCAAAAAAAGTAGGGGGTCCCCATTCCTAGTGAGTAATGGGGCATGTGGTGTGGACACCACAAAAATACCTTAGATTTGCCCAATGTTTTCAAAACTGAATGGATTAGGATTGTTTTGAGTAGGATTCATGATAGTTCATTATGGTTAGATAATTGGCCAATCAAAATATGAAAGAGAATAATCCATAGGGTAACAAGGTATCCAAACCTAGATTGACCAAAGACTACGAGAAGTGAGTCTAAAGAGGTTATTGAAAAGAACACAGGGGTTGTGTGGAATAAGAGGAGAATGACCATAGACACCATCACATATCCTCTGATAGATTTTGTAGTAAGGGTAATTGCACTTAAGTTTTACCAATCAAGCATATTGAACAGTGTACCTGGTATTGTAGTGGATATAGGTTACAAAATTGTGAAGAAGGATCATACATATGATCTTGCTGAGCTGTAGCTACAAAAATTGATTGAAAACCTAGGAGTAATAAGGAAAACAAGGAGTGCTCAGTGTAAATTTGGATCTATTTTGATATGTATCTTCTTTTATGTTTAGAACACATTTCCTAAATTTGGCACTATGACATGGAAGACAAATAGGTCTATTGCAGTCCAAATAGGAGAGTTCATTCAACAATTAGGTGAAAATTTTGAGTTAGTAATGACCAGTTACTTTGAGGACTTCAAGCAATCCATGAAGAAGAGATTGAGGATTCTAGTATCATCAGTGGAAAAACATTATGGTGATGTTTGTTTACTAGTTGATGTTGATTATACATTTGTTCAAGCAGAAACTCCAAGAGTAAGATGGCTAAGGCCATTAGGCTATGAAATTAATGTAGATGAGGCCTCTACAACAATAACAACATTACTTGTAGAAGAAATAGACAAAGATGCCAAAGCATTTGGTAATTATGAGATGGCCATATCTAAGATTACTAGAGAGTTAAAAATTGCCTCTATCATCAAAAAGAAGGATAAAGTGGGAAAGAAATTGAAAGAAAAATTCAGTGAAGGTGCCGAGTAGGAAGAGGATGAAGAGGAAGAAGACATTCAGATTCAAGCATCATGTGCATTGACACAAGGAAAGGGTGAAGATCAACAAGAGGAATAAACAAAAAATGTAGAAGGTGTCGAGCAAGAAGAATCCAAGGAAGCACCTATTCCTACTCATCAGTAGAAGAGAAAGGCTAAGGAAAAAATAATGACAAAACCCAAGAAGGTTGCTAAACTAATCCAACCCAAACCTACAACGCTTACCATAAGGGCTAGTGCATGTGTCATTGCACAAAAGGATAAAGAGAAAGCCAAACCTATAGAGTAGGAAGGAGGAGCACATAAAAGACCAAGGAGAAAATGCTCAAGTTGAATTTGATGAGGAAAGAACTGAATCTGATGATAACAACAAATTCCAAGTGGTGAGTCATAATCCATCTTCAAATCTAGATAACCTATGTGAGAATGTTAGAAATAATGCAAATTTATCAGGATTTTCTCTCATTGATTTTGAAAATCTTGGAAAAGTTGAAAAGAATCAAGTGGAGGAGGCAATATATACTATGATGGCTACTTTCAAGAAAGCTCCTCTAGAGATTGCCAGCTCCATACCTAAAAGCCCATATGAAAGAATTGAGCAAAAATGACACTATTATTTAGATACTGAAAGGAAAATTAAAGAAACTACCCTCACTCAAGTTATGCCTGAACTTAGCAAGGCACAAATTGCTAAAGCCATAAAGAAATATGCTATTAAATTTGTTCCTAAATATAGAGCCTTCAACATATTACATAATAACATAGAAGATGTTGTAAAGAAGACTATACAGATGTGGAAAATTACATATGGGTTAGCTATAGTTAAAGCAAGAGAACAAGAGCCTATTAAGGTAAAGACGATGAAGAAGATGACAATAATGAAGGCACAATTGAGGGAGGTACTAAAATGAATGTAGATGATTAGGCAACAACTAAGAAAGAGCAACAACAAGAACAAAGTGTACAAGATACACAAATGCAAAATGTCAACCCTCAACAAATAATAAGTGTGAGTACTGAAACTATCACAATAAAGGATTTTTCTGATCTCACTACTTAGAATATCAATCCCCTAATAGAGGAAGACTTGAAAAAGATACTTGATCAATCTATAGGACAGGCTAAATTGTGTGACAACCCTGTATTGGTGAGTGTAGATGAAATTTAGAAATTAGTGACTAACACTACAAGGGAGGAGGTGAAAACACAAGAACCACCTATAATTACTCCTCAAGTCACTAGTGTACAATCTTCAGATAAAGTACCAAAAGTTACACCAAAAAAGGTTGATACAATTGGAGAGGATAAAGTGGAAACTCAAGGCACGACTGAAATACAGAGTCAAATAGGTCAGATAGATTCATCTGCACCTCTAGCACAAGTTCAAGGTGCAATCCAAAGAAATGTGGTGGAAAAGGACAACCCTGAAGAGACTGAGTTGACACCCAAGCCAAAGGAGCTAGCAGTAATTTAAGCACTAGTAGCTTTACCAGAATTTGGCACTCCTTCCAGTCACACTCTTTAGAGGTTGAGCATAGATGCAACACCTTTGTGATTCTCAGTGTCGAGTCCAAGTTCATCAAAGGAAAAGGAGGTAATAACATATGGAGATGTAAGCCTAGATGAAGAAATCCAAAATATGATTATGTCACAATGATGATAGAGCATATGGGTATACTTCAAGAAGCCCTGGCTAGAAAGAAACATCAAGAACTGCTCAAAAGGGAGCATAGGAAAAAGAAAGCTTTGCTTGGTATTAAACATATATTCTTGGATACATTTAGTCTACCTACTCTAGATGAAACAAAGCCACTCATTGAAAAATTGACAAACATGGTGGAAAAGTTAAGTGATGCAGACCTTGATACTAATGCAAAATTATTAAAATGGTCTAAAAAGGAATTTCAAATAAAGTGAATGAGAAAATATCTAGTGATATAGCACTTACACAAGTTGCATTGGAAACTAAGATAGAAAGTGTAAAGATGGTACTTGAGAACATTTTCTCTCTATACACCAAACTATGTAATCCTACACTCTTCACACAAGAGACAAGGAGTCACATTTTGAGCTTGGAAAGTTAAATAAATTCATCAAGTGCAAAATTGCCCATGACTCCAACTCAAAGTGAGAAACATTTCAGGACTTTATTGCAAACCTAGAGTTAGCTAGCAACATTATCTGTAGATGAAGCCAACATAAGGGCCAAACTGATAAGCATCCAAACTACATTGACTCCTCACATGGAGATTTTGCACAAAGAGTTAGGCTATGTAGAAAATCTTATGAAGAAAGACCCTAATCTTTCTACATTAGATGGCCTAGATCACCTTGCTGCCAAGCCGGCCATCCAAATTAAGTCTTTGGAAGTAGCTTGTGACAATTGGGATGCCACTCTTAAGATTATCTTTGAGGTCCATAAACTTTTCTTGGACAAACACACTATTAGTGTATAACCCATTGACATCAGTGTCAAAAAGGGGGAGAAAGTTAGCTTAAGCAAAGGGGGAGAAAGAGATCTAAGCTAAGAAAGAGTAAGAGCATGGGGGAAAGAAAAGAACAACAAGCACAACAAGCAAGTACAAGAGTATCAATCGAGGCACATCTACTCAACAAGAGTAACATTTTGAGTACAAAACTAGATCTAACAACTTGGAGGGAGTTATAAGAGTTTGAGGTATTAGTTGTTGCAAAATTTTGATATTTTAAAATTTGTATAGAAGCCGAATAAGAGATATATTATGCTCATAAGAATAAAAGTATTAATGCATGATCAAGTGTTTTTGACACTCATGTCAAAGGGGGAGATTATTGATCTCAAATTGGTTTTGAATAGCGAGTGTCTATACACTTAAGTTATTTACTTAGTTCATGCCGAACAAGTAGTATATGCCAAGCACAACATAGAGCATGCTGAGTTGCTCAAGAGTTGAGCAAACAATGTATGCCAAGTGATTTAGGATCTAAGTAAGCAGTGCATGCCAAGTCATTTAGATGCTGAGTCACAGTATAGAAATCAATATATGTCGAGCATCAGAGACTTCAGATGCCAAGTAACATAGTTTCGTCATAGTTGTTTGTAATGGCACAAACTACTATATAAACCATTTTAAAACTGACTTACAGATTGAATTACGATATTTTGGTGATAATGATGAATCTTAAGTTGAAATACCTATGAATTACATGCATCCAATAAGGTAAAGGGAAGGTTTAAGTGGCAAAATGGATGAATCACAACTGTTGATTCATACCTTACCCTAAGTCACCCATGTCTTCTCAAGGAAGACAAACCCTAAACTTCTTATGAGCGTGAAAGGGAATGAATGAATGATCAAGGAGAGTTTTGCATGCATAAACCAGGACATTCATGGTGACTAAGGTATTATGATATGAAATTGCATTGCAAAATCAATTAAAGGAGAACAAAGGAAGGAAATAGTGAATAGCAGAAAGACATATAATCAAGAAGGATCAATAATACACCAGTTCAGAGGTGATCAGTCATCAAGCAACAAAGTGCTAACTACAGGATCAATGCTAAGACATTCTACTAGGTGAATTGGTTAAATCTCTTAACAGAGTAGTCCTAACAGGTTGTAGTGAAATCCTTTAACAAGGTGCTTACTTTATTGTGAGTTAAAGTCCTTTAACAAGGCACACTTTTAATAGGGTGTTGAAATCCTTTAACAGGGTAAGACCTAATAGTCTTCGTAAGCCTTTAATAGGGTAGACCTTTCATAGGGTAGATCATGTCTTATGATCAAACATTGTAACCTTCATTGGATACATTTTATTACTGTAGTAGTGAAGATTTGTGGGTGTCATCCCCACCCTAGTTTTGCCTTCTCATTGGAGCATTTTTGGGAAATCATATCTAGTGTCATATATGTGTGAATGCTTACTTGTTTACGTGATTTAGATGTACATGCTTTACATGCTATTTCAGTTTACTTATTAAATGTATGAGATGGATGTGTAGTGAATGTTTTATGGGTTAATAGTTTAAAGCACTGATTCACAACACCACCCCCCCCCTCTTAGAAGTTTACCTTTCCTATTATAATTCCAACACTAAATAGTTCACTAGTATTTAACATTTCATATATAATAGAATATCATGAAGGAGGTGATGGATATGAAGTTGTAGAAGTAAAATGGAGTATTCCAGTAGCTAGTTCGGCTACAAAGGAGATTGAGGAGATACTAGACAGTCATGTTGGAAAAAGTATAAGGAATAGAACTTATGTACTTGGTCAAATGGAAAGGGAGACCAATAGAAGATTCATCATGGCTAGTAAGGGATGAGGTTAACTGTCTTGGTTTTCCTCTAAATTCTTGAGATGTGACAGGGTGAGTTCTCAAATTTCTTTGGTTGTCTAATACATGAGCATCCTGGGTGTAAGAGATATCTTGCATCACCCAAAAATAGTTCCCTTTTGTTTATTGAATAAGGGTTGTCTCAGTGTAGAGTTTTTGTCTGTAAAGGCTTGCTACTTAGTAAGTCGATCATACAAGCTCATAATGTCCTAGTTTTAAAGGTGGATGTCATCTTGGATACATTAGGCTACTAGTTAAGGCTTAATGCCATATCATGAATTTATTGTGGAGTTTTGGTGTGCAATTTTCGTATAAAAACTTAAGGCTCACCATTGAAGGCCTTAGAGGCCCCTGATGGGCTCCAAAATGAGGTCAATTAGAGATTGTGTGAGTCAGGGCCTTGTAGATCAGAAGCTAAGGATTTTGAAAGGGGGTTATAATAGACAATTGAAGCTATGATTCAAAAGTTATGGCCTTCCAAAGTTGGGTAGACCAAAATTTCTAAAATAAGTGTCAAAGGTTTATTAGGTCGACTCTATATGTAACACTAGAGTTAATTAGTTTGAAGGGTTAGGGTTTGATGTCCAAAAGCTTCCAGGGCGGTGTAAAAATGCTTATCTAAGGAATGCTTGTACATTGTCTAGGACAACTCTAGGTGTTAGTTCGTAGATTTGTGTTGTAAAATATTGTAAGGAAGGCACCCATGTGTGTTTGCATGTTGTATTTCAAAATTCTATAGTTTTGTATTTGCAACGATAATAAGAAGCCCATATTTTGTTCTTGCAAATTGCTATTATTTTTTTGTTTCTATTATGTATTTGTGGTATTAAGGGGGGCATCCTTCATCAATGTTATTGTGCATGGTTATATTTCTATGGTTGTTGCATCTTATGATTACATGTTTCAAATTTGTTAAAGTTATTAAAAGTTATTTTGAACAAATAACTGCTTCACCTCCCCCCTAGTTATCTTGGTGGACTTTACTTTCTAATAGTGTTATCCTTGCTTGCTCTTAATAATGAGTGAGACATGACTCAAGATTCTCTAGTTACAATACCTAGCATGCAAAAGATTCTATTTGATAGTTCATTTCCAAATCCACTTTCTTCTAATAATTCAATATATATTTGGCACTATGGTTGTAGTTGTAATATCCTTATATCATACAAGAAAACTTAGATGGCTTTGTATTTCCAAGATAACTTATGGGTAACACTGGAAACAAGCTTTTGTGGTGTGCTAAAAGGAGACCAAGTATTGAGTTTAGGACTCAAAAAATAGTAAAATATTATTATTAGTAATTTAGGATTTTTTCTAATAATGAATTATGTTTTATTTGTGTAATTAAATATTTATAATTATACTTTACTTACTCTTGCTTGGTGTTATCACATTCTACTTTATGCATGAGATCCACCTTTTGTGGATATGTAATTCAACCCATCATGAATGATAACTCATCCATTTCTTATCTCCTAATTATCACACTTGCCTATATATTCATGCACATCAACATTATGTTTGAAATAGATGTTGATGTATTATTAACATTGTTAAATTTGGTCGATTATTGATCATATCATTTACCTTTCTCTTTTGTACTCTTCATTTAACTTTTAGATCTTGAAACTTTATTTTCTTTCCTTAGGTAAGTGTTGACACTGTATCAAAGCTTTCTCCAAAGTCTTACATGGTATCTGATCTAAATGATAATTCTTATAGGTTGTAAACCACTTTTTTTTTTTGTTTAAATTGGTTTATTCATAATTTTTTAATCTCGGTGTTTTGTATTTCTATTTCATATGCATGTATGGTGAGGGATGAAGCCATTTTCACTTGCTTGCAACATCTACATGATGTATCAATCCTTACTATTCTCTATTATGGGTATATGTTGGTCAATAATGATTGATCAAGAAAGTACAATACACTTTTCATAAGGTCTGGGAAAAAATTGCTTAACTTGTCAAGCATTTTTTAGGTTGATTCATCAACCATTTCCCTAGGTTGACTTGTCAAGTATGTTTAGGGTTAACTTGTTAACATGACATGACTCATGTAATATTGGCTTAGGGTTAGGGTTTTTCAAAAAGAGAATATATAGCTTCTTGTAGTGGTATTGAGTTACAAGGGAGATTGAAGATTGCAATAGGTTGAACTTACTAGATAATAATGTTGGATTCTATGTTTGGTGGAGGTAGCCGAGGATTGGGTGAACCACGTTAAATCTTTGTGTCTTTTGTTCCATGTACGTGTTCTTTTTTCATTTGTAGTATTGGTTATATTTGCTTGCAACTATTATTTTGATATATACATGTATGTACATGCTCAACTTTTTTATGCAAGTTTTAAAGTATCAAGCATTATCTCCCCTTAATTAGTAGGATTGATCGTGTCCTTACACATATCTTAATGGTGAAAGAGAGGAGGTCACATTCAAACCTAAAATTAAATCTAAACTTATATTTGTCATATGAGAGGACAAGTATTTGATTGACTACCTTTTTAAGATTCATCAAGATGACATGAGTTTGTAAACCATATTTGAACATGCTTATGATTGTTGCAACTTTATTGCATTCTAGTTGGTCATATTTCAATACGCATGCATTCATGTAGGTCAATGATGTATTTTTTTTCACGATTTCACTAAAGGGTGTTTTAAGGTTTAGGATCCTTGCAAATGCGTATGCAATGACAATTCAATATTGATTAATTTCGAATATTATTTGTAATCTTGAATATGATATTTGTATTCACCAAACTCCAAAGGGAAGAACACACACACACACACACACACACACACACACACACACACATGATTTTGATGTCTTTCCTTGGGATTAGATCTACATTATAAGTAAGAATAGACATATCCATGAGTGAACATGTTTCCAAAAGGTGGAGACATGCATGTTTAGGGGTATGTCTCGTGAAAAAGTTGTCTCTTCATGCCCGATCTCTAATTGGGTTTGAACCCTTAACAACTAAAAATGATTGCCTTAATAATATATATATTGTTGATCTCTAAGCCTATGTTGTCTATTAGTGTCCAAAAATTTAGTCATTTAATAGGAAATATTACATGATCATTACTACAACCGAGGTATCTAGTAGAGGTTGAGCATACAAAGCTCATATCGAGCAAGATAGTGATTGTCAAGGATTTAGTTGAGATCGATAACACATCTACACCAAGCAATATAGTTGGAGTAGAGAACATTAAAAATTTAATTATTGACAAGCAAACAAGTATATAGGAGTTGAGTGAAAGTATGAATGAGTTCACATGACCGAGTGTTAGAGAATTCAAGTGCCGAGTAGTTCAGTTTTGTCATATGAGTTTGTAATGACACAAACACATATGCAAACCATTTTGGCTGACTTCTCTATGAAATTTAATATTTGTAGATCCAGCTAAGGAGTTGATCATGTGTCATTAAAGAAGGTAATGATCCAAAGATATGTAATTCAACCAATCAACAAATCATATAGAAATAGAAAAAGATGGTGAATTGTAAATCGTTGATCAAGATCTAGAACCTTCACAGAACATCTATTTAAGGAGGATTCCAACCATAGGATCAATATGAGTGTATGCATGAATGAAGAAATGAGTGTGCATATGTGCGTGTGAAGAGAAAAACACTAAGTTTGAAAGTAGATCGAAAAGAGGGAAATTAGAGTAGTGAAGGACATAAAAAAGAGACCAGATTAGGAGATTGAATTAGAGACATAACAAAGAGGAGAACCATGATTAGCTTACAAAGAAAATCAAGGGTCAAGTACTAAATCAATCATTGTTAATTGAGTTAGGGTAAATCTCTTAATGTAGTGGTCTTAACAGACCTATGTAAACCTCCTAACAGAGTCCTTACTTCTTTGTGAGTGTAAAATCCTTTAACAAGGTGAGACCTAATAGTCTCTAAAGATTTTAATAGGGTAGACCCCTCATAGGGTAGATCATATCTTATGATCAAACATTGTAACCATAACAGGTTAACTTTATTGTTGCAATAGTGAAGATTTATGGGTTTCATCCCCACCCCAATTTTACCTTCGCATTGAAGTGTTTATGGGCTACCAAATCATTGTGTTATGTGTTAAACATTTCATGGATGTGTAAATTTCATTTATATTTCAACATTATAGTTTTAAATGTTAGATCTAAAGTATGAGAGGTTATAAGTGTGAATTCAACATTTTGGTTTATAAGTTAAAGTTTAAGATCTTTATTCACCCCCCCTCTCAGTATCTTGTTTCCCATTAATCTTCCAACAATTGGTATCAGAGCTCATCTCTCTTGTCAGTAAGCCTAACAACTTAAGAAGATTAGATCATGGAGATAGAAGTGTATAAGATGGGAAAAATCATTGAGAACCATATGATTGAGATCCATATCATATTACAACAATTAGAAGCATCAAAAGAAGAGTTAAGGATAACCTTGCAAAGAAGGAAAGAGGTAGCTATTCAGAAAAATGACACACAATACAAAGAAGTTGACACAAAAGGACTACTTAACAGTGGAAAGACTGGTAATAACGATGAAACATTAACAAAAGTACTGAAGAATAATAATGCTCTAATCAAAGAAGCAAAAGATCTAAAGAGAGAACATAAAATCCAATCAATTACACTATGTGAAGCAATGGAACAAAAGAAGAAAGAAATGGAAGACAAGCTCATGGACCAAGAAGACAAAAGGTAGATGGCTATGAGACTTGAAGAGAGATCATTTAAAGTAAAAAAGCTCACAAACAATCAGCTGGATATGGTAAATCAAATGATAACTACCAATCGGGAAGCAAACATAAAAGACTTGGAAATCACAAACCTAAGGTCACAAAATGAGCAATTGAAAAGTGTGTTGAGGCATGAAAAAGAACTTATGGAAAGAATGAACAAACCAAGTGAAGCTATCAAACACTTTGAAGAACTATTGAGGTCACCTAGAGTAAGTGATACCTCTGGAACTGGATACAACAAGTGATTTTCATCTACTGAAATAGAAGAATCATCAAAGGGTGGAGAACAAAGGAATTCTAAATCCAAAGGCAAACCTACATGTCATCAAATTGGTAAACTTGGATAGACAAGAAACATTTGCAGGAGTAAGAATGGTATGCAAAAACCTAAGTCTACTAGTAATTGTTCTAAATGAAAAAAGGTAGGACATGAAGCACATGAATGTAGATAAAAGAAAAATGATTCATTCACTACATTCAAAGGACACTACTATAACTATCATAAATATGGACATAGAGCTTATGAGTGCAATTTCAAGAAAAAACTTGAGTGGACATCTAAGAAGTAGGTTCATGCATCAAGGAAAGGTAATTCCTACAATTGGGATTACAACACATGGTACAGTTGTCACTATTATGGAAAATATGGACACATTGTAGAGAACTGCATCAAAACACATTTAAGAGAAAATTACAAGAAGTGGCTAAGTGGAGAAATAGTATGTTTCAGCTGTCTCAAAGTTGGACATATCGGTAGAAACTACAAAACTAGAGCACCAACACTAAGTAATGGAAATGAAAAAGTTGAAAGAAAGAAACATGGATAAAGATAGTGAGCGCTAGAAGTAGTGGAGTAGACAAAGAAGAGATCACCCAGTCCAATGGATTAGGTGATCACTCCTCATCTAAATAAACAAAGAAGTTATGCAGGAACTACATATTTAATGTTACATTTTACATCAGTTCCTAGTATAGAAGTGTTAAAGGTTTATATCTACATAAGTAAAGATGCATTAAGAACAAATTAGAAGGGAGAAGAAAATCATAGAGTACCGAGCATCAATGGAACAATCTATATTGACCGAGCTTTGTTGCATAGACTGAATGATCAAGGGAGTTGATGTAATGACCGAATGAATTAGTGTTGGCCAAGTGAGGTAACCTTGACTGTGCAAGAATGGAGACCGAGCTAGCTCTCATGCACCAACCAAGTATGAAGGCATTAATTATAGACCTAAAACAAAAATTTGAAGGTATTTATCAAATTTGAACATTCATTTTCATTCATCAAGTGATCAAAGAGCTCATGAGATATTTTAAGGCAATTTTAGTGACTAGTGGAAGAGAATCATAACATAATATCAACAAAATTGACAAAAAAAGTAAGTATTACTCTCAATGCCGAGTTGATTATTCAGTGGAAATATTGCAAAAGGATTTGTTATTGTAAAACCCTAGTTCATAATGGCATTTGGAAGCAAAATGTTGAAGGACATCAATGCACAAATGTAAGAAATGATCAAAGTTTGTTAGAAATAGATAATACAAAGAAGGGCGAGGGGGGGGGGGGGGGGGGGGTGGGGGTGAATCAATATACTTTGAAATTTTTCCCACAATTGAATATTGTTAATTACTTTATAACTTGCATATGAAAGTAAAAAAATAATTTTGAACAATAAATATAACCATGCACATAGAGAACTCATAACACCATTATTTATTAACTAAGGAAACCCTATCCAGGGAAAACCCTAGTGGGGATGATATCCACTAGATGATCCACTAAACAAAAGAATCATGTTGACCCTATTAGGAGTCTATGAAATACATATAGTGTCTCAAGTCCTTATTAGAGGACTAGGCCCTGTTAGAAGCCTCAACCTTGTTAGGAGTTGGTAGATCAAATATAGTTTATGCAAGAAGAGCCCACTACCCTAACATGCATTTATACAATGAAGTTCTTCACAAGAATAGATATACATACAATACTTTCTGACTATTGTAATTCACACTTGTTCTAATCATACATCAGATATAGTTCACATATCATCTCATTGACTTCACATCAATCACCAATATCGCATAGATCACACCTATGTCACACACTTATCTTCATAAGATAAGATCTTTACTTATACCTTGTATATTAGAAAATATTTCCTCAGTTAGCTTTCATGTGTTCACACACTTGATATAATATAAAATAACTTATGGATTAATATCCAAAAAGTCAGCTCATCACGACTTAGTAATTATTTTCTTACGAAAATAATTTCTTAAGTCATGCAACTAAATTCTCTACTATGCTTTGTTCTACTCTATCAAATATCTATATTGGTATTTCAATCGTGGCTCACACTGTGCAGTCTATACACATCTCATTTGTCTCTGTGCTGCTACAAACTATCTAACACTTAGACAATTTTCTAATTCTAAATGCATAAATGAAATGTTGAATAAATGTTGCCATAAATGACAACTCTCAAGATATCTACCTGACCATATTTCCAATAATCTCCCCCTTTGGAATTGATGGAAGCATTTGGGAAAATTGGCTAAGTCCCAAAATGATGTCATACATAACAAAAACAAATAAAAGTAACTACACAAAATTGCCTTCAAAACATAACAATTTTATTCATGTTTTGATGGATCATTACATTCCTTATCACTCCTTTACATTGATACATAAGTGTACTCCCCCTTACATATACAATACATACATACAATTTTCCTTTACATATTACTACCCTTTGACATCAATGGCAAAGGTGTCAAAAAATTTGTTCCAAAAATTGGGTGGCCTATTGTTGATCAACTTGTTATTCTGGAAACATAAAAAAGTTTTAGCTTGCCTACTTTCTTCTTCTAGTTCTCCTTCACTATACTAGAGATACTTAGTTATGTACATAGTGCATAGGATGCCACTTCAACTGCACTCAAGTTAGTATAGGAAAACTTGTCAGAGGAAGTCTTTGCTGAAAGATATTCCTCTAATTGCCTCTACAAAATGCTGATATTTGGAGACAAGGCTTCTCCAAGACTAGAGAACCTTTTTGCTACCTTCTCCTTATTTTATTCCAAGATGTTGATCCTTCTATGGATCTTCTCCACTTTTGTTCTACATTCTTCAATATTAGTCCCAGGGAGCTGTACTTTTGCAGTGAGTGTTTCAAGTTCACTCATCTTACCCTTTACCTAACTCTCAAATTTTGTTAGGTACTTGTATGACAACACATACTATCCATACAACTTATTACCTTCATCAATGTGTTTCCTAACTTCCTTGATGCTTACATCTAGTGCCTTCAAATCATTTCTTGCATTTGTATACACTGTTTCAAATAATGTTGCAATGGCTACAATTGTGGTAACTATATTTTGCATTCTATCAAAGACTTTAGTTAGTGTCTCCTCCAAAGCCTTTATAGATTTGTTCTTCTCAAATAGTTTTCTCAATGAGCTTATCAATCCCTTCTGATCACCATCATCGTCATATTCTACTGCTACTGTTACCACTGCTGCTACTACCATAGGAGTGACAACTGGAGTGGATGTAATTGCAATCTTCTTTTCTTCCTTAGCTTTCTTCTTTTCTTTCTTAGCTTTCTTCTTTTCTTCATCCAATTTCTCAGTTGCTTCTTTGGCTTTCTTCCTTTGCTCTTCCTCTTTCTTATTCTCTTCCTCCTCCTTTCTCTCCTCTTCTTCTTTCTTCTTCCTTACTTCTTCCTCTTGTTTTCTTTTATTTTCTTCTTCTTCTGCTTCTTTTCTCTTCTTCTTAGCCTCTCCTTGTTTTTCTCTACTTCATCATCATCAAAATTGGTATATGTTGTGATATTGCCAACAATGGTTTGGCCAAATGTTGCAAAAGGATTATCCTTCGCATCCACAATTATATGTGTATTATCTACCTACATGGATTCAGTACCCATAACAATGTGTGGGGGTGAGATTTCCTGTTGTTTCTCCTTTGCTTCTTCCTTATCACTAGAAGGTGTAGTGGCTTGTACATACATCGGGCTCTCAGCTTTGGGCTGCACACTCACCTCTGCTATTGAGGTCATGAATTTTACAACCACCTCCTTTGTTTCCTTCTTAGCATCCTCATAATTGCCTCCCATTAGAATAATTTTTCTTCTTTTGTTCCTTAGCAAGGGCTCAATACCCTTCAAAATTCTATTTGAGTCCTCCTTGGAGTTAGTTTCACACAACTTATTTATCATTATTATTTTCAAGTTGTTGTCTTCTTCTAACACTCTTTTCTTTCTATTTAACAACCTATCAAATAGATCTTCTAGAATTTTACTTTGTATACTATCAAGCCTCTTATTTTGTAATATCATGTTTCTTACTGTGGAATTCTCTAACTGCCTTATATCCATATTATTGTACAAACTATAATACTTATTCAACTATACAAAATTGTCATCATTAATAATTTGCATGTTAAGGTTTTCTACCTTAGGTTTCCATGCTTTCTTTCCTGTTGGATTTCTGCCTTCGTGCATTGCTTGCTCCACTAGCCTATCTTCAACTTTATTCTCAGATTCTTCAGAATCACTGACTTGTAGTGTCTTTCTTCTCTTTCCTGGTCTTTTGGTGCTCTGCTTGATCCTTTTCTTGGTGGATGGTGTAGGTTCTTGCTTAACCTTCACTAGTCTCTTTGATTTCCTCGACACAATAGGTAATTCCACCTTTGACTACCTTTTAGGCTGATCAGTTATTGTCTTTGCTGGTTGCACTAGCACAACTACTGCATATGGTGTAATAGGGGCCTATGCACATAGTTCTGCAATGGTTACACCTTCTGAAGGTCCTACAACAACAATAGGAGTTGTTGCTAACACTTTAGACCACCCACTCATCTTCATCTATAGTGAAATTCCCTTCACCTGATTGAACTCTTCTCAAGTCATACCTGATTCCTTAAGGATGAAATCAATTACTTTCTCTACTTTCTTCTTGCTTTCCTTGTTGTGTAGTTTAGAATGAACTATCCTCATATTCTCATCATAGGTTCCCCATCTAGGGCATTTAGTGTCCCTCTCAAATTGAAGTATGATCTACGCATATCCTTGGATAAGTTATGTGCTCATCTCATATCCCATGGTCTCTATGAAATTAAACCTTGGTTCCACAGCTTCCATGTATGTGTTGTCTAACTCCACCATGAAGCATATATCATCCTTGTACTTCTCTACCATGGAGGGAGGTATTATGTACATCTATTTTATTTCAGTTTGGAAACTCTTCATCATTCTATCAATGTCACCATCTTTGACATTCTCCATCTTTGATATGTAGCATCGAGTTACCAATTTCATTACACACTCATTGCTATCCCAATTTTCCACTCATAGGAACTTTCTTGTTGCATAAAAGAATAAATGAGTTAGTAAGGACTCAAATTCAAAGACTGCATTCTTTGTTTTCTTTGCTTTTGCAATGTTATCTAACAACTGCAATATGATAATCTCACACAAATTTACTTTTCTTCCCTAAATTTCTATTACATAAGTTGCATGTAAAAATCTAGCTGGTACTGAGTTAACCCTTGAACCATGGTTAAACTTGTGCCCTAATATCTTGCTCAAAAAATTTCACTCCTTTGTCCTAAATTGAATCTACCTTCATATTCTTTTCATTGAATCTTGTATTTAGGTTTTTCTCTACCATCTTCCTTACATTCTTCTCATTTATGGGATTGCATCCCTCTTTACTCAATCCTGCGACCTTGTGAATTAGGTCATTATCAATTTCAACTTGTACATCACCTAACCAAAACATATCATCATGTACCCTACTCAGAATGATTTGGGTCCAATCGTTATTGTCAAACTCTGTATAAATCATATACTTTACCAAATTCAACTCACTTAGGTACGGATACTTAGACTTCAAGGATAGGTTACTGTTACACAAAGTTCCTGAGTCCTTGCATATATCTTCATCACCTATGCTCTCAATTTTAAATTGCATATAGCTTCTAATGTCTTCAACATGAAGCACATTTTTCAGAACTTGGAAAATGCCCTTAACGGGTCATCCATAAGTTTAAAAAAAAGATATTTCTTGAATACATATCATGGCCTTTCACTCACATTATAAATTGTCTGACTAACCATTGCAATTCAATTGTATGCACTAAAAAACTTAGTTTTAGCTCCATAAAATACCTTAAAATCATGTTTTTAAGGCTTTTGCAACTTTGAGTTTCAAATGCCTTTCTTCACACTTTATTTTGCCATCAAATTTCTCTTCAATTCACTTAAGATACTTTGCATGAACAAATGGTCCACACAATCTTATTCACGATCCTTAAATAATTTCAAATCGAACTGCAGATTAAATGCATATCTACCACAAATTCAAATATTGTCTCCGTTCACCAGTAAACTTATTTTCTGAATTCTCGCTTATTGTGGCATATCTAAGCTTATGCACTTAACCATAGCCTCCTCTCTATGTCCTCTACCTTCTGTCAACTGTGCAACTTCCAACTCACTCTCTAACATTAGTTCTGACCAAATGACACTCTACCTCTTTTGAAACTACTTAATTTAGGTAGGATAAGTCACAAATAATTGTTGACTTCAATGTCTCATTAGGTGCATTGAAATACTATTCCTTCAAAATTTTATAAGATATTTCTGGATCCCTATCTTTCATAAATGCCTCTTTTAATTCATCAACATGTTCCTTAACTGCTTCGTTCTGACTATTATCACCACTATTTCCATTCCTTTGGCCATTTATATTGTTGTTCCTTCTATAGTTAGGATTCCTATTAAAGTTTCTTCTGTCCATTCTGCAATGTCTCACAGTGTGTCTAAAGTTATTACATAATTGACATACAGGTACATTTCTTCTCTGATTAGTTCCATTCTTACTTTCAGGTGCTCTACAATTTCTTGCAATGTGTCCAAGTTTGTTACACTCATAGCACACAAAGTGGTTCTTTTCTCCATTAGGTTTCTCTCCATTATTGGATCTACTCCATGATCTCCCTCTTTCATTACCTATAGGGTTAGTGTTTCTAAACATTCTACTATTTTCATTATTACCATCAAACTTAGGTTTCTTATTATCTACTGCTTTATTTCCATAACCATGACAATTATAACAATAGAAATTAGTAATAGGTTTAAAAGACTTACCTGTGCAATCTCTTTTCATATAGCCAACTTCATTTCATATGAAACATCTACCTTTGAATTTATGTCTTACTTCATTGGGTGGTTCATCTTGCTTAGGTTTGTCAACTAGCTCTATTTTCTTAGGTTCATCATGCTTCACTAACAAATCAACTAATTCAATTTCTTTTAATACTTTAGTAGTTGTTCTTGATTCTACCTTACTCAAATTAGATTCTTTAGGGTAATCAATAATTGGATCTGGTTCTCTTCTAATTTCAACTTTCTTTGCTAATTTCTCTCCAATAAGATATCCAAGTCCTGTATTATCATAAGGTCTCTGGTGAAATATATGTTCATCAGTCTTCTCACTACTGGAATAAAGTTTCTCTAACTGTTTCTTATCTTGTGTTAATTCTTCTTTCACAATATTATTATACTTATCTAATTTTGCATGCTCAATCTTGATAATATCTAATTCAAATGTTACTTGACTCAACTGGGATCTAAGATCTACATTCTTAGTTTTTAGTTCGGGTTCACTCTTACTATCATCTTTCTTAAGACTCGGCTTAAGTTCAACAATTTTCAATTCATGTTTCAAGATCTCATTTTCTTTCTTGAGATTTCCTAATTCATCAATGTTAGTAGTCTATACAAATGATTCCTTGCTAGATTTCAAATCATCAATCTTGTCTTTGAGTTTTCCAATGTAGACTTTTGCATCTTCGTATCTATCTTGCAGGTTATCTCTTTCTTCTGTAAGAAGACCAATCTGTTCAAGAGCTTCTTCAAGGTTTTTCTTTAGCTATTCCATATCTATATAGATCTTACTCAAGCTATTAAACTTATTCAAATTAACTGGGCTAATACTGATTGTTAGAAATAGAATATACTGAGGGTGGAGGTGAATTAATATTCTACAAACTTTTGCCTAGAATTGAATATTGTTAATTACTTTATAACTTGCATATGAAAGTAAACCAACAATGTTGAACAATAAATATAACCATTCACATAGATAACTCATAACACCATTATTTGTTAACTAGGGAAACCATGGCCAAGGGAAAACCCTGGTGGGGATGATACCCACTAGATGATCCACTAAAAAAAAGAATCCTATTAAGGATATTGACCTTGTTAGGAGTCTATGGAATACATATAGCGTGTTGAGTCCTTGTTAGAGGACTAGGCTTTTTTAGAAGCCTCAACCTATTAGGAGTTCTTTCAACCCTATTAGGAGTTGGTAGATCAAATATAGTGTATGCAAGAAGAGCCCACTACCCTAGTATGCATTTATACATTGAAGTTCTTCCCAAGAATAGATATACATACAATAATTTCTAACTATTGTAATTCATACTTTATTTTACATTACATCTTATATAGTTCTCATATCATCTCATTGACTTTACATCAATCATAAATATCACATAGATCACACCAATGTCACACACTTATCTTCGTAAGATAAGATCTTTACTTATAACTTGTATATTAGCAAATATTTTCTTAGTTGGATTTCATGTGTTCACATGCTTGACATAATATAAAATAATTTATGGATTAATATCCAAAAAATTAGCTCATCATGACTTAGTAATTATTTTGTTACCAAAATAATTCCTTAAGTCATACAACTCAATTCTTTGTTATGCTCTATCAAATACCCATATTGGTATTTCAATCATAACTTGTGTTGGACAGTTCATACACATTTGTGGATTGGCACACATCATTATGACACTATCATAGAGCTTTCCTCAACTGCACATAAGTTAACTCTCAATGAGTCATCCGTACACATCTCATCTGTCTTTGTGTTTTTGCAAACTGTCTAACACTTAGAAAATTTTCTAACTCTAAATGCATAAATGAAATGTTGAATACATGTTGCCATAAATGATAACTCTAAACATATCTATCTAACCATATTTCCAACATAGTCCTCTACCTAATTTCATAAGATTTGTAGCCTGGAAAATACTGTTGATAATATTGGAGCTTTATAGTCAATTCCACCCAAAGTCTTGATTGTTCAGGATGTAAGATCCTATTATCTATGCAAAGTAGGAGAATTTGGAGACTTTGATATTATAGTAACTTATGAAAATCTATGTGTTGGTGGAGTATTGAAGGATGAACACAAGATCATTGCTGAGAAAGCGCTTACCCATGCCCTAGGTTTTCCAAAGGTTTTTAAGGTTGAATGGATAAAGATTGTGCTTAGCCACATTCATGACATGAAAGTATGGTTAAAAGATGAGCCAATAAAGATAAACAAGCCATCATCCATAGGATAACTGGATACCTTATCTTGGATCTACTAAAAAGTATAAGGAGCACAATGAAGAACGAGATTGAAAATCTGACGAAGGCAAAGTGGAATGGTTGAGGAATGTTAATTGATGGAATTGAGGACTCATTAGTTTAATTTGTTATTCGTGTGATTGTACACAAGTTTTATCAATCCAAAAAGCTAAACAATATATCATGTGTAGCAATGGATTTTGGCTACAAAACTGTGAAGAAGGATCATACCTATGACCTTGCTGGGATGAAAATTCATCAACTCACATAGAATCTAGAAGCAACAAGGAAAGAAAATAATACCTCTTGTATGTTTGGATCATTATTAGTTTGTATATTTTTCTACGTACAAAATTCTTTTCCTATTATTGGAATAATTGCTTGGGATAGGAATCAACTAGTGATGGAGCAAATAAGTGATTTAATTACTGAACTGAGATAAAAATTTCAAGCAGTAATGGACAATTATTTTGAAGAATTCAAAATGAAGACAAGGAATAGGCTGAGGATTCCTAAGTTTGTCGTATATATTGATTTTGTTTATGTGCAAGAAATTTTGCTGAGGGTAGCATGGCTAAGGCCAATGCCTTATGAAGTGAATGTAGACGAGGTAACTACAATAGTGACTGCACTTTTGGCTGAAGAGATTAAGACAATTTCCAATCAATCCGACATGTATGAAACAATAATTATTGAGCTATCTGCTTAATCTGACACACCTAAGGAAGGAAAACAAAGAAAAAGGAAGAGTGTCAAGGGAGGTCACACAGATGAAGGAGAAGGGTCTGGTCAACCTATAGAGCCGAGGAAGGAAAAGGATAATAGATTTCTATTGCAAAGCCTAAGGAAACTAAGCAGAGAACGATTATTATTATTGAGCTTGTGGTAGAGGCCAACTTGGAGAAGAATGTGCAAGGGACGGTGATACCTCAAAAGCCAAAGGGAAAGGTGATTATCACCAGGTCAAAGAAATCTCAATCCCCTACCAAGAAAGTCATGTGAAGTCTATCGAAGAAAAGGAAATCGACTAAAATACAAAAACATCTAACACAAGAGAAGTCGAGGAGAAAACTAACTATAGCACAAGAGGAGGAGGAAGATGATGAAAAGACTGAGTCTGATGAACCCCAAAAATGTTTTATGGGATTCAAAGATATAAATTATGATTCTTTGAATAATGTTGATTGAGATAAGCTTGAAGAATTTATGATTGACATGAAGATTAAGTTTAGAAGTACACCATTGGAATTGGGAAATGGATTCTCAGTAGATCTGTACAAATGAGTTGATGCAAAGTGGAAGTGGGCACTGGCCACCAAGAAACAAATAAGATAGACAACATTAGCACAAGCTATGCTAGATTTAGGGAGGATTCATATGTTTATAGCCCTTAAGGATTTTGTAAAGAAGTTTATGCTGAGAGATAGGGCATATAAGATTTTGAAAAATAAAGCTCATAAAATTGAGCAAGATAGTATTTGGGTATGGAAAGAAGCATTTGGGGATTGATTACCCCATCTATGGAAGTGAGGGAAGGCAAAGATGTAGTAGAATTTGAAGATGACTACAAACAAGAAGTTGCCAAGCTAACTGAGGAAATTTAACAACTAGTTAGTCAGTGTGAAAAGTGAGAGATTGTCACAATTGAAGATGACACTAAAACCCCTCCACTAAATCCAAATATACTAACATAATAGGAAATTCAAAGCTTAATGTTAGATCAAAGCAAGCTCTGTACTAACCCAATGTTGTTACAAATTATAGATTATCCAAATCTTGACGATAATAAGAGTGGTGATTTTAATGTGACATCAGTTACATAGGATACAAGTGCCGATAAACTTGGTAAAGCTTTAATTGTGTTTACACCATTTACTTGTATGCCTATTTTACAAATAGGGGCAAATTTTGTAAAGGATCTGTGAACTAAATCACTAGCAGAAGAAGTAACACAAAAAGAGCAAGAGGCCACTCAAGCTCTTATTCAATTGCTGAGTGCAAAGGCTATAGAACCCACAACCAAGACATCTATACATTAGGTGATTCCTACACAAATACAACAACTAAGATCAAGATCGAGTGACAAGGGGAAACAATAGCAATCATCACTACCTAATGATACACCCAGATGATCTCAAGATGTGACTCAATCAAGCAAGGTGGATGAATTAATGAGTCTTGATGAGGTAACCACATTACCTATGTATTATTTCAATAACCTAACACTTGAGAAAATGCAAGAGCTAAAAATTCTTTTGAGCCATAAGGAAAAGCAAGAACAACTGAGAAGAGAGTAGAAGAGGAGGTAGGTCTTACATACTGTCAAAGACATTTTTGTAGATGCATTGGAAATCATAGATTTGAATAGTCAACATCCAATTTTGGATCAACTAGTGTATTTAGTTGATAAGATTTAGATGGAAGATATAGAGACCAATGACAAACTGTTACAATGGTCCAAAATAAGTGTTGAGAATAAAGTGTTAGAGAAATTCTCGTAGGAACTTGTACATAGACAAGATGAGCTTTCTACATCAGTCACACAACTAGAAACAATTTCGCAAACCATCAATTCATTGTATCTAAAATTGTGTGCCAAGCAGTTTAGTTTTTTCATATGAGTTTGTAATGACACAAACACATATGTAAACCATTTTGGTAGACTTCTATATGACATTTAATATTTGTAGGGCCAACAAAGGAGTTGATCATGCATCATTAAAGAAGGCAATGATCCCAAGATATGCAATTCAACCAATCAGAAAATTAGATAGAAATGAAAAAAGATGGTGAACTGTAAATCATCGATCAAGATCTAGAACCTTCACAAAACATTAATTTAAGGAGGATTCTAACCCTAGAATTAATATGAGTATATGCATGAATGTTCATATGCACATGTGAAGATAAAAAGACTAAGTTTGAAAGTAGATCAGAAAGAAGACAATCAGAGCAGTGAAGGAATGAATAGAGATATCAGATTAGGAGATAAAATCAGAGACATAGCAAAGAGGAGACCCCAAGATTAGCTTACCAAAGAAACCGAGGGTCAAGTTACTAAGGGTAAAAGCACAGATCGGTGTCACCATTTAGGATACCAAAACTTGTTTTGGTCAAATCTCATTCCTCTATCAAAACTCTTTTTTTTTCAAAAACTAAAAATGCCCTTTTATAGATCTCATATTCAATATCATCATTATATAATTTTTTGAGTGTTTTGATTACTTATAATATGTTATAATTTCAAAATATTATAAGTTGATATTTCAACATTTCAGAAGATTCTCCCTCAAAAAAGGGAAAAAATAGTAAATCATATCAAAAAAATTAAAAAATTATATTTATCTCTAGATGAGAGAGTCCACTTCATGAATATGTAATTTTTTTTTCAAGAAGATGTAGATTTGATAGGGATGTTTTGGCGGGAGGGAAAAACTATTGGATTCAGATAAGGTCGAGCTTGAGTACTTGTAACAACAACAATATACACAAAAAATATATATTTCTTTATTTGTTCCCTAGATATACATGTCATCTATAAGATATTTTAAAATTAGAACAAAAAAGATGATTTGCATATATTTGTTTGATGAGAACTACACCTTATATTTTCTACAGTTAAAAAAAGGACTCCAAAATAAAATAAAATGAATAATTCTTACTCAAAAAAATTAAAAAAATTATAGGCATGAATTTCATCCAATTTTACACATTTCATTAGTTTACATCATCTTAAAATTCTAAACACAAATACCTTTTTTTTTTGGTCATTAATGTTGAACTGTCACATTCTGATATCTTGTTTCTTTATAACAGGTGACACAAGTTTGTGCTTTTACCCCTAAATCAGTTACTATTATTCGAGTTAGGGTAAATCTCTTAATAGAGTGTTCTTAACAGACCTATGTAAAACTCCTAACAAGTCCTTACTTCATTGTGAGTGTACACAAAGTGAGACCTAACAGTCTCTATGGCTTTTAACAGAGCATATCCCTCACAGGGTAGATCATATCTTATGATAAAATATTGTAACTCTAACAGGTTAACTTTATTGTTACAACAGGGAAGATTTGTGGATTTCATCCCTACCCTAGTTTTTCCTTTGCATTAAAGTGTTTATGGGTTACCAAATCATTATTTTATGTGTTGAATCTTTCATGGATGTGATGAATTTTATTTATGTTTCAACATTACAATTATAAATGTTAGATCTCAAGTATGAGATGTTATAGGTGTGAATTTAGCATTTCGGTTTATAAGTTAAAGTTTAAGATCCTAATTCACCCCCCCCTCTCAGTATCCTGTTTCCTGTTAATCTTCCAACAATATATAATAATAATAATAATTAATGTATCTATAATAATAATTTATAATATATAATATATATTACATCTACATGCATATATACATATATGTATGTATATATATCTATATATATGTATCTATACATATATATACATATGTATATATATATTTATATATAGCTATACATACATACATATATACATATAGATACATACATATGTATAATGTATGTATATATATGTATGTATTGATATATATGTATATATACATACATATATACATATGTATGTGTATATATATATATTCATATATATATGTATGTATATATATACATGAATGTTAGCATATATGTATGTATATATACATATGTATATGTATACATATATATATACACATATACATATACATATGTATATATACTTTTATATATATATATATATACATACATACATATACATATATATATATATATATATATATATATATATATATATATATATATATATATATATATATATATATATATATATATATATATATATATATATATATATATGTATGTATGTATGTATGTATATGTATCTATATATATTTTTACATACATACATACATACATACATACATACATACATAGATATATATATATATATATATATATATATATATATATATATATATATATTAGCATGAATGTTGATGATATTCTTTTGGGGGAGTATTCTAAGCATTGGAGAGCATGTGACAATATTGACATGTTGCATTCATGCATATTTTTGTTATTGATGTCAACATAGTAGTAATTCTGTGAAGGCTGAAAAAGTAATAGATAAAGATTGTGATCATATGGAAAACATCTTGATGATTAGGTGACGTGAAGTTAAGGACATGTTCTACTTTGTAATCTGATGACAAGGTTAAGTGCATGTAACCTAAGTTGAAGAGATACAAAAGATATACATGATTTACAAAGATCAGTGCAGAAATAGAGTGCCTGAGAAGCAATTTCTGATGATTGTATTATATCTTCTAATAGATATATAATCTAGATATGTGAAGTTATACAGTGATAAAGGATAGTCTAGTGATGATGTTAGCGAGTGCGCAAGTCCTAAAGTCGCACGTGTGAGACGTTATGTAGACTATGAGCCAATAGTGCTATTGTAATTGAAAAATAATTAATTATCTTATTGTGGTCCTATTATAATTAATTGAGAAAGCTTCAAGGCCAACTCAAGGATTTTTTTTGAGGACGTGGTATAAAGGAAAGTATTTTCCTTGATTGTAAAGTGTGTGTGGAATGTGAAGTGGTCAAAGAAGTGCGCACAAGAGTAGAGTATTTGGTAAATGTGATTAAGCAATCTAATGGATTATTGGATGTGAAGTTTGTGATCTAGTATTGAGATCAGAAGGAGTAGAAGTCTGATTAACACGATAGAGAAAGAGGAAGGACCAATGCAATTAAATACTATTATTTTGCAAGGAATCATACAAAGATCATTTAGATAGTGAGTTTATTAGTCTTGTCCTTGAAGGTGTTTGGATAGTGGGTCCATTTGCCTTGTACAACTCCTTATAGGGTTCAAATCTCCTAACAAGGATTCAAAGTTTCCTAATAGGAATTGATATGTATTGAATGTTTTTATAAACTCCTAATAGGGTCCATCCTCTAACAAGGAATATTTATATTAGTACATCATTTTCTGGGTACCATCCCCATTAGGGTTTTCCCTCTGACCAAGGGTTTCCCTAATTAACATATTTGGTGTTATTGTGCATGAGTATCTTGTTGTGGTCTTTGCTTATATTTCTTATATGATTAAGATCTAATAAGGTTGATAATGGTGATAATAGTTGTATAACTTATTCACCCCCCCTCTTAGTTATATTGGTAGATTATATATTCTAAGAATTGGTATCAGAGCCTTAGGTCCTTGAAGAGAAAGCTTAACAAATTTGGGAGATCAAAAGGATAGTCATCAATTTTAATAACAACTAGAAAGACAAGATGAAGACTCATCTGCTATGTATGGGTCCAGGATATTGTATTTTGACAAAAGACAAAAAAATGATTGTGGAGGAAGAAAATCTTGAGGAATGCAGTGAAGCAGAAAGATATATGTTCATGTGCAATACGAGAGCTAGAGAAGCTCTACTAAAAACCCTTCCTAAGAATGAATATAGTCTAGTAAAGTCAATTCAAAGATCCCATCTAATTTGGAAAGCTTTAGATTCTATTTTCAAAGGGGATACAAATACAAAAAGGATAAGATTGTAGAGTTGGATATGCTTATTTCAAGATGCTAAAATGATGGGAGATGAATCTATAAGAAGTTATGTTGGTAGGATATATGATATTGTTCCAAGAATCAAGTCATATGGTGGAACCAAGGAAGAAGATGAGGTTGTGTGGAAGATCTTGAAAATTTTAACACCACTATTCAAGCAAGTAGCACGAATGATTGAACTTTTGAAACCTTGTACTGATAAGTTCACCAGGGAAACTCTGATTGGAAGATTGGAAGCAACAAAATCATGTTTGAGATAGTCTAGAGACTTGACAAGAGTAGAGACAAATTTCAATGCCTTAAGTATTTGACCGTGTCTATCTAGAAGTACATGCACTCATGGAGATTTTGCTAGCAGTAGTAGAATCACATTTGATGAAGATAGAGAGATTGAAGAAGGTATAGCCCTTCTTGTAAGAAGAGAAATAGATGGTAAAAATATCTTTAAATGTTGGACTTATAATAAATTTGGTTATTATACATCTAAATGTCCTAAAAGAGAGAAAAAATATAAGCTAAGGTTTAAGCCTAGAAGACATGGAAATTTTTTGTATGCTAATAAAGATGAGGAATTTGATGAAAGAGTTCAAAGTGAAATTGATGTTGAGCTAGGATTTGTAGCCATCAAAGAAGATGATCTTCACTTAGAAATTAGAAAGGATAAAGCTCTAGTTCCCCAAGTTGAAAAGAAATATGATTGGATAATAGACAATGGATGTTCACATCACATGACTGGTGATATGAACAAGTTTTTTAAACTCAGGAATTGTGAAGGAGGTATTGTTAGAGTTGGTAACAAAGCAACCTATCAAATTACAGGGATACGATCTATTACTCTTGATGGAAATACTAACACTGATGATGTTTACTTTTTTGATGGTTTAAAGCATGACTTATTGAGTGTTGGACAGTTGGTGGATAAGGTTATCAATTGCAATTCATAGAAAAGACTTGCATTATCAAAGATAAAGATGGTAAGCTGATTGGAATAGGTATAAGATCTAGAGGTAATGTATTTTAGTTGAATCCCATTGAGATGATATGTTTGGTTGCTAAAGTGGATAATAGTTGGTTATGGCATAGGCAGTTTTGTCATATAAACTTTGACAGCATTGTAAAGGTTAGTAGCACATTTGCAGTTAGAGATTTTCCCAAGATTATAAAGCCTACAAATGTTGCTTGCAAAGCGTGTATCATGGCTAAGAAAAAGAAGGTATCATTTCATAGCAAGAAGTTCATCACTACAGAGAAGCTGGAGATTGTTCACACAGATTTGAGTGGTCCTACCAAAACAAGAGGATTCTATGGAGAAAGGTATTTCATGATTTTGTTGACGATTTCACTAGAATGACGTGGGTAGCATTTTTTAAAGAGAAATTTGAAGCATCTGAGAATTTTAAGAGATTTAATAATAGAGTTGAGAATGAATATGGTGTTAAGATAAAAATTTTAAGATCAGATAGAGGAGGAGAATTTACCTCTAGAGAATTTAACATGTTTTGTGAAGAAAATGGAATTAAGAGACAATTATCTTCACCCAAGACTCCTGAGTAGAATGATATTGTAGAAAGAGAAATATATCCATATCAGAGAGAGAAAGAGCAATGATGTTTTGAGAATGATGTATCCAAGACATTTTGGAGAGAAGTAGTCAATACAATAGTGTACACCATGAACAAAGTATAGATCAAAAAAGGTATGAACAAGATCCCTTATGAATTATGGTTTGGTCATTCACCTTCAGTAAAGTATTTCAAAATCTTTGAAAGAAAGTGTTACATAAAGAGAGATGATGATATTGGTAAGTTTGATCCAAGAAGTGATGAAGGTATGTTTCTTGGTTATTCTTTGAAAAGTGAAGCTTATAGATGTTTTAATCATAGAACCAAGACAATAGTTGAATGTGCAAATGTAAAAGTTGATGAAAAGTTTGGAATCAAGGAAAAGATGATGGATTACAATTCTAATGAAGAAGAAGAAAATATTGGAATTGTTAAAAAAAATGTAGAAGTTTTCTTTGAGACTAAAAATGATTTGTAGAATGATGTGCAACTTGTTGAGAAAAAAGGAGAAAGATTTGAACTGAGAGAAGAAGTAAGAGTTGAGTTAGAAACTCCTACCTCTAATAGGAACCTAACAAAGAATCACCCTCTAGAGCATTTAATTGGAAGCAAAGATAGAAGAGTGATGGAAAAAATAGAGTTAATGAGGAATTATGTTTGATTTCTCAAGTTGAACCTAAGAGTGCAGATGAAGCATGCAAAGATGATCATAGGATTCAAGAAATGAAGGAATAATTGGATCAAATTATGAAGAATGGCATACGGGAGTTAGATCCAAGACCTAAAGATAAGAACATTATTGGAACCAAATGTGTATTCAAAAATAAGATGAATGAACAAGGTGAAGTTGTGAGAAACAAAGATAGATAGGTATGCAAAGGATATTCACAACAAGAAGGAATAGATTATGAGGAAACATATGCTCTTGTAGCCAGAATAAAACTAGTAAGAATGTTCTTGGCTTATGCAAAAAATAAGAAGTTCAAAGTCTATTAGATGGATGGTAAATCAACCTTCCTGAATGGAGAACTTGAAGAAGAAGTATACATTGAACAACTTGAAGGTTTCCCTCTGTCATATCCCCATTTTAAGATAGAATTTTACTAATAGTTAGATAATAAAATGTTATTAAATAAATAATGATAATAAAGCTATATTTATAAAACTAGGAAATAATAATTATTTAATCTAATAATATTTAGTATGATATTTTAAATAATTAAAAAATAATAAATTTTTAAAATGTAAATAAAGAAATTAAATTAAATACAAGACACAATATTGTAGAAAGTATGTTAAATTTCTAAATAGAATTTCATAATAAATAATAATAAACACAAATAAGTAAGTAAATAAATAATATAACATAAAATAATATAAATTAACTAAATCTAATGAAAAGTCAAGAGAGATTTAACAAATAGACACGACTCCTTAAAATTAAGATATAAAAGGGAGGAAAGTTTATTTTAGAGAGGGGGAAAAAGGAAGAGGAGAAGAGAGGAGTTCAAAAAGGAAAAATGGAAGAGGAAAGTAGTATCATGAAGAAAATAAGGAAGTGACTTTTTGAAAAGGTATGAATGATATTGAAAGGATGTGAATCTTCAAAAGGGTCATAATTATGAATAGTTGTGAATCTTCAACAATATTGTGATTATAAAGTATTGGGATTTTTTTAAAGAATTTTAGTTATGAAGTGTTGTGACTTTTCGAAAGGATTATGACTATGAAGTGTTGTGACTTTCCAAAGGATTTGTATTATGAAAGGTTGCGACTCTTGGAAAAGAAGAAGGTAAGAAAGGTATGTTTATGGATTATATTTGTTTAATTATGTTTATGTATTTATTTATTTTTATGAATCATACTTGTGGATAGTATTGTGTTAGCTCATGGGTTAACACCATGGATATTAATGAGATTTGAAGCATGGAGCATGGAGATATTACAATCTCCGTTGTCTACCATGGCTGAGAATCAATGTGAACTTGAAGCATGGATCATGTAAGATATTAAGATCTACATTGTCGGCCCAAAATCAATGTGAACTTGAAGAATGGAGTATGTGAGATATTAAGATCTACATTGTCTACCATGACCGATAATCGATATCAAGGCATGGAGCATGGAGATATTAAGATCTCCACTATCTGCCATGGCCGATAATTGATGTGCCAAAATATTCTAATATTGTCAAACATATGCATATGTAGTTGGCCTTGGATAGAGGATGCCCTATTAGGATTAAACATTAGGAAAAAATAACAATTACATGTAAATATAACCAATATCAGAAAAATAATAGATCACACAGAAAATAACACGACACCAAGATTTAATGTGGTTCAACTAATCCTTGGGCTACATCAACCAAACAACAAGTTTGATATTATTATGATCCAGTGATTACAACTTGTAATCCCTTACAGCTCAATGCCACCACAAGAACCAATTTTCGCATCACAACAATGAAACAATCCCTAACCCTAAGCCCTTTTATACAAGTATTTTTACTGCTTTAGGGTTATAATTAATAATTACATGTCAGCCCAAAATTTTGATAAAATAGGGCCCAAATTTTTTATTCAAAGAATTTATGAAGTATGTACAGTACTTTACTGATAAGTCACCACAGACTAACAATCTTCCACTTGGGGACTGATCGGACTCCACACTAGACAACAATCTCCCACTTGAAGACTGATCTTGTAGCAATAACGCAACCACATGGGGCTCCCATTTGATCAAAATACCCTGGACTTTGTTGTTCTATTATTCTTGTTTAGTCTAGAAGACTATTAGAAATATTAATTTTTCCTTGGATGTATTTTAATTGGGATATTCCAAGGATCCCTAAATGTAGTTTGTCCTATTGTACACATGTGAGGACAACTCATTTTTTGTAATTCTTTTATAAGGAAAATAGAAATTCCTCCTCAAGAGGATTATGACACTTGTTATGCACACATTTATGAATGTGGCAATCATTCACATGGGAGTTACAAATAAGTCCTCTTCTCATCTCTTTATAAGAGATGCTTCTCTCTAATTCCAAAAATACACAATCACAATGTATTTTGTATAATGATCCCTTTAGCTCCACATTCTCTCTCTCTCTCTCTCTCTCTCTCTCTCTCTCTCTCTCTCTCTCTCTCTCTCTCTCTCTCTCTCTCTCTCGGACATTTGCCTCATTCATATAATTCACAAGGGGTTTTCTTTGCTTTCCCCTTTCAAAATCCTTGACCCCTCTTTTGTGTTGAACTTGGAAAGCTCATATAAAGTATGGTAATTATGTTCATCACAAACTCTCTTGGATTAATTTATAGTTATTTATTTTTAGTTCATTTTGATTTTATTATTTCTAACATGGTATCAGAGCAAAACTAATCCTTGTTTTGAGTTTAGTGATGAAGGTTAGAGCATACCTTATTTCGACCTAGGTATCTCTATTAATTTTTTTTTTGTTTCTTCTTTTTGCTCTTGTTTTAACAAGTAGCATTTATCAATTTTAGTTTAATACTATTTATTATTATTTTTATTTAAAATAAAAAAATTACATTATTATTTCCCTAATATTTTATTACTTAAATAATGATAACTAATGTTATTTATGACTTACATTATAGTCAATTAGATTTAATTCTATTCATATTATGTTTTTAAATTTAAATATTTCCTATCATCTATTTTTTTAAATATTTAATATCTATATATATTTTTAGAACTTATGTGAATTTCTATTATTTTAAAATCTTATTTATGATTAAACTCTTATTCAATTTCAATTACTATGTCAAAACCTATTCTTTTATGTTTTTTAAATATATAATATTGTCACTACATTTTTTAAAAATATAATATTTCTCTCGCTCTTTTTAAATATTTAATCCTAATATTCTATTTTTTTAAGAAATTGTGAACAATTTCTAATATGATCTTATCTTATCTGTTCACTTTCTAGTTATTTTTTAGAAATTACCTTGATCTGTTCTCCTTTTTCTTATAGAAATGTCCTATTATTTGCTAGCTCTCTCAACTATTTAATCCTACTTTTGTTCCATTCTCTTGTTTTGTTCATATTTTTATCATGATTTTTTTTGCTGTTGAATTTGTGTTTTTCATTAGTTGCTATTTTTTAATCTAAAGTTTCTTCTGATATGCTTTGATGCTTGCCCTTCCTCTCTTCCAAATGGCTCATTTTGGCATAGGGAGGAAGAACACTGACAAATAATTTTTCTTAATACATACTATTTAAAAAAAAATTTCTTTAATCCAAACCCTTGTTAATG
Organism: Cupressus sempervirens; assembly: GCA_028749045.1. Lineage (NCBI taxonomy): Eukaryota > Viridiplantae > Streptophyta > Pinopsida > Cupressales > Cupressaceae > Cupressus > Cupressus sempervirens. Next base: position 775,744,766 of record CM053784.1, on the reverse strand, counting down.
GCGATCACTACCCAACAAAGGAATACTAATATTCCGTTGGATGTGCTTTGGAAATGAAGTCATTTCATATTCTTGTGAGCATTTGCTTCGTTTTGGTTGATCATCTGTTTAGAAGTGATAACTTGTAGTGTGTGCCAATGTGGTACCAAGAAGTTTAATTAGTTACTTCTTGTTGCTAGATTTTGGATTTCAGATAATAATAATGTTCTTTAGGATTCAATGTATCCTTCATGCATGTTGCATGAACAACTCAACAGTTTTTGCAGACTAACAAGTGGAATCCATGGCTTTAAAATTAGCATACCTAGTTCAGTGATCATTTTTGACCTAGAATTTGGTCCAAAACCTCATAATCCTCTAGCTGTCCAGCCATTTTCGATGCAGAAGATGAGTTGCAATGGCCTTGATTTTTTTTTTTTGGGATCTATAATTTTTTGCATCTTCCATGTTATGCCATCCCTTCTCCCTCATCAATCACATGTCTCTTAGTGTCTCTTAGTGTCGTCTCAGCTGCCATGCATTTAATACTATCATAATAAGGACTCACGCAACTCTGATCATCTTGGATGTCCATTATTTCCAAAGTGATGATCCTCTTCATTTTTTGGGTAGTCTATACATAGACCCAGTAGAGGAAGATAAATAATAGCTGTAACCTTGTTGCCGGCTCCTGCTGCTCCCTCTATGTTTTTGTCGTGCCTTCTCCCCTTGTTGATTGTGCCCTTTTGCATTTTGTGCTTCTAGCCACGCCTTCTTCCCTTGGGAACAAATGCTGCATCCTTTCATGTTGAAACAACTATGTAATCTTGTTGAATGTATACACACTACCTACTCATGCATGCCGTGAGCTCTCTTTGTTGCGGCTGTGTCCTCCTTAGTGCCTCTTTGTTGTATGCAGGCTAAGGTTTCATTGCAATTGCTATCCCTTATCCTCTTGCGTGCCTTCACTCTTAGCCTCTGCCTCCTCCTCCTTTTGCTATTCTCTTATTGCTCGTCTTGCATTCAAGACCTCAGCCACTCCTTCCTTTGCATGCGTGAGCAGCTCAGGTGTTTTTTAAAAGTTTTTTTTAGGTTTTAGTTAACTTTTTTATAAGTCATTTTATTCTAAGCAAAGTTTAATATAAATTTTTAAGGTTTAATGTAAAGTTTTGCTTATTGTTTTATTAATAGAGTGTTTTTAAGTTATTGTTTTAAGTTTTTTGTCATCAACAATGGCTAGGCTTACTATAAAGTTTTAAGTTTTTTTATCAATAAAGCATGATTGCTTTAAGTTTTTTTGTTATTAACCATAAAAAAAAGTTTAAAATGACATTTTATTTATTACTTTATTAATAAATCTTTATTTTAGTTTCTTTTATAATAAGCCTTTTAGAGTGGTCATAACATAAATTATTAAATTGATTTATAACTCTACGTTCGACATTCTCATATTTCAAATTTTTTCAAAATATTTATTAGGATTCCATATTCACAAGTCATAAAATTCAGTTATAAGTTATAAAATTAATTTATAACTTATAAGTTTGGTTATTTACTTTTGTTTAATTCACTTTTTATAAGTTATAAATTATTACGTTATAAGTTATAAAATTCATTTATAACCTATATGTTTATCATTATTATTATTAATTACTTAGTTTCATTTAATCAGAATTTGTATTTATACTTAGTTAGATATGTTTGACTTCAAGTCTTTTAAAATAGTCTTTTAAGTTTCTTTTTAAAGGATTTTTTGCAGATTCTTTAATAATAATAACCATTCTGTATTGGTTTGATTCTTTAAGTTGCAGGCATATTATTCCTCTAACATCTTTTCTGCAGAGTTTGCATTATTAGTCTGTTACCAAATCTATTTCAAGATATTCCTTGACAATTTTTTTAAAATAATTGAGATTAATATTTTTAGAATTATCATTCATAGCATTATGAGGAAGCAACAATTATTTCATAATATATTAAGCATCCTTCCAACATTTTTTTCAAAGAATTTTTTTTTCATTAATCTATTTCAAGTAAAGAATGTACATTAAATTAGTTTTTTCTTTCTCTATCATATCTAAAACTAAAACCTGTTACATGCCTAACCCTTCTTTCTTAACCCTTTCCTCTAGACCTAACTCCTACATCTGGTTTGTAGAACCCACCGACTCCACAATAACACCTATATTATCATCCCATAAAGAGACCCTCATCTGAGGAGGAACCCTTCGGTTCTCACAGTAATGGACCACCACTAAGATTGCATCAAATAATACATATGCCCTAGCCACCATATCTTCTAGCAATAGCCCAACAATATGAATCATTTCCCTTTCGAAATACAACAAATAACCATTGATTGCCTCATCCAATACGACCGCATTCACAAATGATGGATTAATACAAATCTCTTGAATCTTTATCAATGTCTTGTACTTGGGTAACATATCATATATGTTTGCATACAATATGGACAATACTTGAGTTTGATAGATTGGCCAAGGTGCCCTTGGCCTTAACACCCCATCTCCTATTATGCACCTTATTGATTGCTCCACCTCTCTCGACGTTTCTTGAAATAGTTCATCAAAATCTCCCCTTAGGTATGTTGATTCTAGAGTAAATTCCCATGTTAAAATGGGAATCATCACTCAGAGATTCAACACTTCGTGATCCATTTTCTTTCTGCAACCTACATTCAATATACATAGAAATATAAGTTTTTTTTCATGACAAAAAAATACTATTGCATACTCCACTGTCATATGCTTTACCTTCACCTAGAATCAACTCGACTAAAGATTTTTGAGTAAGACTCCAAGTGCTTCTCTCAACTTCATTCTCTTTGTTTGCAACTTATAGAAGTTCCTTTTCTGTTGTCTTCCTTTCTCTTTGATTACACTGTTGACTGCCCAATGCATGTTAGTGGATTTTTTGGCTCACTTACAACTATCTATTTTGGTTATATTCCTTTCTAACTTCTAACTTTACTATCATTTCTTTAACATCTCTACACATGTATGTATAAAAATACGAATTTTTGTTCATGTAATATCTTTTAACCAAAGCTTTCTCAGCTTTCATTATTCTAAAAAATCAGTTATGTTTTTTTTTTTAAAGTACTCTATTTTGGTTTGGCAAGTCATTCCTATGCCATTCGTAACGATAATACATTTCTTTGACTATTATTAGATTTCATCAAACTTCTATAGATAATTACTATTTAAGATATTGTCTTTGTTCAAAATATTCATTCTACTTGAAATATACTTTTATAGAAGGATCCTCTCAACGTTTTTTGTTAAAGGTAAATCATAATTTTTAAGTATTGTGACTTATCATCTACATATATTTATTTAAGTATATATGGGTGCACATATATATGCCTAGATAAATATATAATTTTTATGACTATAATGATTCAGAAATTGATATATACCTTCAGAAAATGAATTAAGTACTCATGTTTACCCTCAATGGAGTTTTCTACCTAATATCCATATATTGTTTAATTTCTCATTGATCTTCCTTAGATCTCTGCATTTACCTCAATTTTGTTTGGATTATGAGTTATCTTACACATTTGCCTTCATTGTGATCTATTGATTTGCACATAGTTGCAATTTTATGCTTTTATAGCATCGTTCTATGCCCATGTTGTCACTTTATGGTTTTATACCATTGATTTATATGAAAGCACTTTTCTTTTGAGTTGCATAGGGAGCCAATTTTTTCAAGGTTAACTATGTAGGTCTCCTCAGTATAACTAATACATAGTTTCCTTATCTGGCCCATGGAGTATCCCTCCATCCTATATTGGTGTGCACCCATTTTATATGGAGTTGCCTCCATTTGGTTCTATTTGTTCTACTTTGAAAGGATAATATTTTATATGAAATTTTCCTCCATTTGGTTCTATTGGTTCCACTTTGAAAGATTGATATTTATATGGAGTTTCCTGCCATTTGATTCTATATGCTCTACCTTGAAGGTTGATATTTATGGAGTTTCCCTCCATGTTGTTGCATTTTGTTCCTCAATAAAGATGATGTTATTATTGGAGTTTTTTCCTCCAAATTTAGATGGTTTGATCCAGTTTCAAGGCAATATGTTGTTAAATCCTCATAATCCATTCCTTTTTAGTATCCTAACAAATATCATGATAATACTAATTTGATCAGCATGTCTCTCCTTTTACTTTATTTTCATATATTAATGTGATAATGATCTACATACTTTATTTTTTAGATCATGAGTCATGCATGTTATGGAGGGACACCCCCATTAACTTGCAGTGGGATGATTCATTAAGTGGATTGTCTATATCCACACGATTGATGCAATGTTGATGCAAGTATCATTAGTTGGTCTTGTTTGTGGTTATTAGTGCATTAGTATAATATACTTTTCACGAGAACACTGATCAAGCTTTTTTTGTCCTTGTTGATAATATTTTGAGCATATAATTTATCTTGATATCAGGTAATCTCCATTGCTTTATGGTAACATGTTGTATTTTCTCCTTTGTTTCTCTATGAGAGTTTTCTTATCCTTATTCAAAAGGATTTCTAATTTGAATATAAGATGAAATTATTGCTTGTGCATAGTTGTCTTGTTTCTTATGTCTATGTTTTTTTAGGTAATCCATCTAGGCACATCCAAGACATTATTATTTGGTGTACATATCCTATGCACCATGATTCAACTTGTAGATGCAACACATTCAAATGACTTATCCACTTCTCTATTGGCTCTACGAAGATCTACTTACACTCATAAGAGACCTTTTGTATAATTGAAGACATTATCAAAGATCAAGTTGCTGCTATTTAGAATTTCATTGTAAAAATTTGGGTTTAATACCCTTTGATGTAAGCTCCCTAAGTAAAGATTAAGGGGGGGTGTTAGAAATATTAATCTTTCCTTGAATGTATTTTAATGGGGATATTCCAAGGATTCCTAAATGTAATTTGTCCTATTGTACACATGTGAAGACAACTCATTTTTTGTAATTCCTTTATAAGGAAAATAGTTTTTCCTCCTTAAGAGGATTATGACACTTGTTATGCACACACTTATGAATGTGGCAATCATTCACATTGGAGTTACAAATAAGTCCTTTTCTCATCTCTTTATAAGAGACGCTTCTCTCGCATTCCAAAAACACACAATCATGATGTAGTTCATGTAATGAGCCCTTTAGCTCCACATTAACTCCTCTCTCTCTCTCTCTCTCTCTCTCTCTGTCTCCATTCTTAGGCATTTTTCTCATTCATATAATTCACAAGGGGTCTTCTTTGCTTTCCCCTTTCAAAATCCTTGACCCCTCTTTTGTGTTGAACTTGGAAAGCTCATATAAAGTATGGTAATTATGTTCATCACAAACTCTCTTGGATTAATTTATAGTTCTTTATTTTTAGTTCATTTCAATTTTATTATTTCTAACAAAGACCAACCAAAGTTGAAGAGGAATTCAACTTCTCCCTTGTCACCACCTTTGTAAACATATCTGCTGGATTGTCATCTGTGTGTATCTTGTCCAACTTTAACTGTCCATTATCCAAAACTGACCAAATGAAATGGTACTGCAACTATATGTGTTTGGTCTTGGAATGTAGAGTAGAATTATTCACAAGATGAATAACACTCTAACTATCTATAAACAAATAATTATCCTTTTGAGGGTGTCCCAATTCTCCAAGAAGAACTGAAGCCATATCATCTCCTTCGCTACCTCTATAGCATCAACATACTCTACCTCTATAGTGGATAAAGCATTAACCTTTTATAACCTAGAAACCCAACTCACGACTGCTCCACCAATAGTAAAGACATAATCTATAGTACTTCGCCTGGTATTAATATCCTCTGCCAAATCAGAGTCAACATAGCCCTATAAGTCAGTAGTAGAGCCCCCAAAGTATAAATACTTACTAGATGTTCCTCTCAAATATCTAAGAATCCATTTGACTGCATTCCAATGCTCAATCTTGGGATGACTCATACACCTGCTAACAACTTCCATTGCATATGCAATATCTGGCCTTGTACATACCATAACATACATTAAGCTTCCTACAACTGAAGCATAGGGTACCTTTGACATCTTCTCCTCCTCTTCTTGTGTCTTGGGACACATCTTCTTAGTCAACTTCAAATGACCAGGTAAGGGTGTGCTGACAGCTTTAGTATTCTCCATAGAGAAATGTTGCAACACCTTCTCAACATAATTAGCCTAAGATAGCATCAATTTCCCATTCTTCCTATCTCTGCAAATCTTCATACCAAGGATTTGTTTTGCTACCCCTAAATCTTTCATAGCAAATGCATGTGCTAACTGACATTTTAGCCCCTTAATGTGATCCATGTTAGATCTAGCTACAAGCATATCATCAACATATAAACATAAAGTAATGTAGCTATCATCATCCAACCTCTTAAAGTAAGCACAATGATCTAAATGACACCTACTACATCCATGGTCATGCATAAAACTATCAAATTTTAGATACCATTGCTAAGGTGCTTGCTTCAAGCCATATAAACTTTTCTTCAATTTGCACACTAAGTTCTCCTTACCTTTGACCTCAAATTCCTGTGGCGGAGCCATATATATCTCTTTATCCAAGTCACCATGAAAGAAGGTTTTTTTAACATCAAGCTGCTCTAAATGCAAATCTTCAGTAGCCACAATACTTAAAACAGTACAGATAGAAGTCATCTTAACAACAGGAGAAAATATCTCATCAAAATCAATGTCCTTTTTCTATGCAAATCCTTCTACAACTAACCTAGCTTTAAATATTTTCTTACCTCCATCAACTTCTTTTAACCTGTAAACCCACTTATTCTGTAAAGCCCTTTTACCTGCAAGAAACTTGCATAAATCCCATGTCTTATTTTTTAGCAAAGAGACCATTTCATCTTTCATTGCAGACTCTCACTAAATCTTAGTATCCACCTACATAGCTTCATCATAACATTTAGGTTCACGAGCATTTGTTAGTAAAATAGAATACAAAGAGGGAGAAAATCTTTTTGGAGGTTTAATTAACCTTGTTGACCGTCTAACATTCACTAGTGTGTGTGGTATTTGTTGTTGCGATTGTTGCACATCATGAGGAATGGCTAAAATATCATCTTTTAGAGTATCATCCAACACTACATAATCATCTTGTTTCTTCTCATGTTGCTGCAACAAATCTTTGTACAACACTTTCTCATTGAATATGACATCCCTGCTTTTTACAATTTTACAATTTTTAAAATCCCAATACCTATAACCAAATTCATTAATTCCATATCCAACAAATACACATTTCTTTGACTTAGCTTCCAGCTTGGTTCTATTTTTAGAATCTATATGAGCAAATGCTTCACAATCGAAAGTTTTGAGAAAAGAATAACTCACCTTCTTACCAGTCCATGCTTCCTCTGGAGTACCACAACCCAAAGGAGTAGAGGGACCTCTATTAATCAAATATACAATAGTATTGATAGCCTTCACCCACATGTGTAAGGGAAACCCATCATGCAACCTCATGCTTCTTGTACACTCCATTATAGTCCTATTCATGCATTCAGGCACTCCATTTTCCTTTGGAGTCCTTGGAATAGTTTTCTATCTACGAATACCATTAGTGGAGTAATAATCTTCAAATTCATGACTACAATACTCACCACCATTATCAGATCTAAGACATTTTAATTTCTTACCAATCTTATTTTCAACCAAGCATTTCCATTTTTTGAAAGTTTGAAATACAAAGATTATTGTCTAAGGAAATAAATTCATACTTTTTTAGTTGCATCATCAATAAATGTAACATAATAATGAGAGCTACCAAGGGAAGATACCTGAGCTGGTCCCTATACATTAGTATACACAAGCTCTAATTTCTCCTTTTTATTTTCCTTCCTAGTCTTCACAAAACTCACTCTCTTTTGTCTTCCATACACACAACTTTCACAAAAATCCATATTAACACATTTCATACCTGGTAAACTTTCTTTGAATCAAGTACTTTCATACCTTTCTCACTCATATGCCCAAATCTGTTGTACCACAATGTTGTATTAGAATTTATAGTAGCTATGTGTTCTCCCTGCTAAACTCCAGCAACTATTCCTAAACATTAATTTTTCTTTGAAATAATTAAAGTAGAAGGAACAATATGACCTGTACAAAGATATAAGGTGCCTACTTTCACACCTTTTGCTACTACAAGGGAACCTTTTCAAACCTTCCAATTTTTATCGTTAAAAATAACTACACAACCCTCATCATCGAGTTGCCTAGCTAAAATTAAATTTCCACTCAGCCTTGGAACATGTCATACCTCATGTAGTAGCCAATGATTCCCATTTTGCAACTTAGTCTTAAATTTTCCCTTTCCAACAATCTGACAGGGTTCATTATCCCTCAAATAAATAAGCCCAAAATTCCCTTGGACATAATCAATGAAATAACCTCTATGAGGTGTAGAATGAAATGAAGCACCATAATCTAAAACCCATGAATTGTCAACACTTTCTAAAGACAAAAACAAAGCATCCTCTTCGGATTTTTTACTTACCACATTTGCCTCCTTGTCTCCATTTGGTTTATATCCTTCATTTTTCTTTTAAGTCCAACAATCATTCTTTTTATGCCCTAGTTTCCCACAATACCAGTAGTTGTTCGGTCCTCTCGATTGAGACCTCCTCCCCTTTGACTTTCCTCTTGATTTCTTGCAATTTCTAAAATTATTACCTCTCTTAGTTGTTCTGCCTCGACTTTGTGCATTCAAAACACTTCCTAATGTAGATCCACCTGAGGTTTTCCTACGAGTTTCCTCACTCAAAATGACTCTGATCACATCATCATATTTTAAGGTACTAGATCTAGGAACATAATTACTCAGCCATTACCAAGCCATTCCAACTTTCAGGCAAAGAACACAAAATCAAGAGAGCCCTAATTTCTTCACCAAAATTGATACCCATAGAAGATAATTGGCTAGTAATAGTATTAAACTCATTTAAATGATCTGCAACAGATCTATCTTGTATCATTTTCATATTAATTAAATACTTCATGAGAAATACCTTGTTTGAAGCGAAGGGCTTTTCATACAATTTTGCTAGGGTTTGCATCAACTCTTCCATTATCTTTGCTTTTGTAATATTGAATGCCATCGATGGTGCTAGGCATAATCAAATGCTTTCAAGTGCCTTTCTATCCAAAAGACCCTAGTCGTCATTTGACATAGATCTCTAATTCTTGGTTTTTCCTACCAACGACTTCCATAAATCCTTTTGATAAAGGTAGTATTCCATTTGCATATTCCATAATTGAAAGTTCTGCCCATTAAAATTGTCAACCCTTAGCTTACCCTCATCTACCATCACTCTCACTCAACCGTGAGACTTTCCTATAGAGGATAACTAAAAGAACAACTTCGCTCTGATACCACTTGTTAGGATTAAACCTTAGACATAAATAACAATTACATGCAAATATAACCAATATAAAAAAAAAATAGATCAGACAAAAAATAACACAAGACACCAATATTTGACATGGTTCACCCAATCCCTAGGCTACGTCCACCAAACAAGAAGTCCGATATTATTACGATCTAGTGATTAGAACTTGATTACAATCCAGAATCCCTTACAGCTCAATATTGTGACAAGAACCATTTTTCACATCACAACAATGAAATAATCCCTAACCCTAATCCCTTTTATACAAGTATTTTTACCACTTTAGGGTTATAATTAATAATTACATGTCGACTCAAAATCTCGATAAAATAGGGCCCAATTTTTTTTTCAAAGAATTTAAGATACACATTATTTTCCTAATCAGTCGCCACAAACTAACATGCCCATCGAAGAAGAATCTTAAGGGGTGCACTCCCTGTAGTGCCTGCCCCTAGTTTGCATTTTATTATTATTGTGAAACTCTTTTAGGCTAGTTTTATGTTTGATGATTATTAGCATTATTTTAAGATTATCAGATATTGTTTCATGTTTAGTTGATTTTATGATGAGACTACTTGGTACTCTATACTTCATGTATGCATGATGATTGTTACAGTGATTTCAATTATATGATGATGATTAGTTAGATGGATTATAGTATATGTTTTCTTATGGATACTTACCCCATCCTACATGTGTATGGTGTGCATGTATGTTTTCTTTATGTATGACATTTCTGATGTGGTTAAGGAAGGGAGTCATAGTCACCTGCTAGTTGGGATCTACACGATGCACCACTTCCTGCCATTGCATGTTTAGCTTAGTATATATGTGTTTGTACATGCATGTATTTTATGCAGATTGTAGGTACCAGGTATCAACTTCCCTGAATTTCCAGGATGAGCGTACCCTATCGCATTATCTTAATGGTAAGAGAGCAGAGATAAATTCTTAAGTCCAAATCCTAACCTTTAAACCTATTTGTCCTAAGAAATTAGGACAAGTATATGAGTTGTTTACCTTCTAAATGCATTGTATGACGTAAATTCATGATAATGACCCTTTATTTTGATCTTGTATGTGTTTTTCTATGATGGGTTTTTGTATTTTGTCTTATTTGTCTTCAATGATTTTTCTATTAAATAAGTCAAATTAAATGATTAAATTAATGATTTAATTTAATGGAAAATTGTTATGATATTTTAATATTTAATTATATTTAATTAATTTGGAGAATTAATTAATAAAAAGAATTAAATTTAAAGATAAAAGTTATAAGTTTAATTTTAGAATGTGATAATATTTATTTAATTTAAAATTAATATATTTAGAGTTCATTTTAAAATAAATGCTAAATACTATTATTATTTAATTTAATAAATATTTTATCAATTAACTTTTTGAAAATAAATTAAAGAATGGAAAAGAGATTAATTTATTTAAGAGTTTTAAGATTGCATAAATTATGCATGAGATTAAAATATAATAAATTAATTAAAAAGATAAGTCAAGTGAAATTAAATAAAGATATTTTATATTGCAATAAACATGCATGAAAAAGATAAAGAAAAGATAATAAAGAGTTAAAGACTGGTAAGCAAGGAGTTCTCTTGGGTTATCGCATAATTAGTGCCCCGACTTTAGGAGATGACTCCATATCACAATTGGTGGGTTCATTTTTGAAGGATGACAAATTTTGGAAGGAGAATCTTTGGGAAGAGAGAAGGTTTTGAGAGGAGAAATTTCTCTCACAATTCTTTTTGGGCGTAGCAATTTAACATCAGAGTCCAAGTAGATTCTTGTGATTTATTCGTGCAGTTAATTACACTAATTCTTTTCCTATCTTTTTTGTGTCTGTGAAATGTTTATCTAAATAATTCCTTGTGACGAGTGTTTCAATATTGTGAAATTCTAGTATGCATGTTAAATCTTCTGTAAACGGGAAGATTAAAACATCATTACAATCCTCCTTAAGTAGATTTAAACGTGAAAATTAAACAGGGAAGGGTTTTGTATTAAAATCAAAAAATTAAATAGAGAATTCGACCAGTTGGTCGTATTTTCCCTATCAGGATATTGTTGGGATTTTTTAAATATATATATATATATATATATATATATATATATATATATATATATATATATATATATTAAAAAAGATTTTTGAGGGGGGGGGGGGGTATTGTTGCTAATTTATTTTTTTAGAAAAAATATATTAAAAAAGTTTAATATTAAATAAGGGGAGGGGGTTTTACCCCACCTCCCCCCTTTCTCACATTAAAGCGGCTTCTGCTATTGATATAGGGACAATGACAACGACATTACATAGTACTGCCACGGTCGTAGGCCCCTACGACAGCCGCAGAGTGGCTACGGCTTTTATAAGGCCAATGTGCCTTTATAAACACGCTTTCTTCTTTTTTTAATAATTTTTTAAAAATATAAATTTAAATAAGTTTTGTTATTATTAATTTAATTATTAATAAATTATTAATTATATTTAAATTTAGTTAATTTTTAATTAATGAATTTGTTTAGTAAATTTTATTAATAGTTATTATTTTAATAAATAATTAATAAAAGATTAAGATTATTATTTTATAAAATTATTAATTAATTTAATTAAATGAAATTTAATTAAGTTTAATTAATAAACAAAAGTATTTAGTGGATTTAGATTTATTTTATTAATAATAATATTGACTTTAATAAAATTGAAAATTAGTTTTATTGGAAGATCAATTAAATATTATTTTAACAATTTAAATAAATAAATGATTATCCTTAGAATATTTTAAGAAATTGACTTAAAATATAATGGGGTAACTCTTTATTTGATTCCAATAAATGAATGGGTTAATTTGTAGGGTATACTTAGAATCTCATTTACTTGAAACACACATTGCAACGAAAATTGAAAACCTTACATTTAACTCAACTAGATGTTTTCGAAATCAAACCAAACTATGAAACCTACCATTTTTTATCTATATGTTTTCTATGTTTTGGGTTTGGGTTGATTAGAGAGTTGACCAATTTTAGGACGTCTACCAGAGGCTTGGGAGTTTTGTGGTTGTGGTATTATGTTGAATTGATCTTGATCTTTTTAACTCAACCATGGTAATGTGTTGGTATGCTCTATGATGAGTGTGATTCTATTGTTGATTATTATTTTCATTGTCATTATGGGATAGCAAGATGAATGCTATAATATATTTGACTTAACCATTTTGAGTCTTCGATCAGTATTTTTGGGATGCTTTCTAGTTGCTCGTAGAGAACTGATGTGTTATTGTGATTTATCATTTGATGTTTTCCAGTCACTTGTATAGAAATGAGGTGATTTTTATATGATTCTTTGATTTGTGATTTCATGAGCATAGGGTAATAGTGCTTGGTTACAACCATGCATCATTAATATGCCTAGTCAGTACAAGAGGATACTAGTGCCACATAAGGTCACTAGGGGGCCAGGGTTCTAAGAGACTGCTAGGGTAACTCTAGCATTGATTTGTGCGATGATAGTTTCCTACTTATATAGTAGGTTCCCTACATGTCTTTGTGTGCCTCTGGGTGTAGATGTCAATTTATCTTGGAACCTTTGAGTTAGATTACTTTTAGGGTTTCCTGGACTTAGAGAGTATTTTTTATATTTGAATTGATATCCTATTTGGGAATTGAGACTATCTCCTTAGCGCGATGAGAGTGGGCCTTTTTGGGTTACCACACGGTTGGCTGGTAGTACTTTTTACTCTTACCATTGAGATACGTCCATTGATATTGTGGCTGGAGTTTCTTGTTTGGATTTCCTTTCATTCTATCTCTATGTATTATGATGGATGGTTGTATCTTTATGATGGATAGTTGTATCTTTATGATAGATGGTTTCACTTGTTGTATTGTACTTTGTTTCATGGATCCAAAAGGGATGATGTAATCTATTTCTATAGATGTATATTCTTTTAGCCTTTCATACCCTGTGACATGTACAGTGGATGATTGGGCATTTTGAATTTTATTCAAAATAAACATATATTATTTAAATAGACTTTGGACTTTTAACTATTCTTTCATGTGGATGTGGTAATTGTTAGATTTAATATTAGTTAAATTTAAATGTGACTCAACGTTTTGGGATCCTTAAGGAATGTAATTTGTGATGTTTGCTTATTTATGATTGTATGTTATTGCTTTCCCTACTTTGTGTTTGACATGTATGTTATTATTATTATTTTTTAAATGTTTGGAAAACTTAGTAAAACTTTAGGTTAATTCTTTTGGATCCCTTAGCGGGGCATTACATCTGGTATTAGAGCCTGAGTTCTTCATTGGGAGCTCTAGCCATATTGGAACACCACTAGTTGTTAACTAGTTGAACTAAAACAAAACTTAAATTGTTATGTATATCTAGTTGAACTGAAACTTGAACTAGTTGAATTGAAACATAACTTAAACTTTTAGTTTTATATTCTCAACTTGAACAATTAGACTTCAAAACTAAAATATACTTAAAACCTAAAAATAGGAAAAATAGAAAATTGAACATATATTTTTTTCAAAACATGTGTCTTTTATATGCTCTACAGTAGTATGGCTTATGATTATTATATCATCTTGTATCTTGGATATTATTGTAGGATGGTATCTGGGATGAGATATTCTATTAGAGGCCATAGTCTAGGCCATGGTAGAGGTTGTGGAGGAGGCAGAGCCATCAATGTACATGAGTCTGTCCACAGAGGTCCTTTTTAGGAAGGGAATAGGGAAGGGCATGCCAGTGAACATTAGGAAGAGAACCATAGAGAGCAGCAGGCTGACTCAGAGGAAGTTGACCTGAGGCAAATGATGAAGACCATCATTGATTACCTATATCCTCTTCAGGGTGTTGGTCAGGATGGAGCACATCAGGAAAGACATGAGCATAGACCTAGGTCTAGGTGCCCTTAGAGGGATCAACAGATATCGATTGTATCTGCTCAGATAAAGGACCTTTAGAGGTCCAAGGTCAAGCCCTTTAACGGGCATGAGTGGGGTTATGTAGTTGAGTAGTGGCTTATTGCTCTTGACAAGATTTTTGCTATTTAGGACTTTGACACAAATGTCAAAGCAAGGTTTTCTATTACCAACCTGGAACTCTTTGGAGCCACTTGGTGGACTATCGAAGATAAGAGACTGGGCATAAACATGAACAATGTCACATGGGAGTTATTCCTAGAAAACTTCTATGATAGATTCCTACCAGAGGAATGGAACCAGCATAGGGCAGATAAATTCCACAACCTAAGAAAGTTCAATATGACTATAGTAGAGTATGAGCACAAGTTCTATGAGCTCATGCCCTATTCAAGAATTAGTGAAAACCCAACACAGTTGGCACAACATTTCATTAGAGACTTGAACAACCATTTAGTTGGGGGTGTTAAGGTGTTTGAACCTAAAACCCTCAAAGATGCAGTATATCAAGCCATTCTTGTAGAGTAGAGTGTTAACCTAGGGCATGGAGGTTTTATGGGAGCACCTACAGTATCTGGATCTAAGAGCAATTAGGGAGTAGGTGGTAGTAGGAAACCTCCTTCTGGAGGTAATCAGCAGCAAGGAGGAACTCATCCTCCAATAGAGTGGTGGTAGTGGTTCTAATGCTTGGAGCTATCATAACACTCAGCACAACAAGTGAAATTAGTACACTTAGTCTGCATAGAGAAACTAGTCTTATACTAGTGAGGATAGCGTTCAGCGGTCTAGTGCACCTAGAGTGCAGAGGAGCTTCGACAGAGAGTATTTATCATGCAAACAACGTAGGCCTCAAGGAAAATTAAAATTCTCAGGCCAGAGAACTGTAGCTTTAGAACCTATGGTTGGAGACATGGGTAGGTCCGTGGAGTCATATCCTCCTACAGGGGGAAAGGGTCCAATTGGACCTGCATAGTGAGTTCTTTAGTTTTACCTTTCTTGTAGGCCTCTAGGAGTAAGCCTAAGTCTACTGGGGGTGGATGTAGTGCCTGCCCCTAGTTTGCATTTTATTATTATTGCTGAACTCTTTTAGGCTAGTTTTATGCTTGATGATTAGTAGCATTATTTTGAGATTATCAGATATTGTTTCATGTTCAGTTGATTTTATGATGAGACTACTTGGTACTCTATACTTCATGTATGCATAATGATTGTTATAGTGATTTCAATTATATGATGAAGATTAGTTAGATGGATTATCATATGTGTTTTCTTATGGATACTTACCCCATATTGCATGTGTATGGTGTGCATGTATATTTTCTTTATGTATGTCATTTATGATGTGGTTAAGGAAGGGAGTCGTAGTCACCTACTAGTCGGGATCTACATAATGCACCACTTCCTGCCATTGTCTGTTTAGCTTAGTATATATTTATTTGTACATGCATAATTTTTTTTATGTAGATTGCAAGTACCGGGTATCGACTTCCCTGAATTGCCAGGATGAGCGTACCCTATCGCATTATCTCAATGGTAAGAGAGGGGAGATAAATTCTTAAGTCCAAATCTTAACCTTTAAACCCATTTGTCCTAGGAAATTAGGACAAGTATCTGAGTTGTTTAACTTTTGAATGCATCGTATGATGTAAATTCGTGATTATAACCCTTTAGCTTGATCTTGTATGTGTTTTTCTATGATGGGTTTTTCGTATTTTGTCTTATTTGTCTTCGGTGATTTTTCTATTAATTAAGTCAAATTAAATGATTAAAATAAATGATTTAATTTAATGGAAAATTGTTATGATATTTTAATATTTAATTATATTTAATTATTTTGGAGATTAATTAAATAAAAAGAATTAGATTTAAGGATAAAAGTTATAAGTTTAATTTTGGAACGTGATAATATTTATTTAATTTAATAATAATATATTTAGAGTTCATTTTTAAATAAATGCTAAAAACTACTAGTATAGATATCTTAAATAAATCTATCTAAAGAAATGTCGACAGATATTCACTACAAAATGATTAAAATTTACTTTATTGCACCCAAAACTATTTATATTTCCTTTTATCTTCATTTGCTTTTTTGCACTAACCTAAACATTTTATTTTAATTTCTAAAATAAATAAATCCAAACATTATAGTTTTAACAAATATTTAATCTGGTGTTTATTAAATTATTTAAAAAAATAGATTTTGTTTATAATTAAATTAAAAAATTGGCGTGTAGATGATTGCCAAATTGAACCTTTTGTCTATCTAAAGAAATATCGATGGATATCCACTACATAATAATTATAATTTAATTTACTACATCTAAAATTATTTATATTTCCTTTATCTCCATTTATTTAGCTTTTTACTAACTTAAGTTTTTAATTTAAATATCTAAAAAAGGGATGATTTAAGCAAATATTTTATGTGGTATTTATTAAATTATTTTTCAAAGGATATTTTGTTTATAATAAGATTTAAACTTTTGACACGTAGATGGTTGTCAAATTTAACCTAGAAGAATAAAAGTTAACATTAACACGCTCATACCATCCCACTCCACCCATTTTGCCATTGTAGAATGCCTATTGACATTAATTATTATTTAAGTTAATAAATATTTTATTAATTAATGTTTCAAAAATAAATTAAAGAATGGAAAAGAGATTAATTTATTAAAGAGTTTTAAGATTGCATAAAGTATGCGTGAGATTAAAATATAATAAATTAATTAAAAAGATAAGTCAACTGAAATTAAACAAAGATATTTTATATTGTAATAAACATGCATGAAAAAGATAAAGAAAATATAATAAATAGTTAAAGACTGGTACGCAAGGAGTTCTCTCGGGTGATCGCACAATTAGTGTCTTGATTTTAGGAGTGAACTCCATATCACAATTGGAGGGTTAATTTTCAAAGGACGACAAATTTTGGAAGGAAAATTTTTGGGAAGAGAGAAGGGTTTGAGAGGAGAAATTTCTGTCACAAATCTTTTTGGGCGTAACGATTTAGCATCAAAGTCCAAGTAGATTCTTGTGATTTATTTGCGCAGTTAATTATGCTAATTCTTTTCCTATCTTCTTCGTGTTTGTAAAATGGTTATCTGAATAATTCCTTGTCATGAGTGTTTCAATATTGTAAAATTCTAGTATGCAT
Source organism: Cupressus sempervirens (assembly GCA_028749045.1). Classification (NCBI taxonomy): domain Eukaryota; kingdom Viridiplantae; phylum Streptophyta; class Pinopsida; order Cupressales; family Cupressaceae; genus Cupressus; species Cupressus sempervirens. The sequence goes on along the minus strand of CM053784.1, from coordinate 775,727,206 downwards.
GTTAAATCTTCTGTATATGGGAAGATTAAAACATAATTACAACCCCCCTTCAGTAGATTTAAATGTGAACATTAAATAGGGAAGGGTTTTGTATTGACATCAAAAATTTAAATAGAGAATTCGACTGGTTGGCCGTATTTTCCCTATCAAGATATTGCTGGAATTTTTTATTAAAAAATATATATTAAAAAAGATTTTTGAGGGGGGGCTATTGCTAATATATATTTTTAGAAAAAAATATATAAAAAATAATTTAATATTAAGTAAGGGGAGGGGGTTTTACCCCACCTCCTCCCTTTCTCACCTTAAAGTAGCTTTTGCCGTTGATGCAGGGATTACGACAACAATAGTAGGCAGCCACAGAGTGGCCACAACTTTTATAAGGCTAGCGAGCCTTTATAAGCATGCTTTCTTTTTTTTAATAAATTTTTTAAATATAAATTTAAATAATTTTTGTTATTATTAATTTAATTATTAATAAATTATTAATTATATTTAAATTTAGTTAATTTTTTATTAATGAATTTTATTAGTAAATTTTATTAATAGTTATTATTTTAATAAATAATTAATAAAATATTAAGATTATTATTTTATATAATTTTTTTTTTTTGAAAAAAGAGGGGTAAAATTTTATTCAATTAAATCCAAGTTATAGAGCAAAGGCCGAAGGCCCAAAACCACACTACATAGTCTTGTCTTCCGGTAAGAACTGATCAATGATCTCACAATACTTAGAAGGTAACTCATCCCTACCATTAATATCCCATCTATCCACATTCTCTGAAGCCCACTTTGCTAGACAGTCTACCACTTTGTTTCATTCGTGAGGGATATGATGAAAGGAGATAGATTCCATGAAACTATAGAGGCTAAGAATTTGTCTGGCCAAAGAGGCAAGTTGCCAACTAACATCCTCCAACCCCTGGTTATTCAACATATCCACAAAAATATGAGAGTCAGAATCACAGATGATCTTCCGCCACCCTAAAGAACAACTGCACTCAATAGCAACCTTAATAGCCAGGGCCTCCATCAAATTATTATAATGTTGACCCTTGTAAACAAAGAGGAGAAAAACTGCACCACCATCATTACCTCTACCAATATCCCCAATACCAGCATGACCAGGGTTCCCTCGAGAAGACCCATTCTTATTGATCTTCAAGAATCTAGTCGCGGGAAGAGACCACCTCCCATCCTGACAAACCCACTGCTTAACATGGCCAGGTCTTTTTTCAGGAGTGCATCCCCAACTGTTATCTCCCAGGTTTAGATTCCTCACAATAGCTTGATCCCCAGGATCTATAGTAACAGACATATCACACTTTGCATAAATTGTCTCTTGGAGCCTATTAAGAATATTCTTCCATAGTTGGAAGCTTCCTAATTTGGAATCACAAATTTTTTTGCTATTCCTTTCCAACCAGAGGTTCCAGAAAATGAAGATCAGACCAACCATCTAGGCAAACTATAAGAAAGGAGTCTTTGCTGGAGGTCTACCCAAACTTTCCCAAAAATTAATAAGAGAAGAAGCATGAATACAACCATGACACCAAGCCTCTCACCATCTATGCCATATCACTCTCGAAAAAGGGCAGAGAAAAAATAAGTGAGAAGCACAATCCTCATTGTACAAACAAAGAGAGAAAACCAAAGGTCCCTAAAAACCTCATTTGCAAAGATTCTCCCAAGTGAGGCATTTCTTCTGAGCCAACAACCATAAGAAAAAGTTACATTTGGGCCACAAAAAGCTACTCCAAACCTTCTTCCACTAGTGCACTTCAACCAAACCGTGTAAGTTCCTGTCAAGAGTAGCATAGCCTTGAGCCACTGTAAATTTACTTTTTGGGCTAGGACTCCAAGCCAAGCTGTCCCTCCCCTTGAAAGAGCTGCAAAACCTATTCTCCAAAACTCTAGAGAGAATGGAACAGTCCTCATCAGAGCTACTAGGCATAGTCCTCATCAGAGCTACCAACTGGCCACTCCTAAGTATCCTTCCAGCAAGTCACCTCAACCTGACCCAAGCATTTGACGGTCTTAAAATGCTCCACCTTAAGCCAACCCACATTAGTAAAAGAATGGTAGAGGAGAAGAAGTTGGAGAAAAATAGAAAGAATGGGAGGATGGCCATCCCAAGAGTCCTGCCAAAATAAAGTATCCAAGCCTCTATTACAAATCCAAAAGAGACCCTCCTTAACTAGTTGGGCTCCTTTCTTAAGTGTCTCCCAAACACAGGAGCCTTTACCCACCAAAGGAAGTCGTGGTACCTTAGAGAAATCCACAAAACGGAAGCACTTATGGGAAAGAATCTTGGCCCAATCATGATCTTGATTGTTACACCATCACCAGTACAACTTGGTAGCCAAGGCCATAGCAACAAGAGCCATCGAGCGAAGCTCAAGACCACCTGCCTGTTTCGACCTACACATAGACTCCCACTTGACTAGGCTCCACTTTGAGGATAGAAGACTACTAAACCAAAAGAATTGCTAGGATAAAGCATCAAAGTCCCTCACAAAATTAGAGGGGGGAACCTGAACACAACACCTATAAATGGGGAGAGATTGCACCACAGTCTTCAACAGAACCACTCTCCTAGTAGAAGATAACCATCTATAAGTCCAGTGACTAACTTTACTCCTAAATTTACCAAAATCCCCTGCTAGTAGTCCCTTCGTTGAGCACCCAAGAACAAAGGGACCCTGAGGTACATTAGAGGAAGGGAACCAATTTAATTATTTTATATAATTATTAATTAATTAAATTAAGTTTAATTAATAAATGAAAGTATTTAGTGGATTTAGATTTATTTTATTAATAATAATATTGACTTTAATAAAATTGAAAATTAGTTTTATTGGAAGATCAATTAGATATTATTTTAATAATTTAAATAAACAAATGATTATACTTAGAATATTTTAGGAAGTTGACTTAAAATATAATGGGGTAACTCTTTATTTGATTCGAATAAATGAATGGGTTAATTTGTAGGGTAAATTGAGAATCTCATTTACTCGAAATGCACATTGAAACAAAAATTGAAAAACTTAAATTTAACTCAACTATATGTTTTCAAAATCAAACCAAACTATGAAACCTACACTTTGTTATCTGTATGTTGTCTATGTTTTGGGTTTGGGTTGACTAGAGAGTTGACCAATTTTAAGACATCTATGAGAGGCTTGGGAGTTCTATGATTGTGGTATTATGCTGAATTGATCTTGATCTTTTTAACTCAACCATGGTAATGTGTTGGTATGCTTTATGATGAGTGTGATTCTATTGTTGGTTATTGTTTTCATTGTCATTGTGGGATAGTGATATGAATGCTATGATATATTTGAATTAACCATTTCGAGTCTTTGATCAATATTTTTGGGATGCTTTCTAGTTGCTTGTAGAGAACTGATTTGTTATTGTGATTTATCTTTTGATGTTTTTCAGTCACTTGTATAGGACTGAGGTGATTTTTTTTGAAAATGATTGAAAAGATCATGAATGAAGGATAATGGAATTGGTAAAGAATGTTTTCAACCATTGTTTTGTCATTGATGTCAAACTTGCTACTTGCAGGAATGACAATTACTTTAGTGATCCAAATACTATTAATTAGTTGATTAACAAGGAGGTGGCAATCAATAAGATGTAACTAGAGTACCTAGAGAAAGGTTGAAGTTATGATGATGTAATGAAGTATAAGGATCAGCTAAGCCATTGATAAAATAATGTATTGATGACATACTCTAAGAGGATGGACACACTGAGATACATTAAAGATGTAAGGATTAACTAAGTTCATTAGAAAGAGCCGAGCAAGCTAGTTAGAGCCGAACAGATTCTTAGTTGATGCTGAGTAACACATAATCCTTCAGGTGCCAAGTAGCAGAAAAAGATAATGGGTGCCGAGTAAGTTTTCAAGTTCCAAGCAAAGCCAAAATGCTTCAGGTGCCGAGCGCCAGTAAATAACATTAAGAAGTTGAGTAACACAGAAGGTGCTGAGCATTAGTAAACCAATAATGCCGAGTTGCTGGATTATTTGTTAAGACAAGATTCGTCAGATCAGTAGCGATACGGTTGTTACATCAAAATTTGTGAAGTAGTTGGAAGTTATGAATGATGAATAAATGTCACAGAATTCTATGTAATCCATGCAAACCAATCCAAGGCGAATGCTAATGGATTTATCATGAAGTTTCCAGAAGAAACAATTTGGAGGGAAAAACAATACCTTTTTCTCAAGAGAAAATTAAGATTTGAGCAAGAAATGAAGAACATAACTTCTTTATAACAAGTTAAAGGTTAGAGATCAAGTGCGCGTGCAAGAGAGGGAATCGGTCATAAGTGTGATCATGTGAAGAAGCCAAGAGGAGTAAGAATAGAGCATCAAGACTCTGAGTTGATCAAGTGACTAGAGATTGCATTGGCATAACGAGTGGAAGAACTCAAGGAGACAGATCTTGAAGGGTGAACAAGTTGTCAGTACTATAAGGAAGAGAAACCAAGCAAAGACAGGAATTAAAGAGTGATATGAAATCTGCACAATTAGGGTTGCAATATGTATCAGGTCAAAACCCTTCTAATACTTTCTTACCATTGTATTAGATATTGAAAACGCTACATTGCTAGGTTAGCTTAATAGCTAGGTGGATAAGCCTCAGGAAAATAATAGAAGATCCTCAACAGAAGGATAAAGAGATCCTTAGGAGAAGGATAAGAGATCCTTAGGAGGAGGATAGGAGATCCTTAGAGAGGGATGAAAGATTCTTTTGAGAAGGTGACTACAAATCCCATAAGACTTGGGTGAGCCTAACAACTCTATGTAAATCCTTTAACAGGGTGACATTCCAAGTTGAATGTTCTTAAATCCTTTAACAAGGTTACATTTAACTATGTGCTACAGCCTTAAATAAGGAAGACCATCAGAAGTGGTTGAAATCAATTGCGTAGTTATTTTGTGGGTATTATCCCCAGTCCAGTTTTACCTTCTTATTCTTGGAGGGTTTCTGGGTTATCAAATCCTTAGTGTTATGGTGTGATGCATGTTTACTTTTCATGGTTGTTTAATGTTTAATTGCATGCATGATAATTTCAGTTATGTGCCATTAAAGATTTGTAGAAAAAAGTTTTATTAGACATCATTGGACCTTGATAACTGATTCACCCCCCCTCTCAGTTATTCTAAATAATTCTAACAATTTTTATATGATTCTTTGATTTGTGATTTCATGAGCTTAGGGTAGGTTATCTATATGTAATGTCAGGAACTGGCTTGCAATGGAGGTTGGGGCCCTAAGTGGCTGCTAGGGTAACCCATTGTAAGTTGTTTAATAAGTGAAAACACTACACTAAATGAGAGTAAAATGAATCTAATAAGAGTCTTTGTATGTTCTCGCCCATGCCTTGAGTGCTAATATAGATTATAATGGCAGTAGAGAGAGCACTTGGTTGCAACCATGCATCATTAATATGCCTTGTCAGTATGAGAGGATAATAGTGCCACATAGGGTCACTAGGGGGCCAGGGTCCTGAGAGACTGCCAGGGTAACTTTAGCATTGATTCGTGTGATGACACTTGCCTGCCTACATATTAGGTTCCTTATGTGTCTTTGTGTGCCTTTAGGTGTAGATGTCAATTTATCTTGAAACCTTTGAGTTAGATTACTTTTAGGGTTTCCTGGACTTAGAGAGTATTTTTGATATTTGGATTGATATCCTGTTTGGGACTTGAGACTATCTCCTTAGCACAGTGGGAGTGGGCCTTTTTGGGTTACCACGTGGTTGGGTGGTAGTGCTTTTCACTCTTACCATTGAGATCTATCCATTGATACCATGGTTGGAGTTTCTTGTCTGCATTTCCTTTAATTCTATCTCTGTGTATTATGATGGATGGTTGTATCTTTATGATGGATAGTTGTATCTTTATGATAGATAGTTTCACTTATTGTATTGTACTTTGTTTCATGGATCCGAAAGGGATGATGTAATCTATTTTTATAAATGTATATTCTTTTAGCCTTTCATACCCTGTGACATGTATAGTGGATCATTGAGCATTCTGAATTTTATTGCCAAGTGTCATTTGAAACAAATGTATATTATTTAAATGAACTTTAGACTTTTAATTATTCTTTCATGTGGATGTGGTAATTATTAGACTTAATATTAGTTAAATTTAAATGTGACTCAATGTTTTGGGATCCTTAAGGAATGTAATATGTGATGTTTGCTTATTTATGATTGTATGTTATTGCTTCCACTACTTTGTGTTTGACGTGTATGTTATTATTTCTTTAAAAAAAAAAGTTTGGCAATCTAGTAAAACTTTAGGTTAATTCTTTTGGATTCCTTGGTGGGGCGTTACACTCCCAAGATGAGGCAAGGTACTATAAGCTAAGAAGCCCGATTTGGAGACGTCCTTAAGATTGGGGTTAGCTTAGAGGGTAGAATAATATAGTTAGTTTTAGTATTATTATGATTCTAACATTTATTTTGCAAGTATTACTTGTCCCTAACTAACCCTATTAGTGGGGACATTATAATGGTATCAGAGCATGATCTTGCCATCCTATAGGGTTAAAGGGGATTTAGAAAAATAATTTATATGAAAGACTAATGTAGAATTTAAATGACTATTAGAAATGATTCAAACATATCCATGATAACAACCTAAGAATTTGGGCTAAAAGAAATATAAATTTCAACTCAATAGAAGAAGTTATATAATTTCTTAAGGACAAGCAATTTGAGGAAGGGCGGAGGGTCATATCCCCATTTTAAGATAGAATTTTAATAATAATTAGATAATAAAATGTTATTGAATATATAATAATAAAAAAGTTATATTTATAAAACTAGGAAATAATATTTATTTAATCTAATAATATTTAGTATGTTATTTTAAATAATAAAATAAAATAAAATAAAATTTTAAAATGTAAATAAATAAATTAAATTAAATACAAGAGACAATATTGTACGATGTATGTTAACTTTCTAAATAAAATTTCATGATAAATAATAATAAACACAAATAAGTAAGTAAGTAAATAATATAACATAGAATAGTATAAATTAACTAAATCTAAAGAAAAGTCAAGAGAGAATTAACAAATAGACATGACTCCTTAAAATTAAGATATTAAAGGAAGGAGAGTTTATTTTAGAGAGGGGAAAAAAGCAAGAGGAGAAGAGAGGAGTTTAGAAAAGAAAAATGGAATAGGAAAGTAATATCATGAAGAAAATAAGGAAGTGACTTTTTGAAAAAGTTTGAATGATATTGAAAGGATGTGAACCTTCAAAAGGGTCATAATTATGAATAGTTGTGACTTTTCAAAAATATTGTGATTATAAAGTATTGGGATTTTTCCAAAGGATTTTAGTTTTGAAGTGTTGTGACTTTTCGAAAGGATTATAACTATGAAGTGTTGTGACTTTCCAAAGGATTTGTATTATGAAAGGTTGTGACTCTTGAAAAAGAAGAAGGTAAGAAAGGTATGTTTATGGATTATATTTATTTAATTATGTTTATATATTTATTTATATTTATGAGTCATACTTGTGGATAGTATTGTGTTAGCTCATGGGATTAACACCATGGATACTAATGAGACTCCAAGCATGGACCATGGAGATATTAAGATCTCCATTATCTGTCATGGCCAAGAATCAATGTGAACTCGAAGCATGGAGCATGTTAGATATTAAGATCTATATTATTTTCCATGGCTGAGAATCGATATCAAAGCATAGAGCATGGAGATATTAAGATCTTCATTGTCTGCCATGGCCGATAAGTGACGTGCCAAAATATTTTGATGTTGTCAAACATATGCATATGTCATTGGCCTTGGATAGAGGACACCCATACAAGAAGAATCTTAAGATGTTTGATCTTGGGATGACACGAGGTAGCTATGAGCTAAGGAGCCTGACTTAGAGACGTCCTTAAGATTAGGGTTAACTTAGAGGGTAGAATAATATAGTTAGTTTTATTATTATTGTGATTCTAATATTTATTTTGTAGGTATTACTTGTCCCTAACTAACCCTATTAGTGAGGAAATTACACCCTATTACAATAGATAAAGATATGGTATACAGATTGAAGAAAGCTTTGTATGGTCTAAAGCAAGTTAGTATTTGGCAAAGCTTATATTTGCTAAAGGTACGATAGATAGTAACTTGTACTTAAAAGAAACTGAGAATAGTTTGCTGTTAATAGTAATATTTGTTAATGACATAATATTTGGAGGTAATGATGAAGCAAGTGATAAGTTCGCTCAAGAAATGAAGAATGAGTTTGAAATGAGCATGGTAGGAGAGATGAAGTTCTTTCTAGGTTTGCATATTCTGAAAAAGAGTGATGGCATTTTCATTTCACAAGTGAAGTATTTGAAGGACTTGTTAAAGAGATTTGGCTTGGAAAGCTTTTAGCCTGTTGGTACACCAATGATAACTAGTCAAAAGTTATCTAGGAAAGATGAGACACCTACAGTTGAGAAGAAGTACATATCCATGATTAGAGGTTTGCAATATTTGACTCACACTAGACCAGATATAACCAATGCAGTTGAGATTATAGCTAGATTTCAAGTTGATGTTAAGAAGTATCAATATGTAATAGTAAAAAGGATATTAATATATTTAAAGGGAAGATCTGACTATGAAATATGGTATGATAGATCAAATGATTTCACTCTATGTGCTTGTATTGATGCAGATTGTGCAGGCAATATGGATGCTAGAAAAAACACCAATTGTGAAGAATTATTTCTTGGAGGAAGACTGGTTTCTTGGCTAACTAAGAAAAAAGATTGTATTTCATAGAGTATAGTTGAGGCAGACTATGTAGCAACAACACACAACTATAATCAAGTTATGTGGTTGAAGTAGATGCTTAAAGATATTGGGATAGAATTTTTTAGTCCTGTTATCATATATTGTGATAACACAAGTATGGTAAGTATGTCTAAGAATCATGTATTGCATTTAATGACTAAGTACATATCTATCAAGTATCATGTTTTGAGAGAGGAGGTAACAAAGAAAGATATTAGATTGGATTATGTTAGTACTAAAGATAAGTTTGTAGATATTTTTACAAAGCCCTTACCTAAAGATACATTTGAGTACTTGGGATTATGCCCCTACCTACTTTAGAATAGATGGTGCAAAGATTGCATCAATCCAGTGGTACATAACACTATTGTTTGACTGGACTAAATGTTTATGCTTCCTGTATGGGGGAGTATCTATGATGAGTAGAGTCATTAAGGAATCTTGGTAATTGGTCTTGAACAATGTCTTTGGACACTTGAGTTGGTTGAAGACTTGAAGCAGTTGATTGACATAATGAGGTCTTTGTCATTGATCTCAATGAAGGAGATATGTACATGAAAAACATCTTCTAGTGAATGGGGGAGAGACAATTGAATGAGGAAAGGAATGAGCATGAGAATATCCTTATTATCAAGATTTAGAAAGATTCATGTATGTAAGAAGAAGGAATATCTCTATGGGGGAGATATATAACGTGAATAATTTTGATGAATGGGAGAGAAGTTGAGAGTTGTTTAGCATGTAAACAATTGATACCAATCCTAAAAAGATGTAGAACAAAGTAGTGTTCTAGAGGATCTTAGGGATTTGATTGATGAAGAGAATTTGGAAAGATGAGAGCAACAACAACGATAAAATATTGTTTAGTATTCTTGGAACCTAGATGTTTTTCATCTATGTTGCCATCAATGCCAAAGGGTGAGATTATTAGCATGAATGTTAATGATATTCCTTTTGGGATAATATCTTGAGAATTGGAAAGCATGTGACAGTATTGACATGTTGCATTCATGACTATGTTTGTCATTGATGTCAACATAACAGCAATTCTGTGAAGATTGGCAAAGTAGCAGACAAAGATCATGATCATACAGACAATGCCTTGATGATCGGGTGACACAAACTCAAGGACATGCTCTACACTATGTCATGATGATGAGGTTAAGTGTGCGTAACCTAAGTCGAAGAGATATGAAAGATATACATGATTTACAAAGAACAGTAAAGAAACATAGTACTTAAGAAGTTGTTTCTAATGATTGCATTGTATCTTCTAACAGAGATATAATCTAGATATGTGAAGTTATATAGTGATGAAGGATAGTTAGATGATTACATCAATGAGTGTACAAGTCTTGAAGTCATGCATGTGAGACATTGTGTAGACTATGAGCCGATAATGCTATAGTAATTGCAAAATAATTAATTACCTTATTGTGGTCCTATTATAATTAATTGGGAAAGCCTCAAGGCCAACTCAAGGAATTGCTTGAGGACACATTATAAAGGAAAGTATTTTCCTTGATTGTAAAGTGTGTGTGGAATGCAAAGTGATCAAGGAAGTGCGAATGAGAGAAAAGCATTTGGTAGATGCAAGCAAGAGATCCAAGGGATTATTGGATGCAAAGTTCATGGTCTGGTATTGAGATCATAAGGAGTAGAAGTTTGGTTGATAAGACAAAAAAAGAGGAAGGAGTAGTACAATTCAATTCTATTATTTTTTAAGGAATAATACAAACATCATTTGGATAGTGAGTTCATTGGTCTTGCCCCTGAAGTTGTTTGGATAGTGGGTCCATTTGCCTTCTACAACTCCTAATAGGGTTGGAATCTCCTAACAAGGATTCAAAGTCTCCTAATAGGGATAAGATGTCTTGAATGTTTTTATAGACTCCAAACAGGGTCCATCCTCTAACAAGAAATATTTATATTAGTACATCATTTTGTGGGTACTGTCCCCATTGGGGTTTTCTCTCTGATCAAGGGTTTCCCTAGTTAAGATATATGGTGTTATTGTGCATGAGTATCTTGTGGTGGTCTCTAATTATATTGCTCATATGGTTAAAGATCTAATAAGGTTGATAATGGTGATAATAGTTGTATAACTAATTCACCCCATCCCCCTCTTAGTTATATTAGTGGATTATATATTCTAATAATATATACATATACATATATACATATATACATATGTACATATGTACATACATATTGTTGGTGTAAATACATATGTACATATGTATATATACATATATACATATATACATATGTATATATACATATATACATACATATTATTGGTGTAAATAAGTATTTATGTATATATACATATGTACATATATATATACATATGTACATATATATATACATATATACATATGTACATATGTATATATACATATATACATACATATTGTTGGTGTAAATAAGTATTTACTATTTACACTTACTTAAGTTTACTTAGGTTAATGCATATTTTTATTATTTATTTATTAGCCACCTAGGAGTATGCGTACTCTTGTAAGTTGTCATGTCTACAACATAGGAGTTCACACCTCTTTTATGCACATGGTGTCTACAACCTTCTCATTCTTATTTACTCATCTAGAATGTTGGATAAGGTGTGTGCTTAGTTGTCAATGCTCATCTTATCTCCTGGTTCTTTCTAGAGACATTCTAGGTGCTTTCTAAGAGGCTTTTATATATAGGCACTCCTAGTGTGTTTGTACATCACATACTGAACAGAGCAATGTATTAGGACATACTCTGATTAATTGATCATATCCATTTTTGGTCTACAGTTGTGCTTGTGTTTGAGTTCTTAGTTCTTGGGTGAATTTTTCCCTTAGGAAAATTCTTACATGGTATCAGAGCTATACCAAATTCTTACATGGTATCAGAGCTCTTGGAGATTTTCTCATCACATAGCCGTTCGAGACCATCTTCTTGCTTTAGCACCTCAACCCAACTTTGAAGTATCACTATTATTGGGAGTGTCTAGAGCTAGATTTGACCTTGCCATTACATCTGGAATGCTGATTCAGTAAAAATTAGCTATAAAGTTGCCTACCCTAGGCCAAAGTCGATTGTGAGGCAAATTTTTTTTGCAAACCGACACTCGAAGGACCAATTTGCAGCATTGGTATGATCATTTAGATTTGTAGATTTAATTTTCAGATCTACATTTTTTTCATTTGCATCTCTGCTATTCTTTTCGGATCTGCATTATTTTTTAGAATTTTTTTGGCCATCAAGCCATAGGAGAGATTTTTCGCAGGTGAAGATTGGTTCTTGATGGTGCAAATAAAATATTTGCATCACATTCAAAAGGTTCAAAAACCCCCAAATCAGATTTCATTTCATCCAAATCAGACATCTGAGGAAAAATCTAGAGCCTTTTAATTTTTGGAGGCACGACGGCAATTCAGTAAAAATAATAGTAGCAACAATTTTCAAATAACGATATCTTCCTCATATGGACTCCTTTTTGTGAGAAATTTTATTTGTTTTTGGGTAGGATTTCATGATCTACACATTGGTGTAGGTGGTTTGAGATCTCTATTCCTAAATTTTTTTGCAACTCCAAAATCTCAATTTTTGTCACTTAAAATGCTTAGTACGAGTTCATCTGGACTCCAAATTAGGTTCCTTTTTTTTGAAAATGCATTTTTTTTTGTTTACTTTCTAGATCTGTAATCATATTATAGGTTCTATAGACAAAAATACTACTTTCATAAATAAGCCCTAAATTGGCAAGTGGTTACCAAGTGCCTAAATCATACATTGGGGGGGGGGGGGGGGGGGTGTGGTTTCTTTGATTGTTGTTTTGATTCTTTGGAGGTTACATTGATTGGTCCATCATGAAAGAGGCAGATTTGATTTACTTGACCCCAAATAACTATAAGGAATGGAGTCAACTTGTTATCAAATATCTTAGTCAGCACAATGCACTACCATATGCGAGAGATCTTGAGTATAATGGTGACCAGATTGAAATCATTTGTTGTACTCTCTTTCTATTTATAGATGCTAACATTCTAGATACAACATCTGACATTAAGTCATCTGATCCATATGTCTTTTGGATTCATCTTTGGGAGACCTATGGAGATCCTAACATTCCTCCATTCCCAGTAGATCTTTTACCTCCAGTTGCAGCTGACTCCTCTTTAGATGAGATCACACCTCCAGCTCCTGTTGCTCCTACTAATCCTATTCTAGCCACAAATGCTTCAAATTTAGTGCAGTAGGACCCTTTATGTCTTCCTACTTTACCTTCATGTGAAGACTTCCTTCCCGCCCTTGCAAGCCTATTCATGAAGTCTCACATTGAAGATGTGGGAGACATTCTTGATGACATTCATCTTCTTTTTAAGGTGGATACTTCTTCTTTTTTCGTAGTGATAGATTCATGTACTTCAACACTGCAGGGTACACATGGTTTTCCAGGTGATGATTTTTTGCCAGACATTTCAGTTCTGTTCTTGGAGTCACACACAATGGATATGTGAGACTTTCATGATGATCTATCACTTCTCTTTGCTGAGAATTTTTCTATAATTGTTGCGAGGGCTCACTCTGACCCTCAAGTCCATTCTCTACATGATCAATCTTTCCAGGTTGGCATGATTGTGGATACTTATGTACAACATCTATAGGAGGTCTCTTTGACATTTGAGAAGACTGTTGGTTTCCTAAAGTAGGTTTTACATCTCTCCTTGTTTGATATGCACTTCTTTTTAATAGTTTTGGAGGAAGCCATCATCAGCATCAACACAGGAACATTTGAATAGGTTTCAGAGACACCAGTCATCATAGAGATTCCTTCTCCATACAAGGGACACATCTCCCAAGTACCCTCGCCATTCTTTCTTCCAAAGAGGAGGAACATCATTCAGAGGTTGTGGATCAGCTTCTACATCAGAGCATTTCTCACTGATCGTCACACTACTTTTAGGGGGGGGGCTACCTCGTCTCCTTCTTCTCCTTTTTGGGGGTGACTTTTTCCTCTTAGGAGGTTTTGTCCTTCTCCATTTTTCTCTTTTATATACTTGATGTATGTCGTAATGGGGGGGTCTTGATTACTCCATCCATCCATGCATCTCTATTCATCTCTCTTTTGGGGGAGGGTTTTTCCCATGAGGTTTTCCCTCTTTCTCTACTTTATGAGAGATTTGCATATCATTCTGTACATGGGTACCTAACATGGCCTAGTAGCTGAGACCCATTATGCATTTCATCCTAGTTTTCATAAGCTTAAGGGCATTCCCCTAAGTTGCACTTAAGGGGGGGTGTTGGTGTAAATAAGTATTTAATATTTACACTTACTTAGGTTAATGCATATTTTTATTATTTATTTATTAGCCACCTAGGAGTATGCATACTCTTGTGAGTTGTCATGTCTACAACACAAGAGTTTGCACCTCTTTTATGTACATGGTGTCTACAACACAAGAGTTAGCACACTAATTAAGCACATGGTGTCTACAACCTTCTCATTCTTATCTACCCATCTAGAATGTTGGATAAGGTGTGTGTTAGTTGTCAATGCTTATCTGATCTCCTGGTTCTTTCTAGAGACATTCTAGGTGCTTCCTGAGAAGCCTTTATATACAAGCACTCCTAGTGTGTTTGTACATCACATATTGTATATAGCAATGTATTAGGACATACTCTAATTAATTGTTCATATTCATTTTTGGTCTATAGTTGTGCTTGTGTTTGAGTTCTTAGTTCTTGGGTAAATTTTTCTCTTAAGCAAATTCTTACATGGTATCAAAGCTATACCAAATTCTTACACATATGTATATATGTATATACATTTATACACATATGTGTATATATATATCCTTATATACATATATATGTATGTATATATATACATATATACACATATATGGATGTATGTATATACACATATACACACATACACATATATATATATATATACACATATATATATATACACATATATATATATATATATACACATATATATATATATATATACACATATACATATATATATACATACATACATACATATATATATATATATATATATATATATATATATATATATACCACACATACATACATATACATACATATATATCCGTATACATATATATACATACATGTATATGTATATGAGCAATGTTAGTATGCTAATAGAAACCAAATTTAAATAAAGTTTCTACAAACTAAACAAAATTCATAAACTTCAAGATAGACTAAGATGAGCTCTCAATTGAGAATATGAGCCATTAATGGGCTCTCTCAATAAGAAGCTCTCCTGTTGAGTGGCTTTGTCTAAATAGATAGGATGTATGCTCAAGCTTATGCTTCAAAAAGGGCTTCAAATGGAGTTGGAATTTGGGTGTGAGTGTATGGTTTTGATGTAAAATGACTTCTTAAAATGGCATTATGACTTTACTTCATGGATTGTGTTAAAATGGCTTGGGAGAGGATTCCTTAAATAGGCAAAGGGCTTGAAGGATCAAGGGCTAGGATGCAAGGATGGGGAAAAGCTCATGGAGGGCTTAGATTGCATGAGAGGAGTGCACATGGATTGTGCTTCCTTACAGCCAATCAGGGAGTGACACATGTCATAGGGTGAGAGGATGGAAGAAAGGGGAAGGATGAGTCAAAAAAGGAGGCTCAAGGGATAAAATATTCATAAAGACCCTCATAATGGCTTGTAAGAGCAATGAAAGGGCTTGGAAGAGTCATTTATGGCCTAGTGGGCTTCATAAAGTTTTATGGTTGGAATATTTTGAGGGAGATGAGAGGAATTTTGACTTGGGCTTGATTAGGAAGGTTTTAAGCTTGCTTAGGATTGTGCAAATGATTAGAGGATGGATTAGGATGGTTTAGGATTAGCTTAGGGATAGGCAAGTGGATGGCATTTAATGAGGGTGGGTGAAGGAGGAGATATTTGTTAACTTTGGCTTGGGTTAGTAAGTCTTAACCCATGTTTAGGGAATGTGACAAGGTTAGGAGGGGATTAGGATTAGGTTTAAAGACACCTTCTAGAAGAGTCTAGACTTTGGATGAGGATAAAGACTTTCTAGAATAGTCTAGAACTTCCCAGGATGAGGATGAAGACTTTCTAGAAGAGTCTAGAACTTCTTAGGATGAGGATAAATTAGATTTTTAGGAAATAAATAAAGTTTGATTTATTTCAAGGGTTTGGGTTGAGGAAATATTTATTAATTTTTTTTTAATAAACATGAGGATTAATATTTAATCTTAATTAAATATTTTGAGTTGGGATTAGGGGTAGGAAATGATGAGATTAGCTTTTAATCAAAATTAAAGAAGGATTAGAATATTTTGAAAGAGGTTAGTGGTCTTAAGGAAATTGGCCAAGTTTTGGGCAAAAAATAAATTTTTTATTTATTTTGGATTTTTTGATCAATTTATTAATTAAATAATTAATAAATAAGGAAATAATGTTTAAATAAGATTTAAACATTTTTGGAAGAGATTCCTTAATTAAATATTTTTATTTAAGATAAAGGGATTTAATGGCATAAAAATAAATAAATAAAATAAATAAATAATTAATTAATAAATGATGATGTCATCAATTTTTTTTTTAGAAAATAAAAATACTTTATTTTCTAAAAGATTTAGGTCTCTACAGTATATACATATATACATGTATATATAAACATACACATACATATACATATACATATATGTATATATATACACATATATATGCATACATATATACACACATATATACATACACTCATATATACATACACACAGACATATACGTATATGTATACATACACATATACATATACATATACACACACACACACACATGTATATGTGTGTGTGTGTGTGTGTGTGTGTGTGTGTGTGTGTGTGTGTATTTCTTCAATATAGAATCTATTTGAGTGAAGCTACAAAACATCAACACTCCCTCTTAGTTAGGGAGGATAAACATAGAAATAGATATTAACTCAACGTAATATAAGGAATGACAAATTTTAAGGATTTTTTAATCAAAAGATATCCACCATTTAGATATCATCTCATGATATCAAGAGTAATGGCTTCTGAATATCAAGTCACATAATATTCACCAAATACTTTGAGTAATGACCTCCTCAACGTCAAGATGCATGATATTCTCCAAGTACTATGAGTAATGCTCTCCTGAACCTCAAGTCACATTATATTCACCAAGTACTTAGAGTAATGGAAACTTAAACATCAAGTTGCATGACATTCACCAAGTATCAAAAATGTCCATAAGGTATATGTACACGTATCCTCAATAATGCTTACCATAGGAACATTATATTTATGATATGTTTAAGGAAATTAATCCAATGTACAAGATAAAATCTATCTTGATATGCTTAGACATCATTAGATATCCATCATAATAGAAGATTAAGTTATTGGAAGATCACAACCTTTCAATAACTTCTACAAATTCAATTGATAATCATTTGGAAGTCATCACTTTCTCATGATGTACATAGGGGATAGGCCTATTAAAGTCATGTAGCTGCACACATGACATCAAAATTTCACATGAATTCCAACTTCCTCTAAATTTGATATCAATCTTCTTTTTCCTGCAAGAGCATCTCGAGAGAAAAAGGAAAAGATCAAGGCAAATAGCTCTTATAGTACGTATAGAAATACAAATAAGAGGGGGAATACAATTCATAGAAAATGTAATTCTGAAGGATAATAAATACTTATTTGTGCAACAACATTCTTGATTGTCCTCATCATTGTTGATGTGTTGATCTTATGACTTTATTTGAATTATCGATGCCACTATTAGATGTATTATTAGTAGTAAGGTATTCCAATTCCCCCCCCCCCCCCCCATATCACAATACTATTTTTCCTCCTTATACTTGGGTATGGGCTTATTCATTCAATATTAAAATTTGATTTTATATATTGAAAAGAAAAATAATAAATAAATAAAAATGACATTTATTTGGAAGAACAAATGAGAGATCTAACATGACAACAAGAAGACCTTTGTGAATGAATAATGTTATTAGAAATTTACCTTAAAAGGCATATATTTTAATAATTTACAAATAAATTCCATATTCTTGAAGAAGACTAATTTTAGAAAAAACATATAAAGGTGTATGTATTTTTTTCTTTCTAAAATTCCAATTTGATTGAAAGGAAAAATAATAAATAAATAAAAATGATATTTGTTTGGAACAATGAGAGATCTAACATGGTAGAAAGAAGACCTTTGAGAATGAATAATGTTATTAACATTAGTGTTACATGCTATAAATGTAATACATTTTGACATATAGTGAGAGATTGCAGATTGCAAGTTAATTAGAATGGACCAAGGTATGGAAATTCAGTTGTTACATGTTATAATTGCAACAATTTGAGTCATACAACTAGATATTATAGATTTAATGGATTTACAAACAATATTAGAACACCTAGTGTAAGAAGAAATAACAATGTTGGAAGAAGTTGTAGTGCCCTTAACTAGGATGATAACTAGGAACATACATTCCTCTGCTCAGGGATTGGACATCACAAATGGCTTGTATACTCTACTCAAGGATATCATTTAATTATCAACCTGGGGGCATTGAACTTGAAATATATCTATGCAATATATGCACTAACCACCTATTTTAGACAAGAGTTCTACGTTAAAACTACCATACTGGAATCAAATTTGCTAGAAATAAATTGCTGCTAACATCTACCGCACATAATGGAAACTAAACCTAGTTTTGAAGATAGGAACTACTCTATCCCTAGTGGTTGCAAGAAAAATGACAACTCTATAATTCTACTAGTTGCAAGAACAATCATATTGGAGTTCTAGGAAAAGAAATTATAGCTACTCTAACTGCATAGACAACTTCCTTAAGTGGGTCCATTAGTCAAATGAGGTCTATTAACATGCTAAAATTTTAAACGTATAATTAATATGTTTAAAACTAATAGGTTACTAAAGGAAAACTTAGAAACAATTTCTTTCATAAAAATTTGCAAATAAAAAATTCCATTTAAATTTTATTAATGTAGAATATGACAACAAACACAAACCTTCTAAAAAATTATGAGTTTTTATTGTATGCAAAATATGGTACATGCTACTATTTTAAGTTGATCAACCTTATGAAGAAATTGCTTGATTTATTTGAGCAAATAACTCCAATAAGGATACACAGTCCGCCCATTAAAACGTCTCCCACAATAACATTATCCACAATATTCCCTTGCTAAACACAACATAAAATTTTCAATATGCCCAACAAAGGAATGCCCCAAATAACGATTAATATATTAATATTATCAAGTTTCCACAATCCATTTTAAAATATACACTATTGAACTCAGAAGCAATTTTTTTGTAATTAAGAAATTGCTAAGAAGTTTTAGTTTGTAGAATAAGAAATGGATTTTAGACTATGCTACATGTGAGGATGGAAATATCAATTATTTTTTGAAAATTGATCAACTTTCCTTTGTATTAATCAATGTTGAATTATTATTATTATAATATATTCAAACATAACGAAATTCAAGGTTATTAACTATGCATTTGATTACTTAAGAAATGTTTATATTGTCTAAAGCTTGGTTAGTAACCAAACTCTATAACTAGCTCAGCCATGATAGTTTTCAAAATATAAAATTTGGTTTGAAACCGTGTTATAAATTTGACCTCCAATATGTGTATTAGGTCAAATCCAAATAAGTTATAAATTAAAAATATATATACATATACACACATAGATACATGTGTGTATACATGCACATATACATATACAGATACATATATAACCATTTCGTTCAAAATGCAACCATCAAGTCATTTAAAATGCAAAACTAAATGAGACTACATGGAATGCAAAATAATTATCCATTGAGTTGCTAGACCACTTATCAACCATGTTCTTATCTTTGAGTTTTACTTGCACTCAATTATGATTAATCAAACATCAATAGGTTACCTCTCAAAACTATATCTAAGTCATAGTGAAACACAATACTATCATAGTTAATTCATCTTGTCATATATATATAACATGACTTCTAATACATTTTTCACAATTAAAAAACCAAGAGAACTAATATTAAAATTTAACTTATTTCATTAATTAATCACGCCAAAAAGATGAAGCATAATAGGCTAAGATGATTTATTCTAGTTTCTTTCTCTGTGGTTGGTAAAGAGAACCTTAATCATTTTGATGTAAATTTTATGCAATGCATGTAATAAGACTCAAAGACAACAAAACTAGCAAGGTTGAGCCTAATTGAGTCCATTTTGGGTTACAAGCCATGATTATTGCATATGAGTAGTTGTGGTTTAGAACCATCAAGGGTGTTTAAGTTAAAATTTTATGTAGATAGGGATAATCTAAGTTAGGTTGGGCGTTTAGGAATCTCACTTGGTGATTAAGCACCTTTGGTAAATATTTGGAGTCATGGTTGAGTGAAATTGCAAAGTTGCTCAAAAGTTGCAAAATTGCAACTTTTGCAACTTTTTGTAAATTTGTGAAAGCTTGAAAGATGAGGCCAAAAATAAGTTGCACAATGCACCTAACTAATCCGAGATAATATATAAGACTTGGAAAATATTTTGAAGGGGGTATATTAATTGAGGTTTGGTGTGCATTTCTATTCTTAGTTTTCCTATTGATACATTAGTTTTTCTTCTACAACTCATGCTACATTATGACATTTTGTTAATCTGGTGATAGTAGTGAATTTTTTTAATCTTTATCTAGAAAGTGGTTTGAGGTTTTGAAATGCTCTTTGCGAAGAAAGTCACAATTTTAAAGCTAAATAGTTTGTAAACCCCATAACTTAGGGTTTTGTAGTTAAAATGGCTTTTTCCTAGGATTCCAAAGCTAGAAATGGAATTGAATTTGTGGAATTCTATGTATGCTTGTATCATTTTTGTTTGTACCAATTTTGGGCTTGCAAAGATTTTTTATTTTTATTTTTACAGTGATGCTTTGGGTTGATCACTTGCTAGTGGTGATTCAGAAAGCTGTGAAAATGCTATGTATGTTGTGAGTATTAATGGATTAAAAGATTGAAAAAAAGGGTGTATTGGAGTTCCTCAGCCACATACAAACCACACTCAAGTGGTTAGAAGATAATATTATATATTTGAAGAATGTACATGGATGATATTTGTAAAACTGTTTAACGTTTCTCTTTAAGCTTACAAATTGCTTAGTTTAGATTAGGAGTCTTGGAGAGTGAATATAGATAGTGTTTATTGATATTATATAGAACTTCCAAATGAGCATCTAGAAGTGCCATTATTTATTGGTGTTGTTCATAATATTTGGGAGTTAAGGGTTAGATACTTGACTATAAGGGCTAATTTAATCAGGCCTAATTAGGTCTTTTGTAGAAACTTGAAGTATACAACTAATTGGACATAAATTATTATTCCATTGGATACGTGGTTTGGAGCACTCTTGTTTGAAGGTCATGAAGAGTCTTAGAAACTTAGAGTCTTGCTTGGTAGGGGATTTATGTTAGTGCATTTGGGAAGAGTCATTTCTCAAGTTAAGGAGGTTGTTTTGAAAAATAGTTCATTGTCTTAAGAAGCCTTTGGAAGGTGGTATAGGTCCTTGGGGTGACCTTGGGAAGGTCCCAAAAAATTATTTACAAATTAAATTGGCCTTAAGAGGTGAAGACAAAATTAGGAGAAGAGGAGAAAATCCCAAAGAAGTAGAGGCAACAAAGACTATAGAGGAAGAGGGTCCTTTGGAAGAAGTTAAAAATCTAATAGAGGTGGAGAAACCTCTTTGAAAAATGGTAGTGGAGAAAGTAACGAAAAAGGTACATATTACAGAGGGGGTTACAGAGGAAGAAGTAACTCTAGGGGTAGTTTTGGAAACCAAAATAGAGGTGTTATTCTATTCACTAGAAAATGTTACAATTATGGTCAAGTTGGTCATACAATGGGTAGATGTCCAGAAAAAGATTCTAGTTCTCACATAAGAGAAAATAGGACTCACCTAGTTCAAGAAGAGTACAATTGTAGTTTTACATCACCAATGGGTAAGGAAGGACCAATACTAAACTGAAAATATCATGCTAAGGATACTATTGAAGGTGCCACAATACAAGGAGCCTACAAAAAGAAGGACATTCTTTAGAACCACTTGTAAGTCTCATGGTAACCTAAGAGATGGTAGAAAAGTTCTAATTAAAGAGGCTTCCTCATATTAGTCCTTATAAGGTGTCATGGCTGAATTAGGGTCACCATGTTTTAGTAGATGAGAAGACTTTGGTAGAGTTTGAAATAGGAGATTATAAAGAGGTCTTGTGTGTTATAATCCCTATGAATGCATGTCACTTTTTGTTAGTTTTGTCCATGGAAGTATGATGTGAAATCCATACATGATGGAGAGAATAACTCCTATATGATAACCAAAGTGAGTAAGCAATTTCAAATGGATCATTTTATTGATTAAGGAGAATACAAGTAACTTGGGTCTAGTGTCATGTTACTCAGTGGGAAAGAGATTCTTAAAGTGATAAAAATATAAGGGGATCAAGGGTATGATATAATAGTAAAACATAAAGAGGAAGTCAAATTTGATAAAGTGGTTAAATTGCCTGTAGAAGTGCAAAGACTATTAGATCAATACGAGGACATAGTAGTGAAAGAAATGCCAGATGCACTACCTCCTATGAGATACCTAAAAATTTATATAGATATAATACTAGGGTCTTGATGTAGTGTAAGAAAAAGTGAACCCCCCAAAGGAGGTGACCAAGCCCCAAAAAAAATCCACACAGTGGAAGACAACACACAAAACAAAATCTAATAGCAAAAAAAACTCTTTATTCATCAATAATTGATTACATATATTGTGTCAAGTTGTAATAGATTTTCAAGATCTCACAAGATCCAAAAAAACCCCCACTATCTCATATTTGTAACACCACAACAACCTAGTAGGAACACCAAGAAAGATCTAAACTTGTGCTCACAAGACACCAAGCAATCTTCTTGCTTCCTAAGCTCACAATTAGCCATCATCTCTACTCACAAATTCACAACTCTAGATTCCTTCCTTGAATCTCTTCTACTACCCTTTGCCTACCTACAACACTACCAAACCCCTCCTTTTATACTTGCATGGCCAAAGACAACTAGTTACAATTAGAATCATCTAGAACCCAAACAATTATAATATGCATTAGTCATCTTACAATAATCATTACACGCACATTGGATAAAAAATCAAGACCCTAAATAGCTCCTACACATCCCATAATTAATCTACATCATGATCACACAAAAAAAAAAATTTAAATCACCATTTGGTCAATCAAATTTCCCACGAACACCCAATCAGCAAACCAAACCATAAAGTCACATCAACAACCACCAAGCATGCCAAGTATACATTGAGCATACTGAGAAAGAATATCTAGCAAGATCCCTATTCACCGAGCACAAGTTCTACCAAGTAGATCATTTATTGAGCACCACAAGTATAACTGAGTCTATTTAGTCATTGTGTTCTTCAAGTAAAACTACAATGAAGAACTACCCCAGTAGTGATCAAGCATCACCTCCTTTCAACCAAGTCCACCACCCCCAAAGTCAAAAGCCACTCCAACATACAAGATTTCTAACTATCCTAGGATGCTCATGCATCAAGTCTACATTACCTAATAAGGTTTCTTACAAGTTGATACCTACACAAAATGAGGAGATAGGGAAACAAGTGCAAGAATTGTTGGAAAAAGGACTTGTAAGGAAGAGTTTAAGCCTATGTGTAGTTCCAATAGTGTTAGTATCTAAAAGGATGATAAAGATTTAAGGGCCACCAATAAAAAGACCATCAGGTATAGGTTTCCTCTGCCTAGAATAGAATACATAATGGACTACATAGGAGTTGTATGTTACTTTTCTAAGGTGGAATTAAAGTTAGGGTAATATCAAATAAGAGAAAACTTTCAAAACCAATGAAATTTTGTATAAATAGTTGGTGATGAACCTCTATGAGGCTAATGAATGAGGTACTATTTGAGTTCATTATTAAATTTATTATAATATACCTTGATGGTATTTTGATCTTTAGTAGGACCAAGGAAGAAAATATCAAGCATTTGGATATGGTACTCAGGAAATTGCACCAAGAGAAGTTGACGATCAATTTGGAAACAAGTGAGTTCTTTGAGACTGCATTGGCTTATCTTGGTTTTTTTGTATCCCAAGGTTGTTTTAAAATGGAACCCTCTAAGGTGGAGGCTATCCTTAACTAACCCACTCCTAGATCAGTAGGATAAGGATTTTCCTTGGGCTAACTTCCTTTTTATAGGAAATTCATAAGGAGCTTTAGCCATATATGTGTACCTATCTAGAATACTATTAAGGGTGGAGTTAATGTCAACATTTTTGAACTATTAAAGCTAATTGGATTTTTGAGTTCTTAAAAAAGAAAGTAGCAAAGTTACCCTCTCTCAAGTTTCCAAATTTCAATTAAGTGGTTTTAGTTGAATGTGATGCCAGTAAATTTTCCATGGGAGTAGTATTGAGTAAGGAAGATCATATTGTAGAATTTTTTTCTGAAAAGTTAAATGGGGCTAAGAAAAATTACTTCACTTATGACCTAGAGTTGTATCTAATAGTTCAAGCCCCGAAGAAGTGGAGGCATTACCTAGTACATAAGGAATTTATTGTATACACCAATAATCATGCTCTTTGGTTCTTGAATAGGCATGAGAAAATGAACTAAAGACACTTAAAGTGGTTGGAACAATTGTACGCTTACACCTTTACAATTAACCATAAAAAGGGAATTTAAAATAAGGCAGTAGATGCCTTGAGCATAATAGTGCTCACTATACATGAGATGCATTGGCAAAGTGTAGGGTTAGATTCATTAAATAATCTATATGAAGGGGATAAATATTTATAAAAGGCTTATAGGATTTATGATATTGCTATTAGAATTTAATTATGTATTTTTTATGTCAAACTCATTCACCCTTGTTTCATGAGTAGTGATTCACATGAATCCATATCTCATGATAATAAATGGAACACTCATCACTCATTAGATCTAGTTGCTTCACCTCTACCACTCACTAGATCTAATGAGTGCTAAGTGTTCTATTTATTCTCATGAGAGATGGATTTGTGTGAATCACTACTCAAAAAAGATGGTTCAATGAGTTTGACTCAAAAAATACATAGTTAAATCCCAATATCAATATCATAATTTGAATTGCTACGGAAAATATCTCCTACTTATAAGATTTTCTCAAAGTATGCTAACTCATTTCATGTTGATTATTTTGATTTCGTATTGTAGGATGGTTTATTGGTTAAAGGACACATGTTGTGCATTCCTCAGTGCTCCATGAGAGAAAACATTATCAAGGAGAAACATTGGGGAAGTCTTGGCAAGAATTTTGGCCTAGACAAGACCTTAGAACAAGTGACTAGATTCTACTACTGGCCTAAAGTTCAAAGTGATGTAAGATGTGAATGACAAGACTCTTGGGTGTGATGGTTTCCCCAGTGAATTTTAAAAAGTCTTTTAGGATTCTATTACATTAGACCTTCATAAGGTTTACCTAGAATCTTTTCACTCTAAATATTTAGGCCACCTTATCAATTAAGGCACTATCAAATTCATACCTAAGGCTAGCGATCCAAAATATATCTATAATTAGAGGCCTATCACTTTGCATAATGTCTCCTATAAGATCATAGCTAAAGCTCTAGCACTTAAAATTTGACATCTCTTACCATTGGTTGTTCGAGTAGAAGAAATAGGTTTTATCAAATCCTGTTATATCCCAAACAATATCATTGGCATTTGGGAAGGCATGGAATTGGCTCGCAAGTCTAAGCAATAAGCTCTCTTTCTCAAAATTGACTTTTCAAAACCTTATGATTGCATTGAATGACCCTTCATTCTTGCTATGCTAAAATATTTAGGATTTGGACCTGTCTTTCTTCACTCCATCGAGATGATTTTTAGTGATGCTTCTACTTGCATCACCATTAGTGGCAGGAAATATGAGGCCTTTTTCCTTTTTAGATCTATTCGCCAAGGCTATCAATTGCCTCTTGCTTTGTATTTCTTGGTTGCTAAAGGGTTTGGTTACTTGCTAGCCCACACCATCTTCTCTAGTCATGTTCAAGGCATTGCTCTTCCTGAGTCCCCCATTCAACTTGTCAATGGACACTTTTCTGATAATTCCTTTCACACCCTCATTGAGGATGAGGGAAATATTTCCAATGCGCTCCAATGCTTGGATATCTTCTATTTGGCTTCTAGGTCAACTATTTAGAGGCACACGACGCACTATTATAGACAACCTTTCCTTCCTTCTCCACCTTAGCTTGCTTAATACCAGTGGAAATAGATCCAACATGGTGAAATATTTCATTTCTTGGGTATCCCTTTTTCTTTTCAAGCTTCTGCAGTGGACCTTTGGAAAGTCGTGCTCGGCAAAATCTCCAAAAATTTGGACTATTGGATTACCAAGCCTCTCTCTTTGGCAAGTAAATTCCAAATTTTCTCCAAGGTCTTGGCTGCTACCCATGTGTATTATTCCTCCTATTGGGCTCCTTGTAAAGCCTCTTATTCCAAATTGAAGAAGCTTCTCAGAGATTTCCTCTGGGCTTTATATTTTGAGCATCATGGCTTCCATAGAGTCATATGGGAATATTGTTGCTTGCCTAAGGAATTTTGTGGGCTTGGCCTTATATCCATTCACAAACAAGGTATTTCCTTATGTTTTAAGTGGGTCATCAAAGCTCTTTCTAGAGACAAGGCCTGAAAGATTCTTCTTAGGCACTGTATTTCTTCTAGTTTTCCTATCAATAGGTTGACTTGGAAGGGGATCAGGTTTTAGACCCTTCTCATCACATTTGAGCCTATTAACATCCAAGGCTTCTTCATTGTTAAGAGAATTTGGAGAGCTTGGGAGGCTATAAGGTTTTGGCTTTGTTGGGCTAGTAATGGTTTCAGAGATGGGTTTTCCTTAAATGAACACAATTTGTGGTGGTCACCCTTATTTTCTATTGAGGATATGCCACTTGCCAAGATTCAAGATGCCAGTGCATTGTGTTTTTCAAATGCGGCATCAAGATGCCTAAAGATCTATTTTCAAAGTCTCCATGAACCTAAGATCTTGGGAAGATATGCAAGCCTTGTATCGCCTCACTCATCCATTAGATTATGCAATCACTTAAAACTTGTAGATTATTGTCAAATCAATTTGTAGAAATTTAAACATGAAATATAACAAATTCATCAACACACTTGACACAACGATTTACATGGAAACCCAATTTGGGAAAAACCACCGGTAACATGCTACTCTTTTTCACTCTTCTGAAGTGATGCATTATGAAAGGCCATCCCTATTAAAGGTTACAATACATATTGTTAAATGTGATCCTATTAAAGGATTTCAATCATCCTGTTAGGAGTCAGTCTTGTTAGAGGAATTTAGACCATTCACTTAGAATGTCACCCAGTTAAAAGATTTACAAATGACTATTAGGTCCACCTTAATTTAGTAGGATTTACCCTAGATTGATATAATTATTAGAGGGTAATAGTAAGGCTTGATCTGATAATAACTTACAACTCCATTTTTTGATTACAGATCTCTATTCTAGTCCTCATTCGACTTGGCCTTCACACATTTCAGCTCTAATAGCTTGTTCACCCTCCAAGCATTCATACCCTTAATCCTTCTTAGTTAACATGCCAATGTAGATTCTTCTCTTAGGTCACTTGAGGAAGCAAAACCATTGACGCCTTGTCTTCCTTAGGTTCTCACACATGACAACCCTTGCTTCTAACCAACCATTCCTATAAATAGAAAATTTAGATCTTTTTTCATTCATTCTCCATCATCCAATTTTGGGTTAGGACATATTAGGTAGGATATAATGAATCTACCCCATATTTCATATCTCTTCTAGAAAATTCTCCTTCAATCCTCTTTGAATTTGCCTCAAAATGGTTTACCTTGAATTCTATGCCACCAACTTATCAATCTTATCTTCCACCTGGTTCACAAAATCGAAGAAAAAAAACTTTTCAGCTTAGATTCATCAAATTCATGATCTTTCAAATAATGCAGCCACTCGACATTAACTTGCTTCTAATGCTTGGCACATACTACATTGCTTAGCATCCTCTATAAAGTCACTCAGCATGAACTAAAGTTTACTAGTGCTTGACATCAACTAAACTTTACTCGACATCCACTATTTTTATCAGCATACACTAGAATAGAATTTTACTCATCTCAAACTAATTTTTTGCTTGACATCTACTATCCACTCAATCAGGCTTGGTAGATAAACTTTGTTTAACTTGTTCTTCTATACTTGCTTAGTGTAACCAACCTATGTAACCTTAAGTAGATAATCAATACATCATGTTATCACTGTCTTGATTGATTCTTGCACTCCTTAACATAACATAACTCAACCTTTCCTCTAGGTGCTATTGTTGCATATTTTGATCAAATCCTCTTCATCAATCAAATAAGTGACAATACTTAAATCATATAAGTAGTTGTCTTACCAACAAATAGAAGGTTTGACATTAGTGACAAAACAATAATTGAAACATATATATTGATCATACTTATATCAATCTATTCTCAACAATCTCCTTTTTCAACAATCTTCCTTAATCTATTCTCCACAAGTTCTAACCACGATGTCAACTTAACTATGTCTATCTTACTAGGCCTACTAGGACATGTGGTGAATCCTCACTATGTCATTATAGCGACAAAGTGAGAGACATTGATCTTCCTCCACTTGACGATCCCAAAAAATCATCAATCCTACCAATGCACCATCCAATACAAACACAACCCCTTGCCAACCTGTTTGACACTGACCCACCATAATACAACCCACAAAAGGAAAGGACCCACTTGACACATATTGATCCGTTGATATGTCACTATGGATAACTGCCTTGCAACTTTGCAAGGAGACAAAGTGACCACTGTAGATCTATTTGCATTGGACAATAGGAGGTAGAAAATAAGAATATGTGGCCCATGACATTGATACGTCAGAGGCTCAGCTAATGAAAATCCCACTGTATACTAGCTCAATCTGAATCATCACCTTGTCACCTTGAGGCCCACTCAACATGACATTGACATGTCAGTATAGTTGGAAGGATGACCCACCAAAGATGCTTGAACCCACACAGACATGTGGCATGATGTTTCTTTGTCACATGAAATAAAGGTCATGCAACTCCACAAAGTGACAAAGTGACCACCGTGGATGATGAAAGATTTGACAGTGAGTAAGGTGCATCAAAGGAAATGACCCATAAAAGGAAAGGACCCACCTTGCATAGTCATACCTTAACCAATTATAAACTAATAAAATGCCAATGTGTTCTAAAAACTACCTGGCTCTTCTGATAGGAAGGTTCCACCAAAAATCAAACTTAATCTATCGCTATGTCGCGTGAAATAACTCCCTCACATCTTTGCATAGTGACAAAGTGACAACCATAGATCTGGAAAGATCTGACGATCGTGAAGTTGCGGGCCCCCAGAAATATAACTTAGAAAAAAATAGGAAATACAATAAGGTTTTATTTTCATATTTCTATTGGTATTAAAATATTTAAAAGTGGGAAGTGACTGTTGGGTGGGCTTAGACATTTTGCCAAATATGAAATATGAATTTTGGTGGGAGGACAATATAGCTATCAATTTTGGTGACTCAGAGGGGATGCTAGCATGCTATGTGCAAGACCAATGAACTAAAGAATCCATTGGGCTATAGAGTCATAGAAAATGTGGATCTTGTGCATTATGAAACCCTAACCCTACCTCTGCAACAATAAAATAGGAACTCTGCAACTACAACTAGGAACCAAAACTCTCTACAACCTTAAAACTTTAAAACCTGGCTATCTCACAGAGAGACAATCTGTGCTCATGCACTTCTTGAAAAAAATGAAAACAAAAAGGAAACTTTTCTACTATGTACATGGTTTTCATATATGCAAGGTTAAACAAACCCATTGACTGGTTTGTTGAAGTAGCTCCCCTTCCTCACCAGTTGATTTCTTGTTCCATGCATAAGGGCAGCTAAAAATAAAAAGTGTGACAAACATACTACTGAATGAAATATCTTCCTCCCAATGCTAAAAACAATGAAGCTTTCCAACACTAGGGCATCACCTTGTGGAGCAAAACATACTTGCTCCTCTTTTTGATCTTCATGCTCATGCTTAGGTGTAAGGATGACCCAAGGCAACTTGCTAATTTTTTATAGAGCTAGGTGCCTAATGGGGCATCCTCTTGATGGTATAGGGCCAGAGGAATCATCCTTGACCACTTGATTATGCTTTGCAATGATAGTATCTTGTTGTTTTGGAAGTGGCTCCTCTTCTTTTTGTGAAGAAACAGTTTCCACATCTTGTTCATGTTGTTCATGAACCATTTCATTGGGAGCTACTGGTATGGTGTGACTTTCTTGTTGCTACTGCAACTCATGATCATATGATGAAGGAGTGGACTGCTTCATGTACAAGGATAAACAAAACATCTCCAGCTCATCCCAAAAGGTCTCCTCATCAGAATCTTTTTGCTCTACTACAACAATATGCATAGGCTGAGGGACAACCTCATGCATATCAACATGTTCCTCCTCAAGGATAGAGCTATCCTTGAGGCTCACTTTTCCATCTTCCATATCATGGGGGACTACCTACTAAAGCAAATGGTTCTCTTCTTGCTCAACTTGCAATAGATCCTCATCTTTTAGTAAGGGTTTAAAAGTCATGATCAGTTCCTCAAGGGGAGGAACAATCTTTTCTTCTTTTTCTTCCTCAACAAAGGAGGGAAGCTCTTCAAATAAGAGGATTAGATCCTCTTCCTTTTCTCAACAACTACCTCCTTGCTTTTCTCATTAGGTTACAACTCTTCTTTTGGTAGCTTTGTGGGTTTGGATTCACTCTTCTAGAACTCCTTATTTGGATCATCAAGAGTCCATACAACTAGTTTGTCTTGAAATAGGGAAGTAGTGATAGGTCCTAGAGGTTCATGACTATCCCAATTTTCTTTTACAGGGGGTGGAGGGGCTTAAAAAAGAGGTTCTTGTAATGGAGGGGGCTTCTTAAAGCTTGGAATGACATACTTTGGAGAAAGGAGGGCATCTTCCTCCTTGGCTTGAAAATGAGTTGACCAGAGCCTCATTTCCTTCTCTCTTACTATAGAAAATTGCCTTGCAAGATTCTCCTCAAAATGTCTCTGTCTCTCCCTTTCTTCTTCTTGTTCTTGTTGGAGATAGTCTTGGTAGGCCATCTCCTCCTATTGTCTCTCTATCTCTTGCTACCTTGCAACCTCAACAAGCTACCAATTAATCTTCTTAAGTTGTGTCTCCCAGGCCAACAACTACTCATCTCATTTATGAAGCTTGAACTCCACACTCCTTTGGAATTCAAACATCACCTCCTTAAGCTCTTTGTATAGGGATGTTGGGATTGGTGGAGTAGGGGTAGGAA
The DNA here is from genome assembly GCA_028749045.1 of Cupressus sempervirens. Classification (NCBI taxonomy): domain Eukaryota; kingdom Viridiplantae; phylum Streptophyta; class Pinopsida; order Cupressales; family Cupressaceae; genus Cupressus; species Cupressus sempervirens. The sequence goes on along the minus strand of CM053784.1, from coordinate 775,695,813 downwards.
GAGAGTAATAGTTTTGAGTAGCTTGGTTGCAACTTGGGGTTGATATTGAAATTGGTAATATGAGGTTTGAGGAATAAATTTTTCATGATATGGGGGGGAATAGTAGTTATTTCTATGAAATGGATCCATGGTCAAAGCTTCATAAAAACTACAATTTTATAGAAAAACCTAAAAAAAGAATCACAAAGATCAAAGATGATTCTTACATACCAAAACTGTGTCTGTATGAAACCAGAAGATATGTGCTAGAGTCACCATAGTGTTTGATTGAATCCCTTCAAAGGTTGATGACACTGAGAAGAACACCTAATTTCTCAATGGATCAAGCTCAACTGGCTAACCAATGGACTTATGTAGTTGAAACTTCTTGTCCCATCGAGCATGCCAAAAACTATTGTCATAAAAGTTTGCACCCTTGTCCAAAGTTTTTACCTAAGGAAAACCTTGTGAAACATGGAAACAACCTCCAAGTTGTGGGACTTGAACTATGAGGTTGAGTCTCTAGAGAAGGTCATCTTACTTTACTATCAAGGTGCACTTAACTACACTTGGAGAGGAAAAGGGAGAAGGAATGCATGAAAGCAAATCTACCTACTCTAACCTAAGGGGTAATGCACCAAAATAGAGTGTTCAAACAAATCTCTGTCCATACATGCACACTTGAACTATGATGACATCAAAGATATAAAGATCCAGACATTGTTTTAATCTAACAATCACATGTAGATCATAAAACCCAAACAAATGACACAAGGAAGAAGAGGATTTACTTATATATCATTCATAGGCCAAAAGGAGATACAATCATGCAAGATTGTAGATATCCACAATACACTAATGAGAGGAAAATAGGTCTTTCACAATACATCAATGGTTGAAGGAGATAAGGCATAATTCCATATAGTTCAAAGGAAAAGGGAATTTATAGTGAACTCGCAGAGCAATATTAGAGAAAATAGAGAAAAGTTGACCTTTACAAAATTTACAAAAACTGCCTTTATAGCTTAGGCATAACTAAGATATTTTCTATCCTAAACCAAACTCAAACACTACCATTTAAGATTATAGAGAACAATCATACAAATTTGGAGAAAATTTGATCTTGACATAGATTCAGATGAAAGAAAATTCAATGTTTTGCACAAAACATAGCCTTAAGAAGATAAAAATGACACCATTAAGTCTCTCTAACTAGGTAGATGGATAAAACCAAATATGGTGAGTGTTTTCCTTCATTGTTTCTAACCCTGCATTCATTTGAGAGTAGTTGGAATTGATCATGAAGATCAGATCATGCATAAAACCATCTCTCCCTCACTTCCAGCTTTACAAATCGGTGAGGTCAATAGGTCAACTGAGTCCTGCAACCAAGATGAGCCAAATGGACCAACCATGTTATTTCTTTTTGCTACCTGACAAAGTGTTCATGGGTTTGACCATTTAAACCAACTAACTGTGCCACCTCCTTAACTTAACTGCTGCTAGTTTATAATATTGTCAGTTCTAACTATGATGTCAACTTAACTGTGTCTTTCTTACTAGGCCCACTAGGACACATGTCAAATCCTCACTATGTCACTATAGCTAAAGGTTGAGCAATATCCTATAGAGATAAAGAGAGAGATGTTGATCTTTCTCCATCTGACAATCCCAAAAAATTATCAATCCTACTAGTGCACCATCCAATAGAAACATGACTCCTTTCCAACCTATTTGACACTGACCCACCACACTATGAACCATAAAAGAAAAGGACCCACCTACTACATGTTGATCCATCACTATGTTGCTATGGATAACTACCTTGCAACTCTGCAAGGTGAAAAAGTGACCACCATGGATCTATTTGCATCAGATGGTAGGAGGTAGAAACTAAGAATACATGGCCCATGACATCAACATGTCATAGGCTTGGCCAATGAAAATCCTACTATACACCAGCTCAATCTAACTCATCACTCTGTCACCCTATGGCCCACAGAACATGACATTAACATGTCAGCACAGTTAGAAGGATGACCTACCAAAGAAATTTAGATCCACACAAACACATGGTGCGATGTCACTTTGTTGCATGAAATGAAGGTTGTGCAACTCCACAAAGCAACAAAGAGACCAGCATGGATAATGAATGATTTGATGATGAGTAAGGTGCACCAAAGGAATTGGCCCATAAAAGGAAAAGACCTACCTTGCATAATCTTACTTTAACCAATGAGAAACCAATAAAATGCCAACATTTTCTGACAATTGCTTGGCTGTTATGATAGGAATGGTCCACCATAAATTAAAGTCAATCTATTGCTATGTTGCATGAAATAAATCCCTTGTATCTCTACATAGTGACAAAGTGATGATTGTAGATCTAGAAAGATTTGATGATGGGGAAGTTACAGGCTCACAGAAACATAACATAGGAAAGATAGGAAATAAAATAAGGTTTTATTTTCATTTATTTTTGTATTTCCATTGGCATTAAAATATTTAAAAATGGGAAGTGATCATTAGGTGGGCTTAGAAATTTTGCTAAATATAAAATATGAATTTTGGCGGGAGGGTAAAACAGCTAAAAAGTACCCTGTTAAGAGATTTAAACCTTGAAACATCTATTAGAAAGTTCAATACATGATCCTTCAATATGCACTTGCAATTCTAATATTATATCTCCTCTATGCGATATATTATTAGATTACTGTTGGTACCCAATATGGACAAATTTTTAAAACTTTTAATTTATGATTTTGAACCACTTTGAACTAAGGTTCAAAGTAGTTTGAAGTGGTTTAGAAGTTTGAGGAGGTTCAGATTGGTTCAATTTAATGGAATGAGTTCAAATGATTCTATAGGCTCATTGGTTCAATGTGGCATAACATATGTGTTTAGAGAATAGTTATCAGAAGTGCAGATCAAGACAATGAAGGTTTGGTCCAGTTTAGAAGTTCAAAATTGTGAGACTTTTGATGAGTTCATTCCATATTTAAGTCCTAGATTTTGTTTAAAAATCACAGTATACTGATTTAGATGCTCCAAATTTAAGCTTCACATACATCATTTGAAACTATTGGCTAGCATAGATATGTCAACACTAGAATCATTGGAGGTATTCATTGAGTGACCATATGGAAACTCCTGATAGTTATTCATTATAATGGCATCGAGTCAAATCTTGGGGTTCTCAATATCGAGTATTCCTTGGTAATAATGTAAAATCATTCAAAATCATTATAAATGGCAAGAACCATGATGCACAAATTTGGACACTCCCCATAGTCCCTATTCCAGCGTATTCAATTTGAATGGTATAAGAAAATGATGATGAGAATTCTTTTTGGTTTGTAACTAAAAAAATCAGAATATGAAGATAATCTTTCACAACAAGTGACTCTTTTCAACTAGTGATTGGATGGTCAAAGAGACATGTCATCCTTTTGATAAAAGGTGTAAGAAATATACCCATGATGTCCAATGTATAATGAAGAGTTCAGACAGCTTTGGAGGCTTCCCACTATCTTCTCCTTAGTGTGAGCAAGGCAGTTGATATGTCAGAAATGACTTTGAATTACTCAGAAAATTGTCCAATAGCATATACCAAGCATCAAACAAGAAAACAAGGGAGCTGCCTACAATCTTCTTTGGTTATACACAAAGTGTTTTTGAAAGATTTTGATGATAACTCAAGACATATGCATGAAGGCTAACAAGCCAAATGACGAACATGAAGGGTCATTCTCAATTCAACCTACCAGATTCTCCTTACATAGTAGTCAATAGTTTTGAACCCATACATGGTGGAAACACATAAAGTGTTTGATGGAATGCTCGAGACCAGTTACTCCTTAAAATTGAAGGCAAGAGAAAATATACGAGCTCGACATTGGGCTTCTTAAGATATGGCATGGGTGTGGATGGTTAGCAATGGATTGTAGACACCTAAAAACCTTTAAAAAATAAAGTATTTTTATTTTTTGAAAAATTCCTGATGACATCATCATTTATTAATTAATTAATTAATTTATTTTTATGCCATTAAATCTCTTTATCTTAATTAAGAATATTTAATTAAGGAATCCCTCCCAAAAATGTTTAAATCTTATTTAAACATTATTTCCTTATTTATTAATTATTTAATTAATAAATTGACCAAAAAACCCAAAATAAATAAAAAAATTATTTTTTGCCCAAAACTTGGCCAATTTCCTTAAGACCACTAACCTCTTTCAAAATTTTCTAATCCTTCTTTAATTTTGATTAAAGGCTAATCCCATCATTTCCTACCCCTAATCCCAACTCAAAATATTTAATTAAGATTAAATATTAATCCTCATGTTTATTAAAAAAGTTTTAATAAATATCTCCTCAACCCAAACCCTTGAAATAAATAAAACTTTATTTATTTCCTCAAAATCTAATTTATCCTCATCCTAAGAAGTTCTAGACTCTTCCAGAAAGTCTTCATCCTCATCCTAGGAAATTCTAGACTATTCTAGAAAGTCTTTATCCTCATCCAAAATCTAGACTCTTCTATAAGATGTCTTTAAACCTAATCCTAATCCCCTCCTAACCTTGTGACATTCTCTAAACATGGGTTAAGACTTACTAACCCAAGCCAAAGTTAACAAATATCTCCTCCTTCACCCACCCTCATTAAATGCCATCCACTTTCCTATCCCTAAGCTAATCCTAAACCATCCTAATCCATCCTCTAATCATTTGCACAAGCCTAAGCAAGATTAAAACCCTCCTAATCAAGCCCAAGTTGAAATTGCTCTCATCTCCCTCAAAATATCTCAACCATAAAACTTTATGAAGCCCACTAGGCCATAAATGACTCTTCCAAGCCCTTTTATTGCTCTTACAAGCCATTATGAGGGTCTTTATGAAGATTTTATCCCTTGAGCCTCCTTTGTTGACTCATCCTTCCCCTTTCCTCCATCCTCTCACCATGTGACATGTGTCACTCCTTGATTGGCTGTAAGGAAGCACAATCCATGTGCTCTCCTCTCATGCAATCTGAGCCCTCCATGAGCTTTTTCCAATCCTTGCATCTTAGCCCTCAATCCCTCAAGCCTCTTGCCTATAAATTGGATCCTTCCCCTTTGCAAAATAACACAATCCATGAAGTAAAGACATAATGCCATTTTAAGAAGCCATTTTACATCAAAACCATACACTCACACCCAAATTCCAACTCCATTTGAAGCCATTTTTGAAGCATAAGCTTGAGCATACATCCTATCTATTTAGACAAAGCCACTCAACAAGAGAGCTTCTTATTGAGAGAGTCCATTAATGGCTCATATTCTCAATTGAGAGCTCATCTTAGTATATCTTGAAGTTTATAAATTTTGTTTAGTTTGTAGAAGCTTTATTTAAATTTGGTTTCTATTAGCCTACTAACATTACTCATATACATTTTGGCACGCCCGGTGGGACCCCGCATGGGTCATCTTCATTAGTTTTTTTAGTCAAGTTTTGTATGTCATTTGCTAATTTTGGCTAATTTTGCTTGTTTTTGTGATTGGTAGGATTGTATAAATTAGTTTTGTAGGTCCACATGAGCATGAAGAAGACAAAGGAACTTATAGTCTATCTCATAGTGTTTGCAAATTTTTCAAGCTTATAGGTGGACAAAGCACTTGGAATTCGTCTTCCTCTTCTTGTCTATATTCTTCTTATTCCATCTACTTCTTCTTCTTCTTCTTGTGGGAGATCTTGGCCATTTTTTTTAAGGAAAAAAATCATACACACTTCTTTTTAGTGCTTAAAATGAACCCCCAAATCATACTTAAATCCATTAAAAAATTAAAAATTTGCAAAAAAGAAAAAATCTAAGTGTACACTAAAATCTAAATCAAACTCAACGCATCAATCAAGGATAAAATGAACCTCATTTGCAAATATTTTAAAGTTCTTTTAAAAATCTCATGAAAACTAAGAGTCCTAAATAGTTGCCAAAATTGTCCTAAAAGATTTGTTATTTGTTCCAAACAAATGTCTTGGTGCAAAATCTTGAATGTTTCTTAGGTTTTTCATGCATCAAAACAATCTAGGAATATCATTTTTGGGCTTAAAATATGCAAACTAGAACACAAAATCTTGAATGAAAATCAAAGTCCAAAGAGTCATTTTCACTTTTGAGTCCAAAACAATCTTGAATGATCTAAGGTTAAAACAAATCACTTCAAAGTTCTTCAAACAACACACAAAATCTCAATCTTGAATGCTCAAAGGAAAAAACTTGAATGTTTAATCACTTGTCTTTGAATGCATGTTGCTAAAAACACTCTTGAATGCCATGGATTAAAATCAAATTTTCCTTGGATGCATGATTAAAAAAACAAATCCAATCTTGAATTCCAAGGATCAATTAACCATTGCAATATCAAACACTTCATTTGGAGCTTTTAAAATTGAACAAAACAAATCTCTTTTCCACATGCAATTTAGGCAAAGTTTGATTTTTGGACATTTAAGAAACTTCGTTAAGTTAAATACAAATTTTCAAAAATCAATTTGAGTAGTTCCTTGGACTCACCTCTTTTCTAATCACCCATCAATTCAACCATTGGTTGCAATAGCAGCGCCATCTATGGGGATGGGTCTACTTGAAAAAGTTGTTAAATGTTCCACAATCTAACTCACTCACTTGGTCTTTGAACGTTTGCTTTAACTTTATCAAAGTTCTTAAATGATCGAAACTCTAGACTAAATTGATCACACTTCAAGTTTGGGCACTAAAATTGAACAACTATTGACATGGAGGGCCTCCGGGCATGCGCTTGAAATCGAATCTCACACATCTTTGTTTTGGGCTTAAAAAAAAAATCACACCAACTCTTGAATGCCTTAAAGAAAATTAATTGATACTTGACATAGAGGTTGATACTTGACGTGGAGGGCCTCCGGGCACACGGGTTTACTTTGTTGTTGACCCTAACTCTTGTTCTTGTATTCATTCTTCGCTCAATTTTTCTTTGTTGGAGCATTTCAAAGTTGGAATTGAACATTGTCTCTTAAACATGAGTGCTTGCAAAGTCTAGATCAGCACACATAAGAGTCAGTTGGTAAAAAGAACAAGCGCGTTTTTTAGCCCAAGGTCATCCAAGTATTCTCTCCCCTTGTCATCTTTCGAGGCCATCTTGGGTGCATAAGATTAGGATCCAAAATCTTGTTTCTTTTTAGGAGGCCTGCTTGGGGATTTCATCAACCCTTGGACGACCTCAACTCCAGCGTTTCGATGGAGTATAAGAACCGGGAGGTGAATCAAAAGACACCTCTCTTGGGATCAAGATTTTGTCACTCGGGCTAAGCCTCAAGGAACTTTATACCCTTGAGAAGTGAAAGAGGAGAAGTGGGTTACTGCTCCTCTCGGCTATGTGACATCTTTTTGGTTTCATCTGCGGATTTGGGCCTCACATACCTTGGGTATATTGAGGACTCCCTAGCTAAACCAATTGTCAACCTTGTAGACAACCATCTAAGATGTTAATGTGTTTGAAGTGACTGATCAAAACATTTGTAAAATATACACACTCCTCAGGGCAAGTATCACATTCTGAGAATCAAAAAATTCTATCTGGTTGTTCCTATCTATTGCTTGCTTTTTTATTTGTTGAATGAATGTTTGCCAAACTTGGTCAATCCTAGCTTAGGGTACACTTAGCGTAGTCACTACCTATTCCAGAAGTTGAACAAGTTGAAGCAAAATAACCAAGGTCTCTCAAAGCCAAGAAGATTCAAGAATTGATGTCAGAGCAACCCAAACCCAAACAGAAGTTCCACAAAGTTAAACTCAAACCATCTCAGGCATACCAAGAAATTTCAGCCAAGAGAAAGGAACTAACACCAAGTCCTCAAATTTCCAAACTCCACAAAGTAGAGGATAAAGTTGCCGACGAAGCACTTCAAGAGGCCTAGTTAGAGTGCACCATCAAATTTAGCCAACATCTAGGAGTTAATCCTGCTTATGCCTTACAAACTAGGCATGGTTTATATGATTCGACACCCTTGTTTCTCCACACCTTCTTGGATAAGATTCACCTTAGAGTCATCTTTGTAGAAAAGTCAGCCATCTTAGGTTATCCCCTTAAGCATTATTAGCTCATCCATCTCATTTAGGACCAAACCATCTAGCCAGCAATCCAAAATCTTCACATCCAAGCCTTCAAAAATTGTTTTCACCTTGCTAAAAGTTTTCCATTCCTAAAATCTTTCAAAACCACCAATCTCACCAAGGTTATCCCTTTGACAAAGCTTTTTCTAGGGTAATCTAGCTTTGCCACTTGTTATCCCTCATCACCTTGAGCTAAAGGTTGGGATCCACAAGTGGTCAATCTCGTGTTCTTCCTAAAAGATCATCAGTCTATCCTTAAGTTGACAAAATCACCACCAAGCTTGCACATAGGAAAGTAGACCTTTTGTGCTTTGGCAACATATCTTTGAAGTTAGAATCCCCAACCCAATCCTTCTTAGGTTTTGTCATATAGCTTTGCCTCAACCTAGGAAATCATTTGCATAGAAAAGCCTTCCTCCCTTTTGCATCCACCAGCATTTGTTGCATCTCATCCCTAGGAGCATTTTTCATGCCACCTGTCACTCACTTAGCCAAGAAGAAAGAAACAATGGAGCCCTATCATTTGGATCGAAAAACCTCACCCCCCTTGAGCACTCAGCCATCCTTCAGCCCAGAGAAAGCTATGCCATCATCTACTGACATTGAAGCTTTCAAGAACCAACCAGGAAATGCAGTATTGGTAAATGCCATTATAGACAAGAACAAAGAGACAATCATGGCTAATTTTTGAAGGGACAATGTAGGAACCTTTGACTTTCGAAGACCCCCTCCATTATCAGATCCATCTCACCCATTTTTTGGGTAGCTACCACCACCTATAGGCTATTATGATCCAAATTATCCTCAATATATGCCAAAAGAAGAGCCTCCAGCCAATCCATATGATCCAACAGACCCAAACATACCATCATCCACCCAAGTTGAAATCTCCATGTCGCAAGCCAACCCAACCACCACCACTCCATCCTTGGTTCATACCTCTTCGCTCCAAACCCCCTTTACCCAAAACACCTCACCGTTCACGCCCTTCACTATTGCTGCTGCTACTCCCCAACCCAGCCTTCCAAATCCACCCATCTCCCAAATCAGTGCTAGCATCTTTGGCCAACCTCAACAATATACAATAGGGATGCCGCCCATGGGGCCAAGTAATCAACCTTTCATCACCCCTAGCTTGTTCACCATAGCCCAAAGCACAATCCCATCATTTTCATTAGGTTTTGGGACCTCAGTGCCATCAACCACAAATCCACAAGCTACTACCCTCACTCCACAAAGCTACCAAACCCCACAAGCTACTACCAATGTTCTTCCCAGCTCTCAAGTGACCCAAGCTCCCGCCACCACTCTACCAAGCTTCCAAATCCAGCCACCAAGCTATCAAACCCCATCAATTCCATTTCCTAGCTTTCAATTCCCACCACCTCCACCACCAACTAACCCATTACCTCCTATTACCAACTACTTTTCAATGCCACTTCTAGGAGGTAACCCACCAATCCAGCCAACCACCAATTATTTGCAGGTACCATCCCAAATGGGGGCGCAGCCCACATACCTTGGTCAAACCCCACAAGCCTCCTGATCCTTTCCCCAAGCTTCACAACCATCTTATACCTTACCTCCACAAATCAATTCATTTATCCCACAACTAGCTTATGTTCCTCAATCCCAACCTTAAATCCCATATCAACAGCAAGCCTCGCAGCACATGCAACACTATGCGCCACCTCCCCCTCAACAAACCATCATCCACCATGCAGCTGCCCAAACAATGTACAATCCCTATCAGCAAATCCCTCACAACCATCCATATTTAGTGGCCCCATCTAGTGCATACCTATCTCAAGGCACTCCTACATTGGGGGCACAATAGCCATCACCCATTAATTTAGAATGGGAAGCCATGAAAATAGCTTTGAAGAACATCCAAGAGGGAAATGATCCAAAAACTTTCAAGTTTGAGAATGTGTGCCCTTACCCATTTGACAGAGCCATTACCATGACACCATTCCCCAAGCATTTTGAGACACCCAAATTTGACAAATTTAGAGGAAAAGGAGACCCTGTCACACAGATCAAAGAATTTTACATGCACTGCCAAGAAGTGGCATACGATGACATCTTCCTCTTGCATCTCTTTCCCAAAAGCTTGGCTGGACCAGCTCTTGAATGGTTTTATAGAATCCCCTATGGCACAATTAAATTTTTTTCTGAATTATCTGAGGCATTTGTAGCCCAATATGCCCATCTTGTTGAAATAGAGCTATCAGTGGTTGATCTTGTCCACACCAAGCAAAAAGGTGGAGAAAGCCTTCTCGAATATCTGCAAAGATGGAAAACCCTTACCACCCGCATATCTTGCACCTTGCCAGAGCACCATTTGGTGAAAATATTTATTGATAATGCCCATCCTAGCTTGGCTCACCACATGACCATGAACTGTCTGCAGACCAACAAAGATATCAAAGAGAAAGGAATGATCCTTGAGCAAGGACTCATTAAAGATGCTGTGGTCAAGATTTACAAGGAAGCACCCCAAAATCAATCACATTCCAATGACAAGTCTAGGTATTGGAACAAAAACAAGCATGTTGCAACAGATGGGGTCACTAACACCAGACATGTGAATATTGTTGGTCCTTCTCACAATCAGTCCAACCCACCCTATCAACCAAACAATCAGCAAGCTATCAACTACCAATAGCAGAATAACCACAGCTATCAAAACCACAATCCAAGACCAAACTTTCAAGGGTCTAGCAATCAAGCTAATGCCATCAATGTAGCTGTAGGACAAAAGCCCAGATTCCAACCTACACCTAGAAACTATACACCCCTTGGTGAGCCATTGGATGTCATTTTTGAGAAATTAGTCAAGGAAAACCTCATCAAATTTCCTCCTACCTAGAAAATTGACCCAAGCCAATCCAAAGCTGCATGGTACAAAGATAGTGAGTATTGCAAATTTCATAGGGTAAAAGGTCACACTACCCTCAGATGCATGAAACTGAAAGACTATGTGCAGGACCTCATTGATAGGAAGGAAATCACTGTTGGTGCCCAAACCTCTCCCAATGTAGGCTTACAGATCTATCAAAATGCTTTTCCTCCTCACAACAATCAAAATCCTAGAAAAGCACCTATCCAAACCAACAACAACAACACCAACAACCGTTAGGAAAACCAACAGCATGGGAAGAACAATGACCACACTTTATCCTATATAGACTATGGTAGCCTTATAGGTTGTATATGCGAGAAAGAGCCCTCTGTCAATGTTATCAATATCCAAGGACCAAATAATGAGTGTGCAGTCACCACTCGAAGAGCTCGATTTAACATCACAGGCCCACCCATTTCACCAGCACCATTAGCTCCATGAAAAAGCTAGTACAATATCTTGGAACACCTTGGGAACACGCCAGCCGAAATCTCCATTTTAGACCTTCTTCGCACTAGTCCTGTGTACAAGAACATCCTTGATAGTGCTCTCATAGAATCTCGTGTCCCTTCTAATATCAATGCTACTGATTTTTGTAATCTTGTTGGACACCTTTCATCCTCATGTGCCCTATCATTCAAACCCACTGACATACACGTGGTCGAGCCAGATCACACCCTTCCGCTTTGCATAGCCATCATGGTATCCAATTTTGCCATGAAAAGAGTAATGATAGATAATGGACCAGCCTTGAATATTTGTACCCTAAAGTTCATAAAACAAGCTAGGTATACTGAGGCCGATATCATCAGTGAGGTTATCACCATTAAAGCTTATGATAACTTGGAAAGAACCACAGAAGGAACTATTTTGCTGCCAATCAAGGTTGGGCTAGTCATCCAAGAAACACTCTGCCATGTTATTGATCTAAACCTACCATTCAACATCCTCCTCGGTCACCCATGGATTCATGCCATGAAAGCCGTTCCATCCACTTACCATCAGTGCATCAAATTTTTGCATCAAGGCACTGAGGTAACCATCCATGCCGATCCAGAACCCTTTGCTTACTGCAATGCGGTTGAAGCTTCATATACAAACCATTGCCCTGGAATTGATATCGGTACATCCATCGCTAGCTCATCCCACACTTGTAATGACCCAAAAACCATCCTCGCCTCTACCCTGTCTACCGTGAAGATCAATAACAAGGGCTGTGGAGAGTATAGTCTGTCGGATGCATTTGCTGTCAAGGCACTCCCACTTGATCCACATGCCCATGGACGACCGACATATCACAAAGCTAAGGAGATTCCACCTCCTTGATACAAACAGTTTGGCCCAACAACCTTTGTATCCTCGAAAATCCCTCTTCATGAGGAGCTCACTCCAGATATCAACAATTGGTTACATAAGGATGCACCTCAAAGGAATCAGACACGCCTTGATCACTTTAGCCAGAAGTATCCCCAAGAACATAAGCTCATCACTGATAAATGGAACTATCAAGGTGGTGGTCTAGGACCATAGGAAAGAGGCATGCAGTGCCCCATCGACACAGACAAGTGGGAATTGAAGTCAGGTCTTGGCTTTGGCATACCCACAACTAAGGGCACCAATACAGACGGTCATGCTTTTTTGAACATTCATCGCGACCTTGTCAAAATCGAAGACATTCTTGAGGAAGTTGAAAAGAGAGCCTACAATGATATCCTAGACCAAATCTCTGTCGGAGACTCTATTCTCCAAGAACTATCCATCCACCTCATTGACCTACCACTCGCCCATCCACAACTCATAGATTGGGACCAACCAAGTGTCATGCACATTGATGAGTTCACATCAGAGGAAGCGCTTCTGAGAGTCATGGGAGCTGAAACTCCTCACAAGAAAACAAAGCCAGATTCTGCCTATATCTACAAGCTAGATCCCAAGGGGTATTTTGGAGAAAATCCCCAACCTAGTTCCGATACACCCAAAATTGGAACTAAAGTGAATCTGAGACTAGCTAAGGCAGTGAAGAGAACCCCTCAGCAAGAACATCCAGAGCCACAAGAAGAACATGAGGATTTAGCATTACCTCCTCAAGATAATCGACCAGAGATATCTTCTATTCTAATTGAGGATACTAGGGAAGTCAACATCAGTTCTTTAGAGATCCCTAGGCTTGTTCACATTGTTGCATCCCTATCACAAGACCAAGCTGATCTCCTCTTTGAGGTCTTAAGAGAGAAAATTGGCTGATTTGCATGGTCATATCAGGACATGCCAGGGCTTGATCCAAAGCTTGTAGTTCATCATCTTGCAGTCAATCCACAGATCAAGCCCGTCAGACAAAAGCTTAGAAAAATGCACCCCAAGGTGGCATTACTGGTCAGAGTTGAGGTAGAAAGAATGTTAGCTGCTAAGGTTATCCGACCTATCGACTATTCAGGGTGGATCTCCAACATGGTCCCCATCACTAAGCCTTCTGGTGACATCAAAATCTGCATTGATTTCAGAGATCTTAACAAAGCTTGTCCAAAAGATGATTTTCCCTTGCCCAACATAGATATGATTGTAGATCTTACAGCTGGACATGAAATTTTGTCCCTCATGGATGGATTTTCTGGGTATAATCAAATCAATATTGCAGAAGAGGATCAGCATAAGACAACATTCACTACCCCTTGGGGAACCTTTTGCTACAACATGATGCCTTTTGGCCTAAAGAATGCTGGGGCTACCTATCAAAGAGCTATGACAGCCATTTTTCATGATCTCATCCATAGCATTTTGGAGGATTATGTGGATGATATCTTGGTCAAGTCTCATACCTTCATGGATCATCTTGCTGACCTGGAGAAAGTCTTTGATAGGTTAGCCAAATATCATCTCATGCTGAATCCCAAGAAATGTGTCTTTGGGGTCACATTTGGCAAGCTTCTAGGCTTTATAGTTTCTAAACAAGATATAAAGATCGACCCCAAGAAGGTCAAGGCTATCTTAGACATGCCTCCTCCCCAGACACTGCGACAGCTTCGTTCTCTTCAAGGAAAGCTTCAATCTGTTCGGCGCTTCATCTCCCAGCTTGCAGATAAGTGTACACCATTTTCACATTTACTGAAGAAGGATGAGAACTTCAAGTGGGATCCTTTATGTCAGCATAGCTTCGACCATCTCAAGCAGTATCTCATCAATCCCCCTATCTTGGTTCCACCAGTTCCTGGTCGTCCCCTGATTTTGTACATATCAGCAACACCTACTGCTCTAGGGGCACTTCTAGCACAGCTCGATGACTATAGTAGAGAAAGAGCCATCTACTACATCAGTAGAACCCTAGTTGGTTATGAACTCAATTACACTCCTATGGAAAAATCTTGTTTGGTCGTTGTTTTCTCAACTCAAAAGCTTTGCCATTACATGCTAAGTCATACCATCCGACTAGTCTCCAAGATTGACCCTCTCAAGTAAATGCTCTCCAGAACAACACTTACAGGCCGTTTGGCCAAATGGGTTATGCTCCTTAGTGAATTTGACATCCAGTATGTGGACAGAAAGGCAATCAAAGGGCAAGCTATAGCAGATCACCTAGCTGATGCACCTGTCATAGATGCTTATCCGTTGATCACAGAATTTCCAGATGAGCATATCTATCTAATTGAAGAACAACCCACATGGAAACTTTATTTTGATGGCTCATACACATCTCATGGATCAGGGGCAGGAATATTGTTGGTCACACCTCAAGGAGATTACATTCCAAAAGCCTTCAAGCTACAATTCCCTAGCACCAACAATATAGCTGAATATGAGGCCCTCATAGCAGGATTAAAGATAGCTGTAGAATGGAACATTGTTGAGCTACAAATCTTTGGCGATTCTCAGCTCATCATCAAGCAAGCCCTAAATGAATATCAAACCAAAGATGAAAAGCTATTACCCTACAAAGAGCTAGTTGATTAGCTAACCCAACATTTTACAAGGCTTCAGTTTACACAAGTGCCTCAAATACAGAACAAAGCAATAGATGCTATGGCTACTATAGGCTCGCTCTTGGAAATTCCCCAAGCAGCTACACAGTATGAGTTTTTAGTGGAGCAGCTCCTCACACCTGCTTATGCAAATGAGGATTCAAATTGTGTTTGTATCTTGGTTGGTCCCCAATCCCCTTGGTACCATGAGATTCACGCTTACCTTAACGATGGTATCATATCCCCTCACCTCACATGTACCCAATGCCAGAACCTCATTCAAAAATCATCCCACTATGTTATCATAGCCAATACCCTATATTGTCAGGGTTATCACGATACTCTCTCGATGTTTAGACCAAAACGAGGCCGCGATGGTGTTAAAGGAAGTACACTCTAGACTTTGTGGTGCCCACATGAGTGGTATTGTCCTAGTGCAAAAAATCCTTAGAGCAGGCTACTATTGGCCTACCATTGAAGAAGACTCCTGTGACTTTGTTAGAAAGTGTCTCCCATGTCAGAAACATGCAAATCTTGTGCATGCTCTAGCACAAGATCTACAACCTATTGCACCACCTTGGCCTTTCGCTTGTTGCGGCCTTGATCTAGTTGGAACTATCACACCACTCTCATCTAATGGACATAAATGGATAATAATAGCTACATACTATTTCACTAAATGGGTGGAAGCAGTCCCCCTAGTCTTAGCTACAGGAGTTTAGGTCTCCAAGTTTATCTTTTACCACATTGTTTTTCGCTTTGGCATCCCATCTACCATCTTCACCGACCACGGAGGTAACTTTGAAAATCTCAACATGGAAGAATTATGCACTTCCCTCCGCATCCATCACTGATTTTCTAGCCCATATTTCCCACAAGGTAACGGCCAAGCAGAGGCAACTAACAAAACCCTCCTCAAAATCCTAAAGAAAGTTGTCAATGATTTCGGCCATGATTGGCACCTACAAATAAATCCAACCCTATGGGCCTATCGAACTTCCTTCCATACATCCATAGGCACAACTCCATACTCCCTAGTCTATGGTGTCGAAACGGTACTACCTATAGAGGTTGAACTTTCCTCCTTGCGCATATCTTTGCAAGGGCAAATATCAGATGAAGAATACAGAGTAGCTCGACTCACCCAGCTAGATCTCTTAGACGAGAAGTGACAACAAGCCTATGATCATCTCATAGTCTATCAAACTCGTCTCAAAAGGAATTTCAACAAGAAGGTGCTTCCACGACACTTTCAGCTAGGTGACATGGTCCTCAAAGAAAACATGAGAGTCCAAGCAGATCGAGAAAAGAAAGGCAAGTTTGAACCTACATGGCTTGGTCCTTATGTTGTCACTACTTCCTTTGGCTCCGGAGCCTATCAGCTATCTACACCGGAAGGAAAACTCTTGAATGATCCTACTAACATCATTCATCTCAAGAAGTTCTATGCTTGAAGATCCTTGGTATACCCAGCTTTTGAAAAACACAAAAAAAAAATAGTAAAGAGAAATAAGCGTCCAATGGTGAAAACTTGGCAATTCAAGTACCTTGGATAGGTACCTTGGTGAAAACTTGGTAATTCAGGTGCCTTGTGTACTAAGACTAATCCATTATCTATCACTATCCTATCCTATCCCTCATCCATTCACCCACCATCCCATAAAACACTTGCTTGTTCCCTTGGTGTTCCAACCAAATATCCAAAATCTAATGGAGCTTGTAAATACCTCCTATACAGCTTGTAAAATCTTATACCAAAGCTTGTATTATACTTTGTAAATCTTGTACCATACCTTGTATATCTGAATCTTGTCCAAAGTTTGTACCATATTCCAGTCTATAAATAATCTTGTATCCTAGCTTGTATACTATCATGTGCACACACAAAACCCCATTTTCACTTAAGCTTTTTGCAAACCATCTACCTATCCACCTATCACCTATTATAGACATCCCATCCTTCACAAAAATTTCCATCTCACAAAAACCAAAACATGAACAAACTTGTACATTTGTAACATATCTTGGTCCATCAGCTTGTACATCCTCTTTAGCTTAGTACCATTGTATCTATCCAGCGTTCGTGTTAGTTTGTCCTTGATCAACATCTTGCACCCATCGCACGTCTTGGTTAGCTATTCCAATGCATCCTTTAGATAGATCTCCTGTCACCAAAGTGTTATCCTTCTTAGTTCAGCTTGCCAGACGCATCACTCATCCAGATCCACCAGCTTAGGTGCTCTCTGATAGATCCTTGTAGGATATAGCTTTCCTCATGTCTGATCTTGGTTTGTTAGTACCTCATACTACCCATCTCATTGGAAAATGTTTCTCTTTTGGATTTTCACTTTCTTTTCATTTGGAATCTTCCCTTTTAGGTCTTGAAGTATCTTTTCCAAACAATCTTTTTGTTCCCTCCTCAAAGTTGCCACAATCTTCCATATCATGTTATATTGTGAATGGGGCAATCTGGGCGTAAGGTCTTGATCAAGTCTTTTGTTTGTTTTTCTTTTCTGCTTATGGGTTACCCAGTGTCGGTTCCACTCTGATTCTTTCAAGATTCATGTGTGATACTGGGGCAATCCTTGCATGTTTGTTTTGAGTCAGTTCATCGATCCTCTGGATAGTTGGTGAAAAGGCCTTGATGTTCTTGGTAACCTTGGCAATTAACCAACAGTCCTATAGCAAATCTAGTGCTAAACTAAATGGTGGTACTTCTCTTTGAAGTATCCCCCCACTCAAAAAGCTTCAATGGTTTTCCTTCATCTCCATTATCCCCCATCCATATCCAACATCCGTCTCTCCTACCCTAGCTTATGCATCAGTATCTCTTTGAATCACTCCTCACCTTTAGCTTTAGGGATCCACAATCCTAGTCTTAGGGATCCACCAATCCAAATCAATCCACCAAGCCTCATCTTTCAAGATCCACAATCCTAGTCCTAGGGATCTCCGAAACCCATCTTCCGCCAATCTGACTCTTTGATATCCTATTGCATCAGCTTTATAATCCCCTCATCCATCTCCCTATCCTGGCTTCCTTTTTATAGCGCTCCGCTCCTTCATCCTCCACCTTCCCTAAAGTCTTAAGCTTGCTTCCTCTTGTGCATCTGATTCTCCTTTATCATTCACCCATAGTGAGAGTTTGAGCTAATTCAGCCCCTTCTCTTTGCCAATCTGAGTTTCCTTGCTCATCCGAGATTCTTGTACTTTTCAAGAAGCCATCGAGCCTCACTTTCTCTCCCCGCCACCTTCTTGAGGGGGCATCTCACAGTCCACTCTCTCCTCTTCCACTCTAGCCTTGGGCATCTTATTTTCTTATCTTTGATGCCATGCCACTTGCGGCATCACATCAAAGAGGGGAAAAATGTAGACACCTAAAAACCTTTAGAAAAGAAAGTATTTTTATTTTCTGAAAAATTCCTGATGACATCATCATTAATTAATTAATTTATTTTTATGCCATTAAAACTCTTTATCTTAATTAAAAATATTTAATTAAGGAATCCCTCCCAAAAATGTTTAAATCTTATTTAAACATTTTTTCTTTATTTATTAATTATTTAATTAATAAATTGACCAAAAAGCTCAAAATAAATAAAAAATTTATTTTTTGCCCAAAACTTGGCCAATTTCCTTAAGACCACTAACCTCTTCCAAAATCTTCTAATCCTTCTTTAATTTTGATTAAAGGCTAATCCCATCATTTCCTACCCCTAATCCCAACTCAAAATATTTAATTAAGATTAAATATTAGTCCTCATGTTTATTAAAAAAGTTTTAATAAGTATCTCATCAACCCAAACCCTTGAAATAAATCAAACTTTATTTATTTCCTAAAAATCTAATTTATCCTCATCCTAAGAAGTTCTAGACTCTTCCAGAAAGTCTTCATCCTCATCCTAGGAAATTTTAAACTATTCTAGAAAGTCTTTATCCTCATCCAAAATCTAGACTCTTCTAGAAGATGTCTTTAAACCTAATCCTAATCCCCTCCTAACCTTGTGACATTCTCTAAACATGGGTTAAGACTTACTAACCCAAGCCAAAGTTAACAAATATCTCCTCCTTCACCCATCCTCATTAAATGCCATCCACTTGCCTATCCCTAAGCTAATCCTAAACCATCCTAATCCATCCTCTAATCATTTGCACGAGCCTAAGCAAGCTTAAAACCCTCCTAATCAAGCCCAAGTCAAAATTGCTCTCATCTCCCTCAAAATATCTCAACCATAAAACTTTATGAAGCCCACTAGGCCATAAATGACTCTTCCAAGCCCTTTTATTGCTCTTACAAGCCATTATGAGGGTCTTTATGAAGATTTTATCCCTTGAGCCTCCTTTGTTGACTCATCCTTCCCCTTTCCTCCATCCTCTCACCATGTGACATGTGTCACTCCTTGATTGGCTGTAAGGAAGCACAATCCATGTGCTCTTCTCTAATGCAATCTAAGCCCTCCATGAGCTTTTTCCCATCCTTGCATCTTAGCCCTCAATCCCTCAAGCCTCTTGCCTATAAATTGGATCCTTCCCCTTTGCAAAATAACACAATCCATGAAGTAAAGTCATAATGCCATTTTAAGAAGCCATTTTACATCAAAACCATACACTCACACCCAAATTCCAACTCCAGTTGAAGCCATTTTTGAAGCATAAGCTTGAGCATACATCCTATCTATTTAGACAAATCCACTCAACAAGAGAGCTTCTTATTGAGAAAGTCCATTAATGGCTCATATTCTCAATTGAGAGCTCATCTTAGTCTATCTTGAAGTTTATGAATTTTGTTTAGTTTGTAGAAGCTTTATTTAAATTTGGTTTCTATTAGCATACTAACATTGCTCATATACATGGATCACTAAAGACTATTAAAGAACATTGAATATGTGGTGAAGCTAACATGGATATGCACACCAAAAATTTGATAAAGGTTTGAAATGAAAATGCAGGAAAAGAAATCACCCGAGTCTTCAACCCATAGTTAACAAAGGAGGAGGTTATTCATAACACAATATTATTGTAATAATTACAATAAGGCAAACCCGATGATAATCAAAATGTCGCCAATCAAAGGAAATACCTTGTATCATTTGGGAATGTGAGAAATGACATTAGGTATGGTAGAAAAGAATGACCCTTGAGCTTAAAATTGTAGATGTATAAACTTGACTCCCTTAGAAAAGAGATGGCCTGTAGATCATTACACCCGTACGGGTACTCGGTAATGTATAAGTGCATGTTACGCTGGAACAAAATAAAGTTAATGGAGACAAATGAGAAATCACATTCAAGCTTGGAGATTGAAAATGACAAGAGTGGAGTTTTTGAACACTGTCAAGGAAAAATATGAGATGCTTGAGAATGGTTCATGATATGATGAAGATGCTCAACTTGATCTTATTAGAATATGGAGTGTAGAACTAAGATCCCTACATTCTTTTCGGTCATCATACCCATTCAAATCTGCAATAGTGAGCATGGAGGCTCTATCTCTAGGTTCATCAAGTCCTTTGGTGACTCATTGTAGCCGATTAAAAATGAAGTACATGTCCCATATGTGAGCCAGAATGATGCCATAAATCTCCTAAAGTCAAACCAATGATAGTCAAAATTGAAGACCCATGTCCAAGACATAGGCAGGTGACAATGAAGGATGACTTGTACCATGATGAAGATGTGTATCGGGTCAGTGCTAGCCTTGGTGAAGATCATTCTTTTATCAAGAAAAGCCATGATGACTTTGATCATCCAATCTATCTATCACTATCTACAAAGACTTTGGAAAGTTGATATTCTCTGAGTTTGACACCCGTGGTTGTTTGGGATCTGTAGCTAATATAGTGAAACTTGCCCAATCTAGTAAATTCTAATAGAATGATGAATTCATTAGAGGGATGATTCATCAGGAAAATAATCATTATATAAGTGCTCAGTCAGCTCACAACATTAAAGTTTTAAGTTTTATAAGGATAACCATTTTTCTAGACATGGTTACATTGGTGAGGTCAATAATCTTTTATTATTGATTTGTCAGATCAATTTATGAGAATCAAACATTATTTATCAAAAATATATCATTTAAGGACAGTTCCCAAAATTTAGTTATGGGAACTGAATGAAGCTTCCAAAAAAACCAATTCATGAAATGGACAAAGAGCCCAATGCAAGGTAGAGAAGGGGTTCCATTTTTTTTTCTTTCTTCTGGTGATTGTAGACTGTGTGCTATAGTAGGAAGAAGAAATTTTCAGATTTTTTCCATTTTCTTGTGAGGCTATGAGAAGGTAGAGCCGGTGTTTATTTTATTTCTTAACTGTGTGTTAGGGATAAGATAGATTTTGATTTGTTTTATGTAATACAAAGGGAGAGTTTTAGTTTTCTTCGGATAGTGACATGGATTGTAAATGTGTATGAGGATCTTTGCTGTCTTTTGCATTTTGGAGAAGGGAGACTGAAAGATAATTGCATCCAAACTTTGATTATGAGGCAATTTCTTTCCATTGATCACGATATTTGTATTGCTTTTAGTTTTCTCTGAAATACATTCTAATGTCACTGTTTTCCAATTACATTAACATTTCAAGATATCTTTGAATAGCTTTTATTTTTTGTTTTCTCAAGAGGATGGAAGATATATTCTTCATTTCCACTTTGTATTGTAGCACCCAATAAATAGACTTTGTGTTATTTGCTATTCTTTCCTTTTAGTCACTTTGTTTCTGCATTTGTTTTGTGTTTACAGGTAGATGTTTGTAAACCTTTTGTGCTTTCTGGTTAAAAGTATCCATATCTAAATTCATTGCAAATCATATGTGGGGAGCTATACCTAGATAAATTCAAAGGCCACTTACACTATTTCAATAGTTAAGTGATCCAACTGTTAGTGCTAATTAGTCTTCTTACTTGGGTATTTTAGAGTTATATTTGCATGTATTTTCTTCAGAGGAAAATCTATTCACTAACAGATTTTTGGCGACTCTATTGGGGATCGAATCAAAGATTTGGTGCCAAACAAGCATTTCCCTAGTTTTATGATTATCTTTGTATGCAAGAGATTGGAAGCTCTATGTTACAAACTTGTTGAATCTTTAATTTTGGAGTTTGAGTGTGTTTTATGGCTATGGTTGCAGCTCAACCATGGGGTCTCAGATTAGACCATTTGCCTTGGCCTAGTATTAAAACTTACCTAAAAGATCATGGGAATACCTTCCCAAGTTTCTTGGAGATAAAACAAGAGATCTAGATGATCACATAAAAGTAGTTACAGTCACCAGTGGGATTCAATCTATTCACTAACAGATTTTTGGCGACTCTATTGGGGATCGAATCAAAGATTTGGTGCCAAACAAGCATTTCCCTAGTTTTATGATTATCTATGTATCCAAGAGATTGGTGGCTCTATGTTACAAACTTGTTGAATCTTTAATTTTGGAGTTTGAGTGTGTTTTATGGCTATGGTTGCAACTCAACCATGGGGTCTCAGATCAGACCATTTGCCTTGGTCCAGTATTAAAACTTACCTAAATAATCATGGGAATACCTTCCCAAGTTTCTTGGAGATAAAAAAAAAAATCTAGATGACCACATAAAAGTAGTTATAGTCACCAGTGGAATTCTTGGTGTGCAAGAAGAGGATGTCTTTGTCAGATTGTTTGCTAGGAGCCTCATTGAAAATGCTTTTGATTGGTTTCAAAACTTGAAGGATGGTTGTATCACTTGTTGGGATGACTTGAAGGTGAAGTTTATTGAAAGATTCAAGTTTGCAGTTGATGTTGGTAAGATGTTGTCAAATTTCTTGCAAATCCGAATAATGGAAGACGAATCTATAAGAGATTTTATTGATAGTTTTAATAGATGTGTTGGAAAAATTCCTCTAACATGCCAACCAACTGAAAATAATCAGTTATGCAATTTTGTTGCTGCAATGGAAACTGAAATTAAATTCCAGTTAAAGTATCAGAATGTGCAAAATCTAAGAGATGCTAAAAAAGAAGCAATTAAAATAGATGAGCTATGCTATTATGTGGAATGAAATGTAATAGTAGGAGCCATCCCTCCACTAAAAAAGAGCTTGGTGATGATAAGATTAATACAAATCTACCAATGGATTCTTCATTCCAAGCATTTGATTCCTTTGCATTTGGAGTTTTTCTAGCCATTGACATTGATCCAGTAAACTTGATAGATCAACAACATCAAGAAAGAATTAATGGTGAATAAACACAAGGCATCCCTCATCTTGATAAACAAGTAAAAATTGAGG
Source organism: Cupressus sempervirens (assembly GCA_028749045.1). Classification (NCBI taxonomy): domain Eukaryota; kingdom Viridiplantae; phylum Streptophyta; class Pinopsida; order Cupressales; family Cupressaceae; genus Cupressus; species Cupressus sempervirens. The sequence continues at coordinate 775,672,582 of CM053784.1, read as the reverse complement.
ATAATTTATCTTTTGATTCTCAAGAAAGCAGCGGGTGTATGGTATGCTCACCTATAGAAGTCATGAAAGATTTCAGCAAGAAACTATGTTCAAAGAATGACAACCCTTCAAGGTCTTCTACTATGAATGATTCTTGGTTATTCAAGAAAATTGAAGGAGGAATGGTTGGTAATTTTCAAGAGACTGCAAAGTTACATGATGAAAATCATACAAGTGTGGTTGAGGTAAAACATAATTTCACCTTGGTACCTTTGATTTCTGCAACTAATGATGTAGATATCTACTTTGTTGATCTTAAAGTTGGTCATAATGTGCTGATCTATGAATTAGAAGCCAGGCCTCATACATTCTACGAGAAAGATGATATAGAAAAGCCATTCGAAGATGAAGAATGCTACAATTAGTTTTGTTTGTTCGGTATCGAATGTCAGGTTGCAAAAAATTTTCATACTATGAGCTTGGGTTTCAGCATTAAAGAAGTCACCATTAAGCAGTGGTATGGAGCTATTCTATTTAGACATGGTTTTCTGATACAGAAAGGCTCCTACTTCTCTCAGCCGATAAATGGATTCACATGATTCTTTTCTTTCTCTAGCTTTATGGTAGGTTCTCTTCTTGCCTTTGCAAATATTGTAAATATTCTTTTTGGTGTGTGTAGTGTTAGTTTGAATAAGGTGCAAGCTTTAGGCTTGCTAATAGATTAGGTGTTTTTGGTTAGTTGGTTTTTCCTTGTTCCCCTCCGCCCTCTCTACAAGTAGTTCCTGATTTTCTCTTCTTGTTAACTCTATTTTCCCAATGGTTAAGGCACTCATAAACAATGAGTGTTTGACACTAATAAACAATATGGCTTAGGAATCAAAATCTTCTTCAAAGAGATAGACAAAATACATAGTCTTCCATTAAGAATTATGAGTGATAGAGGTTCCAAGTTTATGGATCACTTTTGAATGACTTTATGGAAGAAATTGGGAACCAATTTATCATTTACATCTATGTATCACCTAAATTTTTATGGTTAGACACATATTGTAAATAGATCATTAGGAAACTTGTTGATAAAATTAACTAAACAATATAGAAAATAATGGGAATTGGTCATAGGACAAGATCAATATTCCTATTATGAATTAGTAAATAAAAGAATAGTCACATGTTCATTTGATATGGTTTATGGATGTCATCCTAGAGGCTTCATGGAACTCAAGGATATAGGTAAAATGAATAAAAGAAGTGCTTTGGGTTAAACATTTGCAGAGATTTATGAGAAGATCAGGAAAACCTTGTAACAAAGTGTAGATAAATTCAAAGAACAAGTAGAAAAGACTAGGAGAGAACAACATTTCAATGTGGGAGATCTTGTAATGACATATCTAAGGGAGGAAAAGTTACCTAAAGGGAACCTACAAAAATCCTTGTGAAAAAGATAGGACAATTGAAAGTGGTGTATACTTTTGGAAATAATGCCTATTAGGTGGAATTTCCCTCTAACTTAGGAATGTTAGTGATTTGTATCCATAAAAGGGGAATCCAATAGATACAAGACAATATGATGTTGCACTTGGAAATTAACCTAATTGGTTCACAAATTTACCTCCTAGAAAACCACTACAGTTAGAATGTATCATTGATACCAAGGTTATAAAGAAGACTAGGAAGGGGGTATACAAAGAGTATGTATTGAAATGGGATAATTTACATAAATTTGAAACCACATGGATGATTGAGGTTGACATAATTAAACATGGAAAAATAATTGAGGACCTTGCCATTCAAGGGACTTGGGGTTTTTAATACCCTCAAAGTATGGTGCAGGAATACATTAACCATTTTGATGTAAATTATATGTAATGTATGTAATGAGACTCAAATACAATAAATCTAGTAATATTGAGCCTAATTGAGTCCTTTTTGGGTTGCAAACCCTAATTATTGCATATAAGCAATTATGGGGTTTAGAGTCACCAAGCATAGTCAATTTGAAATTTGATGTAGATAGGGTTAATCCTAGGTGAGTTGGGTGTTTAAGATGCTTACTTGGTGACTAGGAACCTTTGGTAGACATTTGGAGTCATGGTTGAGTAAAATTGCATATTTTTTAAAAAGTTGCAAAATTGCAAGATTGTAACATGAGGCCAAAAATCAGTTGTAGGATGGGCGTAACTGATCCAAGAGAGTACATAAGCCTTGGAAAACTATTTTTGAGTCAAGAGTTGAGTTTTGGTGTGCAATTTTATTCTTATTTTTCCTTTTGTATCTCATGCTACATTATGCCATTTTGTTAATTTAGTGATAGTAGTGTGCATAACATTGTTTTACATTTCTTTAGCAAGTAGTTTGAGGTGCTAAAGTGCTATGTGCTAATAGAGTTGCAGTTTTAAAGCTAAATAGTTTGTAAAACCTCCTAACATAGGGTTTCGAAGTTAAAATGGATTTCACCTAACATTGCATGGTTAGAAATGGATATGAATTTGTGGAATGCTAGGTATGTTTTTATAGTTCTCTATTTGTACCAATCATGGGCTTGCCAAAGTTGATTTCCTATTTTCATAGTGATTCCCTAGGTTGATCACTTGGTAGTGGTGAGCCAAGTAGTTACGAAAATGTTATGTTTTCTATGAGAAATGGAATGAAAGATTATAAAAAAGGGTGGATTGGAGTTCCTTAGTTGGTTTGAAGATAAGATGGTTTCTCTAAAGAATGTTCATACATGATGTCTATAAAATTGCTTAACATTTCTCTTTAAGCTTACAAACTACTTGGTTTGTATTAAGAGTCTTGGGAGTGAACCCAAATACTATTTATTGTACAGTATAGAAATCTTGAATGGGTTTCCAAAACTACAATTATTTACTAGGGTTCTTCAAAATATTAAGGACTTAAGTGTCAAAATACTTGGTTGAGAGGGCTAATTCACTTAGGCCTAATTAGATCTCTTGTAGAAACTTAAAGTATGAAACTAATTGGATATAAGCCATCATTCCATTAGATGAGGGGTATGAATCACACTTGTTTGAATGTCATGAAGAGTCTTACAACTTCAAAGTCGTAATTGGTAGGGGACTTGTGGTAGTGTCTTTGGAAGAGTTATTTTCCACATTAAGGAGGTTATTTGGAAAAGAAAATAATTGTCTTAGAGGATTAAGTAACCTTGGGAAGGTGGGATGAGTCCTTGGGGTGACCTTAGAAATGCCCCAAAAATCTTGAATCATTGAATGATTTGGAGACCAAATTTTCTAGTGAAGCCTTGTAGTGAGAATAACACAAGTTCCTTTGCATAAATGGTTCCCCTTGTATTGTATCAATGCATTACCCTTTGAATTATTTATGTAATAATTTTCTTTAGGTAGGTTGGAGTAAGATGGAAACCTACAAAACTTCTCAGGTACTGGGTTAATTAGAAGCCTTTAGATAAAAAGACCCTCACAAGTACCTCTTTAGAGGATTTAAATAAAACCTTATAGATCTTTAAAATATTTTGGGAGGCATATATTCCAATTCCTTAGAGAGGATAGATATTCTTTCTTGAGACCTTTCCCCAAAAGAAAAATTCTTGATTAGATCAACATATTAGGAGTTGGATAGTAAATTCATGAAAGTTCAAGGGTCCCTTTTCATAAACAAGTGTGGATGGTTATTTATAATAGGCATGTCACTTGGAATAAATTTTGAAAGAAAGGAGTGCAAGTCCTTCTACATGTGGTATTTACACTAACTATAAAAAATGCTCTTTATATATTTTCTTCATGTGTACCTTCATGGGGAAATTTAACACTGCTAGTGGAGTATTTAGAATAAGAAATGTTTCATTGCATATTCATGGTTGAGTTTTGGGTTCTTTTGGGGAATGCACCGATTAAGAATTATCTTTTGCACATTTTTAGGAAAGAAGCCTTTCTTATTTTTTGTCAAATCTAACTGAATAGAAACATAAGGATTTTCCAAGATAAGAAAATTAGAAAATCTTTAGTCATTGATTATGGATGAGAGTTATTAGTGCTCTATTAGAGACCTTATTTGCTAAATGTGATATGTTTTCCTTTCTAGATCTAAATGATTTAGTTGTCATTCAAAGGTTGGGTTGTGTTAGTAACTGTATGTCATTCCCCTCTTTTTGAGGCAGTTTAATAGTAAAAGTGTGAGGTCTACTGGGATAGTTACTAGATCCCCCTACTTTATGATGTGTTGAGTATAAATATTAATAATTTTTCTATAGATAATCCTAGGCATGTTGGGATTGGTGCAGATAATTTGGGGGTTTCCCTATTACATTTTAAGTGCATAAAGGTCAAGATAGTAACAACTTCAATAAGGTCTTGATATCCTTTATGCTTTAGAGATAAGTTGTGTCCTTGGTTTGAGAAATTTTATTTTCAAATTTGATACACATATAGTGGTTTATATGTTGAATAAGTGTCAAGTAGAGAGAATTAATTGGTAGTTGGACACAATTTCCAATTTGATTGTGAGAATTTATAAGTATTTAATTATATTACCTTTGACTACATTCCTTGAGAAATGGAATTGTTAGCATGAATGCTGATGGTATTCCTTTGGGGGAGTATCCTAAGCATTAAAGAGGTTGTTTACATGATATAAATGTTACATTAATGAATATGTTTCTCATTGATGTTGATATAGCATTATTTCTATGAAGATTGGTAGAGTAGTAGAAAAAGAATGAGGTCATAGAGATTGTGTATTAATCATTAGATAAAGTGTAGTTGAGGATGTATTCTACACTATGTCCTAGTTCTATGGATAAGTGCTCCTACAAAGAATCAAAGACATGCAGAAGTTATTCAAGATCTACAGAAGATAGTAAGTAGACATAGTACTTGATAAGTAGTTTTGATGTTTGGATTGTATCTCTTAATTGGGATGTAATTGTAATGAGCACAATTAAACATTGATAGAAGAAAACATAATGATGATGTTAGTAAGTGCACAAGATCATAGGTTGCACATGTGAGAAGTTGTAAAGACTGTGAGCCAACAATGTTGTGTAATTATAAAATGATTGTAATATCTTAATGAGGCCCTATTATAATTAATTGGGAAAGCTTAAAAACTAACTCAAGGAATTATTTTGGGGATATGATATAAAGGAAGGCCACTTTCCTTGTGGAGAAGTTTGGTATGCAAGCAAGTGTAAATTAAGCAAGTGACATACAAAGCTGGTAAATATGTGTAAGTGATCCAAGGGATTATTGGATGTAAAGTTGGTGATCTGGTATCGAGATAAGAAGAGGTTTGGGCTACTCAAGAGGACAAAGAAGGAGATGAGGTTATTTCATTTCTACTATTCTGCAATGAATAATACAAAGTCTAGTTGGACAGTGAGTTCAGTGGTCTTGCCCTTGAAGCTATTTGGATAGTGGGTCCATCTGCCTTCAACAACTCCTAATAGGGTTGACACAACTCCTAACACAGTTGGAATCTCCTAGGATTCAAAGTCTCCTAATAGGGACTAATATATACTAAATTCATTTCATTAGCTCCTAAAAGAGTCCATCCTCTTACAAGGAAATTTTATATTAGTACATAATTTTGTGGGTACTGTTATGGTCTCACAACACACGCCCCATTCCTCACTAGGAATGAGGACCCCCTACTTTTTTCTAAAAATATTAGAAGTCAAGAGTGTTAGAGTCAAAAAGCACGAAAAAAAATTTAGAAAAAACATGAAAAAAGTCAAAAAATTGAAAAGAGACGAGAAAATCAAAAAATTAGAAAAGCACAAAAAAATTAGAAAAACCCAAAAAAATAAAAAATTGAATTAAAAAATAAAAAATAAAAAATTCATCATTCACGTGTGCAAGCGTGCCTGCAGGCATGGTCAAAGTGGGCACTGCATGTCGACACGCCTGTGCCAAAGCACGCTGCACACCTTGCTCAACACAGAGGTTTTTATAAAACTCCCAAGCCCCCCCCCCCAACACTTTGCATTTTTTTTCATTTTCATTGAAGGGTTTTGACGAAGGCACAAGGTAAATACTCAATGCCATTAACACTGTGTGCCTACAGTGACACTAACACTACGTGCCAGCGTGGCGGCGCTATTACCATTAAGCATCCTTGGCACCATTAATACTATGTGCCCACGGAAGTGCTAACATTGCGTGCCCACATGACGGTGCCATTACCATTGAGCATCCTCGGTGCCATTAACATTGCATGCCCACAATAGTGCTAACATTGCATGCCCACATGACAACACCATTACCATTGAGAGTCCTCAATGCCATTAACATTGCGCACCCGCAGTAGCGCTAACACTGCATGCTCACGTGGTGACACCAATACCATTGAGCATCCTCAGTGCCATTAACACTGTGCACCCATGATAGCACTAACACTGCATGCCCATGCAATGGTGCCATTACCATTGAGCATCCTCAACGCCATTAACACTGCGCGCCTGTGACAATGCTAACACTGCATGCTTGCATGGCAATGCCATAACCATTGAGCATCCTCGACACCATTTACACTATGCACCTGTAGTAGCACTAACACTATGTGCTAGCATGGCAGTGCCATTACCATTGAGCATCCGCAGTGGTGCTAACACTGTGTGCCCGCACGGTGGCACCATTACCATTGAGTGTCTGCGACGACACTAACACTATGCGCCTGCATGGCAGTGTTAACACTATGTGCCCACATGACGGTGCCATTACCATTTCGTACCCACGGTGGCACTAAAATTGTGTGCTTGCATGATGGCACAATTACCATTGAGTGCCCATGGTGGCGCTAACACTACGCACCTGCATTACACCTCATGCACCCACGATGCCGCTCAGGCCCGTGGTGCGCCTTGCGCCCTACACACACTTTTTTAAAAAATGATTTAAATCTTTAAAAAAATAAATTTTAAAAATAAAAATAAAAATAATAAAGAATAAAATTCCCAAATTGAGCATTTTTTTCCTTTATGTTTATTTAAATTTAGAGCTTTTATGTTTGATTTCTAGTCTTTATTACGTTGAACTAATAAATGGTTTTTCTCACAATGTATAGGTGATCAAATGGTGTCCACATTTGGAGTAGCACCCAAACCCATCATGTTCAAGTTCCAGGGCATACCCTTGAAGTCAAGATTTCATGATGACCACACAAAAATCTAAGATATTAACTTAGGGCACACAAATCTAGGAGAATTCCTCAAAATTTGCAACAATCCCACTAAGAGATCTGCACTGGTATCTTCACTCATCTATTCCAGGTTGGTGAACATAGCTTCACATCCTATGTTAGTACAATCAGCTAAACTAATCATGGCCCTGACACAACATTTTGTTCTCAAAGAAAGGGCTGTTAAGAGCATCACTAGAGAGACAATGTTGGATCTATGACTTGAAAACATTGAGAGGGTCTTCCATCTCCCAAGAGTGGACCAGTTCAAAAGACTCTCATATGAAGTAGCTAAGAGATTGTATAGGGAGCATCAACAGGAGGTGTTAGACATAATACAATCTTCTTATCTCATCGAGAAGCCTCCTCGGGGAAGGATAATGAACAAAGTGGATATGACCCGAGGATACATGAAGGAGGATATCAATTATTCCATCATTCTCTTGAGCAGAGTTATGGGCTTACGTACAATAGGTCACCTCAACACCTTTATGGTCAACTTCGTTGATACCATTAGAACAACAAAAATACCACTAGACTGGGCCACCACACTAAGTGAAAACTTGTGTGAACAATTGAGGATAGTGAAGGATAAGAAGAAGTTTTACATGGCTTCTTACATGGTATACCTACTTGTAGCAAGGGTGACAAACTATCCTAATTTGTACAGGAGAGGCAATATGCAGGATCCTAATGCTTGACAATACATAATCTATCCCCAACTGGTGAAGAAGAAGCTCTCGACACAGAGCAAGGAGTAAAAAATCATCAATGATGCATTCATCTTTGTGATCATTTGATTCATTGAGGGAGATTATGGAAAGAGGTTATCCGATGAAGCAAAAGCACAGATAACAGCTCTCAGAGCCTACTTCATCCAGTTGAAAATGTTCACATATCTTTGGGTAGCTGTGCCTTCATCAATCCTAAGAAGCTCCTGATATATCTTAGTGACAAAATGGTGCTATTGGAGATTTCCCAAAAAATTGAATCGACATATGAGAAAATAAAGAGGCAACAGAGACCTTGCTAGGCATGGCCATTGGTCATTGGACCATATCAGGTGAAGAGGAAGTAGGATATTCTGTCCTTTTAGTGGGAGTGGGAGAACTATCCCCTTGAAGAATACAACTCTCCCCAACCCTATTTTGACAATGTTAGGAGAGTGGAGAGTCTGGTAGGAAAGGACTTCCATCACGAGGATGCTATTGAAGATCACTGGATGAATGCCACAAATGACTATGATGTCTGCATTAGGGACTACTATAGGATGACTTTATATCTAGTAGAAAAGGCTCTCCAGTTGAACATCTCAGAGGAAATAAAGCAACAAGATTCTAAAGAGTAATTGGACCTCCTGTTCAATGTTGAAAAAATTGGTGAAAGACCCATTATGAATGCTGAGGTTGATAGGGAGGAGGCTAATGATATTAATCATCGAGCAAAGCATGTTGTTAGAATGACAAAGGATTGGATCAAGAAACCTTTTCCACTTGATCGAATTCCTGATACAATGATCTTTCATGCACATGCCCACCCAAAAAGAGTTAGAGGGAAGAAAGTAACAATTCCTACCTTCGTAGCCCAGTCTCCTATTAGGCTAGAGATGGTATACCAGCTTAGTTGCCCAATTGGATATTATCACCCTTCCAAAAGGAAGGGAAAGAATAAAAGAAAGAGGACCTCTCCTCAGAGGATTCAAGTAGAACAGGCACCCCCCCAACATCAAGAACAAAGTGCACAAGGGTTTGATGAAATTGGAGCTACTCAAGTCTAGGATGAACCTCAATTTCCTCCTGTTGTGTCTACCCAACCAAAAGAGGGTGAGATTCCATAGGCCTCCATTCCTTCTATGCAAGAAAAGCTAGCTTCTCCTTCTACCGCCAAGAAACAAAAGAAGAGGATTAAGATTCAAATGAAAAAGAGGCAAAGGATCAATAGAAGATTCGTGCCTTCCCCATCAATTTTTGAAAGTATTTCAGAGGGAGATGAAGAGAAGGAGGAAGAAGAATTAGAAGAGGAAGAGGAACAAGTGCCCCTATAGGGAAGAACTTGGCTAGCAAGAGCCGTAGAGTTGCAAAGGAGAAAGAGTGCCACGGGTATCCCACCATCCACTCAAGAAGAACCCTTAGAACTCTCTTCCTTAGAAGATGAAGTACAATAGTGGGTGGATGAGTAGAGTGAAGAGAACAATGATTTTTTTTCAATGTTAGATTTTGATTTCATGCTTGTAGGTATAGAATTAATTAGGGATAAGATTAGGGACACCCTATAGGCAAACCTCAACAGGAAGACTAGATGCAAATTCCACCATATACATAGGGTCCTTATCTTAATCCTCCATCTCCAACATGAGTTATAGTAGTAGAATAGGGCTTAGTGACTTGTCCACCTCAAAGTTTAGAGGAAGAGTAAGTTTAGAAGAAATCATCACACAAGGAGAGACCAAAACAAATGATGATCGATGAAGTGTTGAAGGAGGGAAAAATAGTGCAATATTCTTAATCGCCTTCCCAAGATGCTGAGATTTAGGCTACAGGGTCTACTAAGATTGAGGCTATAGAAGAAGAGCCCTCCTAACAGGATACAACTTCGAGTAGGAGCAACAAAGGGAAGGAAGTTGCAAAACATACTCCATCATCAAGAGCCAGGTCCTCAACAAAATGCATCCCTAGATGGATCCGAAAGGAAATAATGAGGAGTAATAAGCCTCAATTTCATGCTTCAAAAGAAGTCATTTGTGACATTGCAGAGATTTTGAATAAATTTGAGTCTCCATCACACGAGGCAATACCGTTGGCATTTATCACTAGCACAAGGGACCAAGAACTATTTGCACAAGTGGCTCTCCCTCCTGAAGGCATAGATGCAAAAGGTATTGGTCTTGAGGATTATGAATTGAAGGATGTTATGTTGGGGAGGCCTACATAGGATTCAATTCATTTAATGATGACTCTTGGATTAAAATAGGTCCTTAAGCATATGGAACAGGATGAGGCCGAACTCTGAGCACTTCAAAGGCAGGTTGAGATCCTAAAGGGATATTTAGGCAAAGTAGTTGGTCCTCTAGATCCTAAACACCCTGAGTAGACCTTGGGGGAGGTGTACAACTTGATCCATTTTTGAAGGCTTTTTAGGAGTGGCGAGAAAGTTTTGAGGAGAAAGGTGTTACAATCATCAGAGGGAATTTGAAGTTACTGCATGCAACACAAGAAAATGTGAATAAAATCGTAGCAATTTTGAAGTAGGACTTTAGTATTATGGATGAATTACAGACCTTGAGTAAGGATTTATAAACTTTGCAAGCCATAAAGGGCCAAAGATATCACAATTTTATTGATGTATATATTGGAGAAGAATTAGACATGATTGATGATTGGATATAAAAGATAGTAGATAGTAACAAGGTAATGGGAACATTACATGAGGAGATTAATCGGCTCAAGGACCAAGCTTAAGAGAAAATTTTGGAAGAAGAGAGACACTACAGTGATGCATGCTTGGATATTTTTGAAGATGAGGAATGAGAAAAGTTGTTACCTGTAGAGATAGTAGTGGAGAATTTCAAGAAGATTTTTGTGGAGGTTGCTGATGATGAGGATATCCGACAAGCCTTCAGGATAGAAGAATCCTTTTTAGAATTGGATACCAAACTCGAGGATTTTTCTGATACCCAAATTGAGGTAAACAATTATAGACATAAGGTAAAAGATAAATATGAGGCTTTAGATATTTTGGATGCAGCTAAGATTACTGAGATGATAGAGAAATTCAAGGGAAAACATCCAAACATAGCTTTGGGATGAAGAAGAACAAAACCTAGATGCCAGAATTTCAATTTTGACACTTAGTAAAAATTTGAGATTTTTTGACCCTGTTAAGGTCCGCAGCTCCGTAGGTGCATAGGTCCATAGGTACACAAGTCCACAACTTCACAATTTAGAGGTGTGTTGATAGTTAACTGCTTGTTCCAAAAATAGTTCTTTCCATGCATCAGAAATGCATTCTGAAGATAGTTTAACTTCGACACATGCCTAGTAAAGGACTAGCTTCTATTTTGGGCACCTCTAGATGCTCCTACTTTGACTAAATGCTTCCTCCTATTTCTTCTCTCATATTTTCTTTTTTTTTGACATGTAAAGGGCTCATGCATGCAATTAATGAATAAAATATGGATGGAGTCCCTCTAAGCACTAGATTAACTATTAGATTGTATATATTTAGTTTGTTTTAATGTTTTAAAAGCATTTTATTGCATGAAGATATCTCTCACTCTCAACTTAAATTAAGGAGAAGATTTCTTATAAATACCCCATTATAATATGTAAAAAGGGCCGCCATTATTATGCAATAAAATTATGCTTTTGGTGCTTGCATTTGGAGTGTAGTAATTCTTGCCTGAATGTGTCATTGTTTTGTGAATTTTGTTCATGATATTGTGATTGAGTCAAAGGTTTATTGCGTTGTTTTTGGTTGTGTGATCTTTTAGTTCTAGTGTTTGCTACATATTTACGAATTTCATTGACATATCTAGCTTAAGAAGAGATCAACAAATTGTGTCTACATAGCTTTTTATCTTGCATGAGCACACTTTTCGTAGCCTTGCAATTTGTTGAAAGGTGAAATATCATACAATTGTTAAAGTTTCTCACCGACAATTACATCAGTGGATTCTAGGAAGCGCTGCTCCCATTTTCATTGGTTTCCTACTGATTTATTCGAAAGCTTAACTTGCAGCGTGTTGTTTGTTGTAGCTTATGTCCATTTGGATTTCAATTTCACTTTTTTTTTTTTGAATTTCATGTTATTTTCTTTTAGTTTCATTATTTTATTTGCTAACCCCTTGTTAGAAGAGGAACTCATTTTAGTTGCATTGTTAGATTACATTCATTGAAAAATAGAAAATACAAAAACATTGTTCTTTTGTGTGTTATTTTGAGATAGAGAATAGATTTTACTTCATTCTAAGATCAAAATAGAACTAGCAAAGGAATCCTCATGAACAATCACATTTATCTTCAACTGAGTGGATTTTGGTACGTCGCAAGACAAATATGGAACCTTGGAGTTGATCCAAAAGATTAGCTTTTCAAGAGAGGAATTGCGCAAAGGATTCCTGCCATTGGCCTCATGCAGAATGATCACCCAACAAAAGTGGTACTAGAAGGAGGGCCGCACTTTTAGATCTCAGAGAAAAGTGAAAAATTTGCCAAAGTTTCAAAAATTTTGTACTTTTTGCAAAGATTTGTGCTTCACACAAGTTCAATTTTTTTTTTGAGTTTTTGAGAAATTTAGGTCTGTAGCTCTGCAGCTACCTAGGTTGGTAGATCCACAGGTATGCAGGTCCACAGATTTGCAACTTTGCAGGTGCACAGGTGCACAAAACTCTGTGGTGCACAAAATTTAGAGAGGCGAGAAAGTATACTTTTGCAGAGGTGCGCTTTTTCCAAAATTGATGCAAGCTAGAGAATATTGATCCAAAATCCCCATTTTAGCAAGCATTAAGGTCTATGCCAAGTGCACATGAGTTTCTCAATCTCACCCACTTTCGCAAACCACGTAGTGACAAGGGAACATCCCAAATTCAACCATTCCATTTGAACTTTCATCATCTTCTTCAACTCCACCTCCACTCTAACCACCTAGTGGACCACCACATATTCCAATAGCTACTCCTCAACAACCACCGTTAGGTTTGCCAAACCCTCCAATGGCATTTTTCGTGAACGCCGTGGACTCACCAATAAACTTGAGAAGTGCACTTCATGACCTCCCTAAGAATCTTGAGAAGTTTTTCCCCAGATTCATCTATAGTGAAACACGAACTGCTGAAGATCATGTCAAGGTATTCAAGGAAATTTGCAACTGCAAGCAAGTTGCTAATGAGGATGTGGTTCTTTGTTTATTCCCCTACTCTTTGGGGGAAATTGCCTTCAATTGGTACGTTAATTTGCCACCTAGATGCATTGGAGATTGGGACACTTTCAAAAAAAAATTCTTTGAACAATTCAAAACATTCATCAACCCAGTTGTGATACATCATCAATTCATATCAATCAAAAGGGACCCAGCTGAGACAGTTTCTCACTTCAACCGTCACTTTCACATGGCATATCACAAGCTAGAGAAACCATACACTATACCAGTTGAAGCCACTATTCAAATTTATCTAAATGCTATGGACCATCTTACTATGATTCTTGTAAGAAGACTTCCTACAGAAAATATCGACACATTGGATAAAGTCTTCATGGAGGCAATTACCTTCACTAAGCAAGCTAATCCTAATGGAGGAGGATTAATGCTTCCAACTCTAGCTATCATAGCAATGCCAACATACCCTGCCAGAGTACCCATGATTCCTAGTTAGTTCATACCTATGAATCCAATTCCATTTCAATAGGCACCCTCTCCACAAAATCCCACTCTAACATACCCAGGGTTTGAACCTCCAAAAGCTACCTTCTGTGAACAAAAGGTAGTAGCACCCACTAAAGCAGATAATGGTTTTGTTTCCAAATTTGGTCAGATGAAAAGGACTATGTCCCAAATGAATAACAAGTTGACTCATCTTAGGTTGTCTCAAGGACAAAACAACAAATTCCAAAGAAACAATGCTAGTTTGTACAATAATAATTATGGCTAGAATTATAACAGGAACTTCAATGGAAACAAAAACAACAATGCAGGAAACAACAATGGGGGAAACAAATTCAATCCTCCTAATCATAATAATGGCTTCCAAAGATAGAACTAATAGTGTAACACTCGACCAAATAATGGAAGCATTCTTGTTGACAACAACAATAACAATGTTTAGTATGCAAATATCAATCAGTATGACAATGGTCAAAATGCACCCAACAATGATGTTTCATATTACAATGGGAATCAAGAGATGGCTCAAAGTTCAAAAGTGAATGATAATGCTCCTCTTGTGCAATTTAACACTATTTTACTAGAATCCTTTGATTCTACACAGAATGTGTAGGTAGAACAACCTACTAGTGAAGAGTTCTCTTTCCCATTCAGTCAGGAACTTGATCTTCAACATGATGAGATGTTTGCTTTTCACAATGACAATCAAAATACATATAATCTAAGAAATAGAAAGGAACCTTTGATGGATGGTATTCGTCTAGGTTTACAACCAACTCCTCTTGATCTAAGAGTGAGTAATAATCTACCACCAATTAGGCCACCATATGGAGGACAACAAAATCAGAACCCAGTGAATGTACCAACAATACTGAAAAATCTTGCTTGGTCTACTAAGAAGTATAGTGATGTCAAAGACTTGAAAAGAACCAAAGCAAATATGTCCATGTTCAACATGCTTTAAAATTTTCCACAATAGCAAGATGTGCTCATGAAGACTTTGGATCATACAAAGGTATCCCACAATACAAATACTCTCCATCAAAAGACAGTGTCTCAACAAGTCAATGCAACAGAAGTGATGCCTACTATGTTTAAAGACAAGGTTGAAGTACCCCCATTTCTACCCAGCATTAGGATATATGGAAATAATCTCCATAATTTCTTGATTGATTTAGAAGCCTTATGTAATGTCATGCCACTATCAATAGAACAAAGGTTAGGGGTAAGTCCTCAACCTTTTAATCGGATAGTGATATAGTTGGACAAGACAGAGGTGAAAGTCATTGGCATGTTGAAAGGCGTTCGAATACAGTTGACAATTGATCCCCAGATTTAAGATGTTATTGATATACATGTGGTGGACATTCTAGAGATGTATGGGTTTCTCTTAAGTAGAGAATGGACAAAATGCCTAAGAGGATGGTTTTCTATGAATTTCACTCAGTTATGGTTACCATGGAAAGGATTGAACAATCAAATCAAGATAGATGCAAAACCCAAGTTGAAAATGATGATTACATATTACAATGCCCCAAATGAGATAACATTCCTACAATTAGATTTGGGTTCATACAAGGTGATGGTATTGGACATGGTTCCGACCAATGCATCTCAAGATCAAAATAAAGAACCTAAAGTGCAAGTACCCAAAAGTGAAACCGTGACACAGTTCATAGACAATATGGTGACTAATCTACAATGTTTAGGAGAGGAAGTTGATCCCAAAATCCTCCTCCTTCTAGGATTTTGTTGGTTGGATAAAGTTAGTCACTCAGAATTCAAATGCTCATCATGTCAAGAAGTAGTAGCAAAGGTATTGACCCACATTATGGAAAACAAGGATAAAAACACCTCAACAGACGAACTCATAGAAAGCCAAAATTTGGTGAACTCATCCAACCTTGTTGAAAAGATTGAAGAGAAAAGTGAAGATTTAAATGTGTCATATAGTGATACCTCTTCAAATGCTAGAGACTTGTCTCCTCCTCCTCCAAACATGATTAAAGTTCAAAGGAGAAGATGATATGTGAAAGGTAAAGGATGGACTTCAGTAGTCATTCATCCTAAACCTAAGGTTGAGGAAATCAAAGAACTAATAGGGGAAATTCAAGATAAATAAGAAAAACATACACTTCCTCTATCCATAGATTATGAAGGGGAATCATCAATTCCTACACAAGGAAAGTTACAATGGATTCCTAAGAAATAGTCATTCAAGACTCAAGTGAAAGAATAGTTAAGGATGAATAAGCATAAAGTTAGAAAACCCAAGGGAAATTGATTTGGACACTCTAATTTGATGGTTCCAGGTGCAAATTGGGAGCTGATGTAGGTATCAAATTGGTCAACCCAAAAGGTAGGTCTTTCTATGCTGCATATCGATTATAGTTTAGATGTACTAACAATGCTGTAGAATATGAAGTGTTAATTTGAGGACTTCTCTTTGCACTAGAGAAAGGAATCAAGGAATCACTGCACTCATAATCAAAGGGGATTCTCAATTGGTCATACGACAAGTAAAATCCATATACTCTTGCAATGATAAAAGGCTACTGGCTTACAGAAAAAGGGTATGGGATATATTGGATGACTTTGAAGGTTTGAACATAAGGTCCATTCCAAGAAGAAAAAATATGGTAGTAGATGCTCTCGCCATCTCAGTAAGTTCTTTGCAACTAGTTGAAAGAACCAAGTTGAAATTTTTTTTAGTGGAATTGGTTGTGGTTCCATCCAGTCCTAATAATATCAAAAAATTTTAGGTCTTTCAAGATGATCAATATATACTTGAGTTTATCATGTGCAGTCACCATTTTGAGGGACAAGAGATTGATGATACACCAGATGAAAAACTTGAAGATGACGAGCTTGATGATGAAGATGGGATTCTTAATCTAAAAACCAACACTATTCCAAAAGGAATGATTGAACTAGAATACATCTTTGATCGTGATGAATCAACACTCAATACAAGGGTAACTCAAGAAAAGGGAATCAAAGAATGTGACTCATACAATTTGGGTACTGATGAAGAACCAAGAATGGTACAGATAGGAAAAGTGTGCAACTCACAATAAAGGGAAGATATGCTCAAATTAATCATTCAGTATAAGGATGTCATTTCTTGGAGCTATGAAGAGCTAAAGACTTATGATCCTAAGATTATCACACATGACATCCCATTGAAACCAAATGCCAAACCATTCTAACAAAGACAAAGACTGGTGAATCCTATCATTGAACCACTAATCATGAAAGAAGTAAAGAAGTAAAGAAGTAGAGATTGATGTATCATTATGCTTCTAAGTGTCCTAAAAGAGAGGAAATGTATAAGAATAATTTCAAATCTAGAAGACCTAGAGATTGTTTGTATGCAAATGAAGATGATGAGTCTGAAGAAAGAATTCAGAGTGAGAGTGATGATGAATTAGTATTTGTGGGTATGTGTAGGATCATGGTGTGCCAAAAAGTGGCGATGTGAAAAAAGTAGAGTTTAAAAATGTCTAAAATCATTTTAAGATCCACTCTAACTTTGTTTTGCTCATCTTAATACCAAGGCAAAAAG
Source organism: Cupressus sempervirens (assembly GCA_028749045.1). NCBI lineage: Eukaryota > Viridiplantae > Streptophyta > Pinopsida > Cupressales > Cupressaceae > Cupressus > Cupressus sempervirens. The sequence continues at coordinate 775,655,502 of CM053784.1, read as the reverse complement.
GTTTGGCCAAACCTTATCAGGTATTCGATCCATTATTGGGTATTTGATATAATATTAGGTATTCGATATGAGATTGAATACCCAAAACCTACGACTTGTAATTACAAAAAAAACCTGAGAGTAAATAAGGCATTTGCATTTGAGTTTGGTTTGTGCTGCCTCCATTTCAGGTATCAGATATAGGAACGGGTACGAGATATGGGTAACAGTTTTTTATTTTATTTTATGATTTTAAATAAATTTTAATATAAATTAGGTATTTTAAATATAAATTGTTGAAAACTAGGTTTTCCTTAATAGAAATGTTGTTTTGCAATTTTATAGGTATGGCTGACCTGAATGATGACACTGAGCCAGGAAATAATGTTCCTCAAAACCCTCCACCAAACAATCTAGTACCCCCTTAAAACCATCCACCAAATGATCCCCTGCCCCCTCAATACCCTCCTCAAATTGAAGATTTGATAGAAGAAAATTTCACTGAACTGAGGATTTTGCAAATAAGAAATAACAATATACCTACATTGGCTCTCGTGTTATCCATGTTAAACACCATAGTGGATAATAGTGAAACACTTAATAATGAAAAAAATGTTGCTCTTCACTGGCATGAGCAAATGCATGCCATGTTTGATGAGGGGTTGGACTATGATGAGGTTGTGGCCCTAAACATAAGTAAAGATGATATAGTTAACCTTTTTGTGGACCTAAAAACCAATAAAATAATAGACCACAAAAAGCCCAAATTATCAATTAAATGGTTCAGAAATGAGGCTACAAAATTTTGGGATCATTGGTGGATGTTTTTGACAAACCTCCACACAATAATTTAGAGGTGACATTCTATTTCATTAGAAAACTGTATGCCAAATTTTTTTTGCACCTCAAGGTGAACTACTAGAGCATGAGACTCAAAATGGGTGTAGGAGGAGGAGCTCCTCTAGATAGACCCTTTTCCTAGTGGAAAAAAGTTGGCACTTTTCCCCCCCCTACTGATGTCTCCTCCCTCCCCTAGTGAAATATCCTGATATCATTAAAAAAGTTAGCTATTAGACTATTAGAGCCATCCATAGATTGAGTAGCCTATTGGTATCCTAGGCTAGGTTAGTGTTGCCTCCCTGTATTGATGATGTTGGTGCAAGTTCATCATCAACAAGCTCATCAGATGCTTGTGTGCCCCATACTTGCATAATGTGCAAGAATATTTTTCTAAGTCCCATAGGTGATCTCTCTAAGTATTAGATTGTATTTGAGGAGGATGATACACTAGATGCGTGTAAAAAGGCTACACACCTTGACATGAGAGAGGAGGGGCATGTAGAGGCATGGGATCCTTTTGTGTTGGTATGTGTATACATTTTTTTGTTATAACATATGTGATTTAAAGTTAATCTTTATAATAGAGTAATTTTAACCCATACTGACTTATACATGTATATGATCTTCATTCATGTTTAGTTGATGACTAAGGAGGAGCTCAGATAGGTTGATAATGTCATGCTATTGACTATTTCATTTGGCCTTGAGACATCTATGATACATTATGTTGTGTTCTCATTATTTTTCTATTTGATATTGAACCATATATGGTTTCTAATCTTTCTTTTCTCTTGCAGGTATCACCTGTTAGTGGGGGGAAGAGTGCAAGGGGGTGAGGTAGAGGCCATCGATAAGGGAAAGGTAATTAGGTTCTTTTAAAGTGATTAAATATTGATGCATTCTTGTAAATTATTTGTGCTAATGAAATTTAATTACATTCTTTATTTTACATGGTGTGGCTATTGGTGATGAGTCCAAGAAGATTCAACATCACAAACCCTCTGGCATTTCCATTCACATCGAGAGCCCCATTGTATGTATAAGTATAATTTATTTGTTATTTTCCTTAATTTCATAAACAAATTCAAAATTTATTTCCATGATATTAACAACTAGGCTTTTGTATCTCATAGGAAACACCTAGTGCATAGGAGGTTGGATGTCAAAGATTTGTATCTTTGCTCACGCAACCATTATATCCAGAGGAGGAGTCAACAAAGCTAAGATGTAGTTTTAATTCTTGATTATATGTTATAAATTTAGTAAACATACTTGAACATCTACAAGCCACAATCAACTAGGTTCCAAGCATCTTGACATATGAGAGGACTCCTGAGTGGTGCAACAGGTCGATGAAAGAGGTATTTATGATGAAAGTTTAATACTATAAATCTTAATTTAAAAAAGGATCATTATGCATCCAAGTAATTCAATGTTAGATATACAGAATCATATAAATTTAGTAGTCTAACTTTGGGTTTTCCTTTTTTATTTATGTAAGAGGCATCTGGTCCACCTAGTTCAACGAAGAGGTTGCATTTTGATCATCCACCAACATCATAGGATAGTATAGTTGTCAAAGGATGCACCATGAGACATTTTGAGATGGCATATGCCACATTGTATACAAAAACATTGATATTATACACATTTTGATGGCATGATCAGCCACATTTTGTATATGGATCTATGTATTTTGATATATATTTGCATAATTTGTCTAGGATACATGAAATTTGATACATATTTGTGTAATTTATATATGGATACATTTATTTTGATATATATTTCTTTCATTTATGTGCACAATGATATACATATTAATTTAGTATAATATTGTTCAATTTATCGTGGATCATGTGTATTGTTCATGTTTATGGAATATCATTCATTTTGATCATGTTTGTTATATTCAATTCAAATGCAATAATTTGTGAAGAACATTTTAACAAACTTTATTATCAAATTTTGATGCAAATTTTAATTTGAAATGATCTCTGCAATCCCTTTAGATGTCTATAGTTAGCCAAATCCATGGCCAATTTGGTCTTAAGAGCCCATTTTTGGTGTTATGAGATGTTTCAGTATGTATTGGTCATAAATGTTATTGGGACTCTATAGTCAAAATAGGGGTGTCACTAGGTGTTGCTAGGTTATTGTAGACCTTGGCATGAATGTCCTGTAGCATTCAAGGTTTCAGCAATATCCCCCACGAGCTCTAAGTTACAACCCTTAGAAGATTGACCTCCAAACAAACTTAGAGCACCTCTTCACTATAGGGTTACCATAAATGTTGGAGGCTCTTTATGGCCAGAACAAGGGTGTCACTATGGTTCACCCATCTAGAGCTAATGAAGTTGACAATCTAATGCCAAGATTAGTGATTTCAAAGTTGCGCAGTGATGCACCAATGAACTGAGGGACATTGCAAGTTTTAACATCAAGTGAGATCGCTATGTTGAATCAAAATGGAATGTAATCTCTCTGAAATGAGATAGGTTATTTTAGACCTTGGCATGAATGTCCTATAACATTTGACATTTCATCGATAGCCCCCATGAGCTCTAAGTTATGACCCTCAGAAGATCAACCTCCAAATACACTTAGAGAACCTTGGAGACTCTTCAGTACAGGGTTGCTGTGAACATTGGAGGCTCTCCATGATTAGAACAAGGGTGTCACTAGGGTTGACCTGCCCACTTAGAGCTAATGACACTGACGATTTGATGCCAAGATCAATGGTTTCAAAGTTGTGCAGTGATGCACTAATGAATTGAGGCACACTAAAATTTTTACCATTGAATGAGATTGTTGTGTTGAATTCAAATAGAATGTGATCTCTCTAAAAGGAGAAGGTTATTTTATACCTTTTCATGACTTCCCTATAGAATTTTATGTTTCATTGATAGCCCCTATGAGCTTCGAGTTATGACCCTCAGAAGATTAGCCTCCAAACACACTTAGAGCACCTTCAAGAATCTTTGATATGGGGTGGCCGCAAACATTGGAGGATCTCTGCAGCTAAAACAAGGGTTTCAATAGGGTTCACCAATCCATCTAGATAATGACACTAATAATTTGATGCCAAGATTAACGGTTTCAAAGTTACACAGTGATGCACCTATGAAGTGAGGCACACTACAAGTTTTGGCATAGAGTGAGATTGATGTGCCAAATCCAAATGGAATGTGATCTCTCCAAAATGAGATAAGTTATTGTAGTCCTCAACATGACCATCCTATAGCATTCAAATTTTAATTGATATCCCCCACAAGCTTTGAGTTATGACCCTTGGAAGACTGACCTTCAAACACACTTAGAGCACCTTGAAGACTCTTTGGTACAGGGTCACCATGAATGTTGGAGGCTCTTCCTGACCAAAACAAGGGTGCCACAAGTGTTCACCTGCCCATCCAAAGCTAATGGTTCTAATGATTTGATGCCAAGATCAATGTTTTCAAAGTTATGCAATGATGCACCTATGAAATGAGGCACACTGTAAGTGCCAAAACCAAAGAAAATGTGATCTCTCCAAAATGAGATAGGTTATTATAGACCTCAACATGACCATCCTATAGCACTCGATATTTCAACAATAGCACCAACAAGCTCTGAGTTATGACCCTCAAAAGATTGACCTCCAAACACACTTAGAGCACCTTGGAGACTCTTCAGTACAAGGTGGTCATGAATGTTGGAGGCTCTCTGCAGATGGAAAAAGGTGTCACTAGGGTTAGTATTAATTAAAAACATTTTTTTAAAAATCTCCCTCAAGTTTTAGGCATTGGGAATAGTGCAAGTTTGGTGTTACTATTAATTAAAATCATCATATTTTAGGTCCCTCCACATTAATTACATTAAGTAAAAACATCTTTGTTTCTTACATTAAATCAAAAAGTTTACATTTACAATATCTCAAGTATTTTGTCATTATTACATCAATACACAACTACCAAAAATTATAGTGTCAAAAATCATAGTTTCAAAAATAGAATAGAATTTTCTTCATTATGCTCCTTATTTAGTTTTTATCTTCATGCATGACTACTCTTCATGATGTAGCTACATTCCAATATTATAAAAAATATTAGTAAATAATCATATTAAACAAGATAATCATTGAGTCATTAAATCATTATGAATAAAAGAACATAAGAAGTAAATATACCTAGTTGAGTGTTCCTGTAAGGTCCTCTCTATGTTTTAGGGTCTCTAATAGGGCTTCATGATCAACATTAGTAATAGTAAAAAGTTCTTTTACTTTTGGTATTCTTTGATGCTTCAACAATTTGTTGCTATAATAAGATGTGAATATGTGAGAATTGTTTTGTGCTTCTGATAGTCTTTGAATGAAGGAATTCCATTCCTTCTAAGCATGTATGTCCACAGCCATGTTCTGGCAAAAAAAATTGAACCACTAGGATATGTGAATCCATCATCATCTATGATTGGTTGTGAAAGCTTTTGTTTACCTCTTACACAATGTGCCAACCAGTAATATAATTTCTCATCATTCCCCAATGGTGCAACCAATGCAAAGACATGTCTTGGCTAAAGAAGATCTGATAGATGGTTATGCTCAACTAGACTTTTCATGTCTTCATTTCTGATAGAGGGTATGATAGAAAATGGAGTAAGATAATGTGGAGCCCATGTGTCCACCCACTCACTCTACTCACAAGGATCCCAATCTCACTAAAAACAACTAGGACAAAAGCAAGCTAGCTGTCATGGCCAAATGGTCCATGTAATAGAATTAGAGCTCCAAAATGAATGCATTTTTTTATCAATCTCTAACAGTAGCACAATCTAATCTATCACTTATGGACCCTTCCTCAACCAACCAAAAGAACTTGTGTATTGCTAAATCAAGAGTCCTTCCTTGTAATAATGTTGAACTACACCAATAAATAACACTACGAGCATCAATAAGCTCCAATCCTAAAATCTTTAATTGTTTCTTAACTAGAGCTCTCTTTACACATGCCCCTACTCCATCATGTTCCCCTTTCCCATAACTGGACTCAAAAAACTCCAAATATGAGGCACACCCTCTCTATGTGCATCCTACACAACCAATAAAACATATGAGCATTCTTGAATTCACCTAGACAATTATCTGATCAAATGATATGTCTATCCATAGCAATGTCATGCTCTTGTAAGAAATCAAAAAAAATCTTGAAACAATGTTGCACAAACTCATGAGAGTGAGATCTATCATCACTCATGTAAAAATGTTACTCTCTAATAATATTCCAATTATCATTCACACTATTAGGGGCATGCCTATACATTATGTGGACAAAAATAGAAATATGAATGGAGTTGTAATACTAAGATTATGTTTCATTTTGGGGCTGCAATGTGTAGTTCTTTGCAAATTCAACAATTGATATAATAGTGCCAATGGGAAAAGTATCCTTACACAATCTAAATTGTTGATCCAACCACTCAGACCTATGACAATACCTTGCATACTTGTAGAAAGGATTTGTCTTGAAATTTGAAATAAAACTAGCCACACTGATTTCTTTTGCAACCAATTCACATATAGAGCCCTCACCTCCACTCTTCAATGTGTATTTCACCATTTCATATACCATTTTTTTTTTCTATTGTCCTCCCAAGATCTTGTTTGCACCCCAAATGGAAACATGTATCAAACTTGGATAAGCCACCACATGTTGAACACTTCTCATTTAAGAAAGCATTTCTATAAAATAAACAACCATCAACTCTAGGACATAAAAATCTATCTACAAAGTCTCTTGATGATTTTGGAAGCAAGCAACACCACAATTCTCCAACATTTCTTTACTATAAAAAGTAGAACAGATGGAGCATAATAGTTCATGGTACATAGAAAAATCCACGTGATATTTAAAATATGTATTTCAAATTTTAAGTGGCACACAATAAAATGGCTTCAAGGATTCAAAATCTCTTTGTGATATATGCTATCTTGGATGACTCTCTCTAAATTCTTTGAACAACATAGTTTTCTTACCTCCAAATAATGTTTAGGATGTGGCATGTGTTCTCTAATGCCAATTCCCAACTTCAACACATCTTTAGGATTGGGTGATACTCTTGAGCTAGAGTGCCAAAACTATGTAATTTATTGCTTCACATCATCGTTTAGCTTCTTATCAAAATGTGGAGGTCTCCCACCAAATGTCCATGTATCATTTTGAAGAGGATCATCAATTCTCTCTCATCTATTAAATAAGATTTGTACCATATTCCAGCCTATAAATAATCTTGTATCCTAGCTTGTATACTATCACGTGCACACACAAAACCCCATTTTTACTTAATCTTTTCGCAAACCATCTACCTATCCACCTATCACCTATTATAGACATCCCATCCTTCACAAACATTTCCATCTCACAAAAACCAAAACATGAAAAAACTTGTACATTTGTAACATATCTTGGTCCATCAGCTTGTACATCCTCTTTAGCTTAGTACCATTGTATCTATCCAACGTTCGTGTCAGTTCGTCCTTGATCAGCATCTTGCACCCATCACACATCTTGGTTAGCTATTCCAACGCATCCTTTAGCTAGATTTCCTGTCACCAAAGTGTTATCTTTCTTAGTTCAGCTTGCCAGACGCATCACTCATCCAAATCCACCAGCTTCGGTGCTCTTCGATAGGTCCTTGCAGGATATAGCTTTCCTCATGTCTGATCTTGGTTTGTTAGTACCTTTTCCTACCCATCTCGTTGGCAAACGGCTCTCTTTTGGATTTTCACTTTCTTTTGATTTGGGATCTTCCCTTTTGTGTCTTGAAGTATCTTTTCCAAGCAATCTCCTTGTTCCCTCCTCAAGGTTGCCACGATCTTCCATATCATGGTATGCTGCGAATGGGGCAATTAGAGCGTAAGGTCTTGATCAAGTCTTTCGTTTGTTTTTCTTTTCTGCTTGTGGGTTCTCCAATGTCGTTTCCACGCTGCTTCCTCTAGGATTCATGTGTGATGCTAGGGCAATCCTTGTGTGTTTGTTTTGAGTTAGTTTGTCAGTCCTTTGGACGGTTGGTGAAAAGGCCTTGATGTTTTTGGTAACCTTGGCAATTAACCAATAGTCCTATAGAAAATCTAGTGCTCAACTACATGGTGGTACTTCTCTTTGAAGTATCCCCCCGCTCAAAAAGCTTCAATGGTTTTCCTTCATCTCCATTATCCCCCATCCATATCCAGCATTTGTCTCTCCTACCCTAGCTTATGCATCAATATCTCTTTGAATCACTCATCACTCTTAGCTTTAGGGATCCACAATCCTAGTCTTAGGGATCCACCAATCCAAATCAATCCACCAAGCCTCATCTTTCGAGATCCACAATCCTAGTCCTAGGGATCTCCGAAACCCATCTTCCACCAATCTGACTCTTTGAAATCCTGTTGCATCAGCTTTTTAATCCCCTCATCTATCTCCCTATCCTAGACTCCTTTTTATAGCGCTCCGCTCCTTCATCCTCCACCTTCCCTAAAGTCTTAAGCTTGCTTCCTCTTGTGCATCTGATTCTCCTTTATCATTCTCCCATAGTGAGAGTTTGAGCTAATTTAGCCCCTTCTCTTTGCCAATCTGAGTTTCCTTGCTCATCCCAGATTCTTGTATTTTTCAAGAAGCCATCGAGCCTCACTTTCTCTCCTCGCTGCCTTCTTGAGGGGGCATCTCACAGTCCATTCTCTCCTCTTCTGCTCTAGCCTTGGGCATTTTATTTTCTTATCTTTGATGCCATGCCACTTGCGGCATCACATCAAAGAGGGGAAAAATGTAGACACCTAAAATCCTTTAAAAAATAAAGTATTTTTATTTTTTGAAAAAATCTCTGATGACATCATCATTTATTAATTAATTAATTTTTATGCCATTAAATCCCTTTATCTTAATTAAAAATATTTAATTAAGGAATCCCTCCCAAAAATGTTTAAATCTTATTTAAACATTATTTCCTTATTTATTAATTATTTAATTAATAAATTGACCAAAAATCCTAAAATAAATAAAAAAATTATTTTTTGCCCAAAACTTGGCCAATTTCCTTATGACCAATAACCTCTTCCAAAATCTTCTAATCCTTCTTTAATTTCGATTAAAGGCTAATCTCATCATTTCCTACCCCTAACCCCAACTCAAAATATTTAATTAAAATTAAATATTAATCCTCATGTTTATTAAAAAAGTTTTAATAAATATCTCCTCAACCCAAACCCTTGAAATAAATAAAACTTTATTTATTTCTTAAAAATCTAATTTATCCTCATCCTAAGAAGTTCTAGACTCTTCTAGAAAGTCTTCATCCTCATCCTAGGAAATTCTAGACTATTCTAGAAAGTCTTTATCCTCATCCAAAGTCTAGACTCTTCTAGAAGATGTCTTTAAACCTAATTCTAATCCCCTCCTAACCTTGTCACATTTCCTAAACATGGGTTAAAACTTACTAACCCAAGCCAAAGTTAACAAATATCTCCTCTTTCACCCACCCTCATTAAATGCCATCTACTTGCCTATCCCTAAGCTAATCCTAAACCATCCTAATCCATCCTCTAATCATTTGCACAAGCCTAAACAAGCTCAAAACCTTCCTAATCAAAACCAAGTCGAAATTGCTCTCATCACCCTCAAAATATCTCAACCATAAAACTTTATGAAGTCCACTAGGTCATAAATGACTCTTACAAGTCCTTTTATTGCTCTTACAAGTCATTATGAGGGTCTTTATGAAGATTTTATCCCTTGAGCCTTCTTTTTTGACTCATCCTTCCCCTTTCCTCCATCCTCTCACCATGTGACATGTGTCACTCCTTGATTGGCTATAAGGAAGCACAATCCATGTGCTCTCCTCTCATGCAATCTGAGCCCTCCATAAGCTTTTTCCCATCCTTGCATCTTAGCCCTCAATCCCTCAAGCCTCTTGCCTATAAATTGGATCCTTCCCCTTTGCAAAATAACACAATCCATGAAGTAAAGTCATAATGCCATTTTGAGAAGCCATTTTACATCAAAACCATACACTCACACCCAAATTCCAACTCCATTTGAAGCCCTTTTTGAAGAATAAGCTTGAGCATACATCCTATCTATTTAGACAAAGCTACTCAACAAGAGAGCTTCTCATTGAGAGAGCCCATTAATGGCTCATATTCTCAATTGAGAGTTCATCTTAGTCTATCTTGAAGTTTATGAATTTTGTTTAGTTTGTAGAAGCTTTATTTAAATTTGGTTTCTATTAGCATACTAACATTGCTCATATACATTTTGGCACGCCCGGTGGGACCCCGCATGGGTCATATTCATTAGCTTTTTTAGTCAAGTTTTGTATGTCATTTGCTGATTTTGGCTAATTTTGCTTGTTTTTGTGATTGGTATGATTGTATAAATTGGTTTTGTAGGTCCACATGAGCATGAAGAAGACAAAGGAACTCATAGTCTATCTCATAGTATTTGCAGATTTTTCAAGCTTATAGGTGGACAAACCACTTGGAATTATTCTTCCTCTTCTTGTCTATATTCTTCTTATTCCATCTACTTCTTCTTCTTCTCCTTGTGGGAGATCTTGGCCATTTTTTTTTTAAGGAAGAAAAATCATACACACTTCTTTTTAGTGCTTAAAATGAACCCCCAAATCATACTTAAATCCATTGAAAAATTAAAAATTTGCAAGAAAGAAAAAATCTTTTAACACCTGAAACTAAACCAATCTAATCATTTGCATCTTTGCAACATCAAAGTTTTAGATGCATTCATGCAAAATTAGGAACACTTCATTTTTGGGAATTTAAAAAGAACTTCAAGTTTCCATTTCAAAAGGTTCAAAATCAACACTAAGTGCACACTAAAGTTCTTTTAAAAAATCTCATGAAAACTAAGAGTCCTAAATGGTTGCCAAAAATTGTCCTAAAAGCTTTGTTATTTGTTCCAAACAAATGTCTTATTGCAAAATCTTGAATGTTTCTTAAGATTTTCATGCATCAAAACAATCTAGGAATATCATTTTTGGGCTTAAAATATGCAAACTAGAACACAAAATCTTGAATGAAAACCAAAGTCCAAAGAGTCATTTTCACTTTTGAGTCCAAAACAATCTTGAATGATCTAAGGTTAAAACAAAGCACTTCAAAGTTCTTAAAACAACACACAAAATCTCAATCTTGAATGCTCAAAAGAAAACACTTGAATGTTTAACCACTTTTCTTTGAATGCATGTTGCTAAAATCACTCTTGAATGCCATGGATTAAAATCAAATTTTCCTTGAATGCATGATTAAAACAACAAATCCAATCTTGAATTCTAAGGATCAATTAACCATTGCAATATCAAACACTTCATTTGGAGCTTCTTAAAATTGAACAAAACAAATCTCTTTTCCACATGCAATCTAGGTAAAGTTTGATTTTTGGACATTTAAGAAACCTTGTTAAGTTAAAATACAAATTTGCAAAAATAAATTTGAGTAGTTCCTTGGACTCACCTCTTTTCTAATCACCCATCAAATATTAACCATTGGTTGCAATCTCAGCGCCATTTATGGGGATGGGTCTACTTGAAAAAGGTGTTAAATGTTCCACAATCTAACTCACTCACTTGGTCTTTGAATGTTTGCTTTAACTTTATCAAAATTCTTAAATGATCAAAACTCTAGATTAAATCGATCACACTTCAAGTTTGGGCACTAAAATTGAACAACAACTGACGTGGAGAGCCTCCGGGCGCGCGCTTGAAATCGAATCTCACACACTTTTGTTTTGGGCTTAAAACAAACTCACACTCAATCTTGAATGCCTTAAAGAAAATTAATCGATACTTGACATGGAGGGCCTCTGGGCGCGCGAGTTTGCTTTTGTTGACCCTAACTCTTCTTATTGTTTGCATTCTTCGATCGATTTACTTTTGTTGGCGCTTCAAGTTGGAATTGAACATTGTCTCTTAAACATGAGTGCTTGCAAAGTCTAGATTAGCACACATAAGAGTCAGTTGGTAAAAGAACAAGCGTGTTTTTTAGCCCAAGGTCATCCAAGTCTTCTCTCCCCTTGTCATCTTTCGAGGCCATCTTGGGTGCATAAGATTAGGATTCAAAACCTTGTTTCTTTTTAGGAGGCCCGCTTAGGGATTTCATCACCCCTTGGACGACCTCAACTCCTGCATTCTGGCAGAGTATAAGAATTGGGAGGTGAATCAAAAGAAACCTCTCTTGGGATCAAGATTTCGTCACTCGGGCTAAGCCTCAAGGAACTTTATACCCTTGAGAAGTGAAAGAGGAGAAGTGGGTTACCGCTCCTCTCGGCTGTGTGACATCTTTTTGGTCTCATCTACGGATTTGGACCTCACGTACCTTGGGTATATCGAGGACTCCTTAGCTAAACCAACTGTCAATCTTGTAGACAACCATCTAGGATGTTAATGTGTTTGAGGTGATTGATCAAAACATTTGTAGAACATACACACTCCTTGGCGCAAGTATCACTTTCTGAGAATCAAAAACTTCTATCTGGTTGTTTCTATCTATTGCTTGATCTTTTATTTGTTGAATGAATGTTTTCCAAACTTTGTCAATCCTAGCTTAGGGCATACTTAGTGTAGTCACTGCCTATTCCAGAAGTTGAACGAGTTGAAGCAAAACAACCAAGATCTCTCAAAGCCAAGCAGATTCAGAAATTGATGTCAGAGAAACCCAAACCCAAATAGAAGTTCCACAAAGTTAAACTCAAACCATCTCTAGCATACCAAGAACTTTCAGGCAAGAGAAAAGAAATAACACCAAGCCCACGAATTGCCAAACTCCACAAAGCAGAGGACAAAGCTACCGATGAAGCACTTCAAGAGGCCTGGTTAGAGTGCACCATCAAATTTAGCCAACATCCAGGAGTTAATCCTGCTTATGCCTTACCAACTAGGCATGATTTCTATGATTAGACACCCTTGTTTCTCCACATCTTCTTGGATTAGCTTCACTTTAGAGTCATCTTTGTAGAAAAGCCAGCCATCTTAGGTTATCCCCTTAAACATTATTAGCTCATCCATCTCATTTAGAATCAAACCATCTAGCCAGCAATCAAAACCTCACATCCAAGCCTTCAAAATTGTTGTCACTTTTGCCGAAAGTTTGCCACTCCTAAAATCCTCCAAATCCATCAATCTCACCAAGGTTATCCCTTTGACAGAGCTTTGTCTAGGGTAATCCAGCTTTGTCACTTGTTATCCCTCATCACCTTGAGCTAAAGGTTGGGATCCACAAGTGGTCAATCTCGTGTTCTTCCTAAAGGATCATCAGTCTATCCTTAAGTTGACACAATCACCACCAAGCTTGCACATAGGAAAGCAGACCTTTCATGCTTTGGCAACATATCTTTGAAGTTAGAATCTCCAACCCAATCCTCCTTAGGTTTTGTCATATAGCTTTGCCTTAACCTAGGAAATAATTTGCATAGAGAAGCCTTCCCCCTTTTGCATCCATCAGCATTATTGCATCTCATCCCTAGGAGCATTTTTCATGCCACCCGTCACTCGCTTAGCCAAGAAGAAAGAAAAAATGGAGCCCTATCATTTGGATCGAACAACCTCACCCCCCTTGAGCACTCAGCCATCCTTTAGCCCAGAGAAAGCTATGCCATCATGTACTGACATTGAAGCTTTCATGAACCAACCAAGAAATGCAGTATTGGTAAATGCCATTATAGACAAGAACAAAGAGACAATCATGGCTAATTTTCGAAGGGAAAATGTAGGAACCTTTGACTTTGGAAGACCCCCTCCATTATCAGATCCATCTCACCCATTGTTTGGGTAGCTACCACCACCCATAGGCTCTTATGATCCAAATTATCCTCAATATATGCCAAAAGAAGAGCCTCCAGCCAATCCATATGATCCAACAGACCCAAACATACCATCATCCACCCAAGTTGAAATCTCCATGCCGCAAGCCAACCCATCCACCACCACTCCATCCTTGGTTCATACCTCTCCGCTCCAAACCCCCTTTACCCAAAACAGCTCACCGTTCACCCCCTTCACTATTGCTGCTGCTGTCCCCCAACCCAGCCTTCCAAATCCACCCATCTCCCAAATCAGTGCTAGCATCTTTGACCAACCTCAACAATATACAACAGGGATGCCACCCATGGGGCCAAGTAATCAACCTTTCATCACCCCCAGCTTGTTCACTGCAGTCCAAAGCACAATCCCATCATTTCCATTAGGTCTTGGGAGCTCAATACCATTAGCCACAAATCTACAAGCTACTACCCTCACTCCACAAAGCTATCAAATCCCACAAGCTACTACCAATTTTCTACCAAACTCCCAAGTGACCCCAGCCCCTGCCACCACTCTACCAAGCTTCCAAATCCAACCACAAAGCTATCAAACCCCATCAGTTCCATTCCCAAGCTTTCAATTCCCACCACCTCCACCACCAACTAATCCATTACCTCCAATTACCAACTACTTTTCAATGCCACTTCTAGGAGGTAATCCACCACCCCAGCCAACCACCAATTATTTGTAGATACCATCCCAAATGGGGGCACAACCCACATATATTGGTCAAACCCCACAAGCCCCCCGATCCTTTCCCCAAGCCTCTCAACCATCTTATACCTTACCTCCACAAAGCAATCCATTTATCCCACAGCCAGCTTATGTTCCTCAATCCCAACCTCAAATCCCACATCAACAACAAGCCTCGCAGCACATGCAGCAATATGCGCCACCTCCCCCTCAGCAACCTGTCATCCACCATGCAGCTACCCAAACAATGTACAATCCCTATCAGCAAATCCCTCATAGCCATCCATATTCAGTGGCCCCATCCATCACATACCTACCTCAAGGCACTCCTACATTGGGGGCACCCCAGCCATCACCTATCAATTCAGAATGGGAGCAAATGAAGATAGCTCTGAAAGCCATCCAAGAAGGGAATGATTCGAAGACATTCAAGTTTGAGAATGTGTGTCCTTACCCATTTGACAAAGCCATTACCATGACACCATTTCCCAAACAGTTTGAGGTACCCAAATTTGAAAAATTTAGAGGAAAAGGAGACCCTGTCACACATATCAAAGAATTTTACATGCACTGGCAGGACGTAGCATACAATGATGTCTTCCTCTTGCACCTTTTTCCAAAAAGCTTAGCTGGACCAGCTCTTGAATGGTTTTATAGAATCCCCTATGGCACAATTAAAAACTTTTTTGAATTATCTGAGGCATTTGTAGCCCAATATGCCCATCTTGTTGAAACAGAGCTATCAATAGTTGATCTTGTCCACACCAAGCAAAAAGGTGGAGAAAGCCTTGCCAAATACCTGCAAAGATGGCAAACCCTTACCACCCGCATATCCTGCACCTTGCCAGAACGCCATGTGGTGAAAATGTTTATTGATAATGCCCATCCTAGCTTGGCTCACCACATGACCATGAACTGTTTGCAAACCTACAAAGATATCAAAGAGAAAGGAATGATCCTTGAGCAAGGACTCATTAAAGATGGTGTGGTCAAGCTTTAAAAGGAAGCCAACCAAAATCAATCACATTCCAATGACAAGTCTAGGTATTGGAACAAAAACAAGCACGTTGCAACAGATGGCGTCACTGACACCAGACATGTGAATATTGTTGGTCCTTCTCACAACCAGTCCAACCCACCATATCAACCAAAAAATCAACAAGCTATCAACTACCAACAATAGAATAACCAAAGCTATCAAAACCACAATCCAAGACCCAACTTCCAAGGGTCTAGCAATCAAGCTAATGCCATCAATGTAGCTACAGGACAAAAGCCTAGATTCCAACCTACACCTAGAAACTATACACCCCTTGGTGAGCCATTGGATGTCATTTTTGAGAAATTAGTCAAAGAAAACCTCATCAAATTTCCTCCTACCCAGCAAATTGACCCAAGCCAATCCAAAGCTGCATGGTACAAAGATAATGAGTACTGCAAATTTCATAGGGTAAAAGGTCACACTACCCTCAGATGCATGAAATTGAAAGACTATGTGCAGGACCTCATTGATCGAAAGGAAATCACTGTTGGTGCCCAAACCTCTCCCAATGCAGGCTTATAGATCTATCAAAATGCTTTTCCTCCACACCACAACCAAAATCTTTGAAAAACACCTATCCAAACCAACAACAACAACACCAACAACCGTCAGCCAAACCAATAGCATGGGAAGAACAATGACCACACTTCATCCTATATAGACTATGGTAGCCTTATAGGTTGTATATCCGAGAAAGAGCCTTCCATCAATGTTATCAATATCCAAGGACCAAACAATGAGTGTGCAGTCACCACTCGAAGAGCGCGATTTAACATCGCAGGCCCACCTGTTACACCAACACCATCAGCTCCATCAAAAAGCCAGTACAATAGCTTGGAACACCTTGGGAACATGCCAACCCAAATCTCCATTTTAGACCTTCTTCGCACTAGTCTTGTGTACAAGAACATCCTTGACAGTGCTCTCATAGAATCTCATGTCCCTTCTGATATCAATGCTACTAATTTTCATAATCTTGTTGGACACCTCTCATCCTCATGTGCCCTATCGTTCAAACCCACCGACATACTCGTGGTCGAGCCAGATCACACCCTTCCGCTTCGCATAGCCATCATGGTATCCAAATTTGCTATAAAAAGAGTAATGATAGATAATGGATCAGCCTTGAATATTTGCACCCTAAAATTCATAAAACAAGCTGGGTATACTGAGGCAGATATCATCAGTGAGGTTATCACCATCAAAGCTTATGACAACTTGGAAAGAACCACAGAAGGAACTATTTTGCTGCCAATCAAGGTTGGGCTAGTCATCCAAGAGACACTCTGCCATGTTATTGATCTAAACCTACCATTTAACATCCTCCTTGGTTGCCCATGGATTCATGCCATAAAAGCTGTTCCATCCACTTACCATCAGTGCATCAAATTTTTGCATCAAGGCACTGAGGTAACCATCCATGCCGACCCAGAACCCTTTGCTTACTGCAATGCGATTGAAGCTTCATATACAAACCATTGCCTTGGAATTGATATCGACACATCCATCACCAGCTCATCCCACACTTATAATGACCCAGAAACCATCCTCACCTCTACCCTGTCTACCGTGAAGATCAATAACAAAGGTTGTGGAGAGTATAGTCTGTCAGATGCATTTGCTATCCGGGCACTCCCACTTGATCCACATGCCCATGGACGACTGACATATCACAAAGCTAAGGAGGTTCCACCTCCTCGATACAAACAGTTTGGCCCAACAACCTTTGTATCCTAAAAAATCCCTCTTCATGAGGAGCTCACTCCAGATATCAACAAATGGTTACATAAGGATGCACCTCAAAGAAATCAAGCACGCCTTGATCACTTCAGCCAAAAGTATCCCCAAGAACATAAGCTCATCACTGACAAATGGAACTATCAAGGTGGTGGTCTAGGACCAGAAGAAAGAGGCATGCAGTGCCCCATCGACGCACACAAGTGGGAATCGAAGTCAGGTCTTGGCTTTGGCATACCCACAATTGGGGGCACCAATGAGAACAGTCACGCTTTTTTAAACATTCACCGCAACCTTGTCGAAATTGAAGACATTCCTGAGGAAGTTGAAAAGAGAGCCTACGACGATATCCTAGACCAAATCTCCCTCAGAGATTCTGTTCTTCAAGAACTATCCATCCACCTCATTGACCTACCACTCGCCCATCCACAACTCATAGATTGGGACGAACCAAGTGTCATACACATTGATGAGTTCACATCAGAGGAGGCACTTCTAAGATTCATGGGAGCTGAAACTCCTCACAAGAAAACAAAGCCAAATTCTGCCTATATCTACAAGCTAGATCCCAAGGGGTATTTTGGAGAAAATCCCCAACCTAGTTCCGATACACCCAAAACTGGAACTAAGGTGAATCTAAGACTAGCTAAGGCAACGAAGAGAACCCCTTAGCAAGAAAATCCAGAAGAACATGAGGATTTAGCATTGCCTCCTCAAGATAATCGACCAGAGGTGTCTTCTATTCTAATTGAGGATACTCGAGAAGTCAACATTGGTTCATCAGAGATCCCCAGACTTGTTCACATTGCTGCATCCCTATCACAAGACCAAGCTGACCTCCTCTTTGAGGTCTTAAGAGAGAACATTGGCCGATTTGCATGGTCATATCAGGACATGCCAGGACTTGATCCAAAGCTTGTAGTTCATCATCTTGCAGTTGATCCAAAGATCAAGCCCGTCAGACAAAAGCTTAGAAAAATGCACCCCAAGGTGGCATTATTGGTCAAAGATGAATTAGAAAGAATGTTAGCTGCTAAGGTTATCCGACCTATCAACTACTCAAAGTGGATCTCCAACATGGTCCTTGTCACTAAACCTTCCAGTGACATCAGAATCTGCACTGATTTTAGAGATCTTAACAAAGCTTGTCCAAAAGATGATTTTCCCTTGCCCAACATAGATATGATTGTAGATCTTACAGCTAGACATGAAATTTTGTCCCTCATGGATGGATTTTCTGGGTATAATCAAATCAAGATTGCAGAAGAGGATCAGCATAAGACATCATTCACTACCCCTTGGGGAACCTTTTGCTACAACATGATGCCTTTTGGCCTAAAGAATGCTGGGGCTACCTATCAAAGAGCTATGACAGCCATTTTTCATGATCTCATCCATAGCATTTTGGAGGATTATGTGGATGATATCTTGGTCAAGTCTCATACCTTCATGGATCATCTTGCTGACCTGGAGAAAGTCTTTGATAGGTTAGCCAAATATCATCTCATGCTGAATCCCAAGAAATGTGTCTTTGGGGTCACATCTGGCAAGCTTCTAGGTTTCATAGTTTCTAAACGAGGTATAGAGATCGACCCCAAGAAGGTCAAGGCTATCTTAGACATGCCTCCTCCCCAGACACTGCAACAACTTCGCTCTCTTCAAGGAAAGCTCCAATCTGTTTGGCGCTTCATCTCCCAGCTTGCAGATAAGTGTACACCATTTTCACATTTACTGAAGAAGGATGAGAACTTCAGGTGGGATCCTTTATGTCAATGCAGCTTCGACCATCTCAAGCAGTATCTCATCAATCCCCCTATCTTGGTTCCACCAGTTCCTGGTCGTCCCCTAATTTTCTACATATCAACAACACCTACTTCTCTACGGGCACTTCTAGCACAGCTTGATGACTACAACAGAGAAAGAGCCATCTACTACATCAGTAGAACCCTAGTTGGTTATGAACTCAATTACACTAATATGGAAAAAGCTTGTTTGGCAGTTATTTTCTCAACTCAAAAGCTTCGCCATTACATGCTAAGTCATACCATCCAACTAGTCTCCAAGATTGACCCTCTCAAGTATATGCTCTCTAGAACAACACTTACAGGCCGTTTGGCCAAATGGGTTATGCTCCTTAGTGAATTTGACATCCAGTATGTGGATAGAAAGGCAATCAAAGGGCAAGCTATAGCAGATCACCTAGCTGATGCACCTCTAATAGATGCTTATCCATTGATCACAGAATTTCCAGATGAGCATATCTATCTAATTGAAGAACAACCCCCATGGAAACTTTATTTTGATGGCTCATACACATCTCATGGATCAGGGGCAGGAATATTGTTGGTCACACCTCAAGGAGATTACATTCCAAAAGCCTTCAAGCTACAATTCCCTAGCACCAACAATATAGCTGAATATGAGGCCCTC
The DNA here is from genome assembly GCA_028749045.1 of Cupressus sempervirens. NCBI lineage: Eukaryota > Viridiplantae > Streptophyta > Pinopsida > Cupressales > Cupressaceae > Cupressus > Cupressus sempervirens. The sequence continues at coordinate 775,635,953 of CM053784.1, read as the reverse complement.
ATAGCAGGATTAAAGATAGCTGCAGAATGGAACATTGTTGAGCTACAAATCTTTGGCGATTCTCAGCTCATCATCAAGTAAGCCCTAAATGAATATCAAACCAAAGATGAAAAGCTATTACCCTACAAAGAGCTGGTTGATCAGCTAACCCAACACTTTACAAAGCTTCAGTTTACACAAGTGCCTCAAATATAGAACAAAGCAGCAGATGCTATGGCTACTATAGGCTTGCTCTTGGAAATTCCCCAAGCAGCTACACAGTATGAGTTTTTAGTGGAGCAGCTCCTCACACCCGCCTATGCGAATGAGGATTCAAACCGTGTTTGTATCTTGGTTGGTCCCCAATCCCCTTGGTACCATGAGATTCACGCTTACCTTAATGATGGTATCATATCCCCTCACCTCACACGTACCTAATGCCAGAACCTCATCCGAAAATCATCCCGCTATGTTATCATAGCCAATACCCTATATCGTCGGGGTTATCACGATACTCTCTCTCGATGTTTAGACCAAAATGAGGCCGCGATGGTGTTTAAGGAAGTACACTCTGGACTTTGCGGTGCCCACACGAGTGGTATTATCCTAGCGCGACAAATCCTTAGAGCAGGCTACTATTGGCCTACCATTGAAGAAGACTCCTGTGACTTTGTCAGAAAGTGTCTCCCATGTCAGCAGCATGCAAATCTTGTGCAGGCTCCGGCACAGGATCTACAGCCTATTGCACCACCTTGGCCTTTCGCTTGTTGGGGCCTTGATCTAGTTGGAACTATCACACCCCTCTCATCTGATGGACATAAATGGATAATAATAGCTACAGACTATTTCACTAAATGGGTGGAAGGAGTCCCCCTAGTCTTAGCTACAGGAGTTCAGGTCTCCAAGTTCATCTTGTACCACATTGTTTGCCGCTTTGGCATCCCATCCACCATCTTCACCGACCACGGAGGTAACTTTGAAAATCTCAACATGGAAGAATTATGCACTTCCCTCCGCATCCATCACCGCTTTTCTAGCCCATATTTCCCATAAGGTAACGGCTAGGCAGAGGAAACTAACAAAACCCTCTTCAAAATTCTAAAGAAAGTTGTCAATGATTCCGGCCGTGATTGGCACCTACAAATAAATCCAGCCCTATGGGCTTATCGATCTTCCTTCCGTACATCCACAGGCACAACTCCATACTCCCTAGTCTATGGTGCCGAAGCGGTACCACCTATAGAGGTTGAACTTCCCTCCTTGCGCATATCTTTGCAAGGGCAAATATCAGATGAAGAATATAGAGTAGCTCGACTCACCCAGCTAGATCTCTTAGACGAGAAGCAACAACAAGCCTATGATCATCTCACAGTCTATCAAACTCATCTCAAAAGGAATTTCAACAAGAAGGTGCTCCCATGACACTTTCAGTGAGGTGACATGGTCCTCAAAGAGAACATGAAAGTCCAAGTAGATCGAGAAAAGAAAGGCAAGTTTGAACCTACATGGCTTGGTCCTTATGTTGTCACTGCTTCCTTTGGCTCCAGAGCTTATCAGCTATCTACACCAGAAGGAGAACTCTTGAATGATCCTACTAACATCATTCATCTCAAGAAGTTCTATGCTTGAAGATCCTTGGTATACCCAGCTTTTGAAAAATACAAAAGAAAAAATATTAAAGAGAAATAAGCGTCCAATGGTGAAAACTTTGCAATTCAAGCACCTTGGATAGGTACCTTGGTGAAAACCTGGTAATTCAGGTGCGTTGTGTACTAAAGACTAATCCATTATCTATCACTATCCTATCCCTCATCCATTCACCCACCATCCCATAAGACAAACTTGCTTGTTCCCTTGGTGTTCCAACCAAATATCCAAAATCTAATGAAGCTTGTAAATACCTCCTGTATAGCTTGTAAATCTTGTACCAAAGCTCGTATTATACCTTGTAAATCTTGTACCATACCTTGTCTATCCGAATCTTGTCCAAGGTTTGTACCATATTTCAGCCTATAAATAATCTTGTATCCTAGCTTGTATACTATCACGTGCACACACAAAACCCCATTTTTACTTAATCTTTTTGCAAACCATCTACCTATCCACCTATCACCTATTATAGACATCCCATCCTTCACAAACATTTCCATCTCACAAAAACCAAAACATGAAAAAACTTGTACATTTGTAACATATCTTGGTCCATCAGCTTGTACATCCTCTTTAGCTTAGTACCATTGTATCTATCCAACGTTTGTGTCAGTTCGTCCTTGATCAGCATCTTGCACCCATCACACATGTTGGTTAGCTATTCCAACGCATCCTTTAGCTAGATTTCCTGTCACCAAAGTGTTATCTTTCTTAGTTTAGCTTGCCAGACGCATCACTCATCCAAATCCACTAGCTTCGGTGCTCTTCGATAGGTCCTTGCAGGATATAGCTTTCCTCATGTCTGATCTTGGTTCGTTAGTACCTTGTCCTACCCATCTCGTTGGCAAACGGCTCTCTTTTGGATTTTCACTTTCTTTTGATTTGGGATCTTCCCTTTTGTGTCTTGAAGTATCTTTTCCAAGCAATCTCCTTGTTCCCTCCTCAAGGTTGCCACGATCTTCCATATCATGGTATGCTACGAATGGGGCAATTAGAGCGTAAGGTCTTGATCAAGTCTTTCGTTTGTTTTTCTTTTCTGCTTGTGGGTTCTCCAATGTCGTTTCCACGCTGCTTCCTCTAGGATTCATGTGTGATGCTGGGGCAATCCTTGTGTGTTTGTTTTGAGTTAGTTTGTCAGTCCTTTGGATGGTTGGTGAAAAAGCCTTGATATTTTTGGTAACCTTGGCAATTAACCAATAGTCCTATAGCAAATCTAGTGCTCAACTACATGGTGGTACTTCTCTTTGAAGTATCCCCCCGCTCAAAAAGCTTCAATGGTTTTCCTTCATCTCCATTATCCCCCATCCATATCCAGCATCCGTCTCTCCTACCCTAGCTTATGCATCAATATCTCTTTGAATCACTCATCACTCTTAGCTTTAGGGATCCACAATCCTAGTCTTAGGGATCCATCAATCCAAATCAATCCACCAAGCCTCATCTTTCGAGATCCACAATCCTAGTCCTAGGGATCTTCGAAACCCATCTTCCACCAATCTGACTCTTTGAAATCCTGTTGCATCAGCTTTTTAATCCCCTCATCCATCTCCCTATCCTGGACTCCTTTTTATAGCGCTCCGCTCCTTCATCCTCCACCTTTCCTAAAGTCTTAAGCTTGCTTCCTCTTGTGCATCTGATTCTCCTTTATCATTCTCCCATAGTGAGAGTTTGAGCTAATTTAGCCCCTTCTCTTTGCCAATCTGAGTTTCCTTGCTCATCCCAGATTCTTGTATTTTTCAAGAAGCCATCGAGCCTCACTTTCTCTCCCCGTTGCCTTCTTGAGGGGGCATCTCACAGTCCATTCTCTCCTTTTCTGCTCTAGCCTTGGGCATTTTATTTTCTTATCTTTGATGCCATGCCACTTGCGGCATCACATCAAAGAGGGGCAAAATGTAGACACCTAAAATCCTTTAAAAAATAAAGTATTTTTATTTTTTGAAAAAATCTCTGATGACATCATCATTTATTAATTAATTAATTAATTAATTAATTAATTAATTAATTAATTTTTATGCCATTAAATCCCTTTATCTTAATTTAAAATATTTAATTAAGGAATCCCTCCCAAAAATGTTTAAATCTTATTTAAACATTATTTTCTTATTTATTAATTATTTAATTAATAAATTGACCAAAAATCCTAAAATAAATAAAAAATTTATTTTTTGCCCAAAACTTGGCCAATTTCCTTATGACTAATAACCTCTTCCAAAATCTTCTAATCCTTCTTTAATTTCGATTAAAGGCTAATCTCATCATTTCCTACCCCTAACCCCAACTCAAAATATTTAATTAAAATTAAATATTAATCCTCATGTGTATTAAAAAAGTTTTAATAAATATCTCCTCAACCCAAACCCTTGAAATAAATAAAACTTTATTTATTTCCTAAAAATCTAATTTATCCTCATCCTAAGAAGTTCTAGACTCTTCTAGAAAGTCTTCATCCTCATCCTAGGAAATTCTAGACTATTCTAGAAAGTCTTTATCCTCATCCAAAGTCTAGACTCTTCTAGAAGATGTCTTTAAACCTAATCTTAATCCCCTCCTAACCTTGTCACATTCCCTAAACATGGGTTAAAACTTACTAACCCAAGCCAAAGTTAACAAATATCTCCTCCTTCACCCACCCTCATTAAATGCCATCTACTTGCCTATCCCTAAGCTAATCCTAAACCATCCTAATCCATCCTCTAATCATTTGCACAAGCCTAAACAAGCTCAAAACCTTCCTAATCAAGTCCAAGTCGAAATTTCTCTCATCACCCTCAAAATATCTCAACCATAAAACTTTATGAAGTCCACTAGGTCATAAATGACTCTTACAAGTCCTTTTATTGCTCTTACAAGTCATTATGAGGGTCTTTATGAAGATTTTATCCCTTGAGCCTCCTTTGTTGACTCATCCTTCCCCTTTCCTCCATCCTCTCACCATGTGACATGTGTCACTCCTTGATTGGCTATAAGGAAGCACAATCCATGTGCTCTCCTCTCATGCAATCTGAGCCCTCCATAAGCTTTTTCCCATCCTTGCATCTTAGCCCTCAATCCCTCAAGCCTCTTGCCTATAAATTGGATCCTTCCCCTTTGCAAAATAACACAATCCATGAAGTAAAGTCATAATGCCATTTTGAGAAGCCATTTTACATCAAAACCATACACTCACACCCAAATTCCAACTCCATTTGAAGCCCTTTTTGAAGAATAAGCTTGAGCATACATCCTATCTATTTAGACAAAGCTACTCAACAAGAGAGCTTCTCATTGAGAGAGCCCATTAATGGCTCATATTCTCAATTGAGAGTTCATCTTAGTCTATCTTGAAGTTTATGAATTTTTTTTAGTTTGTAGAAGCTTTATTTAAATTTGGTTTCTATTAGCATACTAACATTGCTCATATACACTTAGGACCTCTAGGGACACATGTTTTGATATAATGGGTCCAATGGCCCACCACCCCAATTGACCATATTAAATTGATTACCCTATATCCCTAGGAGTCCTAGGACACCTAGGGACAAATGTTATGATGCAATGGGTCCAATGAGGTCGTGGGCTAGCCCATGACCCCACTCAACCCATTATATCAATTACCCTATGTCCCTAGGAGTCCTTGAACCCCTAGGGATACATGTCATAATGTAATGGGTCTAATGGGGTCATGGGATAGCCTACGACCCTATTAGACCCATTGGATCGATTACCATATGTCCCTAGGGGTTCTAGAACTCCTAGGGACACATGTCACAATGCAATGGGTCCAATAGAGTCATGGGTGACCCATAACATTGATTTTCCTAAGTCCCTTGGGGTCATAGGACCCCTAGGGACACATGTCATGATGCAATGGGTCAAATTGGGTCATGGGCTAGCCCACAACCCCATTCAACCCATATCATCAATTACTGAGACACATGTCATGATGTAATGGGTCAAATGGGGTCATGGACTAGCCTACAACCCCAGTAGACCCATAACATTGATTACCCTATGTCCCTAGGTACACATGTAGGGGTCATAGGACTCCTAAGTACACATTTCATGATGGAATGGATCCAATGAGGTCGTGGGCTAGCCTATGGCCCCATTAGACACACAACATTGATTACCTTATGTCCCTAGGGGTCCTAGGACCCCTACGAACACATGTTGTGATGCAATGGATCAAATGGGGTCATGAGCTAGCCCATGACCCCATTCGACCCATAGCATTGATGACCCTATGTCCCTAGGGATCCTAGGACCCCACGAGATGAATGTCATGATGCAATGGGTTGAATGGGGTTGTGGGCTAGTCTATGACCCCATTCGATCCATTGCATCGATTACCCTATGTCCCTATGGATCTTAGGACCCCTAGGGATACATGTTGTGATGCAATTGGTCAAATGGGGTCATGGGTTAGCCTACAACCCTATTTAACCCATTGCATCAATTACCCTATGTCCCTAGGGTCCTAGGACCCTTAGGGACACATGTCATGATGCACTAGGTCCAATGGGGTCATGGTCATTCAACTCATAACATTGATTACCTTATGTTTCTAGGGGTCTTAGGACCCCTAGGGACACATGTCATGATGTAATGGGTCCAATTTGGTTGTTGGCTATCCCATGACCCCATTCATCTCATTGCATCAATTACCTTATGTCCCTAGGGGTCCCAAGCCCCCTAGGGACACATGTCATGATGTAATGGGTCCAATAGGGTTGTGGGCTAGCCGATGACCCCATTTGATCCATAGCATCCATTACCCTATGTCCCTAGGGGTCCTAGGACCCTAGGGACACATATCGTGATGAAATGGATTGTAGCCCATGATCCCATTCAACCCATAACATCAATTACTCTATGCCCCTAGGGACACATGTCAATATGCAATGGGTTGAATGGGGTTGTGGACTAGCCTACGACCCCATTTGACCCATTGCATTGATTACCCTATGTCCCTAGGGGTCCGAGGATCCCTAGGGACACATTTCATGATGCAATGGGTCCAATGGTGTTGTGGGAAATCCAATGGGTCCAATGGGTTTGTGGGCTAGCCTATGACCCCATTTGACCCATATCATTGATTACCCTATGTCCCTAGGGGTTCTAGACCCCTAGGGACACAGTTCAGAATGTGATGGGTCTAATGGGGTTGTAAGCTAGCCTATGACCCCATTGGATCCATACCATCGATTACCTTATGTCCTTAGGGGTCCTAGAACCCCAGGGACACTTGTTGCAATGCATGGGTTGAATGGGGTTGTGGCCTAGCTCACAACCCCATTCAAACCATTGCATCAATTACCCTATCTCTCAAGGGGTCCTAAGACCCCTAGTGACATAGGTCATGATGCAATGGGTCCAATGGGGTTGTGGGCTAGCCTATGACGCCATTGGACCTATAATATTGATTACCTTATGTCCTTAGGGGTCCTAGGACCCCTAGGGACATATGTCATGATGTAATGGGACAAATGGGGTTGTGGGCTATCCTACGACCCCATTAGACCCATAACATGAATTAACCTATGTCCTTAGGGGTCCTAGGTCTCCTAAGGATGTATGTCATGATACAATGGGCCGAATGGGGTTGTGAGCTAGCCTACAACCCCATTCAACCCATGACGTCAATAACCCTATGTCCCTACGGGTCTTAGGACCCTAGGCACACATGTCTTAATGGAATGGGTCAAATGGGGTTGTGGGCTAGCCCACAACCCCATTCGACCCATAAAATCATTTTCCCTATGTCCATAGGGGTCCTAGGATCCCTAGAGACACATGTCACAATGCAATGGGTCCAATGGGGTCATGGGAATTTGACCCATAACATCAATTACCCTATGTCCCTAGTGGCCCTAGGACCCCTAGGGATACATGTCGTGATGCATTGGGTCAAATGGGGTCATTTGAACCATAGCACCAGAATCTATAAACCATGCCCAGATTATGAGGAAACCTTATTTCAATCCCAAGAGAGGATTCCTAGTTGAAAATTGAGTGGAAAGGAAGGACCTAGGGGAAAATAGATGCTACCTTGATCTTATCACCATGAAAATAGGAGCTTTAAACAGGATCTATTAGGTTTTACCCCAACTCCACCTAGGAGGGAGGACATAAAAGGGAAGAAGAAGTGAAGGTGAAATCAGATTGATGGTCTTGCACTAAATAGATGCTAAACCTTCATTAAATTAGAGTGCTTCAAGTTTAAGAGGGTACACGATCTAAAATGTTCAAGGAAATAATCATAGTGGCTTTATCCATTTCATTATGGTGTTGTATGACCTCAAATAGGCAAGTCAATTGAGGCTAAACCCTATCCAAATGGTGCCATAACCCCCTTGACATAAAAATGTGAGTGATATGTGCTTTCTAGGTGTGGAAATTGTGCAGAGTTAGCCACTTTGTAAAGGAAGGGTTTGTCATGTGAACCAAAAGAAAAATAGTCCCAATAATAAAAGAACCCAAATCCTATCATAAATGTGAATGTTAGAAAGTGAAAAAAAGAAAAAAACACTAATGATTGAACCCTATTTATGTGGTGAAGAATATGATGAAATTAACTATAGATTGGGAAAGTATGATAAAACACCATTCCCAATCCTACTTATTTTTTAAAAAGTAGAGTCTTCATGCAAAAGTTATGCCCCAAAGAGGGAAAAAAAAAAATTCTAACTTTGATTGGCAAAAAACCTTGTAAAACAAAAGAATAAAAAACCCCCACTTGCAAAAGATACATTTGTCTTAGAGTCACCTTTCCAATGATATCTTGTTTTCCCAAGCACTCCTATGTTCGCTCAAGATACAACCCAAAAACCATCAATAGGTCAAAGAAGAATGCAAAGCCAATATTGACAACTAATGCTTAGGTGACTAATAGCTAACAATCTTGACTGATCACTAGTGGTTAGCAAATGGTGATTAGACCAACTCTTATTGACTAGTTGCTAGTAGTTAGAAAAATTTATAGAGATTAGAGAAAAAACACTACCAATGTTGACAACCTTTTGTTGTTGTTTTAGAATAGAAAATACCAACTCCATATTCTCTAGTCTTCATAGATAATTTAGCAATTGGACCATCGCCAATGGCTCCATAAGAAAGGCACTGGCTTTAGGAAAGACAATATCACATGGAACTAATGATTTCATTTCAGGACTATTTAACATTAGCAATCTCAGTATTTGTCTTTGGTTCATTGTTGACATGTTGGAACCATGTACTTTATACTCATATAACATAAATGGTACCACTATCAACCCAAAAAGTGTTATGTTAGTCTTGAAATCTCATAGTCTAAATATTTTTCAAATTATGGGAAATGATTATAAGGATTTCCATCCTCATTGATTTCTTTTTTCTTTATGCATATCATACTTATTTTGGAAATCAAGAAAAAGATCCTTATAATCATCATCTATTTGAAAGTGGTTGCCTTCAAAGACAAATTCCACACAAGCCTTCTTTCTCTTCAATGTAGGGACCTTAACCTTAGTTTTTCAAGTGTCTTGGGAAAATAACTCTAGAGATTTCAATTATTCCGTTGAACAATACACTATTTTTATAAATCAAAATGAGATCAATTTCTTATAGAAGAAATGTTATTACATAGCTAGTTAAGTGAGTCCCCTCAGGCACAATGTTTTTTAATCCAATTTGTTGAAGGTGATGAGAAACCCTATATGAACCCAATGGAATTTTCAAATAATTATGATACTCCTTGATTGGTCTTGTATAAGGTGAAATGTGAAGCAATCAGAAAAGGTCTTAATTACTTCACGTTTCAGGGGTGGGATTGACCTTATACTTCAGAGGGATGTTAAGGAGATTGATCCTTTAAATTCCAGCTCTTAGTTAATTAGATATATGAAGATTAGTACAAACTAGATGATGAAGGAGAACTAATTCAAACAAATATCTAATGATTATATATTTAAAAAAAGAATGCAAGGTCCTAAGAAGTCTAATGTAGCAAGAGATATGAAATGTAAATTAAAACTATGCATATATAAAGTAGATTTTCTAAAATTAAGAAAGTGATTAAATGACTTACCTTGAAAAGTGAGGTGGAATGTTGAATATGATATTCTATATTCTATGCAACTTCAAACAATGATCAAATCTCATTATGAAACTAAAATAGCATGATCTCTGAAACCCATGAATATTTAGGCTCCTGATGAGGGTCGATCTGGAAGGTCAGGATTGGTCTAGAGTGGGATCAAGATTATACTATGTCCCTAACCTATAGTGTCTGATTGCAAAATAGTTTTTGAGTCTTGAAGTTCTACAAAAGGGTATATGAATTTGTGCTCTAGTTTTGCATTCTAAAATCTATAACATGCAAGAAAAATGATTTTAGTTTGTTTATGTAGGGGGTTGCCTTGGTCTAACCCCAGTTTAGGAATTGAATTTCAAATTGAAATAATTGAAATGCAAAGTAATTGCAAAAATTCACCTTATAGTAGTGGGACATCTCAATGAATTTAATGAGATAACTTTACCAATTGAATGGATCAAGAGGTTGTAAATGAATGTAGATGAAGGATGACTGTAGAAGCCCTCTCTTGATCACAAGCTCCACTATCACCAAAAGAGAAATCTAGGTCATGAAAGGATATGACATGAACATATAAGATATATGATGAAGCCTCTAAATTAACTCCTTAAGTATCCTTGAAAGAACCTTGGATGCAAGAGATCTTCTCTCTAATTTCTTGCAAAAGGATCTCATTGAAGGTACTTGAACTTTTGAGTGCTTGAGTGCTTGTGTCTGATGATGGAGAGATGCTTGGATGAAATGATTTGTAGATATATGTATGGATGTAAAATAAGATAAATAAATGTTCTTATAAAGGGTTCAAAATAAAATTTCTCATGATAGCCAACCAAACGCAAAAGTAATTTCTTAGATCAACCTTAACAAAATGCCTGAGAAGGGGACCCAAAAATGGGTCCTAGTAAAGGATGAACTGCATCATCAATGATGCACCATGCCCTTGGTGTTGGAAATATAACAGGAGTAACTAAGAGGGGAGGGGTGAATTAGTTACCACAAAAATATTTCCAAGATCCCTTAGATGTCAATACAAAATAACCTCTGAAAACTGAACTCTATCGATGCTTGGCAAACACATAGAAAATGTTGTAACTCAATAAACACAAAAATTCTCGACAAATACTTAACATGAAAATCTTAAGATATTATCTATGATTACTAATTACTTTTAACTTAGGTGCAAACACATAAGAGAAATATCATGAACACATTTGACACCAAGATTTAACATGGAAACCCAATTAAGGAAAAACCACCAATTGCAACTAGTTACTGATTTTTACTCTTCTGAAGTAAACCCTGTTAGGATCCAACCTTGTTAAAGGTTACAAAACAATGACCTTGTTAGAAAATTCAATCATCTTGTTAGGAGTCGCCTTGTTAGAGGTCTTTGGATAATTCAATAGAAATTCTACCTTGTTAAATGATTTACAAATAGTTGTTAAGCCAACTCGGTCAAGAGACTTAGATCACTACTATAATGGTTAGAGTGTAACAATTAGATGACCTAATTCCAGATGCAACTGAATTGCTAATTATAGATCTCAATTCTAGCTTGTATACTTGATCCTTCTTGATCAAATGTATCTTTTTAGCTTCACAAGGATATTTTGCTTATCCTTCTAATTTGTTTCCTCTTAGCATCATTGAATCTTCAATTATCTTACATGCACTTACTTTCTAATTCTCAACTTGACCTTATATCTTTCATATTGTCAAGTCAGCTAGAATATAATTTAGAATAATCAATATTCATCTTCTCAATTGACTAGAACCAACAAACAAATCAATTGAACTCAACATGCCAAAACAAAAAATAATTTGTTAGCCGACCCTTCTCAATAGACACTAACTCAGAGACGATTGTCCTATGTTAACCAAGTGAACTTAGTTAACACTGCATATTTGTAAATTTCCTTTGGTAATCGAGTGAGCTTGGTTAATACTGGTTCTGTCCAACATTTCCTTCATTAACCAAGTGAGCTTGGTTAACACTCAACTTAAGTAAACTTTCCTTTGACACCTGAGCAAACTTGGTTGATATTTTCTTTTGAACTAGGCATACTCTGGAATGCTTGGTAGACACAGAACACTATCTTCAATGCCCAAGTAAGCTCGGCATACACTGACTGGAGATGATATGAAATTTTGTGTAACATCAAAGACAATACAAAATTAATCAATTGTTCCAACACTTGATTCCTACGTACAAAAATCTTTGGGATTACCTCGAGGTCCTAGAACAGGTCCCAATTTTGGGAAATAAGGTACATATTTTTTTTTAAAAACCTAATTTTTCTACAAAAAAGAGATTTTGAGTGATTAGAGGAAGGGAAGGGATGATCTAAGTGGATAGTTCCTACCTCAAGCTTTAAGCCATGAAATAAGAATGCCAAGGATAATTTATTAGGCCCTACCTTGATTTCATCTAGGAGGAATGAAAGGAGATAAGAAGAAATGAGAGAATGTGAATCAAATGTAATTCTTACATTAAATATCACTAAATATATGCTTAATCAATGATAAATTTAAGTGCTTTAAGCTTAAAACAATACATTTAGACCCAAATTTAGAGAGAGTGTGGGCTCAACCTAAACTCTTGGTAACATAGAGCACAAGGCATGAGATACTATTATCACAATCGAGGTGACAAAGAATCCATCAAGATCTCAAGGGATCAAGTCTTTTCTAACTCAAAGATCATAATAAGAAAGAAACCACTAATTGAGAGGAGAAAAGAAAGAGGGGGTTGTGATTAATTTATCCAATGAGAAATTTAAATCTTATTGTGAATCATGCCAAAATTAATAAAACTAAAATGTGTTACCCGTGTATGGGACTTAGCATAGTGTGTTTGAATTTGTTACATGTGTATGGGATTTAGCATATGTTTTGAATGCATTATTACCCGTGTATGGCATTTAGCATATTTTTTTATTGTGTTACATGTGTATAGAACTTTAACATATTTGAAAAAAAGAAAAAGAAAAAAAGACCCCATCTTAAGGATGCTCACTTCTTCCAAGAAATCAAGGGTGCACATGGAAAATTCATTCTTTGGGATTGTGCATAATACAAGAAGGGATTGACAAGTGTGTGTTTAGGCTATTAGCTAAGTGGGTGTGTGAAAAAAAGTGAGCATAGTGAACGTAATCACATGAAAGTCATAGTTGACACTTTAATAGGAGCAATGGGTTTAATAGAGTATATGTACATCCCCCTAGAGACATTTCTACTATGAAATGCCCCCAAGAGAAGACAAATAAAGGGAAATAATCACATAATAGATAAAGAGAAAAAAAAGGGATCTACTAAATTTGGGTTTAGTACAATCATGGGATAATATATGTAGAATATTGCAAATGAAATTTCATTGTTCCTCAAAGGAATTAGAACTACAACATTGGTGCAAGGAGGAGTATGAATAGTCAGGGCCAAGGGAACACCTAACTATCCAAACACCTTGTTGAGTAAACACAACAGAAGGAAACACACATACAACAACACCAAGTAGAGAGAGAGAAAATCATTTTATTGATTCATCAAGCTTTCCATGCCCAGTTGTAAGGCCTTCTGGGTTACGACCAGATATAGAAATACAACTTCAAGATCTACAATACAACTTCAAATTCACAAGATCTACTGTGAACTCTCAAAGTCCCTTTTTCTTCTTCAATTCTCTTAAGTTCTTCCCTAGACTAAACCAAATACCTCTACTTATACTTGCCAAAATGGCTTATAGAAGATTCTAGAACATTACATAAGAAAGTCTGACCTCAAAATCATCAACACTCATCCCTAGACAAGATCTTATCATTAAATTCATGATCTAAATTAAATACAAGAGTCAGCTCAAATTAAGAACCAAAATAAAGTCAACTCATCAAAGAAGCACCTAAGTATCAACAAACAATAGGCTCACTCGATGCATGAAGGAAAAATCAGTTAGCTCTAAATAACTCGGTTAACCCTAAAGGAAATTGGTCAACACTAATCAACTTAGTTAGCACTGAACCACTAGGTCAACACTACACTCAACAAAGACTACAACTTGGCAAGCTCAAAAAGAACTTGGTTAAAACTACAACTCGACAAGCACATACAGATTTGGTTAACACTGGAGAGCTTGGTCAACATAGCTAGAACTCAATTAAATTGCTAGAATGAACAAAAGTGCAGAATTGCAAGGCAACCTAGGATGCTCCTGCATTACTCAATTGGGGTTGAAAGAAATGGTTCTCCTTAATTATGCAAGTATCACAACCTAAGTTGAATCCAACTCAGATTGAGAAATCCATGTAGCATCTTCAACTGGTCTATTCTTCCACTTCACCAAATACTCATAGTAATCTTTTCCTCTTGTGGTCTTACCAACTCTCTGATCTAATACATGTCCAACCTCTTCAATTTTCTTCTTAGGATACTCATTAGATACAATAAATTCATCATCTAACTCATGATACTTATAAAAATTAGTAATATAGAATATAGGAGATATATCCATGTCATTAGGTAACTCAACTTCATAAGCACTTCCACTGTCAAACTTCTTCAAGATCTTACAAGGTCCAAACTTCTTCATCTTCAACTTACTATATGTTCCAAAAGGAAGTCTACCTTTCTTCAAAGGAACCATCACCTCATCACCAACTTCAAAAACATGATTTTGTCTAGACTTATCAACATTCTCCTTATAATTTTGATTACTTTGGTCCAACTTCAACTTTACTTCCTCACACAAAGACTTCATAAAACCTACAAATTCTTCTCCTTCAACACTTATTTTCTCTTCACCAACAACATCCCTCAAATATGATATTCCTCTAGGTTGCATTCCAGTAAAAATCTTAAAATATGTTTTCCTTGTACTCCTATTCACAAAATTATTATACGAAAACTCAACTTCTGCCAATACCAGCTCCCAATTACTTGGTTTTTCTCCAACTAAGCATCTCAAAAAATTACCCAAGCTTCTATTCACAACCTCTGTCTATCCATCTGTCTATGGATATAATGTAGAACTAAATCTTAACTTAGTACCCATCTTCTTCCACAATGTCCTCCAAAAATAACCAACAAACTTATTATCTCTCGTAGAAATAATAATTCTTGGTAATCCATACAATCTAACAATCTCTTTGAAGAAAATCTTAGAAACATGCTCAACATCTGATGTCTTATTACATGGTATGAAATGAGCCATCTTAGAAAACCTATCTACAACAAAAATATATAGAATCATTCCCATTTGTTGTCTTAGGTAATCCAAGAACAAAATCTGTACTGATGTCACTCCAAGGTTTCTCAGGAACATAAATAGGTGTACACAGTCTAGTATTCTGACTTACTCCTTTTGCAACTTGACAAAATCCTATACATTTGTGGCCAATAATACTTATCCTTCAACAAACTCAATTTCTTATCAATTCCAAAATATCCAACCAATCCACCAAATTGTGTTTCCTTGATCAAATTAACTCTCATAGGACTTATTGGTATACATAACTAAATTCCTTTGAAAAAAATACCTTCTTGAATGAAATACTCATCATACTTACTCATGTAATCTGATATATTTGGTGCTCTGCACTCTATCCACACCTTAGAAAAATTAGGATCAGTATCATACAACTCTTTCATTTCATCAAAACCAAGAACTTCAACCTTCATCTCGATCAACAAAGAATGTCTTCTGCTCAATGCATCATTAACTTGGTTAGTGACTCCACTTTTATGCTTGATAAAAAATGTGAGACTTTGCAACTACTCAAACCACTTCATATATCTCTGATTCAACTTATGTTGACTTCCCAAATACTATAAATATTTATGATCAATATACAACACAAACTCCTTAGGAATAAAATAATATCTCCACTTCTTCAAGGCTTGAAAAATAGCATAAAACTCTTGATCATACACATAATACTTCCTTTAAGCATCATTCAACTTCTCACTAAAGAAAGCAACATGTTTACCTTCTTGACTCAACACAACTCCCATTGCATTGCCACTTGCATCACATTCAACTTGAAATACCTTATTGAAATTAGGCAAAGCCAATATAGGTAACTCAAAAACCTTTTGTTTCAAAGTCTCAAAACTCTTATCAGCTCCATGTGTCCACTTAATATCCTTTTTATCTCCTCTCATTGTATTAGTCATAGCATTACAAATAGAACTGAAATTCTTTATAAACTTCCTATAAAAACTAGCCAAACCATGGAATGATCTTACCTCACCCACATTCTCAAGTGTAGGAAATTCTAAAATTGCTTTGATCTTCTCAAGATCCATTCTCAAACCATCAACTGAAATCACAAATCCAAAATATACAATCTCCTCTTGCATAAAGGAACATTTTTTCAAGTTAATCATTAACTTCTCTTCTTTCAATCTCTGCAATACTTGTATAACATGCTCAAGATGTTCTTCCTTAGTCTTATTGAATATCAAAATATCATCCTAATAAACAACCAAAAACTTACCCCAAAATCTCTAGAGAACTTTAGTCATCAACCTCATGAAAGTACTAAGTGCATTAATCAAACCAAAAGGCATTACCAACCATTCATACAAACCATCTTTTTTTCTTAAAAGCAATATTCCATTCATCACCTTCTCTGATTCTGATATGATGATAACTACTCTCGAATTAATATTGGTAAAATACTTTGTTCCACTCAAAAAATCCATTATGTCATCCATCCTTGGCATAGAAAACCTATATTTACTGTGATCTTGTTAATAGCTCTAGAATCAGTACACATTCTCCATTATCCATTCTCCTTAGGTACTAATACAATAGGTACAACACATGAACTCAAACTTTCTCTGATAAAACCTTTCTACAACTCATGCACTTGTCTATTAAGTTCTTCACTCTCTATAGGTGTCAATCTATATGGTTCTTTATTTGGTAAACTAGCTTTGAGAATCAGGTCCATACAAAGAATTTAACTTCTTACTAGTGGTAAACCATTAGGTATATCCTCTACAACTATATCTTTATACACACTCAAAAAACTTGCAATTTCTACTAGTACTCAGTCAATACTACTAGCTTCTATTGTCACTCAATTTCCACTGGTGTCTGTTACTTAGTTACCACTAACCTCTGTCACTCAGTCATCATTATTTTCTATCACTCGGTTATGACTAGCATAACTCAATCTCCTAGGAATTATGGCAAAATAGATTTAATTCTTCTTCATTTACTTTTCAAATTGCTTTTCATTAACCATGCAAATTCTCACAACAGTACAATTAACCACATCTAGACTTTCAATCAAAGGAAAAAATACTTGATTTCTCCCATTCATCCAAAGAGTATATTGATTCAATCTTCCATTATGTATAACATATCTATCATATTTCCATGGTCTACCCAACAAAATATGACAACAATCCATAGGCACAATATCACATAGAACTTCATCAAAATTATTTCCAATCTTGAACTTCACAATACATTATTCACTTACCAATATCTTATGCTCATCCTTGATCCATGAAACATGATAGGGTTTAAGATTCTTTAGCCCCTACAACTACAACTTTGTAACCAACTCTTTTGATGCCATATTTTTTGAACTTCCACTACTAATGATCACATTGCATCATTTTCTAGCCATCTTACATCTGGTCTTGAAAAGACTTCTCCTTAGGACATGTTCTTCATCAATTCCCTTATTACAAAAATTTCTTCTCACCATCATATTTTCTTGAGCCTTAGGTCCACCTGGTGAACCCTCAATGTCTCCTTAAACCATAGCATTTTTTTTTACATTGTTCGTCCTCAAAGGATCTATGCCCTTCTTTTCCACATCTAAAATAATTACCATGAAAATCATCTATAAAATAAGAATTACCTCTTCCTCGATAAGAACTAGTACCTCCTCGTTAAGAATTACCACCTTTTCATTTGGTCTTTCCATTGTCATCATTTTTCCATTTAGATTTTCCCTTATCTTTCATAGAATTGTCAAATCTACCACCTTCTCCATAAGATCTACTTTTGCCTCTCTGGAATCTACCACCTCTACCTCTTTATCTTTGTTCATGCTTCTTTGTCAACATCTCTTAAGATTTCAAGGCATATTGATATGCTTCTTCCACACTTTCCAATTTTGCAAAACTTATTTCATTTTGAATTCTATATTTCAATCCATTCAAATACCTTGCAAATTTCTCAACATCATCATCCACATGTCCAGATTTGATCTCCAATCCATAGAATTCCTTAATATACTCCTTTACATTCATATCCCTCTATCTCAGATTTTTCATCTTCCTCAACAAGATAACCTATTAATCAACAGGAAGGAACTTCTTCTTCACCTTATTCACATTTTTAGCCAAGTCCTAATCTTCTCCTCTCCTCTCCTTTGTCTATCAGTTTGCAAATGCTCCCACCATAGTGAGGCGTGACCTTTCAACCTAGTGACTATAATTTTCACCTTTCTATTATCAAGAGTATTTTCAAACTCAAAGAACTTAGCCATATCAGAAACCCAATCCAACTCAACATCGGTGTTGGATTAATATGAAACTTTATAAGAAAACCCTTTGGTAGCAAGCCTTCCAAAGAGGGTTAGTAAAAAAAATATGAAGCTTTACAAGAAAACCCTTTGGCGGCAAGCCTTCCAAAGAGGGTTAGTAAAAAAAAATATGAAACTTGCATACACAAGATTTGTTAAAAAGAGCTAAAATCACAACACAAAATTCTTCTCTCAATAACGTCTCCAAATAAGGTGTGCTCCAATGAATGGCAACCTTCACCACAAAAATTAAAACAAGGATTAGATAACCAAGCTCTGATACCATGTAAGAAATGATAATGTTGAGCAAGGAACGAGAAACAATCCAAGTAAGTTAAGTGTGAAACAATGTTACCATAAAATAAGCAAACTCCAAGAGCATACACCAAGAAGGTTCAACAATGGAGACAAGGATTTATAAGGGGAAAGCAAAGAAAACCCCTTGTGAGTATTATGAATGAAGGAAAATGCCTAGAGAAGAGAGAGAGAGAGTGTTGGAGCAAAAGTAGCTCAATACAATAACATCAAGTGCTAAGAGAGTGTTGAAGAAAGAAGGAGGAGCATCTCTTATATAGAGATGAGAGAGGAGTTGCATTTGTAACTCCCATTTATATGAATGCCACATTCATAATAGGTGTGTGCAAAGTGTCACAATCCTCTTAAGGAGGATAAACTAAATAAAGAAATAAACAAGAGTTGTCCTTACATGTGGAATAAAGGACAAACAATGACATGTCCTCCACATGTGTACAAGTGGACAAACTACATGTAGGGACCCTTGGAATATCCCAATTAAAATATATATCCAAGGAAAGATTAACCTTTCTAACAAATCATGTGTAGTGGAGCAATCATGAACACCATTTTCTACAATACAAACATCTCTAGCAACTTGAACTTTGTTAGTAGTGGAATCATAAACACGATAACCCTTAGTGTTTTCATCATAGCCAACAAACATATAAGGAGATGACTTAAAATCTAATTTATGCCTTTTCTGTTTAGGCGTATGAACATAAGAAATAGAACCAAATATCCATAAATGATGTAAATTCGGTTTCCTACCAGACCAAGCCTCTTCTGGAGTGATAGCCTTGAGAGCTTTGGTAGGAGTCTGATTAAGAATATAAGTTGCACAAAACATGGCTTCAGCCCAAAATTTATAATGCAGATTCTTAGCATGCAACATGCTTCTAGCCATTTCAACAATGGTCTGATGCTTTCTTTCCGCCACACCATTTTGTTGTGGTGTATAAGGAATAGTAAGCTCGTGCTTAATTCCACATGATTTCAAATAAGAATGAAAAGCATTATTCACATATTCCTTCCCATTATCAGTTCTAAGAATTTTAAGTTTATACCCAGATTGCCTTTCAACATATAACTGATACCATGTAAGAAATGATAATGTTGGGCAAGGAACGAGAAACAATCCAAGTAAGTTAAGTGTGAAACAATGTTACCATAAGATAAGCAAACTCCAAGAGCATACACCAAGAAGGTTCAACAATGGAGACAAGGATTTATAAGGGGAAAGCAAAGAAAACCCCTTGTGAGTATTATGAATGAAGGCAAATGCCTAGAGAAGAGAGAGAGAGAGTGTTGGAGCAAAAGTAGCTCAATACAATAACATCAAGTGCTAAGAGTGTGTTGAAGAAAGAAGGAGGAGCATCTCTTATATAGAGATGAGAGAGGAGTTGCATTTGTAACTCCCATTTCTATGAATGCCACATTCATAATAGGTGTGTGCAAAGTGTCACAATCCTCTTAAGGAGGATAGACTAAATAAAGAAATAAACAAGAGTTGTCCTTACATGTGGAATAAAGGAAAAACAATGACATGTCCTCCACATGTGTACAAGTGGACAAACTACATGTAGGGACCCTTGGAATATCCCAATTAAAATATATATCCAAGGAAAGATTAACCTTTCTAACACCCCCCCTTAATCTTTACTTGGGGAGTTTACTTCAACGGGTTGTAAACCCAAATTTTTACAATGGAACTAAAATATCTCTTTAGAAAGTGGTTTGGTTAAAATATTAGCCACTTGATCTTCTCCTTTACAATAAAGAAGAATAATTTTATTGTCTTCAACTTGTTCTCGAATGAAGTGATGTTGAAGTGAATTATGTTTGGTGTGTGCATGATAAATTGGATTCTTTGCCAAGGCAATAGCACTTTGATTGTCACAATGTATAGGTGTAGGTGATTGTTGAGGTAGACCCAAATTGTCAAGAAGTCTTCGAATCTACAAAGCTTCCTTAGCTGCATTGGTACAACCTTTGTATTCAGCTTCAGTTGAGCATAGGGAAATAGAGTGTTCTTTTTTGCTTTTCCAAGAAATTGGACCTGAACCAACAAAGAAAAAATAACCACAAGTGGATTTCCCATCATTGGGATCTCCACCTAGATTGGAATCAGAATTTAAATGACCAAGTCTTTCATGCCATATATTGAAATCAATAGAAGTATGTAAAGAATATCGTGAACTAGCAAATTCATGGAATTTAAACAAATTGTCATTATCCTTTTTAGCATGAGCAATCACTTTGAGAGTTTGAGGGTCTATGATATAACATGTATCTTTGTAGAATTCAACTTTATAGTTCTGACATAACTGTGAAACAGAAAGCAGATTAGTTTTCAAGTCAGGTACATATAAAACATCATGCAATTTACCATTAGGAATAGTAACATCACCTAGTCCTTCAACTTTACAAGTTTGATTATTAGCTAACTGAATAGGAATGTTAGCAATATGAAGTTGTAAAGAATCAAAAATTTCTTTATGAGAAGTGACATGTTGTGATGCACCACTGTCAACAATCCATTCTAAAGGTCTACAAAGATTAAAGCTACAAGTAAAAGCATGACGAGGATTAGAACTAGTCGAGTTACTTTTTTTATGGTTTGAGGTTTGATGATGGTTACTATGATTCATAGGTTTTTTATCATTTTGCTTTTTAAAACAGTTATTGACAAGGTGACCATCTTTGCCACAATAAGAACAATTAGGTTTGGAACTGGAATGGTTCCTTTGATTATTAGTATTACGAGTATTATTAGGATGATTGGTATTATTATTATATTTGGCATGAAATTTATTGTTGGAGTTATTTGAATTATAATTATGTTGTTTGTGATTATCATTTTTGGAAAACTCATATCTCATTTATTTTTTGTTTTAAACATCTCTTCGAAATAGCCTTTGACCCTTCTCTTGAACCCGGTTCAGCGGCTACTCAAGACGAGAAAGATACTTGGAAAGCTAAAAATGAAGAAGCTTTAGGGTTAATTGGTATTTCCATTATTCCAGATTTATATGTCTTAATTGCTCACTGTTCTAAAGCTCATGATGCATGGTCCATCTTGAAAACCAAGTATGACAGTGGCGATGAATACCGCAAAATACAATTGCAAGATCAACTCGAAGATCTCAGGTATGCAGATTTTAAAAGTATGGATGAATTCCTCTTAAAATTTGATTCTCTTAAAAGTAAAATTATGGCTTTAGGTGTTCAATTAGAAGACATTCGTTTAATTCATCTTATTCTTAAAAAATGTCTTCCTAGACAGTTTCAACAATTTATAACTAATATTCATGCACAACTTGCTATTCCTACTTTAACTTCTCAGTTAACTTATGTTATTTTTCAAACTTTATTAAGACAAGAAGAAGCTAAGCTAATTCAGTTTGGTATCTCAATTTGTCCTTGTTGACAATATTTTGAGCATATACTTTATCTTGATATCAGGTTATCTCCATTGTTTTGTGGTAACATGTTGTTTCTCTGTCAGACTTTTATTATCCTTATTCAAAAGGATTTCGAATTTGCATATATGATGGCATTCTACTTGTGGATATTTGTCTTGTTGTTCTCTTTTTTTTTAGTTGATCCATCAAGGAACCTTCATGGTTTTCCACATATGAAGAGGTGTTTATGCTTCCACTTGATCACATTCAAAGTACTCTTGTACTTCTCTTGGATCTAAAAATGTACCATATGACTTGAAGACAATCAAATTACTTCATCTTGAAGATTAAGTTGCAGATTTTTGTAAATCGAGCTAGGAATCCATCATTACTTTAGCTAGGAATCTTCTGCCATGGCTGCACATCTTCTGGGTAGCAAAACTTTCATTCCAGCTGTGACTGTCTCTTACTATTCTTGGAGTTCTTTACAATTTTTTTTATATTAAAGCCACCATTACTAATATTTGGTGTAGCTCCTTTTCTAAATTATGAATAGTCAATGGCTGCTTGTTTTTATTCTAATAGTATTTATATTTTTGATCAAGCATCAAGGTAAGTACCTCAAGTCTATTTCTTTTAGAATAAGTATTTATGTTTCATCAATAATTTGGCTTCTTGTGAGCTAGATATGACCTTGTTTCATTGAAGGATTTCATATTTTATGTATATTTATTCAAGAAAATATGGGGACCCACATATATGCCCAGATAAATATATAATTTATGACTATAATGATTCAGAAATTAATATATACCTTTGCAAAATGAATTTAATACTCATGTTTACCCTCAATGGAGTTTTATACCTGATATCTATATTTAGTTGATCTTCCTTAAATCATTTTACTTAATTGGATTATGAGTAATCTTACACATTTTCCTTCATTTTGATATTTTGATATGCCCATAGTTGCACTTTTATGCCTTTATAGCATTGTTATATGCCCATGTTGGCACTTTATGGTTTTATACCATTGATCTATATGATTTAAATGATATTATGAGTTGTATAGGGAGCAAATTTTTTTTTCAAGGATAACTATGTAGGTCCCCTCAGTATAACTGATATATAGTTTCCTTATCTGGCCCATGGAGTATCCCTCCATCCTATATTGGTATGCACTCATTTTATATGGAGTTTCCCTCCATTTGATCCTATCTATTCCATTTTGATAGGATAATATTTTTATGGAGTTTCCCTCCATGTTGTTCCATTTTCTGTTCCTCATGAAGAGGATGTTATTATTGGAGTTTTCCCTCCAAATTCAGATGATTTAATCCAATTTGAAGGCAATATGTTGTTATATCCTCATAATCCATTCTTTTGATTATCCTACCAAAAATCATGATTATTCTACTTTGATCAGCATGTCTCTCTTTTTACTTTATTTTCATATATTAATGTGATAATGATCTGCATACTTTATTGCTTAGATCATGAGTCATGCATGTTATGGATTGATCACCCATTAACTTGCAGTGGGATGATTCATTAAGTGGACTATCTATATCCACATGATTGATGCAATGTTGATGCACATATCATTAGTTGGCCTTGTCTGTGGTCATTTGTGCATTAGTATAATATTCTTTTCATGAGAGCATTGATCAAGCTTTTTACTCAATTTGTCCTTGTTGACAATATTTTGAGCATATACTTTATCTTGATATCAGGTTATCTCCATTGTTTTATGGTAACATGTTGTTTCTCTATCAGACTTTTACTATCCTTATTCAAAAGGATTTCGAATTTGCATATATGATGGCATTCTACTTGTGGATATTTGTCTTGTTGTTCTCTTTTTTTTCAGGTGATCCATCAAGGAACCTTCATGGTTTTCCACATATGAAGAGGTGTCTATGCTTCCACTTGATCACATTCAAAGTACTCATGTACTTCTCTTGGATCTACAAATGTACCATATGACTTGAAGACAATCAAATTACTTCATCTTGAAGATTAAGTTGCAGATTTTTGTAAATTATGGGCTAATACCCTTTGATGTAATTACCCCAAGTAAAGATTAAAGGGGGGTGTTAGAAGTTGTAATCTTTCCTTGGTGTATTTATAAACCAAGGTTAGAACTCCTTTCTTTATTGTTGTAATATATTAGGATATAAGCCAAGGTATCCTAATATATTTATTTTTGTCCTTTTTCCACTACATCTTATTTTGTCATCTAGTGGAATATGTGAGGACAAATATATATTGTAATTTCTAATTTTAGATTATTCCTCCTTAAGAGGAATCTCACACTTGGCCTCACACACTTATGAATGGTGGCATTCATAGACATGGGAGTTACATTCTAACTCCTCTCTCTCATCTCTATTTAAGAGATGACCCTCTTCTCTCATTTAACAATGAGGTTTCTTCCTCTTCTCAATTATTGTATGAGCAATTGCTCTCTTGCTCTTTCTCTTTTCCTTCTTAGGCTTTTCATGCCTCATTCATAATGTCACAAGGGGTTTTCTTTGCTTTCCCCTTTCCAAATATCTTGTCTCATGGTGTTGGAGCTTGAAGCTTTCTCTCTCCTATTTTATGGTAATATCTTTTCATGCATTTACTCACTTAGATTCTTTCCTGGTTTTGCTTATTTATAGATTTCTTTTTCCATTTCTAACATGGTATCAGAGCCAGGTTATTTGGAGACGTTATTGAGAGAAGAAGTTTGTGTTGTGATTTTAGCTCTTTTTAACAAATCTTGTGTATGCAGATTTCATATTTTTTTTTTACTAACCCTCTTTGGAAGGCTTGCCGCCAAAGGGTTTTCTTAGTAAATTTCAATTTTTTTTTTGTTTTGGACGGCATGCCACCAAAACAAAAAAGTATTACATGAGTAAAGTTTAAAATAAATCTCTAATTTTTATACTCATTTTAAACAAAAAATTTCCTACTCTTTAAAAAAAAAAAATTTATATTCTTCTATATTTTTTTTGTATGCTCTTGAAAAAAAAATTTCAAGCATACAACATACATCCTCTTATAGGATTTTCATCCTTATAAATCAAATAACTTTGTTGTTTTTTCAAAACACACATTTTTTTAATATTTTCGTTGAATTTTGTTGGGCGGATGTGCCACCCACGCGCCACCCTCGTGCTGTCGCGCGACACCGCCGCGAGCCAGCAGCGCCCCCGCGCCGCCGCGTGACACCACGCATTCCCTATTGCATCGCTGCGCATCACCACGCGCCACCAGTCTGCACCACGCCGACGCCCTCTTCACTGCGCAACCTGCGTCGCTGCCTACCTCCGCCGCGAGTCTGCAACACTGCCGACGCCTGCCTTCACTGCGAGACCTGCAAATCTCCCGTCACGCCCTATTCACGACCGCACGCACCATAAACCCCCTTCCACTGCTTCCACCGACCCATAAACCCTGGCGTAAACTTTTTGGCGCAGCCCGCGTCCAGGCCACGCGGCAACCGCCACCTGCGCGGGCAGAGCCCGCATCCTTATCTGATTCGCATTTTTTAAACTCTCTCAACCGCCATTCCACCGACCAGGGCCGCCCTTTGGCCACACGGCAGCCACCGCCCGAGCTTCGCTCCCCCTTCTAAACTATTTTTTAAATTTTTCCCCCTCTTTGCCCACTTTTTTATGTTTTTCAAATTTTGTTTTATTTATTAAAAAAAAATCAAACTCATAAAACCTGTTTTTATTGATTTTTAACAAATAAAATTTTTAATTTTTTAATTTTTTCTTGTTTTCTCTTCCATAAATAATTGAAATTAAAAAATATATTCTTAATCTTATATAAAAAAAAAAACAAAAAAACAACATTTTTTTTCAATTAATAAAATTAAAATTATTTTTTTTCTCATTTAACATCATTTTTTTAATCTGATTTTCAAATTAAGGAAATTTTTTTTCAAAAAGAACAATTTTTTTTCTTAATCATGTCAACATTAATTCCAGAAATCAAACTTAATTATTCTAATTATCATTCTTGGAAAACTCATATCTCATTTATTTTTCGTTTTAAACATCTCTTCGAAATAGCCTCTGACCCTTCTCTTGAACCCGGTTCAGCGGCTACTCAAGACGAGAAAGATACTTGGAAAGCTAAAAAAGAAGAAGCTTTAGGGTTAATTGGTATTTCCATTATTCCAGATTTATATGTCTTAATTGCTCACTATTCTAAAGCTCATGATGCATGGTCCATCTTGAAAACCAAGTATGACAGTGGCGATGAATATTGCAAAATACAATTACAAGATCAACTCGAAGATCTCAGGTATGCAGATTTTAAAAGTATGGATGAATTCCTCTTAAAATTTGATTCTCTTAAAAGTCAAATTATGGCTTTAGGTGTTCAATTAGAAGACATTTGTTTAATTCATCTTATTTTTAAAAAATGTCTTCTTAGACAGTTTCAACAATTTATAACTAATATTCATGCACAGCTTGCTATTCCTACTTTAACTTCTCAGTTAACTTATGTTATTTTTCAAACTTTATTAAGATAGGAAGAAGCTAAGCTAATTCAGTTTGGTACCCTTAAAGCAACTGAACATGCATTTGTGTCTAGAAATTCAACTAATAATTTTCGTTCCAATAATAATAATCACAAACAATATAATTCTAATTCAAATAACTCCAACAATAAATTTCATGCCAAATATAATAATAATACCAATCATCCTAATAATACTCATAATACTAATAATCAAAGGAACCATTCCAGCTCCAAACCTCATTGTTCTTATTGTGGCAAAGATGGTCACCTTGTCAATAACTGTTTTAAAAAGCAAAATGATAAAAAACCTATGAATCATAGTAACCATCATCAAACCTCAAACCATAAAAAAGGTAACTCGACTAGTTCTAATCCTCGTCATGCTTTTACTTGGAGCTTTAATCTTTCTAGACCTTTAGAATGGATTGTTGACAGTGGTGCATCACAACATGTCACTTCTCATAAAGAAATTTTTGATTCTTTACAACATGATATTGCTAACATTCCTATTCAGTTAGCTAATAATCAGACTTGTAAAGTTGAAGGACTAGGTGATGTTACTATTCCTAATGGTAAATTGCATGATGTTTTATATGTACCTAACTTGAAAACTAATCTGCTTTTTGTTTCACAGTTATGTCAAAACTATAAAGTTGAATTCTACAAAGATACATGTTATATCATAGACCCTCAAACTCTCAAAGTGATTGCTCATGCTAAAATGGATAATGTCAATTTGTTTAAATTCCATGAATTTGCTAGTTCACGATATTCTTTACATACTTCTATTGATTTCAATATATGGCATGAAAGACTTGGTCATTTAAATTCCGATTATATTACTTTCATGCAAAAGTATAATATGGTTGATGGCTTGCCTCACATTATTCCTTCCAAGATTGCCTGTACAGGTTGTATGAGTGGTAAGATGCATAGGGAGCCCTTTCCAAGCGGAAAATCATGGAGAGCAACTCATAAGTTGCATCTTGTCCATAGTGATCTTTTGGGCCCCATGGAGAATACCTCCATCCAAGGTTCTTGGTATGCACTTACCTTTGTTGATGATTTTTCTAGATGAACTTGGATCTATTTTTTGCATAGCAAGGATCAAGTTCTTGATATATTTATTGAATTTCAGTTATATGTTGAAAGGCAATCTGGGTATAAACTTAAAATTCTTAGAACCGATAATGGGAAGGAATATGTGAATAATTCTTTTCATTCTTATTTGAAATCATGTGGAATTAAGCACGAGCTTACTATTCCTTATACACCGCAACAAATTGGTGTGGCGGAAAGAAAGCATCGGACCATTGTTGAAATGGCTAGAAGCATGTTGCATGCTAAGAATCTGCATTATAAATTTTGGGCTGAAGCCATGTTTTGTGCAACTTATATTCTTAATCGGACTCCTACCAAAGCTCTCAAGGCTATCACTCTAGAAGAGGCTTGGTCTGGTAGGAAACCGAATTTACATCATTTACGAATATTTGGTTCTATTGCTTATGTTCATACGCCTAAACAGAAAAGGCATAAATTATATGCTAAGTCATCTCCTTATATGTTTATTGGCTATGATGAAAACACTAAGGGTTATCGTGTTTATGATTCCACTACTAACAAAGTTCAAGTTGCTAGAGATGTTTGTATTGCAGACAATGGTGTTCATGATTGCTCTACTACACATGATGTAGAATTTAGTGGCACTAAAATTGTGTTGGTGGAGGACCAACCTCCTTCTCTTAACCCTACTCTTTCTCTTCATCCTTCAAATCAAGTACCACCGATTATTTCTGCTCCTACATCTCATGATACTCAAGTAGATACTAATGATACTTTTATTACTCATGATTCTTCCTCTAGTGATAATTCCATTACAACTAAACATAAACCTAAATGGGCTCAAAACCTAATCAATGAAGCTGATGATTATATTTCTAAATCTGTTGGAATTAAACATAGAAGGATTAATTATTGTAATTATGCTTTGATGACTACTATTATGAATTCTAACGATCCTAAGTCTTTTGATCAAGCTAACTCTCAACCTCATTGGCAGAAAGCCATGCAAGAGGAATATGATTCTTTACTTGCTAATCAAACTTGGGACTTAGTCAAATTACCTCCTGGCAAGAATCTAGTTTCATGTAAATGGTTATACAAGACAAAATTGAATACTAATAATGAAATTAGTAAATTTAAGGCTAGACTAGTTGCTAGAGGTTTTTCCCAAATTGAAGGATTAGACTATAATGAAACTTTTGCTCCTGTTGCTAAGATGCCTACTATCAAATTAGTTCTTGCTTTAGCATCTAAAATGAATTGGCCCATTCATCAAATGAATGTTAAAAGAGCCTTCTTAAATGGTGATTTACATGAAGAACTCTATATGGCTCAACCTCCTGGATTTGTTAAGAAAGGTAGTGAAAATCTGGTTTGCAAATTGAACAAATCTATTTATGGTCTTAAACAATCACCTAGAGAATAGTATTCTAAAATTAATTCTTTCTTTATTTCTCAAGGTTTTTCTAGAAGTAAAAATTATCCTAATTTGTATATTAAACATACTAACGATGATATTATCATTGTTATTGTTTATGTAGATGATCTAATACTCACTTCTAGTTCAGACGCTTTGATTTTTGATATCAAATTCCAACTTAAACAGAAATTTCAAATGACAGATTTAGGTATCTTACATTATTTCTTAGGTATGCAAATTTTTCAAACTCCTAAAGGTATCTTTGTTTCTCAAAGCAAGTATGTGTATGATCTTTTAGACAAATTTAAGATGAATGACTCTAACCATGTTTCAATTCCATGTGAATTAGGAACTAAATTGATGAATGACATGAATACTCCTTTTGTTGATGAAACTTTGTATAGACAGTTGGTAGGAAGTTTAAATTATTTAACTCTTACTAGACCTGATATTGCTTATAGTGTTGGTTTAGTTTCTCGATTTATGTCTAAACCTCAACAAACTCATTTTAAAGTTGCTAAATGCATCTTAAGGTACATTAAAGGAACTATTAATATGGGATTATTTTATGATGCAAACTCTGAATTTATTTTACATGGTTATACTGATTCCGATCTAGGTGGAGATCCCAATGATGGGAAATCCACTTGTGGTTATTTTTTCTTTGTTGGTTCAGGTCTAATTTCTTGGAAAAGCAAAAAAAGAACACTCTATTTCCCTATGCTCAACTGAAGCTGAATACAAAGGTTGTACCAATGCAGCTAAGGAAGCTTTGTGGATTCGAAGACTTCTTGACGATTTGGGTCTACCTCAAGAATCACCTACACCTATACATTGTGACAATCAAAGTGCTATTGCCTTGGCAAAGAATCCAGTTTATCATGCACGCACCAAAGATATTTCACTTCAACATCACTTCATTCGAGAACAAATTGAAGAAAATCAAATTATTCTTCTTTATTGTAAAGGAGAAGATCAAGTGGCTGATATTTTAACCAAACCACTTTCTAAAGAGAGATTTCAGTTCCATTGTTAAAATTTGGGTTTACAACCCGTTGAAGTAAACTCCCCAAGTAAAGATTAGGGGGGGTGTTAGAAAGGTTAATCTTTCCTTGGATATATATTTTAATTGGGATATTCCAAGGGTCCCTACATATAGTTTGTCCACTTGTACACATGTGGAGGACATGTCATTGTTTGTCCTTTATTCCACATGTAAGGACAACTCTTGTTTATTTCTTTATTTAGTCTATCCTCCTTAAGAGGATTGTGACACTTTGCACACACCTATTATGAATGTGGCATTCATAGAAATGGGAGTTACAAATGCAACTCCTCTCTCATCTCTATATAAGAGATGCTCCTCCTTCTTTCTTCAACACACTCTTAGCACTTGATGTTATTGTATCGAGCTACTTTTTCTCCAACACACTCTCTCTCTCTTCTCTAGCCATTTTCCTTCATTCATAATACTCACAAGGGGTTTTCTTTGCTTTCCCCTTATAAATCCTTGTCTCCATTGTTGAACCTTCTTGGTGTATGCTCTTGGAGTTTGCTTATCTTATGGTAACATTGTTTCACACTTAACTTACTTGGATTGTTTCTCGTTCCTTGCTCAACATTATCATTTCTTACAATAAGGAACAACTTCTACAATAGTCTTTGAATGTGCCCTAGAAAATACTCTCAAAAATATTTCCTCATCTTGATCTTTTTCAGGTTTTGGATTAGGATTTGGTGCTATTGCCTTATCATCACTCACATCATCAAGATGTGCTCCTCTCCTCTGGGTTATCTCCACATATCTAATCTAGTTGTAATTTTTCTCAATGTATCCAATATGGCATTATCAACATTTCCTCTACCTCAAACCATCTTTATAATCAAGTTCCTACAAGATTGTAATTCTTTGCAAGTTATAAGTCAAATCCTCAGTTATGTCACTCTACAATCAAATTCACTTAGGGGTTTACACGATCCAATCTCCACAAGGATGAATGTCAAGCTCTGATAACACATGGCGCAAGGAGGAGTATGAACATGTAGGGCCAAGGGCACACCTAACTGTCCAAACACTTTGCTAAGTAAACACAATAGAAGTAAACACATAGAGAACAACACCAAGGGGAGAGAGAGAGAGAGAGAGAGAGAGAGAGAGAGAGAGAGAGAGAGAGCACTTTTATTTATTCATCAATATTTTAGCATACATGCCTAGCTGTAAGGCCTTCTGGGTTACATCCAAATACCAAAATACAACTTCAAGATCTACAATACAACTTCAAATTAGCAACATATGCTATGAACTTTCTAAGTCCCTTTTTCTACTTCAATTCTCTTAAGTTTTGTCCTAGACTAAACCAAATACCTCTACTTATACTTGCCAAAATGGCTTACAGAAGATTATAGAACATTACATAAAGAAAGGTCAACCTCAAAATGGTCAAAAATCATCCCTAGACAAGATATTATCATTAAATTCATGATCTAAATTAAATGCAAGAGTCAGCTCAAACCAAGAACCAAAACACAAATAAGTCAATCAAAGAAGGACCCAAGCATCAACAAAAAATAGGTTCGCTCAGTGCATAAAGGAACACTTGGTCATCTTTGCACAAATTGGTTAACCCCAAAGGAACTTAGTCAACACTAATCAACTCAGTTAGCACATAATCACTTGGTCAACTGCACTTGGCAAAGACTAAAACTCGGCAAGCTCTGAAAGAACTTAGGTAGAACTTTAACTCGACAAGCACATACGAACTTTAACAATGGAGAGCTTGGTCAACATAGCTAGAACTCAATTAAACTACCAGAATGAAAAAAAGTGCATCAAACACAATGGAAGAAAGACCCGTGTGAGCTCAAAATAAAGGGTCTTTTTGGATTACTATCATGGAGACCAAAACTAATTAGTGGTAATTATTAGAATGCTTTAGAATAACTAAGAGGGGTGGGGGGGTCAATTAACTATTCTCAAGTCTAGATGTATCAATTCAACTTTTAATTACTTCAAATACTTTAGATCTAATCATTAAGTAGCTTGGTCTCTATAACAGATCATTAGCAACATAAAAATTGCAGTCCATAGTCCTCCTAGTAACAAACTTTGCAGAATGTAAAATATTAACAATAAAACATATCAAATAAAATCCACACAAGTATGACACTAGGATTTAATGTGGGAACCCAATTTGGGAAAAACCACCAGTAACATGCTACCAATTTTCACTCTTCTAGAGTAAGTTTTATGAGGAGCCAACCCTATTAAAGGTTGCAAAACACATTGTTAAATGTGACCTTGTTAAAGGATTTAATCACCCTATTAGGAGTGGTCTGGTTAGAAGGATTTAGAACATTCCATTAGAATATACCTTGATTAAATGATTTACAAATGATTGTTAAGTTAACCTTGATTAAAGGATTTCAATATTGATACAATGATTACAAAGAAACAACAGGTTGATCTGATAAATACAACTCACTTCGCAAATACATATATAATGTAGCTCATATGTTGATCCACTGACTAACCTCCATTATCATCTCTGTCTTTGATATGTTTGGAAATCATTCAAGTGATCACACTTCACTTCTTCATAATTCTTCTCAGCCTCCTTAATTTTTCCAAACAATAGCATCAACAAACATCTACTTGTCCACCCCAATTTAGGTTACCCTTATGCCTCCTTAAATAGGTAGTTCTAATCTTTTTTAGCTTAAAAACTATCAATGATATTAGGGGTTGGTCAAATTTATCAATTTTTTCCATCTTTTTGTTGCCTCCTTTCTCTACTATAAACTTCTCAAAACTTCTATTTGAATCCATGCCTAGAAACACTCAAACACAATTTTCTATGAATTAACTACTCCAAATCATCCATCTTTATCTTCAACATGTTTTATATGCTCCAATAATTCAATTATGTCAGTTGGAAATTAATATTTCCTCACAAACTATCAAATGTTATCACTCGGTCAACACTTTCTTCTAACACTTGGTCATCACTAAATTACTTAGTTGATTCTAACTGTTCTACTCAACACACATTTTGATACATGGTCAAAAATGATGCTCAGTTGATATTGTATTTTGTTTAACTTATATTGTCTCTCGGCCAACACTAGTACTACTTGACATATACTTCTAGATCCTTAATCTTCTTCTCTTTTTCTTGACCAATCTTATGCATTTCATCTTTTATTAATCACTTCTTCTAGGCTTCAATATTCTTCTCCACTTAGGTTATGATTAAACAATCACATTATCTTACGATGGTCTAACTAATCAAGTATCCATTATAGTTTTACATAACTCAACCTTTCTTCTAGGTCTTTTTGTTATCTCTTCTTCTCATATCCTCTTCATCAATCATCTTGATATGGCCCTCTACTCCTTTTATCATACCAAATTAAGAAATTGAATGAAATCCCTCTTTGATATATAACTCCTAAACTTCTATGTTCCTTGATTAGTGGCAACACAATTCAGTGATTTGTATTTTTTAATGCATTCTCACCCTGCATGGTAACTTGCATTCTCTCCCTCTTTCCAATATCTCTTTTCATTTGCTTCTTCATATGGAAATTTTATAATATCTCCTTGTTGAACAATAATTCCAAAGACACTTCATATTTCTCATACATCTTCACCATGTAGATATATTCATGTCAGTGTTCTAAATTTTGGCTCTTCATCTATCATCTTTCTTTACTACTTTAGGCATCTCCTAAAGTATGGCTTTCTACATCAACTTGTAAGATATTCTGATCAACACATTTGATGTAGAGATCCATTTTTCCTTAAATATCCTCAGCTAATGGAATCACCCCTAATTTACCTCCTAGACACTCATGTGCATCCTTAGGTAAAGCCTTAGTTAAAATATCATATGTTTTCTCCTTAGTGTTCACATACTTTAATCTTACTTTTTTTTAAATCTTGAACTAGTTCCCTCAAGCAATTATACTTTAGAGAGATATGCTTGTTCTTTGTGTGCATCACAAGGTTCTTTGATATATTTATATCACTTGTGTTATCACAATGGATAATGAGTAGATCAATGATCTCTTTCTTCATTTATTTCAACAATCACTTGATCCATGCAATGTTAGAACAATTAATTGTTGCTACTACATATTCAACTTCTTTTGTTCATTGTGAAATGTAGTTATGCTTCTTGCTTTTCCATGAAACTAATCTCTTTCCTATAAAAAAGCTCTACCACTTGTACTCTTTCTATCATCAACATTTTCTACCCAATAGACTTTCGCGTACAATTTATGTTCAAACTTGTCATTCTTTTTGTAGTATAGCCATTCCTTTTAGATATCTTAGTATTCTTTTCACTTCCATCATGTGGTTCTCTTTGGGATTTTTAGAAAATATTGCAACACTCCCAAATACTAATGCAATATCTAGTTTGTTGGGAATAACATATTGTAGCTTTCCAATCATTGATCTATACAATGTCTGGTTCACATCAGTTGAATCATCATTCTTAGATAGTTTATGTCTAGTAGCCATAGGTGTGTTGACTGGTCTTGAGTCTTCCATACCAAATGTTTTCAATATCTCCTTGTTGTATTTGGATTAGGTGATGTTGATACCTTTCTTCATCTGATATACTTGCAACCCAAAAAAGGATTTGATTTCCCCAAACATAGACATTTTAAATTCCTTTTACATCTCATTAGAAAATGATTTGCATAATGCATCTTGTCCTCAAAATATGATATCATCCAAAAATATTTTAGCAAACAATATCCTTTTACTACCTTCAGTTTTTAAGTATAGACTAGTGTTGTCATTTTTTCTTACAAAACCAATCTTTACCAAATAGTTGTGCAACCTTTCATACCATGCTCTAGGGGATTTTTTTAGTCCATATAATGTTTTATGCAACATGTTCTTCTTGCTTGATCAAAAAATCCTTTTGGTTATTTAATGTAAACCTCTTCTTCCAATATTCCATTTAGAAATGCAGATTTGACATCCATTTGATAAACTTTCAATCCTTTGTAAGCAGAAAATACAAGTAGAGTTCTAACTCCTTCCAATCTTGCAACCGCCACAAATGTTTCTCCATAGTCAATGTATTCTTCTTGTGCATATCCTTTGCATACCATCTAGCTTTTTTCTAGTGACTTCTCCTTTTTCATCTTATTTCTCAATACCCACTTTGTTCCAATAATATTATTGTCCTTTGATCTAGGTATTAGTAACCAGGTTTTGTTCTTCTCTATTTGTTCAATTTCTTCATTCATTGCTTGAATCCAATCTTCATTGTGCAAACAATCCTTCATTATTTTAGGTTCAAACTCACAAAGTAAACATGTGTCACTTCTTAGTCTTTTTCGTATGAAAACTCCAAAGTCTTTGTTTTCAATAATTTATCCAAGTGCATGATGTATTCTTACATATTTTTCTAATGTAGACTTCTTTCTTCATTCTTCTTCTTTAGGTTCATCTTCAACATTTATTTTAGGTAGTGCTTCTTGCATCTCTTCTTCTTCTTCTGATTTCTTAGCATTGGCTTCCTGGTGCTCAACAACCTCCTCTTGTTAAACATGAATACATTTCCACAATCAGTCATAATTAAGAGATGCATATTTTTGATTTGATTGTGTGACATTATTTTGCATCAATATTTCTAATCACACTCAATGATCCATTATCATGATGTGGAGATTTATCTCCTCCAGTTCTTCACATCCTAATGATGGATCATTGAGTGTGATTTGAAATTTTGATGCAAAAATATGGCACACAATCAAATCCAAAAATGCATTGCACAACCTCTTCTTGTTTTTCAGCATCATCCTACTGACACTTAGCACCTACAGTCTATTTCTCGGCAGCCTACTATTGCAACTCAATATATGAATGTTGTAATCTTTAGGTTTTTTCTTGTGTTCAACTTCATTCTTTTCTACATATTCATCAACTTTCACATTTTCACTTTCCATAGCTTTGTTAGTGTTAGAATTCAAACATTTATAAGCTTTTCTCTTAGTGGAATATCCTATGAATATTTCTTCATCACTTTTAGCATCAATTTTTCCATTTCAATTGTCCTTCAATATATAATATTTTATTCCAAAGACTTTAAAGTATTTCACATAGGTGCATACCTATACCATAACTCAAAGGGTGTAATGTTTGTACCTTTCTTGACTTCTACTCAGTTCAAAGTATAAAATTTTGTACTCATAACTTCTCTTCATTATTTTTGTGATACATTATTCTCCATAATTAATGTTCTAGCATAATCCATGATTGATATGTCCCCCCTTTAGCTATTCCATTGTATGGAGGGGTCTTGGGTGTTGACATCTATCTCTCAATTCCTCTATCATTGAAAAATATGTTGAATTCATTAGAGGTAAACTCTCCTCCTCTGTCTAATCTCAAGCACTTCAAGTTTTTACCCGTTTCCTTTTTAACTCTTGCTAAATACCACTTAAACAATTGAAAAGCATAATATTTTTCTTTAAGAAACATCACAATCGTCATTCTAGAATAGTCATCAAAAAATAGAATGAAATATTTATCACCATAGTAGCTTTGCACTCCAATAGGTCCCCAAAGGTTAGTATAAACCAATTCCAAAATATCATGAGATAAATGGATTTTTCTCTTGAAACTAGACTTTGTCATTTTACCCAACTGACATTGTTTACACACCATTATTAGGGTTCCTCAACTTTGGTAATCCTCTTACTCTTTTCATCTTACTAATTTTTATCAAATTTTCAAAGTTCACATGACATAACCTCTTATTCCATAGCCATATATCATCAAATTGTGCAAACAAACAAGTCTCATTAGATAAATCTAGATAGAACAAGTTACCTCTTGTCTATTCTCCACTTCCAATTAGTTCACCATTAACATCAAATATCTTTTCCTTTTTGTGATGGGATTCAACTCTGTATCCTAATTTGCTCAATTATACAACACTCAACAAGTTATAGTTCGATCCTTCAACCCAATAAACATTGTTACACTTGATCTTATCAATCAATTTTATTGATCCTTTACCTTTCACAACACATGGTGCATCATTACCAAACTTGACACAACTACCTTTGTATTATTCCATAGTTTTAAACTTACTTTAATCACTAGTCATGTGATGTGAGAAACCATTATTAATTATCCATATACCACCTTTACTTACATATGAAATTAATGTAGTTTTAAAATCTTCATCAAAACTTTCTTTTATAGCAACATAAACAACTTCTTCATCATTACTATCAGACTCATTGTCAATTTCTTCTTCAGCAATATAACAATATTTCTTACCTTTATCTTTATGGTCCTTGTTTCTTCTATTGTCTTTGTCATCTCTTCTATCTTTATACTTGATTTCCTTCCTTTTATCCTTGTCTTCTCTATCAAGGCATCTTACAATAATGTGACCAACTTTGTTACATGAAAACCATATTATAGGAAGTTTACCTTTGAATTTACCTTTGGCTCTTGGAAGTCTTCTAGCCATTAATGTTTCAAGCTCATCAAGATCATCATAAGGGATATCACTATCATTATTCACACATTTTCTTTTTCATTTCTTATTAAGAACCAATTGAGATTTGAAAGATGATTCAATAGTAGGAGTGAAATTATCAAAGTTTGACAACTTAAAAGCAGTAAATCTACTAACTAATCCTTCCAAAGTTAGATTATTTCTAGGAGTACATCTCAGTTCTTATATTATAGAGGCTCTAATAGCATAAATAGGAAGTAGAGTTCTCAGTACCTTGCTAATCACAATTTCACCATCAATCTTTAATTGGATCCTCTTATATAATTTACCACCTTTTGACTTGTCCACATTATTAAGCAACGGTTTCAACTTCTTTCATTCTCATCTTATCAAACTTGCCTCTCAAGATTTATGATTATGCTCTTAAAACATTTGTGTCTCCTCCTTAGATAGTCTACAGTTTATCCCACATTTTCTTAGCAGTAGTGCATTCTTTTATGTCATCAATCTTGGTATAGCTTAGGGTTGATGCAATCTCCAACATTGCTTGATTGTGTTCTTTCTTCACTTTCATCTTTTGAGCTATCATAGGCCTTGGTATCTTTACATATGCATTCTCCATATAGTGTATTTCTCCTTGTCCAATTTTTACCAGATGTAACTTCATCAAACTCTGCCATGCAGGGAAGTTCTCCTTGTTTAGCATTGGTACCTCCTTTTTGTACATCTTGATTTTTAGCTTCAAGTACCTTCAAAATTGACAAGCACCAATGATCTAATACCAATTGTTAGAATTATTTAGAATAACTAGGGGTGGGGAAGGGGGTGAATTAGTTATCATTAGGTCTAGATGTACCAATTCAACTTTTAATTACTTCAAATACTTTAGATCTAATCATTAAGTAGATTGGTCTCTATAATAGATAATCAACAACATAAAACTTTCAGTCCACTATCCCAGTAGTAATAAACTTTGTATAATGTAAAACATTAACAATAAAATGTCTCAAATAGCATCCATACAAGTATGACATGAGGATTTAACATGGAAACCCAATTTGGGAAAAATAACTAGTAACTTTCTACCAAATTTTCTCTCTTCTAAAGTGAGCTTTATGAGGAGCCAACCCTGTTAAATGTTACAAAACATATTGTTAAATGTGACTTTGTTAAAGGATTTAATCACCCTATAAGGAGTGGCATTGTTAAAGGGATTTAGAACATTCCATTAGGATGTCACCTTGATTAAAGGATTTCAATACTGATACAATGGTTATAAAGTAACAAAAGGTTGATATGATAAATACAACTCACTTTGCAAATACATATCACAATGTAGCTCATATTTTGATCCACTAACTAACCTCTATTATCATCTCTATCTTTGATCTACTTGGAAATCCTTCAAGCAACCATACTTCACTTCTTCATAATTCTTCCTAGCCTCCTGCTTAAGTTTGCCAACCAATAGCATCAACAAACATCTAGTTATCCACCCCAATTTATGTTACCCTTATACCTCCTTAAATAGGTATTTTTGATCTTTTGTTGCTTAAAAACCACCATTGATCTTAGGGTTTGGTCAAATTCATTGAATACTTTCTTCTTTTTGTTTTCTCCTTTCTCTTCAAGAAACTTCCCAAAATGTATCTTTGAACCCATGCCTAGAAATGCCCAAACATGATTTTTTATGTATTAAATGTTCTAGGTCATCCATCCTTATCTTCAACGCATTTTACATACTCCAGGAATTCAATTTTGTTGGTTGGAAATTAAGATTTTCTCACAAACTATCAAATGTTGTCACTCAGCCAACATTGTCTTCTGACACTTGATCATCACTGAATTAATCAATTGATACTAACTATTATTCTTGGCATACTTTCTGATACACGGTTAAAATTGATGCTCAATTGACACTATATTTTTCTCAGCTTATATTGTCATTCAGTCAACACTAGCATCACTTGACATATACTTCTAGTTCCTTAATCTTCTTCTCGGTCAATCCTATACATTTGGTCTTTTATTGGTCACTTATTCTAGGCTTCAATACAACCATCTTCTTCACTTAGGTTATGACTAACAATCATATTATCTTTTCATGGTCTAACTAATCAAGTGCCCATTGTAGTTTCACATAAATCAGCCTTTCCTCTAGGTCCTTTTGTTATCTCCTCTTCTCAAATCATATTCATCAACCATCTTGATATGGAACTCTACTTAGATAGAAATTGTCTTACCAATAAATTTTGACATAAATGTAAATATAAAAATTGTTCCAATTGTAGTTCCAACACTAGCATGCCACAGATCCAAGAAAACAAAGCACAAGGATACATTTATTGTATACACCCTAAAATGGTTGCCTAGACTATGGGCCCCCATTATTCAATTTATCAAATTTCTTGAATCAATGGTTTGCAATATTTTATTAAATCAATTCAAATCAATTTCCTTGATCAAATTTGATTATTTTATTTCTAAGGTTGATCATTTTATCCTAAGTCTTATTTAATTAAAAGAAAATCTCCTCTTTTAATTAAATAAAATAAGTCCCCATTTAATTAAAAGGAAACCTCTCTTTTAATTAAATAATTCATCCGCATTTAATTAATTAAGAGAAAAA
Source organism: Cupressus sempervirens (assembly GCA_028749045.1). Classification (NCBI taxonomy): domain Eukaryota; kingdom Viridiplantae; phylum Streptophyta; class Pinopsida; order Cupressales; family Cupressaceae; genus Cupressus; species Cupressus sempervirens. Next base: position 775,595,912 of record CM053784.1, on the reverse strand, counting down.
CCCCTCTTTTAATTTAATTAAATATCTCGTATTTAATTAAAAGAACTTGCTCCCTTTTAATTAAATAAAAATCCCACTTAAATATCTCTTGTTGATGAAAGGAAAATAAGATAAATTCTTTTATTTAATTTCTACACTTAAATGCACATATTTCTAAGTGGGACTTATCTTTTCACTTTCTTCTCAACCACTCCTCTTTTCTCATTGGTGGAATTTCGTCTCACATGGATCAAACTCTATTATCCCATATTGGTTGTGAGAAGCCCCTCACCTCCATAATTTCCTTTATAAGGGAGAGCCCTCTCCTCATTTTAGACACGGATGATGTTATTGTTATGCTGCAGGTTTGGAGAGAAATTTTTGAAGGAGTTTTTGAATGCTAAAGCTTTTTGTGGAGAACTTCTATCTTCTTGTCTCATTCTCTCTTGCACCCATGGCTTTCATCATGGGCTTTATCATTGCATTTGCATGTTAGTGTAGAGTCATATTTGCTTTCATAAGATTAGATCTTGCTTTCATAGATTAGATTTTGCATTGTTCTTGCATTTTTATCATATAGATTAGTTTTCATCTCCATTTGCATGCATTTTGGATCTTTGAATCTCTCATTTCATGGTGTACTTGCATGGGCATGAACTAGGTCAAACTGAGGGCCTCCATTGCAAAACCCTTGCACTCCATGACTAGAGAGCTATGAGTTGCCATTTGAGACCTCATTCTTGAGTAATCTTGAATATAATGATTCATAGAAGTGTGCTCACATTTTAGGCATTTATTTTATGGTGCCCACCGTGGGGCAACCCACCTTTGCTTGCTGGTTTTTGTGCAGATCTGTTTGTAGACTCAAAGAAACCCTCGATTTGAAATATTTTCTCATATCTTTCAAACAGATTCGTATTTTGATCTAAATTTTTTTTTGCACGGTGGCGATATATCCAAGAAGCTTTGATCCACTTTTCAAACTTTTCTAAAACATTTTCGAGCTTTTATGATATTTTCTTCATTTTTCATAAAAAATCATTTTCAGGCATAAATCAGCACATTTTTTGAAAAATTTTATAGTTTCGGAAAGCTCTTGGAATTTTAAATAGAGTTGGTTCTTTGTGTTTCAATTTTAGAGGTCATATTATGGGTCAATAATTCAAATTGCAAAAACTGGTCTGTTTTGACAAAACAACTCCCTAGGGCACAAATTAAAAGATCTTTTCAAAAAAATTGCATTTTTGGAAAGCTCTCTAATTTTTTATAGGGGTTAATTTTCTATATTTTGAGTTTTGGATCCGAATTCATATCATGTAGATCCTATCTTTATGACTAAGTCAAAAATTAATTGAAAAAAAAAGGCATTGAATGAATAGTTTGCATTTCATTTTTACAATGAATCAATGCATAATGTGGGCTTTCATTTGGGTTACTTTATGATTATCATCACTCTTAAAAATTAGATTTTCAGATCTAACCTTCATTTTGCATGAGTTGACATATATTGCATTCATGAGTTTGTTGCTTTGTTCGTTGCGAGCGAGTGATCAAGTGTAAACGAAAGGTACAACAAAGAAAAGACGCATTGCAAGGATTACCAGGTAATTTTATTTGACTAATAACACTTCATTTGGAGCTAAATCAAACATCTCTTGTGTCAAACTTGTGTGTGTATTTCCTTTCATGTTCTCATTTTACAACACATGCATAATTTGATACTAGGTTGTGATCTCTATTAGTTTCATTTAGCAGGCTTAGTTACTTGTGATAGATCTAATTAGCTATCTTGGGTTATTGGACTCGCTAATCCACCGGCCCCTCATTCCACCCTATGGTTGCAAGCTTAGCACCACGTTAAACAGGGAGGGGTCTATAGGACAGAAGCGTTAAATGTTCCACTAGGCAACCCTTTTGTGCTTTTTAGAACTCACTAGTTTCTAAGTTGTGGACTCGTTTTGGCTTGTGTGAGGGGTTAAATGTTCCACATCTTTGGACTCACCTCACCTTAGTTAAAGCATTAAGTGTACCACCTTGTGCTCTTTGGTTACTTTTGGATAGATTTTCTTTCAGGAATTAACATCTGTACACACATGGTAATTAGGCCTCATGAAAACTATTCGTGGATCTTGAGAGAGTGGGTTCCTAGTGAAACTCCTCTCTACGATAGCTTCCTTGTAGGTGGGGAGGATACTTTGAGAATCTCGCAGATAGATGAATCTTCAACTTGTTGATTAAGGCATCCTTTCTTCGGAGAGGTTGATAGATCACTGGGAGTTGATATCATAGATCTTTAAGAGATACTTTTAGTTTAGCATGTCAGATTAATCTGTCTGCTTTGATTGGGCTAAAAGTGAAAAGGTGTCAAAACCTTGGATCTAGAAGCTAAGTCCCCTTGTGGTACACTATTGTGAGTCAGTCACCCTTAGAGAGGGTTAACCGTAGAAGACAATCCCTCTACAGGGAAAATTGCATTGACGGAACCTCAAGCAGTAATATCCATTTTCGCCATGGTAGTGACAACCGCTATATAAATGTCCTTGTGGAAGAAATCTCCATGGGTGTGGTTCATTATGGGTTGTTAGATCTCCCCAGTAGCTCTTGAAGATTAAGTTCTCGAACTATGTCAAAACCTCGGTGCACTGGGATTGGAGGTCACCCTTGTGAATCATAAAAGTTGCAGAGTCAAACCATTACTAAAAACCTTAGAGAAGCCAAACTTTTTCATTTTCTAGGAATGTGTGCAATGATTGCAAAACTCTTTGAAAACATACACAATTAGCTCTCTTAGGGATTACCACAAACTAAGTCACTTGATTGTTCATGCGTAAGGTTTCTTTTGCCCTTGCTCATTGTTTTCAAACGTGTTTGAAATCACCTGCTTGTTGTTCTACGTGCCTGTTTATCTGCCTGGTTACTAAAATGAATCAACAATCTGTCCAAAACTGTCTGAAATCTTCAAAGTCTTTTCAAAATCTAGTTCAGTTGTCAGTCTAGTTTCCATTTTCGCACACAGTTTGCAAACTTTTGCGTGAATACTTGTTGTCCTACTACTTCTTCACACAGCTTTGTCCAAGTTCTCATGCAAACAATTGCACATCTCCATGTGAGATCTTTATGCTATCCAAGTTAACCTTGCACTACTTTGTGTGGCCTACATCACATCCTCGTGTGAAATCTTTATGCTATCTAGAGTCTTTGCATGGCCCTGTGTACTTTCTCATGTGCCTTTCAGAGGATCTTCATGTGAGATCTTGAGTTTGAACTATCAAGTTAGTCTGTTAGAGCTATTTGTTCTCTGTACCAAGTTTGTTTCTTGCATCAGTTTACTACTTCTCTATTTGAAAATAGTCTCAAACAATGGCATCCTTCTTAGCTAATGACCTGTGATCCATACTTTAACTAGTCTTTTCTCTCAATTATCTTGCTCTTGTCATTTAGTGCTTGTTGTACTCTGTGTTATGATAGTCATAATCTTTGGTTGTTCTAGCCTTCAAATCAAACTATTCATGCCTTAGTATACAACACTCTTATCTTGTCCCATTGAGACTAAGTTCTAGTGTGGTCCTTGTCTAAGCTTCTGCTTTTTGTCATTGTCTATGACTCTGGCAACTTGACTTATGTTCTAAAACTTGGCTGTCACTACTTGAAACATAGTATATCAAAATGGCTAACAAGAAATGTGATAAATCCAATATTCCTAGTGAGGAAGAAGGGATTCTAATTACAAACATGAAGAAACAAATTGAAATGGTAAGTGCTCAACTTCAAATACTAAAAGAAGAGGAAAACATATCATTGAACAAATTCTCTTTGAGAGAAATTTTCCCTTTCTCCTATGACAACCAAAAATCACATTCTTGTGATCTTGAATCCAAGACATCTGAGAACACCTCACATACACCCAAGAAATCTAGGAATATCTTTGAAAAAAAACCTTGGGAACCTAAACCAAAGCGTGATTTCACACCTTTGAGAAAATCTTATGAATTAATCTTGGAAGAACTTCTTGAAGAAAAACTCATTACTTTACCTAAGCTCACTTTGGTGGGAGTTTCCTTTATGAGTAACTATTGTGTCTATCATAGACATAATTTACATAAAACTTCCCATTGTAAGGAGCTGAAAAAAAAGATCCAAGATCTCTTTGACAATGGCATAATTCAAAAATCTAAGCTCTCAATTACTAAAGATTATACTCTCAAGAAGGATCAACCTCATGAAACCATGTCTAATAACAGTTCAAACACAACTTCTACTTCCTCCAACATACATCCACTTTCTCAACTTTCCAATATTTCCAACACATATTCACCAAAAGAACTCACTACTCCCCCAGTTGACTATGTGTACCCTCAAGGACTACCTTTAAAGGAAACTCAAGCTAATCTTGACTTAGATGCAAACCTCTCCCATATTGCACAAATCAAAGATCCAAAACCTCCATGTGTTTCTCCTCCTATTATCCCAATCCAACTATTCCTCCATTGTCCCTTCAAGATCCTATTATAGAGACTCTAGAAATATATTCAAATACAGATTCAGATACTCCCTCATCCTTGGATTTGGTTTCATGTCAAGAGGACCACTTAAATGATGAAGAAACAAATTTTGATCAAGACCAAGATTCCTTCATCCCCTTTCAAGTCTTCCAAGATCTTGTGCCTCCATCTCAAGAGCCACATAGTCCTCCATCTCCCATGTCATGCACCTCTACTAAGCAAGATCAAGATGTTCCTTCTACCATCCTTAAGGAGATTACAAAAGACCAAGAGAAATATACTTTTCCTATGTTACCCAAAATTCCTTTTGAAGAGAAAAGTGTTCCCTCGCTCTCCTATTCTACCTCGCTACATTCACTTCCAAACTATGCTCAAGCTTTAAATATTCCCATCAAAGTTATTTCTCCTATAACAGTTATTCATAAATCTATTGATGACTTTGGTCATATTGCTCACTCTAAAGATGTTGATATCCCTACTCATGGTCCATTCACATCTTCTAAACCTATCCTTGGTCCCTACCCATCCAAGCTAAAACATTCAAGTCTTCCATCCATATTGGGACCTATGTTCCTCTATATCATATTGCCACTACTAGCTCATTACATGTTCTTCCTACCCTACCCCAAGATCAACAAAGATACACATACTTGAACTCTTCACATTCACCTTTCCATCCAAACCAGTCATATTGGCCTCATTCATCCACAAGTCCCAAGTCCTTTGGAAGCAATTTGGATGATCAACTCAAACACAAGTGCATGAATCCATCCTCAAAATTTCACAATGTCTCCTCTAATCGACATGTGAACGTCAAGAAGGAAAAAAGAAAAATGAGACCACAAAGGTCCACTATTCAAAGAGCTCAACCAAAAACAATGTGGGTTCTTAAATCTGTTCTTGAAGAAATGCATTCCAAAGCATCTAATGAAAAATCAAAAGCTATATGGATTCCCAAGTCTCTTTTGAAGGACTTGAATATTGAAAACAAATCAAAGTTGACATTCAAGCTTCCAAAGGCTTTCTCTCCACCTTCTTCCCAACATCTTCCTAAAAAGGTTTCAAAACCTTCTACTCCACCCCTCTCCAAAATGGCTTTTCTACCTCATATATCTAAGCCTCAATCTATTTCATCCATATTTCCTCCATCATTCCACTACCCTTCAAGGTGTGTGTCAATGTTGATCTTGCCTAATATCTCATCCACCCTCATGAGATCCTCTAAATCTTATGCCTACTTGCCATCCTTGCTTGTTTCAGTCTTCCAAAACCAACAACCTTATCCTCCATCTACCTCTCATTTTCCTATCTCCCTCCATTACCTTATCAACATCTTTGAGTGTACCTTGATATGGCCTTGGCTTATCATAACTTATCTTTCTTATAGGAGTTCTATCTCATTTGAGAAAGGTTTGAATTCTTTCCAAAAACTCTAAAAATCTAAAAAAATCAAAAAGAAAAAAAAAATGAAAAAGTGCCTTGGTGAAAACCACTTCTTGTGGCACCTTGGTAGCAAAAGTAAAGAAAAATAAATCCGTCCTATGGTGAAAACCACTTCTTGTGGCACCTTGGACAAGTACCATGATGAAAACCTAGTAAACAAGCATCATGCATAATTCTTCCATCCATGACATCCTATCATGATCTTGCTTATCCTTCAAATGTCCTCATTCCTGAAGTCATTCACTCATAACCTCCATAACAAACTTTTCTATCCTATTCAGTTAACCCTTTGGTCTTGATCAACGAAAGAAAGAAGAAAACTCAATTCTTAGCAATCTCTTGACATGGTCATTTTTGTGGATTACTTACATAATACCCTTCGTTACACCATGAGCTTATTGTTATATCTTTTTCCCTAGCTTGGGTAATCTTGTGAAGGCTTTCCTTGAGGGTAACATTCACTGCTTCATACTCCTTGCCTATCCATCTCCACTTATCCACCAGCTTGTTACTACATCTCATCCTACACCTTGCTAGACACTGGAACAAAATCAAGGTGATCCTTCTTGAGAGCTAGTAATCTTTAAAAAATCCTAAAAATCATAAAAAGTCCTAAAAAAAATTGTTACCCTAGTGAAAACCTAGCAAATAGGTGCCTTGGTAACACCAAAAAAAATTGAAAGATCTCAAAAAATACAAAAAAATTAAAAAAAGAGAAAAATACAAAAAAAATTGAAAAATAGAAAAGTGCCATTGGCGAAAACCTGGAAATAGGCATCATGGTAGCAAAAAAAGAAAATCTTTCCAAGAAGGTGAAAACCTGGTAAACAGGCGCCTCTTGTTCCCAATGCTCCATCTTGCAGTGCATCTTCTGGCTATTCTATATAGTCACTTTCACGCTTTTGCTTTCCTGCTTTTCCTACTCATGTATCCATGGATTGAGTCTTGTCCCAGCTCGGGGGCATCCCCCCTTAGTGTCACTCTTTTCAAGGTTCTCCTCATAGAATCTCTTTCGTGACAGTCACCAGTTGTTTCAACTGCATCTGCCTACTGTCACTAGTGTCACTCTTTTCAAGGTTCTCCTCATAAAATCTCTTTCGTGACGGTCACCAGTTGTTTCAAACTACGTCTACCTATTATCACTAGTGTCACGCTTTTAGAGATTCTCCTCATAGAATCTCTTTCGCAAAAATCACCAGTTGTTTCAGCTGTGTCTGCTTACTGTTACTTAGGTCACGTCTCCAGCTTCATTTATGGAAGATCTCTATTGCGTTAGTCATCGATCGTTCTGGCTATGTCTGTCTACTATCGCCCAGTCCTCTTTAGGTTCTTCATCGTGAAGATTCCTCTTTGACATCAGTCGCCAATCGTTCTGACTATGTCTGCCTACTGTTGTCACCCTACTAAAGAGATTTCTTTCGAATGTATTCTAGACATTAGCACTTGACATCAATCCCAAAATGTTGAACTCAAAACTGATATACTTGTTTGGATATGCTGAGCATTTTCTTTGTTTTTCTTTATCATATCTCCTCGAGCAACTCAATGATGTCATCTTCAACTAAAGAAGTAATGACTGGAGGCATGATCTTTTTCTTTGCTTGTTGTTTGCATTTTAGTTCTAATAAGTTGATCTACTCCTATAAAAGAGGTGTCCACTATAAGAGCCTCCATCTCGTATTGGATGGCCGTGTGTACCTCGACTCCTTTTATAAGAATACATCAATAACTTTTGTGCTTCTCCTTGTTTGTTCGAGTGAACTCTTCATGCTATAGTAAATACTAATACTCGTCCTGCTAAGTGAACGTACGAGTCACTGCGAGATATCTAGCACACTTCTATCTTAGGTTACAAATGCAAGGGTTGTTGCGGACAGAATGAATACTAAATGCTTAGCATAAGAGGGATCTCCCGTGTGTTTGGTGTGCCTATCATGCAAGCAACATTCTGGTCATCCTAGCATTTATACTTTGATGCTTATGTTAACTTGCTACATTAAAAGGGAAAAATGTTCTGGTCATTCTGGCTTCTTGTGCCTCGAATGCTTACATTTAATCCTAACAAACCAATAAGGTATGTTATATTCATATTTCCATGATTGCAATGTCAATGGGAATTGTATCACCTACGAGCTTTGTTCTATATTTGGTGATGATTAAATATTGAGGCTTCATAACCAGACCTAGGGTTGCATTTAACATAGTCTCGCATTGCATACTTCACTTGTATAAGCATGCGATTCAATTGCAAATCTACTTTCACCTTCTCTGATGAGGGATTGTTGATCTCTTCAAAGTATCATGTTCTTCACAACTGCACAAATGATCGATTAATCACTCTTTTGGCTACTTTGGCTACTTAGAACCCATTTTTTTTAGGATCGAATTTGAAATATGACACACTTAAGTGGCTCAAAAGTGCATTTTAGAATTTTGGGCAATCCAAATTCTTTTGATACTTTGCGATTCTTGGAATCTTTTCAAATCAAACTTGGACTTTTGGACCTCAAAATCACTTTGGATCAACTTCCACATTTCTTTAGATCGTTCTAATCTCTTCAATTTCTTCTAATCATTCTGATCTCCTCATCTTTTCTTTAGATCGTTCTGATTTCTTCTACATTCTGTTGAATCTCAAAATTGATATACTGCTTCACATCATATTTCTAGTGTGTCATCTTTCAATTTTGCTCCCGAGGGGGCAAGATGATTACATCATTGAATACTTATTGCTCAGGGCATCTTGTTCCCATCTTATGTCTGGGACATCTCATCACTCGGGGCATCTTGTTCCCTTCTATCTAGCATCTTTGCTATCTATCTTATTTTTTTCATCAATTGATCAACCTTATAATAGCTCCTCTCAGAGTTCGATGGACAGGTATTGGGACAGTCTAAACCTTGACTCCTGAGGATCAAGCCTCATTCTGGGGATGATCCTACGACTCATGATTAGACTTTGTTATCTTTTAGCAATCTCAGGTATCTAGGTGTTCTATTTGGATCCTTGAAGGTTAAGCTCTGTTCTGGAGATAATCTTCTAAATTCTTTCAATCTCAGGTATCTAGGTGTTCTATCTGGATCCTTGAAGGTTAAGCTCTGTTCTAGAGATAATCTTCTAAATGCTTTCAATCTCAGGTATCTAGGTGTTCTATCTGGATCCTTGAAGGTTAAGCTCCATTCTGAAGATAATCTTCTAAATGCTTTCAATCTCAGGTATCTAGGTGTTCTATCTAGATCCTTGAAGGTTAAGCTCCATTCTGGAGATAATCTTCTAAATGCTTTCAATCTCAAGTATTTAGGTGTTCTATCTAGATCCTTGAAGGTTAAGCTCCATTATGGAGATAATCTTCTAAATGCTTTCAATCTTAGGTATCTAGGTGTTCTATCTGGATCCTTGAAGGTTAAGCTTCATTCTGGAGATAATCTTCTAAATGCTTTCAATCTTAGGTATCTAGGTGCTCTACCTGGATTCCTTGGGATTAAGCTCTATTCTAGAGATAGTCCTTAAAAGCTTAGCAATTGGTCTTCGTATCGTCAACTTCGGAACCAATCCTTAAATTAAATAAATATGCCTATCTTGATTAATTAAATGTAATTATTTAATTAAATGAGAAAGGTATCTTCATAGTTGCACTTGTGACTAGTGATGATTGTGTGATTTTTTTATTTTATTTTATTTTATTTTATTTTATTTTAAATTTTTTTTTGGATGTCCGTTAATAATGGCCCAATGATGAAAATAATTTCTTTACATTCTCTAATGAATGATGAACACAAAATCCTATGTTATAGTTGCTCTTTTGCAAGTACACCATTGCATTTTCATGTAGCTTGCATTATTAGACTTCATGTTAGTTTGCATTTTTAGGCTGCATTATGAGTTTGAGAGGGTTCTCCCTTCATCTTTATTGTGGACTTTTAATCAACTGTGGTCATGTTTTGATCTTCATTTCCTTATCTTCTTTCATGATCTCAATCAAAATTTCTATCTTAAATAGTTGATTGATTTTGGGGTATTTTCTTTTCTTCTTTCTATTTTCTTTCCATATCTTTCAAATTCCTATCTTCCATTTTCTTTATCGCCCACTTCTTTTCTTCTAAAATCACCTTTGGGGCATAATATTTCATGCTTGATGATCTACCTTGGTTCAATGATTCTTATATCTTTCATCTTACATCAAGAACCTTATCTTTTGTTCGATTTGATCAAATTTATCAATTTGTTGTCTCTCCTCTATCTCATTTCGATTTCGATCATGAGGGGGCAATAATTATTAACTTCAATCTTTGATTCAATTTCTTTCTTTGACTACATGTGTTCCCAAATCGATCACACATTAGTCAAAGAGGGGCAAATGTATACACCCTAAAATAGTCACCTAGACTATGGGCCCCCATTATTCAATTTATCAATTTATCAAATTTCTTGAATCAATGGTTTGCAATATTTTATTAAATCAATTCAAATCAATTTCCTTGATCAAATTCAATTATTTTATTTCTAAGGTTGATCATTTTATCCTAAGTCTTATTTAATTAAAAGAAAATCTCCTCTTTTAATTAAATAAAATAAGCCTCCATTTAATTAAAAGGAAACCTCTCTTTTAATTAAATAATTCATCCGCATTTAATTAATTAAGAGAAAAACCCCTCTTTTAATTTAATTAAATATCTCCTATTTAATTAAAAGAACTTTCTCCCTTTTAATTAAATAAAAATCTCACTTAAATATCTCTTGTTGATGAAAGGGGAAATAAAATAAATTCTTTTATTTAATTTCTACACTTAAATGCACATATTTCTAAGTGGGACTTATCTTTTCACTTTCTTCTCAACCACTCCTCTTTTCTCATTAGTGGAATTTCATCTCACATGGATAAAACTCTGTTATCCCATATTGGTTGTGAGAAGCCTCTCACCTCCATAATTTCCTTTATAAGGGAGAGCCCTCTCCTCATTTTAGACACAGATGATGTTATTGTTATGCTGCAGGTTTGGAGAGCAATTTTTGAAGGAGTTTTTGAATGCTAAAGATTTTTGTGGAGAACTTCTATCTTCTTGTCTCATTCTCTCTTGCACCCATGGCTTTCATCATGGGCTTTTATCATTGCATTTTCATGTTAGTTTAGAGTCATATTTGCTTTCATAAGATTAGATCTTGCTTTCATAGATTAGATTTTGCATTGTTCTTGCATTGTTATCATATAGATTAGTTTTCATCTCCATTTGCACGCATTTTGGATCTTTGATCTCTCATTTCATGGTGTACTTGCATGGGCATGAACTAGGTCAAACTGAGGGCCTCCACTACAAAACCCTTGCACTCCATGACTAGAGAGCTATGAATTTCCATTTGAGACCTCATTCTTGAGTAATCTTGAATATAATGATTCATAGAAGTGTGTTCACATTTTAGGCATACATTTACAAACATTAGCATGTAACAAAATATAGATGAAGTGATGATATAAATAGAAGAATGACATGATTGATTGATTATCACCTCAAACCAATGGAGAAACAAGGGTCATTTAGAAAAATTTTAAAAATATATAGCAAGCACAATATATGGGAAACATATCACAATAGGCAAGTAGACAATGATATTATACTAGAGTAACCACTCAAGCACATTTATCGCCTCCCCAATCTTGGTCAATGGCATCTAGGGAAAATTGATGACTCGTAAGAGGAGTAACATCCAAAATGGTAGGAGCAATAGTTGAGCTTGAATAAAGACCCCTTAAGTGTTGTGATGTTGGAACTACAAGTGTAGAACATTTTTTATGTTGCCATTGATGTCAAACCTTACTTGAAAGACATTTATTAGCAATTTAGAGTATCATATCATTTAATTGATGAAGAGAATTTGAAAAGAAGAGATCATGAGATGACCTAGTAAAAGGTTGAGTTGAGATGTGAAAGTGTAATGAAATTACAATGTGCACTTGTTGATAAGTTAGTACTGCACAAGATAATGTGTTGTTTATTCATTACAATAAGAAAGAAAGAAAGATTAGTTTTAAAAAAGGATTTAATTAAAATAATTGAGTATCTGAAATAGAACATTAAGGAAAATAACCATTGCCAAGCATAATAATGTTGACCAAGTATCAGTATTGGTCGAGCGACAGAAAATGTCGAGTGACTTTAATGACCATGTTACATAGTGTAAGCTAAATAAGACAATTTAGTGATGAGCTCATGATCTTATGATGACCAAGCAGCAAAACATAGTTATGATCAAGGGACAACAAATTAAAAGTTTGAGAAAGAATCAAGATTTGTGGTCGACATGGTTGAAATTTAAAAATAATCAAAACATGTTAACGATAAGGATTGATGAGATAGATTATTTAATGCAAGGAAAGGATTGGTTGAGAAATTAGAGGCTAAGATTTGAAGCAATATTTTTAGAAGTTTCAAGAAGGAATAAGAAGAATAGAAGATGGCTAGATTTATTGAATCTTTTGATTCTAATCATAACCCTAAGATCTATGCTTATGTTTAAATGACAAAAGATCTAAGCTACCTATTTAAGGAGGCATATGAGATGTTTGATGTGGTTGTTGGACTAGAAGTTATGGAGACAAGTGGAGAACAAACTTGCAAAGGAGAATTGTGAAGTTTGTGATGTGGGAGATTGCTTGAAGACCTTCCAAGAAGATCTCAGTTGTTGAGAAAGATGGAGTCTAGTCAATGAACCAAAATTGAGTTGAATAGAGATCTAAATGTGAAAAGTGAGTTGTATGTTATCAAAACAAACCTAGTTGTTATTGTCTAATCATTATGGCAGTAGTAAAATCCTTTTGCTTAAGTTTGACCTAACAGTCATTTGTAAATCCTTTAACAAGGTGACTTTCTAAGGGAATGTTCTAAATTCCTTTGACAAGAAAACTCCTAATAGGGTGATTAAATCCTTTAATAAGGTCACAACTAACAAATTGTATTGTAACCTTTAATATCTTAGGCTTTTAACAAAGCTCACTTTAGAAGAGTGAAAAATGGTAGCATGTTACTTGGTGATTTTTCTAAAATTGGGTTTCCATGTTAAAATATGGTGTCAAACATTTGTGTGGATTTTTTTTATGTTTTTATGCTAATTATTTTTAAGTTTGAAGTTTATTGGTAACTATGATATTATTCTACTAGTCGGCACATATTGAATATAGAGAAAAATAGAATGAATATGTTGAATGGTGATGAAAATTTTCATTTGATATCTTGTTTAAGAGTTTGATTAAGTTATCTAAAGTTGTTAAAATTTTATACATCTGGACCTGAGGATAACTAATTGACCCCTCCCCCTCTTAGTTATTCTAAATATTCTAACAATTGGTATCAGAGCATCAGTGCTTGTGTGAAAGTCTGAAGGCATTAAACCTAAAGATCAAGATGTATAAGAGAGAGGTACCCAAGTTTAGCAAGGAGAACTTCTCAACATGGAAAAGGTTGATGAAGTTACATCTATCTAGTATTGGAGACTCTATACTTTACTATCTAGAGAATGAGTACATTTAAGTTCCTATAACTATGACAATTGAGAAAATAAAAGAGAAGCAAGAGCATAACCAAATGATGATTGAACTCGCATCTTCCATGATCTATTATGAAGTTGATGAAGTGAAAGATTGTGCAAGTGTAGAGAAGATATGGAAAAAAAGTTGGAATTGATATATGGAGGAGACACAAATGTGATGAGAGCCAAAGAAGAAATCTTAAGAGGAAATTTTGATGACATGAAGATGAAGGAAAGTGAAAATGTGGCACAATATGTTGGGAGAATCAAAGAAGTGGTTAATGCTATCAGGAGTATTGGTGGTATCATATCTGAGGAAACAATAATCAGCAAGGTATTGCAAACTTTACTTCCTATATATGTTATTAGATTTTTCGCTATACAAGAACTTAGATGTACACTTGGTAATGATATGATATTGGATAGTCTCGTCGGTATACTCACACATTTTGAGTTGGCTAATTTAGATAACTATACACCTAATTTTGAAAATTCTTTCAAAAAAAAATTGACTCTTGATGAATCTAGAGGAAAGAAGAAAAGAAAGCATGTGAACAGTGATAGTTAATTAGAAGATGAACTTGAGGCATTATTGGCTAAAAGGCTACTTAGAAAGGACAAACATAAAGGTAAACTCCCAATTTTTTCATTTTACATGTAACAAGGCCAGTCACATTGCAACAAGTTGTCTTGACAAAGAAGAAACAAATGAAAGGAAGGACAATAAATACTGAGGAAGGAGAGACAACAAAGATAGTAGAGGAAATAGATACTACAAGGAAAAAGGTAAGAAATCATGTTACATTGCTAAAGAAACTACTAATAGTGATACTGATGAAAATGATGATGAAGTTATCTATGTTGCTATGAAAGATGAATCTAATGATGTATGAGAAAATTGCTTTAGTCTCACATATAAGAAAGAATGGTAGATGGATAATTCATAGTGTATTTTCACATAACATGACTAGTGGTACAAGTAAGTTTGATAAGTTGGTACATTATATAGGAAGTAGTGTCAAGTTTGGAAATGATGCACCATGTTATGTGAAAGGTAAATGATCAATTATAGTGAATGATAAGATTAGATGTGACAATGCATATTGGGTTGAAGGCCTTAATTACAGCTTGTTGAATGTGGCATAGTTTATAAATTCTAGTTATAGAGTTGAGTTTTGGAATAGGAAAGCAAAGAGTTATAAAGCTATCAGTAAACTAGGTGGAAGTTGAGAGAAAACTAGATGTAACTTGTTCTATCTAGACCTATCTAATGAAAAATGTTTGTTTGCACAATTTGAAGATGCATATCATAGGTGTTCGTGTCATGAGAAATTTGATAATCTTATTGCAATTGGTAAGAAAAAGCGAGTAAGAGGATTACCAAAGCTGAGGTAACCTGACAAGGTGATGTGCAAAATCTATCAATTGGGAAAAATGAAACCGTCTAGTTTCAAGAGAAAAGCTTATTCTTTTGATGATATTTTGAAATTAGTTCATATTGATTTATTTGGTCCTATTGAAGTGCATAGCTAGTATGTTGATAAATACTTTATCTTATTTGTTGATGACTAGTCTAGGATGATGATTATGATTTTTCTTAAAGAAAGAATTGATAATTTTCAAATGTTTTAGTGGTATATGGCTAGGGTTGAGAATGAAACATGTAAGATTTTGAAATGCTTGAGATTTGATAAAGGAGGATAATTCATATCTAAAGAATTCAATATATTTTACAATGATAGATGTATCATAAGGAAAATGTCTGCACCTAGAACTCCACCATAGAATGGTATAGCTGAAAGAAGGAATAGATCTATCATGGATTATGAAAGAACACTAATGATGGAAAATAATGTCTCACAAAAATTCTAGAGAGAAGTTGTAAGTATTGTTGTTTATACCTTGAATCGAGTACAAGTCAAGAAAGGTATAGATAAAAAACCTTTTGAACTTTGGTATTGTCATGCACCTAATGTGAATTACTTCAAAGTTTTTTGAAGAAAATGTTATATTCTAAAAGATACTAGGAAAGGAAAACTTGATGCATAAAGTGATGAAGGCATATCCCTAGAATATTCCAAAAAGAGTAAGGCATATAAGTTTTTGAATTCTAACACTAGCAAGATTGTGGAAAGTGAAAATGTTAGAGTTGATGAATTTGTAAAAAAGAATGAAGAGGAATGCAATAAAGAAACTAAAGATTACATAAATTTTGTATATTTCTATGAAGGAGAACCTACTACCATTCCCAAACTTGAGAAACCAGTTGAAGTGATGTGGATTGAGGACACTTCCAAGTCTGAACAAAGCATTTTTGTCAAGAGACAACAACCTACCGAGCATCAAACTATTGAAGCTAAGAAACACATAGAGACTGTCAACAATCAAATGGATGAACCTATGATATAATAAGAGGAGCATGTAGAGATTGAGAATGTTGAACCAATTGAACTACCATAAGAAGTAAGAGGATCTGAACTTGTGCTAGAAAATTATGTGAGAAGACATCATACTCCAAATCAAATAATTGGAGATAAAGATTTAGGAGTTATGACAAGAAACAAATTGAAGAAAGATACATGTTTTTTGTGTGACTTTGATCCCAGAAAAATTAAGGATGCACTTGAGAATGAAGACTAGATAAGATTCATGAATTAGGAAATTAATCAAATTGAAAAGAACAACAAATTGACACTAGTACCTAGACCAAATAACAAGAATGTGATTGGAACAAAGTGGGTATTTAGAAACAATTTGAATGAAAAGGGTGAAGTCACAAGGAATAAGAAAATATTAGTTTGTAATGGATATGCACAAGAAGGAATTGACTATGGTGAAACTTTTTCTCCAGTTGTAAGATTTGAAGGTGTAAGAACTTTTCTTGCCTATGATTCTTACAAAGGTTTCAAAGTTTATCAAATGGATGTGAAGTCTAGATTTCTAAATGGTTTATTAGAAGAAGGAGTCAACTTTGAACAACCTAAAGGATTTCTTAAGCCTAGAAAGAGAAACATGGTATGAAAGTTTCACAAAGCTTTGTATGGTTTGAAACAAACCCCTAGAGTATGGTATGAAAGGTTATATAATTACTTGGTAAAGATTAGTTTTGCAAGAACTAATGATAACATCAATCTATAATATAAGAAAAAGGTAATGTTGTCTAATTTTTGTTTGATAATATTATATTTGGAGGACAAGATTCATTGTGTAAAACTTCTACAAATTAAATGAAGAAACTTTGAGATGTCAATGTTTGGAGAGATTAAATTATTTGTTGGTTTACAAGACTATCAAAAGAAATGAGGAATATACATTACACAATCAAAGTATATCAAAGAGAGTACTGAACCTATAGTGATCTATTGTGACAATACAAGTGCTATAAAAATTTCAAAGAATCATGTGATGCATATAAAGACAAAGCATATCAAGATCAAGTATCATTACTTGAGAGAGTTAGTGCAAGATAAAGAAGTGAGACCTGAATATTTGAACACAAAGGAGCACAGAGCTGACATATTCACTAAGGAATTACCTAAAGAAGCACATATCTACTTAAAAGGAAAGTTAGGGGTCATTCCCCCATCTAAAATAAACTAAAAAGAGATATAGCATTGCATCAAATGTTGTTATTAGAATATCTTACATATTGATGCATGAGATCACACTTTAGGATATGTTTAAAAGCGTGGAGTGATGTGATGTAGTGAGAAGAACTAAAATAGAATTTGTTACTTGATTACAGAGGAAGTACTACGAGAGATCATAAACAAAATATATTTGCATGAAAATAGAGATGTCTGACATTGAACCTATGATAGTGACAAAAATATCTTTGGCATTGTTTTCAAAGAGGGAGAGAAAGATATGAGAAGGATATGGTCACCATGAATGAGTAATATGATGATTGAAGGAAGAGGGAGTGATCCACATGAAGTTGATATCAAGAGTAAACATGTCTGAGTTGATGGATGAGAATCATAATGAAACTAAGGATATTAATGAAGATCCACCTACTTAAACATAGAGGGAGTTGAGCACTGAAGCACTTGAGGTGGACGTTACTTTTTGGATTGTATGGTAACTTAGAAGGTGTTGCCATCAATGCTGATGAGAGAGATTGTTGGAACTACAATAGTGGAACAATTATTCTATTGTCATTGATATCAAAGCTTAATGGAAAGACATTTACTAGTAGTATAGAGTGTCATATAATTTGATTGATGAAGAGGATTTGAAAAGAAGAGATCATGAGATAACTTAGTACTTGACAAGATAATGTGTTGTTTATTCATCGCAATAAGCAAAAAAGAAAGATCACTTGAAAATCAAAAGAATAAATTCAAACAACTGAGTATCTAAAGCACAAGATTAAGGAACTTAAGCACTGCAAGTAGAATAATGTTGACCAAGAATCAGTTTTGGCTGAGTGATAGTAACAACCAAGTTGCATAGTGTAAGATGAGAAAGAAAATTTAGTGATGACCTATTGATCCAATGATGACCGAGCAACAAAACATAGCTATGATCGAGGGACAATAGACTAATAGTTTGAGAAAGAATCAAGATTTTTGGTCGACATAGTTGAAATATTAAAAACAAGTTGATGATAAGGATTGATGAGCTAGATTATTGAATGCAAGGAAATGATTAGTAGAAGTTTCAAGAAGGAAGAAGAAGAAAAAAAGAGGCTAGATTCATTGAATATGTTGAATCTAATCATACCCCTAAGATCTACAGTTCTATTCAAGTGAAAAAAGATCTAAGGTACCTATTTAAGGAGACATGTGAGATGTTTTATGTGGTTATTAGACTGAAATTTGTGGAGACAAGTGGAGAACATATTTTCAAAGGAGAAGTGTGAAGTTTTTGATGTGGAAGATTGCTTGAAGAGCTACTAAGAAGATCTGAGTTGTTGAGAAAGATGGAGTCCATTCAATGAACTAGAATTGAGCTGAATGGATATTTGAATTTGCAAATTTTGTTGTATGTTATTAGATCAAACCTATCTATTCCTTTCTAATCACTGTGGCTATAGTAAAATCCTTTTGATTAAGGGTGACCTAACAGTCATTTGTAAATCCTTTAATAAGGTAATAATCTAAGGGAATGTTCTTAAGTACTTTGACAAGGCCACTCCTAATAGGGTTAAATCATTTAACAGGGTCACATGTAACAATGTGTTTTGTAACCTTTAACAGGGTAGTCTCCTAAGAAAGCTCACTTCAAAAGAGTCAAAAGTGGTAGCATGTTACTTGGTGTTTTTTTCCAAATTGGATTTCCATGTTAAAATATGGTGTCAAACATTTGTGTGGATTTTTTTTATGGGTTCATGCTACGTATTTTTAAGTTTCAAGTTTATTATTAACTATGATATTATTCTGCTAGTCAACGCATATTGAACAAAGAGAAAAATGAAATGAATAAGTTGAATGGTGATGAACAATTTCATTTGATATGTTGTTCAAGAGTTTGATTAAGTTATCTAGAGTTGTTAAAATTTGATTGTATACATCTAGACCTAAGGATAATTGATTCACACCCCCCGTCCAGCTGAGTTATTCTAAATATTCTAACAGTAACAATAGAAGGCCAAAATAAGTCAAGTGCATCATAATTCTTAGGCTCAGAATGATAATAAAGACTATGATTAAACATCTTATTCTCACTATTATGAGGGAATTTGATGCACTTATGAATAAGAGAAGCAATGATGTTCATGGAAGTTAACCAAACCAAACCAAACCAAACTTGGAATTGATCAGGAGTAGGAATGACAAAAAAAGTAGTAGCCACCACTTTACCAAAAAGTTCAACAAACAAGGAAATGGAACTATGAGGTGGATACAAGAAACCATTAAAAGTATAAATCCAAGTATCAATTGAATCATAAAATTCATGGTGCAATTATTTGGAAAAAAATATTGCCTGGTGATGAAATTAACCATGGAAGTAGGATCAACAAGACAATAATAAGAAGGATACTTATCAACCCTAGCAGCAATGTATAGAGGACCACCAAGAGCACAAATAGTTTTAGAATCATCAAATATATTAGTAAGGTCTCTAGCATGCTTAAGGGTAGGTTTAGGCTTCAGTTGAACTTTAGGTTTAGATTGAAACTTAGCTTTAGGTTGAGGTACATGCTCCAAGTGTTAATGGTATGTCATGCACTTCCCTTAGAAATTGTTGAAATCAAAGATGTGAAAGTGGCTATTTTTTCTATAAGAGTTTACAAGACACCAGGGTCTAACGGTTTCCCTCCTTTCTTTTAGAAGTTTTGAGAAATCATCAAATATGACCTCACCCATGTTGCGAGGGATTATATAAATAGAGGGAAATTCCTCAAGGAACTAAACCAGACTTACATTTCCCTAGTATTGAAAGTTGATCCCACTGGGATGCAGGATTTTAGGCCCATCACCCTCTGCAACATAGTGTACAAAATTATATCTAAGATTCTGGTGAACATACTGAAACCCCTATTGGAAAAATTTACTAGTCCATCTTAGAATGGTTTTGTCTTGAGTCAAAAAATATTAGATGCAGCTATTACCTCCCATGAAGTCATGCATTCAATGGAGATGAGTAAGAACCTAGGTACGGCTATGAAATTTGACATTTCCAAAGCTTGTGACAAAGTAAGACGTGATTTTATCTTGATATTCTAGAAAGGTTGGGCTTTGGGGTGAGATTTATCTCATGATTAAGGAGGTTTTCAATTCTACTCAATTTGTTGTTCTCCTGAATGGTACCCCATGGAATTTATTTAGGACCATGAGGAGATTGATACAAGGGGACCACCTTTCCCCCTACTTGTTTATTATTGTGGTAGAGGTTCTTGGAAGAAACTTCCTAGCTATGACAGAGAAGAGTCAAATAAAAGGCATCAAGTTGACCACCACTCCCCTCCGGAGGTGATCCAGTAGTTTGTGGATGATACCTTTCTCTATGGGATAGATTCCCTTTGTGTAGCTAAATGCTCGAAGAATATCCTAGAGGATTATGTCATTATTTCATGATAACATACAAACTACCACAAGAGTAAAATATATTTCTTTAATACTGAGAGAAACCTACAAGATGGAATCACTAGAGAATTACAATGCTAGTAGACTAACCTCCCTAACAAATATTTGAGATTACCCCTTCCAACTGAGACAACCCTTGTTCAAAAAACATAAAGGAATATTTTGGGTAATGCAATATTTCTCTTACACCCAAGATGCTCCTGCATCAAAATTGGGTGTACTTTGTAATCTAACATCCCTTGATTGTTTCGGAACTATAATTCTAATCTGAGCTTTGATCAAATGAAACATAATTCCTAGATAATTGTGTGTAGAGGAACAAATTACCAACACTTTTTGTTCCTCCAACATTAGGTCTTGATTGGGATTTGGGATCCCATCTTGGAGGTTTAGTGGGATATTCATGTCTATGGGAAACTTGCTTGTGTTTTAGCCCTTGAGATGTTGTGAGAGGTATATAAACACTCTATATCTCATCATTTTTGCATCTATTATCAAGTATCCATTATCAATCCATCCTTCATATTAAGAAAGATTTCATTATCATCAAGAGCAAGCATTTGAGCTCAAAAAACCAATGTAAGCATTCAAGCATTTAGGATCTAGATTTCTTCTCAATCATTCAAGGTGGTCTTCTCTATGGATCAATCTTATTTCCCTCATTGAAGTCCAAGTAAAGGAGTGTTCTATCAAGGAAAGAGATATACTAGGATCTACCTCATTTTTGTACTTATTAATCAAGCATTGTAGAAAACTACAAAATCTATTACATAAGGTTTTGTATTTCATGATTTCTTTTTGGTTTTTTATGTTAATTCAAAGTTATTACATCAACATGATGAAATCTAAAGAAGCATTTGTATTATCAAGGTATGATACATTCTATTTTTCAAATCTATCTTATATTATATGGCAACATGCTTTCATTTCTTTTATTTCAAGGTTCATTCTAGAGAGGGGTTTGACTAAGGAAATCTCATCTTTCCAAAAACAATCCGTTATTTATTGTGTGTAGGTACATGTAATGCAACTGTCAAGACTTGAATTAGCAAGTACAAGTTTTTCCAAGAAGTCTAAAATTGAAACAAGAAAAAACCCTAGGATAGTTTGTATTTTCTTAAAACATCTCAATTTAGCTTATTTTAGTAATTTATATTGCATCATTAGATTAATTTCCCCAAAATCCCTTCATTCTTCACCACAAACAATGAAGTATCATTGCACTTGTTTAGTGCTTGAGTCCTATTGGAACCTATTGTGTCATCTTCTTTTTAATTGTGCATTAGGGAAAGAAAGGGAGTATCATCATATCCCTTGTCCCTTTTCTTATTGTATAGTGCCTTAGAAGAAATTTGGAGATTAAAAAAGAACTCTTGGCAAAAGATGTCAACATTGTATTATAGTGAAGTCTTAGAGAAGGAACTTTAATAATGGATCCAAATGATCACTAGTTTAAATATTGGAATTGAAGAAGAAAAAGACGAGAAGAGGTACTCAATTGTGAAATTAAAATCTAACAATTGTTTAAAGTTATAAAATGAAGTGTTGAGTTTAAGAAATGAGCTCAAATAATTCAAGATTGTGCCTGATAAAAAAGGTTAAGTTTGAGAAGAGTTCTAAGTTTTTACATGAAATGTTAGCCAAATGAAAGATTATACAATGGTAAATCTGGTTTGGGTTTTGACAAAGGCTAAAATTCTAGTAATTTTTTTAGTAAATGCGACAATAATGTTGGATTTGTTAAAATTTAAACATATAAAAAGGATTTGTTGCATCTTCTTATAAGAAGAATAACAACAGACAAGTTTTTATCCTATTTATGGTGATTGTAATTTTAGTAATTAATTTTGGCCATAAGAGCAATTGGTTGTAGAGCTACGTTAAGAAGGAAAGCCAATTTTGTTAGTCAAAATTCTTTTGATTCCTTGAAAGATTTCAGGATGTTTTATTTATTGTCCAAATGTAAATTATATTGCAAAGAATTGTTATATATGTTTTGCAAAAAAGAAAAGGCTAAGAGAGGATTCTTAAATAGAGTTAAGAAAATATCTAGGAAGAGAGAAAAGAAATCTATGATTGTTCACACTACATTGAATGAAAAGAAGAAAGATCATTGGATAATAGACAATAGTTACTTGAATCACATGACAAGTGATAGAAGTAAGTTTACTATCTTTACTATTTCGAGTGGTGGTTCAGTAAAGTTTGGTGATAGATTGTTAGTAAAAAATTGTGGAAAAGGTTCCTTAAGAATTAATGATATTCTAAAATTACATATTGTTTTGTAGTTTTAGAGGTCAAAGTAAATTTACTAAGTGCCAATCAAATTTGTGATAATGTGAATTTTGTAATTTTTAATGCACATAGGTGTGAAATTAGAGAGGTTAAATAGGAAGGATGATTTCCAAAAGAAAAAGAAGCAAAGACAATGTCTACAATCTTAGAGAGGTAAAAGGTAAACATAATTATTTTTAGAAAGATGAAAGTGTTAGAAAGTAAAATCCACCAAGATAAATGAGAGTGAGGGAGGGGGTGTGAGTCAGTTATGAAATTAAAACAATTCTCAATATCCTTATTGATTCTAAAACATGTAAATAGTAGATGCAACAACCATAGAAATATAACCATACACAAGAATGTCAAATTTGTTAACTAGGGAAACCCTTGATCAAAGGGAAAATCTCGATGGGGATGGTACCCACAAGGTGATGTAATAATATAAATGTTTCTTGTGAAAGGATGGACACTATTGGGAGTAAATAAAATACAATCAATACATATGAGTCCATGTTAGGAGACTTTGAATCCTTGTTAGGAGTTGTGCCAACCCTATTAGGAGTTGCAAGGAAGATAGATGGACCCATTGTCTAAACAACTTTAGCACTATCCTTACTGAATAATAGAAGTGTATGTATTAACAACTTCTTTTGTAATGCCCTGCCTGGAGATCCTTGGAAACAAGGATGAAATACAAGCTAGAATATTATTATTTTCAAGTATGAATGCACATGACATCATACAAGGATTACAACAATCACAACGGAAGACTTCACAACAATCCCAGCAACCAACGAATCTTTGAACTCCACTACCAAACTGACACACGCAAACAAAATCCAACAATGACCATGCACATGATGAGGGTTCAAAGAAACAACCACTCATTAACAAAACACCAAGATGGGAAAAATGCATAATCTTGAAATATGGCTAAGCCTGAAATCTTGAAGCCCTAAAATTTGGCTAAGTCTGAATTTCTGAAGCCCTAAAATTTCTTGGAATCTTTATCTTATCTCAAAGAGATCTGAAACCTATCTCAAAAGATTCATCGCATATATTAAAATATATCTTAAGTATAAGGAATTAAATATACATCAACTTATACTTAGGTATAAGGAATTAAATATACATCAACTTATACTTAAACGATATATTTTAAACCCCTTAGAAAGACTATTCTAAACTAGAAAAGTGTGGAATCCAATAAGGTGTCCAAAACTAACTTTCAAACCTTCCTCAGCCAAGCCTAACTGCCTCCTATTTCTTGCATGAGAAAGTGCACTGGTCTCAAATTTCGTGCGAGAAAGTGCATGGCTTTGCGTGAGGATTTTCTACACTGCATGAGGACTTGCATTCTCGTGTGAGGAACTACCTTTCCAGGTGAGAAAACACATCAATGCGACAATAGAACAAGACTTAAAAGCATAAAAACATGAAAACCTCCACACCGGGGAGTACTAGATCCATGTAAATCGAGGAATGAACACTCGAGAGCATAAACAACAAGAAAGAGGAACATCTAACCATCTAAACCAAAGCAGTAAAGAACATATTGAACAAAAGTAACATCACAATGTACAGAAATAACATCACAATAACTAAACAACCAGACTAAGTACATGGTTCCTCCCAACCATCAATAGCATTGTAAGACCATCATGGATCCTAGCCATCCCCCACACGTAACATCTTGAGCCACTAATCAGATTGTCGGTGCTATCGTAATAGGGACGTCACTACTAAACATTCCATAATATAAGCATAAGGAAATCTAACATGCTAGTAGTAAAGCATAAGATAATCCTTCAAGTAGATAACATCACCTATCACATGATGAACCTCGTAATAAAGAAATCTAACATGCTAAACCAATAAGTAATAGATGATCCAATACAACAATTCACATCATCTATTCATATGCTAAACATCATAATATGGAATGCTTCAAATAAACTAACATCATCTAAACATGATATCCAAGCATTCCAATGAAAGCATAAATCACAAGAAAGCATACTCTGAAACCTAAAGTACCGAGTGAAAACATTCAGCAACAGTCACACTAGAACAAAAGACTGTCTCTGTACACCGATCCCTAGCAGTGGTATAGGTAGCTACACCTCCCAACCACGTGGTACCCACAGGTCCACACCTTCCATGCTGATGGAGATAATGATCCAACCACAAACACATAAAATAACATCCATGGCTAACACTCATGCCAAACAGTATGATGGATGTAACCAAGAACATAAGACAATGCAAGGAGTACATGTCCTGGTCAGACACTCAATAGGCTACTAAGTAGGGGCTAACATCATGGAGAGTCACTTGGCATCAGCAAGCCCAAGCTGGTACTGGCAGCTCTTCACTTCCCAATGGAACGAGCACATCTTGAATCCTTGTTATTATCTTTAAGTTGTATTAACACTCACATATTTTATTTAGTTATCACTTGATTACAAAGCTTTTGCATGCCAACCCTTGAGAAATGTACACTGGGCTACGAAGATAGAAGCCCCCTCCATATGCTACCCTACCCTACCCATGCTCATCCTACAACAAGTGCCTATGGGCATGCATACACCCATCCCAACCCCAATGATCATAACTTCTGGAAGTACCACGGAAGATCAGGCCTTGCAAGTCGCCCGACAAATGTACACACATACTTGTATGTGGCACACCACCATCACGAAGATCAAAACACAAGGACAAGATGAGAACACAATGAAAAATATAAAACCCAACCAAAAGCAACTCAAGAGGATGGATTCTACACAAATCTCAAGCCAATAAATCCATACATCATGAAATCACTCAACTAGCCTCAATCTGAGAGTATGGATTCTACACAAATCCCAATGATGTAGCAAGACCAAACATCATGAACTCACTCAACCGGCCTCAATATGAGAGCATGGATTCTACATGAATCCTAGTGTCCATGAAACAATAACAAGGGTCCAAAAGAAACCATAACATCAGGTATAAAAATCACTCAACCAAACACAACATCGGGAGTACAGATGTGACATGCATCCCAATGCAACATAAAAGTGCAATAGTGGCCTAACTGATATCCAAGTGGATCATCTAGGTCCACGACCCACATTGTGCCAAGAAAACCTAAGGAAACAGGGCAGCATGCAAAATGAGGTAAAAACCACAAAATTTAGAAAAACTTCAAAATAAAAACCCATTTGGCCTTTGGGTACAAAAACCCCAAAAATCCAAAAAAACAAACAAGTTCGAACATTGTATGCAAAAATAGCCAGCATAACAGTGCAAAACCCCAAACCTTCATCTCAAAAAATAAGGAAATGTTCATACCTGCCCAACCGGGTAGAACTAGCATATAGAAATGGAGGGGAACACTAGTTCTCAGCCTCCAAACAAATAACTACCAAAAATAGAAGTAGAAATGGAGCCAAAACAATAAAACAGGAAAGCCCTACCTCACAGCCAAAAGTGAAAAATGAGAATCTGAACCATAAAATAAATAGCTTGCAGAAGTAGCTAAAATTACAGCAATCCAAGGTTTCCCCATGCTGGATCCAATGAGCTCAACCTCACGACGATCCCATGCCTGTAGCTCCCACAACGAACAAAACAATAAATCCTCATGAAGAGAATTTTGGGTTTTACTCTCCAAATTTCTAATTCAAAAGTGAGAAGTGAGGAATTAAATTCCTTTTTGGATATTTATTCACTTTTCAAGTGAATAATCGATTAGGGAAAATAACTAGCCAACCTAGTTAAACCCCGAATCGACCCAAATGAAATCAAGCTATTCCTATAAATAGGAATTCATCTATGTCAAAGCTGCAAAAAATTAAAATAAATCAATTAAAAAGCTCGAAAACCCAAAAACAAAGAAATCTCCTTAATAACTTTCGTGATAATGCGAAACTCTAAATGCACAGGGACACTCACTGGTCCAATCACATAATGAATAGTTGAATCACTAACTCCATGTGCCACTGCCAGGGATATAAATCCTGCACAATAAACAACACGATCAAGTGCAATTGCATATAATAACATAGCCAAAGCAATAAATGCATTAAATCACCTAATTTAACCATTTATTTAATTATATTAAAATAATCTATTTACATCACTCACATTCGCATAAAACATAACAATGCAAGAATGAAATAAATAACCATAGCATTAAATCTATCACATAACATAATCAGTGATATGTCCAAATACCAGATAACCAGATATCATCATAAAACACACTATCATCTCAAAATGGCATCATCATGCAAATATGATCAAATGAACAACATAGCAGTCTAAAATCTATGATACTGAAATCAAAGTATAACATCTAACCCTCAAGTCCTCTCAAGTGTAAAACATAACATAAGTAACAAATATCTCTTAGATCAAAATATAACAAGGTAAATGTCTGCAACACATAACCAAATAATTCAAATGGACAATCCATTTCTAATTACTTAAGCATTTAATAATTTTTGTTAACACAACATGAAAAGGCACTTAAAATACATAAGTGAACAAGGTCATGAACATGACTAACCATTGCTACCGGAACCTAGTCCAAGGTAGCAAGTAATAGTACATAGTGCAATCTCTGCACACATCTCAAGGTAATCATGGAACAACCTCATGATACCACATTGATCCTGGTAACCACTAGCACGAACCTTAGTGAACTATAAATCACATAATAATCTTATAAATCAGCCAAGAGAAATAATCAAAGCAACTGATACAAAAACATACATCAAATCACCTCTACGGCATAGACCACTCATGGTCACAATCATGATCCATCACAAAAAAAGATCAAATAGGTTGCATCCATCAAGATGACTCATAGAAGTCAAATGGGAGAGGCACTACATCTTTTTCCAAATACAATTCCTTGTAAGCTCATTGTGCCTTAACTGCACAAACCTCTTCTTTGATCCCAAAGATATTCACATTCAAGCTCACACAATATACAATATCATATTATATGCATTGGATTCCTATCCACAAGGAAATGACCTTTCCTTTATATCAAGTCCTAGAATAAATTATTGATTCGGCCTTGAGGTTTTACCAATTTATAATAATAATATAGGACCAACTTAAGATATTACAATTGATGCAGGAGCATCCAGAGGTATAAGGGCAATCCTGTGTCACCCAAAAAAATGTACTTAGACTTAGTTTCTATTTTATGTCTTTACATTTTTGGATACCCATTTGGCTCAAATAAAGGTCCCAACTCTCATAGTTCAACTATCAGTGCATTTAAAAATCCCAAAAAAATAGGAGCATGCAATTTGACCATCATTTTGGTGACCTAGAAGGTGTGACTTGGCCAGATGAATGTAATCAAGATTTGGAGCATTCCAGAAAAAGAATCAGGTCAAAAGGCCCCACGGTTTGAAAGTTATTGCAGTTTTTCGGGTTTTGGAGACCCCCTAAGAATGCTTTAGAGTCAGATTTGGGGCATTAAATGACCTTGAAAAGGGTCAAAAAATGGGGGACGAGCGAAGCTTGTCCATAGGGCTATAGAGCGCTTCGAGAGCTTTCCGAAAATGTAAACGGTTCGTCAATCGGAGTTACGGTTCAAAAGTTATGCCTCCCGGAAGTTCGGCTACCGTTTCTGGATTCTTCTAGAATTGCACCGACTTCTAACGCAGCTTCCGGAACCTTCTATTTTGTCGGTGGATGCCTACTAGCACTTTCTAGAATGTACTCCTAGTCCTTAACCCTCCGGAGTCTATTTAAGGAGATTTCTGGCATTGTAAAAGGCAGTTCGGATTGGAGCTTGAGAGGAGGTGCTAAAAGGAGAAATATTCTCCAGATTTATGCTATTGTAAGCCGCAGGGCATGTTTTGAGTTTATTTTCTCCGCACTATTTGTACCAGCTTATTTTCTCAGTTAATATAATTTCCCCTTTCTATTGTGTCTATTCTGGTTGTTGGGTTGTGTCCCCATCAACAATACACCTTACAAAACAACCTTACATCTTTTTTCACAATTACAAGTAATCTATCAGCTCACAGTCTTCATAACTTCATACTTGTTGATCATTTGATTATGTGTGTTTAAAAAAAGAATCTTCAACATTTCTTGAACCAAAGTTTAAGTTTTCTCAACTAGATTCCATTTCTTTTAGGAAATAAAATCCAAGCATCCGTACTCGCTTTCCAGAAATCTTGTTTGAAAGCTAACTTCACCAAATCCTTCATAACCATGTCTAGCCTTCATATTTATGTATGTGCTATTAGTTGCAACATCTAGACATACTCTAAAACATAATCCCATGTGTGTATAAGCTAATCTTCAATCCCTGAACTATGTGAAGCCAAACTTTGTTTGTCACTTTGTCAATCTTCACAGAATAATCAATATGTTGTCATAAATGAAAAAACTATCTCATGAATGCAACACAAAACCACTAAAACATGTCTCCCAACACTTCTAGGATACTCCCCTATAGGAATACTATCGGCATTCATGCTAACAATCTCCCCCTTTGGCATTGATGAAAAACATCTAAATTCCATGAATACCAAATTATCTCAACTGCTCCCTGATTCATGTTGTCCATGAATATCATTTGTATTGTAACCATCATGTGCAAGGAAGGTGTTAATATCCCTCATACATCAACATATTTTCAAATCTTAATTAATCAAGATGAATCTCTTCCTCATGAACATCTCCCACCAAAGAATAATCTTTCATGTGTTATTTATAAGATTCTAATTCCCTTCTATCACAACCCTACATAGAACTATCAATTATTCTTCAGGAATGATCATATGCTTGAGTATGATAGCAATGGAGCTATTGTGTGGTGGCTATACGAAATAATTAGGAAAGATCGTATGGAATTGATGAGGTTAGATATACAGTAAGGTAAACCAAATTTTGTGGTGCTAGATGGTTCTATGATAGGCCAAGATGGTCATACGGTGAAGGTATAGAAACCAAGTACAAAGCAATTGCAATAAAGTTGTATGGAAGAGATATGAAGGGTCATACGGTATATGTATATAGGTCATACAAGAATTTATGTAGGATGTATGGTAAGTTATGAAGGTCATACATGATGGGCCATACAGGATGGGCCATATAGGATGGGTCATACAATATGGGTCATACAGTTGGGGCCGTACAAGATGGGTCATGCAGGATGGGTCATACAGGATGGGTCGTACAAGATGGGTTGTGCAGGATAGGTCATACAAGATGTGTCATATAGTGTTACTACAATACAACCATGAACATGATGAAATACAAATAATAAGAATTAAACATAGATATATTCAATTAATATTCGTAGGTAGGTGGTGATCTAATTTTCCAGATCTACACGAAGTGTTACAGGTGACAAAATAGGATGAGGGTTGAATCCCACTAAAATTGAAAAAACTAAATAGGGAAGGTATTTCACTTCCAAAATCATGAACAAAAAATAACTCCAATAGGAATTCATAGTACATAGAAAATAATTCAAAATGCATACCTACAACTACCTACAAGTTGTGCTTAAATACCTGTCATGGAAAACCTTTCTAAAGGTGTACAAAGATAACTGACAGCAACACTTACCAATGGAAACTAAAATAAAAATAGGTCTAAGATACATTAAATCAATTGGAACCACAAATACAAATATTAACTTGGGCCCATATTAATTAATTAAATTAACTAATTAAAGATCCTATTATTAGAATATTTAAATTCTAGGACTAGTTAATTAATTAATTAATTTAATTTAATTATTATATAAAAAATTGGGGACGTTGCAAATCCTCGTTGGCCAAAGATTGCTAGTCCTCAAGCAATATGCAAACTCCAGGATCCCAAACCATGCGCAAATATAGATTGTTGTATCTGTTGAAAACTCCATGCTTCTTCAAGATCACAAATTCAATTGAGATGAGTAAACTGCCATTTGGGCTCTGGTGTGCCACTCTGTTATAAACATTATTATATCTAAAACCACTAGGATCCCAAGGGCACCAATCATTAAACACATTGATGTCCAGATCCATAATCTTCATGTAATCATCAATCTCCTCAGGAACTTCCGAACACATGTAGATTCTATTATTTTTATGAGGAAGCACTTCACACGAAAAAATTGTAGTCATGCACGATTTAGACAGAACTAAAGGGTAAACTCCATATTCAACCCACTATGGTTGCTCCTACAAGGAATCATCCATAGCATCTCCAAGAAGTTGAACAACCATCGATGAAACCTTCTCATTTGGAGGGCCACTAGCAGAACCCAAATTTTTATCAAGATGATCATTGGGTGTTGGTTTGATAATATTTGTGCCAATATCTTCCTCTAGAATCCATTCCCTCATCTTCAATTTAGGTACCAAGTAGATTATGTCTTTGTGGTAAATGACATCGCCAACCACCTTGTATTTTTCATCTTGCACTTGACCATCCAACAAATGGCACGATGGAGTATTCGACTAACAGATGTGCCCTCTAATTAGATAGAAATTGAGCCATGGTGTAATCCAAGTCAAAGCTCTCCATTCTCCCAATAGACTGGCTGAATTACTAGCTCTAATACCATAGTAAGATTCTAATTCCCTTCTGTCACAACCCTACATAGAACTATTACTTATTTCACCAAGAGTGGTCATATGCTCGTATCTAATAGCAATGGAACCACTGTATGGTGGCTACATGAAGCAATTAGGAAGGAGTGTATGAAATTGATGAGGTTAGATGTATGAAACCAAATTCTATGATGCTAGAGGGTTTTAGTGTAGGCCAAGATGGTCGTATAGTGAAGGTATAGCAACCAAGTATGGAGCAATTGCAATGAAGTCATATGGTAGAGATATGAAGGGTCATATGGTATATGTATGTAGGTTGTACTATAAGTTATGTAGGTTGTATGATAAGTTATACAGGTTGTATAGGATGGGCCATACAGGATGGGTCGTGCAGGATGGGCCATACAGGATGGGTCGTGCAGGATGGGTCATACAACATGGACCGTATAGTGTTACAAAAATACAACCATGAACGTGATGAAATCCAAATAATGAGAATTAGGCATAGGTATATTCAATTAATATTCACAGATAGATGGTGCTCCAATTTTCCAGATCTGAGCGAAGTGTTATAGGCGATGGAATAGGGCAAGGGTTAGATCCCACCAAAACAAGACAAACCAAATAGGGAAGTTCTTTCACTTTCAAAATGGTGAACAAATAAGAACTCCAACAAGAATTTTTAGTACATAGAAAATAATCCAAAATCCATACCTATGACTACCTACAAGTCGTACTTAAATTCACAACCCTACACAAAATTTTCAATTATTCACTAAGAATGATCATACACTTGTGTCTGATAGCAATGGAACTATTGTACGGTGTCTATACAAAGAAATTAGGAATGACCATACAAAATTGATGAGTTTAGATGTACAATAAGGGAAACCAAATATTATGGTGCTAGAGGATCGTACGATGAAGATAAAGCAACCAAGCATGGAGAAATTGCAATGAAGCTATATGGTAGAGATATGAAAGGTCATACAATATATGTATACAGGTTGTACAAAAATTTATGCAGGTCATACTATGAGTTATAAAGCCTATATAGGATGGGCTTGTAGAACCTAGAAAATGAGCTAAATGCATAACATACTATGAGAACTCACAAACTCAATCAACATACATTAGCACCCACTAGTCTACCATGAAAGCCAAACTAATAAAGAAAGAAAACAAAGTTAAAACTCCCTCTTTCATTTGTAGCTCCCATGTCCTTCTTTCTTCTCCAAATGATATAGCTCCAAAATTGCCTATAGTGCACACAAAGTTGAAGAAAAAGCCTAAGATAATGGTAATGCTATGAAAATACTAGAAGTTGTGATTTGAATCTAAGAGCAAGAGTGCAAAAGATGAGAAAATCTAAGGACCAAAAATGAGCGAAAGAGTGCTCATTTTATAATCAACACTCAAAGTGAGATCATTGGATTTGTCACCTTGGATATGCAATGTGGCAAGAGATTCCTTTGAGACTCCATGACCCATATGAAAAAAGATTCCAAGTGTAGGATTCTATGACGCATGGAAGTCAAACTTGACAAAATGTGGAAGAGAATCTATGACACATCATAAGACACCTCACGCCCACTTAAAGCCAAGAATCCATGACAAATAAGCCAAATATGGACATGCGTAAGGGAATAAGAATATTGGATTATGTCATATCTTAGCCAAGTGTCAAATGAGTATCCATGAGGTAGCATACCCAAGTGTCATGATGGTGTCAATATTCTATGGAATATTTGAATTAAAAATTCTTTATTCCACAAAATAGAAATTAATAAAAAATGGAATTAATGGATGAAAATGTAACTTAGGAAATGAAGAATTTCCATGGTTTGTGAATGATGAACCAATTAATTAATAAAATTAATTAATTGAGGATGATAATTATGAAGAATAATTAGTAAGAAGAATAGGATTAAATTATGGGTTATTTAATCCTATAGAGGAAATTAGTAAATGATTGGCCAAAATTGATTAAATAAATGCAACAGTATCCTTTGATGAGAATGTGATGATAATGGCTATCGAATAAGATGATGACAAGTAGACCAAAGCCATGGTCAGATTGATTGATTGAAATTGATAACATGCCAAGGACACATGACATGAATTGATTGATATTTAACATTTAACCCTCATTGTAAATGCTACAAGATCAAAATTGATTGAAAAGGTTTGATCATAATAACATCGAAGAACATTGTCAGTATTATTAAAATGGTTGATAATGCCATAATCCAACATTGAAAGCCTCAACAATGTCAAAGATTGGATGACATGAATGTTGGAATATTCAAATATGGAAAGAGTACTTATGAGAGGGGGGGGTGAATCATAAGTATCACACTTTAGCCAATAAAACTTTTAACTGCAAGTAAATTGTATGCATGTAAATACATCAAACAAATATGAAACTAAACACATGCATCAACAACTCACAACACTGGAATTTGGTGACCCAAAAACCCTCCAAGAATAAGAAGGTAAAACTGGGGTGGGGATGATACCCACAAAAATTACTACAGAAATATTGTTCAACCACTTCTGATGGTTTGCCCTGTTAAAGGCTTTACACTGTGTCAATAGTGACCTGGTTAAAGGCTTTACAAACACTTAACATGAAGTGTCACCCTGTTAAAGGATTTTAATCACCTAATTAAAGGATCTACAAAATAGCTATTAGGCTAACCTATCACCATAGGATTTACATTCTAATACAATTGCTAGAAAGTATTAGGTATAAAGAACCTGATAGATTACAATCCTTGATTGCTGAATGCAAGCACCTTTTTCGCTTTCTCTGATCTTGATCCTTTTGTGATCTGATAACCCTCATTTCTGAAAGTAGATTTTCCTTATGCACCCTTGTATGTCCACACATATTATTTTACAATGAAATTTCATCTTCCTTATAAAGACTTCAAAGACTTAGGGTTAGATATGGATTTACGATCCATATTGAATTTCAATTTCTCACTCAATACTTGTCTTTTACTGATTGGTTGCATGCCTTTATCATTTTTCCTATTGGCTACATGTAGATTGCATAGGAAAAATAAAAGATTCGATCTCATCATTAAATCCTTCGTGATTTTCTTTATGTTGGCTGCAAAAACTGTTTGCATCAAAGTTTGTGCAATTTCAAACTTTTATGCTGATATTCTGTGTTACTCGGCTCTTGAAGCATTGCTGATGCTTGGCACATGTTGTTTCTTGGATAGCTTGGCACCTAAACAAAATTGTATCACTCGACACCTACTGTTACGCGACACTTGTTGACACTCGGCACTTGCTGACACTCGGCACTTGTTACACTCGGCACTTGTTACACTTGGCACCTACTATTACTCGACACTTGATATAGCTCGGCACTTCATATTACTCAGCACTTACTCTTTGTTCGGCATTGTTTAGTGGAAAAATAGTTAAGTGTATTGACACTCAGTTGTCAAATTTATTCTTTAAGCTAACAATCTCCCCCTTTTACATGAGTGGCAAAAACACTTAACTAAGATCCTTGAGACTCCTTATTAGTTAATCCTTCATACTTACTTTTATCATACTTATCATTTCATTCCTGTACTTAACTCCCCCATACTTATTCTCCACCTTTTTGACACTTATGTCAAGGGTCTTACAAAGAAATGCCATACTTGGCCAAAAATGTACTATTTACTTCAAGGAGTACCTTCAGAGCTGCATCCCAATTTGCTAGTGTGACATCCAATGTCTTATGTTGGATGGCAATCTCTGCTGCTAGGTGTACAAGTCCATCAGATGAAGAAAGATTGGGGTCTTTCTTGAGGATTGTCTCTGCGTTTATCTGCTCCTTGTGAAGTAGTTCCAAATGAGGAGTTATTGATGATTGAATTTGCATCAATTTAGCTTTTGTGGTTGCCTCCTCTGCTACTAAGACAGCAAACTCTCTTTGTGTGTGAAATGATTGGACAAAATGCTTCTCACTCTGAGCTGGATTGGTGGGGAGTTGCATGCTATAAATCTTCAGATTGTTCTCCAAGCTCAGTATTTTCTGGCTAGTGTCCTATGTGAATGTGGAAAAATCACACAACTTTTTGTACAGGGAAAAGATGTTTCCTAGTACAATTTTAACTGTTATAACTTTCTTTACCAGTTCTTCTTGTGACAGTGCTATATCACCGAATATTTTACTATTTACCTTGCCTTGGAACTTCCTTTCTGACCATTCGAGCAATCTAGCGTTTGTTTCTTGGTCTTCACTAGTCACCTGATCAACTATATCAGATAGTTGCTCTATAATTGGTCTTAACTCATTGGAGACTATAAGTAGAAGGCTTCTGTGAATATGTCTTTTATTTCATTCAAGGTAAGCTTAGGCTTGTGTTCTTTTCTTAGTGCTTCTTGTCTCCTTCTGTCCAATGCACTTTGAATTTCATTGATCTTTTCTTCAGTAAGAGTGTTAGATTCATAATATGGGATCTTTATTTCTTCATCAAGCTCAGGAACTCCATAGTGAAGTTTCCTGACTGTCTTTTATGAGCTCAAGCCTGGTGTCCTGATTTGTAGTTATAACCCATCTGTGCTCGGCTGTTGAAGAGTCTGTGTTGGAGTACTAGATTTTGGTAATGCAACCAGTGTTTGTATTGCAGTCTCCTCCTTCTTCTTTGTCTCATCTTTTTCTTTAGCTTGAGTATCCCTTTTATGATCGCTAGGTGGGGTTGAACTTGTTGGTTGTTCAGATGTTTCTTTTATTTCCCCTATTGTTGTACTCGGCATTTGAAGTGTATATGTGACTACACTTGGTGGAGGTGGTGATGGAATAAATAGAATACCAGTAGTTTGTATGGTCAAAGGTGGCACTTGTGCTTTTACCTTGACTATCTTTGTTTTAACTTCTGGATTCTGTAATTCATCAACACTGACCAAAACAAGATTTGAACTTAATTTTGCTACTAGTGATGATTGGTCAAGGATTTCTAAATCCTCTGCAGTTAATGGATTGATGTTTGGATTTGCAGTGTCTATAACATATTTTATTTTTATAATATTTGTAGGTGTGATGGTGGCATGAGGAGGACTAGGAGGAGATACCTGTGTGTCTTGCATACTTTGATCTTGTGGCTTAGCTGTATCTTTCTCTTCCTCTTTCTCCTGTGTATGTGCCTTTTCTTCCTTTTCTTCTTTACTCTTCTTCTCCACTTGTTCCTTCTCTTTTTCTTTGGTTCCTGACACCTTCTTTTCCCTTGTCTTGGCACTTGCCTCTGCCTTATATTCTTCATTATACACATCTTCTATTTTCTTGTAAACCATTTTCCACAATCTTGTGGATTTTGTAACTACCTCTTCAATTTTATTCTATAATATACTAAGTGATATATGCTTGGGAGTGAATCTATTATTATGCCTTTTTACTACATTTGTTACTTGATCTTTAGTTAAATCAATCAACAATCTAGCTAATGTTGACTCCCTTATCTCCTTTTCCATTTGTAAAAAAAAATGCCATTTATCCTCTACAATTTTATACAGTTCTTTTGGCATAGATTCATCTAATTCTAGAGGTGTGTGCTTATATTCAGCCATCATAGCATACACAGATTCCTCTAATTTATTTTTCTCTTCTTTGGTGAGCTTAGAAAAATTTAGGTTCTTTAAACCTTTCAAATCATCATTCCTAATTTTTGAACATAATTTATCAACAGCACTCTAGGGTTTGTGTCTTACCACTTGAAATTGACTGTTGTCCTCTGACTCTATCTTCTCCTCATCTGTTTCAGGCTGGGGAATAAATTTTCTTTTCTTAGACTCGGCATCAGTCTTCTTTGAGTTTTTCTTCTTTCCTTTTTCCTTCTCTTGGGATTTTTGTGTTGTAGCCCTTGTGGTAGGTCTCTTCGGTGCAGGAGCAGCTACTTTCTTCCCCTTGGATTAAGGAGCAGGAGGAGTTGTGGCTTTTCTTTAAACTGGTGCTTCCTCGGCTTCTTCTTCCTCAGCACTTTCCTCATTATCTTCTCCTAACCCTTGAGTCAAACCTTGAGGTTTATCACCTTCTTCTTCAATGTCTTCTCCTTCCTCTTCTGTTGTTCCTTCTTCTTCAATGCCAAATTTTCTCTTGATTTATCTCACCATTTTTTCTTTCTTCTTTACTGCAGAAGCAGTCTTCAAATCTGTTATCACCCTTGATTTGACAACATCATAGGTTCCAAAAGTTTTTGCATTTTTATCAGCTTCTTCTACAAGTAGGGCTATTATCACTGCAGAAGCTTGATCAATATCAAGTTCATAACCTAGTGGCCTAAGCCATCTTACTCTAGGTATAACTACTTGTATGTAAGTATAATCTATATCTACAAGAAAACAAATGTCCTTTTCATATTTCTCAGTCAATGAGACTGGAATCCTCATTCTTTGTTTCATGGACTTTTTGAAGTCCTCAAAGTAACTAGTCATTTGGGCATCAAAATTTTCACCCATCTGTTCAATGTATCCATTGATTTGTTCAATAATTGTTTTATCTGAACTCCATCTTACCTTACCCACAGAAGGGAATTCTTTCATCAGATAGAAAAACATGCACATCAAAACTTATCCAAATTTGCACTGAGCTCCCTTGCTCTTCCTTATAGCTCCCAAATTTTCATTAATCTGTTGAAACATGAGCTCTGCTAGATCATAAGTGTGATCCTTTTTTATTATCTTGTATGCAACATCAACTGCTATACAAGGTACACTATTTAACCTACTTGATTGATAGAATTTGTGTGAAATGATTCTCATAGCAAAATCTAGTAGGGGATCTATGAATGTGTTGATAGTCATTCCTCTATTGTTCCATTTTGCACCTGTGTTTTTCTCTATTACTTCTCTTTTGTCACTTCGCAAGGTCTTTGGCCAATCTAGGGTTGGAATACCAGTAACCCTATGAACAGTTTTCTTGGTGAATTTTACTAGCCCTGAATCTAACCAAAAAGCTCCATCATTTAGTTTGCTCAAAACTATCTATACCCATTCAGTTTTGAAAACAATAGGAAATTCTAGGGTTTTGGTTAATCCTTTTCTTTCTATTATTGAGAACTCATCTTTCAATCTTTTGTTCTCACATAGTTTGTCATATGCATTATAGATTTCTAAATCTCCTATGGCTCCAATTTTGTAGTTATAACATCTGCGAACATCTTGGACCATAACAACTTTATCCAAAATAACTGATAATGCACTTGTGAGATCATTTTTGTATGCTACTTTTGGAATGGGCTTAAATTCAGGTTGTTTAACTTCATTGTTGATCAGTTGTATCTCATGACTCTCTCTACCCTTAGTGGTTCCTAACCCAGATGCCATTGTTTTCCAAACTAGGTTTTATGATTTAAACAAGCTTAGAAATTCTACGTAGCTCGGCACTTAAGTAGAATACCTCAAATCAATGAAAGTTGTCCTGAATCATTGTTGAAATCTTCACAAATGGCTTCTGAGCTGACCTTGATCTTCTCCGCTCTTCTCAGCTTTTCTTCTCGTTTGAATGGTGGGAAAAATGATTGAAAATTGAATTTATGTACCCTTCAAATAGAGTAATTAATGCTTAGTGTGCTGCCAACTGTCTACTCGGCACCTATTGTGTTTCATTTTTCTCGGCTCCTATTGATATTTCACAACTCGGCATCATCTATCAACTCGGTCGTTGTTAGCAACTCGGCACCTGAAGAAAACTTTAACAGATCTTGCAAAGTTCTCAATTCTGACTTAGCATCTTTGCTTATGCTGATTTCTTCTTTGCAGTTCTTCTATGTCTTGGGACTGATTTACGATGTAACTTGATTTATCAATCCCACACACTTATTCTTGCTTAATTTGATGAAATGTGATCACTTGACCTATTAGGTGAAGTGATCTCTGCACTTGATGTGCTATACTCATCTTTCTTCTTCCATGTCTTATTCATTTCACTTCTGATATGTCCAACATCTATCTTTGCCTTTCCATTGCTGAACTCAGAACTTGATGCCTTTGACCTTGTTGGACAATTCCTACTGACATGACCAATTTTTAAGCAACTGAAACATGTATTTTGACTCAACCATCTTTTTTAGTTCCCTCTAAAATGTGTTCTTATGCAGTTCTATCGTATATGTCCATATTCTTGACAATAGTGACAACTGTACCTGGTGTTGCAATCCCAAAATTCATGGTTTGATGTCTTTTCTGGTTGATTTACTGTCCACATAGGCTTTGATCTACATTCAAAAGCTCTATGTCCATACTTTTTGCAATTATAACAATGTCCATCAAATCTTGATGTCTTAGTAGTTTTAGTTCTGCATTCATATGCTTGATGACCTTGCTTCTTGCATCTATGAAAATGGTTTATGCTTTTAGGTTTATCATGTTGATGGGAATTCTTGCTTCTACATACATTAGATGTATGTCCTTTCTTTCCACAGAAATGACATGTAGGCTTAACATCTTTACCTTTATCACTTCTTTGTTCTTCACTCTTTGATGATTCTCCAACTTCAGTGTTGTTGTATCCAAGTCCTGATGTATCATGGGTTGATTTTGGGGATTTCAGTAATTGCTCAAAATATTTGATGGCTTCACTTGACTTGTTGAGATTTTTTGCCACCTCTCTTTCTCTATTCAATTCATTCTGCATTTTTTCATTTTGCATCTTCAAAGTAGAGATCTCAATATCTTTCATATTGAGTTCATGATGAAGATTCATCATTTGGGCAAGTGTATCCATCTACATGTTTGAGATCCTTGTCAATTCAGTACATTTTTCTTCAAGTCTATTTGCAAGATTTCTTTTTTCATTTTCCATCATGACCTTATCATCAACTACTCTTTTCTTTTGTTCAGTAATTTCACATATCATTATGGCCTTTGATTCATGTTCCATCTTGAGAGATCTTTTCTCCTTTGTTTGAGCTTTATTTTTCTCCATCAGTGTTGCATCAAACTCTTTAGTGTCTCCATTGGAAAATATGTTGGTGGTGTCAATATCTTTGTAGTTTATCTCATTTTCAGCTATGGCTAGATCCTTCCTTTCTTTTAATGAATTTCTCAACTTGTTTCTAAATTCTTTCAGGCTATGCAAAGCAAGTTGCACATCTGTCACCTGATTTTCAATGATCTTTCCAAGTTTGAAAGCTTCCATCTTTAGATCTTTTTCGAACCTGGATAAGCTCTGATACCAATTGTTGAAATATTCAAATATGGAAAGAGTACTTATGAGAGGGGGGGTGAATCATAAGTATCACACTTTAGCCAATAAAAATTTTAACTGCAAGTAAATTGCATGCATGTAAATACATCAAACAAATATGAAACTAAACACATGCATCAACAACTCACAACACTGGAATTTGGTAACCCAGAAACCCTCCAGGAATAAGAAGGTAAAACTGGGGTGGGGATGATACCCACAAAAATTACTGCAGCAATATTGTTCAACCACTTCTGAAGGCCTGCCCTGTTAAAGGCTTTACACTGTGTCAATAGTGACCTGGTTAAAGGCTTTACAAACACTTAACATGAAGTGTCACCCTGTTAAAGGATTTTAATCACCTAATTAAAGGATCTATGAAATGGTTGTTAGGCTAACCTATCACCATAGGATTTACTTTCTAATACAATTGCTAGAAAGTATTAGGTATAAAGAACCTGATAGATTACAATCATTGATTGCTGAATGCAGGCACCTTTTCCGCTTTCTCTGATCTTGATCCTTTTGTGATCTGATAACCCTCATTTCTGAAAGTAGATTTTCCTTATGCACCCTTGTATGTCCACACATATTATTTTACAATGAAATTTTTTCTTCCTTATAAAGACTTCAAAGACTTAGGGTTAGATATGGATCTACGATCCATATTGAATCTCAATTTCCCGCTCAATACTTGTCTTTTACTGATTGGTTGCATGCCTTTATCATTTTTCTTATTGGCTGCATGTAGATTGCATAGGAAAAATAAAAGATTCGATCTCATCATTAAATCCTTCGTGATTTTCTTTATGTTGGCTGCAAAAACTGTTTGCATCATAGTTTGTGCAATTTCAAACTTTTATGCTAATATTCTGTGTTACTCGGCTCCTGAAGCATTGTTATGCTTGGCACATGCTATTTCCTGGATAGCTCGGCACCTAAACAAAACTGTATCACTCGGCACCTACTGTTACTCGGCACTTGCTGACACTTAGCACTTGTTACACTCGGCACTTGTTACACTTGGCACCTACTATTACTCGGCACTTGATATAGCTTGGCACTTCATATTACTCAGCACTTACTCTTTGTTCGGCATTGTTTAGTGGAAAAATGGTTAACTGTATTGACACTCAGTTGTCAAATTTATTCTTTAATTTAATAATGAATGATAGTTTGACCTAGCACTGAGAGACACGACAATACTAAGGTTAGATTGATAAGATTGATAGGTTGATAGGTTTCCAAGGCACTGAAAGCCACAACAATGCCTAGGATTGGATAGATGATAATTGATTTTTGATATTTGATATGATTTGGGATGATTATGACTGATTTTGGGTGATTTCAAGTTAACTTGAAATGGATTTGAGTTGATATGAAATTATTTTGAGTTGATATGAAATGATTTTGAGTTGATTTGAAATGATGTGAAAGAGGATACAAATGATAATAGACACTGTTGAGATATGATCAAGTTGGCCAAAAGAAGATAATTAGTTGAATAATAAAATGGGAAAAATTAGTATGAATAAGTGATGAAACCATAGATGTGAACCATTTTTGAGTGTCTACATTTTGCCCCTCTTTGATACAATATGATTTAGAGCGTTGTGTCAAAGAATAACTGATGAGAAAGCCACCCCATGCCCCAGTATGATGATATATATGGGTGTCCCCTTGAGAAATTGACTAAGATAAGCATATTATAAGTCAATTTTTCAACAATGAAAAGACAAAACCATATCAATTGACAGATCACAAATTAGAGCTAAAATGTGAAAGTTACGAAGTCTAGAGTGCGAAACAGGGTCAATCAAGAGCCCGAGAGTAATTGCATGGATTACCACTCAAGAAAGACACAAAATGATGAAATTTATAGTCCATTTTTTCCATAATGAATATACAAATCCAACACAATTGACAGATTGCAAATCTGAGTTAAAATGCAAAATTAATGGGCTCCAGAGTGCAACATAGGGGCTCCAGGAGCAGTTTTGGGCATCCTATTGCCCCAAGTGCACCCAAAACTCATCCAAGTGCATCTAATGCACACTTGGTAATCCCAAGTGTGCCATGACAGTACCAAGTGTGCCCATGACATACTTGGGAAGCCCAAGTGAACTTCAAAAGTGCAAAATGTGCCCTAGAAGGCTCTGGGGGCGAAAATCAACATGACGGGGGTCAAGCAGGAGCCTAAGAGTAGTTGTAAGAATGACAACTCAATACAGTGACCCAATAATGAAAATTATAGCTCATTTTTTTCATGAAAAATATATGAGTCCAACACAACTAATGGTTCATAAATTGGAGTTGAAATGCAAAAGGTATGGCCTCCGGAGTGCAACATAGGGGCTCTAGGAGCAATTTTGGGCATCCTAGGTCCCCAAGTGCACCCAAAACTCATCCGAGTGCGTCCAATGCACACTTCGTAAGCCCAATTGTGTCATGATAGTACCAAGTGCATCCTGGATGCACTTGGGAAGGCCAACTATGTTCTGAAAGTGTAGATTGTGCCCTAGAAGGCTCTGGGGGCCAGAATCAGCCCGATTGGACTCAGAATGACCTGAAACTGTGCGTGCATGCCAAAAATGATGGAAAGATGTCCTAACATGAGTGAAATCATAAAAAAT
Organism: Cupressus sempervirens; assembly: GCA_028749045.1. Lineage (NCBI taxonomy): Eukaryota > Viridiplantae > Streptophyta > Pinopsida > Cupressales > Cupressaceae > Cupressus > Cupressus sempervirens. Next base: position 775,552,768 of record CM053784.1, on the reverse strand, counting down.
GGTCAAATTTTGTCAAATATATTGAGACAAATTTCATACTAAGGTTTTACCAGGTGGAAAGCCACAAAAAGTTGATTGACAGTGTAGGATGATGTAAGAATGCATGAATGCAAGATGAAGATGATTTGGTGAATCGAAAGACATGATCATGGTGATGGAGAATGAGATGAAGAATAAAGATGAGATGAGGATATGTTAGTATGATAGAAATACTTTTTTCTTTTGTGAACTACACTATATGTCAAATGGAGCTTTATTTTGATATGGAAAATGGAATGCAACACATCATGGCATAAAGGGCCAAAGTACAAGTGCAAGCCTTTTGCATAAATAAGCACGATGCAAACAGAGAATGACCTTGTCCTTCCTGAGGCATATGCACATGGCCTAGACTCTCAAAGGTACATTGTAACAGATAGAAATAGAAAAAGATGACCATGAACCATCCCAACCACTCTCATAGATCAGTTTATATCATCGAGTGGCATAGGAATATGATCAAAGAAAAACAAAGCCAAAAATAAATCACTCACTAAACAACATGAGCCAATAGCTATTCTTGTCCATTATTACTTTATTTTTTATTGTTTGAAGGTGTGTAGGTAGTGTTTGACATGTTGATGATGTGATAGTTGTATTTGTGGATTCAGTTGAGAGGTTCGTAGTGATATGTTGGATTGATTGTCGGTTCACGTTGTTCAAATAGTGTGACTGTCTTGAAAGTGAAATGCTTTGAGTTTCAGTCTACAAAGTGCAAGTGTGTACACAAAAGGGATGGTTATGTACGGTGAATATTGACAAGGTTTATTTGCAAATTTTTGATGGGTTTTGTGATTTTTAGGGTTTTTTGGGGATATTTGATGTTTTTGTGTGACTGGATTTTTTAGGACATATTACGATTTTTAGGGTTTATTCAAGATCATTTTATGATTTTTAGGGATTTTTTCAGGATCATTTTATGATTTTTAGTGCTTTTTTTAGGACATTATATGATTTTTAGTGATTTTTTAAGGACATTATGTGATTTTTAGTGCTTTTTTCAAGACATTTTATGGTTTTTATAGATTTTTTCAAGACATTTGAATTTTTATGATTTTTTCAAGATCATATTTGAATTTTTAGGATTTTTTTAGGATCGTAAAAGCATATACAAGTGTTAGCTCCAATTCATTATTTGATAATTCCAATGGATAAAAAGTGCTTAGGGATATGCTTCCAGTTCAAATGCAAACTCATGCACTGCGTAGGTGATATTCCCCCAGACAAGATGCAAACTGTGTACAAAGGCCAATGATAGATTCTGTACATACTGGTGATGCTTTAAGTAAGATAACAATGGATATCAACCAGTTCATGAGCCATGGTGAAGGAGCCAAGGATGTCTTGCAAGATGATAGGTATGATCAGGGAATGACAAAGGGGGAAAAACTAGATGGAATCCTAATAGATGGAGGAGCAATAACTGATTACACATGGTGCCTATTTGCCAAGTTTTCACCATGGTACTTGCCCAAAGTGCCTATTTGTCAGGTTTTCACTTTTGGATAGAGTTTTTCTCTTGACTCAATTTTTTGTGTCAAGATGCCTGTTTGCTAGGTTTTCATCAAGGCATCCATTTTTTCATGACTTTTTTCACTTTTTTCTTTGTTTTTTCAGGACATTTTGCTATTTTTTTGATATTTTTTTAGGACTTTTAGATGGAATCAAGAATATTGATGATGAATACTGATAAGATATTTGGTGTTGCTTCTACTAGCTGATAATCTCGGGATCCATGACTGACCATAACTATGCAGGATTTGTGCCAAGTCTGTAGCTAAAATCAAACCACTGGAAAGACCTCGAGATATACCATCATGTACCGTATGTAAGACAGTGTCTGCCTCTTGTGAATCAAGGCATCTAAGGATAATTGGGTCAACAGATATGTCATGTGGGATGTCATTGATGATGAAATGCACAAAGGCTTATGGGATAAAGATTTGATCTTGGGTGCTGGGAAAATTAGGTAGCTGGATTTGGGGATAAACAACTGGATATAAAGGAGGGTTGGGAGGATTGAGACCAATGATCTTCCACATGAATGCTGATTGAAAGAGCTCCAAAAGACTTTGTTGCATGTTGAACACTGGAACACTGATATTCATGGCATCATATTTTTCATCTTGTATCCTTGGAAGCTGCTTAGCTTTTGATTTTTCATTGTCTAATGGCGCCTTTTAGTTTTCACCAAGACACCTATGCTTGTTATTTTTTTCTCTTTTTTCTTTGTAACTAGAAGGTGGTGTTGGCTCCCCAAAGTATGCCAATGTGTTCTCTTTAGAAAAAATTGTATTTTTATGATTTTCAATCATAATGCCTTCATAGATTTCAAAGTCTATTATAAGAGTGTCCTCATTGTCGAATCAATCAAAAATTGGTGGTCCACATTGGTCCCAATCCAATAGTTTAGGATAACTTGAGGGTATGTCATCATCAGTGTTGAATGGGCTTTGGTGAAAGGTATGGATATGTGCATTAGATTTTGTTTTATCATTGGGATTATGCTCATAAGCTAGAGGATTTTTGGTTTTAGTTGGGACATCCTTAGATGCCTTTTCATCATTCAAAACATCCATAGTCTTACACATAGGTACCGTAGTACTAGAAGGACCTATTTGTAATGGCTTAAATCCAAGCCCCAAACTAGGAGGTCATCTTTTTGTAGTGATAGGTTCAATGATTCCTTGTTTCTAAGATCCAAGACTACTATAGCCATCATAGCCTTATTTCTACATGATAGTAAACCCAAGTTTGTATTGGCTAGGAGATATCAAAGTGGGTTCTTGGTTTGCTTTTGCTTTCTCAATACATACAGATGTATCCTTATTGATAGAAGTGGCATTTTGTGTACCAATCTCAAAGTGTTGGTCTTGCAATAGTTGTGATTCACCATAAGATAGGGGAGAAACTGGTGACTCCCTAATATGGGATGCTTGAGACATAAGGTACTCTCCACACCCATTGTCTTCAATCTTCATCTTTTCCTTGGCCTTACTGAGGAGTATATCAGCATCCACATACTTAGAGGAATCATTGGGTTGTGCTTCATTATTTGTTAGGATTTGGTATGTAGTAACATCTCTTAGATTGGCACAAAATTGAAAAGGATCTGGATCGTCGGGGATGGTAACCTCCATGTTGTCATAGGAAAACTTCAAACATTTATGATATGTAGAAGGGACTGCTTTCATAGTATGAAGCCAAGGGCATCCCAATATCATGTTGCAGTTCATTTTGATATCTAGGACATGGAACAATGTGTCTTCAGTAGCTGGGCCAACTCTGGCAAGTAATGTGATGACACCTATAGAGAAGCATTCGCCATCATCATAGGCTTTGATTATGATCCTTTGAGAGGGATCCACATCATTTTCAGAATAACCCAAACCTTTGACCACTTTAAGTGTACAGATATTCAATCCTACTCCTCCATCTATTAAGACATGTCTGACTTTGGCATTATGGATGAAGACTTTGAGATGAAGGGGATCATTGTGGTTAGATTTGTCCTTAGGAATATCCTGAGGGGAAAAGGTGATATGCTATGAGGCGGATAGATTCCCAACCATGGCTTGGAATTGGGCAACATCCATGTTATGTGGGACTATTGACTCTTTAAGGGCTTGCTCCAAGATCTTCTAGTGTTGGGGAGATGCATGCAGTAGGTCCAAGATGGATATTTGTGCAGGGGTCTTGCCAAGCTATTCAACAAGGCTATAATCAAATGAAGTAGGAGCAGTAGGTCTACTAGAGGGTGTAGGTCTAGTAGAAGTATTAGATCTAGATGGGGCTCTAGGTAGGGTGATCTTGGTACGGTGTGTAGTGACAACATAGCGAGGGTCTTCAACCTTTAAAGTGAATGTGGATATGCGGGAATCTTACTCATTGAAATAGTTGACAGTGTAGTCATATCCCATGTGTGTATAATTCACATTAGCTTGTGAGTTTGAGTTTGAATTGGAAGGCTTATATTTGTCATGATTACCGAAAGGATCTTTTAAAATAGGATCAACAAGGTTTCCTTTTCCTCAATATTTTTCAAACCTTGGAGCCTCAAAGTGTTTTGGGAATGGAGGCATATATAGACTTTTATCAAATGGAGGCATATATAGACTTTTATCTAATGGATTAGGATGTAAGTCCCTTTCTATATATAGAGCCTGTTTCTTTTGGAATCCCAATGCCTTGACTTGTTTGAAAAGTTGTTTGAATTATTGTAATAGCTCTTTATTGGGATTTTGTGTGATAGTTTTTCCTTCAATTCTTTTGTGTCTATGAGTAGATCGTTTCTTGTGCCAAGAACTATGTCTACTCGTCTCTAAATTTTTTGTATCTGATGATTCTAGTGAAGTTTTTCTAGGTGGTGGAGGTATGTTGGTACCTCAAAGATAGAAGGGTCCCTATTATTGGGGTACTTGTTGTGGTATTTGATGTGGCACTTGTTAAAAGATTGGTTGCGATTGTTGTACCATGTGTTGTTTTTGTGCCATGTGTGGTAATTGCTATTGGCATACCTTTGTTGGTTGTATGTGAGACCATGTACATGCTTATTGTTGTAGAGGTCATTGTTGGGGTTGTTATGACACATGTTGTTGTTGCAATAAATGTTGTTGGTATGCAATTTCTTGCTCAATTCATCTTTGATATTCCAACTGTTGCTTGAGTTGCTCTTGTTGTTCAGTAAACATGGCTTGTTGTTGTTGGAATTGTTGTTGATGCATTCCATGGAAGTCAAGTGGGTTTATGTTGGACCGTGTATTAGGGATGTTGGATGTTTGCACCACTTGAGGTTGTTGTTGTTGTGGTTGATGTTGTTGTTGATATGTTGAATGTATGTTGCCAACATTAGGTCCTAGGACTATTGTCAGTTGATGTTTTTTGTGGGAGTTGACTAAGTCCTTTTGAATTGACCATCATGTTGGTATTGTTTCTTTGACATGTTTGTGTGTTAGAGGTTTCTCCTTGGGACATCATGTTGATTTGACAATGAGGTGCATTCCTTTTGGGAATAGGTGTAATGTCAATAAGACTTTTCCTTTGTATGTCAATAGGGTCTATTGTAGTTGATGTGTCACATGGTTTACTTGTGGGAGGCTCCATAATATTAGATGTCATGACACTTGGTAGAGTTAGGAGCAAAGGTGAACTTTGTTGATTCATCTCCAATGGAGGTATGTCTGGCATCCCTAGAGCACAAGTCCCTTTAGGTGTGTCTTGTCGTTGCATCATGTGACTAAAATCAAGTCTTAATGCCCTCTTGGGATATTTAGGGAGAGTCTTGTTTCCCTTCATTAGTTGTGGTTCATCAAATAAGGGATTAATTTTTATGTGTTCAAACATACTTTGGAGGATTTCAATTGTTGGTTCTTGATGGGACCGTATAGGTGCCATTATTGTGTTTGAAAACTCCAAAGGTTGTTTTCCCTTATCTAAGTCCAAATTGATCATGGGTTGTATGTTTTTAGTGGTCATGTTGGTTTCATGTTTGGACTTAGGTCCTTCCACATTTGGGTTGAATTTGATAATTTCTTGGGCTGCCAAAAGTTTAAAGTTCTTGCAAAAAAATTTGTCTTGACATGCCCTAGCCATTTCTTCATCAGTGATGCCATAATTAGTGTTGGAGTCATCACTGAGGTGTACAATACCTTTTTGTATGTTTGATGTGTTAGGGTGGAAGTTACGTGTGTTAGGTTGGCTGAAAATGACAAGAAAAGATAAAAGGACTAGTCAAGATCCATTATCCGTCAACACTAGGAGATACTCTAAGACTCATACTTTCTTCAGATTTTTGACTAAGTTCAAAGGTTTTGGGGTTCAAATTGATGGTTAGGAGACTAGGAATGGTGATTATTTTGATTGGATATGCAATATGGACAATTCTTATGATGCAAAATGGGATTTTGGGTGCAAGATGTGGTTTTGGGTCAAGTACAGAATGGGGAGGTACAAAAGCTCCTAGATGCAATTTTAGGGCTCTAAAGTGTAGTTTGGAGGCCTAAAATGGTCATGCAGGTGTCCAAGTGTGCCTTGATAGTGAAAAGTGCACTCTAATAGTACCAACTATGCCTATGATGTAGTTGGGGCCAGTTTAGGCATAGTTGGTAGTTTTTGGGCGTAGTTGCTAAGCTGGGTTGAATGTATGTTGATTCTAAAAGGTATGGTTACCAAATTGATATGCCAGGAAGCTAAGATGCTAGGGTTGATGTCATTATGGGTTGGGAGATGTATAATAGAGTTTATTACTAAAGGAATGATTTCTGAAGTGAAGGTAATGAAGAATAGGTGATGCAGAATGCAGATCTGGGCAAGCTAATGTAAGGGGAGCTAACTAGGTACCTAAGGACACTGTAAAAGCCTCAAAATGTTATTCGGAACCCCAAAATGGGTCCTTAGACCACCAAGTGCACTTAGAAAGTACCAAATATGTCCATGACATAGTTGGGGCCAGTTTGGGTGTAGTTGGTAGTTTCAAGACGCAATTGGTAAACTAGGCTGAAACTAAGGCAATTTTGGGTGTTATGTTTTCCAAATTGATATCACAAAGAGCTAAACAGTAGAGGAAAATGCTAAGACCAAAATGGAGGTTCAAAATGATAATTATGGTTAAATTGGGAAAGATGAGGGTTGGGTATGCCAAGATGCAAGATGGACAGTGCAACATGCAAGTTTTGAGATTAGAATCCAAAAACTAAGGGAGGTAAACTAAACCCAAATGGATGCAATATGAAAGATAATGAATACTAAATGAGGACTAAAAGGTGAAATATGAAGTCTATATGATGCAATTATAAGGCCTAGACTAAGGTAAATGTAAATGGATTTTATGCAAGAATGAAATCTACGTTTTGCCAAGCACATTTAGGATCACAAGTTGCCATGTTTTCTAAGGTTTGAATGTGTTGAACCAAAGTTTGCAAAGATATGAAAAAGGTTATATTTTTTTGACAATGTGTAATGTTTTGAAAAGGTTCAAGGTGTAAATTTGAATGTTGTTTATTATCTTGACTAATGTTTCACACACACGTAAGACACATTAAGACAAGAATAGATGTTGTTAAAAGTGAACAAGCACACCACAACCTAGGCTTTTAGAACCGTATCCACTAAATTCCTACTTGAACCAAAGTTTAGCCACACTTATCCAGAGTGGACAACCAAGGATCTTGGCACCACAAGCTCCCCCTTATAGCACACTCACTTCTCGGGGCTACCAAGATCCGCTTCCCAAGGGGCATGACTTCCCAAGGGACTATTGCCTCTACTAAGGACCGCGATAAAGTAGTATGTCTTCACAGGCATGGGTGACCCCTTGAGCCAATGGATAGAAAGGATTTTGGCCATGAAAACACAATTTTTAGTAAGGGCATTCCATTTGGCAAGTGAATGATAAACTTCCACAAAAGGTCTCCTAGACCCAAGAACCAATGTTTGACACACCATAAGGGTACTAGAGGAGAGCTATCACGCAACAATACTACCGACACAGCTTTCACTATAATCAAATTTTATATAGTGACTAGAACGTTGACTTGGCTTTTGGCCTATTACCCCTTTGAGGTCATCCCTTGGCATACCCAATATCGAGTATCTTGGTCCAAGGCAGGCCTCCTAAAGAAGTTACACAGATTTCTCTTACACCCAAGATCCATGAATGGTGAGGGGAGAGGATACGTCCAATGTAAATCATAGGGATTTAAACATTGTAGACACACCAGGAAGAAAAGAAAAAGTTCATTTTAAGCACCAAATGAAGTGTTATCTAATCTAGGAAATCCACACACATGGTTTTGACAAACACATAATGGTCTTCAACAACGTCCTGCAAAGCAAGCATTAGTAGTTTGTTATGATCATGTCTTCATCCCATGATTGCCACATGCTACAAGTATACCATTAGTAACACAAAATCATCTAATATATGTTCTAGAAGCAAATGGAAACCTTACACGTAGATTCTGATTGATGTGTGTATTTTTTGTGAACCAGGTGTGCTCTAACAGAGTAGATTGCACCCCAGAAGGCCAAAATGGCTCAAAAAACCCCCAAGTGCACCTAGACAGTGCTAACTATTTCCATGATGTAGTTGGGGCCCATTTGGGCATAGCTGGTAGTTTTAGGATGCAATTGGGAGGTCAAGTGCAAACTGTGGGGAAATGGTGTCTGAATAAGACCTAGAAACTACAAATTTTGAAACCTATATCCCCAAGTGTGCCCAAATAGTGTAGACTATGTCAATGATGTAGTTGGTAAGTTCTAGATTTAGTTGGGAAGTCAAAAATAATAGAAAGGGGGTTTGGTGACTTTTATGCTCCTAAAACTGCTCCTAGGGGTCCCAAGTGCGCCCTGACAGAGCAGAGTGCACCTTAGGACAGCAAGCTAACAAAATGCATGAAAAAAGAGCATACAAGTGTATTACTGGACCCCCTAATTAATCTAGCTATGATATGGAAGTGTAGATAGCCTTTATACCCTTCCAAGTGAGCTCCTTTCTTGCACCTACAAGCACAAAACAAGAAAACCCAAGTTAGATAAGCAATTTCACGTCAGGTTCACCAAATGTAGGACCTAGAAAATGGGCTAAATGCATAACATACTATGAGAAATCACAAGCTCAATCAACATATGTTAGCACCCACTAGTCTACCATGAAAGCCAAAATAATAAAGAAAGCAAACAAAGTTAAAACTCCCTCTTTCGTTTGTAGCTCCCATGTCCTTTCTTCTCCAAATGATGTAGCTCCAAAATTTCCTATAGTGCACACAAAGTTGAAGAAAAAGCCTAAGATAATGGCAATGCTATGAGAATACTAAAAGTTGTGATTTGAATCTGAGAGCAAGAGTGTAAAAGATGAGAAAAGCTAAGGACCGGAAATGAGAGAAAGAGTGCTCATTTTATAATCAACACTCAAGGTGAGAGCATTGGATTTTTCACCTTGGATATGCGATGTGGAAAGAGATTCCTTTGAGAATCCATGACGCATATGACAAAAGATGCCAAGTGTAGGATTCTATGATGCATGGAAGTCAAACTTGACTAAATGTGGAATAGAATCTATGACACGTCATAAGACACCTCAAGCCCACTTAAAGCCAAGAATCCATGACAAATAATCCAAATATGGACATGCGTAAGGGAATAAGAATATTGGATTATGTCATATCTTAGCCAAGTGTCAAAGGAGAATCCATGAGGTGGTGTACCCAAGTGTCATGATGATGTCAATATTCTATGGAATATTTGAATTAAAAATTCTTTATTCCACAAAATAGAAATTAGTAAAAAATGGAATTGATGGATGAAAATGTGACTTAGGAAATTAAGAATTTCCATGGTTTGCGAATGATGAACCAATTAATTAATAAAATTAATTAATTGAGGATGATAATTATGAAGAATACTTAGTAAGAAGAATAGGATTAAATTATGGTTTATTTAATCCTATAGAGGAAATTAGTAAATGATTGGTCAAAATTGATTAAATAAATGCAACAGTATCCTTTAATGAGAATGTGGTGATAATGGATATCAAATAAGATGATGAAAAGTAGACCAAAGCCATGGTCAGATTGATTGATTGAAATTGATAACATGCCAAGGACACATGACATGAATTGATTGATATGTAACATTTAATTGACATTGTAAATACTACAGGATTGAAATTGATTGAAAAGGTTTGATCATAATAACATCGATGGACATTGTCAATATTATTAAAATGGTTGATAATGCAATGATCTGACATTGAAAGCCTCAACAATGTCAAATATTGGATGACATGAATGATAGTTTGACCTAGCACTAAGAGCCACGACAATACTAACGTTAGATTGATAAGATTGATAGGTTGATAGGTTTCCAAGGCATTGAAAGCCACAATAATGCCTAGGATTGGATAGATGATGATTGATTTTTGATATTTGATATGATTTGGGATGATTATGACTAATTTCGGGTGATTTTGAGTTGATTTGAAATGGTTTTGATTTGATATGAAATGGTTTTGAGTTGATATTAAATGATTTTGAGTTGATTTTAAATGATGTGAAAGAGGATACAAATGATAACAGACACTATTGAGATATGATCAAGTTGGCCAAAAGATCAGAATTAGTTGAATGATAAAATGGGACAAATTAGTATGATGAAGTGATGAAACCATAGATGTGAACCATTTTTTAGCGTCTACAAGGCCATATGGGATGGGTTGTGTAGGATGGGTCATACAGAATAGGTTGTACAATTGGGGTTATACCAAATGGGTTGTGCAGGATGGGTCATACAGGATGGGTCATATGGGATGGGTAGTGCAAGATGGGTCATACAAGATGAGTTGTACAGTGTTACTATATTACAACCATCAACAAGAAGAAATCCAAATAATGAGAATTCAACACAGGTATACTCAATTAATATCACAAATAGATGGTGCTCTGACTTTCTAGATCTGAGTGAAGTGTTACTGGTGATGGAATAATGTGAGGGTTGAATCCCACTAAAACCATATAAACCAAATAGGAAAGGTCTTTCACTTCCAAAATGGAAAACAACAAAAAACTCCAACAACAATTTGTAGTACATAGAAAATAATCCAAAATTCATATCTACAACTACCTACAAGTTGTGCCTAAATACCCGTCAGGATAAACATTTTCGAGGGTGTAAAAAGATAGCCGATGGCAACACTTACCAATAGAAACTAAAATAAAAATAGGTCTGAGATATATTAAATCAATCGAAACCACAAATACAAATATTAACTTTGTCCCCATATTAATTAATTAAAGTAACTTTAAAAAGGTTCTTTTATTATAATATTTAAATTCTAGGACGAGTTAATTAATTAATTTAATTTAATTATTACATAAAAAATTGGGCACATTACAAATCCTCATTGGCCAAAGATTGCTTGTTCTAAAGCAATATGCAAATTCTAGGATCCCAAACCATGCGCGGATGTAGATTGTTATATCTGCTAAAAACTCCATGCTTCTTCAGATCACAAATTCAATTGAGATGAGTAAACTGCCATTTGGCCTCCGGTGTGCCACTCTGTTATAAAAAAATTTATATCCAAAAACACTAGGATCCCAAGGGTGCCAATCATTAAACACATTGATGTCCAGATCCATAATCTTCATGTAATCATCGATCTCCTCAGGAACTTCACAAAATATCTAGATTCTATTATTTTTATGAGGAAGCACTTCACACAAAAGAATTGTATTCATGCGCGACTTAGATAGAACTAAACGGTAAACTCCATATTCAGCCCACTATAGTTGCTCCTACAAGGAATTGTCCATAGCATCTCCAAGAAGTTGAACAACCATCGATGAAACCTTCTCATTTGGAGGGCCGCTAGTAGAACCCAAATTTTTATCAAGATGATCATTGGGTGTTGGTTTGACAATATTTGTGCCAGTATCTTCCTCCAGAATCCATTCCCTCATCTTTGATTCAGGTACCAAGTAGATTATGTCTTTGTGGTAAATGGCATCACCAACCACCTTGTATCTATCATCTTGCACTTGATCATCCAGTAGTTGGCACGCTGGAGATTCGACTAATAGATGTGCCCCCAATCAGATAGAAACTGAACCATAGTGTAATCCAAGTCAAAGCTCTCCATTATCCCAATAGGTTGGTTGAATCACCAGCTTTGATACCACAGTAAGATTTTGATTCCCTTCTGTCACAACCCTACATGAAACTATTAATTATTTTCCAAGAATGATTGTACGCTTATGTCTGATAGCAATGGAACTACTATATGGTGGCTACATGAAGCAATTAGGAAGGACTGTACAGAATTGATGAGGTTAGATGTATGAAACCAACTGATATGGTGCTAGAGGGTCATACAGTAGGCCAAGGTGGTCGTACAGTGAAGGTAAAGAAACCAAGTATGGAGCATATGGTAGAGATATGAAGGGTCATATAGTATATGTATGCAAGTCATAGTGTAAGTTATGTAGGTTGTATGAAAAGTTATGTAGGTCATATAGGATGGGTCGTACAGGATGGGTCATGCAGGATTGGTCATACGGGATGGGTAATGCAGGATGGGTCATACAGGATGGACCGTATAGTGTTACAACAATACAACCATGAACATGATGAAATCAAAATAATGAGAATTTAATATAGGTATATTCAATTAATATTCATAGATGGATGGTGCTCTGATTTTCTAGATCTGAGTGAAGTGTTAAGGGCAATGGAATAGGGCGAGGGTTGAATCCCACCAAAATCAGACAAAACAAATAGGAAAGTTGTAGTACATAGAAAATAATCCAAAATGCATACCTACGACTACCTACAAGTCATTCTTATATTCAAAACCCTACACAGAACTATCAATTATTCACCAGGAATGATTGTAAGCTTGTGTCTGATACTAATGGAACTATTGTACGGTAGCTATAGGAAGAAATTAGGAAGGACCATACATAATTGATGAGGTTAGATGTACGGTAAGGGAAACCAAATGTTGTGGTGCGAGAGGATTGTACGGTGAAGGTAAAGCAACTAAGTATGGAGCAATTGCAATGAAGCCATACAGTAGAGATATGAAGGGTTGTACAGTATATATATGCAAGTCATACAAAAATTTATGAAGGTCATACTATGATTTATGAAGCCCATACAGGATGGTCCATATGGGATGGGTCATTCAGGATGGGTCATGCAGGATGGGTTGTACAATTGGGGTTGTATCAGATGGGTCATGTAGGATGGTTCGTATAGGATGGGTCGTATAGGATGGGTAGTGCAGGATAGGCCATATAGGATGAGTTGTACAGTGTTACTACAATACAACCATGAATAAGAAGAAATCCAAATAATGAGAATTCAACATAGGTATATTCAATTAATATTCGCAGATAGATGGTGCTCTGATTTGCAAGATCCAAGAAAAGTGTTATAGGTGATAGAATAATGTGAGGGTTGAATCCCACTAAAACCAAAAAAACCAAATAGGGAAGGTCTTTCACTTCCAAAACGAAAAACAACAGAGAACTCCAACAAGAATTCATAGTACATAGAAAATAATCCAAAATGCATATCTACGACTACCTACAAGTCATGCTTAAATACCCATTAGGGAAAACCTTTCCAAAGGTGTAAAAAATAGCCAATGTGAACACTTATTAATGGAGACTAAAATAAAAATAGGTCTGAGATTTATTAAATCAATCGGAACCACAAATACAAATATTAATGTGGGCTCCATATTAATTAATTAAAGTAACTTTAAAAAGGTCCTTTTATTATAATATTTAAATTCTAGGACCAGTTAATTAATTAATTTAATTTGATTATTACATAAAATATTAGGCACATTATAAATCCTCGCCGGCCAAAGATTGATTGTCCTCAAGCAATACGCAAACTCCAAGATCCCAAACCATGTGAAGATGCAGATAGTTATATCTACTAAAAAATCCATGCTTCTTCAAGATCACAAATTAAATTGAGGTGAGTAAACTACCATTCAGCCTCTGGTGTGTCACTCTATTATAAGCATTGTTATATCCAAAACCATTAGGATCCCAAGGGCGCCAATCATTAAACACATTGATGTCCAAATCCATAATCTTCATGTAATCATCAATCTTCTCAAGAACTTCGCAACACATGTAGATTCTGTTATTTTTATGAGGAAGCACTTCACATAGAAAAATTGCAATCATGCACGACATAGGCACAAGTACTAAAGGGTAATCTCTATATTCAACCCACTATGGTTGCTCCTTCAAGGAATTGTCCATAGCATCTCTAAGAAGTTGAACAACCATCGATGAAACCTTCTCATTTTGAGGGCCACTGACAAAACCCATATTTTAATCAAGATGATCATTGGGTGTTGGTTTGACAATATTTGTGCCAGTATCTTCCTCTAGAATCCATTCCCTCATCCTTGATTCGAGTACCAAGTAGATTCTATCTTTGTGGTAAATGACATCACCAACCACCTTGTATCTGTCAACCTATACTTGATTATCCAATAGTTGACATGCAAAAGTATTCTTGGAGTATTTGACTAACAGATGTGCCCTCCAATTGGATGGAAACTGAGCCATAGTGTAATCCAAGTTAAAGCTCTCCATTCTCCCAACAGGCTGGTAGAATCACTAGCTCTGATACCACTGTAAGATTTCATGATTCCCTTCTATCACAACCCTATGTGAAACTATCAATTATTCACCAGGAATGATCATACGCTTGTGTCTAATAGCAATGGAACTATTGTACAGTGGCTATAGGAAGCAATTAGGAAGGATTGTATGGAATTGATGAGGTTAGATATATGGTAAGGGAAACCAAATGTAATGGTGCTAGAGGGTCGTATAGTAGGCCAAGATGGTCGTACGGTAAAGGTAAAGCAACCAAGTATGGAGCAATTGCAATGAAGCTATATGGTAGAGATATGAAGGGTCATATAGTATATGTATGCAAGTCATACAAGATGGACTGTACGAGACAAGTCATGCAGGATGGGTCATTCAGGATGGGTCATACGAAATGGGTTATAAGGGATGCATCGTGCAGGATGGGTCGTACAGGATGGGTTTTTCAATATTACTACAATACAACCATGAACATGATGAAATCCAAATAATGAGAATTAAACACAGGTATATTCAATTAATATTCACAAATAGATGGTGCTTTGATTTTTCAGATCTAAGTGAAGTGTTATAGGTGACAAAATAGGGTGAGGGTTGAATCCCACCAAAACTAAGCAAACCACATAGGGAAGGTCTTTCACGTTCAAAATAGCGAACAATAGAGAACTCCAATAGGAATTTGCAATACATAGAAAATAATCCAAAATGCATACCTATGACTACCTACAAACTGTGCTTAAATTCACAACCCTACATAGAACTATAAATTATTCACTATGAATGATCGTACGGTTGTGTCTGATAGCAATAGAACTACTGTATAATGGCTACAGGAAGCAATTAGGAAGGATCGTATGGAATTGATGAGTTTAGATGTACAGTAAGGGAAACCAAATGTCATGGTGTTGGAGGATTGTATGGTAGGCCAAGATCATTGTATGGTGAAGGTAAAGCAACCAAGTACGGAGAAATTGCAATGAAATCATATAGTAGAAGGGTCATACGATAAGTTATGCAGCCCACACAAGATGGGTCATATGGGATGGGTCATGTAGGATGGGTCGTACAAGATGGAACATACGATGGGGTTCATACAGGATGGGGCGTACAAGATGGGTTGTACAAGATGGGTCGTATAGGATGGGTTGTACAGGATGGGTCATACAAGATGGGCCGGATGGGTCGTACAATGTTACTATAATACAACCATGAACAAGATGAAACCCAAATAATGAGAATTGAACATAGGTATATTCTATTGATATTCATAGATAGATGGTGCTCTGATTTGCCAGATCCAAGCAAAATGTTACAAGCGACAAAATAGGGTGAGGGTTGAATCCCACCGAAACCAGAGAAACCAAATAGGGAAGGTCTTTCACTTCTGAAATGGCGAACAATAGAGAACTTCAAGAAGAATTTGTAGTACATATAAAATAATCCAAATTGCATAGCTACGACTACCTACAAGTCATGCTTAAATACCCATCAGCGAAAACTTTTCCAAGGGTGTACAAAGATAGCGACAACAACACTTACCAACGAAAACTAAAATAAAAATAGGTCCGAGATATATTAAATCAATTGGAACCACAAATACAAATATTAACATTAGCCTCATATTAATTAATTAAAGTAATTTATTAAAGGTCCTTTTATTATAATATTTAAATTCTTGAACCAGTTAATTAATTAATTTAATTCAATTATTACATAAAAGATTGGGTACATTACAAATCCTCATCGGCCAAAGATTTCTTGTCCTCAAGCAATATGCAAACTACAGGATCCCAAACCATGCATGGATGCAAATTGTTATATCTATTGAAAACTCCATTCTTCTTTAGGATCACAAATTCAATTGAGATGAGTAAATTGCCATTCGAGCTCTGGTGTGCCACTCTTTTATAAACGTTGTTATATCCAAAACCACCAGGATCCCAACTTTGCCAATCATTAAACACATTGATGTCCAAATCCATAATCTTCATGTAATCATCGATCTCCTCAAGAACTTCACAACACATGTAGATTCTATTATTTTTATGAGGAAGCACTTCACACAGAAACATTGCAGTCATGCACGACTTAGGCACAACTGAAGGGTAAACTCCATATTCAACCCACTGTGGTTGCTTCTACAAGGAATTTTCTATGGCATCTCTAGGAAGTTGAACAACCATCAATGAAACCTTGGGCCATTAACAAAACCCAAATTTTAATCAAGATGATCATTGGGTGTTGTTTTGACAAAATTTGTGTTGATATCTTCCTCTAGAATCCATTCCCTCATCTTCAATTTAGGTACCAAGTAGATTATGTCTTTGTGATAAATGACATCACCAACCACCTTGTATATGTCATCCTCCACTTAACCATCCAACAGTTGGCACACAAAAGTATTCTTGGAGTGTTTGACTAATAGATGTGCCCTCTATTCGGATGGAAACTGAGCCATGGTGTAATCCAACTCAAAGCTCTCTATTCTCCCAACAATTTGGTAGAATCACCAACTTTGATACCACGGTAAGATCTTGATTCCCTTCTATCACAACCTTCCATGGAACTATCAATTATTCACTAGGAATGATCATACACTTGTGTCTGATGGCAATGGAACTACTGTATGGTAGCTACTGGAAGCAATTAGGAAATGATGTTAGATGTATAGTAAGGGAAACCAAATGTCATGGTGCTAGAGGGTCGTACAATAGGACAAGATGGTTGTATAGTGAAGGTAAAGCAACCAATTATAGAGCAATTACAATGAATCTATATGGTAGAGATATGAAGGGTTGTACAATATATGTATGCAGGTAGTACAGTAAGTTATGAAGGTCATACAGTAACTTATGCAAGCCATATAGGATGGGACGTATAGGATGGGTCATACGGGATGGGTTCTACAAGATGGTCCGTATAGGATGGTTCATAGATTATTAATACAATACAACCACGAACATGATGAAATCCAAATAATGAGAATTGAACACAAGTATATTCAATTAATATTCTCAAATAAATGGTGCTCCAAATTTCCAGATCTGAGCAAAGTGTTACAGGCGACATAATAGGGTGAGGGTTGAATCCCGCTGAAATTGAACAAACCAAATAGGGAAGGTCTTTCACTTCTGAGATGGTGAACAATAGAGAACCCCAACAGGAATTCAAACCACATAGAAAATAATCCAAAATGCATACTTATGACTACCTACAAGTCATTTTTAAATTTACAACCCCACATAGAACTATCAATTATTTGCCAGGAATGATATTACATAGCAATAGAACTACTATATGGTGGCTACAAGAAGCAATTAGGAAAGACCATATGGAATTGATGAGGTTAGATGTATGGTAAGGGAAACCAAACATCATGGTGTTAGAGGATCGTACAGTAGGCCAAGATGGTCATACGATGAAGGTAAAGTAACCAAGTATGGATCAATGTCAATAAAGCCCTATAGTAGAGATATGAAGGGTTGTACAGTATATGTGTGCAGGTTGTACGATAAGTTATGCAGGTCATACAAGATGGGCCATACGAGATGGGTTGTATAGGATGGGTCGTACAAGATGGGTCATGTAGGATGGGTCTAGATCCTACTTTTCCAATCATTGAACACATTGATGTCCAGATCCATAATATTCATTTAATCATCGATATCCTAAGGAACTTGATAACACATGTAGATTCTATTATTTTTATGAGGAAGCACTTCACACGAAAACATTGCAATCATGCACGACTTAGGCACAACTGAAGGGTAAACTCCATATTCAACCCACTGTGGTTGCTTCTACAAGGAATTTTCCATGGCATCTCTAGGAAGTTGAACAACCATCGATGAAACCTTGGACCATTGACAGAACCCAAATTTTAATCAAGATGATAATTGGGTGTTGTTTTGACAATATTTGTGTTGATATCTTCCTCTAGAATCCATTCCCTCATCTTCAATTTAGGTACCAAGTAGATTATGTCTTTGTGATAAATGACATCACCAACCACCTTGTATATGTCATCCTACACTTAACCATCCAACAGTTGGCACGCAAAAGTATTCTTGGAGTGTTTGACTAATAGATGTGGCCTTTATTCGGATAGAAACTGAGCCATGGTGTAATCCAATTCAAAGCTCTCTATTCTCCCAACAATTTGGTAGAATCACCAGCTTTGATACCACGATAAGATCCTGATTCCCTTCTATCACAACCCTCCATGGAACTATCAATTATTCACTAGGAATGATCATACACTTGTGTCTGATGGCAATGGAACTATTGTATGATAGCTACTGGAAGCAATTAGGAAATGAGGTTAGATGTACAATAAGGGAAACCAAATATCATGGTTCTAGAGGGTCGTACAATAGGCCAAGATGGTTGTATAGTGAAGGTAAAGAAACCAAGTACAGAGAAATTACAATGAATCTATATGATAGAGATATGAAGGGTTGTACAATATATGTATGTAGGTAGTACAGTAAGTTATGAAGGTTGTATGATAACTTATGCAAGCTGTATAGGATGGGATGTAGAGGATGGGTCGTGCAGGATTGGTCATACGGGATGGGCTGTTCAGGATGGTCTGTACAAGATGGGTCGTACATTATTAATACAATACAACCATGAACATGATGAAATCCAAATAATGAGAATTGAACACAAGTATATTCAATTAATATTCACAAATAAATGGTGCTCCAAATTTCCAGATCTGAGCAAAGTGTTACAGGTGACATAATAGGGTGAGGGTTGAATCCTGCCAAAATTGAACAAACCAAATAGGGAAGGTCTTTCACTTCTAAAATCGTAAACAATAGAGAACTCCAATATGAATTCAAATCACGTAGAAAATAATCCAAAATGCATACTTATGACTACCTACAAGCCATTCTTAAATTTACAACCCTACATAGAACTATCAATTATTCGCTAGGAATGATATTACATAGCGATAGAACTACTGTATGGTGGCTACAAGAAGCAATTAGGAAGGACCATATGGAATTGATGAGGTTAGATGTACGGTAAGGGAAACCAAATGTCATGGTGTTAGAGGGTCGTATAGTAGGCCAAGATGGTCATACGATGAAGGTAAAGTAACCAAGTATGGAGCAATGTCAATAAAGCCCTACGATAGAGATATGAAGGGTTGTACAATATATGTGTGTAGGTTGTATGATATATGTAGGTCATACAAGATGGGCCATACGAGATGGGTCATACAAGATGGGTCGTGTAGGATGGGTCATACGAGATGGGTCATGCAGGATGGGTCGTATAGTGTTATTACAATACAATCATGAACAATACAGCCATGAACAAGATGAAATCCAAATTATGAGAATTGAACACAGGTATATTCAATTAATATTCACAGATAGATGGTGCTCCAATTTGCCAAATCCGAGCGAAGTGTTATAGGAGACAGAATAGGGTGAGGATTGAATCTCACCAAAATTGGACAAACCAAATAGGGAAGGTCTTTCACTTCTGAAATGGCGAACAATAGAGAACTCCAACATAGTACATAGAAAGTAATCGAAAATGTATACCTACAACTACCTACAAGCTGTGCTTAAATACCTGTCGGGGAAAACCTTTTCGAGGGTGTACATGATAGCCGACGGTAAAACTTACTAATAGAAACTAAACTAAAAATAGGTCTGAGATATATTAAATCAATCAGAACCACAAATACAAATATTAACTTGGGCCCCATATAAATTAATTAAAGTAACTAATTAGAGGTCCTTTTATTTTAATATTTTAAATTCTGGGACGAGTTAATTAATTAATTAAATTAAATCATTACATCAAAAATTGGGGACATTAAATTACTCTCCCCAAACATACATATCAAAATATATTTTCATGTGTTACTCTCCCCATTAACATCAATGACAAAGGTATCATTATGTCAATTCTCTAAGTATGAGCTGCAATAAACTGAATTGTCCAAAGACAAGGTTAAATACCAGTATCAAGATTCCTTCAAGACTTAGCTCAGACATGGATACTCTCCCATAGAAGAAATAGTGCTCTATTACCACTAGGTTGACGCAATTTCTGCATCACCTACTCAAAAGTAGGTTGGGGCATAACCCCAAGCATACCTCTCAAGTACTCAAATGTGTCCTTCGCCAAAGCTTTTGTAAATATATCTCTTATCTACTCCTTTATGCTAACATACTCCAATCTGATCTCTTCTCTACAACTTTTTCTCTCAATAAGTTATACTTAATAGATGTATGATTTCTCTTTGAATGTAATACTAGATTCTTTGACATACTCATTTTACTTGTGTTATCACAATGTATGATAACAAGCTCTGTAAACTCAATCCCAATTTCTTACATCATTTGCTTCATCCAAATAATCTAATTACAATTTTTTTCTACCACTACACACTCTACTTCTACCGTACTATGTGAAATACAATCTTGTTTCTTAGTCAGCCAAAAAACTAATCTTTCTCCCAAGAAATATGTTCCACCACTGGTGTTATTTCTATCATTTACACTTCCTATCTAATCTGCATTAGTGTATGCAAATAGAGTGAAATCATTTGATCTGTCATACCATAATCCATAACCAAGTGTGTTCTTCAAATATGTAAAAATTAATTTGTGTCTCTTTAGGATCTTCTTGAAATCTTGCCACAATTACAACTGCACTAGCTATATCAGGTCCAGTGTGTGTCAAATACTGCAATCCACCAATCATAGATCTATATTTTGTTTGCTCAATAGTAGGGGAATCATCTTTGCTAGACAATTTACATCTAGTTACCATAGGTGTTCCAACATGTTTACAACATTCCAAACCAAATCTCTTCAATAAATCTTAAAGATACTTATCTTGTGATATAGAAATACCATTTTTTTTGTACAATCTACAATCCTAGAAGTACTTCATCTCATCAATCATACTCATTTCAAATTATTTCTTCTAAAAATACCTTGCTTCATCATTTCTTTCAAATAGAATTTCATCCACAAATACTACAATAGTAATCATTTATCATATTTTCTTAGATAGAAGTTACTATCAGCATTACCTTTCACAGTTCCCAAATTCATCAACTATTTGTCCAATCTTGCATACCAAGCTCTAGTTGCTTGTTTTAGTCCATACAATGCCTTTTTCAATCTACAAACCATATCATCTTCATCTGTCAAAGGAAAACCATATCGTTCCTCAATGTATACCTCTTCTTCAAGTTCTCCATTTAGAAAAGCTAATTTGAGATCCATTTGATAAACTTTAAAGTTCTTGTTAGTTGCATAAGTCAAAAACATTCTTACTGCTTCTAATCTAGCAATAGGTGCAAACATTTCTTCAAAGTCAATTTTTTCTTGTTGAGAATAACCTTTACATACCAATCTTTCTTTGTTTCTTACAACTTCACCTTGTTCATTCATCTTGTGTCTAAATATCCATTTAGTTCCAACAACATTCTATCATTAGGTCTAGGAACCAATTCCCATGTTTTGTTCTCCTCAATCTACTCTAGTCCTTCTTTATTAGCTTTAATCCAATAATCATTTTGCAAGCGTCATCAACATTCTTAGGTTCAACTTGAGCAATCAAACATAGTTCTTCTTGTATCATATTTCTTGTCATAACTCCTTTGTCTTTTCTTCTAATGATTTGTCCAATGGGTGATTTTTTACCAAATTTATGTTAGGTGTCACTACTTTAACTCTGATCTATGCTCTAGGTTTAGAACTGGGTTCTTCTCTCTGTTCTTCCGTCCAAATTTTAGTTTTCAAATCACTTCTCAACATTCTCTCTATTAGGTATTGGATTAGCCACATCATCAAAATTATAATCAAGTATCCTTTCCTGAATTCTAAACTTTTCATCAACTCTCACATTAGCATTCTCAACAATAGACATTAGTTCTTTGGTTAAAACATCTATTTTTTTTTTTTTTTTTTAATGGAGGTTTAGACCTATGAGGAAACCTAATGAGCTACAAATCCTGCAAGCTACCAACCAGCAAAGGCCACCATGAAGATAATTTAGGAACCCGATATTGGCACACTTGTGTCTGAAACCTCTTTGGCTTAGAGCCAAGGACCAAGGGGCATCCACAACATCAAAATCACCCAAGACATGATCCCAACCTCATCCCTTATGATGTCGGAGCCTTGCACTCAACAAGACTTGATCCCTGGTGGGTTCTTTGTGAGCCATTCAACTTCACTAGTAGACCTAGGGCCCATTAACAACATCTATATCTTACTACCCTGCACTTTCTCATCCTGATGATGGATCATGTAGTGTGATCCGAAACGTTGATGAAATAAACAAACACAATCTAATCCAGAAAACTCAGTACTTTACAAATGGATTGTGGAAATCTGTTACTGTTAATCTATATGTTTTTCAATGAATATCCAAGGAACATACCTTCATCACTTCTTGAATTAAAATTTACAACATCATCATCTTTTTTAATGTAACATTTTCTTCCAAATATTCTAAAATATTTAATAGGTGTATGTCCAAACCAAAGTTCATAAGATATTTTACTAGTATCTTATTTGATTTGTCTGTGGAGCCTAATCAGACTCAGAGGTTTATTCGGCGTGGTTTTCTCCCCATATTATTTCTAAGGGGGTTTGGGGGTAGTGCCCCCAAGACAGGGTCAAGGGGCAGCACCCCTGCAGTGTCCTGAAGCAGCGTCCTAGGTGCCCTCCCTATCACAATACAGGGTGGGGTCAAGCCTAAAGCCAAAAATGACCTTATATTATAAAATGCATCAGCTACTATTTTTCCTATTGAATGACTTATTCTAACCCTAATTTAGTAAGCAACAAAAGCTTGTATAAAAGAGCCTTAGGGTTAGGGATTTCATAATGCAATAGTGATATTGTAGCTTCTTGTGGCCGTATTGAGTTATAAGGGATTGCGGATTGTAATCACTGGATAATAATAATATTGGACTTTATGTTGGTGGACATAGCCCAGGGATTGGGTGGACCACGTTAAATCTTCACTGTGTATACTAATATATTTATTCACAATGTATACTAATGTACTTTATTCATAGTGTATACTAATGTATTTACTGCTTCTCTCCAAAAGATTTATAATAGATTTTTTTCAAGCATCATTGCTCTTGCTACCTTTGTTACTATTTTGTTTCTCCTTGTTGTTATCCCATTCTGTTCAAGTGTCTTAAAGTTAAAAATTGTCTCTTTATACCATTATGTACACAAAAATTGTTAAAATCATTTGAAGTAAACTATCCTCTTCTATTAGATCTCAAACATCTAATCTTAAAACCAAATTCATTCTCAACTCTACTCTTGAATATCTTGAATTTCTCAAAATCTTTAGATTTTTCTCTAAGAAATTTGACCCACATTATTCTAGTGAAATCATCAACAAGAATCATTAAATATCTTTCACCGTAGAATGCTCTAGTCTTTGTAAGACCACTCAAATCTATGTGCACAATCTCCAAATTTGTTGTAGTAAATGTCTTCCTTAGAAATGACTTTTCTTCTATTTTTCCATTACACATTTCGTATATACCATCTTAATAGTTTTCACAATATTAGAAAATTCTTTAACTACAAATGTAGTGTCAACCTTCACAATGTTATCAAAGTCAATAAAACAAAATCTCTTATGCTATAACCAATTGTTATCCACCTTTGTAGCTAAACATGTCATCTTAGTAGGAATCAATTAAAATACATTACCTCTCATCCTTGTACCCATACTAATAAATGTGTCATTTTTGTCTTTGATAATGCAAGTCTTCCTTATAAATTGCAACGGATATCCCTTGTCAACTAGTTGTCCAACACTCAAAAGATTATGTTTCAATCCATCCACAATATAAACATCATCAATGGTAGTTTTTCCATCAAGTGTAATAAATCATTTCCTTTTATATGACAATTTGTATTATTTCCAACTCTAACTACTCCTAAAATCATAGCTTTTGAATTCAACAAATGCATTCATATCTTCAATCATGTGATGGGAACACCCACTATCTATAATCCAGTCAGATATTTCTTCTTTTCAACTTTTGATACTAACATTTTTCCTTCTATAACTTTTTTTCAAGGCTTTCTTCCTTAATAGCAACAAATCCCATTTCATTGTCACTTTCACTCAATATATCTTCTAGTTTAGCATTAAATTCTTCCTCGTCATAAAAAAGGCAATTTGTAGCCATTCTTGATATATAGGGCTTTCTAAACTTTCTTACTCTCTTAGGACATTTAGAAGAAGAATGGCTATATTCATTACAAGTCCATCACTTAAAGATTTTTGTACCTTTAGGCTCTCTCTTCATAAGTAGGGCAAGTCTTTTTTCAATCTTCTTGTCTTCATCCACTCTTGTTTGACTACTACTAGCAAAATCTCCACTTGTACTAGCACTCCTTGTTAACATAGGTTTGATACTCAGTGTACTTAAAGAAATTTCAATTCTAGGCAATTCTCCACTTTGTTTCATCCACATTTCTATTGACTATAATCTCCCAAGAAGAGTCTCTCTTGTAAAATCAGATGTACAAGGAATATCATGTTCAATCATTTGTGATGTATGTTTGTATGAAGGTCTCAAAGTCTTCAATTCTACATGCAACTTCATCTTCTGATTTCTCTCCACCACAAGTCTTAATTCCAGTAACAATCTCTGTTATTCTACCAAAGTAACTTTTTATAGATTAATCTTCCATCATCTTAGCATCTTGAAATAAGCATATCTATTTATGCAATCCAACCTTCTAAGCATGTTTATCACCTCAAATGTACTTTGCAAAGCTTTCCAAAATTCATGAGCAAGTCTTAAAGATTTTACCTGACTAAATTCAATTTCAGGAAGAGCTGATAATAATGCTTCTCTAGCAAGCATATTGTACATGAACTTGTCTTTCTGAGTTTCGTCGAAACCCTCAAGCTTGTTGTCTTCAATTACATCCTTTTTACTTGCAATAATCAATCAGTAACTTAGACCCATGCATAATAGATGTGTCTTCATCTTTTCCTTCCAACTATCATAGTTAACTCTATTAAACGTTGGACTTTCCTTCCTGAAATGTGTCATAGATCTTAAGTTGTTAAGAGTTTTCTTCAAGTACCTAATGCTCTTATACCAATTGTTAGAAAGAAAAGTCCACCAAGATAACTGAGGGGGTGAGGTTGAGTCACTTATGCAATTAATACAAATCACAATATCATTATCAATTCTAAAATATGTAGACAGTAGATGCAACAACCATAGAAAGATAGCCATACACAATAACACCAAATTTGTTAACTAGGGAATTCTTTGATCAAAGGGAAAACCCTGGTGGGGATGGTACCCACAAGATTATGTACTAATATAAATGTTCCTTGTGAAAGAATGGACCCTATTGGGATTCAATGAAATGCAATTAGTGCATATGAGTCCCTATTAGGAGATTCCAACCCTATTAGGAGTTGTAAGGAAGATAGATGGACCCACTGTCCAAACAGCTTCAATTTTATCCTCACTAAATAATACAAGTGCACATCAAAAAAAGTCCAACAACAACTTCTCTTACCAAATATAGTTCCTTTTTAAGCTTATTGTGCCTTAACTGCACCAATCTGTGCTCTAGTCCAAAAGATATTCACATTCAAGCTCGCACAATACACAATATCATATTATCTGTAGTGGATGCCTATCTACAAGGAAATGACCTTTCCTTTATACCAAGTCCTAGAATGAATTATTGAGTAGGTACCAAGATAATTGACACACATTAAGGTCTAACCCTTAAGGTCACGTACAATAACCCTTAAGGTCACTTACATGCATTGGTAAGTCACTCTACTTTTGTAGTGCTCTATTGCTCAATAATTCGGAAGTCTTATCTGCTCTCTACATGTTGAACATGAAAAACATTTTTCCTTTATACCATACTTAATAATAAATCCTTGAGTCAACTTCCCACTTAATTATAATATGTTAATTAAATGAATAACAATAGTCCACCAAGATAACTGAGGGGGGTGGGGGGGTTTGAATTAGTTATTCAACAATTAAAACATTTATCCTCTTTAAAAAAACTTAATCATTCAATCAAAGTAAACAGCAACCATAAAGATGCACATAAACAATTACACCAGATATGTTGACTAGGGAAACACTTGATCAAAGGGAAAACCCCAGTGGGAATGATGCCCACAAGATGATGTACTAATATAAATATTCCTTGTTAGAGGATGGACCCTATTAGGAGTCTATTACAATATTTAGTACAAAGAGCCCTTGTTAGGAGACTTTGAATTCCTATTAGGAGATTCCAACCCTGTTAAGAGTTGTGGAAGATAGTTAAACCCATTGTTCAAACAACTTCAAGATCATATCAATGAATCCACTGTCCAATTGACCTCGATACTATTCCATTCAGAATAATACATGTGAAACAAGCTTTTACTTCTTCCTCTATCTAGTACATCAAACTTTTTCTCCTTCAAACCATGCAATCAGATCTGAAACTGTGTACTCAGTAACAATAACCTTTAAGGTCACTTACATGCATTGGTAAGTCACTCTGCTTATGTAGCACTCTGCTACTCAATAATTCGCAAGTCTTATCTGCTCTCTATATGCTGAACATGAACAACATCTTTCCTTTATACCATGCTCAATAATAAATCCTTGAGTTGGCTTCCCACTTAATTATAATACGTTAATTAAATGAATAACAATAGTCCACGAAGATAACTAAGAGGGGGGGTGGGGGTGAATCATTTATTCAACAATTAAAACATTTATCCTCTTTAAACAAACTTAACCATTCAACCAAAGTAAATAGCAACCATAAAGATGCACATAAACAATTACATCAGATATGTTGACTAGGGAAACCCTTGATCAAAGGGAAAACCCCAGTGGGAATGATGCCCACAAGATGTTGTACTAATATAAATATTTCTTGTTAGAGGACAGACCCTGTTAGGAGTCTATTACAACATCTAGTACAAAGAGTCCCTGTTAGGAGATTCCAACCCTATTAGGAGTTGTGGAAGATAACTAAACCCACTATTCAAATAGCTTCATGATCAGATCAATGAACCCACTGTCCAATTGACCTCAATACTATTCCTTTCAGAATAATAAATGTGAAACGAGCTTTTACTTCTTCCTTTGTCCAGTACATCAAACTTTTCTCCTTTAGACCATGCAATCAGATTTGGAACTCTATACTCAGTAACAATAACCCTCGAGCCCACTTACACGCACTAGTAAGTCACTCTACTCCTGTAAGACTCTGTTGCTTAATAATTTGCAAGTCTTATCTGCTCTCTATATGTTGAACAAGGAAAACATCTTTCCTTTATAACATGCTCAATAATAAATCCTTGAGGCTGCTTCCCACTTAATTACAATACATTAATTAAATGAATAACAATAGCCCACCAAGATAACTAAGAGGGTGGGGGCGGGTGGAGGGGGGGTAGGGGAAGCAATTATTCAACAATTAAAACATTTATCCTCTTTAAACAAACTTAACCATTCAACCAAAGTAAACAACAACCATAAATATGCACATAAACAATTACACCAGATATGTTGACTAGGGAAACCCTTGATCAGAGGGAAAACCCCAGTGGGAATGATGCCCACAAGATGATGTACTAATATAAATATTCCTTGTTAGAGGATGGACCCTGTTAGGAGTCTATTACAACATTTAGTACAAAGAGTCCCTGTTAGGAGTCTATTACAACATTTAGTATAAAGAGTCCCCGTTAAGAGACTTTGAATCCCTATTAGGAGTTGTGGATGACAACAAAACCCACTGTTCAAATAGCTTCAGGATCAAATCAATGAACCCACTGTCCAATTGACCTCGGTACTATTCCTTTCAAAATAATAGATGTGAAACAAGCTTTTATTTCTTCCTCTGTCCAGTACGTCAAACTTCTTCTCCTTCAAACCATGCAATCAGATCTGGAACTCTGTACTCAGTAACAATAACCCTTAAGGTCACTTATAGGCATTGGTAAATCACTCTACTTCTGCAGCGCTCTATTGCTCAATAATTCGCAAGTCTTATCTGCTCTCTATATGTTGAACACGAAAAACATCTTTCCTTTATCCCATGCTCAATAATAAATCCTTGAGTTGGCTTCCCACTTAATTATAATACGTTAATTAAATGAATGCACATTTAATTAATGTTGTCGGCTCGCAGTTATAAACAAACTTTCACACATGCGACTTCTATACATGCACACTCTCTGATGTCATCAAAGGCCAGTATACTGTCTCTAGTTAACTGCGCAACCTTTCACTTCGTTTGTATGAACTGGAGCAATCACACAATAGGAATTGCTTTCCTAATACTTTGTTTTCATACGGTTCTCTGTAGATCAGTCATATCTTCCGTGAACTGTCAAATTAGGTTTTGTGCACTTATCCTTGTAACAAAGACATACTATAGTATGCGTTGGAAATTGTATGCGTTGGAAATTGCGCATTAACAAATAAGTAATATATTGTTCTTAATACAAAAATCATAGTTTGCTACTCTGTCAGTCTTTACAAACTTATTGCTATGTTATCATCAATGACAAACACAATCATGAATACATCATATCAATGTTCTACAACACTCCCCATAGCATTAGCATTCATGCTAACACAGTTCCTTTTAAGCTTATTGTGCCTTAACTGCACCAATCTCTGCTCTAGTCCATAAGATATTCATATTCAAGCTCGCACAATACACAATATCATATTATCTCTAGTGGATGCCTATCTACAAGGAAATGAGCTTTCCTTTATACCAAGTCCTAGAATGAATTATTGAGTTGGTCTTGATGCTTTCCCAATTTACAATAATAATATAGGACCAACTTAAGATATTACAGTTTACGTTACAATACAACATTGCAACTTTGTCCAATTACAAGTACTATGTCAGCTCACAAACTTCATAACTTCATACTTGCTAATAATCTGATTATGCGTGTTTAACAAAATCATCTTCATCATGTCTTCAACCTCTGTCTAAGTTCACTCAACTAGATTCCATCTTTGTTAGGAGATAAAATCCAAACATCAGTGCCCATTTTTCAGAAATGACGTTTGAAAGTTGTCTTCACCAAATCCTTTATATCTTTGTCCAGTCTTCATATTTCCATATGAACTCTTAGTTATAGCATCTAGACATACTCTAGAACATAATCCCACATGTGCACAAGATGATCTTCAATCCTCAAATTGTGTGAAGCCAAACTTTGTCTAAAGCTCTGCCAATCTTCATAGAATAATCAACATGTTGACATCAATGACAAACTCTATCATGAATGCAACACACAACTACTAAAACATATCTCCAACACTATTAACATACTCCCACATAAGAATACTATTAGCATTCATGCTAATAGAAAGTTGTCTTCAACATAGATGGAAGCTTGGACTGTTAGCTTCATTGGTCTACTTATATGCACATACCAACATCTAGTTAGGGAGTTATTTAATTGTTGAATTTGTTATCGTTTTCATTTGGTGTTGGTGTCAAAGTGGACCAAGTGCAAAATGTTTCTTTTTTAATCTTTTGTATTTGATGTTGTTGCATATGCTTTGATATTATTGCAAGGATTATCAAAGTTTTTTGGATATTTCAATTTGTGGTTTGTAGATTGATGTTTGATAGGTTATGTTGGAACTTGTGTTGAAGTTTGCATTGATGCAGCTAGAATTGAGAGTATTGTTACAGAAGGTGATGATATTAAATTTTTTCTTCTCAAAGACAAAGGGAAAAATTAGTAGACAATTTTCATCAATGTCAATCAAGATATAAAATTTAGTATGGATCGAATACAACAATCTAAAGAATTTTGAAAAAAAATTGTGTTTCATATATGTAAACATTATGCTTTTAAAATTTGGATAATATTGGCCGAGATTTTAATTCAAATGGAAAATGAAACGATGGAATACAAGAAGCAAGAATATCACTTTTGAAGTCGTTCTTTGTTGTGTAAAGTGTCAATTTGCATGGTCTCATTTGGGGCAATACTTGAAGTTCAGTTTGTGTTGAATAAGCCTATTCAAGTTTAATGTTATGTGTTTCTCAAAAAATTGACAAATGATAACTATTAGATTGATGATAATCCAAATTCATTTTTTTAGACTAGTTCTACTATTTTCTACATATTTGTTATAAGAGTGGTATTTGCTATGAATTGATTGATGTTTGTGGAAATTGCCAACTACCACCTATCCACACTTAAGCTAAAGATTCCTTGATTCTATCATTGTTTAAATATAGAAGATACAAGTATCATTGTATCCTTATCGATACAAGTTTGTAATAAAGATTTTGGTTGTGAAAGACATAGCTTGCAACTGCCCTAGGAACTTGAAACTAAACAAATATAATCTAACCCACCCAAATTTCTAGGGAAATTATATAACGATGCAAGGAATGTAACTAAATGTAGAGAAAAATATGCAACAAATAATAGATTCATTTTGATATGTGTGGAGAACAAAAAGAGGATTGTATGTTGTGAATACAATGAGTATTTGTTAAGAGTTCTATTTCAAATTAAAGAAGGCATTATTAACTGAGAATTATTAAGACAAAAATTGAGACCTAAAGATATGATATTGTCATAAAGCTTTAAGGTAATTATCATAGAGCTTTAAGGTGATATTTCCCTATATGAAGATTTGAAGGTTTAATATTATCATAAAGAAGAAAGTTAGTTTACATTACAATGTTGTGATTGGTAATTCATTCAAATCACGTATAACAAAGGCAATTTGCAATCTTAATTTGTTGATTATTCTGACAATACACTCTCAAGAAACTTAAATACACATCTCATCTCCACTGATATAACCTCATCAATTTATAGTTTAATTTGCATGATACTATTGAGACAATTGACACCATCCTATTTGAAGACGTTTTGCTTGCAAGTCTTTGTTGTTAAGTACATCATTTCACATAATATCTAAAGATGGTGTTCAAACTCTAAGAGTTTGTTAATATATTTCTATTGTTGTAAAGTATGGTGCTTATGAAGATGAAATTAGTGATAATTTGTAATTGTTACATTCCTAGAGTTGGTGCTTTAGAAATGTCGACTTGGTGTTGAGGTTATTGAATTGTGATTTGAAAAGGTTGTTGCTTTAACTAAGGATTTGGTGATTCCTTGGGGTAGATGCTTTCAAAATTTGTAGACACTTTAACTATGACATTAGATTAGAAGAATAAATCCTAGCAAGATGAATCACCATGGTTTTCCCATCTCAAGTTTTTGCATAAGTCTTGAGCATTGTCTCCATTGTGTGGTCGCATCTCTTTTTGGTTTTAGTTTCCATTCCTTTCATAAGGATCACCAAACAATAGAAAAATTGTGTTCTACAATAAATACAAAAGTAAAAAATACTTTCTCCACGACTGCTTAATCAAGAAAGATTGCTTAATATTTAAATGCTACAAACTACGCATTATTTTTAGTCTAAAATAAAATAAAATATTCGCAGTTAAAAAAAAAAATTGTGTTTAAAATAAATACATTAGTACAATTAAGAAGTGTTAATTAGAATTTAAATGCTACAAAATTTATTTTTTAATGTTATCTTAAATATTTAAACATATTTATATCATGTCCAATCTATTTTTATTAATTACAAATTAATAATACATTATTTTTCTATCTTAATTCCCTCTGAAATTATTATTTTAACTATTAAATTAATTAAAGAAATATCTTCCCTAAACTGTTTTTTATCAAATATTTTATTTCCCAAATAAAATTTAATTGTAAAAGAGAGGGTAAAATGAAAGAGGAAACAAAAGGTTTATTTAACTCTACAAGGAGCTAACATATTGTATCAGTCACCATAAAAAATATGGGCCCTGTTCACAATCCAACAAATTTCTTTAAAGAATTTTCCATCGCAAATGAACTTGCGACTCTCTATGGGCAAAAATACTAAATTGAAATTTCAAAGCAATTCTTATAGCAAGATTTCTCATATTTGTTAGTCAAAAGTGTACAGGAAACTGCAAAGCATTTGTGAAAATAACCTTGTAAACTTGTTCAGTGAAACTTTTGACATGTTGCTTTACTTTTTTGAATTGTAAGGGCATCTTTTGTGGGACATTCAATGTGCAATTAGCAATATTAAATTTTTGCAATCCATATTGTTAATCCAATTGCCTGATAGTTTTTGGCATCAACCTTTCATATTTATCAACATTTCATGTAGTGTGATCCAAAATGTTGATGTGAAAACTATCACAAATTAAATCCACAAACAATAATATCGAAGGTAATGCAATTTTAAAAATGTAGAAATAAATATAGAAAATCCATATAACCACAAATAAATATTGAAAATCCAATGCACCTTTGACACTGCAAAAAGACACGTTATTAAGCCCTCACTTTAATTGAAATTAGATGACTGGCCTTTTGACGCATCATTTATTTTTTATGAAACAAAATATTTAAAACGTCTTTTTGTTGAAATCTAATCAGAATACAAATGCTTATAGATGTATATCATTATCTGATCCTATGCTGCAGGATCTGCACAGATGAACTTGAAATTCCAGCAAGCTCAAACTGTTTCTGTGTCACATACGAGAATGAAAAGTCTTCAACTAAAGAAGGATTTATTTCTGTTTTGCTCGAGTCTAATCTCCCTCTGTTCAAAAGAAAAAATGTTAATAAGAGTTTTGTCAAGCATTAGATATAATATTCTTGCAAGTCTTTTGCCAAAAAATCAACAAATATTGCAATACTAATATAAATCATTCTCTCATGCAATTCATAAATAATATCTTCTAGACCTGCAGGATACGGCCAATAATATTAAGTTTTCTTTGCACTAATGATAAGAAAAAGAAAAGGAAATGCATCTGACTCTTTGTGTTGAGGACGCAATATATAAACTTACCTACACAACCTATGTCTGCCTGTTGAGTTTGAATATAAGTAAAAGCCAATTTCCAGTAAGTGATAGTTGCCAACTAGATTTAAAGAAGGTAAAGCAAGGAATTGCAAATTGATCTAATTGCACAAGAGCTGCAAGATGAGTGACAAAATAAATGAATCTCATCCATCTGTCGGACACTAACCATCTTTTTGATGCCCAATCCTTTTTAATTAGATCTTCTTGCTGGACCTGGCATCCATTATGTTATCATCACAAGCCAGCCCAAATCATAAGGGCCATCTCATTTGAAAGAGGCTTCTGTCACCCTTTGCAAGGTATCAATCCCATAATTTCAACTACCATTCTCCTAAATTACTTTGCTTAGTTTTCAATTTTATACAACTCAACAATAGCATGCCATTTTTTACCCCATCAGCAGGAACCGCTTTAGAGATATAGTTTCCTTATAGTATCTCGCTCCAAGTAAATGTCTGTTGTAGTTATTCATTTCATTCTATATAACCCAGCACACTTAAGCCAGTCTAAATGCATGTATCTCAAACTGAATAAGTTACCTGCTTGCCCAGTTCTCGATGACTTGGATGTGCTTCACAACTTGAAATCCAGCTTGCATTAAGACTGCTTATTCTTTTTGTAATTTTGTCGGTTTACTTGTTCTCATAAGATTGTAATGGTGTATGATGTCTGTAATGCGTCTAATTCAACAAGGCACCTCAACTGCTAGAAATGTATAAGATAAAATATCTTCATCAATTAAATAAATATTTGTCAATGAGAGATAAACTGCTCAAAAACAAAACTAAAACATTGATTAAAAGTACCGTATTTCAGATACATATTATAGGGAAAAAAATGCTAAATCCTTCCCTGTGAGATCAAGGGATAATGGTTAGGTCTCCACCACTCATGTTCAATTATGGTGAGGGATGGGGGTTCACAGGACCAGGAATGATGCTAGAACCTGATATTTACTTTGGCTGCAAGTTCAAATATCTTAGAGTTTATCTAGGAAGAAGTTTCATGCATTTCCACTTCATGCCAACCAGTATGCTAAACTGCTAAAACCTTATGAGGGAAGAAAGCTAAGCTTGCTGAAAAAAGAAAATTGAAGTTGTCAACATCGATAGACAGTATGGAAATCATAACATGCCTAAAGTTGGTGCACCTTTAGAAGTGCATAAAAAGACTTAGAAGTACATTGTAAAGCATATCCAAGTCTGCAAACTACGCTTTACTTGATGCAATCAGAAGATTTTAGTTTCATGTAGGTTGTCCACTATTACCTATAGTTGTTCCTTGTAGAAAGATTTTTGAGTCAATACCTTCAATTTGGTATTCTATAGACCTTATACTTGCTGATGTTTGGTAGCTTTAGTTGGATAAACAATGAGACTAAAGTGCAGAGATATATATCTATAATCATTTATTATTATATTAATTAGATAATAATGGATAGACATGTCTCATGAGGAGACATGTCTCTCCATGTCTCTTCCTTAATAAAAATAAGAGTGATATCGCTGCCATTGGAAAACATATACTTTAACAACAATGCAATTACATTTGCAACGATCCTCAGGTAAACCAACATGGTATCAGAGCAAGGCTGCAAATGTGAAAGAATAAGACTCATTGATAGAAAATATGACATACTTTCAGGGTCACATGGTGGTGGACCACATTCAAAGAATAATAACTTTAACAGTTGGCAATGCTAATGTTTAAATTAAAATTACCAGTATTCTACGGATATGGATCGAGAACGTTGGCTTTGTGTTACCGACACTGACAGATTTGTGACTATTCTTCGACAAACAATCTTATATTGGGCAGTTAACAACCCAGGGATTAAGCCAAATCGCATGCAGGTTTTAAACCAAATTGGAGTCAATTCAGGCAACATTGGTGGCATGCCAACATGTTGAGTAACCAAGTCGAGAGGACACACATTAACATGGTGACCAAGTCGAATTAAATTGGAACAAATGCATTTGATGGGAAAACATGAGGTTCTTGAAAATGCATAGGGCCTGAAACGGCACCCATAATCACTAGAAGGGGTTGGCACATGTATTTCATCAACAAGAATAAATTTTCCGGAAGTCTCTATCATGTTTACGACAGTGAGAATCGGGATGAAGTCCTCTAGAAACCTGTATGGCCAAAGCATAATACATGGAAGTCTCACACCGTCAAAGGTGGCAACGCAAATTTATTAACTATTCCCTTTATAACATTACAAATAATAACAAAGGTTACACAATGTTTGAAGAAATCGCATAATCTATAGGTGATCAAGACAAGTCATATTTCAAATGGATTGAAAGCACGGGCTTTGATTGATCAACTACGGGTCGTCAGACTTTGTGTCAAGGGAAGCAACGATACAAACCAATAACCGATTCCGTGTAATATGGGTACAATTATTAAGGTGCCTGCAATAAAGAAGTACGACTAAAGTAAGAAGAGTGGGCCCTAGCCAATACTCAAACAGTCAGCCCCACATACCCAACGAAGGTATGTAAGGATTTTTAAAATAATCTATTTGATAAGTGATGGATATATATATATATATATATATATATTAAGATTACATTATGGAATCTTTAAAATGGTGATTGATTTCTAACTATAAATTTGAAAGGATTATGTTATATAGATAAGAACTTTATTTGCCTTGATTGTTTCCTCTGAGTATGCTTTTGAAGGAAGAGGGAGATTGAGATTTTGAAGGAGCCTGAAATTTCATTATAGGCAACCTTGAAAGAGAGAGAGTAGATAGAGGACATGATTCAATCAACCTTCGGTGATCTCGGACATATTGAGTCAAAGGGAGTAAATCATGTTAAGATGGATTCTTCAGTGATCAATAAATTGTAGCTTCATACCTCATGACTATGGGATTTTAATGGGCCTACCCCCTGTGTACATCATGACGAAGTGATGACTTGCAAATGATTATCACTTTTATTTATAGAAGTTATTGAAAGGTGATGACCTTACGATAACTTAGTTTTCTATTATGATAGATATCTTACGATGTCTATGAAGATCATGATAGATTATACTTTTCATGGTGGATGTTTATATGGTAAGCATTATGAGAATGTGCGTGCACATACCTTATGAACATTTTGAGTACATGGTGAATGTTATGCATATTAATGTTCAGGAGGCCATTACACAGAGTACTTGGTAAATATCAAATGAGTTGACATTCAAGAGGCCATTACTCACAATTTTGGTGAATATCGTGCAACTCAACATTCGGGAGGCCATTGCTCAAAAAGTACATGGTGAATGTCAAATGTCAAATGAGTTGACATTCTGGAGGCCATTACTCCCAAAATATTTATATTACATTGAGGTAATATATGGTCATGTGTTTATCCTCCCTAGCTAAGAGGGAGTGTTGATGTTTGGTAGCTTCAGTTGGATAAACAATGAGACTAAAGTGCAGATATATATATATATATATATATATATATATATATATATATAAAAGAGATATTATATTATTAAATAATCATTTATTATTATATTAATAAGATAATAATGGATAGACATGTCTCATGAGGAGACATGTCTCTCCATGTCTCTTTCTTAATATAAATAAGAGTGATATCACTGCCATTGGAAAATATATACTTTAACAACAATGCAATTACATTTGCAGCGATCCTCAGGTAAACCAACAATACCCTTCACTTCCTAATACTTATTTGCAGACAGAAGAATTTGGTATCTTGAAATCATTTGTTCAAGATCTAGGTCATTGCAGATACTCCGAATGAGCTAATATTTGACTTAGATTAATGCTTATTGCAAAAATGTGTATCACACCATAAATTAACTATTTGACATTGCCAAATTAATGATGGGGTGAATAAATCGTTACATATGTTGAGAAGTAAAAAAAGAATACAACTAGTTAATTATATCACCTATTGCCAAATACAAGCTCATGCTTTTGGGAGATCAAATCGTTAGGAAGATTAGCATTATCACTCATTTCATGTATGACAAGTATGACAATACCTACCAGTTGCAACCCTATTGCCTTATCAAATGATTTGAGGCAAATAGGCCTATGTTTCACAGCCCACTAAAATGCACCATTCATGTTGTGCCAACTGCAATGCAATATTTGCAGTTGAAATGCTGCCACAACTCCTACCACCAATGGCTCTATATGTGTGAGTTTCTCTAGCTTTCTAACTCCATACCTATTCCCCAATTGTGGCTCACAAATACCTCTGCCACTACCATGCTTTGCATTCAATACAAGATGTTGCAACAAGAAAGCAATAGGGAAAATCGCTTACATGCTCAAAAACTCAATTCTTCAACAAAGGGGCAAGATGTTGTTAACAATGATGTTCCTTCCTCAGGCAATTCAACTCAAAAGGCTAGTAATGACAAAAAGTTCATAACTTAATGAAGTGTTAATCCCCCTCGTACGTCACATAACAATGTTGCAAAGAAGAAAGATGTCACCATTCCTTCCTCCAGCAATTCAACTCAAAAGGCTAGTGACGACAAAAGTCCATGACGAAGATAAGCATTAATCCCCCTCCTTTGTCAGATAACAATATTGCAAAATAGAAAGTCATTTAACAAAAGTGTTTATCCCCCTCCTGTTCACAAAACAATGACGTTGGTTCTAAATCAAAAAGTGTACTGTCAAATCCCATCAAGGATACAGTAACTGATAGTCCTGTCCTCCCATTGTTGAATCTCCACCTATAGTGTGTATCTGGGAACAATAAAACCCAGAAAACATCATCAAAGTATACTGATGTGAAATTTCATACACCAAATTATTCAAAACATATCAAATATGTGTCTGAAGGTATTCAAAACAATAGTCAAGTTGAACATTCACTTGTTGGTCAGCCATGTGATTGACGAGTGGGCATGTCAATCAAAATCAACTTGCACTAAAACCCAACAACTCCGAACATGTTGTCACAGGAGAAATCAAAATAATAACTCCAGTGATTGCTTTAATCTGCATCTTGTCTATCATGTGGTCAACACCCACATCATACAAAACAATGTTATGTCAGAGAATCACCTAACAAATCAAGCCATATTCATTTTGGATGGAAATCATTCTGAATGGCAAACTGAGGCTCACATTTTGTCAAAATCCTATACGACAGTCCCATATACCATTTTTGATGATAGCTCATCTACTCTTGATGCAAAAGTTGATATTGCTCTTGATGCAATTGTTGCTGATTCAATTAATAATAAGCTCAGCATTACAAATATTGTTGCATATTGGTATGGAAGCTCGTTGTGATTATCTACTCATGATGTAAATGTTATTAATTCAATCGATGATGAATTAAACATTGTAAATACTAATAACTGTCCTGTTGAGCAACAGCCTACCAAGAAAATTCGAGAGTTGCAATCAATTCCAACTTAATATAATTATGCTCTCAGTCTCTTTGGTGTTGACAGGAGCAATGACATTTTATGCCTATAATTTACCATTCTGATTAGGATATTGATTATGAAAAAGCTGAGACTGCCAAGTATGCAAATCAATACAGGTTATTTAAGACTGAATATTTGCTATGTTAAATCGATGTTGTTGTAGTTGTATTAAACAGAGATGATGAAAGCTCCTTATGAAGATTTACAAAGTCGATGTTTCTAAAAGAAACAATTGTGAACTAATGATAGAAATAGAAACTATGAAATAAACTAAAGACTAACTAAGATGACCATTAAAGAAACATTATAACATTTTAATAATATTATCTCTAGTTGAATATACTTTTGCCCTGAATTGTAAATTGACAACCCAAAAGGGCAGACTACAAACTCTTGTCAAATTGAAAAGCTGAAAATATGGCTTAATGGAGACTTGATGAAAACCCAAGTGGTCATCATTGATTTGAGCATCTCCCTGCAAGTATGTTGTTCTCTTTCTAAGAAGGCCTTTCCAGCAGCTCTCTGAGGGGTGAAAAACATATCCAAATCCTATGACCTTTTTGTTTAATTTTAATATCTTATTACCCATTCCTAAGTTTTCTTCCCTTTAATTGTTATGAGAATGGAGAAATATTTAATATGTTTTGAAGAATGAGAAAATACTTCAAAGTGCCTAACAGATGAGAAATTAATCCAATCTGAATGGCTTGTGACAAGACCAGGCCATGTTAAAGGCAATCCTTGAAGATCATGAGATAGGGGAAGCAAAGGACAAGTTGGATGTACTACAGAACAGCTCCTACTTTCTGCATTATGTTTTGAAACTGCTTTCATACTGTCAAGATGTTTTGAACTTGTGGCCTGCAGCCAAGCTAAGACTATTGATAGTCAGTTTGTTGGCTATAAGTCATAAGAGTCTGAAAACCTTTTCTAGCTATACTTTAATGAGATTTCAGTATATATATACTATGGGTTAGTATGCAAGAGTAATGTGGTATCTTTTTCTGGACAAAGTGAAATGAATCAAGACTGATGTTTGTGATATTGGATTAGTGTGATCGATTTCTATTGACTCACCTTGTGAACCAGAAGAAAGGCCCACTCTTGGGACACTCCGTGAGATGGTTGTTTTTTTATTAGTTCAAACTTGTATGTTGCGTGATTTATTGCATGCTGTGTGTACTAAGTTCCAAAGTGTGACTAGTTCATAATTTGATTTCCTTGTAGTTCTGAGAGCTTTGATAATCGGTTAATGTGGTTAATTTATTATACAAGCAATCATTTCATTGGTGCAATCAAATCACTATTGAATGCAATCGTTGTCTTTAGTATAAGACAGACAAATATTTCTGCAGTTCATTTACTGCTCTGTTCTTGTTGCACT
This sequence comes from Cupressus sempervirens, assembly GCA_028749045.1. Classification (NCBI taxonomy): domain Eukaryota; kingdom Viridiplantae; phylum Streptophyta; class Pinopsida; order Cupressales; family Cupressaceae; genus Cupressus; species Cupressus sempervirens. The sequence goes on along the minus strand of CM053784.1, from coordinate 775,512,813 downwards.
ATGAATATCACACTGAACTTCCTGTCGCAACAGAAAAAAAGTTGAATTAAGTCATTTTGGACTCTGGAGTGACGGACTGCATTCCGTCCCCACTTCAACTCACTTCTCTCAGCCCTTAGGTACACAGTCAGAACACTTTTTAAAAGCTATGATTACCAGATTTAGATCTATAAACGAACTGAGGAAACCAATACAAGATCTCTAGAAGGCTAATTTCAAGATATTTATAAAAATAACTTTGAACCACAATTTTGTCCCAACATTTTAGCATTGTTGCCTGGGAAACATGTTAAAGCCCTGAAATTGTAATGAGTTAAGCTAGGACGAATGCGCCAAGGCGGATGTCTGTGCAATTGTCAACCTTGCCTAGGTGATTAACCTTCGTTTGCACTATTATAGATCCTATAGGTGCATGAACCACAATAGAGATAGTTGAGGTAGATTTGTGAAAAAGGATGTATCAAGTAGCTCGAAACAGAAAATTCAAAAATAGAAAAAAGACCAACATCAAGAAAAGAACATTGAGCCTGATTTGGAAAAGTGTGTTAAAGAACCTACTCTAGTCAAGTCTCCATCTAGTACATCCCATTTAGTGCCTATGTTTCCCCAAGAGACTTCCACTACTATTACTCCAGAATTTGCTAAGCAATTTGCAGAATCATTTGCAGTATGTAGTGGTAAAATTATTGAAAACTCGTTTTCAATTGTTTGGACTCCTTGGGCATTTGAGAATATCGTGGGTGACAATGGAGGCAACAATAGAAACAGCCACGACAATAACGGTCATTAATGTGATCATTCATTAGCACATAATAATCCTATCACTTTTAAATTTCATGTTGCTCACCCCAAACAAGATGCCCAATGAAAAGCATTCCACACTTGCCTTACCTACTTTTCAAGGACTTCTTAATGGGTATTTTATGACCACGCCAACATAGAATAAAATACCAAGGTACCTTATCCTCTCTTGAGCGAAATCCCATGTATAATAAGGTTGTGAAAGATCATACAAGAGACTCCAAGGTTCTTTTCTGTCATTTCTTGACATGTGGATAAGCTCAATGGTCATTGTGATATGTTGGTAACAATGAGACACTTGCATTTGAATTGTTCTTCACCTCTCTGCAATGTTGGCTGGAACTTCATCCGATATTGCAATCTTGTGTGCTGCTTCTTTGAACGACACAACTGAAATTTACTGAAGGTAAAAAGGGGAAAGGATGAAAGAAATCTAGTCTATTCCTAATGACAATGACATCAAAGGATAGTGCTCCAATGAACGAATTCCAAGCTAACCAAGTTCTGATTTGCCACGATCAACTATAATTCTGCATGAAATGGTTCAATCTTCTAAGGGTAATACAGAGATTTTTCATATCATAATGTACACTGTCATAAGAAAAAAAATGCACATTTAATGATCAATGTTAAGCATCCATATCTTACATTGCAACTTATAATCAATAAGATGCAAAAAGCATGAGCCATGAAAATTCATCAAACACCATTACATTCTCCATTGAAATCAAAGCACTTTATCTAACAATTGAGAAATTGGAAGAACACTATGCAACATGTTGAAATGAACACGAACATACTATATCTTCCATGAAATCAAATTTTTATTTCTCCATGTCTTACAACCTCTTCTCCTTCTCCTATCCTGCTTCTACTCTAAGAAGAAAGAACTCTTTACTTCTAATGAGCTAACTATGAGCTATCTATCTATCTATCCATTACAAATGAGAAGGCGTGGCCTTTTATAGAGCTCCCACAAGTGGATGGCCAAGATTGACTTGAGATCAAGGACCATGATTACAAGATGGAACCCTACTTAGGGTTTTGCTAAGAATAGCTTATGTCTCATAAAGTAGTTCATCCACATGGACCAATGAGAACAAAGGTCACTCACGAGAGCAGATCAAATCAACCATTTATGAGACAAGATTCTCAATGGGCATTAAATGCCCTTCCACCCAAAATTGCCTATGCATGATTCCATTCTCTAAATGTAACGAATCTAAATGTATCAACTTGAATACCTTTGACTGGTCAATATAGATGATTGGGCACCTTGTCAGCATGCCGGTTGCCATATAAAATTGGTAACTCATCATGGGCAATATTTTTTGACTACATTTTCTAACCAAGGTCCTAACTTTGATTAACTCTTTTGAAACTCTCTCCTTGACCATTTTCTTGCTTCTATTCTTTATTAACTCTTCACAAACTCTCTCCTTGATCATTTTCTTCCTTCCATGTACTTGCTTGGAAATTCAGCTTCTCGAAATGGATTGGACTCCCTTGTCAACGATTTTTTCATTCTATAATTTCTCACAGGTAATTGTCTGACTATGGTCTTGGATTTCAAAAGGAAATTCAAAATGTTACACTCTTCTTTCTACATTTATACTTGATTTTATATCTTTGAGGACTTGAACCTTGAATGCCTTAAATTGGATTGTTTGCAAATGGAGTTTTGGAATCTGAATGCCTTGAACAAGATTTCTCATGTGTTTGTATGCTTCTTTAGATTGGATGTAATGTCCCCTCTTTAGTTCGACATGACATTGATCATGGATTTTGCCTATTCCAGACTCTCGTAGGCAAATGGTGTGGAGAGAGAGTCAATTCTGCGGATCAAATGGTCATATCTTGCTCTTGAAGAAGTGTTAAGAGGTTATATTTTATTATTATGTGTTATTGGGGCCTACATGTTATAATTTTAAGTTGAGTTGCACTTTTTATTTTATAAAATTACTTTATTATAAAAAGTGCATTATAATGAGATTTTATAAAGGATGTTTCTAGAAGTTCTAGAAAAAGTGCATTATAATGAGATTTTATAAAGGATGTTTCTAGAAGTTCTAGAAAAAGTGCATTATAATGAGATTTTATAAAGGATGTTTCTAGAAGTTCTAGCAACTTCTTAGAAAAGTGAATAAATAGAGGGCTGGGCCTCTCATTTTGGACATGCTTGGATTTGAGATTTCTTCTACTTCTTCCATTGTGGAGCAAATTTGTAGTCTTTTGGGGTCTACAAATTATTATTTGATCTTTGAGAACGAATCACTCCCTTGGATTGGCGACTTTGAGGGTGTGAAAGATCACCTGAATTGTTGCATTTGAGGAGTTGGTAATTCAGCCATCTCATTTGGACTTCATTGAGATTTAGTTATAAGGGTTTACTTTGGTTGGAATAAGGGATTCAGTTGTGCCCTAGCATTTGTGGATTGATTAACAGGGTTTGAAGACACAGTTGTGCATTATTTTCAGACTGCCAGTCCAGGGTTTGGACCCACATTTTTGCTCATAACTCCTAATTGGTTTGACGGATGAATCTCATATTTTAGGGGGTTATTCAGCAACCCTAGGCGCCCAGATTTATTGCTTTTGGAGTGACAAAAAACGCTGCAATATTTTTATCTAGCAGCCGTACCAGGCCGTACTTGTACGGCCCTGTCAGTTGGGCAGCAACAGCAATTTTGTGAGTCGGTTTGGGGCAAATTGTGAAGTCTTCGTGTGGCATTAATTCAGCATTCATATCCGGCAAAATTGGAGCTATTCCTGGTGCACAAACTGAAGTTTTGATTGCCAAAATATTGCATGTTATGGATTAGAACAGTCAGCACTGTCATTGCATAAATAGTTATTTCCAATCATTAATAACTGTTGTAAAAGTTTCGTCATTTGCATTCCAAATCTGAACTGGGTTATTGTTCATGTCATAACATTGCATTGTCAAGAGCTTGATGTATTAGAAGTGCATAGTTGTGACAGTCTCTCATTGTAATCAGTTCTATTTGCTGTCATAAAATCAAAATTGCATTGGACTTCATATTTGAGTTTCATATTGTCATCTATCTCTTAGATTGGTAGTGTTATAATCTGAAATTGTTGTTCATACATTATTGGCATCATATATTGAGGTTTCGTTGTACAACAATTAGTAATATTGCAGCCTTATTCGGTTACATGCCAACTGTTTGACAAAATTCCTAAGTCCAGTTTGAGGGTTTCAGTGGCCTTTATAGTAAGGGTCATTACACTGGATTTCTTCATCCTAGATTTTTCTTACATTGATGTCTTTCATCCTCTAACTTGTCAAGATGACCTATATCATCAAAATATCTCCTTAGGAACATTAATTTTACGTTCTTTCGCCACTTCTCTTCCACGGGCACATTTGAGATCTAGAGAAGGAGCTCCCATACTCAGCCAAATTTCATCCATTCCTTTCAATTTCTTCCTTGAGCTTAAATGAGATAGGGAGGAGGTTTTGCCATTTTGTAAATTTCCTTGAATGTGTAGGATTTGCACTTCTAGATGCACTTGAGGCATGGAGATAAATTTTGCTTACTTGGAAGGATTCCTTTCAACCAACAAATTCCCTCCCTTGAGCATGAATCGAGCATGTGGAAGGATTTCTTCAGTTTTTGTTAAAATCCTTGGCAACTAGGGATTAGCACTCATGGACGCACTTTTTGCCATGGTGAGGGATTGTTTAGATGAGAAAATTCCTTTACTTAGGACAAATAGTGCTCATGGGCACTCATGGGCCTTGGAGCGGGGAAACTTTCACACTTATCCATTTTTTGCATTCACCATGTTTTTCTACTTGTGTGTACACATCTTGAGGAGGTTTAAGGATTTTCCCATCACTTAACTTTTTTTGTATTTTTCATTGCTCTCTCTAGCTTGGGTGCAAATTAGACATGGAAGAGGAATTTTCCAACTTTGAATATTCCCTTGACCATAGGATTCCCCTCTCTTGGGTGCTAATGAGGCAGGGAAAGGGATTTTTGGAAATTTGTTTAAAAAGTCTTTGACAATGTCGAATCTCCTTCCTTGGGAACCTAATTTAAGGTTAAAGATCTTCTCCTAACTTGCTGAAGTTTAGATGATCTTCACGCCCCTTCTTCTAGATGCTTCTTCAAAAGGATCAAGGTATTCCACAGTTGCATGGAGACAGGGGCACTTAGGGAGATGGGTACCAATAGTGGCACAGATATTTTTTTTAAATAGGAGGCGGGGAGTACTTAGAAATTTTATTAAAATAATTTATTAACTTATGGAAAATTTAAAAATATAATAAAATTGAGTTTCAAAACAAGAACAATGCTAAAGTTTACTCTCATATATTAAGTTTGAAGATTAAGTACACAAATTGAAATGACATACAACCATTATATCAAAGTTTCAAGTTGATTAGTGATTGCATATTGAAATAAGCTTGATAAACAGCAATGTGATAGGCAAGCAAAAAACTGAAACAGAAAACAGAAACCTTAATCAAGGTCTTTACCTATGATTCTCTCCAATAAGTGCCCCATTGAGTGCCTGGCAAACAATAGAATACCACCCATTGATTACATATTGAAATAAGTGCAGGGCACCTAAACAAATGACCAATAATGACCAATCTGTAGTTGCAATGACGTAATAAGGCCAATTGAACCGATTGATTGTTTGTAAGGTCAGGTCCTTGATGGTCAAATATGGTCAAAGACCATCCTAGGCATGTAATAAGGAGTCTAATGTTGTCTTAGGCTTAAATAGGTCATTTGCAACTTGTTGGGATGGTTTCTAATCGAGTTTGCATAAGGAAGATTCAAAGTATTGATGAAATTTGGAGAAATAAGAAGGTTGTTGCTGGTTCATTGTGTTGTTAGACAGTAATTTCCTGAGTTCTGCTTAAATTCTTATTGTATATTGATTTGGAGTGGAGATTCATTACCATGAAGGTTTAGGCCCACGAATTAACTCTCTAATGCACTTGGTCTGACATAGATTGGTGAAAAAACAAGCGAGATCTAATCAGATTTGTAAAACCATTCTGAAACCCTCACAAACCCTAAGGTTTTGGACAAAAATGGAGATATCCTAACATTCTACTGCGGAAATTGGCCAATTCTTTGTGGATTGTTACATTTTAATGTGTACATTAAGATGTGCCACATTGCAGAGTCAGGCAAGTAATCTTTGATTTTTAAGGCAATGCCCTAGGCTTGACATACGGATGTGACAAGCCAAAAAAGCATGCACTTAGTGTTCCAGAAGAGGAAATTAGATTGGTGGGTGTGAAGCAAGAGTTGTTTGTGACCCTTCAAGCATATACAGACATGCTCCAATAGTTAAATTCATTGACAAAGTAGACTGGTGAAGGAATTCAATAAGTAGGTCTGAGAAACACAAATTAGGACTGAATTGGGGGTATTCTGGTTGACCGTGTCAACATTGGAACCCAGATACAAATCTGTGACATTTTAAAGATGAGTCACACGAGTATCCAAATCTGTCATTAGTTTGTACTTCAGAAAGCTTCAGAATTGTGATAGATTAGGACAATTAGGAGAGCTAATATTATCAGGTCTCCTAATAGGGCAGTTTTGTGAATATTTATCGAGGGGGCTTGGGTCCATGTCAAAGGTTCAGAATGGTTGCAAAGGGTTATTAGAAGCATGGTAGACATCCACCATAGTTCTATGGTAAGTTTGTTGGGAAGATCCTGAAAGCTAAGGGCTAGATCACAAGAGAACCTTTATGAAAGGTCAAGGCTTGGTGAGAGTTTCGAACTCTGAAAGATTAATCAGTTTCTCAAGTTTTGGGTCCCTGGGAGGTGAAAACTGGACACTAATAAGGAAGGACAAGGCCTCTTGACAGTTTGGGGGACTGTGGACCACAGGATGGTGCCTCTTGAAGTGGTTAAGAAAGAAGAGATTTTGGAAAGAAACAAAAGGTAACCTAGGCCCTCTGCATCACACACTCGAATGAAGAACAAAGTAGTATGTTTCAGATATTTGTGAATTTGATCATAAAGGAGTGCTAACAGACAAGGGAACCCCAATAGTCAGGCCGCCTATACATTGGAAAGTTATCATATTGAAAAGCATCATTTTTGGTAGAGACCATTTTTGTAGAAATTTCGTACGGGGAATGAAGGACTTTGAGTTTTATCTAAGCAGTGAAGGAAACAACTTCAAACTTGTGTGGGAAATTATTTTTTCCTTCTCATTTTTCTGATGTTTAAATCTACTGTTCAGAACTGAATTCTCGGCACAGGTACCGATACGAGAACCAAAAACATGGGTATGGGCATTTTGTTTGCCCTTGTTTGGATGTGTGTGTGTGGGGAGAGAGAGAGAGGGAGAGAGAGGGGGGGGAGAGAGAGATTACGATAATAGAAAAGCTTCTATGATTAGTTTATGGTTATCTGTTTGTAGTCTATTGTAAATATTAGAATGTTTCTCATATTAGTGAGTTGTAGTTATCTATTAACTTTCTGTAGCTTTGTTTTAGCTAGAGTAGAATATTTCTATTTTTTGCGATCGTTTCCTAAGGAAACATCGATTTATTCTTTTGTATATAATATATATAGACCTCTCAGTCTCTGTTAATAACAAGCAAGGTATCAAAGCCAATACTTCAAAAAAAATTGAAAAAAATATATAATTTCTTGCAAAATTATTTGATAAAAAAATTTCGACACTATTTCTGAGATTTTCTCTACAACCCGTCTAGGGTTTCCATTTTTTTTTTTGAGAAATTCATCTATTCAAACTTGAGTTTCAGCTAGGTTTTTTTGGAGATAGGGTTTGCAAAATCACGTTTTTTTCCCTCTCTACAAGTAACTTTTTTGTGCAAAGATCTGGTCATTTCCTACCTGAAATCACCATTTTTCTGCATTTTTTTGCCTCCATTGTTGCTGACTAGGGTTTTCTTTAAAACCTTAATTTTTGGGCACAATTCTTTTTTTTGATTATAGATTCTTGGTGGGTTTTTTGAGAGCTCGCCTAGGTTATCATCCAATTTTTCTAAGTGCCTCAACTTTTGTGCCTCGATTTTTTTACCAATGGTTCCAGAAACTGACAACATATTCTTTCTAGGTGTTTTTAGCTCTCTTCTAGGTACCTTTTCAAATTTTCTAGGTCTTCTATCTGTTTACCTCGAAGAGTGTGCCTTCACATATTTTCACGCTTATTAATTGAAAAACGTGCTATCACATCATTCACTAATATTCTACTCGAAAGCAACTCAAAATTCAATGGTCAAAATTATGGCACTTGGAAGCAGGGGATAATAGCAATTTTAAAATATCGGAATACTGATCAGATTGTTCTGGGTGGTATACCACATCCGACTGCCCCTGGTACTAATCGGGATACATGGAATTTGAATAATCGGGAGGCAGTGATGCTTCTCAAATTATTCGTAGCTGATGATCAGCTCTCTCAAATTCCATCCGGCAAGACAGTTACCGAGATATGGGCACATCTCAAAAATCTTCATGAGACTTCTGACAAAAGAAGAGCTTTCTTCTTGAAGAACACTCTATTTTCTATTATGATGGATGAGCAAACATTGCTCCAGGTTCAGCTAATAGGATTCAAGAAATTCGTGATCAGTTGCTTGCTATTGGTCGCAAGATGGAGGAAGAGGACATTGTGGTTATCACTCTCTGGAGTTTACCAAAGTCCTACGAGCATTTTATCGAAACTCAAAAAATCACGTCTTCTGGTGTTGATCTAAAGTTCACCGATCTTTGCACACTTCTGCTTTAATAAGATAGGTGGAAACAACGATTCGGTAGTAGTTCCACCTCTACCTCCTTAGAGCAAGCCTTTGCTACTAAATCCTTTCAGAAGAATAAAGGAAAGTCTCAACAATCTTCTTGACAGAGATCCTCTACTCTAGATTCAGAAGCAATGCAACTATTGCCACAAGTTTGGTCACGTGAAGGTTGTATGTCGGAAATGCTTAGCTGCCCAATCTAAGCAATCAAGTTCGCAACACAAAGCAAACAAGGCAAAGCACACTAAGAAGACAGAATTTGTCATTTATGCCTTCATGGCTAAAAGACTTGCAGATCATGTGAAGTCATCTACCTGGTACATTGTTTTAGGTGCCTCTCGTCATTTCACCCACTGCAAAGACTGGTCCATTGACTACCAACCTTATTCAGATTATGTTATTTTTGGTGGCGGAGAAGAGTACACTGTTGTCGACAAAGGCAACTTTCAGAGTCAGTCTAATGGGAGGAATCTCATTTTCCTCGATGTGTACTACGTTCCAGTGATGGAACTAAATCTACTCTTAGTCAGTCAATTGCTGAGACATTCTCCACAATTGGATTTCACCTTCAATTCATATCAGTGCATCATCACTGATAGGGCGACTCAGTCTATTGTTGCAGTGGGTCTTGAGGACCATGGTCTTTTTCGACTTACTAATTATGGTGATTCTCGAGACTTAGCAATGGCTGCTCGACAGTCTGTTAGCATACTTTGGCATCAACAATATGGGCACTTAAATGTGCATCATCTCTCAACTTGCTTAGGAAGAGCTTGTCCTCAGTTTGCCAGAGATTCAAACTTAAAAACTTGGAGTTTGTGATGCATGACAGGCTAGGAAGCAACATCACACACCTTTCACCAATGGCAATTCATGGCAAGCCTCTCGGGTACTTCAGCTTGTTCATGATGATATCTGCGACCCTATGACCAGTCTTTTTGCTCTTGGGTCCACGTATTTTTTGTTGTTTTTTGATGATTTCAGTAAAAAAATGTGGATGTATTTTATTAAAAAGAAATCAAATATATTTTTTGTATTCAAAAGTTTAAATCTTTAGTTGAAAAAGAGTTTGGGAAATCTATTATTAGTCTTAGATCAAATAATGGAAAGAATTTTGTTCTAATGAATTCTCTAGCTTCTTGGATACTCAAGGCATCAAACGCCAGTTAACCACACCCCACACACCACAACAGAACAATATAGTTGCACGTCAAAACAAAACAATAATCGATATAGCTCGATCCATGCTCAAACACAAACATGTTCCAAGCAGTTCTGGGCAAAAGCAATTAATATTGCAATTTATCTTTTGAACCGGCCACCCACAGTGGCAGTCAAAGGTAAAACTCTGGAAGAAGCTTAGTCAGGTCGCAAGCCCAAAATCAGTCACCTAAAGGTTTTTGGCTCCCTTGCTTTTGTTTGGGTCCCTAATGTGTCACGCACCAAGTTGGATGCCAAAAGTCAAAAACTCATGCTTGTTGGATACAGTAGTCTTCACAAAGCTTATCACTTGATTGACACTAGGACATCTCGTCTCCTATATAGTCATGATGTAGTCTTTGATGAGCAACGAGGACCATTTATGCTTGTTTCTCCTCTTCCTAATCCAACAGACTAGTCTATGAAGACTCATGATTTCAAAGTTAGGCTTCCATTAGGTCAACCTGAGGGGAGGGCTCCAGTAGCTCCTACAACTCCAATTATACCAATGATCCCTGTACAGACACCTCCAGCTTCTTCTGCAGGAACACCTCGATATGTATGTGCTTCACCTGAGTTTGATCTAGATTTTTCAAATGAGGAACCTAATCATAGAATATCTTCTAATATATATTGGTCATTCTCCTCTCTGTCCTAAGTGGTGGGCTAAGACACTTGCTGATCTTCGTGATGACGAGCTCATTGATGGGAAAACTGCTTAGAAAAAGAGCAAACCTATAGAGTCTATAAACTTTGCTCTCATGGCCAACATTCAAAGTGTGTTTGAACCTCAAACATATTCTGAGGCTAAAGGAATTCCAGAGTAGAAACAAGCCTACTAAAAAATAACACTTGGGTTCTTTCTAATCTTCCAACAGGGAAGAAACCAATTGGCTGCAAATGTAATCAAATACAAATCTGATGGTACTTTGCATAAGTACAAATCTTGTGTAGTTGCGAAGGGTTTTTCTCAACATTAGGGAGTTGATTATGAAGAGACCTTTGCTCCTATTGCAAAGATGGGCACAATCAAATTAGTCATAGCCATGGCAACACGGTTTGGCTGGAAAGTCCATCAGATGGACATCAAGAGTGCTTTCCTAAATGATGATCTCCACTAAGAGGTTTGCATGACACAACCTCCTGGTTTCAAGGTTGTCAATAAAGAACATCAAGTTCTCATATTAGTGAAAGCTCTTTATGGCTTGAAGCAAGCCCCTCGGACATGGTACATGAAAATTGATAAGTACCTCAGTGATCAAGGCTTCCAGAGGAGTTCTTTAGACTCAAATTTGTACATCAAGACTACTGACAGTGACATCATCCTTCTAGTTATTTATGTGGATGATTTTGATTATCACTGACAATTCAGTATCTTTGATTTAGGGAATCAAACGGATTATGTCAGTCTTTTGATAAGACTGGTCTTGGGCTCATGCATTATTGCCTAGGTGTTGAGGTTTGCCAACAATCTTCTAGTATATTCATCTCTCAGTCCAAATATGTCAGGGCTCTATTAGACAAATTCTATATACAGGATTGCAAGCTTGCATCTACACCCATGGAGAAAGGTGTCAAGTTATCAGCAAAGTCTGATTCTCCTCCCGTTGATGATACTATCTACAAGCAACTAGTAGGCAGCCTCATCTATCACTCTGCTACTAGGCATGATATTAGCTTCGCAGTCAACTACATCTCACACTTAATGACAGCTCCCAAGGTTGATCATTGGATGGTAGCAAAGCGTGTGCTTTGTTATGTGAAGGGCACTTCAAATTATGGAGTTCTTTACTCTCGAAGTTCTAATCCTAGACTCACTGGGTTCACAGATTCAGATTGGGCAGGGTCTATTGACGATATAAAGTCATCTTTTGGATATGTGTTCAGTTTGGGATTAGGTGCTGTCACATGGGCCAGTAAGAGGCAGCATGCAATTTCTCTCTCCTTCACAGAGGCCGAATATAAAGGGACAATCAAGGCAAGTTGTGAAGCTGTCTGGCTTCGTCGGATGCTTGGGGATATGCAGATGTCACTAGCAGAACCGACCACTTTGTTTGTTGATAACGAAGGTGTTATCAAGTTAGCACGAAATCTAGTCTTCCATGAACGAACCAAGCATGTGGATGTTCATTGTCACTACATACAAGATCTATGTGAAGATGAGACAATAGACCTACAATATGTTCCTACCACATATCAAACTGCAAACATTGTAACCAAGTCTCTGGGTCCTAATAAGTTTGTCAAATTCATAGTATAGCTTAGTGTTGTGGATAGATTAACCATTAAGGGAGGGTATTACAATAATTGAAAAGCTTCTATTATTAGTTAATGGTTATCTATTTGTAATCTATTGTAAATATTAGAATGTTTCTAATATTAGTTAGTTGCAGTTATCTGTTAGCTTTCTTTTAGATAGAATAGAATATTTCTATGCTTTGAGATCATTTCATAAGGAAATATCACTTTATTCTTTTGTATATATAGACCTCTCGGTCTCTGTTAATAACAAGCAAGTATTTTACCAATTACTTCTGTAGAGAGAGAGAGAGAGAGAGAGAGAGAGAGAGAGAGATATTTTTAAAGAAATATATAGAGTTGTAAAATTAAATACATTTACAAGTATGAATACTTCATCATTGATCAATACCAAAAGCCAAAATTGTAGTGATAAAGATTTTTAAATAGCACTAGGCAATTAATAGTTAATATTTAATATTTATCTTTCTCAATTTGCCTATTCAATAGTGATAACTTTAGTTGTCTAAGTTCTTAATTCTGATTCCATTCCCAGACCCCCTCAATGTAATCAAATTTCTTAAAATAACAAGATATGCCACTAACTATAGGCTTGGGACTGGAGACCTAATGGGTTTGAAAGGCAGCAATGATAAGCTGCACAAGGCGTTAGATGTGAGAAAAAAAAATTATAGAAGGGGTGTGGAGAAGCATTTTGTTTCCCTGTGGGGTGGAGGTGGGAGTTTGGGAACTATGCCCCCCAAAAAAATGAGAAAATGAGAGAAGAGAATGAAGAGAGCAAAATGATCTTTGTATTGGGTGAAATGATGCTTTTAGTGGCATTTAAGATTTTCAGATGCAAAAAATAAGTCAAAAGAGTTACAATCCTCTTTTTTGTTACATTTTGGCACTCAGTGTTAAAAGTTTGTAGCTGAGATAGAGATCTTTATCTCTGATTTTATGAGGGAAATATGTTTGTTATGACCGTTATAGTCATCTTCAGCTGAAAGGGATATTTGTGAATATATTTATGTTAATATTATGCAAAAAGATATGTCATACATCATGTGAAGAGGCATGCATATGGAAATGTGAAGTATTAAATATGTGAAAATATGAAGGGTCTTATTTCTAAGACTCAAAGAGACCTTCGTGTGAAAGATGAAGAGTCTTATTGGATCTATTTATGTGATTGCTTGGTATATTGTAAATCAATCAAGTGAAAGCCTTGTACTATGAACATTTCTTGATCAATAAAAGGAATATTTTGCTGGTGTAGCTGGGTTTTTTTCCCTTCAAGTGGAAGGGCTTTCCCAGGATAAATGTATTGAGTCTTTTGTGTTTTGTTTATGCTCTTTTATTGTTGTTTATCTCTATTTCTGGGCTAAAAACTTAAAATGGTATCAGAGCCAGGTTAGATAAAAACAATAATAGAATTCTGTTTTAGTTTGTGCATCCATTCCAGATTTTCTACTTTTGTAGACAATCTATAATCGTTGAAGTTCATTGATGTTATGTCCACTTCAATCTAAGTGATGTTCTCTCGATTAAAATAATCTTGGACATATATATATATATATATATATATATATATATCTGTGTGTGTGTATGTATGGTTGTGCTAAAAATTTACTTTGATATTCTGGAGTCTTCAGTTCAAGATTATTGTTGGTCATTGGTTCATAATTTATTTATTTTGAGATTTGATGTTTCTTTTTTCTTTTTATGCCTGTATCCTTATATTATCAGCGACCAGTTTAATGGTCTTCAATGTCATGAAGGTATTTCTGTTGCACTTGCTTCCTATCTCCTGCGCTCATGTAGGACAATTATTCTATGTGACAATATAATTAAATTTTGCATCCGAAGAGCCCCATATCATTGCCAAACCTATTGAACACTTCAATCTTCTAATACATGAACCGTGACAATTCTGAAAAGCATGCAAAGTCTTATGAAGATATCTGAGCTGGCAGCTAGGTTTTACGAAAGATTAATTCCTCCAACGCGGACTTCATGTGAAATAGAAGAGGATGCCGTAAATTCTCCAGACTGTCTCAAGACAATAATTGCTGTTGCAAAATAGAGATAGCTTAATCATCCACTTGACATCGGTTACAAGATAACTTGAGTGAATAAGGCTTGAACAAAGGAAAAAAAATCTTCAACATGATGAAAGCCATTTGATTTCCTCACGCTTGAATGCCTGACTAATATTTCTGACAGAATCCAACCATTTATAACTATGGTCTTCTAGATAAGCTCCTGTCACCTGATGCTGAATCAACAGGAACAATGTAGCATAGAAGAAGATAGAGACAAAGTCCAAGCTAGAGAGATCAAAGATTTGATCATCGAAGGATTGATGAGCAATAGGAACACCGGTCGCAGTCACGAGAATACGATTCCTGCAGGACTCTTTTTGTATGTTAAATTGAGCGAGAATATATTTCAATGTTATTCCCGATATACTCCAAAAAAAAATTAAAATGAACACAATAATAATATCTGTATCAGTCCCGATGTCTTCCAATAACAAAAGTGAAGTAATCACTTACACACACGGAAGCTTCCTGAAAGAATACCAATCATTTCATGCATGAGACATCAAAGAAAAGTAACGTCAATGCAAAAAGGATACACTACACATAAAGTTCTCTGTCTGAATGAAACGACAACATTAGGGTCACTGATGTTCAATCGTTCTATTCCTGGTGGCAGATCCTAAATCTGAAATGATCCTCTGCATCCTCCATTTTTTACTTAATTATATCACCGTAATACCGTGTTAGAAAAAAACTTTTATGATTACCCTGTAAAAAAAAAGGTTTCAAAGAACAGCCTTTGAGAAGAAGGCAAATCTTTCTTGTAACACAAAAAATTTGAATGTCAACAAAAGACTCTTCATAAAGCAGGAAGACTCTTCATGTCGTCTCCACGTTTTGATGTATCATGTGAGGTGTCAGTTCTGAATCAAAATAAGTGGAGGATCAGGGTGAGTCTGTTGAATCTGCCAGAGTTATCATTGTCAAACCGAATCCGGAGAGATGCCTTGAAGAAGTAGATATTGATGGATAGTCTAGATCAGGATTAAATTTTGCCCTTGTGGTAGGTGGAAAATGCCTTATGAATGCACTAGATTCAGAGTTACAGGAAAACAATGCTTAAACTAAGCATGTCATGCAAATCTGTTGTTTGTTGTTGAGTATCTCCCTTGCAAAAAGCACAGTACAGATGACCAATCTTATTAAGGTTGGTGTTCGAAAATTACTCTTGCCATTGGTGATGGTGCCAATAATGTGAGTACGATTCAAGCTGCACGCAGGTACACATGCAGTTATAGCAAGTGTTTTTACCATTGCTCAGTTTCTATTTCTTTCAGATTTACTTCGTGTGCATAGTCGATGGTCCTACATTAGGTTTTCCAAGGTTGTTGCATAAGTATCTTACCTTCACATTGTCACAGTTTTGCTTCTCATTTCATACTAGTTTCTCTGGTCAGCGGTTTTATAATGATTAGTATCAGTCCTTGTATAATGTTATTTTTACCACTCTCCCGGTCATTGTTTTTGGAATTATTTTTGAGAAGGTTGTAAGTGCTTCTTTATCTAAAAGGTTCCAGTGGAGAGTTTTCTAGTCGATTATATTATCTTGATTTGCTGTGATGGCAAGTGTCAAGGGGCAGAACTCATCAGGAGAAGTGCTTGGACTCTAGGATGTGGGCTCGGTGGCCTTTATCTGTGGGCAATAAAAGGAAAAGGATGCCAAAATTAGAAATTGGGATTTTTCTTTAATTACTGTGAATGAGAGCATCAAGCACTCCCTTTGTTATGGTTGTCATAGCAATCTGAGTTCATGAGTTTGAGAACTCATGATCGACAGCTGAGCACTCATTTCTTCTATGTGTATATTTGTGTGCATGTTGAGATTAGACCACGAAGAGATAACTATTT
The DNA here is from genome assembly GCA_028749045.1 of Cupressus sempervirens. Classification (NCBI taxonomy): domain Eukaryota; kingdom Viridiplantae; phylum Streptophyta; class Pinopsida; order Cupressales; family Cupressaceae; genus Cupressus; species Cupressus sempervirens. Next base: position 775,496,848 of record CM053784.1, on the reverse strand, counting down.
ATGACTATATCTCTTGAATATTGATTTTTAAATAGTGATAGCTTTTAGCATTGATAGTTATGAGTTATTTATATCTCTCATGGTGGCAGGATGCAATGGGATTGTGAGAGATTATGCAACGTTGTTTGCAGTATTGATACTAAACTGGTGGCACATTATTAAAAGGGGAAGATCATATTTAGAAAGAGAGAGACTATTTGGCTTCAGAGGGAAATTACATGGCAGAGGGAGATGTCCAACCCTTTGCAAGTTTATGCAATACTCGACCATCTTATTGTGGAGATTAAAGTTGTCCCTGCTGAGAGGGAGTCTCTGTTATGAGAAAATCTTAGTTATTAATGCATTCTTCTCTGGGAGAAGTTTGAGGTGGAAGCCCCCATTCCACCCTCTACGAGTAAGTAATATGGACCACCCTCTGCGAGTAAGCATGGTGGACGTGCATTCTTCTCTAGGAGAAGTCTGAGGTGAAAGCCCTCGTTCCACCCTCTGCAAGTAGGCATGGTGGAAATGTGTCCTTCTCTGGGAGAAGTTTTGAGAAATAAGCCTATGTCCTACCCTCTACGAGTAGGCATGGTGAAAGTCATGTGTGTGACTCCATTCTATGTGCTTATTAAGTAACTATGGTGGATTATGTTATGCTGAGATAACATATGTTATGTGAACTTATCATCTTTGGTTGCAGCTATGTGTCATTGCTTGACTAAAGATCTCTCTCTTGCTAAGAGGGAGTATTGAAGTTTGTCGCTGCGATAGAGATCTTTATCTTTGATTTTATGAGATAGAAATATGTTTGTTATGACCGTTATGGTCATTTTCAGCTGAAAGGGATATTTGTGATTACATTTATGTTAATATTATGCAAAAAGACATGGGTCATATGTCATAGGAAGACACGTGTATGGAAATGTGAAGTAATGAATACCTAGAAATATGAAGAGTCTTATTTTTGGCACTCAAATAGACCTTCGTGTGAAAGATGAAGAGTCTTATGCAATCTATATAGGTAATTCCTTGGTATATTGTAAATCAATCAAGTGAAAGCCTTGTACTATGAACATTTCTTGATCAATAAAAGGGATATTTTCTTGGTGTGGTTGGGTTTTTCCCTTCAAGTGGAAGGGTTTTCCCACGATAAATGTATTGAGTTTTTTGTGTTTTGTCTATGCTCTTTTATTGCTCTTTATCTCAATTTCTAGGCTGAAAACTTAACACTCAGCACCTTTGGGTACCTATACACGTAGGGTACATGTTGATTTCCGAGATTGTTGCAAATGTACTAGGCACTGTCTTAATGTCTGGTATGTGTTTTCCAAATGGCAGTGTCCTTTTGTATTTATATGAGGAATAAACCAGGAGACGAGAATGAGACATGTCTAATCATCAATATAATATAATTAATATATCGGCAAACTTAATTATAGCTGTGTATATATACGTGTGTGTGTGTGTAATTATATTAATTTCTCTTTGATCTCATAGGTTTATCCTCCTAAGCTAGCAAAACATCAACACTCCCTTTTAGCTAAGGAGGATAAACACAGGACACGTATTACACCATTGGTAATATTAGGTATGGAAAATTTTAAAGATATCTTTGATCAAAAGATATTCACCATTTTGATATTGATATCAAGAGTGTTGGCCTTCAGAATATCAACCTATGATATTCGCCAAAACTCTGAGTAATAGTCTCCAGAATATCAATACTTGATATTCACCATGTACTCAATAAGGCAATGGTCTCTAGAATATTAGAATAACAATATATGATATTCACCAAATACTCTTTGAGTAATGGCCTCCAGAATGTTGAGATGCAAGATATTCACCAAGTATTGTGAGTAATGGTCTCCTAAACATCAAGTTGCATTACATTTACCATGTACTCAAAAAAATGTTTATAAGGTATGTGCACACGCATTCTCATAATGCGTACCATATATATATTCATTGTGCAAAGTATAATTTATCATGATCCACATAGACATCGTAAGATATCCATCATAATAGAAATTTAAGTTAATGTAAGATCATCATCTTTCAATAACCTCTACAAATACAAGTGTTATCATTTGGAAGTTGTCACTTCTTCATGATGTAAACAGGGGGTAGGCCCATTAAATCACGCAATCGCACGTATGATACCAAAAGTTTACATGAAGTCAAAACTCCCTTTGACTATGATATGATCAAGATCTTCAAAAATCAACTGAACATATCCTCTATCTGCTCCTTACGATGGATGTGTCAGATTCCCTCTGAACATCAATCTTCTGAGCTCCTTTATCTTTGAAGAAGTGTCAGACTTCCTCTGAATCTGATATCAATCTCTCTTTTTCATGCAATAACATTCTTGAAGGAAAAGATCAAGTCATAGCGCTCTTATAGTATGTATAAAAATAAAAGAGACTAATCACTAATATAATACTCAAGCATAATTATTTTGCATAATAAGATCATTTCAATATAATATAGATCTAATTTCAATATTTACTTCTGCTTATCACATGTCCTTAGTGCTTATGACTTGGACACCTCTTATTTGTGATTTAAATGCAAATATCCTCTCATCCTATCTCAAAGGGGGTTGTTGTTTATGAGTACTCGACTCCCGATGATGAGTAAGATATTTGAATCAAATATTTCCTGATAATCCAGTCGCCGAAGACGGTATGCCTTGTTGTGTTATCTTTGCAATCATTGTAATTTGACCATACCATTACTCCATCGATGTTCACCTTACTTGAATCCAAGCTTGCCTAGGATGGGTGCAAAATGCCTTAAGGGCGTACCTAGTCACTTAAATTCAACGCTCTTATTACTTTAGTGTGCGAATCAATTAATTGCTATGTTTAAATTCATGTGATCCTGGCATTAAATCATATCCACCTATTAAATCATATTAATCTCTGCTATCTAATTAATTTGACCTATATTCTTTATTTCCTTTACAAGGGATTTCATAAACTTTATCCCTCATGAGCAGCCCTTACTGGTTTTCTACATACTATTTTAAATATGCAGTTCTTATTTCAGTTTTGTTGTTTTCTAGTGAAGTGCATCCTCACCCACCCTTGCGGATGATTTTTTATCCTAGCCCTATCAGTGATTGATCTTGACCAATTTTCTCACCAACTAATTTATATTTGCATGCTGAAACAATAAGATAATTGGAAAGAATAATAAATTTAGATACTCAAATCTATAGTTTGATCATTGATGCGATTAAATGTTTTTCCACAACTAAGCCCTTGCAGGGGCAACAATGATTTTTATTTGATTACATATGTTTGTATTACTAGCTTATATATATTTTATATATATAAAATAAGCCGAGAGATATCCTTCTCGAGGCGCCTATTTTCATAATCCCATAATTTTCATCATCACATAAAAAGCGTGAGGGAATGATAATTTTCATGATTTTAATTATATTTTGTCTATTTCTATTTTATTTTTCTGACATGTAAATGAATGTCAAATCTTTTTCAAAATGAAAAATGTTTACATTGAAGATTGCTGCCACTGTAGAAAGCCTCCCGGCTTAATTAGATACAATACAAATACTTTCTCAACAGACTTTTCTCTTAATATATCAAGAAATAAAATGATAGAAACAAAGATATCTTCCTAAATAGATGATAGTTTGTCCTAGTGAAGAATACAAAGATCCACTAAATAAAAAAAGCTGAAAAAGTAATGCCATACTTGTTACACGTCTTAAAACAAAAAGTTATGCTCGGCAAATGGGCCAAACCACTTTTCATAACCAGCAAACTCGTAAAAGAGGATAAGCGAATTTAATAGTTAATCATTGACAGGCCTAATTTGGCTACATGTATAAGCCATTCAATGAATTAATAAGTGTAATCATTTCCAAGAAAAACCAAACCGAGACAACATTTGAGCAAAATAGAGGTACTCAAAAAACACGTTTAAGAGAAAGTGTGCATACCTCTTTTTTCCTGCACTCCTTGTATGTGTCAAATTGGTCTTGGCACTTGCTCTTGTCGTATTTTGAATCATCTAAACCTGGTTTAGTGCTGAAGGTATTAGAAGGATTTTTTTCTATGTTTATTTTTAAAAAAACTAAACAAACGAAAGAGGCACACCAAAAAGGAAACAAAAGCTCCTGGCAATAAGATATTCTCAAACCACCCCAACAATGGGTCAATATCTAAGAAAATGATGGCCGAAATGTTAAAGCCATCTACTATCTGACCACTAAATGATCCCAGCCACAAGCATAAGCTGCAAAACACCAGAAATTTGAGCCTAGAAGACAAAGCAAAGAACCGAGAAAATGGCATTCATCATCAGAGTGATGATTATAGCCAAGCTCTCGAGGCCAATTGTCACCTAGCCAGTAAATGGACCACCAAAACTCCTTGTCATGCGAATGAGCTCCCAAACCCTGCACAGATAACTGATCCATACCAAATATCTGATTACAAGCACCAAAAAACAGAATCCCATGAACATCCCAAAACTGGGTTCAGATCTTAAAACCCTAAACCATCCCCATTCCAACCAGTTATAATCCTATAAAGAGCTCTCAATGCCTCTGCAACACTCAAATCAACATAGGGATCACGAGCAAACTACAAAGCTAGATATCTTTCAATATATGATCTCCAAGGTCCAACTTAACAATGGAGCCAATCTTCTCCATACACATGACCTTAAACAAAATGATGAAGTCAATCCTATGCAAAGCATGATCTCTGACATTAACATTCTCCAAAACCAATTCTGTTAAGCAATGATAAAATAACATAATAATGTTGACTGCATGGAACGGCCCATACATACAAAAGCACCCATCCATGAAAATCAATTCAATTCCCATCAATGACAAGAACCAAACATTCCCGTTCCCTCCAAATCCAACTCCATTACCAATCCCAAACCCTTAAAAAAAAGCTATTGAATGTAGTAGCATACAGAATCAGTTAAGAGGTCGTAGGGCTCTGCCCTAATAATGAACCATTAAATTATGACTCTAAATAATACGGAAATCACAACATACTACATCCAGCCAGAACTTTTATATTAAACGTTTTGGACATTGATATTTAGGAATTTGATTGTGCATGTGGCTAAGTAGACTGGTTGAAAAAAAGCATCACAATTCAAAAAACCCAAGTTAAAACCCCAACAAGCGCATAAAATGTTCAAAAGAGGAATGACATCCCAACATAATCTGCACTTGATTGAATGTAGAATTGAATAAGATTTATTACGAATGGAAAAATATTCAAAATTTAAACATACAAATTGAAACGTACATTTGAGAGAGGCGGAGTAGGCAGTGTAACACATGGAATCTGAGAGCTTGGAAGCGCTGGGATATGGAGGCGCCTGATATTTAGATTGGGATGATGGTGATGACGATGCCATTTTTTATACAGACACGGTCTTTGTCCTCTATTGCAACTTTTGTTAGTGAAATACAGAAAGTAAGATAAGATAAACACAAAATATAGGATTTCTATTCCCAGAACACAGGAAATTGGACATGAACTGTACTTCCATTAATATGTTTTTAACTTCGTCTGATTATTTTTGGAGAGGTTATACTAGCTTATCTATATTTTATATATATAAAATAAGCCGAGAGATATCCTTTTCGAGGCGCCTATTGAACTGAGTGAGATTATGAAAATAGGCACCTCGAGAAGGATATCTATCAGCTTATTATATATATAATATATATAAGCTAGTAGCACTTGTGACGGAAAAATGAAAGACATTATTGTTATTAGTCTACTGGAATAAATAATAATTAGTAAATATATCATATTTTATAATAAATTATATAATTTATATGCTCACTTCAAAATATGCTTAATGTAATAGTTTTCCTTTGAAAAAAATTAATTTAAAAAAATCACCACATATATGGTAATTAGTATGAACAAAATGTATATTTTTTATTCAAGTAATTAGAATTACATGTTGGATTGAAATTAGAGTTTTCATTTGCATTAGTGTTAGCATAAGTTTTATCCTTAAAGCTAGATAATTATTTACAATAGAGCAAAGGTCATAGTGGAACTTCTTTAAGGAAATCAAGAGTTAGAGAGTTATTAAGTCTTCAACTTTTATAATACATAGTTTGTTTATTAATCATTAAATTAAAGTCCCAACAACTCTCTCACATTTGTTTATCCCTCATCCTTCACACTATGCCTACCTCGCGCCTTACCGGCGTCCCCTTCTCTCTCTCTCTCCCCCTCTATTTTGGGCCTAAATTTTCCTCTTTCTATATTTACCTCTATCTCTCCCTACTCCCCTTCTACCTTTCTTCCATCTCCCTTCACCTCTAGCCATTGCTTCCCCTTAAATACCTTATATATCTTTACATCATGTCTCTTACTCTCTCTCTCACACATCTTTGTTTCCTAAACATATACATACATATATCTACCCCCATAATTACTCTCTTTCCCTCTCTCCCAACCTTCCTCTCAGCATGTGTTCTCCTACTTAACCCCCACTTATCAGTATTATCCTCTCTTCCTTCCTTCATTACCATGTCCATCTATGCTATGCCCTAATTATTATATTAATCTCATCCCTACCCTATTCCCTCTCCTATTTCCTCTTTCTCTTATATCCCTCCCCCTCTCACCATCTATTCCTCCTAATTACCATATATCGCTAGCCCATTTCTCCCACCCTCTAGGCCCTCTTCTCTCTCTTTCTTCCTCATATGTGTTACATGCCAATTACTCTATTACAAAGTATCATCTCTCTCTCTCTCTCTCTCTCTCTCTCTCTCTCTCTCTCTCTCTGATTCTCGAATTATCCTATTCTTTCTCTATTCATGGAAAGTCAAACATGGAAAGAATCATTGTGGCATCTTCGAACATTGGACCATATGGACTACAAAGAGGAGGGAGGCTAGAAAATAATAGAGTGCCTCCCTTTTTGAATAAAATTATGAATGGCCAAAAGAATCCAAGCAACCAAGAATGAAAAAAATATATATATATATAGCAAGGGCGCAGAAATAGTGGAGAAATCGAATAAATGGATTTAGGATGATTAAGATATCAAAAATGGTCGAGAAAGGGAATTACTTCTTTACTCCTCAATGAGATATCCAAAGCCCATCATATTAAAAAAAAATTGATAGGTAACAAGTTTTTTGTATTGATTATAAGAAGATAATGCTTACATAAGTATGCCTTAGTGTAAAGTGACCAAAATCTCATAAAAGTCCTCCTAAATACCCTCCCCCATTGACATTAAAGTCGAAACATATATACTAAGGGCATTAACACCCAAGCCCATCATATAAATTATATTACATGATATCTTGACATTTGGAAGAGCACATCAGCAACATTAAAACTAATATCAAGAAATAAGTAATTAAAAAGGAGGTTCATTTTTATGTAAGTGAATCACAATCATGATAGCTTTCCAAATGTTTACAAATCATACATCTTTCCTATGATAATGAAAAAACATTAGAAACGGTCAAGTAGATGTCATCGGTAGTTAAAATTATAATAAAAATATATTTTGCCTATTTAAACTCTATTTCAACATTTTATACAAAGTTTATCAAGCTATTTCATTAGTAGGTATGGGAAACATAAACGTGATGATGTTATTGCATGTTGTTTGAAAAAGTCATATAGACCTAGAGTCCTTAATTGTTGTTGAACAAATCAATTTCACTCAATATTTAAGATAGAGTATGTAGATAACATACAATTAATAGATTTTCAAGGTCCACATTGATGAATTTACGAACATCACATTTAGTGATCTATCATATAAATGACTTACAAGTATAAAATAATAAAGACGTGCATTTAAATGCATTAAAAGGTGCTCAAAATTCAAAGAGAAGAGGGTTACCTCAAGATAAGAAAGGTTAAAAGAACATGAGCCAAACAAAACAAAAAATTGAATAAAACTAATTATAAAAGTGACATTTCTTAAGATTAAAGTTAGTGTGAATGAGTTACATTGCAATAAGCCGATAGAAGTGAGAAAGAGAGCAAATCTTTGATAAGAAATGAAAATACTAACCAAAATCATTTTTTAAACAAAGTGAAAAACATTTTGAAAATGAAACAAAAAGAATTAAGATACAATTCACTAAAATTGAGAAACATGTGTATGTTTAATATAAAAAAGATAAGATAAAAGAACAATAAAATATGGACATGACTTCACAACTATAAACCCAAGGACCAAATATTAAATAGAAGTAAACTCAAATGATTCTTAAAGTCTTCAATAAAATTGATAATAAGATTTAATATGTTAAAGAATTTTGAACTTCCTACAAAGACTTTAATTTTTTAACAAAAACAAAGATTGACCTTATAAATCTCTAAAATGTTGTATATCTTAAGATTAAACTCTTTGTTTATATTTGTCCATGTTTAAAAAAATCATAAATTTATGATGTCATATGAAACATCATATAAATATTAAAAAATATTCATGAATCCTCAATCTTTCACATAGTCAAAAGCATACTTAATCACCACTATACAATTTTATGAAGTTTTGCATATATTCAAATGTCCAATTTTATTATTCCAATTGTTAGTCTTATTCAAACCGGATTTTGTTGTTTCTAAATCACTCATGTTTAAGTCTAATGCTTTGATATATCTGTGTTTAGATCTTTTGTAAAAAGACAAATTTTAAACACAATAATAGTTTTATGATAATTTTGTTATATGGTTGAAAAAAGATGAAAATAATCATGTAAACTACAATAAGATAATGATCATTGAGAATTGTTGTTTTGTTTTTTTTTTTTCATATTTTCTAATGTTAAAATGCAAATATTTTTTACTTTCTAATTTCTCAAAATTATTTTCTATTATTTCATTTGTTAAACTAATTTTGTAATGGAATCTTAGGAATATAAAATGGGAACAATTTTTTTAATAATTTTTTTCAATAATTAGACGTAATGATCACTAGTACATGTGTAATTTACCAATTATTACACACACATATGTATATATATGTATAAACATACACATGCGTACATACATACACATACATGCACATACACATATATAGACATACATACATATATATCCATTATTGCTGTGTTTGTGTGAATGTATCATTCAACGCCTTCAAATGGCCATGCTTGGACCTTTGTGCATGTAATAACTTGTGATCATCATAACTACTAGGAAGTTGAAACAATATCTTTAAGCTCTTCAATCACTTTTAGACCTTAGTGTATATAACAACTCATGCTATGATCGTCATATTTACCAAGAAATTCATCTTTAAACTTTGAAGTCAGAGAGAAAAAAATCTTCTAAAAATATGTAGACCTAAGGAACAATTTAGAAGTCTTGCAATGTGGTGAGCAACACTAAGGCCCTATCCCTACTTCACACACCTATGATAGAACTTTTAGTCCTACTAGAAATAATTTGTGTCAAACCAAGAACGACAATAATTTTTAACATTAGTATGTAAATGTTATTTGCTCCCTTTGATAGGGCTCATCAATCTCACTATACAATTATAAATTTATCCATTCATTTAAAGTTAATGTGAAAACTATTTACATTTTTTACTTCATTTTGAAAAAATATTAGCTAGGTTATTTTCTAAACAATTAGTGTTTGTGGAATATGTTATTATATTAAGAAATGTTACACACGTTCAATATGGTGAAATTGTCCCTCCCTATTTCATTGTAATTTATTTCCTATACATTGTATTAATTTTCTTTATTGATTTAAAATAACAATAAAAATTGAATCTAAACCCCACACACTCACACACATATTGTATACAAATTTATAAAAAAAGTCAATTAGTGCCTTTTTAAAATTTAAAATTCAAACTAGATCCATAAAATTTCACTTGAACTTACTATTATAAACATTTCAAACACTTTTTAAGTCATTACATGAAAAGGAACAAAATATCAATTTATTTGAGCCCATTTGAAGATTCTAGAGGTCTATCTAGCTCCTAATTGCTTATTGTATTATCCAAAAAGAAAGTATACACATTAACTTACATTTACAAATACATACTTTGCAATAGACAGATATATTAAATAATTACATGTTCTAAGTTATTTTCGTAAGTTACAAAATTAATCTACCTAGTCATTTGATTGAGGGATAGTTCTCTTACAATAAATTTCTAATCAATGTTTGTGGATACTACTTTTATTGTACATTCAACCATCACCATCTCCAAATCACAACACCCACCAAATTATCTTTTTGCAACCTATGTCAATTGTAGACATGAATATTCCACACTACATAATCAACCTAAATCCATTTTATATTATATTTTACTAAAATCAAAACAAAGGCCCAATTTTCTTTTATATGTGAGAACATGACAAAAGTCCAACCTAATTCTAACATTAAAATTTGAATTACATAAAAATGACTTAAAATCCAATCCTATCAACCTACACATAAAGCTAAATAAAATCCAAATTTTTATCTATTATTAATTTACTATAACTCCTAAAATTTTAACTAAAATCTCATTATCACTTGATTTGTTTATTTAAACTACCATTTTTTGAAAAAGTCCCTTTATTTTCATTTTAAGAATAAAGCATTGAGTAATCTCATAAAATTTTGTATTTAAAGATTGTGATGTAAAGGAATTCATGTTCTTTAAGTACCGAAAATGTTTTTTTTTTTGTTAACGCAGAGGTATCCCCGTTGCCCAGCTCAGCGCTCAAAAGAGGCGAGCTGAGGCAAGACTAATCCTTTGTGGGTGGCGTAGCGGGCTCGTACAATGGTCCCCCCAGGTCAACCAGAAGAGAGGTTTGAACCCGGGACCATGGGGTAACCCACAGCCTCAGATCTCCCCTCCCAACCAGACGAGCTAGTGCCTTTCAGATTCATAAGAAATAATAAAGAAAAAAAATTAGTCTACAATGTCGGATTTGAGATGGACCTACAAAATAGCTTCTAATATAATATGTGACTACCATGAACCCTTTGTAGGAGACACTTAACTATGTTATAAACATAGATACATTGCCTTGTGTAAGATGTAAACTTGCAACCTCTTTTTCGTCCAAGTTCTCTCCCACTAGAACAACACAACTCAGGCTGTAAAGCTCAATAGGACACAATTTTCTCTTTTTCAGCTAAAGGTACAATTTATATTTTTCAAATTTAATCTCCTTTTAATCCAATTCTAGAAGTCTCAGAATCTCTGAATCAAATAATAAAAACCTCAAGCAAGCGGTGGAACTTCACTACATCTACCTAATTTCTCAAAAGTATCAGATCTATTTTGCTAAGAAAGTTCAGAATGATTGCTCATTTACTAATTAATTATAGGTGTCAGTTTGTTAAGAATGCCAAAATGTAGCTAAGGTAATTTTAAACGGTTCCAAAATTAAATTGTTTTATTTAAGAATGCACAAAGCCTTGCGCCTACTCATTAGCTCAACTAACAGGTTGTTAAGAATGCCAATAGATATTAAACCAGTTTTACAGCATGCCCAAACTTGAACTAATTATGACACTGTATCAGAAAAATTTTACAGTTAACTGGCAAACTGGCAACTCTTTGACAGGTGTATAGCTGTGAATTAGCAATTCCAAAAGCAAGCCAAAAATTTTAAATAAATAGTTCAGTCTGTGTCTAAGAACATTCAAAAACGAAATGTCCCAAATGCATCGACAGAATAAGTCATGATCAGCACCCCTTCCAATTCATCATATACAAGCTAAAAAAATTTACATTTGGCACAAAACTTGTTAAATAAAATCTCCCAGAGAATGATCACACCTTGTCTTCACCAATACTGTTTAGTGTCCTTGGAGTAGAGCATGGTATTAATCAGATTGCAATTTGTATACCGTGGCCAATCCAGGTGTTTTGGACTAGAAATGTGAAAGATTGATTAGTATCATCTTAAATATAAATTAAAAAAGTTGTACACGGTTGTTTCCAAGTTTTTTTCATGAACTGCAATGCAGATAAAACACGACCTGATCCTGACAATAGCTTGTTTCATAAACTGCATTTCATACACCGTTCAACTAGTTGAATTTTCGAAACAAATTATAAAGGCCTTGCTTTGGAGGATTTTCGTCAAAAACTTTCCCAGGGTTGCACTGTGTTATGCAAAAAAATCTTCATCCTGAAAATAGCAAAATTGTGATGCATTTACAATGATGTTCTGCCTAACGTGCAAGCAGCTAAAAAGTATTTCCTTAATAGCATTTACATAGCATGTGAACCAAATAGACTCCTTTGATTTATTCAAGTTTTAGTTTCCTCCATTACAGCCCCAGAAACCATGGTAAAGAGATAGCTTACAAATTGTAAGCAAGTACTTTCCCCCACTAAACAGTTTATGCCACTGTCAAAAATTAACACAATTGAAAACTGAAAACCTTCCTAAGATGGCAATTAAACTTCAGTAATGTGGTCTGTCCCCACCAAACCATCAATCTATGGAAAGTAATCATAGGATGACTCAATTCTTATAAAGCCATAGCTTTTCCTTTCAATTCCAGCTTAGTCTGAAGATTGACACATCATCAATAATATTATTAACCATCTTCAGAGTCGGAATCATTCCATCTTATATGTTTTGGAAGCCTGCCCTGTTCTGATGATTGTAAGTCCAGGGAAGGAATGTCTGCAGCAGTATGCCTTGAAGCGATCACAGATTCCAAATCACTGTTTTCAGAGTCCGAATCATTCCATCTTATATGTTTAGGAAGCCTATCCCATTCTGAAGATTGTGAGTTCAGGGAAGGAATGACCACAGCTGTGTGACTTAGAGCGATTTCTGATTCCAAATCATTCCCTCCTATATGCTTAGAAATATGGCACTGTTCCAGAGATTGTAATTTCGTGGAAGGAATGGCAATACAAGTATGCTTCTGAATTCTATTGTTCCTCCTTTCATTGCTTAGCTTCTGAAATTTATCAGTCTTCTCATTTGCCAAGTTTATACTTGAATCCTGACTGCTCATTGTTCCATTATATTCATCAAATAAACTAACCAGACAATGCATTAATCTAGGTAGTGCATGAAGATTATGGCTATAGACAACCATTCCATCATAAGCAAAGGAAACACTTAAATTTTCTGGAAAATTGATTCCCATTATCTGCAATGTAATGAAAATGATATTTTAAAATAAGGAAACAATACAGAAACTAAGCAATCTCTTTCTACATATGAAGCACCAAATTATTTGAACTTTTTTTTTCTGATGGCACAACCAAAAATATCACCCACCCAACAAAACTCAATGGACTCAAAATAACTACCTTTTGTGAACGTTGACTAAAATGTGTGAGGATAACATGTTTAGCACCCATTTGTTGACCCACTTCCAATGCCTCTGAAATTGTACTATGCCGCTTTGCCCTGGCATGACATTCAAACTTATCCTCAAAAGTAGCTTCATGGATAAGTAATGTGCAACCCATGCCTGCTTCAATAAGTGCTTTGCATGGCCTTGTATCTCCAGAGTAGACAATAGACCAACCACTCATTGATGACAAAACAAGCCCACAGGACTGAAAGCAGTGATCAACCCGGACACATTGCATGCTAAATAACTGTAAATTCTCCAACAATCTAGAAATAAGATCCTCACATCCTATTCTCTTAGATATGCTGCTTCTCTGGTGAGATGCCATGAACTGTTGACAGTGCACAAATGTGAACGGAGGAAAGGAGTAGCCCAATCTTTCATAGATGCAATTTACCTGAAAAAATCAAATAACCATTTCTCAAGCTCTGCATATTTAGAAATAACTTAATGTCATTTTCGAAATGATCTCAAGCAGCACGTAAATGCACCCTGTTCAAAACGCTAAAAGTTTTTTGAGAAAGGTTGTCTAGTGCCAGAATACAAATGTATGCTTGCATATTCAGATATTCAATGCCAGAATCAGAATATCTATGTAGTATGTTCCAATATTCACATATTTTAATCAACTCATAACACAAAAGAGACCCAATAAATTAAACAGAGTGAAATCAAATCATAAGAATGCTGAATAGAAATTATAGAGGCTAGAATTTCAATGCGTGTAAAGACAGTACACTTGATTTATTTACTAATATCAAAATTGAAAGAGGGTCTAAATTGAGGAATCCATATTAATACAGTAGCATATTAATCTGAAGCATTGATCTTCAGCCAAAATTCATACTTATAAGTATACTGGACATGCTTAAATTGCAATAATTGTCAATTTTGAATTTCCCTATACTTATATAACTACTTGTGAAGTTAGTATTAACATATTTATCATGAGATAATTTGTATTTGCAATAATATACATTTGTAAAAGCTTTATTTACTATGTAATCATTTATTGCTACTATAAATATAGTTTAAAAAGACTGGAATGTTGGCATGTAAGACCAAAGCCCACAATGAGCTGCATAAGGAAAACATACCTCCTTAAGCCATTCATCAACTTGTGTTGAACCCACGATTAAAATATCTTGCCCATCCTCAGGCCTTGCAGCAACAATAGAAATTATCCCCAAAACATGGTCAGCGTGTTTATGCGAAATCCAAACACACTGGAGTTCTTCAATAACCTTTCTCATTTTGTGCTTTCCAAAAGCCCTGATGATTTGTCCTGTGACACCTTCACCTGCATCTAACAGCATATATCCTTTACCATACATCTCCAAAAGAATACCACTGCTTCCTCTCTGTTTCATTGGTTCGGCACATCCTGTACCTAGGAAAAGCAGCCTAAACTCGGCAGATTTTGGTCTGCCATTACAAAGTGAACTACAAATGTTTTCAGTACCTGAGTGATTCAAACTGTTGGTAATAGAGATGCTGGAAGGCACTGCAGAAACACCCTGGGTGGTTGCTTCTTTAACTGCTAATTTCCTCTGCAGTAAAAGCTTCTCCCTGAGAGATGATGCTGCCATCTTGTTTGCACTCAACCACATCCCAGCATCTTGTGGTGGGAGTAAAAATTCCTTTGCAACCTTCTCAATTTTTTCAGCTAGGTCTGCCCTACTCTTACCAAAAGACTCTTGTATGAGCTCTGTATCCATATTTTCTGGGCACATTGACTCATCCAACATCACTTGAACTTCCCCTCCTTGAATGCTCTGAAATGCTAGACATGTGAGCAATTTAACAGTCTTCACTCGCCTACCAAGCCCAAAATCCTCAAAGTTCTCAGTATCCATCTCTTGGTTGGATGGTGCAGCATTGAATGGAAGAGGAAATATTTCTTTGTTGACCACGTTCATTTTTGCCAGGGATGAAAATGAATACCGGAAACCATACTCAGCAGATCCGTTACACACTATTATATGCAATGCATCATCTCCAAGACCCCTCATCCATGTCATGTATTTTTCTGTTTTCAAAACACTAGGAGGAGTTAAATGGATGAATGCACAAGTTGAATGTAAATATCCATTTTGGTCACTTTCAGAAGATATGCAACTGAGGAGAGAGTTTTGGAATAGCTTATCCGCACTCTCTGGAGTTTCACAATTAACAATTATAAATGCTGATCTGAGCTTCTTCATGTAACATACAAACCCAATAATTTCTCTGGCATCTATTGATGATTTATAATCTTCACCACTGTCACTAGCAAAAGGAATTTTTTCTATAGAATCTTCACTAATCACACTCACATCATGCTCTGGACTTTTAATGTACAGAGGGATTGCACCATCTGGCAAATTAGGTAGCTCTATTTCCATTGAGTTGTTTACACTCCAATGGAATTCACTTTCTTGACTGCTAGGTTTGAACATACGAATTGTTTCATTACAAAGACATACATTTTGTTGAACTTTGGATAATCCACATTCCTGTAAATCCTTTTCAATCAAATTATCTTGCACGCCAATCAGAGGCACTAAAGAGTTTATACCACTAATTAGCTCACTTTTGTGCTTATGCAAGCCATTTATGGGGCATAGTTCCTGCACTCCAAGATCAGAGGTCACTTTTATTGGTGGTTCCGACACTAAACTATTGCTGCTTTTATAGCAACATTTCCTACATGATTGTATTGAAGGATGAGTTAAATCCTGGGAGATTCCAGATGCAAATTTATTCCTTGCTTCCAAACCTAAAAGTGAATCATTGTTCAAGGACTCCTTTTTTCGCTTACACATAGAGAAACTACCTTCCATAATAGAGCTAATCGCAGTAGTAGCATATGTTACAAAATCTTTTTTATCAAATAGTTCACTAGAAGGTTCCATCATTTTACTCATAACTGAGCAGGCTTCTTTGCATTCATAATTTTTCTCTACAGTTGGAGCAAGGAGATGACCTAAAATATCTCTCTTTCTGTTGTCATTCAGTTTCCTGCAACGCATACAATTATCATTTCCTAACTCTCCTTCATTAGTCTCAAGACCTTTATAATGGAGTTTACTGCTACTCTGATTATGATCATTTTGAAATATGTTTCTTGTAGGAACATTCTCATCAATTTCTGATCCAGATGTCTTAGAGCCTTTGAAACTATTGGAAATAGTACCATCTGCTTCATCATTACTGTTAGAGCAACCCATATCATCAGAAGACGCACACTCAAATCTGCTCTCAAAATTGTTATCTCTAGAAAATGAATCTTGTTCATTTTCTTTACAATGGCTTTCACTGTTTTTGCACCAGGGACAAGCCAAAATTTTACTGTTAGATAGAATTGGACATATACTAACAAAATCATCATCAAACACAGGCAAAGGTCTGAATGGCTGGCAATCACATAAAAAGACCTGCAAAAACATAAACAATTTAAGAACCATAACAGATTTAGAAGACAGTATATTCTGAAACAGATTCATACAACCGTTGTTGGTAACAAGATGATTCTAACCTACAACTCAATACAACTGTATATATCTGTCAGAATTTAAAAGACAGTATACTTGGAACAGATTAATACAACCATTGTAAATAACATGACATGTTTATAACCTACAAATTCAATACAACTGTAGATATATGTAACTATCATGGAATTTTGTCCGGTAATAGAAATATTTCCATGCAGGAGGTATTTAGAACAATTTTTTGAACAATTATATAAAGGCATCGACAATGTACCAAAATTGTATAAATGCAAATGATCCCCAACTTGCAATAATCTCCCAGAACATCTCGACAATATAAAAAGTTTTAGTTTGAAGGATTTTTACAATAATGCTAGTAAGATCATATGCAAACTAAACCTTGCCAATTCACCCTTACTCAGAGTACATTATTTATAACTTATAGACACATGCATATAGTCATGAAGTATTAAGTGACCATGTGCATCTATTTACAAAGGTTGGATGATTAATATGTGGAGTGCAATTTGGCAATGAGCTTAATGGCAAATATGCATTTAAATTTGTGTGAAATATATATATATATATATATGCAACTTTGGGTATCATACACTTGATATAATTATTTTTGGCATATTACTCTACCATTGGTAGAAATGAACTCTTGATCAATTTATTTTTTATCATTCTCAGTGACTGGAAATATCTCAACAGGTAGCAATGTAGCTCTTCTTGCCACCCGAAAGCAAGGAGTTACTCTCTTTGTTGTCCATCAATCTTGATATAGGTCATCGGGTCATTTGGGAAGAGATTCTATTTTGTTCATGCATTTTTGCTTCTGGTTAACGGAAATTTTTTCTGCATCGTTGCTGGATAACTTGTGAGCAAAGACAGTTGGATCATACTATTCTGATCAGAAATCATCCAACCTGCCGTAAGGGAGTCTAGGGTAGGATATTGGCAGCAATACTCATCAGGCATGTTACATCTTCGATGCTGCTTATTTCTCATATTGCTCAGTCGATCTTATTGATGTTCTTCATTCTCATTGACTCCATCGTTGAGAAAAGATAACAGTATATTTAATGTAGCTGTGAGTTCTTGTTGCATAATACTTGCTCGTCAATTCAATAGATCTTAGAAAGATTCATTATGACATATTGTTTAATGATAGGAGTTAGAAGTAATGGCAATCTCTTTGAGACTCCTTCGCATGACTGTTACCTGCATAAAACGGTAATTAAGTATTAAACTGAATTGATTGAAGCATTTAGTAATTTCATCCCATCTTTATTATAATCAATGCATCAGAATCATATCATGATGTAAATTCTTCTGACATTTATTATTGTGCATCTCCATTTAGGTGTATAGCTGTTCATTGTTCTAAATCTTATCAAGAGAGTCTGTACCCAGTTTTCAAGCAATGCAGTGATCTGCATTCATCTCCACTGAACAATCTACTTCTATTCTAGCTTTTCAATAAAGGAAATCCTTTCCTGTTTAAGTATTAAAATATCATTATGTCCACAGGAGGAAGAATCTCTATTGCTGCAAGAAGAGAAATATTCATTATAGTTTACTTCTGCATCTCATTGTTACAATCATGTGTCAATTTGAAAACTACATTCTTGTCTAAACTGACATTGTGAACCAAGACTGGGATTATGTCCTGAACTAATTTCTTTTACAGCAACTATAAACTGATGCATGGGTCTGGGTAGACATGGTACTGAAATCCAAAGGAAATGAATTGTTTAGTCTCCTTGTTAAAAAGAATGTTAACCCTCAGCTAGGTTAAGGTTATTTACTCTCCTTGATGAAATAATTTTGAACCTTGGCTAGGTTAAGTTTGTTACCTATCAAAACATTTATGAATTCGAAATCAAGATAAATTAAAAACAACCTAAAGATTTAGGTATGTATCCTCACGGCTTGGACAAGTATTGTAATTACCATTTAGGATTGCAAATCCTTAAGGCTGGGAAAGACCAAGATAAGAATATCAACTCACATCGCACATAATTATAATGAATCCTTTAACCATGGTAAATTCTGTATTTCTGATTGGAATCTGTAATTCTATGAATTTGTGATTTTGTTACAAATCCATATATCATTTGAGAATTGTTCCATTCTTTTATGAATCTGTATATCTGCATGAGAATGTTTTCTGATATGGATTTGAGTATCCTTTCAAGCCTGATATAAATCTGAATAACTTCTAGGATTGAGTGTATCTCATATGATCCTGTATAACAGATATGAACTTACAACTTATTTATGAAACTGCTATCAGTTAAACCTTTCTTTGTAATTAATGGTGGACATATCTATGAGAGGACAATCGATATTGCTCAACGAATTGCCATCTGTGGAGTAATACATAACCATTAAACCTGCTATACAATCTCGACAGTTTAAAAATACTGTATATCTTTTGTGTAACAAAGAATCCTTTGGTCAGGTAGAACCAGATTATTATATGATAGGACAGATGTCTTCGATTAGAATGTTGTATCATCTTTGAATTCTAGATTGAGCTTGAACATATGTAAGTGTGGCTGTATTTGGAGACGGTTCTATTTCTATCCTAGGAAGGGAAAATAGTAAAGACTATTAAATGTCAATCATACTTTTATGTTAATAATGGTAAACAGTTGGGAAGGGTCTCCTTATATATTGATTGTCAACAATGGAAACCATAAAAAATCTACTTATCAATGTGTACCAATCTTAGGTTGATGGACTGTTGTTGCCAGAAATGGATGGCAAGTCTTGGATTGGTCACAGAGACCCTTCTAAGTCTAAAGAGCACAATATACAAGTTAGAGGTGATAACAACAACACAATGTAAAATGCTTGGACCTATAAGACCTTGGCCAAGGTGGTACTATGCTACGTGTAGTATTTGTCAATCACTAGAACCAATAGGGCAATGTCTAGCTAGGAATGTTACTCCGATAGGCAAAAGATGCCTATAGGTTGACTAGCTATGATAGTTGTGGGTTCGTACCAAGCCTCTGATGACATGTAGGTTGTATCACGCACCTACATCCCTTCGGGAAGGATTGGGCTGCTTTTGTGAGGAAGTTTTGTGAGAAACCATTTAGGTCGAGATCATAAGATCAATGGTTGGGCAGTAAAAGCCCCTAATGACACTCTTTTTCCCCTAAAGAGATTTAGAGCTCAAAGTAAAGACAATCGACATTGAACCAGCAAAATTAATCACTATTGTAACAATTCACCAACTTTAACTGATAACCTATAACTTGCAGCAATATAAACTTTCAATACTATCATCCATGTAACTGAAATGTTAAGTAAAAGCGCTGTAAACAGATAAACAATACGTGCAGACACATAACACCCAAATTTGGTCTCATGGAAACCATTGGTCAGAGGGAAAAACCACGGTGGGGATGACACCCACAATCTTCTCACTACAGTTGAAAAGAGTGCCTAATTAGGAGCTTACAATTGTCACTTTCTAGATGACTCACCTAGTTAGGAGTGATTGATACCTTATTAGAAGTATCTAAGTCCAATTACAAACTACCCTATTAAAGGATTTCAATCCCACTTACACATTGTTCACCCAATTAAAGGATTTACAATGAAGTCTTGTTAAAGACTGTCCAATTAAGGGATTTAAAACTTGTTGAAACTATTAGGAATACAACAACAAAAAATGGCATGTATAATGCACTCCCCTATGCTGATCAGATCCTTGATGCTTTGTTCTTGACCGTTAATCAATCCTATAGCCTCTCTACACATTACTCTTTCATTGAAGCTCAAAGCTTCAACAACTTTTCATAACAACTCTTTCTCTCATACTCTTCTCTCTTACACTTTTTTCCATAAGGACTATATCCTTGTAAAGTTTCTTTACCTATGAGATGAAAACCTAATTAGGGTTTTTCATTTCCTCCATTATTGTTTTTCCATCCTTATCTGACTCGTAGCAAATGAAATCTCTTGCTATGTTGGCAATATCATTATGCATTTGTCATTCACAATGTAAAATATTTCTTCATTTCCATTCACAAAAATTTGTCTTGAATTCATAAACAAATTTGTTCACAATTCCCCATGAATTGACTCATTCAACTCCTTGATCAGTGTAATGTGTTTTCCATATTGACCAAATTCATTGAATCAACCTCCTTCTTGACCAATGTATGGATTACTCAAAAATGGTTAACTTTTACCTATTATCTTTATTGACTGGTAGGTGATATTCACTTTTTCTTGTATCAGTAGTTCAATTGTTCATTGCTAGACTTTTACCCCTCAATTCTTCACCGCTCCAAAATTGTTTGCCTTTACCGCTTCACCACTCGGTCCTATTCATTTGGTTGCCTTATCAATATCTCCTCACCACTAGATATATCTGTTTACCCATTGTGAACAGTTGTTCACCGGTTGGTGAAACTTTACATGCTTATGTAAAACTATCTTGTAATGTCCCCATTTTTGGCTAGTCTGTGCAATTGATGGAGTTAGCTCATCATTGCGACCCTCGTAAACTGATAGGGTGATTTGGGGATCCCAGTTGTGGACTTACTATTTTTAGTAACTCTATTTTTGGCAGTTGTTATTTTTGGCAGTGCAATGGGTGGCTCTGGAAGTTGGTCGTCACCTACAGTGGATGAGGTTAATAATTGCATGAGCTCTTATTTATTAATTAAATACACACGCTCGGGTCAAAGCCCCGAAGCATTCGGTGCACGTACACAACCAATGCAGGTGCGTCGCGCACTTGAGTACCCCTACCGGCCAAAAAAGCGTCGCTACACCTCGATCGCACCAATCAAGCACTCGAGTGGGACACGAGACGCGGTGTGTCTCGAGTGCAGCAGTGTGCACAAGGGTGCATGCGGGGTGCTCCTAGGGTGCTCGCGGGGGTGCGGCCGGCTGAATGGCCCAAAAAGTTATAAAAAAATCTTTATTGCATTTCTTTTTTAATTTGTTTTTTGTGCAAGCTAATCCTAATTGTTCATATTTGAACAATGAATTTTGAATCTTGCAACTTGAACTAAGTTAATTTGTTAAATGGTCATTTGTAATGGTTATGAAGTTTCAAGTTTGAACTTATGGTTTGTGAATCACATTTCAATTTTCTCTATTCAACTATATTTGGTATGTTATATAATACATTGAAGTATCATTTCATAATTAGCATTTTCAGTCATATATATATATATATATATATATATATATATATATATATATATATATATATATATATATATATACTATGCAACCCCCTCCACCCCTCCCCCCTCTGCACCCCGCTACCGCAAATTGAGGCCCTTTTTTTCCCGCACCCGAAACTCGTCCCGACATCCCCTCGCACCCCTGCGTCGGTGTAACACTGATTAAATATTAAAATTGCATTATTATAATAATATTTATGTTGTTATAGTAATGACATTAAGAGATATTTCTAAAAAGTGTGTTGAAAAGTTTCAAATGTTCAAGTTCTTTTGGGAAACTTACACAATTTCTGAAGTGGAGTTCTTTAGGAAACTTTGGCCAACAAAGGATTATAAATAGGAGCTCATTTCATTGGGAAAAGCACACTTGGATATTTATTTGCTTTTTGTGCCTTATGACTTTATGAGATTCTGAAATTATTGCCCTTGCTAAGGTATAAGGGTTCTGAAAATTATTCTGAGAATTGCTTTGAATTTGCATTGGCAATTGTGCTGAAGTAAACAATTGGCAATTCCTCCTACTGTGTTTACTGTGTCTAAGGACTTGTTGATTCATTGGTTGCTTGAGAACTGAAATTACTTGCATTGAATTGGAGATTTTGTTATGAATCGAGCCTGCTGGAGTTGTCAATTCAACATTCAATTTAGGAAGAAATCACCTCCCTTACACATTGCAGACGTAGCTGCATATAGAGCTGGTGGCATACAAAATCGGTTGCACATTTATATCCCAGACCTGCCAGTAACCTTTCTGGGAGTCTGCATTTCATTAGAGTGCTTGTGTTTGATTCCCAAGACCTAGCGTTGGTAAATAGGGGCTGCGAATTTGTCCAAACAAACAGCAAATATTTTACTGCAGTGGGGACAATATTTTCAGTGGATCATGGTCAGTTAGAGGGTCAAGTGGAAGCAGCAAAGTTGTTATCAAACCTGCATGATGAATTCCCTAGCCTACTGTTTGAGTTTAGAGGTAGCGGGTGCTTTGAAAGGTAGCTGTGATTCATCCAACCCCTGTGTTTTTTCCTATCCTGGAGTTCTACATTTCCATACTGGCAGTACATAGGACATATGAATTATATCCAGGTTCACGGTTACATTTTGTTCAAATTATACAATAAATGCAATTTGTGCTAGGCTAAGAATAAAAATTAATTGATCATGGAAATGTTTACCATTATTTCTGATATCATATGTTAAGCTCATAATTGAGCAAGTTGGAATATATTGTCTATGCTGGCATTGTTGAGTTTTGGACATTTAAATATTTTCCATTGTTACAAACATTTGTCATCAAAATGGAAATGAAGAGCAGTCGGATATATTTTTAGTGTGGGATAAAACATCATAACGAGAATTAGGTGTGTGTTGAGTTCGAGCCATCTGGGGTTATTACATTATCCCCCTTTGGCATTAATGAGAAAAACTTGTGAAAATTTTGAAAATATGTTAAGTGACCTATACTCCCCCTAAATCAGTAGCTCTTCCATTTATACTCCTTTTGCATTTGATCTTTATATAACTGCTTATTCCCTTAATCATATATACACTACTCCCCCTTGTTATGATTCCATTTATGCATATCACTCCCCCTTTCTTGATTACATATCACTTCTCCCCATTTTTAATCAAAACTTATATATACAAGGTTATGCATAACTTACAGCTTGTCAAACACAGACTTGAATCTTCAATTAGCACTGGCTAGTAATTGTTCCCATGACTCCTTCAATGCTTTTAGATCAAATGCAAGCTCCTCCATACTGTCTATGGTGCTCATCTCTGGTGTACCTACCAACCCTTTTGCTCTCTTTAGATAAGCTTATATGATATCCATGTGTGGAGTTTGGAATCCTTACGATTCCAGTAAAGTCGTCCTCATTCTATTCTCCTCTGCTTTGAGCTTTCTTTCCTTGAATGATATGTCTTTTAATTTTGCAGTATGTTCCATCATAGAAATGGTCAATGGGTCCAATTGACTAACAAGAGTAGTCAACTCTATCTCAAGTTCTGCTTGCTTTATCTTCAACTCTAGTGAAATTTCTAAGAATAGAGATCTTGCTGAAAATATTTCCAGCATCAATTAGTGACTCCTTGAGATATTTGACCATTTCATTTAATGAAACTTTTATCATAGCAATCTTCTGCAGTAATTTCTTCGTCATTTCCTTCTCTAACCTTTGCTCTGCTCTCTTCCTCATCTCTGCCTCCATGTGATGATCAGAAATTGTAATTGCATCAACCAAAGTTTTGAGTTAATCAAATAGTGATGCTTCTTCATCAAGTTGTACTTCAAGAATTAAATCTGAAAGTATTGCAATTGTTTTCCACATCACTCTCTTCTTGTACTTCTTCCTCTTTGCCTTGTTTTTCTCAGCCTTTTTCTGATAAATTTTTAACAAACTATATTTGTTCCTTGTGCTTCAACTTCTTGTAATCCTTCTTGCTATTTCAAAGTATGGATTCTCATCCTCATCTTCATCTTCCTCATCTTCTTCATCATCTTCTTCTATTCTTTTCCTCTTATTCTTCTCACTGGTATCTGCAGTGATAGCTTGTGAAGCATTGGCGGTGTTACCTTTTTTGTGTCTCTGCTTCACCTCTAGATGTATCTTCTCCATCTTTTGGTTTATCTTTACCTTCAACCTTCTTACTTCCTCTACTTTCTCAATTTGAACTGTATTTCCATCTTGAACATTTACAAATATTACACTGATAGGGGATACTTCCTGTGTACTGGTGGAAACATTTACACTTTGCCCCCCTGTTCCACCGTTACCTGCTTCAGTTTCCTTATCTGCATCTTTATCTTCTCCTTGATCATGTTGTTGTTCAGCATGGTGTCCTTGATTTGCCTCATTTAGGTCAGTATCCTTGACTTGTTCAGTTGTTTATATAAATCAATTATATAAAAATGATTATTTATTTAATTAGGCCAATTAATTGAATTCAGCATTTTCTTCTAACTAGAAAATGCACCTTACACTGCAAAAGCCCAAAAGACTTTGTACTTTGGTCACCACCATCCACTTTGAAATCAAGGAGCAAATTGTCATATCCTTATTTTAAGATAGAATTTTAATAATAATTAGATAATACAATGTAAGTAAATAAATAATGATAATAAAGTTATATTAAAGCTAATACTAAAATATACAAATAGGGAAAAATTATTATTTAATCTATATTATCAATGAATAAGTATTTAGTATGATATTTTAAATAATTAAAAATTAATAAAATCAAAATGAATAAATAAAAAAATTAAATTAATACAAGAGATAATATTGTAGAAAGTATGTTAACTTTCTAAATAGAATTTAATAATAAATAATAATAAACACAAATAAGTAAGTAATAAATAATATAACATCGAATAATATAAATAAACTAAATCTAATGAAAAGTCAAGAGATATTTAACAAATAGACATGACTCCTTAAAATTAAGATATAAAAGGGAGGAGAGTTTATTTTAGAAAGGGAGAAAAAGGGGAGGAGAAGATAGGAGTTCAAAAAGGAAAAATGGAAGAGGAAAGTAATATGAAGAAAATAAGGAAGTGACTTTCTGAAAAGGTATCAATGATATTGAAAGGATGTGAAATGATATTGAAAGGATGTGAACCTTTGAAAGGGTCATAATTACGAATAGTTGCGACTCTTCAAAAATGTTGTAATTATAGAGTTGAGATAATCTAGAAGGACTAATTCATTGAAGGGCCGACTAATGATAGAGCCACACGAACCAAGCAAAGAGGAAGGTAAGAAAGGTATGTTTATGGACTGTATTTATTTAATTATGTTTATAAATTTATTTATATTAATAAATCATACATGTGGATGATTTATGCATATACATATGTATATGTACGGATGTAATTCGAAATGGATAACACACATGACTTAATGGTTAACGGTTTAAAATCAAGAGAGTCCTTTTTTAAGGAAGAGAGTGATCTTAAAATGGTTAATAGCTTAAGATCAAGAAAGTCCCTTTCAAAAGAGAGTGATCTTAATGTGGTTAATAGCTT
Organism: Cupressus sempervirens; assembly: GCA_028749045.1. NCBI lineage: Eukaryota > Viridiplantae > Streptophyta > Pinopsida > Cupressales > Cupressaceae > Cupressus > Cupressus sempervirens. The sequence continues at coordinate 775,470,795 of CM053784.1, read as the reverse complement.
AAGATCAAGAGAGTCCCTTTGGGAAGAGAGTGATCTTAATATGGTTATAAGGCCGGAATATTCTGCAGATGTTAACATATGCATATGTGTCAAGGGCCCTAGATAGAGACTATCTCTTCTAGGAAAGACCTTAAAGGGAGGACTTCGTAGAAGATGAAGAAGTGACCGAGGATCTAAGGATCCTCAAGAGGGTTATTGTACCCAAGAGGGTTAGGATAGAATAGTGAAATATATTTTATTATTGTATAAATTCTAACATTGGTTTTGCAGGCATTATTGTCCTTGCTAGTGGGTACATTACACAAATCTAGACCCTCCATCTTCATACATGGCTTCTCAAACCACTTGTCCCACTCCATGCTCAAACATGTGTGAGCATACAACATGGAGACAGATTGACCCTTCTCTCAATCTCTCAATCTCCACCCTCCACTTATCTGCTCCATCTATTCCCACATCCCCACATCTCAAACCTTCTAGCATTTGAAGGAAACCTCATCCATTTGATCAAGCATCTTACACCTCCTTATGCAACCTGTCAAGAGGCTAGGATGTATATTCATGCAAACCAATCATAGCCCTTAATACCATCCTTAATTACAGTCCTCCATGTTCGAAAGCCTCATTATGATGGCATACCTAAAGGACAACATAGGATCCATCAAATAGAGCATTTATAAGCTATCAAATTTAGTAACGTTGTAGCTAAGAGCACCCACATGGCAGTCCTTCATCACTTGGAGCACATTGCAAAGATCCCAAAAAAACTTGATGCTTTGTTTGATTGCATATTGCATTAGTATTTAAATTCATCTAGTTGTAACACGGGTATACAGGTCCTGTTTGAGTTTGAGTTTTATTATATGATTTACGTATCTAACTTTCCACTATAGCTCAAATTTGACATCAATAATCATCATCGAAAAGATCCAAGTGTAACTCCTACACAATATTTCATAAAATTGCACTTTTATTGTGGTAAATAAGCCATAGGCAAATTCCATTCAAAATAAAACAAAGGTAATAAGAAATCAGGCGACAGATAGTAACAACCGATTAATTGTGAACAATCTACCCTCAAATAGTTATGAACTTTGAAGTTGTCAAAATGACTGAGGCATGATGTGAAACTATAGCAACGAAAATCAATATCTAGAATAAAATGGCAAATCAAAAAAATATTCTTCAACAAATTGCAATTTAATGAGGAAAAATTAAGGCTTAGGATTTTTGAGAAATTCGGAAAATTAGTGTTAAGATTCGGATTTTCAAAAACAAAATTATGTATTCTGAATTGGGGGAAAAAGCAAAATTAGAGTGGAAAAAATTGACACTTAAGCAGCACATGCAATTTTCAGCAATAAAACCCTAATCCTAAAAATGGTGGACGATTATATAATAAAATCACAATTATCTGAGTTTAAAAACCATCCACAGGGACAAGGGATGAGAAATCATGATTTTTGTTCGAAAGTAAACCAATCCTATCTTCCACTAGATCCCCATTAGGGAGAGTGACAAAATGCAAGGATGCAAGGATGCAAGAAAAGGGGTGACTAGTGGAACTCTTCCCCAAATACTAAGAATAAGCATAACTAATACTTTAGGCGATATTTATGGGAACAAGAACAGGCAATGAAATAGTAATAGATGCCCTGGAAACTAAAGTGCATTTCCATGGAACATAAGAACAATCACCAAAATATTTAATATTTTCCCTTTTAAAGCATGTGCATAGTTGGCACGTATCTTATTGTATCAGTAGATATCAAAGAAAAAGCATCTGGTTTGCATGTTTGCATCTCAAATAAAGTGTTCACATTTTGTCACAGAATCGGTTTGCATCTTTGCCTCTAGAACTGCTTGTACAAGGAATTCTATGCTACCTAACTCAAGCAAATTGAGATATCTGCCTGTGTAGGCCTTACCTTCTAAGCTACATTTAAAGATATCAACTTATTTTACATTTTCTTTCATGAGCTGGATTTTAAAACTAATAGACCATTTCAAGTTTTACTAAGTTGCTTATTAGCATAATTACACCGTCTTGAGGGATGGGGGGATGGAGGGACAAGTTTTCCAGCAGTGGGTTCAGAGGGGCCTCAATTTGAGGACAATGGGGGGCTGACAGCGGGGGACGGGAGAGGGAGGGAGAGGTGTATATACTATATACTATACATGTGGTACTTATTTTAGTTACGAAAAGATGTATAACAAATATAAGACATTAAGATGAATATTAAAACTACTAATTTTCTAAAATTTAAATATTTGAACATGGCATTGTGATTGAACATTTAACATGAAAGTGGAACATTGAAAATTGAACAAGTATTAAAATTTTAAATACTTGAATCAGCAATAATAATAGTCATGGATATCAAATTTTCAGAAGTAAGGGTATCTCATCAATCATCATAAATATGATTACATTGAAAATCATAATATCAATGTGATATTCAATGTTCATATATCAAAAAAAGTACAAACTACATAATCAAAATGCCAAGGCCCAAAATGTGGTGAAGGAGGCCTCTAATCGTCTCTTGTGAGACATTAAAATAAGTTATATTTTTAAAAATACACTAAAAAAAATTCAAGTGGATGGGAGACGTTCGGTCGTCCTTTGGAAGGGTCAAGGAACACAATCCCATCACCTTGTCCCCTTAGGGGACGTCAGGACGTCCCCCAGTCTTCACTAGAACAGCGGAGGACGAGTGGTGTCATTGGGGACATCAGAAAAGCCTCTCCCTGTCCCCAGCGCATCCTCGTCTTAAAGACAGGGTCATTTGGGGGGCACACATCCCCGTGTTACTATGTTAATTAGTCTATAAAGATTATGGGCTAATTGAAATGCAAATTGGATCATTAATGAAACATTAAAGAAAGATTAACAGTTTTGTGATCAATCATGAAGGGCTACTGACTAAATCTGGAGAAGGTTTCACAAAGAATTCATTCTACCTGCTCAATACTAGTAAAATTGAGATTACATAACAATCAACATGATATTCATAGATAAACTCGAATATATGTATATATCTATATTTATTGGTAATGAGAGCAGCCAAGACCTGTAATAAGAAACTAGAACCTTAGGATGTCGCCAATATATAATATGTCGAAGTGAATGAAGATATGCTGATGTGCAATCTGGCCCAATCAACTGCAACTGGCCATGGCCATCACCTGCAAGCCTCAAGAGTAATCCACCAAGTCCACCCTACATGATTGAAATTAGATGCAATTTTAAAATATTATTCCAGATAACTTCCATAAACAAGTCCAAACTTGTTTATTAAGCATTTAATAAGCGGTGAGCACCCAATTTCCAAAAAACAAATGTATGCTACACCTTTCTACGATTTGTGAAAAAATAGTGATAGTACATAATGTATAGTTAGTGAAATTAAGATTAACATGATAAAACTAATAAACTGGAATTGTCATAATCAACAATAAGTGATTCTAGAAATTGCATAACAGAGTGGCCACCAAAAGATTAATATGTGCCTACCCCGAGAAATATATAAATCAAGTTCTTATTCTCCCACTATATGCAACAGATTGTATATCCATGATATCAATATTAGCAGAAAAAAGAAACAATTAGGATAGGGTTCAAATTCTATAAAGACGGGTTTTTTGTAAGCTGTGTATGGTACAGATGGATAGCATCCATGCATAAAGCATGAAAAAATTAAAATGACAATGAAACATTATCATGATATTAATGTTACAAGCATAATCAGCATTAAAATAAACAGAACAGTATAATTGGGACATGTATGTTAAAAATACATCAATGGACATCTCCATGAAATATATGCAGGAAGTTTTATCTGTAAGTTTCTAGGGAAACCACCCAACAGTGAATGAGATGAATTGTGAGATATACTTTCTGTTTTCTTCCTTGTTTTAGGTGCAGTGGCAAAAATCATTCTTGGGAAGTCATCAAACCATGAGATGAAGATTTTATCAAAAAAATAATATTAATATGGAAAAATTATATTAGGATTAGTGTTATTAAGTTCGAGAAGGAAGAAATTGTACAGCTGGCAAAGATTTAAAAAATTGGACAAACTTGCCAAAAATCAGTCAAACTCGCAACTTATCACTATCTGGATGATTAATTTGCAATTTTTAAACTGAAAATTGACAAAAGCATGTTTCACCTTCTTTATTGAAAAAACTGCAATTTTAAGCTGCAAAAAATTGACCTGCAATGCAATTCACAATCACTTACAATGTTTTTGGCACATTGTGCTTCTTTGTTTTTTATGTTTAACCTATGTAGCTTTAGGTTAAGCAGTTTACAAGGGCATTTGGATTCCAAACTGAGAATTTTGTTGGAGGACTTGACATTCTAGCTAATTCTAAAACCTTTACTATTTCCTCATTAATCCAAACAACTTAAACCATTGCCCAGAAAGTTTTCAAGCAAATACAAGAGCAAGGAACTACCACTTCCTGCAATACATGATTGTCTAATTGATTGGGAGATTTAATGCACTGGCTATAATAGACATTGAATAAAATTTGGTGTTTGGACCAGAAATGGCTACTGTACAGGCATTCAAAAATTTATTCACCCCACTAAAACTGCTGGCAGTCTTTAAATGCATGATGGCATTCAAATGAGAGTGACACTAGATAGTAAAGTTTGGTAACTGATTGGAAAGAACAAACATCTGGATTATTTAAAAATATTATAATAAGGAAACCACCACAAGACCATTCTTCCTTTGCTTTCTCACTCCTGCTACTAATTAATGAGCCATACATTTTCTGTTGTTATCTTTCGAATTTTAAACTTGGGTTGGAAATAGTGGACAACATAACATATAAATAATTTTTAGTTTTCACGGTTCATTCTTAACCCATAATTTGACCAGTTCAGTTTATTAACTCAACAAACATGACCACTTAATGTTCTTGTCAATGCTATTCCCTTATGCTAAACAATTTTTAGGACTCGTTTGCAAATTCACACATAAATTATTTTTCAAAAACTAATTGTTGAAGAAAAACTGGGGAATTTCAAATCAAGGGCCAAACTGCTCAGTGGGATTAGACCTGACAAAAAATGCTAAAAAGAGAAGTTCTGATTGGAGTCACCTCATATCACTAGCTCAAAAGTGATTGACCTTACCTCATTAAAACAAGGCATGCAAAACAAGTTCAACTTTTGCTCAACAAATCACAGAAGATAATATGCACAAAACATGTCAAATTTTTAGGGTCTAAAATGTGCCATAGGATTACTTTTATCTTACAAGAATGCTTTGACTTCCTCTTTGGTTTTTCTTGTAAATGCTCCTGTTAAAACTAGTAAATAGCTTAACCCCTTAGTGATTCATAGTAAGATCATGGTAAAGGCCTATGCTGGTTCGAACTATGAGACTGAGGGAATTTCTTTGCAGACTTTGGAAAATGTGAGAGTATTGAATTCGCATGGCATGAGACATTGCTACTCATGCAAAAAACTTCCTAGAAGATCCATTTGTAGGTGAGGAACCATTGTAACAGCTCGTGAGATAGTGACCTGAGAAAATGCAGTCCACTCTTTTGAAGTTTCCCAAAATTAGAGTTTCTCTAGGTCGTAGTATTGTTAATCTTCATTTCAATCGCTATTTGCATACTTTTAACTCATACCTGCATTCTTCATTATATTGTCATTTGCTCTTCTCAACTCTAGTCTACATTTCAGGAACTGTTTTCCCATAGAACAAAATATGGAATTGAAACTTTTGTATTCATTTCCCATTAAATTAGTATAGCATCTGTTTTGATAACTTATGTACTGGATTATCCAATGCTTATTGCAGATCAACTACGTATATTCCAGAATCTAAAGTTTTTCACATTTTTTTATTCCATGGAACCACCTGCTTCAAAAGAATATTGCTTCAACCAAGGCTGAAAAACTCAGACTCGGCAATAACTTGGCCTGCCCAAAAAAATTGAAAAACTTGGAATTGTCAATAAATCGGCACTTTTATCAAATATTTGAAACTGTATAATTTTTTAATATATTCTTAAAACACACACATATACACCAAATTTGCAGAACATGTACTGATTTGAGATATCTAAATTTTATCATATATTAATCGAAGTATTGAGTTTAAAACATAGCAATTAAAATTTAGCAGATTAACATATAATCATACTAAAACCAAGTGCAGCATCTGAATAACAATGACTTCAATACATATCAATGTCATTCTCCATGACACTACAATTCTGAATACATATCAAGTTTCGGTATCAATGAAAACTAGAAGTAGAAATCATAAACTGCGTTGTTATGTCGAAAGTGTGGAAGTGTTTATCCGTCAAATATGAAGGTGTTTATAAATTATATGTCAAATATGTAAGTGCTTACAAGTCAGAAATGGAAGTATCTATATGCCAGATATGGAAGTGTTTACATGCCAAATATGGAAGTGTTAATATGCCATACATGGATTGCACAGGATTGCATAAAACCAGAGATCAATGAAATACAACAATAGCCTGGTATACATAGAATCACATTACAACATAAATGATATGTAACATCCAGTTTTAGCGGGTCTTAATTAACAACATGCATATTCAAAGAAATACAGTTATTACTTCATTTTCATAGGAAGACAATTATATCAGTTATGTTCATGTGAATGAGATTTAACAATTACAATTACTTAAACGGAAAACTCATAACTAATATCTAGAAAAAAAACACCATCAATAAATTTACTAAGGAAATTAAAATCTACACACCATGGAATTCGAGATCGAAATCAATCTAGGGATACTTCTGCAACCACCTAGGTTAGTTCACAAATACCACTATAACCTAAGTTGCTGATTCGGGTTCGTGGACGGATTCAAGTTTGAGGTTCAAGTTCATGGGTTCAGGCAAAAAAAAAATTTCCCATTTGGGTTCGTGGGTGGGTTCGTGAGTGTCTATATATATATATATATATAAGAGAAACATGCATAGTTGCCAAACAAAGTCATTTCACAATATGAATAATTGTTGCTTGATCATTGATCAATGCCAAATGTCAACGATAAACATTAAATACTCGCTCATTAATCGATCTTCATGATCGTAAAGAAAATTATACATTGAATTACTAAATTGCAAAACATAGACTAGTTCATCAAATAATAAAGTTTGAAACATCATGATAGATGACAAATATTTAGTAATTTATCAATAATCATCGTATCAAATGCCCTTCAAGGGTCAAATGGATCATCATAAAATGAGGGATCAATGGCTTCATCCTCAACTGCAACTATATCTAGATCCTCATCATTAGAACCCAAACTAGTTCCACTAGTCCAATATGCTGCTATATCATCCTCCTCCTCCTCAACATAAGAGATTAGATGAGTGAAATATCTTTTATTAAGTTCCTTTTAGAGGTACATAAGAAAAAAAACAAAAAAACACACTCTTTAAAGTTGTTTTAGCCCTAGGTCCTCTTGGGTTCGTTGTGGGTTTGTCTAGGTTCGCTCCAACAAGGACCCGAGCGAGCCCACAATCCAAACTAAGGACCCAGCTCGGACCCACAGCAGACCCGTGGGCGAATCCAGACCCATGCAGACCCGAACCCGAATCCGAGCAAAAGGGAACGAATCCAACAACTTAGACTATAACATTATCAAATGACTACTACCATCCAATACTGCTATATCAAAATCAAATGATGATTACCATTAAATAACACTATATCAATTAGGGCATCACATGCCACTGTATCAATTAGGGCATTGATTACCATTCAATCATTTAGGGCATCAAATACCACCGTATCACTTAGGACTTCAGATACCACTGTATCATTTAGAGCATCAATTACTATTGGATCATTTAGGGCATCAAATACCACTGTATCATTTAGGGTTCCAAATACCACTGTATCATTTAGGGCTTCGGATACCACTGTATCATTCCTTTCCTTCAGATTTGCTAAACTGTGGCATTAACATAAAATTAGAAGATATGCTCATAATCATTATTCTTATATATGAAAAACTAAATTAACAATCCTATAGATGTATTCCATATTCAGTTAGAAGATCAACTGATCTAACTGGTTGCCAATTATATTGACGATAAGAATTGCTTTCAACAAAGGTTTGAATGCATAGCTTATCTTTGTCTATTGCACATCCGACAACTTCTAGAGAGGTGAAACATTGTCAAAGGCTTAACCACCCAACCTCGGACCACAACTTATCCCCACACAATCTCTAACGAAAAAGGCCCTCCCTACCCGGAATAGACATGGTACATCTTGTCATCCACTAGGCATCCTGATATCTAATCACACCACTTGTCTTGACAGCAAGAGAATACAATAAACACGATCATGCATGAGCTATTAAATGTTTCTTTTTAAGAATGATAAGCATTGTATGTCATAACTAATTCTGTTTCTTGATATTGCAAATTCCTTTCTCACCTCTTCACCATTTTCCTTGGCTATACAGTCGGGTGAGTCTCAGGTGTTTGAATCTCAGAGCAACCCGCTCTTTCTATTGATCCTTAACTGGTAAAAGATTATTATATGTTTCCAGCTTATCACAAACTGTGACTTGAAAGAATATGTTCTTTAAAACTAGCAGAAATATCATTGACTCTTATTTCCAAATTGTATAATTAAATCATGATTTTATTGCATCTTCAATAACTCTTTCTAAAGAGGTTCTATCTGATGATTATAACTACAGTTTAGCTGTTAAGGAAATTGGAAACCAGTAGGAAATGATAAGAAGTATACAGCTATGCATGGAACATGATTGATTATGTACTTCCAGCTTATCACATTCTATGATTCAGAAGAGCATGTTCTTTAAATCTTGCAGCAAATAACATTTGGTTCTGATTATCAAAGGCATAAGAAATACGACTCTGTGTCATGGATACTTTATTACTATGGATAACAACTCTTTAAGTGAGTCAATTAATGGTTCTTAAACATGATGGATATATTACCACTGCCTACTGCTAAGAACTTTGATTTACAAGAGTAGCTGATAAATAAATCCATAAATTGCTTGAGGTTGATGGACCACATAACCTGATATATTTCTGTAAAGGTTTGGAGCCCTGTCAAAGAATAATGATTCAATTCTCTTCTTGAACGATCCTCAAGCGAAACCCACAAGGTGATTTTCAGTCACGTTTCTCAGCCGGAAAGGTATATAGTATTCAATAAGAAAGGAGATTGACAACGCTAAGCTGAAAAGAGATATATCAGATTGTAACTTAGGCATTCTATGGGATAGATGGAAGTCATATGCTTGTATCATAGAAGTCGAGTGTTTGGAAATAATGTCAAACACAGATACTTGGGAAATAGAAGTTGGGGGTCTGAAAAAATAAAAGAGATATCTCCATTTCTCACTCGTGACTATTAAAAAGGAAAAGACGTGACTCCTTAGCTTCCGTAACTTAAAGAATATTTGTCAAATAAAAAACACAAAGTGTTCAATCGATTTTCAAACAAGAAAAGAATAAAAGATGGAAAAAGAGTTGGAAGGTTATAATTCAAAAATTATGATGATTTATATTTATATACGTACTTGTAAATATATTGGTGAGGCGGCATCATTTTATTATAACAAAATAATATGATGGTGTCACTTCATTTTTATATCTATGTGTGCATATCTATTATAATAATAAGGTGAAAGATCATTTAACATATTTTGAGGTACGTATTATATTAAATTATTTTAATTACATTATTTTATGTTTTAAATTATTTATTTAATAGCTCATGTGGTTTCATCGATTGTATCCTGATGTTCAAGTCGCTAGGTTCTCAACCCATTTGCTCAGTGATGGTGATGCTCCTGTGCCTAATTCTTTTTTGACAATGCTTCCACCCCTTCGACGTGCTTCCTACAAGGAAATTCTCCACAGTTAAATCATATTACCATAACAAGTTATTTAATCATAAATAATCAAAACGGCTAACCACCTATTCAATTCCATGAATTCGTGATAAATAATTATAACGACTAACCATCTTACCATTTTGCGAGATTATAACAAATTTATCTGTCAAATGACTTCATGTGAACCACAATGGCTATATTTTAAATTAGGTCAAAAATTGGGATGTAACATAGCATTCCCCTTGTGTTTCATCGTCCTCGATAAACTTGAAATTGTAACAAGCAAAAGGAGTATTTAAAATTTGAAATATAACGTACCATTCCCCTTTGTGTTTCATCATCCTTGGTGATCTCTGCAATTTTAGACACTAAAAGAATATTTCAAATACAAGATGTATATATAGCATCGTGATATCACTTCTTTTCAAAATTGAATCAAAATCTAAATCATGATCAAAACTCAAGGTCCATTTTTACTTCAATGTTTCCAGAAAGATACTTGCATGATATCATAAAATTAAATACATACTCACCTAAGTTCACTTTACCGTACTTGTGGTCATCTCAACATCAGTTGAGTTGATCATGTTGTAGGATATTCTCTTTCATATTCTTGTCATACTCATGTAGACACTCACCATAACATTAGTTTGATTCCCGTATTGATATCTTCATTTAAGAGAATTTCAGGGTTCAATAACTGAGAGTAAGATAAGTATTCAAAATTGGAATTCTTCAACTAGCAAGTTCTAGATCATAATTTAAGTCACTTATACATACCATCTGGTATATGGCACTCATTAATGAGTAGATCATCCTTGTAAATTTACAGGTCGCCTGAAAAAGGTTAATAGATCCATGTTTTCCATTTATGTAACCTCGGCCTTCATGCCCATCTTAATCATAATAACATTTCATTCGAATAATCATCTCATGATAGAATATACACTTTATCTCCAAAACAATATACAACAGCTCGGTATGTAAAGTCAACATCACATGTGTATTATACATGTATAGCAATGTGTCAAAGGGTAAAAACATGATATACTGTGCAAGATCATCATACATATAATCAAGATCATAAGCATCTGAAACAATTTCTCATAAGATTCTTATCGATTAGCTCATCATTCATCTGTAAATATTTGGAAGTTTATCTTTTCCATTTGTGTGACCTAGGCTTTCATGCCCATCTCATCAGTGTAATTGTTTCAAGGAAAAAAAATTACATCTAAGCATTGATAGTTTCAATTATGCAAGTTTGTTTATTCCATACTGGAGCACAAAATGATCTTGTCGTTTACTCAACATCAGAAAGGATCATGGTTTACGATCTTGTTTTCCTTCAGTTCAAGTTCAAAAATAGATAACAAAATACTACTGCCATTTCATATAAACAGGAATATAATTGCATAAGTAAATGCTGGGAACATTCAACTGAAAAGAAATATTTAGCCATCATCAGGGTTTTAGATAACATCTCATCAAGGTTATAGGAGCTGGTTTGGATTGCGCAAGCCTCGACATTTGGACCCATTTTAATCTTCTCATTCTCTACTAAGAATGGCCCTCACTCTTAAGATAAGGCACATGTACCATTTTGGTCTTGCCACCCGAGCATCCTGGTGTTAGAGTGTCCGCTCAATAACAGTCAGGATTGAGGATACACCTCCACCAACCCATCATTATGTCAGCTAGCACCACGACCACAAGTTGATGAATAATTTGGACCTCATCCTTTAACAAAAGTCCACTCACATCATAGGAAGTTGGGAGCTTAAACCCCTTACCAAACACAATTATTGCAATGACCAATTGATCCCAATATGGACTACATAAAGCATTGAAGGGAATATAGTTGTAGTACCAAAATCTTACAATTGCCATCTTTGTCCTTGCATGCATCTCTTTGTTCCATATAGTGCCTTGCGATTCGGGTTGAGCACCAAGAGAGTTACATGGAACCCAAAAGTTTGATATATGCCAACCCACATTTCCCAATCCTCGTACTTGTGGCCCAATAGAAAAAGCCCTTGTACCTGTTCATGACCCTGTACAACTAAAATCCCCAATAGAGGTTTTCATAACCTTTGATGTCCTCATTTTTGTTGCCTTCTTTTGTGCGAATGATTCAAGGCTTGCCAAAGCCTCCCACACACGATCAATCATCACGCAATGTTATATCATTACTTCAAATCTTTGCAAGGTGATATTTCAATCAACTTTTGCCCCCATTCATTTCCTTAGGGCAATGGCTACATTTGACATCTCCTTGATTTGGACCCTGTGTCCTATGTATCCATAAATTGTCCATCTTTTTACCATCATCCATCTTGTAAAGAAATATGGAGATTTAGGGAACCTAGTAAAAACTAGATGATTAAAGATTAGAAAGCAAATAATAAATAATACTTTAGCATTATAATTTATTTCATGAACATTTGTTTACAATTTTATCCCTCGAATAGCCTGCAATCAAAGAAACATAAATGATGACACTTATTTTAGGTCCCATGAGTTATAAGTCAGTAATATATAATTCGGGTGACGGTTTATAAATATTATTGATAAAATAATTAGATAACAAAGTAAAATGCATAATTGCAAATATAAGGAAGACGATGAAGTGGTTAGGATTACTGCAAGGGACGATGGAGGCGGACGTCGTGATCATTTTGTTGGGTAAGACATAGGAAGGAGAGGTTGAAGACTCCCATGGCGACCACCTCGTTGGGCTTGGGAGCCTCTAAAAAGGTGTGGTGGTCCTTTTTTTGAAGGATTTCAATAAGGGAAACAACTAAAGAAGGGTAGACAAAAGAAATCAATGGTGCTACAAAAAATTAAATGGGTTGAAGAGCACTTTTAAGCCTTTGGAGAAGAAGGAATGGTGGTCGATGGACTTAACTCCACCTCCCCCAAAGCCTTTGGAGACTCCTACAACAATTCATAATGGAGTGGTCTTTGTTTGACGCAAATTACAGGTATGGAAGGAATTTGTTTATGATTTATGAAATAGAGGTTTTCTCATTGTATGTGAAATGTGAAGCAATTGGAAAAGGGCTCAATTATTGCATATTTCAGGGGTTAGAGTTGAACTTATAGTCTCATACCTCAAAGGGAAGTTAAGGAGATTGAACCTTTCAATCTTTGTGCATCCTAACGCACCCAAGCATCCGGACGCATCAGAACCAGCATTCGACCATTTTAGCAGAGAATCAATAACTAAGGCTAAAAGCACAAGATTGAAATACTAGGTTTTTTTCACATTTCAATAAAGGCCAAAAGATCCCTCAACCGAATCTCTTCCATCAAGATGACAAAGAGAATATTAACAAATTGATATGGCGATCATCAAACAGAGAGGTTGTTAATAACTTTTCTAATTTATGGCTTGCAAATGACAAGGCCCAAGAGGCGGTTCAAGAGGAGGTTTTGTATGTGATCCTGCCACTACCATCAGTGGTAATAGTAGAATGTTGCAAGAACCAATCAAATAGAAGGAATTTAAGGAGGTTGTTTTTGGTCTTGATGGTAACAAAGCACCAAGCCCAAACGGATTTCAAGCATTTTCCTACCAGAAGTTTAAGGTGTATTCAAAGATAACCTATTGGAAGTGGTTAAGGAGTCAGGATCCAAAGGTTTAGTGATGTAAGACTTTAAGAACTCCCTTGTTGGTTTGATCCCCAAGAAAGGGAAAGTTGAATCCTTTAAGGAATGCTACCCTATTTCCTTTTCTAACACAAGTTATTAAATCATCAAGAAAGTTGTAGCTAACAAATTGAAAAAGGTCTTGGATAAATTAATGTCCCTAGAACAAAGTGGGTTCACACCCAATAGATCAATGCAGATGATATCATAATACCACATGAGGCAATCCATTCCATCAGATCTAGTTAGATGAGGAAAATATTTGTGAAACTGGATATTCGAAAAGCTTATGACAAGGCAGATAGAGGGTTTCTTATTAAGGTGTTGAAGAAGTTTGGGTTTGAAGATTCTTGGGTTGAATGGATCGAAGGACTGATTTTGGAATATCATGTAGATATCCTAGACATCGAAAGTCTGCAAGGCTTCTTCACCACTTCAAGGGGTATTTGTTAGGGAAACCTAATTTCACCATTCCTTTTCATCTTGTTGGCTGTAAGTACTTGGCAGAATGATCAGAAGGAGGAGAATCAAGGTCAACGAAAGTCTGCAAGGCTTCTTCACCACTTCAAGGGGAATTTGTCAGGGAAACCTAATTTCACCATTCCTTTTCATCTTGTTGGCTGAAGTCCTTGGCAGAATGATCACAAGGAGGAGAATCAAGGCCAATGTGTGGAAATTGGAAGAGGTACGTTTACGTGATATTGTTCTCTCCACTCGTAATAGCTAAGTTGCCCATACATAAAATTTATAAAGATGATTTTCAAATACAATCATCTTAAATTCATTGTAGTTATTAGCTAGTTGCTAGCTATTGAATCCAGGTCCACTATCCAACTTCATATGATCATGCCATTTTGTAATTCATGTGCATTGAACAATCAAATTTAACAGGAGATACTTCCTCATGGTTTTTAGACTCATTTCTAAAAATTTACATTTTTTGATAAAAAATGTATTTTGATAAGAAATTTAAGTATTTTTGGCCCATTAATAGGCTTTCAAGGGTTGATCCTTCTCATAAAAGAGAAGAGTGCTATTGGATACCGCCAGAGGAGGGGTGGATAAAGATTAATTTTGATGGGGCAGCAAGAGGAAACCCTGGGCCATCGAGTTGTGGGTGCATAGCACAGGACCATGAGGGAAACATCTTAGCCTTCGCGGCAAAACGTCTAAGGAATGGCACCAATAATGTGGCAGAATGTGAAGCAGCCAAAGAGGCTCTCGCCTTAGGAACTAAGCTTGGTATTAAAAGAGTGCATTTGGAATGAGGCTCCGAGATCATAGTCAATGGAATCAAGCAAGGAAGAATAGAGTCATGGTATCTTGAAAAGCACATAAGCCAAATCAAGAGGCTACTACAAAAATTTGACGATTTCAAAATCTCCAATACCTATCGGGAGGCCAACAACTTGGTAGATAAGTTGGTAAATTTGGGCGTGGATGGCTCTTTGGAGAGCCAATATAAAAAATTTGAAGACCTTAGGCATCCTTTTTAAGTTGATGATTTAGGAATTTGGAAGTGGTATTTTTTTTCCCACCCATGAGTGACCACCTTTTTAATGATGACTAATCAGGCTCGAGTTGAATGAGCAATTATTAAGATTTTCCTCTTTGCACGTGGCAGTGGTTTTGGAATCATAAATCGGTCCTTCGCAGTTTGTGCTTCCAGAGATTTCAAAAGAGAGATAAAGGGGCACTGGATTTGTGTAAGACAGAAGAGGGCTTTGTTAACATTTTAAAGATGGAAGCTAATTTTGCTTTGGAATCGGACAACCAAACGCAATTGTATGAAGGGAGGATTTCAATGAGAAGGTTGAAGAACATCTTCTTGTTTGAGGATAAGAAATTCTTGATTGGTGTCTTTGAGATTTTTCGTCTGGAGTAACTCGACACATTTTGGTGGTGTAGGTCAAATCTAGATATCGCATCTCTTTTTGTGGCATTAGCCTTAATGGTGGGTGAATCCAAGGAGGAAGTACGATGGGTTGTGGCTATTTGCATGGACCCGTAATGGCTATTGGGGATTGGCCACATCATCGACAAAGTTGTTTTGGGAGTCGGCTTGGACATGGGTCAAGGCCCCTAGCGTTTGATTGGGGGGGTGACAATCAAGTCCAACACATGGTCATGCTCTGAAAGCGGCGCGTGGGTGGAGGAAGGCGACTTCGCTCCTGGAGGAAACAATGTGGTTCAAAGAGGGTGTTCAAAGGGACTTTATGAAGTCGACTCCACGCAAGAGCATGAGGATGCTAGAGGAATCTCTGAAACACCAAATTGCATGGGCAACCACAAGGGAAGGAGCAATGGCGGGTATGTGGATTGACTTGACAGTGGAGGCAAAGGATAGTGCTACCATAGCAGGCTCGAAGCACCCTCGGGGACTTGAAAGCAAGGGCAAGGTGCAGGGGATGGGGGTTGGTCATGGCATCCCAAATTTCACCAAAGAAGATGCAACTAAGTGATTCAAGTGAATAGGGGTCAACGTTTGTGTTTTGGTTATACTGTGTCGTCTTTTTGTTGTAGGAGATAACATTGAATGTAAGGGTGTTGCTTTTTGTTTTGGGTACTCGTGCCCATTTTGTCAAATGCATATGGGGTGTGGGGGAATAGTTGTAGTGGCTTAGTGTCAAGATGTTCAATTCTTTGCCAAGCGTGAATAGCCTAAAAATTGTAAATCTTTACTTCTATTTAATAAAATATTAAAGGTAACCTATCAAAAAAAAAATTTAAGTACTCACATTGCTAGGTTTTTAAGAAGTTTTTGCTAAGTTCAAAATATTTGGGCTTGCCGGCTACACTCTAATTCTGAGTATGCAATCTATGGTAGCACTGTTGTTGTTGCCACCTAGGTTCAAATCTTTGCTACACTATGGTCGCAAGCTTTATACCATTTAATAATCCAATGTGCTCGTAGGTTTGAACCTTGATTTCTTGTTAGTGTTCATGCCAAGTACTTTGTTTTGCAAACTATGCCCTATTCTCTTGTTAGGTTAGTGTGCTCACGGGCTTTATGCCCTAGTTGCTCTTGTACTCACAAATCTCAACTATTTTTGTTCATGTTGTTGATGTTATGTGTCCATGCCCAAGATGAGGTCCCACATTTATGGCATCAAAAATCTTGAAGCTCATCGACCCAATAAAAAAAAATTTAAAAGGTGGAAATCAAAAAATCGAATGCTTAATCATTCCTCTCTTCTAATTGCTTGACCTATCTTAACAAAAATGTCATAACCCTTTGATTGATATTTAAGAGGAGTTATTTAGAATAAACTTTCATAGTAAAAGACTTCATTTTATATTTTCACTTCATGTGAGGCCATCTTTAATATAATTTTAATCCTCTTCCTCACTATAAAATGTCCAAAACCAGCTACAGCCATTTTGGGCTTCAACTTGATTTACTTTTTAAAAAGAGGAACATTAGAGTCTACCCTTGCCAAGATTACTTGCACTTGAGCAATCACAACTAGGATGCTACAAAAAATCTCTACTTGGTTGAATCGTTAAAGAAGTATTGGGATCTCAAATCAATCTAGGAAATAATTTGGATCTTTCAATAAATGTAGTTTATTTAGTTTACCTTGTTGATTACCTATCCATTAGTAAGTCTTGCTCACGTGGTTTCTTAATAACTTTTTCTTTCTTCAAACAATTTTGCTTAAAATCCATATTACCCCACAAAGTTTCCAATGTCACACCCAACTGTACTCTATGCTCTATCTCTACAACTTCTCACTTCCTCATGTGTACTTAATGCAAAAACATTTCATTATTCAAATTCTATTGCACTACTTTGATATTATCAGAGTTTGCAAGACTTGAATCAAGAGTTGTCATTGTGCCCATTTCAAAAAGTAGGTTACCCGAGTAGACAAACCTCTTTGCATCCATCCCAAAAATTGGATTGTCTGCAACCTAGTGGAAATCTTGGAAATTAATGTTGTTGTCGTATTTAAAAATCAATCTCTTGTTTAGACCATTCATCCTAGCCTAATTCTGAAAAGTCATCTTCCAAATTCATTATTTATTATTCAAGTCAATGTGAGCATTTCCAAATTCCTTTGCATTAGCTGTTGATCTAACAATGTCAACAAACTCGAACCAAACAATCATAAATGTTAAAACAATTACTTCAAATTGTGGCTCTAACATGCTTACTTTCCCATAACCCGCCTTATTTTCTAATTCTTCATTGGATCTCCTCAACTCTCTTTTTGATGTCAATTCTTCTTTGCTCCAACATTTTTGTCTCGGCTCACATGATTCCCTGCATAATAAGCAAAGTCTCTGTTTTAAATTTGTTTCAATTGTAACCAACCTTTTTACAATAGAAAGAAAACTTTTGTTGATTTGTATGGGATTGGGTCCCGAGGGATTTGATTGTTTTATGCTCTAACCCTTTCGATGAAATCTAGGCATTTTAATTCTAAATATTCTTTTTTCTTTGGTTGCATCAAATTCTTTACTAAAAATTTAAATACCTTGTGTCTAAGCTCAAATCTTTATCCAATTCTAATATGCATCATAATCATGAAATTTGTGAGGAAAAAAGCCTTTTTTATGTCTATAAGAAGATTTCTATGGTCAGAATAATTGCCATTGTTATCTTTGTGTCTATGTTCCCCGGGGACGCGTACCCAGCCTAAAACCCCCCGTTTCGGGGACGGGGACGGGGGGACGGATATGGGACGTCCCCCAGCCGTCCCCAAGTTCCCTTTTTTTGCAGGGGACGTCCCCGAAACTTGGGGACGTGGGGGGGACAAAAGGGGGACGACCAGCCGTCCCCGGTACGAAAAGGGGACGTCTAGCCGTCCCCCGACCGTACCGGGTACGACCGGCCGTCCCCCTTTTTTGCAAGCTCAAAACATTAAAAATAAAAATTAAAAAAACATTTGTTGTGTCTTTTTTGGTCGGCTAGTGGGCCCCACTCCTCCAAAAACCCTAAAATGTATATAACTCAACACATTTAAATTGTTTTAACCATTCTTTGGTTTTCATTTTATGTTGCAGCCGGCTAAAGTTTTCATTTTGCAAGTAGAGGAGGTAATAGTTTTGCTTCCAAGAGCTTGACCAAGGGTTTGATCTTCTATTTTGTCCACCAAGTAAGTATAAAACTCTTTGTGCTTTCATCTATCATTTTTTTAATAAATTTGTAGCTTGCAAAGTCTGATTTTTTTTTTTTTTCATTGTTTCAGCTCATATATCTATTCAATTGCATATTTAAACACAATGAGCAGCAGTAGGAGTACAAGTAGTAGTAGTGAAGAAGAAAATGTAGAGGTCGATGTTGTTAGTAGTGACACTAGGCAAAAACCCAATCCTAAAGCTGATTTGTTTAAATGCCCTTCTGACATTATGAAGAATTTTGCAAAAGGTCCTTTCAATAGGAAAAAACCTCTTCTCCAATATGTCACACCTAGGCCAAAAGATAAAAAGAATTCGGGAGGGACTAAGGTGTGGGATTGTCATGTTTGTCTTGATGATTTTAGAGGCAACTATACAAGAGTGAAGTCACATTTTTTAAGTGTTACATGCCAAGGAGTCAAAGCTTGTCCTAACCTAACCGATGAACAAAAATTAGAATGTCAAAGATTGCACTTAGAGGCTGAAATGGAGGGGCAAAATTTGACAGTGACATCACCATCCATTCCCTCACAATCATCTAGGCATATTTCATCCGCCATTGGTACTAGCGGCAGCCCTAGTGGGTCTAGAGGGAAGAGAAAGATAAGTAATAGTGAGAAGGGCTCGGTGGAAAGTATGTTTAATGCACAGACAAAGAAGAAGTGTGAGGCATCCATTGGTAGATTCTTTGTTGCTAATGGTATCCCATATAATGCAGCCCGTTCCACTTATTATAAACAAATGGTGAAAGATATTATGAGCATGAATTCCTCATTTGTGCCCCCCGGTGAGCATAAGCTACGAACCACTATCCTAGATGAAGAGTACTCAAAGGTTGCTTTATTATTTGAGGATATGAGACGCACTTGGGTTAGGACAGGCTGCTCTATTGTGATGGATGGGTGGACCAATGTTAGACATCGACCACTCATCAATATCAGTGTCACATCCCCTACTGGCTCTTATTTTTTGAGAGCCATAGATTGTTCAGGAAAGAAGAAGGATGCAGATTTTCAGTTCACCATTTTGCGAGATGCCATAGAGGAGATTGGGCCCTCTAATGTTGTACAGGTTATCACAGATTCTGCACCTATGTGCAAACCAGCAGGTTTGATGATAGATGGTGCTTATAGGCACATATTTTGGACCCCTTGATGTGTTCATTCTTTGAACAATGCATTGAAGGACATAGGGAAGATTGAATAGGTGAAGCAAGCGGTGTTAGAAGCTAGAGAAGTGCAAATGTTTATTTGCAACCACCACACTTTACTTGCTCTATTCAGGTCCTTCTCTAAGAAGGAGTTCCTCAAACCAGCCAAGACAAGGTATGTCAATTATAACTATAGTTTACTTTTAATTTGTTTTAACTTTAAGTTATTTGAAAAAATTATTTATAAGTTTACTTACATGTGATGCTTTTTGTTTTAAATTTTAATCATTAATGTTTAAGTTTAAATTTTTAATTTTTAATTGTTGCTATAGGTATTGCACATATTTCATCTTGATGGAGAGGATGATTGAGGTGTATGAGGCCCTTCAATTGACGGTGGTGAATCTAGAGTGGGGACGATGGTCTCATTCTAAGTCCACTGAAGGAAAAGCAGTGAGGCAAAGGATCCTTGATGAGAGTTGGTGGTCCACAATGAAGTAAGTTGTTGGTTTTTAAATTTACTATTAGTCTTTTGCTTGCTGATTTTCCTACTAATAATCTTAAAATTCTTAAAATTCTAATTCTGATTTTTTTTTTTGTTGGCATTTTGATCTTGCAGATACATTTGCTCTGTCATAGCACCCATTGTTGAAGTCATTAGATATGCTGATACTGATGCTCCTAGTTTAGGAGAGATCTATGAGACTATTGACAGCATGTTGGGTAAGATGAAGAGAATTGTTGCGGCAAAGGATCCCACATTGGGCTTTTATGAGGAGCATATTAGGCCTATTGTGACGCAGAGGTGGAACATAATGAATACCCCGCTTCATATGGCAGCATTTGCTCTAAATCCCAAATGGTATGCACAGTTGGGTGGAAGGGGCCTCCCATGTGATGATCCTGAGGTTTTGGATGGCTTCACAAAAACTATTGATAAGATGTATTCAACTCAAGATGCCTCTACTCTTCGTGCACAGTTCCTTGACTTCACCAACCTTCGTGGCCCAAACTTGGGTAAGCCACAAGCAAGGTTGGATAGAGTTGTTTTGGCACAGAGGGATCCTATTGGATGGTGGACTTGGCATGGGAGAGATACACCTGAGTTAAAGATACTTGCCGGTCGCCTCCTTTCACAGGTTGCTAGTTCTTCAGCTGCAGAGAGGAACTGGTCCACATATTCATATATCCACTCTATCAAAAGGAATAGACTTACCTCTAAAAGAGCAGAGAAGCTAGTGATAGTGCATCATGCTCTTCAACTTGTCGATCGCCAAACTCCAGAGTATAGGCAGACACCAGCTTTGCGATGGGATGTTGAGCCTGAGGATGTGGCCCAGATAGATGAGGATGACATAGCACCAAGACTGGTTGGGGTTCCATTAGATGAGACTACGCTTCCTGTGGAGGATGACAGTGAGGAGGATTCTGATTTTGATGCCATGGATTAGTGGAGGCAGAATAGGAGCAGCAGTCTGCTTCATTTTCTATGTTTTGCTTTTTATGTTGAACATGAACATGATTATGATACATTGATTATATGATACTTATTACTTTATGGCAGCCTATAGCTTTGGGCATATTTTGATTTTGATTTTCAGATTTATGATTTATCATGCTTATCATTATGAGTCTTATGATATTGAAAATCGTTAATAACTTAATGTTCATTGTTCAGTGTTCTTTGATATTGTATTGATATGCATTTTGAGAATTGGATACTAAAATACTAAATAGTAAAACACTAAAATCGGATATTATTTCATAGATGGCATTCAAATGTTGTATGTTATGGTTCTATAATGTTTAAATGACATGCTTTGTGCTTAGTTTCATATGAATGACATGTATATTTACAAATTTCAATGTATATACTATATTTTAAAATTTTCCTATATATATAGCCGTCCCCGTCCCCCTCGTCTCCAAAATCGCCAAAAAAATTTGCCGTCCTGGAAACCCGTCCCGCCGTCCCCTGCCGTCCCCGTACCGAAAACTTGGGGGAACATAGCTTTGTGTATTACATTTTGAAATTTCACAATAGGAACATCTTCAAATGAAAGTGGGACCTAGAGGTCTATTAAAAACCCTAACAAAATTGTATAATCAATGGTTTTGTGCTGATTATTGTATGTAAATCAACTAATATAAAACAGGTGATCTAGGACAGTACAAAGAATGTGCCTGCCCCCAATAACACATCCCAAATTTTGCTACCTTTTGTGGGTGTCCATTGTCTCTAAAAAGCTTCATAGGAAGTCAGTCATCCCCAATATCCCCTTGAACTCCTTAGTTTATTTGCAGTTAGCATTTTTACAATTTACTTTTGCGAGCAAGAGGACAAAAACTACAAAGAGAGTTTAGTCAAAAACTTGATTTTAATTGCAAATTACACCTCTTTTCACATACTTTGCGGTACTTTTATTATTAAATTTAAAATTCCAATACTATTTTCGTAGTTGTCCCTATGTCATCTCTGAAAATTAGCAACATTATAATTTTAAACCAAAATCCCATAACCTTAGATCTTAGGGTATGGCAGCCGATATGGTATTATGAACATTTTTTCCACATTTGCACATTGAAGAGACTTGTAATATTATCTTTAAGTACTTTATAATTATTATCTAATATATAAAGATAGAAACAAAATTGTATATATTTGAATTGGATGTTAATAACAATAAATATTTGTGTTTATCTTGTTTACTAAATAATTTCAATTTTTATATATATAAAACTTTTCCTATCGATTTTTTTAAAAGTTCTTTTTATTTTAGAAAAGAGCATTTCAATACCCGTGCACAATTTTTTGGGTTAACATGTCTACTTATGGATTGTGGAGGCTTTAGATTTTTTTTATCTACGATTTTCTTTTCGTATATTGAGTTCGCCATATTCAACATTGTGTAAGGGAGCAGCCCCCTTTCTAGGAGGGCAAAACCCTGTTTTTATTTCAATCGTTGGCTTCAAATAAATCACCATCGCCGAATTCATGGCACATGCAGAAGCTCCCAAAATCAGCTGTTAGTGAGACCAGTATAAATGAGAACCGATGAATATGTTGGTCACAGATTTTGCGTTCCATTCTAGTAAGAAAAAAAATATTATCGTTTTTGTAGAGTTTCTGCTCATCGAAATTAGATGACCACGGGGAACAAGTCATCAAAAATTTCACACTGAAGATAGAGCTTGGGAGACATATAACATGTTCTAGATATTTGCAAAGAAATCGAGTTGGGTAAAACAAAGATATCCAAATCTAGGTGAAGCATGCCCCAACTTACAGAGCCACACTTATCTCCTTAAAAACTTGAAAGTTGAATTGGACCAGCAAAATGGTAGTGTTAAGGAATGTTCTTCGAATAAACTTGAACTAGCCAACCTACTAATCTTAGGTGTACGCCCAGTGGAAATTTGATACAAAAATACCACCTTTCCAATTGAATTAACCAATAAACTATGAATGCCAGACAATGGAGATTTGTATTCGGTCAAATGTACAAATGTTGAAACTTGGTAGAAGACAGTAAGCATGGGAAAGAGAAAAACATACAGCGCAGTGAGGACGAAGAGAAGTGAGGAAGACGGAAGCCAGACGTGCGGAAGGCCTGATCTTGTGCTCGAGGACGAGCCTGGAAAAGCCTTCGGGCACATTAAACAGGTATTGGGGGCCATTCTTGGGCGCAGAGACCAGTAGCGATGGGGCTACTCCATCCGCTTCGGCTTTGATAATTCTCACATGATATTCGTGTCCTGTACTTGCCTCCATCTCTCCGTAAAACCCTAAAGCCCGAAGCCCTTGCCCCTCAGGGTTTGAAATAGTGTCCACGCGCGGGTCCACTGTTTATTCCTCCACCTCCGTTTGGTTTGTGGAATTGTGGAAATCTGAGTTTTCCACAATTTTCGATTTAGCCAAATCAAGATTGATAAGTAGGAGATAATTTCCACAGCTAGTCAAATTGTGATATGAATATCAAGATTTAACTGTGTGATTTTGAGTCAAACTCGATGACCCATATTTCATGAGTAGTGATTCAACATGAATCCATCTCTCATGAGAATAAATGGAACACTTAGCACTTATTGTATCTAGGTGATGCTCACAGGGGTGAAGCACCGGGACTTCCCGGAAGGTCACCCATCCCAGTACTACTCCAGCCTGAGCGCGCTTAACTACGGAGTTTCCTCCTTAGTTAAACCCAAAGCTTGCAACCCCATTTGCAAAACCTTCACCAAGTGTTGTGCCTTATGAACCATTCATTAGAAAGCCCCTTAAGCTCATCAATTGATAAGTAGGAGATAATTTCCACAGTTAGTCAAATTGTGATATGAATATCAGGATTTAACTGTGTGATTTTGAGTCAAACTCGATGACCCATATTTCATGAGTAGTGATTCAACATGAATCCATCTCTCATGAGAATAAATGGAACACTTAGCACTCATTGGATCTAGGTGATGCTCACAGGGGTGAAGCACCGTGACTTCCCGGGAGGTCACCCATCCCAATACTACTCCAGCCTGAGCGCGCTTAACTACGGAGTTTCCTCCTTAGTTAAACCCAAAGCTTGCAACCCCATTTGCAAAACCTTCACCAAGTGTTGTGCCTTATGAACCATTCATTAGAAAGCCCCTTATGGGTCATCGAGTTTGACTCAAAATCACACAGTTAAATCCTGATATTCATATCACAATTTGACTAGCTATGGAAATTATCTCCTACTTATCAATTGATGAGCTTAAGGGGCTTTCTAATGAATGGTTCATAAGGCACAACACTTGGTGAAGGTTTTGCAAATGGGGTTGCAAGCTTTGGGTTTAACTAAGGAGGAAACTCCGTAGTTAAGCGCGCTCAGGCTGGAGTAGTACTGGGATGGGTGACCTCCCGGGAAGTCCCGGTGCTTCACCCCTGTGAGCATCACCTAGATCCAATTAGTGTTAAGTGTTCCATTTATTCTCATGAGAGATGGATTCATGTTGAATCACTACTCATGAAATATGGGTCATCGAGTTTGACTCAAAATCACACAGTTAAATCCTGATATTCATATCACAATTTGACTAGCTGTGGAAATTATCTCCTACTTATCAATTGATGAGCTTAAGGGGCTTTCTAATGAATGGTTCATAAGGCACAACACTTGGTGAAGGTTTTGCAAATGGGGTTGCAAGCTTTGGGCTTAACTAAGGAGGAAACTCCGTAGTTAAGCGCGCTCAGGCTGGAGTAGTACTGGGATGGGTGACCTCCCGGGAAGTCCCGGTGCTTCACCCCTGTGAGCATCACCTAGATCCAATGAGTGCTAAGTGTTCCATTTATTCTCATGAGAGATGGATTCATGTTGAATCACTACTCATGAAATATGGGTCATCGAGTTTGACTCAAAATCACACAGTTAAATCCTAATATTCATATCACAAATCAAGATTTTCAAATCTTCATTCATTCTTCCTATTTTTAGAAATTTACTTGGACTTTTGAGTTGAAGATGAGTGGAAAGCTACATTTTTATGCATAAGCTTGGAGTTGAAGGCAAAGTCCAAAAGATAATCCAATCTAATTTTTCTACACTCCTCAAAAAGCATAACTAGGTTTTGAGTTTCAATTTCTAGTTGCTAGTGGGAAGTCTGATAATCTGGGTTTGAAACAAAATTAAAAGTTTGGTATTATAATTCCATTTTGTCAATTTTGAAACAAACACAAAAATGTTCAAATCAATATTATAAAGAAGTCAATTCCCGTCACCTTCCACCAACCAAACAAACCCCTAGTTCCCAAAAATGTGAACCTTTTTTCTACTCTTCCCTCACGAAAAAACACTAGTAGTGAATTAATAAATGTTTCTAATGTCGACCTCTAATAATTAGTATTAGTGATCTAAAAACTAGAAATAGTTGATCATATTTATTTTTAATTCATGATCAGTTCATTTGTGCAGCACAATTGAGATATTTGTCCATAGCTACTAATGATTTAAAGGTGATGGTTATTGGACCATTTCAAGCAGGGCAATACTTTGAAATGATTCTTTTTTTGTTTTGACCATTTCAAGCAGGGCAATACTTTGAAATGATTCTTTTTTTGTTTTGACCATTTCATATATAACAACTCCCATAATGTGTATTGTCAATATTGAGAAGTTGAACCTTAGCAACCACTTAAGTTGCATATGGAGACAAACCAAAAAGCAAATGTCAACGTCCAATATACTGTTTAGGATCTGTAGGTGTGTAAAGTTAATTATACCCATTATTAGTGTATTTATGGCATTTTTGTTACAAGTTCTATTAACCCTTTAGAATATGGTAATGAAAGGGTTAGAGATACATATACATATACAAAGGTTTAATCTCATTGTAGTTAGATGAAAAGAAGGAAGGAAAGGAAATAAATAGTACTTTATAGTTAGGATATCAATCATGTTTTGGGGTTTACATATGGTGACAATAGTATGGAACTACCTCATACTCCTTGTGAAAGCCACTTGATTGTACTACAAATAAGCAACACGTACTCTACCCCTGTTGGAATTCAAACGTGTGACCTCTCTTTCAAGAGTATGTGTCCTCTGCCAAGAAGAAATGCTATAAAGTTAAAATGGAAAGAAATATAGTAGATCTAAACATGTTTGTGTAGAGAGAAAAACTGGAATAGAGTTAAAGAGGTGTATGGTGAATATGAAGGTGGGCCCTTCAAGAACACTTATTGATGGTAGCTTAAAATTATTAAAGTTGTCTTTAAAGAGGAAATATCTTGGTTTAAGGTCTAAATTAGAGAGGAAGGGCATAATTGTTCTTATTGAAACACGTGAACATAACATATGTAAGTTTTGAAACTTCGAGCATTGCATGGAGATAGCAATTTAGATTGAGGAAAGGGTCATGGAAGTGTAATAATTGTTGTAATAGAGTCGTAGGAAAGAGATATGTAGGTAGAAAATGATAATCCAAATAACTAGCACATAAGAATAAAAAAAGAGTTTAGAGAATCTATAATTCACCTTGCATTGTAATACTTTATTTTGAAAAGGACATGTCAACATATAATAACATAGGAGAAGTTATCGTAATGTGAGACTTTAATGCACATCATCAAATAGTCTAGATCTTTGCCTTGGTACTGATGAGAGAATAAGAGACAACTATGTATGATTGGACAAAAAAGAGAACCAAAAGTGGAAGAGAGTTTCTCAGGACAAAAAAGGACTTATCACCTAGTGTGGGGTATAATTGTTTGGGATATGGAACTTGTATGATTTCATTTCATGCAATGGATAAAAATCACAGTCATGCTCATGAAACATTACATGCCACGCCTATGATGGACAAAGTGAGATGGAATATGTTATTGAATCAAGGAAGCTCATGAAAAGATTAAGAAGATTAGAGGTGAAGAACTAACCTAACAAAATGTAAATCAAAACACAATTCAATATATGTAAATATCAATTTGCAAGAGGGAACTTAGCACAAAGATTCAACATAACCAAAAGAAGAGGCCACTCAACATACAATCCTCTTGATGCATGCCAACCAAGAAACTTTTTTGAACAGTGCCAGAAAATAAGTTCTCAAAATAAGAGTTATCGAGATGGTCAATATAAACAAGACAACAATAGGTAGCATCAAGTTGACCTCAATAACCCATGAGGCTCTCTATGTGTAAAAGAGGTTTAGGCCTAAGAGAGGAAACGAATATATATTCTAGATAAATTTGTGGTATGACAACCATGAGGTAACAAAGAGAATCACCAAAATATGGAAAATAAAAGGGATTACACAAAGCCAATTGTTCTTAGAAAAGAATAATATATGCAAATAAGAAGGAAAGAGTTTATGCACAAACCAAGAGGCACATGGAAAGTATTGCAACAACAAAAAACACAAATAGAGAGAACAATATCACATATCTTCAGTGGTTAATATATGCAAGATAATTGAATGATGTTGTGAAATAAAGGAACCTCTCCAATAATAAATTAAAGGGCTAGACTCTTCTCTTCAAAATACATTAATAAAAAAGGAATGAAAAAAACTTGCAATGGGTAAACTATAAGATACATATTGCCTATGAGTCGAATACATAAAATGTGGCATAGAATCCCTCGCATCAATTTACATCGGAGGAATATTGAATAGGGTCATTCATGATAGTTCATTCATTTGGATTTCTAACATTGTCATACTCATACTCAAAACTGGTGACATCAAAAACCCTTCAAAGTATTACACCATCATGATCAATCATCTATTTCAAAAAAAAATTGGGAGCATAGTTAAAAGACAAATCAATATTTTGGCAAAGGGGGGAAAGAAGGCACGAGTGCAAGAAATCTTCAAGAAAATAAGTCCACCACTAAGCAATCATTACTCATATACACTTGATTGAGAAGGATTGGGATAAATAGGAAGGAGAGACAAGAAGTCACTTGACATTATGTCTTAGATGTAATAAATGGAGTGGAAAGATCTAGAAAATAAAAATATCCATATGGTTGTTGTTCATAAACGTATGAACAATTTTTAGCCAAAATTGGGACCTGTACCATCCTAAATTGGAAGCACTTTAATTTAATGATGGTTTAGCACCTATTTGGTTAGATTGGATGCTAGAATTGTATTCAATTTGCATTCTCCACTTTCTTCTTATCTATTGGGTTGTCAAGGACATAAAGGGGTAATGATTCAGTATTTATGGTGGTTGACAAGTTTTCTAAGGTGTTGCATTTCATTCCTTGCCACAAGACCCATGATGCAGTCCATATTTCAAATTTGTTTTTCAGAGATGTGGCAAGGTTACATGGTTTTCCAAAGAGTATTGTTTCAAATAGAAATACAAAGTTTGTTGGGTACTTCTGGAGGAATTTGTGGAAGAAGTTGAAAATAGAGTTGAAAATTAGTTCTGCACATTGCCCACAGATTGATGGACAAACTGAAGTGGTGAATAAAAGTCTGGGTAATTTGTTGAGGTTCTTAGTAGGGGATAAGCCCAAGAGATGTGATTTGATTCTACAAAAGGTTGAATTTTCTTATAATTTTTTTGTGAACATAAATAATTGTAGATCATCATTCCAAATTGTGTATGGGTGTAGTCTAAGGACTGTACCAGAATTAAGGAAGTTGGAGCAAGAAGGCAAAACTAGTTCTAAGGCTGAAGACTTTTCTAAACACATCAAGAACCTACGTGAGGAATTACGTGAGCATATTACCAAGATAAACATGTAGCATAAGGCTAGAGAAGATCAGAAGAGGAGACATAAGGAGTTACAAGTTGGGGATCTAGTTATGGTGTACTTTAGAAAAGATTGATTTCCAATAGATAACTACAAGAAGCTGAAGATGAAGAAATTCAGTCCATGGAGGATTTTGAAGATATATGATTCAAGGAATGCATACGAGGTGGAGTGACCATATGTAATCCATATTTCCCCTATTTTCAATATTTTAGACTTAACAAAGTATCATGAAGATAGTGTAGAGGAGGAGTTGATACTTAAACAATGTCCAATTCCTACTTATATGAAGGAGGAGATTGAAGAAATCCTGGATGGTTGTGTGGGAAGGAATACTATGAATAAACACTATGAGGAGTATCTTGTGAAGTGGAAAGGATGACTTATGGAAGAGTCGACCCGGTTATCTAATTTGGAGGTTGACCGCTTGGGTTTTCCTCCTCCAACTGAGAAGTGTCAAGGTCGATTTTTAAATAACCCTAGGTGTCTAATGCAGGGGCATCTAGTGGTGTAAGGGCAATCATGTATCATCCAAAAATGTTTGGCCATAATTTATGTTTAATGTGTTTGTATTCTTGGATATCCATTTGGGCCAAATAGAGATTCCAACTCTCATATTCCCATAATTACTTTTCAAGGTTAGTGTTTTTATGCACCTCGGTATACGTTCAAATGCAAAAAACAAGCTCTTTTCATATAAAGACAAAATTATGAAGAGTTAAAGAGTGTAATTAGGAGGGAAGGTTGTAATTTATATTTCAAGCACTCTAGAAAAAGGAATTAGGTCAAAAGATTTTATGGTTTGCAAGTTATTGTAGTTTTAAGTTGCTTAGAGACCTTAGAAGAATGCTTTGAAACCCAGTTTGAGGCACTAAATGGCATTGTACAACCTCAAAAAATGGGGGGCTACCTAGGGATTCTTGTAGGCATATAGAGCACTCAAAGAGATTTCTAGAAATGTATACAGTTTTTCAATCAGAGTTGCAGATAAAAAATTATGTCTTCTAGAAGTTAGACTACCATTTATAGAATCGTCTAATTTTGCATCAACTTGTAATGTGCCTTCCAGAACCTTTTGTTTTGGCGGTGGCTTCCAAATGGAATAATGTAAAATGTATTCCTAGTCCTAAAGTTGAAACAAATTACTTAAGGCTCATTCTTGCGATGTAAAGGCACTTTTGGTGGAGTTTGGGATAAGGTATCGTGAGAAGGGGTTTTCTCCATAATTTGATAATGTTGTAATACCATAGGGTATGTAGTTGAGTCTATTTTTTTAAAATGAATGCAATAGCTTATTATTTTTGGTAATAAAAGTCTCCTTCCCTATTGTGTTCATTTGGTCTTGGGTTGTGCCCTCATCACAATACATGTTGGCAAATTTAGACTTCATAATGAATTTTGTAGTAGACCAATTGTGTCTTGTGTATTAGGGTGTCATGTCCCCAATTTTCTGGTGACAGTTCAATTTAATTAATTTAATTAATGGTTGTCCAAGGACGACTAATTAGTTATTTTAATTAAATAAATAAATATTAAAAGATGACCTTGTATTTAATAAAGTTACTTGGAGTATTCAATAAAGTCACTTGAGGGATAAGATCAAAAAGGTTCTAGAAGTCTCTGGAGAGGATGGAGAAAAAGAATAAATAGGCACCCCGGGGCTCCATTCGAATCAGGCAGTTGATTATCTCTCTTTGATTTTTAGATTGTGATTCAATCACGGGTGCATTGTGGAAACCTAGGGTTTCGGCAATTGTCACAGTTGGCCATTGAGAACGATAACTCTCAATTGGTGCGCAATTTTGAGGGTGTGAAATATCATCTGAATTATTGCAGATTGGAGGTGACATTCAGTCATTTCATCAGGGCATTAATTTGAGTCTAAGACCAATTTTTGTGGTTATTGCATCACTAGTTGTGGAAGGATCAGCGAGTGCGAAATTTGCAGAATTGAAGACTTGTAACTCATTGATCAGTCTGAGGGTTTAAGGAAATCATAAAACAACAATCTACTCTACCAAGCAGGTAAGGACTTGTTTTCCATAATAATTCTGTTATCTTTTGAAGAGCAGCTGGGCATCGCAGGATAGGAGAGTTCGTGGGCATTTGTATTGAAGACAAGCTCCAGTCATTCATCAGCACATAGATATGGGCCTAAGGAGCTAACGGATTTAGCGATTTATATTACTAAGTCGGCAGCTACTTCAGAATCCCCAATTTCGAATAAGTCTGGAATCAATTACTCCCGGTAAAAATATCTAAGGGGAAATAGCGTATCCGACAGCGCTTTCTATGACCCAATTCGGGAACTGCAGAAATCCAAGAAAGTGGATTTAAACTTTCCGCAGTCGGGCGTCATCCAAGGGCGAAGAGATTGTAAGCGCCGGAACCAAACTTTCAGCGGAAGATTGAAGACGGGCAGTGCGGCAGTTGGAGTGGGAAGCAAGTTGATTGGAACGGCCGGATGCCATAATCACTGAGTAGGCATCAGCACGCAGAGTTACAGAGAAAAGCAATCATATAAATCTCAATCAAGTTTGAGCTTTGAAAGTATTGAAGCAGCGGGAATCAAAGCTCCTAGGAATGAAAACTGTTTATGAAGTGCTCCAAACATTGGACAGAGGACCCGTTTACAACTATGTCTTCAACACTCTGCTTTATTGTTTGCTTGTCCTGCATATATATTGGTGGGTTTTGATTTACCGTATGCTTGTTAGGCAGATCAAGGCAAGAGGAAAGCTTGGTGATGATGTGAAGGCGAAGACAAAGAAGATCGAAAAATGACGAGTTATATCAGAAACTGGCCCATCAGTGTATTATTACCCAGATCTCAAATCCTTCAGTATGCAGTAAGCTAGCAGAGGATTATGGTGATCATTATAACATTTGATTGTAATTCCACCCTGAACATTGAAGGTATGATTTTACATTGCATATATTAATTGGTGAATCTTTTGAGGAATTACTCTTTCATGGCGAATCCCATAGTGTATTGATTTTCGTAGTACAACTCTGACTACAAAAAGATAGAATTTGACATCAGTTCATCACTGGTTCTTAACAACCTCGACTGCTAATTGTTTGACGAAATGTCAGACCTTTGAAGTTTCATGTTTTTAGTGCTTAAAGAGTCAATCATCCTGTCAGGGATATTTCATAGGGTTCCTGCAATTAGTCATTTAATCAAATGTTTTTTTGTTTGACTTTGGCAATTTTATTTTATTTATCAACTAATTCATAGTTCAATTCCATTTAACTGGAATTGATTTACTTTAACTTGGGAAAAAAAATTGTTTGGTTAATTTTTATTTAAGTGAAGTATTTAAGTACTCATTTCTCACTTGTCAATTTTAAGACTTAGTGACTTTGTTCTAAAATTGTGTGGAGAAAATTTATGATTTCTTTGTTGGGTTTGATCTAGATGCCATACCCATATGGGTAGCAACTCATTGGATCTGTGTTGCAATTGCTCTAGTTCCTGTGAAACCATTCACATTTCAACAAAGGCTTTACTTTGTTCTATTTGTTTTAGTTTCTTCAACATGGTGAGAGATAAGAATCTTGTGTTTTTTCATTATTTGTTATACGTTCCAGCTGACTCTTGTTTACTTTTACATTGTGGGATGGTAATTAGATGTTTCCCCTCATTTCTTTTAGCTTATTTCACCCTTTTCGGTTTGTACATATATATGTAATTTTTACTTTGAATTTTTCCATTGCAAGGCCATTTATTTTCTACCACAATGTCGAAATTGGACTTTTATTGGAATTTTGGGTTAGTTAGACTATAAGGGAAAATGGGTTATAATTTCATCGCATGCCTTCAAGTTTGGTTTTTGGCTTTTTCCACAACGCATAGTTTTGCATGTCATCTAGAACTTGTTAGTAACTATGTTTGTCTTGATCCAATTATTGAAGTTAGTAGTCTTTATTACAACAAGTAATTAGAATGGTCATAGGGCATTCTAGATATTTTTTCTACCATGGTTTGAATGTGACCTTTTAATGCTAAATTGTTGATTTTCATATCTTGCCAGATTTTGCTAGAATTTGGGATTTTGGTGTATTTTATGGATTGTGAGGTTTGTCCATGTCATAATTGTTAGAGTAAAAGGCTTGGCTTTTATTATTTTATTTTGTTAAAGTTGTCTTTTATCCTCTCTTAAGATTTTACCTTTATGCATAGTTGACATTTAATAAATAGTTTCATTTATTAAATGGCTTTATCTCTTTAGGGAATACATGGTCTCCTTATCTCTCTAGGAGTGGATGACAAGGATTCCCTGATCACCTTATCCTCCTTAGAGATTGCATGATCTCCTTTATATAGAGACCATCTCTCATGTATTTTACATCTTGAGAACTCATTTCTCGTTCACGAGGACACTTCTCATTTTCACTCACATGAATATATTATTTGTGTTTTGAGAGCAATCTTTTATTCTTTGCTTCATCTTCCTTGTAATAGGTATTTGCTTGCAAATTGTTTCCAGGATCTTTGAAGTTGTCTTTTTATTAACTTCTACATGGTATCAGAGCTATGCATCTGTACCTTCCTATTCTCGTTTGAAGATTTTTGAAG
Organism: Cupressus sempervirens; assembly: GCA_028749045.1. NCBI lineage: Eukaryota > Viridiplantae > Streptophyta > Pinopsida > Cupressales > Cupressaceae > Cupressus > Cupressus sempervirens. The sequence continues at coordinate 775,437,149 of CM053784.1, read as the reverse complement.
CTTTAGAAGGATTTTAGTTTTAGATACCCCTTTTGTTGGGATTTGGAGGGGAAATAAATTTTTTGGAGTACTTTGAATCCAAACAAACCTCACCATTGGATTTAAGCACCCAAAAACCCCCATTTTCATATATAGTTTGTCCATTTTTTGAAAAAGTCATAGTTGGAGGCAAAATTCTTCTTTTTTTGGTGTTTTTTCGTTGGATCTAGAGGGTGTTATTTTTTGGAGCACTTTGAACCTAAAAGGACCTCACCATTGGATTCAAAGAGCCCAAAAACTCCCAGTTCCATATAAAACACATCTTGTTTGGACACTATCAAAATTTGAAGCATTTTTTTTGTCCATAAGACTTGGCATGCATTATGAGACAACTCTGGGCACTCTGGCATGCAAACCAAGGAATAATGGAACACACATTTTGGTAGTTTTGAGCATTGGCAAGTAAAATTAAGCAATTTTGCATATTTTGGCACACAAACTAAGGTGGTTATACACAGTCTAACATGCAAAATAATGCACTGCATCTGGGCATTTTTTGAACACACACCAGATCAAAATTATTGAATCTGTAACTCTGCCTCACTATTGTCATGTCACCCATTAGGCTTGCACATGAATCCTAAATGTGTCCTTCCTTTAAGGGTTTTTTTTGTGGTAATGACCCACTTATTTGGTGGTAAAAAGCTTCTTTTTTGATGCACGAGGGACTAAGTTTTCCACTTTGCAACCCACATTTTCTATCTTGAATTTGATGTCCATATGCATGTCATAGTCATTTTTGTTTTTTTTCCTTTGACGAGCATGGGAGTGTCAATTTTAAACTCGTTCTTTGTTGTTTCATACCCCTCACCAAATGCATTTTGATTTTGGAAGTCCAACTTCGGGAGGCCATGGCTTGGTCATTTGGACTCCAAATCAAGTGCATTTTTCTTGAAATGGGGGAGAATTTCCCAAAATTTGCAATGGTGAAATTATTTTTGCATTGTGATGCACAAATTTTGAGGTACTAAATAGTTTTTATGAATGAACCTGCTTAATATTCAATTTTGTAACTTCTAGAGCTCTATACGAGCTCATACAGACACATAGTCAACTTCCATTTTTTTCAAAAGTGCCTTTTTTTTTTTAGATCTATCCAGGTCTACTATCAAAAGATAGTTTTCTTTAAGCGAAAAAATTTACTTTCAGAAAGTTTCCTTATTTGGCCTCTCTAGTACTTATCCTCTAATAGATCCTTTTGTGATCTAAGTGTTTTTATGTATGAATATGATATTACTTCACATTGGATTTTGTAATCATAACAAAACAAATCCCACTTTGCTTTTTTTGCAACTAGTAATTGTACCCGCACTCCATTATAAAGTGCCAAACAATTGCATTTTGGGGCGAGGGGGGGGCGACTTCTAATTTAGTGAAATAGGGGGGCGTGATTTTGTGTCAATCTGAATGCATTGACTCTTTTAAGTGTCTTAAGTCAACTGGGAAATCACAATTTGAACTCTTAATTCTACATAAGAAAATATACAAATTAATTTTGTAGTTGGGTTTAATTACATTGTGGGGGAAGTTTCTTTCTTGATTTTTGTAATTTGCATTGCTTTTGTAATTTCCATAAGAAAAATCAAACTTCTTCACTTTTGAACCCTTCTAAAACTAATTGTAGATTCATCTTCTATAGAGTCTCTTACTCCACATAATTATCATCTTTAGAAAGCTTGTATGACAAGACTTCTAAGGTCATGAGGGTTATGGTCATGTTTGGATGCAGTTCAGTCTCAGTTGACACATGCTTTCGAGGTGATGCAACACAGGAACAACATGGATCAGGTTATGGGATTGTTATCTTTACATGTTAGCAATAGTCTACTCTTTCAACTAGATGGTTGTCTTACTCCTTGAGCTATAAGGACACAGTTCGAGGGATTTTTTGGCACCATAAATCACTTCAGAGCCCTTTGGATTGAATTAGAGTTGGCCTCATTGGTATCTAATTCCTTTCTCTCTATTGAGGACTTTTTGATGAAGTTCAAATCTATCAGATCTATTTTACAGGGTTGTGGTAAAAACAAGACCAACATAGAGTGTGTCTATTTAATTCTTTCAATGCTTCAAAGTCCTTTTCAAATCTTCTATTTGACTTTCTATTCCACTGTGGAGGCTTTGGGTCCACGATTTACCATGCCTACTTTTAAGGTATTTTATGATTGTTTGACTTGTGAGTAGGCCAAGCTATTACAGTTTGATTCTCTTCCAAGATTAATGAACAAAGCATTGTTTGCTCAATCATCCAAGGAGAATTTGAAGGAGAAATTAAAGCCCAAGAAAGCAACTGGCAATGAGCATTCATCCAAGCCACCTTTGAAGTCCACTTCAAAACCACAATCCAATCCTAAATAGGGTGAATATTATAAGTGTGGTAAGTCTTCCTCCACAACTAAGAAGTTCATAGGCAATCCTTGCACTTTCTGTGGCAAGGTAGGACATCCAGTTTCAAGGTGTTGGAAATGGTTAGAGGCTTTATAGGAAGCCATGCAGCGACATCATATCTCCCTACCTCAGCCTCCTTCCACAGGGAAAGGTCATGCTCTTCATGCATGAGCCTTACCTTCTGGTTCTTATTAGATCATTTATTTTGGTACTTTGCACCATATGACACATTCACAGGATTTGGTCACCACACTTTCCCTTGGTGATACTTTACATTTTGCAATTGTTGGCTCAGCACAACTCCCAATTCTTAGTTTAGGTTCAATTTCACTAGATGGTGGTTCTATCTATGATGTATTTCTTGTTCTTGACATTCAAACAAGCCTCCTTTCAGTTTATCAAAATTTCCATTTTGTCTATGGTAAGACAATCAAGTTCTCACCAAATGATGTGGTTATTCATGACCTTCATGATCCTATTTCAATTATTGCTATAAGTAGTGTTGATCCTTAGTCTCATTGATACCAATTTGATGGCTTTGAGTATTTAGATAGTTTGGGTTCTTCTCTTATCGCTCTGGCAGACTTAGTGAGCAAGCTTTGGCATGAGTGTTTGGGCCATGTCAACTACATATATTTCCAATAGATGAGTACATAGGCACTCGTTACTTGGCCACCACAAATCTCTTGCATTGATGGTGTTTGTCATGGATGTGTTAATGGCAAGCATCATCAAGATCCCTTTCCTATTGGAATAACCACATGTGCTAAGGAACCCTTGGAGTTGGTCGATAGTGATTATATTTCATTTCCTACTCCTTTTTTATGGGCTTGCTATGTGCTCACCTTCATTGATGACTTATCCAGATGTACATAGGTGTACTTTCTTAAGTACAAAATAGATGTCTTTGCTTCCTTGTGAATCTTTAAGACATTTGTGGAGAAGTAGTCTAATTTTTCTCTCCAATGAATATGCACAGATAATGGAGGAGAGAATATGAATTAGGCATTCATAGACTTTTGCACTCTGCATGGTTTACTACATCAATTTTTAGTTCCTCATAGCCCTAAGCAAAATGGTGTTACCAAGGGAGAGAACATAACATTAAGGGAGATGGAAAATTGTATGATTCAGTCATGGGATATGCAGTCTTCTTTTTGGGCTAAAGCAGTCAATTGTGCCAACTATATTCATAATTAGATGCCCACAAGGCATTATGACATATGACTCACGAGCAGGCTTGGTCTCAAGCCAAGCCTGATGTTTCTACATTATGAGTTTTTGGTAGTGAAGCATGGGTTTTTATTCTTGATGCTCAAAGGAAATCTATGGAGAATAAGAATTGACCACTCATATTTGTTGGCTATTGTGAAGACGTAAAGGCATATGGGTTATTTGATCCTAATTCCAAAGAGGTCTTATTTCGACGAGATGTTTGGTTTGATGAGTGCTTTCCTCTCCTAGATTCTCTCTCACTGGATTTCTCCCCATTACCTACTCCTCCCTCTTCATCTCTCAGGGATTTGCCATCTTCCAAGGATGATGTATATGATGATCAACCCCCACTAGTAGTTGCTCCGCCTTTGCCAGGGTGGGCACATGTCATAGTTGAGACAATTGGTTCTTTAGCAAGTGTTCCTTTTGATACACGTTGTACTCAAACTCAGACGTCTAGTTCTAGTCTTTTGAGTCATGTTATTTCTGTAGATCCTCAAAAAATTTCAAAGGTGACAGGATACCTATAGTGGGATTTGGCTATAAATGAGGAGTATTCTTCCTCGATGAATAATAATACTTGGATCTTTGTTCTCTTCTGAAAGGGAGAAATTTGGTTCGATATGTATTGTACCAAGTATTTTGCAGATGGCTCTATTGATAAGTATAAGGCACGTCTCATTATGAAGGGATTCTTATAGGCAGAGGGTATTGATTACTCTAAGACCTTTTCCCTTGTCGTGAAGATGAATTCCATTCACTTTGTACTTTCATTAGCAACTTCATAGGGATGACTAGTCTATCAGATGGATATGAAGAGTGCATTCTTACATGGGGATCCTCATGAGGAGATCTATATAGAGAAACCTTAGGTTTTTCATATGACTCTTCCCTAGTGCCCTACTATTTGGTATTAGAAGATGGACTCGTTCTTGCTTACTTCACTCTTCACACATTGTCATTTCAATCACACAGTATACATTCAACATCTCGGGGTTGATATTGTGATACTTATGCTTTGTGTTGATGATCTCATCATTGCAAGTAGCTCATCCTCCATGATTTAGAGTGTTTAGATAGCATTGATGGAGTAGTTTGAGATGATAGATCTTGATCTTTTGCACTATTTTTTGGGCCTACAAGTTAATCAGACTTTCGATTGTATTTCCATTTGTCACTAGAAATGTAATGTCCCCACTATTAGGGTTAGTTTGGGACAAATAATACCTACAAAATAATGGTTAGAATCACAACAATTTTAAAAAAACTAACTATATTATTATACCCTCTAATTTAACCCCAATCTTAAGGATGTCTCCAGATCGGGCTTCCTAGCTCATAGCTACCTCGTCGTCTTCTCGGGAGTACACCCCTTAAGATTCTTCTTGGACAGGACATCTTCTATCCAAGGCCAATCACATATGCATATGTTGACATCATTAGAATATTCTAGCACATGGAGATTATCCATTGATTCTCAACCACGGTGGTTAGATGGAGGTCTTAACATCTCTCATACCCCATGCTTTGGGTCTCATTAATCTCCATGGTGTTAACCCCATGAGATAACACAATGTTATCCACAAGTATGATTCATTAATATAAATAAATTTATAAACATAATTAAATAAATGTAATCCATAAACATACCCTCTTCTTTTCTTAGACCACGTGTCTCTATCATTAGTCGACCCTTCAATGAATTATTCTTTCTAGATTATCTCAAATCTATATCTACTTTCTAAAATTCTTCATTTTTTAATTACAAGGAAAGGATAATATATATATTTTTGTTTGGTCTATTTCAAGAGTCACAACCTTTCATAGAACAAATCCTTTGAAAAGTCACAACACTTCATAGTTATAATCCATTTGAAAAGTCACAACACTTCATAGCTAAAATACTTTGGAAAAGTCCCAATACTTTATAATCACAATATTTTTGAAGAGTACCAACTATTCATAATTATGATCTTTTTGAAGGTTCACATCCTTTCACTATCATTGATACCTTTTTAGAAAGTCGCTTCCTTGTTTTCTTCATATTACTTTCCTCTTCCATTTTTCGTTTTTTAACTCCTATCTTGTCCTCTCTTTTTTCCCCCCTCTAAAACAAACTTTCATCCCTTTTATATCTTATTTTTAAGGAATCACATCTATTTGTCAGGCATCTCTTGACTTTTCATTAGACTTAGTTCATTTATATTATTCTACATTATATTATTTATTTACTTACTTATTTTTTATTATTATTATTTGTTATTAAATTCTATTTAGAAAGTTAACATACTTTCTACAATATTGTCTCTTGTATTTAATTTTATTTCTTTATTTGCTCATTGATATTTTATTATTATTTAATTATTTAAAATATCATACTAATATTATTTTATTGATAATATAGATATAATAATAATAATTTCTTATTTTTGTATTTCAGTGTTAGTTTTAATATAACTTTATTATCATTATTTATTTAATAACATTGTATTATCTAATATTATTATTAAAATTCTATCTTAAAATGGGGATATGACAAGAAGTATGCTCTTGATATGCTTGAGTGATTCAACATGCTTGATTGCAAGCCTGTACCTACACCATTTCAATTAGGTGTTGTCTTATCTATCACTTGTACTACTACTTCAGTTGCCACTTTATACCACCATTTGGTTGGTACTTTGTTGTACTTGATGCACATTCATCTTGATCTTTCCCTTGCAATTGGCCTTGCTTCTCAGTTTTCCCATGATCCTTATGAGAGCCATTGGCAACCAACCAAATGTATTTTAAGGTACATTCAAGGCATTGCACATTTGGGTATGAACTACACTATAGGATCCCCACACATTGTTGGCTTTGCTGACTTAGATTGGGCTAGTGATGTTGATGATAAGAAGTCCACTTCTAGCTTCATGTCTTGTCTTGGATATGGTCCTATCACATGGTCTTGCAAGAAGTAATCTGCTATTACACAATCATCTACAGAGGTCGAGTACCGAGCAACGGTGTTAGCTGGTCAAGAGATTTTGTGGCTTTGATAGTTGATGACTAAGTTTGGGTTTCCTCGTGATAGTCCCACTATGTTTTGGTGTGAAAATCAGAGTACCATTCACATTTCTTGCAACCTAGTGAATCATCAACATAATAAGCATATTGAGATCCACATGCACTTCATCCAATAATTGATCCAAAATGGTGTTCTCATCTTATAGTACATTCCTACAAAAGCATAGGTTGCCAACATCTTCACTAGATCTTTTGCATCACCACGCTATCTTGGGTCGTGCACCATGATTGGGGTGAAGGAAGTTGTCCTTGGGGGGTCTCTGTAAGGCCTTCCTTCCTTTCATGTTTTTGACATGCTTCTTCATCTCTTTTTGGAGTTCCATTTTTCCCATGTGTTTTTTCTCTATTTCTCCTCTTTGTAGAGATTTGGTTTTGATTGGGTAACTCATCAAGCCATGTTGTTAGAGCCCAAGTTTCCTTTTGCATGATTTTTCATCTTAAGACGGGGGTGTTAGAGTAAAAGGCTCAACTTTAATTATTTCATTAAAGTTGTCTTTTTAAGATTTCACCTTTATCTATAGTTGACATTTAGTAAATGTTTTCATTTATTAAATGACTTTATACATTTAGGGAATCCATGATAGGATTGGGTGATCCCCTTATCTCTTTAGGAGTGGATGACAAGGATTCCCTCATCACCTTATACTCCTCGATGATTGTATGATCTCCTTTATATAAAAATCATCTCTTTTGTATTTTACATCTTGAGAACTCATTTCTCATTCATAAGAACACTTCTCATTTTCACTCAAATGATTTTTTTTTGAGAGAAATATTTTATTCTTTGCTTAATCTTCCTTGTAACATGTATTTTCTTGCAGGTTATTTCTAGGATATGTGAAGTTGTCTTTTTATCAACTCTAACAATAATGAGATGTTTGATGGATTTCATTGTAATCCAAGTTCTTGGAATAGTGTTCAATAAAACACTTCACTTTTATCCCCCTCTTATTTCTTTTGGGTGTTTGATCCTTCCTCGTGTTCTAACGAGATGTGCACTAGATTACGTTGAATCCCACACTCTTGAAAAAGTGGCCAATAAAGCCATTTAGTGTTTGTGCATTTGGTTGTTCTTACTCAAATTCCTGCCTCAAGTGCTTAGAATAGACTTGGCCTCCTATTGTTGCTTACCATTTCTTTTACTCTACTTACATGCCTTGAATGTTTTAGAGGGGAGTCACCCTTCAATCACTGCCTTTCTGCTTGTTGATGCTTTTATGTTTTCCATCCTTAGTGTAGATCATAATGATGATGCATCTTGTGTATGCCCTCATGTAGATCAAGTGGACAATCCTTGGGTCATATCATCCTTGTATAGACCAAGTAGACAAAGCTCCTATTTCCTTTCTTTTGCATGGGCCCAAGTATATGATACATGTTTATGGTCTTATCTTTGGTGTATACCAAGTGGATAAGCCATGGTTATCTGGTACCCAATGTTGATGAAGCGACAGAGAATTCACTTCATGTGCTTGATGTAGACTGGACAAAAAAAAGTTTTGTAGTAATATCCTTCTTGAAGTTGAGCCTTGTGCGGTCTCCTTCTTGGTTGTTGAGCTTTGGTCTAGGTAGGTTAAGTGGGCATATGGAGTATCTCCTTACCCAAACCCTGGCCATAAGTGGTCATTGTAGATTTGCTAAGTTTTCTTAAAACATGATCACGTAATAAAAGATTTGGGTATAAACATTAATCAAGATATGTTTGGTTTGTGGAAACCATTGGATCCCTAGATTTCATGTGTGGATTGAATGTGGACATAAATGATTTTGGGAACATCATTGAATCCCTATACATCATGAGTGATCCAAGCATGAGTGTGGAATGTGGTGGATACCATTGAATCCACAAACATCATGAGACATGTATGCATGATGTAGATGATTGTGCCCCAAATGCTTGTATTGATCGACAAGACATATATAATCCCTGTAGTTGACACTCTCATGTCTAGATCTTGTAGTTCTAAGTATTACCTTAATGTATGATGAGCATGTTATTATTGGTTGCATTTGGATATTATTTCCTATGTTGAGTGTTCTCCATGTATTGTTGCATTTTACCTATGTAGTACATTAGACCTTTGTAGCATCCTTTGATTGTATGCATTTTCTTGGAATGAGTGTTGGCCGTCCATGTGCATGCCTTCCTTATGTTTGTGGTTAGGTTCTATCTCTGCGAGTATGGTAGGGTGGGCCTAAAGGGTCCACATGGTAGGGTGGTGTTACACTATATCACTACAAGGGACTACAAACATTGTGATGGACTTCCTCCAACTGTTTGGACTTGGAGCTTGTGAACTCCCTTGTAACACATTCATATTTGATAACATTGTTATATGCTCTTGTATATGCATATGTACATTGAAAATCTTGGTTGAGTAATGCATTAAATTGATTTATTCTTTAATGTAATTGAGTGATTATGACCTTCATATCTTTTCTTTCTGGTACTCCTCGATGTGAAGCAAGATCATGTTTTAGCCATATGTTGGTGTCAACAAGCCTTCTAATTGACTTCATGTTTTACCTTCAAATTTGACTTTTCTCAATGGTAAGGTAGTGTATTGCATTTAACTAGTGTTTCATCATGTTTGATCTTAATTTCATTGTATTTGACCTTAGTCTCTTCACATTTGAAACTTTAGGCATCACATTTAAGTATATATAGGGTACTTCCCAAGGGTCAAATTAGAAATGCAATTTTAATTCTAGATACACTTTATCTTTGCAATGCCTTCTTATTCATAACAATCCAGATTTAGACATGTTTGGTTATGATTCCCTTATTCTTACTATTTGGCTTCTTGTATTTACTTTCCATGAGGGTAGTAGTCTCCTCGATGATCGATTATCAACAAAGGTCCTATCATGATCTGTGAGGTTTATGGATGAAATCTAAACTCTCATTTGATGGCTTGAATCTGCATATACCATTCATGCTTGAGTGTTAGGGTGCTTTGGAACCTTTGGAAGTGCTTTTAGTATTCCACTTTTGTATGATCATGAGATGATGATTATGTTTTCTCTTGCACACTGTATCGTGCTTATGTTCATGGCTATCTATTACACTTGTGTGGATGGTTCACACACATACGCACACACCCCTTCAATTTTTTTTTTTGAGTGCATATTTAGCCCCCTATTCCAAGGCTTCCTTGGCGAGGCATTATATCAAGTATGTCACCAACCTAAAACCACTGAACATCTAGTTTTTGATTGTCAATTTGCTACTACTATATGGTCTTTGCTTTTTGGGATTCCTATTGATTTGAATACGAATCTAGTTTTTTTTGGGTTTTTGCTTGGTATGTTGATGCTTTTAATCTCAAGCAACCGATTTCAGTCTATTCTTTCTAGTGAAATACTTTGGTTTTGTGGAAAAAGTAAAATGAATAGATTTTCTACTCCAAGATGAGGTGTCATACAAAATTCAGCAATAAACTTACATTTTAAATGATTATGTTGCAATTTTTAGTTGTCCTTGAAATACCTAAAGAGAGATTTGTGTTGTTGTTGCATGGATGAGTATTGATGATAATATATAAATTTGATATTAGATATCCCACCTCTTTACTCAAGACAAAGACATGTTGAACAAAGATGAGTTGTTAAAACTTAAGTGTTTGTTGAAGGAAAAAGGGATCAATAAAGAACACATTAAGGGAGATTCTTTTCTTGTTCCTCAGCTCGAGCCTCCCTTAGGGGCATTTGGTGTGATGTGGCCATGAATAGCAACAATCATCAGGTCATAGGAGTAACATGACCCAATTATAGTACCTTTTTCCCTACATTGGTATGTGCTCATCAATGCATTATCCCTCTTATTAAATACATCTAATTATTGAATACATTGATGTATGTTCGCAATTAAAGATCAATTGGACTCTATAATTTGTCCATCTTTGTTAAAGATATTGTTGTTTTAATAAAATATCATTTAATAAAGAGTCACTTATAAATTTTATTTTAATTAAGCCAATAGGCTTTTTATTGTGGAACACAATGGACTAAAAAGTGTCAAATGGACTGAAAAATGTTAGATGGCAGAAAATTGTTTGACAATTTACTACTGGAAAAAATAGTTTGAATTATAAATGTTTGTGTTTGGTTTTAATGTAGTTAGCTATCCATGAAGTTATATTAACCCCACTCCCTTCGCTTGAAAAATGGTAAAACACTCAGAGGTTTTACCGAATAAACTCAAAGGAATGCTACAAAAGTTATAGGGAGCTTACCACATGTGAGAAATTTGATTAGGTTGTGATGGTTTCAGTTACAAATAAGATTTGACACACGAATTTAAAATTGGAGTTGATGTGTTATAAGATAAACCATTTTAAATCACATTGCCATTTAGAGTTGGCATGATTAGTTAAGCATGGGTGACCAACCACCCATGGATCAATTAGACATGTGGTTAAGATAAATCATGTTCAGTGATGATGTTTTGGAAAAATAAAATTGTTTGCAATTTTTTTTTTTATATGCTCAATTTTAATTTATATATAAAATACTTGAGATATAAAGTGATGTTCAATTTTTTTTATTTTAAAACAATGTAATGTATATTTGACTTCTTTATCAAATTGATGTCTAGCATATGATATTGCAAGTGATGAGATGGAAATGATGTGTATTAAAAATCATGGGCATGGGGTTGCCACTATTCATCTCCTTTGATTTTTTTTTGCCTGTGCCCAATTTTTATATTTCGTTATAAGATATAATTTATACTAATATTATTCTAGTTTCTTCATCTTTTCATAATCATATGAAGATTCCAAGAATTATGATTTTTTTGATTCTATTTAAACATTTTTATCATTTTATTCCTATTTTCAAAATAAGTAAGAGTATTTCAAATTTTGGTGCTCATGCATTATTTCATGTCTTAGACCGTGTGTAGAATTTTATTAATTGACTGAATGAATGCATGTGAACAAAATTATACAATGTTTTTAAAAACAAAATAATCAAATTTCATTTCTTTAACTTTATTAATCTAATATCAATTTTTATTTGTTTAATGTTATTTTATATACTGATTGTATAGAAAAACATCTTTCAAATATCATATAACATACAATGCTCTTGTAAACATGACACGTAATGAATGTAAATGCTAGTAATAGTAATATCACATTTCAAATCATACCCTACATAACATTATCATTTGAATGATCATTGCCATTGTCGTATTCCTCGTTATATAATTCATATTTTCCTATATTTGGCAGTTAATCAGGTTTTTTTTCCGTGGCGTTGCAAATGCCCATTTAATTAACGTTCAAGCAAAGGACAGCATCGCCTTATTCCGTTGAGAATTGTCTCTATCTTGACAAGGTTAGATTAGATCCATTTATGCCACCCAATCGAAGGAGAAAAATTGGAAAGAATCTAAATTCAACTAATACTAAAAGCTTTGCGGGCAGAGAGAAAAACTCTTTGCAATGGAGAAGCCAGTGCAAACAGTGGTCTCATCTAAAATGAAGCAATTGATAAAAAATCGGAGAAATCTGTTTGTGCGCATAAACGAACGAAGAAATCTTTTGTTGGGGGTTGCAGCAATTGCAGGCACAGGATATGGCGTCTACAGGCTATACAAATCTCCTTCGGTTGCCAGAAAAAGATACCAATTGGTCCGTTTTCTGACGTATGTGGTGACGATTACAGAAGCCGCCTCTTCCTTTGCAGGAACCCTAATGATGGTATCCGAAGATCTAAAGGCGTTTTTGCAATCGGACGCAGATGAAATTCCCAACAGTTTAAAGCAACTGCTGAAGATTGCTCGAAGTCCTGAATTTAGGCAAGCTCTAACGGAGGCTTCGAGCGCAATGACCACCGGCATATTGCAGGGTTCTCATCAAAATAACCAAGACGATGAAGATTCTGGAGTTGCGGAGCGAATTATGGACAAGCTATTCGAACCTGCAGGTACTGGTTTTGCATCTATTGTTGTTGGAAGTTTTGCTCGGAATTTGGTTTTGGCTTTTCTCGAACGTTCTGCCAGTAGTTCTGTAACGGGAAATGCTGAAATAAATCTCAATTCCAGAGTTGGAGATTCGAAGACGGGGTCGGATTCGGGGTTTCTCGACGTAATTTGCGGCGATAAGTGTAGAGCTTTGATTGGGGATTCTATTCAGCGTTTTGTCAGCACGGCTGTGACTGTGTATTTGGATAAAACCATGCATATAAATACTTACGAAGATATTTGTACCGCAGTGAATAATCCTGCTCATCGCGACCAATTAAAGGTTTTTTTTATGTCAGTTTGTAACGGAGCTGTGGAAAACCTTGTTAGGACTTCGCATGAAGTTTTGACTAATCAGAAGTCACCAGAACATGCACAGTTTCCTGCAGTTTCTTCCTCTGGAAAAGTTGCTATTGGATCTTCGGAGGGAGAGAATTCTAAATCAGATCAAATAATTGAGCAGACCGAGAAAGTCTTTGGGCCCTTGATTCGGTGCAATCTACCTGGGTCTCAATTGATACAGCTAAGTGCGGTGGACCGACAACCCATTCATGTGGAATCCAATAGATTAGATTCTGGATTTGCAAGTCAGAATTGGATTGATAAGATTTCTTATACCCTAGCCATTCCCAGCAATAGGAGACTATTCATTGATGTGAGTGGCCGAATGACATTTGAGGTTGTACGATCTTTCTTTGATTTTACGCTCTTTAAGTTTTCTGAGTTCTTCACAAGAACTCTACCTAATGCCAGCCATGAAGCTGTGGATAAAATGTTGAATGTGATGAGGTATGTTAGCGCCAAATCCATTGTTATAGCTACTCTATGTCTTGCAATCTGTTTGCATGTTGTAACCGGGGTAAGATTCTTACAAGTTGAACAATAGCTTGATGGTTGGCTTTAGGAATTTGTGTTCTGGGAATGCGTAAAGCAACTGCATGTATATTGCCAAGAATTTGGCAAATGAACGTAACTGTTGGATTTCTTTATTGTTAAAGTAATAGGGAAGGGCAGCTTTCCTCTTGTATATTATCGATTGGGGATACTGACCACATATATATTACAAATCATTTGCTATATGGAAATATACTAGCACTTATTTATGCTTCTGGTTTCCAATGTTAATACTGTTTAATCTAGCTTTACGTATGTTAACTTAATGATGAGAAAAGTGATTGCCTGTAATGCCCCGCCCGGAGATCCTTGGAACAAAACAGTAAATCTTCATGAAGAGAATTTTGGGTTCTACTCTCCAACTTTCTAATTCAAAAGTGATGAGAAATGATGAGAAAAGTGATTGCCTGTAATGCCCCGCCCGGAGATCCTTGGAACAAAACAGTAAATCCTCATGAGGAGGATTTTGGGTTTTACTCTCCAACTTTCTGTTCTCACTTTTGAGAACAGAAAGTTGGAGAGTAAAACCCAAAATCCTCCTCATGAGGATTTACTGTTTTGTTCCAAGGATCTCCGGGCGGGGCATTACATTGCCTTTCTAAGATCCTGGTTTGTTTGGTTTGCAAGGATCCATATGTGCAAGAGGGAAGTAATGATCCTTGGAACAAAACAGTAAATCCTCATGAGGAGGATTTTGGGTTTTACTCTCCAACTTTCTGTTCTCAAAGTGAGAACAGAAAGTTGGAGAGTAAAACCCAAAATCCTCCTCATGAGGATTTACTGTTTTGTTCCAAGGATCTCCGGGCGGGGCATTACATTGCCTTTCTAAGATCCTAGTTTGTTTGGTTTGCAAGGATCCATATGTGCAAGAGGGAAGTAATGACTTGCAATTTGTATGAGAGGGTTTCTGCTCTATTCCGGACTTGTCTCTTAACTGATGTCAAGAATTACTGGTGGATTAGAGCTATTGTGTTGAGAATTATCATTATAGATTAGCAACATTATTGCAACTTCATGATTAATAGCGAGTCATTTAGAGTTTGTCATCAGCACAGAGAACTCGGGGGTGTCCAAAAGTTTAAGTGAGGGTACACCAATATTCAAAACAAAGCCATAGGAGTAATTTCTAATGAAATAAACTCATAAATGGAGCTGAATAATTAGACTTGATGTCTAGAATTACCGATGATTGTTGAGCAATATTGATATAAGTACTCAGAAAAATAGAATTATCAATTATATTATGAAGCAATTTGTGTGTATACAATTATGCTTTTGAATTTGAAACAATTGCTATGTTTAGAATACCACACATTGTCATATATAGGCACAATTATCATAAAAATAAAAAATATTATGATGTCAATAAGGCAATTTTGAATATAATAATATACACACAAACATACCTACATTCATGCACACATACATATTAAAAATAATAATGTCGAAAATCAATCATTAAAAATTAGGCTTTAGTGTTATGTGGATCTTCAAAAATACCATCATCATGTTCAATATTGGATGATGTAGATATTGGTGTATTAGAACTACAAGCAATGCCACTAGCACTTTCATCCTTATTAGAAAGCTTCTCATCAATATCAATTGCAGCAAGTTGAGAAGTTGAAGCATCCAAATCACTACGTTCTAACTTTATATTTGATTGTCTCACATCCCCTTCTTTGTAGCCATTTTGTTTGCATGGAAGGAGACACTAAGTCCTTTACCATTTTTGAGTGTAGTTACTTGTGCTATATTGAGTGGAGGGAGAAATATGCGCTCTGTTCCTCTCAGATGCAGATGAACTAGCAACCTATGAAGACAGTTAAAAACTTATAAAATTTCAAATTTAAAACTTCAAAATAAAAAATTTAACCTCAAAAATTTTATTATATTTTATCAGCAACTGTGATGTTTATGGGGCCACAGCAAATTATATTAATATGGAGAAATTTTACGGATATACACTTCGCAGGGTATAAAAACTCTCATCAGAGTAAGTCCGTGTATTTTGCATCAAGCCAATTGAATAAAGGCTCCTATTACAGTATTCACAGCTTATACAAAATGGCCTTTAGGACAAAGTAGGCTGACAAAAGCAGCATTATTGTTTTTGATATGGAGTTTGTAGATAAAATGGCCTTGGAACATATGTGACAATATATTCTATCTTAAAAATGGCCTTGGAACATATGTGACAATATATTCTATCTTAAAAACTTTGTATCCTATCTTTGTTATTCTTACCATGCCGTATTCGTAGTCATCCATTGAGCTATCCTTGCTAGAGTCATTGTCCCAATGAAAGGATTAGTCAGCTTTTACGTTTCTGGTTATGCCTGTGATTGTCTACAGGAATCCAATGCCCCACTTAGCTTTTGCCTGTCATGCTGAAATGTTTGCTCCAATGGCTTGAGCCTTGTATGATGAAAGATATCCATGATCCATTATATGCTTGTATCAGACGGGGCCATGACGCCTTATTTAGCTGCAGACTGGTGCTAGGAATAGGAAGATCCTAGTAATTTTTCAGTCCCTGAGCCAATTTTTCCTCACCAGCTTCTACATTAGATTCATGACACTGTCCTTGTCTACTCCACACACCAGTAGAGCTGTGAGAAAAATAGATGCCACATAAGTAGTAGTCAGAGGAAATCTTGTAGAGTTCACCCAAAATCATTTCAATGGCTGGCAACACTGATGCCACCCACACTTGAAAGTTTGCTTAAGTACACCTACTGCATCTTTGTTGTGAGGCAAATTGCTGTATCCATCTTTTGAACTGTTATAGGTCTGCGAGGAATAGGGGGTGGCTTTTGCTTTTGTAAGGAAGTTGTAATGATCACAATGCATTTTATTAGTTTTAGGTGCTTCAAACATTCATTTCACACATACCATCAACTATTAGTCCTTCATTATTTTTGTTGGATAGCATGTGACCTACAGATTGTGGTGTGATGAGATTTCTGTCCTCAGTGTCTGATAGATCAAAAATCATCTTCTAGCAATCCTTCTCGATAGCCCAATTGGCCATGTAGTCAGCCACATAATTGGCCTTGTGGTTGACTGTAGACGTTTGCTATTTTGAAGTTATTGAATTGGGATGGTATGTCTCGTGCTTCCTGGGCAAGTATGTCCAATTTCCAATTGGGTACCAACTTGCTACAAACAGTGTTGATGGTTACAGAGTCACCTTTAGTATAATGTGGTCTATATTGATCATTTTGCATGCTAGGAGGCCCACGATAATGATTTGAAGTCTGGTTTGATCATTTTGCATGTTAGGAGGCCCATGATAATGATTTGAAGTCTGGTTTTGGTATTGGTTCCATCCATGATTTTTTTTGCTATCAGGGCTAAAATATTCCCTTTTTGCTAACTATGTACCTTGCCTTGGACTGGCCCAGATTTTCTTGGGAAGCCTCATTGAAGTTAACATTGGCTCAGTTAGGATCAGGCGGTACCCATGAGCGTTTGCATACAGATTTTTGTTCAGCTGAATCTGAGGGTCCCCCATGAACATGGTTAGATTTTTTTTTAAAATTTTTAAATTTTAATATTTATAAAATTCATTTACAGTAAAATTTGGATCACTAGAGGTTGTACATGTGACAATATCTGGATAAAAAATACCTCCAACTACGAGCATTAAACCTAAACTCATCATGAAGAGCGTTAATTTTAAAGTCATTGGAGTGTACAAAATCCATTGACTCATCTTTATTGCATCTAACAAATTAGGTAATGTTGAAGTCTTGGTTTTGAAGATTTCATCTGGTACAAGTGCCCTTTCAAGTATAGAGGCAAATTTACCACTAGTAAGCTTTTCTTTTATTGGGTTACTGTTCTTTCTTTTACCATGGACTTCCGAAGGCATACACATGCGTTTGTGGACTAAGTGGAAACTGACTTCCAGTCAGTCCGGCCTATCTTGTGAGCATAATTTAATCAGGATGTTGAGATACAAATTTAAAAAATACTGAAACAACCAAGCTTGTAAGAAAAAAAATGATCACCCTGGCAGACCTATTTATAGTCTCCATGCAATGTGTTGAATCAACTTCATTGCCGAAGAGCTTGTTTTCGTTGCATTTTCTGATCCAGGAACTGTAGATGAGAAGTTTGACCTTTTTGTGACTTCCTTTTATGAGTGTACCTAGCTGTTCCAAGCTCTGAATATTTGTCAAGTAACCCTTGCCTCGTTTTTGGAGAGCATGTTAGGGTTCTATTATATCCTTTTTAACTTTTTTCTATTGTGTTCCTACTGTGAATACTTGGGCATGGCTTTAGATTGGTGCAATTAAGCTTTGTATGCTCTGAATGGTAATCCAGTGGGCATCAAAGTGTATACCTTCCATTGCTGACTTGGATATCATTGAATGATATGTAGCAACACCTAAATTCTCAACAGGAAAATTATTACTAGAAGACAAATCAAGTAAGACATTTTCCACATAACTGTGCCCTATAATAAAGATACCTTGTAAATCATTATCAGATGGCAACGGTTTCATCTTTTCAATGCTTGAGAACTTCAGGAATGCTTCTTAAACAATGTGAGCAACCATTGGAGTATATCTTTCAAATATTGAATATTTGCATTCAAGATGGAGTGCAGATTTCTTTCGCTTTAACTCATTATTTGACTGCTTCCATTCTGAAACCTCTTTCTAAGCATCCCCAGGACCCCAATAATTTCCAAAAGTTCATACCACCTTGAAGTCTTCTCATTTACCTTCATACTTTATAAGGAATATCCCAATATGCCTTACTATTCAGATGGATCTAAAATTTGCATTCTATTCTTATGCTGCAACTGTGTACCAATAGTTTGATGATGATCATTCTATGTTGGTTTTCCTCCAACTTTCCTTTATAAAAAAAGATGTCTTCTTTTCTTTTGTCAGACTTCTCAAATTTCTCTCTTTGATTTACAGGCTGGGAGGATCACGACCAAACTAAATAATAGAAAGTAAACCCAGGTAAAACTGTAATAACTAGTCTAAATACATAGAAAATAACCCCTGAAACGATTCTAACAGCAGACATATGTATTTTATAGTCTATTTTGCCTGCAGAAAACAACACAGCAAACTTGTACTGCTCTCTGAAAGTACTTTTTCTGTGTAATCCTTGCTGCCACCTAGTACTTCTACAGACCTCACACTACTGACTGCTCTAGAATGACCTTGACACTACCATATTGTACTGAAATAAGGGCTTTTCTGTCTTCTTGAGAGACATTTTGAAGAAGCCTGATAATTTTATTTCATGTAACAAGCTTCTGTAGCAAAATCTCATAACTTCAAACAGAACGATATTTTATCTTCATAATAATCAAGGGTTTACACTCCCACCAACTACCCATCATCTTCAACTCAGTTGAGCCACAATTTATGGGGATTAATCCTACATTTAATGCTAGCTAAGTGACAAGCACTTTCCAAGAATTTGGGGGAGACAACGGACTGCTTGAATACTTATTTAACTGAAGCTAATTAATTGAATATTTGTATGGTACCCGTTATTGAATGGACACAACTAAAACATATTAACTGAAAAGCTAACTAAATCTAACAGCTGATAGGATCCAGTCAATCCAAATCAATGTCACGTACCAACAAATCAATTTGTTGATCAAAAAGGGGACATCAGTAGCCGTTTTTAACTTTATATGATTCCACTGACATTCAGCATATGATTGAAATAAAAATTCCATAAAGAAACAAGAGAAGGTCTATGTTATAAAACAATATTAGAGTTCTTGCAAGATAATTTCCTGGCTTGGTAAGTAAAAGTATTTTATTATTGTCTTTCAGGAAAGTAAAAGTAACTTTGCTTGAAAAATAAAGTTGCCAAATAAAATTTGGATTGCTCTCCTGACACTTATTAAGTGCTATTAGGAGAGAATGGGATTTATTTGAGCCTTAAAATTAAGGGATGCAGGGGTGAAAACTCTTATTTGAAGATACGGTGTATCAGAGATTGTTGCATTTAATATCAGTGGCTATAGCACTGTTCAAGCTGCATGTAACTGAGAGTATAAATAACATAATTGTGATTGCAATTATTTGTTGTTTTAAGAAGCAACTGTAAGCATACTGGCGGGACAAATAAGCATGGATGAAATCAAGTAGAAGAACAGCCTTCAGAGTTGCGAAGTGTAAATTATGAACGGGACAGTTGTTGAAAGGAGGTTATGCTTATATAATTCTCTGATCTTGGCCATGATCTGTCAATATGGATTACTAGTAAAAATGAAAGAAATGGAAAATTTGGATAATATAGTGGAGAAAGTTATATATGGTTCCAGTTTCATTTCTCAATCTACAGTTTGATGACTGTTGGCTACCACAGGAACTGTAATCAATAATCTGTTAATGACAAATGTTAATTGAGGGGAAGCATTACAAGATTTACAGTTATACATTCACATTAAAACTTGTTTATTTAATTTTAAAAAGACTAAATTATATATTGTCAAACACTTACAGTAATATGGTTTGGCTCTGTAATTCCAGTTAAAGTGACACACTTCATTTGACTTGTGATATTATTACCTTCTATTTTTAGGGAATAAACAAAAATATTTACTGATTTTACAATTTAAATTTAATAATATAAACCTGGATTTTACATGCTTTTAATATTTTCAATATAATGAAATCTGTTCTGTCAGCTAAATAAATCCTTTAATAAAGCCAAATCTTTGTTATGTTACAAATTTGACATTAATGTTCTGATTTTCTGTTTGATAGGGTTATGTTAGGCTGTTTTAATTCATTATATTGGGCCTTTTGTCGTTGAATATTCTAATTTGTTTTTTAGTTGAGTACAGAGACGTTAAAATATTCACAAAAACAGGTATGGATTTGTATTTCTTCCAACTCCATTTTTATTCATTGCTTCCAAAATTTTGAGATCCTTTGATAAAAATTATGATTGGATCACCTTCTTAATCAGTGTTTGTAAAAAGCCTTAGATTTCTTTACCAACCATGAATTTCTACAACTCAGATTTGCAACACAAGAGTAAAGTCTGGTGAGCTAACAAATAGCAGAATTAAACATAGATCACTCTTAGTCAGGATAATAATGAACAGAAAACAAATCTGATTATAAATTTCTTATATATGTCAGGTTCAAACTCCAGCTCGACTGCCCAGCAGACTAAATGCAACAAAAAACAGTCTGATTTACATTTTCTTTGAAGTAATTACAAGCCCACAGACCTTACAATGACACTGCCATAACAGATCTTGTACAGAAATCTTCCAGTGGTGGTCCAGTTGTCAGGTGGCATCTAGGGTCTGAGACTCTGAAGTTAACTCTCTACTTTGCATGGTGCCTGTCTCTCCCACAATTTGGCCTCAAATGGGTAGATTTGATCTCGCCCAGATCCCCTATGACAACTCTTCAGATCAACGCCCTCTTGTCAAGTCCTAAAGATGGCATGGAAATTCATTCCTGATCTTGCACTGCTTTATCCTTACGTCACTCTTCCTCAGGGCTCCACAAAGCTACAATTTAGACCGATCAAGGCCTGGGAACGCCTCTAACAGCTGCAAACTGCATCACAGTGATCTGAATTTGCTGATATAAGTAGCCAGCCTGTAATGTTCCCTTTTTGGGAGGATCCTGGATCTTGCCCTAGAATTGCAAGTACAATTAAAAATAGAGAATGTAATATATCTAGAATCATACCTTCATCAATAAAATGCCTTCTATTAAATCTGGTTGAGATCCTGCAACCATGTTAGGTAATATTCGAAATATAATTCATAATATGAATGATTCCCATTAGGGTTAGTAATCACACTTAAATACAAATATACATTACTATCAAAATTCATTAGATAGTTCTAAATAAAATGGAGTTTGAATGAAGAAACACGATAGGATTGGCCTGAAGCAGTCTTCTCATTTAGCCCAACATTGGATTCTCACCCTCTTGGCTCCAAGTGGTAGGCACATTGGACATCCAGCATGGTGTGGTCTACCAATTTGGATGCTTGAATCTGGACCCCCCATCCATGGTTCCTTATTCACCCTCTTATGACTTGAGAGCATGATGGGTTTAAATCAAAGATTTTACCTAAAAACAATCCACACTATGGAATCCTCAGAGAATTATATCAGGTGCTGGGAATCTGTCCTTTCTAATCAAGCCCAAGAACACCGAATGAACACCTAGTCATTTGGCCTCCCCACCTTGGGGTTGGCGTACTTGGTGGGGAACCCAGTGCTGCTGCCTCCTTATCATTAATTTCTCCCTTCCAATCCAGCCTAAGAGCACAAAATTAACACCCAGTCATTCAGCCTCTTGGCCCCACCTAGGGGTTGGTGTACTTGATGGAGGGCTTGTATCTGCTCCCCTTTTTGCATTTCCTTCTCTAAATGATTACATGCCAGGTTAATGTTCACAATTGGATAAGATCTTAGTTGCTGATTCGTGAAATGAATCTGATTCGGGTACGTGAATCTGATCCGTGTATTCGGGATTTTTTTCCCCCAGTAATGATCTGTGGAGGATTTGTGTGTGTGTGTGTGTTATATTTATTTATTTATGCATTATAAAGTTTATATAATAAAAAATAAGAGAAATATACATAATTGTAAAACTAAAGCATTTCATAGTATGAATCTATGATTCTAGTATGCATCAATGAATCTGGTATACTTGATAATTGATCTATTTTCACTATTATAAAGAAAATCAGCACATTCACGTTCGTGATTTTATGTTTTTGTGCCTTGTATTGCCACGAATTTGTGATGGATCCTCCGGATCGGATCCGAATCTGGGTCCGGCCTGTCTGGGATGAATCCGGCTAGGATAAGATTGCTAATGACAACAATAGAGAGATTTCTGATCTGCTTTATGTGCTTGATTGCTTGGGACTGTTTTATACACTTATGTTGATGACTGGCTGTGTTTTCCCTTGGAAGTGTGATTTCTTTATTGGATCACTGGATGATTTTCTCTTTTTATAAGAATCGATGTTCCTTCGAGATGATTACTTGATGGTTTTCCATTCCTTTTGAATATGATTACTTGATTGATTGCAGTCTAAGTTAGAATTCTGCTATTGAATGCTGTATACATCTGTATTTCTAATCTGTTCCACTTTTCTTATTTTATTCCACGGAATTCTTCTTTAATGTAGCTAGTACCCTTTTGAAAGGGTAACACCCCTTCTCTTCATTACTGCTTTTGACTAGCAAACAATTTATTCATTTACCGTCTCCGCCCCTTGTTTAGTCAGCCCTAATCAGCATCACTGCCCTTTGTTCATTAAATAAGTTGGCCAGAATTAACCAACCAATAGGCTTTAATTGTGGATTTGCCAATTGACAAATTACCTATGACCTCTCTCAAATTTTAAAACTATCAGAGAAGTACAAATAAACATCTTACCTGCAACTGTAAACATCTGTACAACACATAGGAAAATATCTGTATAGGATTGGCATATGAAGAATTTATAATGATGGCTTTAGAAAGTCAGAGAAATAACTGGAATCGAAGGTGACTCACTGGTCAACTCGCCTGAGAAAATTATGGAACTGAATGTGGCAATTCTGTAAATGCATTATCTTCTGCAATGCCTCGTTGTGTATTTTGCTGCTTTTAACCACTGCCCCAACTTTTAAATACGGATCACGGAATTATTTACTACACCAGCAGTCACAGAACACTCACGAGCCAGCAGGTCTATATATCAATGTTTCGGTACTTAAAATGATAACAGGGGTTTATTTACAATATATAAGTGAGTTTTACAGCAGAAATTGCCCCATATATAGGATGAAATTCCCTCGTTTTTAAATCTTTTGATGTCTGTTTCCTTAATGCTGTAGAAAATGAGCAAGTATAAAAATCAGGAAGTGTAGATCTCTTCCAAATTTTCCATCTCTATTGACATTTTGTGTAGACTCTATGAAAGGTGTTCCTCCAGAGACTCACCAACATCCTTGCAGGGGAATCACCAGCCTGCTTTTTTCCCTTAAACCAAATAGTAAGTCAAATAAATGCCCAGTTCCTGTCCATGTTTGTAATTATCTATTATAATTATTAGTTTAGATGACTTGACCTACATTTGAATTTGAAGATTGTCATAATTTACTTTTGCTTGACTTTTTTTTTGGATTATAGTGGAAAACATTGTTTCCCTGCATATTGTTGTCTTTTTCAAGAATCTTTTATTGTATGTTCTATTAAAAGAACACACTACAATCTTTCACCATCTACCCTGCTATGTGATGATATGGCCTATCTTATGTGATTGAGTTGAGTATGCATGTGTCTAAAAAGTTTCCATTAATCGACCAACATAAGCTTTTGAATACTGTACTTATCCAAATCTACCACTGCTGACTGACTTTTCATTGATGTCTGTAATTGTATTCTTTTGTTGCCACCATGCTTTTTTTGTACTTGGTCTAAAATTGTCATGGTGCAGGAGCACCTAAGTAGGCTAAGTGTGAAACCTAGGTATTTCTTTATTTTTGGCTTGTAGTGATGCTAGCTACATCACTAGTCTAATTATAGGTCGTATGTGGTCCTTAGGTGTTTTTAGGAGAGTTGGCAAGACCCAAAGTGACCAAGTTGCTAGAAGTTGCCAAATGTTGTCAACTAGGTGACTTAGGTCCTGTAAAGGCTAAAATGGTCTAGAAAGGTTCCAATGCCTAGTTACCGGATTCGTCACTTTACCCTCGGATTTGGATCCGCGTATGGATCCTTGAGGATCCGGGCAGGATCCGTAATCCTGCTTATGGATCCGTTAGGATTACCCGCGAATCCTGACAGATCCATAGGCAGGATTACGGATCTTACCCGAATCCCGCGGATCCTGACGGATCCACAGGTAGGATTACGGATCTTGCCCGGATCCTCGAGGATCCACGCGCGGATCCGCGACAAGGTCATAAAGAAATTGCAAAAAAGTGGGCCCAGCACCATTTTTAATTTTTTTTTTCTTCTAAAAGCCCTAAACCCTAAAAACGACCCTCTAAATCACAATGCAAATTCATTTACTATCTATTTTGCTCTCTCATACTTGCTAGTTTGAAGTAAAGAGCTTGGATTCGAAGGAGATCGGTTGTGGAGCTCCAAATACCTTGCAAGAAGTGTTTAAGGTATGCATTTCAACCATATTCTTGAGTTCTTTAATAGATTATTGATTTATTTTTAGTTTTCCAAATTTTCAAGGTTTTGTGTAAGTGTGAAACATGGTTTTCTTTCATTTTTTTTTCTAGATTGCAAGAATAGAACAATGAGTAGTCAAGGCTCAGTGGGTGGGGGTGAGGCTACATCACTAAGCTTCAAAATTAATAAGAGGTCTCCTTTATGGAGACACACAACAAGAATTGCACAATATCCTGGGGGTGGGGCATACATATGGAAATGTAATTTTTGCAACATACAACATAGAAACTTCTATTCCCGAGTGAAACTACATTTGTTAAGCCCTGCGGGTGAAGGAATTAACATGTGTCTGGGTAGTGATAAGAAGGGGTTACCAGCTGCACAATTAGCAGCATTAGCAAAAGAGCAAGAGGATGCTGATAGAGCACTTGCAAAAGCAAAAAGTGGTGCTTCCAAAAGAACAAATTTGCCAACACCATCATTTGATCAAACAAACACAAGAACACATCCTTTTTTGCCTATGCCAACTACAAATGATGAAGATGAAGACCCATCTCCACTCACCCGCAAGAGAGGCCCACTAGATAGGGCATTCCAAAATGAAAAGAGAGACATTGTTGATCACAAAATTGGACGTTGTTTAATTGCAAATGGTGTTTCATTTAATTTTGTGAGATCACTTTATTTTAGGGAGATGGTGGAAGTAGTAAATGATGCACCCCATGGTTACAAACTGCCTGGTTATGAGAAGTTGCGCACTACCATATTACATGATGAGAGGAAATATGTAGAGGCTCAACTTCAACCAATAAAAGATTTTTGGGTTCAATCAGGTGTGTCTATTATTTTGGATGGGTGGAAAGATTGTAGAAACCGTCCATTGATCAATGTTATTGCTGTATGCCCTAAAGGGGCAATGTTCTTGAAGGCAGTTGATTGTGAAGGGCAAGTGAAAGATGCAAAATTTATTTCACACATTCTCATTGTTGCTATAGAGTCAGTGGGTCCTGATAATGTTGTCCAAGTGGTCACGGACAATGCAAAAGTTTGTAGGGCTGCAGGGATAATTGTAGAGTCTAGATATGATCATATATTTTGGACACCATGCACAATCCACTCTCTCAATTTAGTGATGAAAGCAATTGACGCTGAAATATATTGGGTGAAAAGGATATATGAGGAAGGTGAAGAGATTCAAATGTTTGTGACAAATCACCACATGTCACAAGCAATTTTTAGGAGTTTCTCGGACTTGGAGTTATTGAAGGTAAATTTGTATATTTATTATATAATTGAATATTATTGGATTCCATAATTATTAATTTTTGTTGTTGTTTACATTAACATGTTTTAATTTTAAAATGTATTACTAACTTGAGTTTGATATGTTCTTAGTTGCTGAAACCCACTTTGCCTCTCACACAATCGTCTTGAGACGACTTGTGAAGGTAAAAGAAGCATTGAAACAGATGGCCATTAGCCCCCAATGGGGCATTTGGAAGAATTCCAATACAAGGGCCATAAATGTGAGAAGAATGATACTAGGTGAGGATTGGTGGGGTCTTGTGAGTTATGTGTTGAAAATGACCGATCCAATAATGGCAATGCTTCGCTTTGCAGGCAGTGATGAGCCATGCCTTGGGGACATTTATGATTCCATGGATAGTATGCTGGAAAAAATTAAAATGGTAAGTTTTAAGCTCTTTTACAACAATTTGAATTTTTTATTTGAGAGATATCTAAATTCTAAAGTTTAAATTGACATATTAACTAATTATAATTATTATTCATATTTCATATCCTAGGTCATACAGAGGAGGGAGAATGATCCCGAGGACACCCTTTATAAGGTGGAAAAAATTGTTCATCATCGATGGAACAAGATTACCACACCTTTGCACCTCCTTGCATATGCGCTATCCCGAAGGTACTGTAGTTCTTATCAAATGCTTGTGCTTATTTTATCCAATGTTTGTGCTATTGATATTTGATAGTGTTCAATTGTCTTTTGTTATCCCTAGGTACTATAGTGTAGTGGTACTTCACCTTCCAGGTAGAGTGCCACTATTTAGAGATGCAGAGGCTGCAGATGGGTATAAGAAGGCACTAGCTAAGATATTCCAAGATCCAAAGATTGGGCCAATTGTGAGGAGTGAATTTGCTGCCTTCAACTCAGGTGAGGATTTCCTCCCTATTGCCATAGCAGATCGAAGCAAGATGGGTGCCATCAAATGGTGGTACCTTCATGGGCAAGCCTTCACGTACCTCCAACCTCTTGCCATAAAGGTCCTATCCCAAGTAAGTTTGTAAAATTAAGCTTAAGGTTAATACTCTCAATTCCTTGAATTTATTATTTAATTTATTTATCTTGATTGTTGTATTGATAATTTTTAATTTCTCTTTAGGTTGCTACCTCTTCTACAGCTGAGTGGAATTGGAGTACTTACTCCTTTATCCACTCAGTCAAACACAACCGGTTGGCTCCAAAAAAATCAAAAGACCTTGTGTTCTGTCACAACAATTTGTACTTGTTGTCACGGAAGGATCCTAAGTACAAGAAGGGGCCTAAAAAGCTTTGGGATGTAGCACCCGAGACTCTTGATTTAGATATGACCATCCGGGTCTTGCTAGATCCACTTTGATTGATGTGGATGATGAGGAGGAGGATTATGAGTCAACAATCCCCTCTACTAGTACTATTGGGGGTTTGGGTTCCTCTACTGATACAGATGCAGTACTTGCAGCTCATCAATACCCCTTTGATGCGGATTTTCTTGAAAATCCATTTGATGATTAAATAAAAAACTTTTAGTCTTGACTCTTGACTTTTTTATGAGTAAATCATGTTACAAACTTTAAGTTTAATGATCTATATTTTGAATGTTACAAACTTTCACTTTCAGTAATTCAATGTGAATGCGTTGATTTTCTTTATAATCATGAAAATAGATTAATTATCAATATCATTGATCAAGTATACTAGATTCATAGATGCATACTATGAAATGATTTAGTTTAAGAATTATGTATATTTCTCTTATTTTTTAGTGTGTGTGTGTACACACACACACACACACACACACGAATCTTCCACGAATCATAATTGGGAAAAAAAAAATTCTCCAAATCAGATTCGTGTCACGAATCGACAACTATATTCCAATGTCTTTGAATAGTTTATTTGAAGTCATTTTATGCATATTATATGTCTACTTGGTCTTTGTGCCAAATTTGGAGTTCTAACTCCATGTAGAGCAAAAGTTGCTAAAATGTTGTCATGTTGTCATGACAACATTTTCTTGCAAAAAAACAACTTTTTGCAATTTTTGAGTTTGCAATGTCCTAGCTGTTTAGAACAGTTATAGAACTAATGGAGGAGCCTTTAAAAATGTGAGGACAACCATTTTCATAGGTTGGTCAAGTTGGTTTTGCATTGGTATGGATTGTGAAAGTGTTTTGTTGCCTCTTTTAAGCATTTGACATTTTTAATAGAGAAGGATTGAATGGCCTAATTTTTGTATTGGAAAAGTTCTGAAATATTGTTTTTCATCTTGTTGTAGTGTTCGTTTGATCATTTCAATTCATTTGTATTAGTTTAGAAAATCTTTTTGTTCTTGCCGTGTTGCTGGTTTGAACAGGGTTGCACTTAGAAAATGGGGTCTTAGGGCCACTTCCCACCATTGAAAACTTTTGGTATTTTGGGATTTGGAACTAAGGTCCATGTATATTATGTACCAAGAAGGAGGGCCCTTGGAAGCATCAGCAAGCATTTTTAAGGTGATGCCCTAGGCAAGGCAAATGCAACTTGGCTAGGAATCACAGTTGGAAAAATGAGCTATGGAGGGGATTGAGTGTACAAATGCCTCAATTCGGCTACGCTGCAAGTAAGGAGGAGGTCTAACCTTGCTTCAGTCCAAAGGAGAGGTCTTGGAACATTTTCTAAGGTGGTGTTCCATCACAACAACCATAAAGCCCTTGAAACCCTCATTTTTGGCATAAAATTGTACTTTGGTTGTATGGACAGTTTGGGGGATGAACAATCACAAAATCTTGAGGTACTCCGAAAAGGGTATCCATAAATGTAATTTGTTTGTAGGGTTGTTAAGAAGTTTTCCATGAAATCTTGTTGCCAACTATTTAGGAGGGCTAATTCCTAGTAGCCTTTTTGGAGCAATATGGTGTAT
Organism: Cupressus sempervirens; assembly: GCA_028749045.1. NCBI lineage: Eukaryota > Viridiplantae > Streptophyta > Pinopsida > Cupressales > Cupressaceae > Cupressus > Cupressus sempervirens. The sequence goes on along the minus strand of CM053784.1, from coordinate 775,408,241 downwards.
TTGCCCTAGTAGATTGAATGCACTCATGAAACTAGCATTGTTTAGGGTCTTGGATGTTAGAAGGAGTCTAAACAAAACCTGGATGAAGAAGTAGCACCCTTGGAGCTATAGATGGACTTGAGGGTTAATAGTGGATTGGAGTAGGCTAGTAAGCAAATTGATGTTACTTTGTTGGTGTGTTCCCAACTGAAGGATTAAGATCTCTTGAGTAAGGTCCTAGTAAGCATAGGGTGTGAAGAAGCCCTAGTGGGTCTAGTGAATGACCTAAGGTAGCCTTGAGAGAGCTTGGGGTTTGGAAGCAAGGTTGAGGTGTTACATCATGTCACCATCGTCATACTTGCCTGTTGTAACATTTTCACACAATTGCCCCATTGCAAATGGGGACCATTTCTCTTTGCTTGGCGATAGGGTAGGCAAATCTTAGTGAGCTCTACTTTAGTGGCAATTTTGGAGTCTCCAAATCAATGACATGACTTTGATCAACTTTATGTACAAAACCATGGCCATTTGAGAATCAAGCTATGAAGAGGAATGGAGTCATGAGCAAATCATTCAATACTTAAGTGCCATAGTGGGATCGAGTTGTAGTCCAAGAAAGTCTAGAGTTTGATAAGTCAATGGCAAGTCTAGTTTGGAGTTTAGGTTCTCATCATTAGGAGAGTGGAACCCTAGTTGAAGGGAATGGAGAGTTGAAATCAAAATGAAGATGGAGATAACTATTTGGTGCGAAGTCGATAGGAGGATGCAAGACAGTATGCAACTATAAGGCAAAGTTGGAGCATGAATTCCTCCAACTTGCTTGCTCTGATCCCACTTGTTTGCTCTGATTAACTCTATTTATATCACATAAAATGATCTTCTCTTTATCTCTATGTCATCACTTGCATTGACCCAATGATCTATTATGTGTCCTATGTGCTTGTATTGAACTGCATAGGCACTCTTAATTTGACGACGGGGATCAAAGTGAGCTCTTACTTGATATAATCCCAATGAGTAGAATTCAAACTTCCCTTCTACTGCCTATGCGGCTTGAAGAGATGAGCAACCATCACTCCTAAGGCTGAATGGGAACATTACTCTTGGTCTAGGCTTGTGTTTTTGAATCCTGTCACCAGTTGCCTTGCTACTTCCATTAGTACTAGTTTGTTAGGGGGGAACCTAGGGTGTTTCTTTGGACATACTTTACTTCCTAAAATCTTGATGTAAGTGAATTTGGGAATTGGATATACCATGAAGCTTGTTTCTTCACTAGATCCTCAGCTTCCTTTGTACCTAGGGAGTTCTTTGGAGATACTTTGCTGCCTAAAATACTAATGTAAATGAATTTGGAAATTGGATACACCATGAACTATGTTTCTTCATTAGATTCCTCAGCTTCCTTTGATAATCTTCTAATGGATTCCCTTGTAGTAGCCTCACATTACACATGTTAAATACATCATTGGCAATCTAGAAAACATTACAAAGGAGATGTAATTGAAGATAACAATCATAAACCTTGAAGTCTCCTTTCTTGTTCCCTACTGTGCCAAGGGATTTCAATCCAGGGTACTTACGCATCCAAGTCATCATGTAACCCAAGTGGGATGTCATGTAGAATGCCTTAGTGTTTGTTATAGTCCTCTATTGCTCATCAATGTTGTCGCTGATCATGACCACTTAATCAAACATCTCATTCTCACTAAGTATCATTTCCATATTGTAAAACATCCATGACTCGCAGAGTGCTGGTTGGGGCTGCCCATCACCCTAAATGAGATCTCCCACTTCTTCTCTGAAATCAGTCTTTGTTAACTTGGGAGTTGGGATCGAGCTCTTTGAGGTCCTGCTAATCACTTTTTGCTTACAAGGTTGATGTAATAACCAGATTTGTTCTCATACTCTTTCATGGGTTCTTTCTTTGTTTTGTGAATGTCTACCTTGTGTTTTGAGATGTTGAAGGCTTCTCTTCTGACATCTGCTGTGAGTAGGAGAAGATCTTTCTTTGGTCTGAGGACTTGTCTAGTGGTTGGATTGTAGTCTCTCGCCATCTCCAATACTAACTCCATCCATTGACGTGGAGGTGGGAAGACTACTGCCTACACAATACCATTCTTAATCATCTTCTTGATTTTCTTGGATTGTTGACTCCATACATATGATATCCTACTAGGTTCATGTCAAATGACCCAAGATTAGTAAACCCTGATTCAGGTGTCATTATTGCATGCCAAGCTTCGTTTGTGCCGACCTTCGCGCTTTGGCATTTTCACTATTTTTTGGCTCCTTTAGCCTTCGCTGTTTGCTCATTTCCTTCCTTGTCTTTCGCTGGTGGATCTTTCTTCTTGTTGGCCTTGGCTTTAGACTCTGAATATCTTTCTCCATGATTTAACCTACTACATCAACCCTTCGCCATATTTCACTTTATTTTATCAGGTTTAAATTGAATTCTAAAGTTTATAGGTGCTGTTGTATTAAAATCAGACTTCTAAACTTTTTCAAGAGACTTTAAAACTAGTAAATTTAGGATTTCAATGGCATGAAAACCTTGGAAATTTAATCATTTTTCAATCCTAGACGTTATTCCACCCTACCAATTTGATTTCATTTTGTTGTTTATGGAAAATAAAAAAGGTGACAAACTTGGAAAATGGAGCTTTGTATAGAATTATGCAACTCTAAAAATGGTTGTCTTTGTATACATAAACAATAACGTTGGGAGGAGATAAAGATCCAAGTTTTGAACTGATTTTGCTTGATTTCAGGTCTTGTACTTGCTAGAGATGACTAAAATCGGACTTTTGCTGGTTGCTGAATGCTTGAAAGCAGAGTATTATTGTTGGTAACTGTAAAACACTTGAAATCAGTCATCGTTTAGCATGACATTCTGGAGAAGACATGATATTTATTAGATTTCATCAGCTCCTAAATGCAGGCGTGCAAGAAAATAATTAAAGAAACTTTAAAATTTGCTCCTTTGAAAGTTTGAAGTGTAGAAATGGCCTTGCACAAATGGATGATGTTGAATTGAATTCTCCTTCAAAGGCTACAAATACTTAATTTTCACCATCAAAATGAATGGCCCTCTTATTAACTTCAATCTCTTTGCCAAAAAAATTCAAGATTGGGACCTCTTATTGGTTCGAACTCAGCCTTTTATGCAAATATAAACACCCTCTCATTAAATTTGAGACTCTTAATGGTCAAACTTAAGGCTATTGGAATTGGTTTTGATGCTTTTTATTTAAAATTATGAGGCCTTGTATTAAATATAAATCCACACACTTGATATAAGCTCATTCGTGCCCAGACCCATGGGATTAAGGTCCACATGTTTGCATTATTGGCCAGATTTAGGTCTTCATTGATTTTAGGATGACATGTCACCCATTGAGATGCCACAATTGGGACTTAAAGCTTAATTCATTAAAATTCAGATCCACACGCGGCATGTAATTCTGATTTGGGGCCAGGACTATGTCTTGTGTCCAGATTTAGTGCCAAACTTGGGCCTCTTTACATTGTGTTTCAGACCTAGTTTATAGACTCAAGGCCATACATTTGAAATAAAACCACCCTAGGCTTGCAAGTTTGAATCTACAATCATAGCTCTTGATTTAGGCACATATGTTTGTTGATGGGGCCACACTGTTGGTGATTAGAACCCGATTTAGACATTGGTGACTAGAACTTGATTTAGGCACATCCTTATTGAATTTAGGCCTGATTTATAGACTATATGTCACATGCCAGATTTAGGGCCTATGTTTCATTGAGTTCATGCCTAGATTTAGGGCCACATTGCTTAACAAGATTTGCTTTATAAATTATAATGCTCAGGCCCACATGTTTCATTTTGGGGCCTATTTCATTAGTTTTGAGTCCACATGTTTGGGCTAGCAGTGTGATTCAAATCGAATACCTTGTGGGACTGATTTTGGTCCTATATATATTAATTTAGTCATGATTTGTTAATATGAGGCCACATGCTTAATTATGTAGCCTTCATCAAATTTATTTGGGGATACCTTGTAGAATCAAGGCTTATGTATTTTGTTTTAAGGGGCCAAGCATACATGTGTGAGTTTAGGGCTTGATCCGCATTGAACTTAGACACAGTCTGATCCAATTAGGTCCACATGCTCAATGTTAAGTTCTGATTTAGGGCCAGGTTTATAGGCTCTAGGCCACACATTACCTTCTTAAGGCTCATGTGTTTGATTGGGCTTGATTTGATAGGGCTCACAAGTTATCTAACAGGGCTGTTTTGCATTGGTTTTTGTTGTGAATTAGTGTTCACATAGATGATAATATTGCATTATAGGATGCATAAATAATTAAGCATAAAATAATTAGAGGGTGTTACAAATAATTGTCATAAGTTGTTAAAAAATAACTTAATGATATTATTGGTCTCAAAGTTTGTCATAGTTTATTATCTTATTAGTGGTACAAATGTTTGAGTTGTTAAAAACAAGTCAATATTAATAGGGAGGTTGTTTTGGTTGCTCCGTATGAAATAGAATGTGAGGAATCCTATAAATATGCAAGATGTATTTGAGTGAATGGTGAAGATCACATATTAAGTAAACTATTTGCAACTTCTTTATGCTGATGTTTGCTATTTTGAAGTTATTGATTTGGGATGGTATGTCTCATGCTTCCTGGGCAAGTTTGTCCAATTTTCAATCGGGTACCAACTTGCTACAAATAGTGTTAATGGTTACAGAGTCAATTTTTAGTATAATGTGATCTATATTGATCATTTTGCATGTTTAGGAGGCCCATGATAATGATTTGAAGTTTGGTTTTATTATTGGTTCCATCCATGAGTTTTTTTGCCATTAGGGCTAAATTATTCCCTTTTGCTAACTATGTACCTTGCCTTGGACTGGCCCAGATTTCCTTGGGGCGCCCCATTGTAGTTAACCTTGGTTTAGTTAGGATCAGGTGGTACCTATGAGCATTTGCATTCAGTTTTTTGTTCAGCTGAATCTGAGGGTCCCCCATAAATGTGGTAAGATTTTTTTTTAAAATTAAAAAATTTCATTTACAGTAAAATTTTGATCACAAGAGGTTGTACTTGTGAGAATATTTGGATAAGAAATGCCTCCAACTATGAGCATTAACCCTAAGCTCATCATGAAGAGCATTAATTTTGAAGTCATTGGAGTGTACAAATGCATAGACTCATTCTTTATTGCATCTAACTAATTAAGTAATTTTAAAGTCTTGGTTTTGAAGACTTCATCTGGTACAAGTGCCCTTTCAAGTATAGAAGCAAATTTACCGCTAGTAAGCTTTTATTTTATTGGGTCACTGTTCTTTCTTTTACCATGGACTTCCAAAGGCATATACATGTGTTTGTAGACTAAGTGGAAACTGACTTCTAGTCAGTCCTGTCTATTTTGTGAGCAAAAAAATAAAATAGGATGTTGAGAATCGAGATACAAATAAAAAAATACTGAAACAACCAAGCTTGTAAGGTAAAAAATTATCACCCTAGTAGACCTATTTATAGTCTCCATGCAAGTTGTTGAATCAATTCGTTGTCGAAGAGCCTGTTTTTGTTGCATTTTCTGATCCATGAACCGTAGATGAGAAGTTTGACCTTTTTGTGACTTCCTTTTATGAGTGTACCTAGATTTTCTAAGCTCTGAATATTTGTCAAGTAACCCTTGCCTCTTTTTTGGAGAGCATGTTAGGATTCTATTATATCTCTTTTTACTTTTTTCTATTATGTTCCTACTGTGAATGCTTGGACATGGCTTCAGATTGGTGCAACACAACTTTACTACTATCTTCCTTTTGTTTTGAATGGTAATCTAGTGGGCATCAAACTGTATCTGGCTTGGATATTATTGAATGATATGTAGCAACACCTAAATTCTCAACAGGAAGATTATTACTAGAAGACAAATCAAGTAAAACATTTTCCACATAACTGTGCCCCTTAATAAAGATACCTTGTAAATCATTATCAGATGGCAATGGCCACATCTTTTCAATGTTGGCCAAGTTTTGACTAGTGTCCTATTGATCAAGAGCCTAGAAGGTTTAGAATTGATAACTGATAGATAGGCCAGGTTAATACAACCCCAACCTTAGGAGGCGATTGAAAGGTGACTAGAAGGATGGAACTACTATAGGAGCTCAATTCCATTAGAATAGTAGGGGCCCCTACCCTCCCTAATTAACGTGGGTGAGGGAACTTCAGGAATGCTTCTTAAACAATGTAAGCAACCATTGGAGTATATCTTTCAAATATTGAATCTTTGCATTCAAGATGGAGTGCAGATTTCTTTCGCTTCAGCTCGTTATTTTGACTGCTTCCATTCAAAAACCTCTTTCTAAGCATACCCAGGACCCCAAGTAATTGCCAAAAGTTAATACAACCTTGAAGTCTTCTCATTTAATGTCTCACTATTCAGACGTATATGAATTTTGCATGCTTCCTCTTTATATTGCATCTTTGTACCAATAGCTTGATCATTCTATGCTGGTTTTCCTTCGACTTTCCTTTATAAAAAAAGATGTTTCTTCTTTTCTTTGTCGAACTCCTCAAAATTCTCTCTTTGACTTATTGGTAGGCAGGGTCCCAACCAAATTGAATACATAGAAAGTAAACCTATATAAAGTTGTAAATTTATTATTTCAGATATGCATTTGATTTATTATGTGCTTCAATTCGACTGAAGCTACAAATTTAACACTCCCTCTTAGTGAGGGAGAATTGAATCATCAATATTCTCAAGATATGTGCATCGACATCAACCTCATTGGTGCCTATCGAGAGAATAGGTTATCTGATTTCCAGCACTTGAAGACAACAACTTAATGTAGTCTATCAGATAACAATAAACCACAATGTCATGATCTCCGCCACTTCGGGACAACAACTTAATGAAGTCTAATCATGACACTTTTGTTATCATGGCTTTCAACACTCTGGAACACAACAATTTGATGAAGTCTGTCATGACAGCAGGGCAAACTATTGATAAGGTCGTCAACCTTCAATTGCTACCTTCTGAATATATACATCAATGAAAGATCGTCACCTTTTATGACATATTACACACATGTGATATAATAACTTTTCATCATAATTTATATGAAGGTACATATATTACAACAACTATAAAACTAAGATCCATTCTTATTAGTTACAATCATATTTGAACCATAGCAAGTTTATCTTTGAAATACTCCAATTTGGGCTTAGAGAGAGGTTTAGTGAAGATGTCGGTAGTTTGTTCATTAGTGTTGATGTATTTTAGCTTGAGAACATCTCTGTCTACCATATCTCTGACATAATGGTAAGGAATTTCAATATGCTTCGATCCATTGTGAAAAATTGGATTTTCAAATAACTTAATGCAGCTTTGATTGTTACAGTGCATAACTGTCGGCTTTAAAGGCTTCCCAAATAATCCAACTAGCAACTTCCTTAACTATACTACGGAATTTCAATATGCTTCGATCGATTGTGGAAAACTAGATTTACAGATAACTTAATGCAGCTCTGATTGTTACAGTGCTTAACTGTCGGCTTTAAAGGCTTCTCAAATAATCCAACTAGCAACTTTCTTAACTATATTGCTTCTTTGGCTCCCATGGAGGCAACTATATATTCTACTTCAGTGGAACTTAGGGCAACTGATGATTGCTTCTTGCTAAACCAAGAAATCATCGCTGAACCAAGACTAAAACAACATCTAGTAGTGCTTTTGCGGTCAATGAATCTACCGGCCTGGTTAGAATCTGAGTACCCATGAAGTTGAATCTCAACTTGATCATATTTAAGACCAACTCCAATCATACCACACAAGTATCATAGAATGTGCTTCGCTGCCATGAGGTGAATCTTCTTAGGTTTGCAAATGAATTGACTTAATGTATTGGTTGCATAACAAATATCAAGACGAGTATTCACTAGGTAAATTAGTGATCTGATTATCTGCCTGTAGTAAGTAGGTTAAGAGGTTCAGATTTGACTTTGTCATTTTAAGTTTGTGAAGATTTGTTTCCATTGGTGTAGTCAAAGGCTTACAGTCCATCATTCCAAATTTGGTCAAGATGTCAATCGTGTATTTTCCTTGATTTAGAAAATGTAGTTTTCCTTTTGCCATACTTTTAGACCCAAGAAGTAGTTTAGAAGTCCAAGATCTTTCATGTCGAATTCAACTACTAGATCCTGTTTGCATTTTACTATAAGATGGTCTTCACCTGTTATTAGTAAGTCATCAACATATAATACAAGAATAATCATATCACCATCTGATACTTTGAAATATATATTGGGATCAACTTCATTTTTGGAGTATCCTAATTTAAAGAGGTAACTGTCTACCCTTTCATACCATGCCTTGGGGGCTTGTTTAAGGCATTTGAGCACCTTTTTTAATGTGTACACATGAATTTTTGTTGTGAGTGATAAATCCTTTTGGGTGTTCTATATTTACTTCTTATTTGATAACTCCATTTAGAAAAATAGTCTTAACATCCATCTGATGTATCTTCCATGCTCTAGATGTTGCAATGGCTATAATGGTTCTGACAGAGTTGTATCAAGCGACTGGAGTGAATGTCTCTTCATAATCAATACAACCTTTTGAGAAAATCCTCAAGCTGCGAATTTGGCTTTGTATTTTTCAATACTACCATCTAGAGCATGTTTGATTTTGAATAACCATTTGGAGGAGACACCAAATTTATCCTTAGATCTAGGTACGACATCCCATACATCATTTTTAAAGATAGATTGATATTCTTCAGTCATTCAATCTTTCCAAGGTTGACATGAAAATGCTTCTTCAACACTTGATGGTTCTGATTTGACGAGTTCAAATACTATGGCAACATAGCGGGAATGGCTTCTCGTTTTCTTGCTTTCTCTAAATACTTCATCAGGTTCTACATGGTTTTGTTCAATCATCTTTCTTGCACATAGTGCCCTTTTCTTACTATTAGGGTTTTCAATGTTTTTTGTGTTTGAAGAAGGGAGTACAAGGTCTTCTGAATTATTCTCCTTCTCATTTTCAACTATGGGATTCTCATTCAATTCTATAGTTGATTCTTCAATATTTCTAGAAAGATTATAAGTAGCATCTTCTTCAAACTTTACATCTCTGCTATTCTCAATAGTTCTCTATCCTGAAATGAAAACCCCGTAACCTTTGGATGATTCACTATACCCTATAAATATTCCTTTCTTTCAAGAGGGTTCTAACGTAGTTATTTTCTCTTTCGAAATATGAATATACACAAGACATCCAAAGATTCTCAGGGGACTTAAGTCTAGCTTGTTTCATGTAAAGGCTTCTTCAGGGGTAATGTTTTAAAAAATTGAATGAGGACATCTATTTTGGATGTATACTGTGGTATTAGAGGCTTCAACCTAGAGTGAGATGTGGAGATTTTGGTCATGCATCATGGCTTTAACAAATTCAATGATAGATTTGTTTTTCCTTTCCGTCTCTCCATTCTGTTAAGAATTATAAGGTAACGCAAACTCCCTCTTAATCCCAATAGAGGTACAAAATTCTTTAAAGATTTTAGAAATGCATTCACCTTATTGTTAGATCTTAGTGTTTTGATTTTTTTTCTAGATTGATTTTCAACTAGTGTCTTAAACTCTTTGAATTTGGATAACACTTCATTTGATTCTTTAAGTATTAGGAAGTAAATCCAGGTTTTCCTAGAGAAATCATATATAAAAACTACATAATACAAGTACCAACTTAGAGAAGGGATTGCTATAGGATCGCATAGGTTGATGTGAATTAGTTCAACTATGGCTTTATATTTATGTTCACTTTTTGGAAAAGATCCTTCAGTATTTTTCCCTAAAACACATCCCTTGCATGTTCCAATATGATCAAATTTTAGACTAGGTTATAATCTTTTTTTATAAATGACAGAGCACGAAAATGAAGATGGCAAAGTCTTCTATGCTAGACTTCTTTTCAGTTTGAAACTTCATAGTGTAGAGCTAGGTTTTGATGGTTACAAAGTTTGTACGAACTTCCATCTCTGAAACCAATGGTGATTGTGTTCTTAATATTGGAGTCCTTAGGCCAGGATAAAATTTTATCTTCTTGAAAAGTGATACAATACCCTTGATTTGCAAGGCCTGAGATTGAAACCAAATACAAAAAATACGTCCTTTAGTTGAAGAGTGACTCCGAGTTTTAATTGCATTGAACATGTTCCCATTCCCTTCATTGCCCTATTGTTACTTCTTCAATGGAGTAACCTTCAAAACTTTCGAATTTGTCTTTGAATCCAATTATATGACGAGATGCTCCACTGTCTATTATCCATGTATTTTTGTTGGTATTTAGTTCACTTGATAGGGCTAAATAGAATGCTAGATTTTCATCCTTTACTTTTGCTAAGATAGCTTGAATTTTCTACCTTTTCGGGTAGACTATGTGAGTGTGACCAAATTTGTCACATTTGTAGCACTATACTTTGGACCAATCTCTTTTCTTGTATGTTTGATTTCCTTTTCCTCTTTTCCTTTTGAATTGACCCTTCTTCCCTTTATTATTTGTATTTGTTTGAAGGGCTTGGATTTATCCCTCTTGATTTGAACTAATTCCTCTTGAAATCAGTCTTGACTCTTCTTGTGTGTAGCCATTCTTAAGTTGGTCGAATTTTGATAGTTTAGGTCTAGAGCTCATTCCATAGATAAAAGTTTCCCTGGATACGGGTAACCCTTTAAGGTCCATTAGAGATAGTTCTATACTCGATTTTTGATGGTTGCAAGTTGGTCTTTTAATTATGCAATTATTAGGAAATAAGATGTAATAGTCTCTCCATTGTTCATTTTGATATATAATAGTTGTTCTTTCAAGGTGAGCAATTTGCTGGTATTATTGATTTCAAATGTGTTTTTAATAGTCATGAACATTTCATAGGTAATTTTGAAATTTGATATGGATGGAAGTATGTTATCTTTAACAGGATCTATGATGATCTTCATAACTTTATTATTATAGACAAGTGTCTTGGTGAACACACACACACACACACACACACACACACACACACACACACACACACACACACACACACACACACACACACACACACACACACACACACACACACACACACACACAAAAGCACACAATAGGTAAGTGTCTTGAAGCGAAATTTTTATAGACAAGTGTGCAGGCGTATGGTGGGACCGTGGCCAACCTAGCGAGCAATCAACATAATTTTGATCAAGTCAATGCATGACTAAAGATGATGTGGCAACTGATCAACGAATAGAAAAGTGACAGCTGGCATAGATTTCAAGGTGCTGACGTGGAAGGATTGACCCATGGCAAGTTGTCATAAAGTTTGATGATGTGGCGAATGGTGACAACATGCGACATAGCAACATGATGACATCTGTTCAGAGCAGTGATGTGGCTAGCTAACACGTGGCATACAAATCGAGGCAGTGAGTTGGTAGGACCTAACATGTGGAGCAATGTCACTATGTTGTGATGACATGATGATCACTAAGGTGGCTTCGTAACAAAGTGACGTCATGACACATAGCATATGGACAGTTTCAGATCAGACACACAAGATTTTGCCATGTGGCGAAGATCAATGAATGTTGCTAAGTCACCATGAGAAGATGCACGCTGGTTAAGCAAACCGACATGGCGACCCAATCAGAAGACAACACATGGCATAATGTGGCAGCATGTCAAGAGTGATGTGGCAGTTTGTGGGCGAATCAACAAGCACCACGTGGCACCTAGGTGGTAGAAAGCTTAGTGGGATGCTGATAGGATAGGTGACTATGCATGGACGAATCAATCAAAGAATGACACGTGTTAGGTTGGTTAAGAAGGGTTTGACTCAAAATGGAAAAGGTGGGAAAATTTAGAAATTCAACAAATAATAATTTTATTATTTTCCCAAAAAAATTGAACATGCAAGTCTTTTAACTAATTGGGTTTATATTATAAAGTTTAAACTTTATAATAAATTGAGATATTTGCAAAAAAATCAATGGTCTATTCATCCATTCGACCTGCAACTTCTTTTGAACGCCTAGGGCATGTCCTGGAGGCAAACATAGGACGATTATATATTGTCGAAAAGCTCTTGGAGTCTACTTTTTGTTTTTTTCATCAGATTTTGCACATGTATCAATGAGTGAAAGTTATACCTAGTGTTGTTCGAGGTGCTCCAATCCTAACTGTGTTATGTTTAAGTAGTTTCCTTTTTAGTTTGTGGTAAAGTGGTGAAATGGGTATGCATTGGAGAGGGTCTTGCTAACAATGTTATTTTGTCTCCAAATTAGTTTGGTGAAGGTTTTGGCAACATTTTGGCACCATATCTGATATTTTATCAGAAAGGGGTTTCTCATCATTCGAAAAGAGATATTTGCAAGTTTTTTGGGCATAATGATGAGATTTGATCTGGTTTTCAGTGGTAGAGAGATGAGAGAAGCTTTGTTTCAGCAATGGATGGAGATTCAAGTGGACAAGTGTCAGTTTCATAATAGATTTGAGATTTTCATTCTCCTATATCTTCTCTTTCTTTATCTCTCTATAGGGTTGGATGTTGTTGGTTCCAGACTATTGAGCAAGGCTCTAGCTATGATTCCATTATTTTTCATCAATATTCTCTCTTGTATGAACACCAACAATGGAGTTGTAATGTATAGTTCTTATCTATTGTGTGTCTCTTGAGTTATTTTCATGCATCTTGAATGTATTTGCTTCAAAGAAATGAATACAAAAGCAACAAATGAACTTATTTTCACTCTAGTTCTTGTCTCCTATCTCTGTTGTTTGCAACCTTTTGTGTTTTTTGATCAAAGACTATATATCTCAGTTGCAATTCATTTTGTTTTGTATTCCTTGATGTGTTTTGCCATTGATTCAAAGAATCAAGTAAATGCTTGATATATCTTGACAGGGTTGCAAATTTCATGGAAGGATCTGACGAGTATGAGATTTAGTTTGAAAATAGATGTCTGATTCACAAAGTGAATGGATAGATCACCAATATCCTAATGTATGTGGTAATTTTTGGAATACCCAATGGATAGGGCACTAATCAGTCATAAGATCTGCATGTTTCTTGTTGTTTCATATTTGGGTTGTGCTAATATCAATCAATTAATCAAAATCATTTTTCCTTTCATGTCGTAGAGCTGAAAAGTATATCCACACTTAGCTTGTCAATCTCATAGGTCATGTTATTAGCTATTTCATGTCTTTGTCATTCCATGAGCATAGAAGGATTTGGGGTTTTCATCTGCTTAATACAAATTCAAATTTATGTTTTGGCAACTAGTACCATATGGATGAATCTGAGGTCTATCCACCTAGGTTTTACAGAGCCTGAAGAGAAGGAGTTCAACCTTATAGTGGACTCGGGTTCTAGACAAATTGCGTCCATCATAGAAGATAGCTGCCCTTAGATGCATTTTGTTTTAGCTACTTGGTAGTTAAAATCACTGTTAAATTAGGAGCCAACAAGCTTGAGACCCCCAAGCCTTCTAGGTAAACAACACCATTCCCATTTTACAAAGTGTCTTCTCTTAGAGCCCATGCCCTCTGACCATAAAAAATCCCTTGAAATCTTTTCAAGAAAATTATTTTGATATTTAGCAAATAACCATGTGGAGGCAAAATAAAGATGACGAGAGGACAACACAACTTGAACTTTACTAGCAAGAGAGAGGTAATGGGTATGCCATTTCATATGCTTCTTGTTAATCTTACTATAAATCCAATCCCACATGTCAGAGATAGATGTATCTCTGGACAAGGGAATACCACGTGATACATTACAATAGTTCTTGGACTAGCCCAATTCCATCCCATATTGGTCAACCAGTTAGGGGACAAGTCTGATCAGCCCAAAATTGAAGACTTATGTGGGGCTACTTTAGCTCCAAATGCCAAGCAAAATAAGTTAAGGCTGTGAAGGGCCTTAGTAAAATTTTCTTTAGAAAGCTCTAAAAACAAAGCAATGTCATCAACGAATTGAACATTAATTAGTTCTTTCGAGTTACGGAGAGTAATGCCTCTAATAGGAGTACCAAACAAATTATCTATGAGAATATAAATCAAAGCATCAACAACAATCACGAAAAGGGAGGTGGCAATGGGACACCCTTGTCTTATGGATATTTGAAGGAAAATAGGATCATAAAGCTCCCCATTCACATCAATCACTATAGAAGAATCTTTGAACATAATTTCTATCCACTTGGAGAAGTAAAGAGGAAACCTAAAAGCTTTGAGCATGCCAATAATGAATGGCCAGTCAACCCTATGACACGCCTTCTCAAAATCAAGTAGGATCATGGCCACATTTTGCCTCTTTGCCTTTTCCCAATGCATGGCCTCCCAACCAGTGATAAGATTCTCCAAAACATATTTGCCCTTGATGAAACATGTTTGTGTAATAGAGACAAAGTTCTTTATGATTTTTGCAATTCTTCTAGCTAATACTTTATCAATGATTTTATAAGATAGATTAAGAAGGGTAATAGGTCTAGTTCTTAACCAAGGATTTGCCACCACTTTTGGGAAGCACTTTTATGACTTCTTTGTTCACATCACCGCCCAAAGATTCACATTCAAATGCATCATTATAGAAGCTCATGAGTTCCTCTCCTATCCATTTAATATTTTCTTTATAAACTCTGTTGAGTTCCCATCAAGTCCTGGAGATTTCTCATTAGCCATTGACTTAATGACCCCTATCATTTCATCTATTGAGATGCTTCTACTAATATTATCAATGTCCAGAGCTAATAGATTTTTAGGGATCATATTCAAACAACAATTCAGAGCTTCTTGCTGCTCCTGCCTATACTTAGATGAAAAAAGCTTAGAATAGAACTTCAAGAAATCCCCTGTAATCAAAGTAGGGTCATTAATTTTACCCCCCTCAATCTATATATCCTCAATCAATTCTCTCTTGAGTTAGCTCGAATGATATTAAAGAAATATCTTGATCCTATATCCCCTTCTTTCAACCAGTTCATTCTTGGTCGAATTCTTTGGCCTTGAATCCTGTATCTTTGTAGAAATCTAAGTTGATGTTTAGTAGAAATCAGTAATTGCTTAAGAATGACATCTTCCCCTTTACTCTGAAGCTTTAATTCAGTCTCATTAAGGTGAACTTGTAATTCATTTTCCACCTTATTTCTTTCATTTGTGAGTTTTTTTTCCAACACTTTGATAAACTTTCATCCAAAAATCAACTAAAAGGTCCCATTGTTCAACTGGTCTCTTGGGATGAGCACACATCTTAGACATATATTTCACCATTCTAATAACATATTTGGTATCAGAGTCCTTTAGAAGAGATGAATTCAACTTGAAGAGTTTGGCTCTAGAGTTTCTACAACTATCAATACCATCATGATAAAAAACAATCATACTCTAGATAGGGGAATGATCAGAAAGGGAGGCAAGGAAGACTTCTAGTGGAAAGTGTCCTCCCTTAGCCTAAAAGGAGAAGAATGAGGAGTCATCATATACCCTATCTAGTCTGTAGAAGGCTCTATTCTTGCTCCCTTGATTATTGCACCATGTGTACCAGAGGTCTATAAAATCATTCTTCCTTTGCTCAAGAGGGTCAAAGAGGTTAAAACATCTTTTGAATTTAAGCTAGAAATATTATTCATTACCCTTCCAAGTGTTTTAACCCTCCCTGTTTATCAAAACCATATTCCACCATATGAAAGTCTCCAAAAAAGACCCAATATGGTTTAGGGAGTCATGAGGAGCGCATCACCTCCAAAGAGTATCTCTCTCTCTCTCTCTCTCTCTCTCTCTCTCTCTCTCTCTCTCTCTCTCTCTCTCTCTCTCTCTAATTATTTGGGGCATAGATGTTACAAATCCCAACCAAGTCTTCATCACATTTGAGGATCACCCAAAGAGCTCTTTGACATGGAGAGAATGCATGATCCAAAATATAGTGAGCCCAATTAGGGCCTACAAGAGTGGAAATTCCACCTTTCCCTCTCTCATGATTGGAGTGAAATCCTAAAGCTTTATCCCAACCTTCAAGCAGAAAATTGGTCCTTTATTTCTCAAATTTTAATTTCCATTGATTTTTCCATTTTAGGCTTCTTAGTAATATGGGACCCATCCAAAGTCTTCTTGTGTTTTTTGTAGTTACCATAACGAGTAGAAGGAGGGGATGATTGAGGGGTGGGGGCTGTAGAGAAACCCCCACCACCAGTTTCAGTAGGATTTTGCGGGCCCTAATTATCAATTAAGGCAATGCAATAGGGAGGAAAAATGGAAAGGTGAAAGTTATAGAGTCAAAGGATAAGATCTTGCTGAAGGATAGTGAAGCTTTTAACTTTCTTCCTTCTATCCCTAAGCTCCATAATAGTGGCTTCCAAATCATGTAAAATGAAAAATGGAATGACGACTTCATCATGATGCCTAAAATGATTCCAAAGAGAAAAATGGTAAAAGTAACAGATACCAAATCTTCCTTCAAGGGTAAGGTGCTTCATGAGCATACGACATACCTCATCTTAGGGCTTTGGGAGGTCTTCACGACTTAACCCACCTCTAAATTTCATGGGCTCTTCATCCTTTAAAAGAAAATTGCTCAAGCTCATTTCATCAAACACCTTCGTAACTTTCTACCACTTCCTTCCTTCCATGGATAACCCCATTTCCATAGCAATACTCATTCACTTGAAAAGAGATACCACTGATTGTGACCCATTTATCCATCCAGGAATTGGCCTTGAGAAGAATCATTATCGTCATAACCCACCATGGCTTCCATGAACATAACCAGTCCTCCTTCAGTCATAGCCATCCAAGTGCATGATTTTCGTACATAATCCTCAATCCTAGACGCTTCAATTCACACCATATCACACCCATTTTAGAATCTTGATCATAATTCTTAGAATGCTCCAGATTGACAAATTTGGTAATTACCTTACTCCAATAACTTACCTTAGAAAAAATTCCCTCGTAGAAATCTTAGTACTGCAGTGAATGAAATGATTAAAGATGCCATAATTATAACACAGAGTGGTAGAGTTAATGCAATAATCCCGTCTGTCATCTACTCATTAATTCTCATAATGATAATATAATATGAGTTCAAATTCACCATAACATTATTTAAATTATTCTAAATTATTCCAATCTTTCTTTGTGCAATTTAAATTTGAATATAAGGGCATATCTTGCTTAAAAGTAAGCACCACTAAAATTATCCAATAATGGAATTCCATCGTAAAGTTGTTCATCATTCCCTTTGTATGATAATTGGTTCCCCTTCAATAAGGGCTCAAACCTGTGCTACTAGAGTGTCCATCTACTACCAACACCTTAATCCTTGGACTTGTAGTCCCAAGCTTGCCATAGAATCTGCAACAACATTGCCTTCTCTGTAGATGTATTGTAGATCATAGCTTTCCAACTTGGCAAGGAGGTTCTAGATGTCTCCCATAATGCCATCTATTGACCAAGCTAGGTCCATACAACCCTTCATCGTGTCCACAATGACCTTAGAGTCTCCTTCAGTACTGATGTGTTTCCATCCTAAGATGACAACTAGTTTTAACCCCAAAAAAGCACCTTAGCCTCTGCCACATTGTTAGAGCAATTACCCAAATCTCTCACATTTGCCATCAGCTGGTGACTAGCCAAGTCGCTTACTATACCCCCACCAACAACACGTGCATTCCTCGCAACTCCATGAAAGTTGAGTTTCAATATGAGATGAGTGGGAGACACCCATTTAGTGTTCCTCCTTTCTAGGGACTTTGAGCTATTATAAACATGAAAGGATTCTCTGACTTTCCATCTCATAGCTATCTTCTATTCACTAATTGACAGAAAGGTCTAGGGGGTCTTCCACTTACTATACTCTAAATTCTCCTTTAACAACTTGAATTTTATATTGGCCACCACTTCCTCCAGGGTCTTAGCTTCCCTGAATATCCAACTATTTCTCTCCTTCCAGATTCCCCAACAAACATTAGGGGGAACCATTTTCCATACTAGTCTAATCAACAAAGTCATAGAAGGACAATCCTAGTTTAAAACAAACTGTTGTAAATCGTTTTGGAAGACCCTTTCTGAAGGAAACCTCTGAAGGGTAAGGTGCTGGACTTTTAAAGTGAAGGGGAATTTTTAGGAAGATATGTTGTATACTCTCCTCCTCAACCTTGCAAAGATAGCAACTATTTGGAACTTGGAATCCTTTTTTCTTAGATTATCAATTGTGAGTATTCTTCCATGTAATGTAATCCACCAAAAAAATTCCACATTAGGATTAAGTTGGTTGTTCCAACCTTCCTTACTGCTAGGGTAGGGGGGGCTTGATCTCTTGCAAACAACATGAGGTAAGTTGTCTTGCCTGAGAAGTTCCCGTTGGTAGTTCTATTCCAAATAAGCCTATCTTCCCCCAAGAACTGCTTAATTCTATATGAGTCCAAGATCTCCATTAGTTCCTTAGCCAGAGGTCTTAGGTAAATAGGGATTACTATTAGAAATAGATAAAACTAAGAGTTGTGGGGGGGGGATCAGTATTCTACAAACTTTTGCCCACAACTAAATATTGTTAATTACTTTATAACTTGCATATGAAAGTAAACCAATGCAGCTAAACAATAAATATAACCATACACAAAGATAATTCATAACACCACTATTTTTTAACCAGGGAAACCCTGGCCAAGGGAAAACCCTGGTGGCGATGATACCCACTAGATGATTCACTAAACAATAGAATCTTGTTTAGGATATTGACTCTGTTAGGAGTATATGAAGTACATATAGTGTCTCGAGTCCTTGTTAAAAGCCTCAACCCTATTAGGAGTTGGTAGAACAAATACAATGTATGCAAGAAGGGCCCACTGCCCTAACATGCAATTATATAATTCAGTTCTTCATAGGAATAGATATACATACTATAGTTTCTATTTGTTGTACTTCACACTTGCTCTAATCACATATCAGATGTAGTTCACATATCATTGACTTCACATCAATCATAGATCATGCATATGTCATATAGTTCATCACATATTGCACATATCTTTCACTTGCATAACACACTTATCTTCACGAGATAAGATCTTTACTTATACCTCACATCTTCATGATTCTTTCCTCAGTCGGCCTTCGTGTCTTCACACGCTTGACATAATATAAAATAAATTATGGAATAATATCCACATAGTTGGCTCATCATGACTTAGTAATTATTTCATAACGAAAATAATTCCTCAAGTTGTACAATTCAATTCTCTACTATGCATTGTTTTGTTCTGTTAAATACCTGCACTAGTATTTCAACCATATCTCACGTCGTATTGTCCGTACACACATGCACACAGGTACACGCCATCAAAATACTATCATAGAGCTTCCCTTAACTACACATAAGCTAATTCTCAACGAGTCATCCGTACACATCACATCTATTCTCCGTGTTGCTGCAAACTGTCTAACACTTTAGACAATTTTCTATCTCTAAATGCATAAATGAAATACTGAATAAATGTTACCATAAATGACAACCATCAATACATCTATCTGACCATATTGCCAACAATTACCTCCTATGAAATTCTTTTCCATTTCCTTTGTCTAGTATTGTAACCACTAACCTTTTCCCCACAAGCTTGCTTTAAGATTTCCTCTAGTTGGCCAAATTTACTTTGGGATAAAGGTTTACCTTCAAGCTAGTTATCCTCCCAAAATCTTATTCTATTTCCTTTACCAACCAACTAACGCAACCCTTCTCCAAGATTTTTATTTTTATTTTGAATCAAGTTGTTCCATATTTTAGAACTCGACGACCAATCATTATCCTTGAGACAATACACAAAGTGGGTATTGTCGAGGTACTCAACTTTCATAATTCCACACCAGCTCGCTTCATTCTTAGCCAACCTCCACCCAACCTTTGTAAGAAGAGCTCTATTGAGATTTAACGTCTTTCTAACTACCAGTCCCCCTTATCCTGGGGTTTGCATACTATATCCCAGTTAATAAGGCTTAGTCTATTCTTTTCTTCATTCTTATTCCATAAAAAAATTCTTTGAAGCTTCTCCAACTTGTCGGCCATACCTTGAGAGATTTTGAAGAGAGGGAGAAAGTACATTGGCACTTGTTGAAGAGACGTAGTTAATAATTAAAGCTTTCCAACACTACTCAATAACTTACCTTTCCATCTTGCTAATTTCTTTTGCATTCTTTCGAAGACAATGTTCCAAAATTGGTTGGAAACTTCCTTAACTATCAGGGGGAGACCAAGGTAGGCATCCAGAAGACCAACAAATTGACATCCCGTAATATTAGTTATACACCTTTGAAGATCTTGGTTAAACCTCCACTTTCCCCATACATTTTGTCCACAAAGTTAAAGATAATTGAATTGAGACATAAACTTGTAATTTTTTTGATATGAGGAATTCATTCTATCACTTGGTTATAATTTACAAACCCTAATATGACATCAAATGTAGTAACAGTTCCCATCTCTTCACACTTTGTTTCTTTACAATTTCAATAAAAGATAATGATTCCTTAACATAGGAGGAAATGTTTCTTACAAATGGTATAATTTTCTTGCTAGCGAGAAATTGTTTTCTGAAAACTAAGTATGTACAAAAATTGTATCATAAGAATACAATGAAGGATGATTCAATTTGAAAATGTGTTACTCCTCAATGTCGAGGAATCAATAGTATTAACATCTGATCTTATGAGAGATCCTTCCTTGTGTATATTAGTTTAATTATAGATCCTTAGAGTTATCTCGAATTTTGGTAGAAGCCATTTCTTAATTATTTCCAAAAATCCTGGAATTCAATGTTTACCTAACTTTATTAATGACATTTCTTGTAATCTTATGGTAACTCCCAAAATATAATTGATATTTCATTTTAATTGAAGAGTATATTAAATCAATCATGTTTTCTACACTCCCTAACCTTAACCATGATGATATTGTTTGAGGTTTTGTTTTAATTTTTTTCATGAAACATTTTCATCTTTTGAAAAGTTTGCATGATGATCTTGTATGTTTAAGAAAATGAGCATATTATTGTATAATCTCTTCTCTTTCAATTTCTAGTTATCCATAAACTATGTAATCAATATTCACAAGACTGGAACTAACTATAATTTATCATTATAAAATAGTAAGATTTAAGTCTTCATTTAATAACTTAATCATTAACATATAAACAAATTCAACAAAAATATCACACTGTTATAAGATTTCTCAATGCCAATTAAAGATATTTCAAACTCTTTTTCATAAAATACCCAAAATTATTAATACAATTATTTTAATCAACCATAAAAAATATATCAAATATCTTCTTAAATACAAATGATTTTCACTAGAAAACTGCACAAAATAAAATAAGGAAAAGCTCAAAAAAAGGATCAAAGAAAAAGACAAAAGAAAAACCATTGAACGCTTTAAACTTATAAAATATATTCCATGCGTATAAGGCTGAAAGAAATGTTACATTACAATACCTTTAAATAACTGCAATTCATTTTCCCTAGTAAGAAGAACAAATAAAAAGTTACTAATAAAAACATATTTATATTTGGAATGAAGAAAATTCTTTTTATAATATATTAAAAAATTTATAAAATACTAAATTTGGCTTTATATACAAATTAAAATATGAAAGATCACAATCTGAAAACCCTGTTTCTAATGGACCAACATGAATTTTAACACCAAAAAGTGTCTGCAGAAATCTCATTACAATCCTCATCTCTACCCAATTACCTTGTATGAAAACTGAATTACAATTGGTTTCTAGCCCTATTAAAAAGTATTCCGTTTGGAGTTTTCCCGTTGGACACAAACTAGGTACAGGAAAGTTCCGCCCAACAAAATTAGTACACCAGACGGCTTGACGTCAGATGTGGAATGATTCACAGCTACAGTGTAACCTGATCGGACAATATCCTTCTGCAAATGAAGAGGCCTTTCAGTGATCCTGCAAACCGTAAGGCCTTCCAGGTTGGAGACAATTCCAGTGATTCTGCAAACTTGGAGGCCTTCCAGGATTGGGACAATATGTTTTAAATGTAAGAATTCTTCCCTCAACTGAGATTTTTAATGATGTGGGTTTTTATAATATCCTTAACGAAAGCTTTACTTGGCGGCCCTTAATTTAGTACCTCGTGACCCAGCTTTCTATCATTGCGGTATTGGTTTATCCAAAGATTCCTCTGTAGTCGGAGACACTCAATAGCTTTGGATTCATATATTTGGCCCTACTTCTGATTCATTGTTTATCTGGACTATTCTGATTCAAGGGCTGGAATTTTTCTTTCCCTACAGTGAGGAGTGTACGGGCGACAGGCAATTGTTTATTTGGAGCAAATACAGATTAGAATCACTCCTGAAGATTACATGCCCTTATTAGTATTTGGAAGTCGCTCCTTAGTTTTGGATTGAATCGCCCTAGCTTCTCAGAAGGATAGAATTGAGGCAGTACTTGTCTTTACAAGAATTTGTCAGCAATTCCCCGACTCCCTACTCATCCTTAAGTTTCTCGTTTGTTAGCATAAGCGACCGTTACAATTTGCCCCAGCTCTATTCCGTACCACCAGCGATTTAGGCTCATAGGTTTGCGTCAATATAGGAGTGTAAACAACTGCAATTTTCCATAATTTCTTCTAGTGGTAAGATTAGCTTTATCTAATTCAGGTTGTCATGTGAGGCTTTCCTGCAACTGGCTTTGAATTTGCAACCTTGACCTTACTTTTTGTCTGGAACCTCGGAGACGTTGGAGTATACTATATTTTATTTTCTTGCACAATTTTACTACAACCGCTCATTCTTGCAAGTTCCTGTCATTTGCAATTTGTAAGTTTTGGTATTTATACTACCCTCAATTGGAGGCAGAGGCATTTTTATGTTTTACAAGTGAACCCTAACGAAGAGCATGACTGGCAATTTCAGATTTCTCTCTCGAATTTCTCATTGATGCACGGATACCCTCCCATCGATTGAGCTTCTACTATCAGGGCAATATGTCTTTTTTGTATGCATTCAATCGCACCACACTGTAGATTCCATCTTCACCTCTGGTGCAACAAAAAATTAAATTTCTAGTCTCTCCACTATGGCAGGCTGTTTTAGTTTCACAGATTTTAGAGACCAATGTTACCGCATATCCTTTTTGAGTGCTGGAATGCAGTCAAAACTTATGGATTTGGGTGATGGAACCACAATGCATTGTTGGGTTCCCAAAAAGATCACAGATAAACCTGCTTTATTGCTCATTCATGGGCTAGGAGCCAATGCAATGTGGCAATGGAGTGCCCAGATTCGCCCTTTTAGTGTCTACTTCAACATATATGTTCCAGATCTCCTATTTTTTGGGAAGTCTTATACAATGAGGCCAGAGAGGACAGAAATGTTTCAAGCGCAATGTGTAATGAAAACTTTAGAAAATTTAGGAGTTACCAAGTACCATGTGGTGGGAGTAAGTTATGGAGGCTTTGTCGGTTACAGCTTAGCACATATGTACCCAGATGCAGTTCAGAAGTTGGTCCTCGTTGCTTCTGGAGTTTGTCTGGAAGAGAAGGATTTGCAGGAAGGGCTTTTCAAGATATCTGACTTGACGACTGCTGTAAATATTTTACTGCCACAGACTGCTACCAATCTGAAGACATTAATGAAGATGTCCTTTTTCAAGGCTCCTAAAATGGTCCCTTCATGTTTACTCAAAGATTTTATACTAGTAAGTTTGGTTATGTCTCGCTGTTTTGCTTGTATTTGTTCAAATTATTTAGAATTTTTAGATTTCAGACTAGTAAGTTTGGTTATGTCTCTCTCTTTTTGGCTTGTATTTGTTCAAATTATTGAGCATTTGTAACTTGCTACTGATGTATTTTAGAATGTTCTCTTGGATGCAATATTGATTCAGTGCAAAGTTTCTCGTTTTCCCTTTATTTTAGAAAATGGTTATAGACAGAAGAGAGGAGAGGATTGAGCTGGTCAACCACTTAATTGCGGGCAAAAAAGCTTCTGATCTTCCAGTTATATCTCAGGTAAAACATAAGATGGAACAAGAAGTTTCTCAGTTTTTAGTATTGTGAAATGTGTTAACCAATAAATTAAGCAGAGACATTTCATGAGACAAACTTGATTTTCGTAAAGGCTATTCTCGTCTTTTAAGGCGGTCAATCTCCAAATTTGTGGTATTTTTATTTGTTTTTTAGAAGCTACTAAAGAGTTCTAGGTATCTCACCCCATTTTGTCCATAGCAGGCTATGCATGTTTTGTAGTCGAGCATATCTTTTTTGAAAATGGTCAAGTATATTAATAAATATTTAAAAACTATTGGTACAAAATTCTAGTCAACCTATGTTAGATGAAATTTGATCCAAACATTCTGTAAACCATAAAAACAATGACAATATTTATACTCTATTCTTGTTGCAAAGGCAAAGAGCAAATTGTTATTGCTTTATATCTCACTTTTCATACAAATAAATGAATTTTATCACTTCCCCTGCAGGAAACATTATTGATCTGGGGTGAACATGATCAGATATTTCCACTAGAGCTGGGATACAGATTAAAGAGGTATGCACTCCAAACTTTTGCATATATCTACATTGTTTATAAATTATTATTTGTTTGACACTCTTCATTGATCACATTGATTCGGCTCAAATATACCAGGCATCTGCTAGACAAGCCAGATCTAGTTGTGTTTAACAATGCCGGTCATGCAGTTCACCTGGAGAAAGCAAACAAATTCAACTCCCAGCTAAAGAAATTTCTTCTTGCTTCTTCACAGAAGTCAACTCCCAGCTAAAGAAACTTCTTCTTGCTTCTTCACAGTATTATGATGCCAAGACTGCTAAACATTTCTTAGAATAATTATATATTTGGGAAGATTTTTATGATGATGAATCACTGGGTGTGATTCAAAATATCGAGAGAAGCTCTCAATCAGAATTCTCTGGTAGTTGAACTCTCGAACCAAACCAGAAACTTGTATCCTGCACCTATTGCTTGTTCCCATTGTTGGCCTGCCTTGCAGTTGCATGTGAGGTCTCCAGATAAAAGAAGTTTTAGGTGAAGTTTCCTAGCATTATAATACATTACTGGGAAGCCTCCCTGTTAAATTGGGAAATTTCCTATACATGTCTCTTAAATGTTTTGAATATAAGTTACAGTGAGCTTTTCATCTGGTGTTAATAACTGACTGATTAGATCTCAATGCACTAAAGAGAGTGCAATCTTTTGCCTTTCTTTGTATGAGTCATTTAAACATTAAGAGATTGCCATCTGAAAGGTTTTCCCGTCTAGTAATAATGACTATACTAATTAGATTTGTTCTTTAGCACATTCGTTATAAAATTACAAGAAACCAAAATTAACTAAATTTTTAATAAAAAGAGGTCTAATGGACCAATTCCCATGCAAATATTTATTGATGATGCTTTTGCTTTCCAGAAATATTGATATTGGTTTACAGATGTGGTCATCCCAGTTCTCACCATGTGAATTAGATTCTGCCTTTTACAGATTGGCAACCGAATGATTACGCCATTTACAATAAAATGGTATCAGCCAAAATACGCTGTATTTAAGAACAGTCAATTTGAGGAAGTGGATCACAAATGAGAAAATACTTTAAAGAGAATCTTGCAATATCGTTTCTTTTGTTCATGCTTCTGGATAAGATTGTGTGTGCATTTTTTAGCATTAATGTTGGATCATACACAATGATCCATCATCAGGATGAGAGAGCTAAGAATCCGAAATGTTGATGTTAAAAAATGCGCACACAATCTTATCTAGAAGCATGAAAATAATATCCTGGATTGTGGAAATCTATTATCATTAATACCATTTATTTGTTAAATTGTATCACACAAGTAGAATGCAAAACAATGCTCCATAATCCCAGCACTTGTTTCTTAATAAAAATGAGAGTATTGAATTGTCAAGGCATTGACCTCATTCCATCATTGACGACCTCAAATTAAGAAACTCTCTCTTGAGCTACGGCTTATAGTTACCGGATTGGGATTCTTTTTTGGCTAGTAACAAAGGGGAAAATCTGTGATCTATGTCTGTACTGCACCCATTTACGAAGTATACTAGTCTATATGTTCTCTTCCAGTTCTAGTTCACAATACTAGCCATTGTTTTTTTGAGTCTACATAGGGTTAGAGTAATATGGGACATCTTATACTCTATGTCAGGGCCACATCTAACTATGTTACAATTAAGGTACACATATCTAACTCTTAGGGCCTGTTTGGTAGCAAGAATTGAGTGGGAATAGGAAAATACAAATACCCACATTCGTAAATTAGACGTTTGCTTGTAAAATACAAAACTAGAATTAGAATTCCCATCTCCTAATTTTAGTCCAAAATGGGCATACCACTCTTCCTCAAAAAAGGTGGAATTAGAATAGCTTATTCTCGTTCCACTTTTTTTTATAAACCCAATTTGATGGGTTGTCGGGTTTGAAACTCACAAAGTGACATTGTCGAGCAATTATTCCATAGTCTGGAGCATTTCGTTGCTCTTGGAGAAGATCAAGAACGAGAAGATCAAGCACAAGTTAAATTTTGTAGGTAACTTGGTTAGGGTTGAGCTGGCTATGACGCTTCATGACAAGTAGGCCCAGATGGAAGCCTAGATAACTTTTTATGTTTTGCATAGGTGGGTTCCTTGGCTGTATGTTAATGCCAAGGGCAATTTGTGCTCAGGTTATGTGGGGTATTTTCGTAACTAAGTGGCTTTTCAACAAAGTGAGATTAGTGACATTGTGGGCCTTGCCTTGCAACAATCTGTGTAGTTAATGATGGTTTCTACATTCGAGAAAGAGTTCAAGGTGGGGCATTTGATTTATTCTGCTAGGTTATCTGTGAATTTCACATTGGCGTCTGATTTTCAAGCAATTCATCAATGGGGGGCACCAGATATCAGGATGGAATGCTTTGAGTATAGGCTTGGGATGGATAAGACAACTCATAGAGAGTTCCAAAGGGTGGAAGAAGGCACAACTTCCAATTCCAATTCTTGCAACTAAACACAGAAAATGCATTTCCAACTCTTCTTCTAGGTCAACCAAATAGGTCCAAGTGATATTTCGAAAATTATTTTAAGAATGCACGAATTCTAGAAATGAGTTTATTCCAACATGGCTGATTACCGCATTCCAATTCCTGCAACCAAATGGGTCCTAGGGTCCATTTGTTTCCAAGAATTGAGCTGGAACTAGAATTTGCAAATTTTGTGTTTGTTTAAAAAAATGAAAATGGAATAGGAATGGTAAAATTCTAATTTTAACCCAAAACAAGCATACCGATCTTCCACTAGAATTAGAATTGAAAAACTCGATTTGGAATTGAAATGAAGGGAAAACATTTTTTTGAATAATTGTTTGTAGGGTTAAACTTGTGTTACCATCATCGCTAATATGTCATTGCATTCTCAAGAAACAATTGTCACGGGTTATTCCAAACCATTTCCTATAGCAAATAATCCAAATCCAATCTCAAAAGAATTGTTTCCACTTCATTCATGCATTTACCATTAAAGCTAATAACCAAGTGCCCGATTCAATTAAGCCATCTCATGAAAATAAATGTTTCCTTAAACAGGTTTTGGGAACACCATAAAAAGTCCAGTACAAAAACAAAATATCTATAGAATCTTGAATCAACCAAGAAGAAGATTTCTTATGCATGGGCCAAAAATATTAAAACAAATTCAAAGTAAGAATTTGGGATTACCGAAATCACCCTTCTAATTCCAAGCTGATAAACATTAAAAAAAAAAAAAAAACTAATTTTTTTGAACTCTTGAATCGGTCCATGTAACCTCGATGACCAACATTTGCCTAACCATATTAAAATTGCCTATTGACTTGCTTCACACCTATACTTAGCAAATTGAATCATAAAACACCCAATACTAAATCGATTCCAATTGGCTTGTCTCGACAAAATCCAAAACCAATACAAAACACTTGAATGCATAACCCAAAACAAAACTAGAATCTAATCCCCATTGAAATGAAATTAAAAAGTTTCATTGATTGATGCTTTCCAACATCTATGAATTTACAAATGGTGAACCAATCCATTTCCAATTCTTGCAACCAAATTTCCAATTCTTGCAACCAAACACAAACAATTCATCTTCTCAGTCATCTTCCAAGTGAACCAAACGGGTCATGTCATATTCCATAAACTAGCAACCAAACGAGCCCTTATAGAATTTGAACTTGTGACCTCTCTCTCAAGAACACAAGTCCTCCATCACTAGGCCAACTCAAGTTGTTTCAAGATATAAATCTAGGAGATGAATATAATATATGCTCTTGCTTATAACTTATAATTTATCATAGGGCATTAAAATGAATCAACATCCTCATTTTAACATATGCAACCTATGCTATTGGATAATTCAAGGTATATAATCCACATTTTAAATACTTCACTTTTATAGGTTTTCTATTTATTTTCATGTTGATGTTGTGGAATATAAATACATGTGTACATTTGATAGTTACTTTATTTGAAGAGAAATAAAAATCTAATCTAATAATATCCATTGAGCAAGAAATAGAGGATGGCAGTAAAGGTTCTAGAAGAAGCTGATATGGGCTATCATGAATGAATTAAGAATGGTCAAATGCAAGAAAGTTGCGATAATGCTATCAATATTCAACTGTTTAATGTTCAGGTCAAACTCATTGACCCATGTTTCATGCGTAGCGGTCCACAAGAATCCATCTATCACAAGAATAAATGGAACACATAGCAGTGAGTGTCAAGTGTTCCATTCATTCTCACGAGAGATGGATTCTTGTGGACCACTACTTGTGAAACATGGGTCAATAAGTTTGACCTGGAAACTGCACTCTTGAATCTCGATAGCAATATCATAATTTAACTTGGTATGAAACTCCTACTCATCAATAGATGAAAGTTCTTAGCCCTATCATTCTTTTAGCTCAAGTAGGTTGTTTAAATGTTTTGATGACAACTATTTATGTGGAGTCATTATTTCCCTTATGAAAGAAGGTAGTTTGAGGGATGAAACTATTTTTTTGGGGGAATGATTCAATGCTTATAATTAACAATGTTGTTATTAATATGGATTCTGAGTTCACCTTGAGGGAAGTTGATTTCCTTGACATTTTAAATGATACAAATATAGAAAAAATAGTCCCTTCCTTACGTAGATTGTTATGCTACATTTAAAGATATGATATAAATAAATTTGATTCACTTGATGAAAAATGCAATGGATGATAGACAAGAACATGTTCCAAAATTTTCAAACATGTATGAAAAGAAGTGGTTGTTTTAAATTCGTGAATATTATATATACACAAGTTCATTATTTTGGATAGGTGCTTATTTCCATCATCCTACCAATAAGTTTGATTAATCAGTTTGAAGTAATTCGAGGCAGAAGCCACATACTATGTTTACAATTTATTTAGGAGTTTTGATTTAGTTTATATATATATGTTCTATAATGCACTAAGTCACACACCTAGGAAATAACTAGGCATTTCTTTTCAGAAAAGCACACAAATGACAACATTCACAATGAGACAGTGAAATATTGCACCACATGTCAACACACACTCTAGTGTTATATCAAGCACAATGACATAAGGAAAGAAACATCACAAATTATGTCATTATTACTCCAAGTAGTGTAACTCAATTAAGGCTTGTCAATCATTAAATAAAATTGTAATGATGACCTTACAAGAGAGTGACCCAACACCTCAAGGATAGTTAGGTGCCAAGTCATGATTACATTCTATCATGAACACATCATGAAGGATGAGGGGAACTTATACCTTAGGTCCAACTCTCAACCTAAGATGACCACACACATCACTAACGGAAACATAAGAAAAAGGTGGGGCCACTAGGAGAAACACTATTTTTACTAGTCAACACAACCATTGGTTTTGTGGTCAAAAGGAACACTTACCAAATGAAAATTGGTAAAATTCCAACCAAGGACACAAAACTACATTTGTAATAATTTTATTAGAGGTTGCAACACTGGAAGGTACAAGCCCTCTAATAAATGAAACAACAATGAATTTATCCCTTGAAAACTTGTGCTTCTAAATGCAAATATGGAAACTTCTTAATTATGACACTTGTTAATGACGTGCAAATATAGAACTACTCACAAGGTCAAGAGAAACACCTTTCATTTATACATTTTTCGTAAAAACTATCTTGAAACACCTCTTGGTTGAGGAAATGCACAACTGCATTGTGTCAAAAGGATACAAGTGCATCAAAAGGACATTGACACATAGAAACGATATTGTAACTAGTGCTCAAGTATATAAAAAATGTACTAAAAGTATCGAATAAGTGACGGGGTCTAAAATCTACATTAAAACCCAAAATTATGTTGTAGTCTTAAAGAATAACTATAGTTATGGCTAGGGACCAAATGGAGGATCATTTATAGGTTGCATACTTAGAAGCATTTCCTAGTGTTGGTTCCCAATCCATATCTAGTACTTTCTAAAAATGTATTAGATTTATGAATATAAGCGTGGGAGGGTTGGTCAATGAATAAGGGTGAATTCTAAGATCAACCTATCCTTTATGATTTGCAAACTTGAGGTGGGTATCCCTTGTCAACACTGACCTAAAATACATGCAAAATTAGACCAAAATTTTAAGAATATATAATAATGACAATGATTTGTAACATTGTGAAAATATTTGACATTTTCTTTGTAGTTTCAATGGATATGTATGAAGAAATAAATATTTGAAAAGTTTTACAAGCTATTCAAATTTATTGTTTGGATTATCAATGCAGGGGCATCCTAGGGAATTCACCAATCATGTATGCAAGGGCTTCAAGCTCGGATTTGTGAAGTTATGGTTTGTGTGGTTGGGGGTTTGTTTGAGACATACTGGGCAACCTTTTCGTAAGTGCACATAGAGTTTGGAGTTATCATCTTGGAGTTGGAGCTGTTTTGGTGAATGTTGGTTGTGTGTTCTTGACTTACATGTAGACTTTGGAGATTATTTCCGCGAGCTTCAATCCATAGGGGTTAGCATGTGCACTCATGGATTTGGATCGTTGGATGACACGTTGACCTATGCCTAAGGGCACATATTTTTATGTGGTCTTTTGAGTTAGTTGTGCATTGTAAACCTGGGGCCTATTCTAAGTATTTAGTTATTTCATGTATCTAATGTTTGTTGCAAGCTGACTTGTGGCTTGAGGGTGTATTTAATGTGAGCATTTATTTAAGGTAACTTTCTAGGCCAACTTGTGGCTTGGTTTAGTATAAGTAGGGGGTCTTGTCTTGTCTTGAGACATCAGTGGATTAGTATAAGTAGGGGGTTGTGTCTTGTCTTGAGACATCAGTGGATTAAGTTCAACATGAAGTAGCTGAGAGGAGCGAAGTTAGGTAGAGCTAGTAGCTAAGCATGGGCTTGGGAAACAGAAGGTTTCTTGGTGGCTTGCGAGCTCAAGTTTAGATTTTTCTTGGAGTTCTCTACTAGATTGTGGATCTGGGCTTGCTAGTGGTTGGATCTTGCGAGGTCTTGCAAGATTGTTATTGTAATTTCTTAGTATTTGGTCATAATTTAGAAGGCCTTACAACCGATCACATTGGATGTAAATCTTATGATTCTATTATGCAAATTGGTGTTATTTTGAATCTAAATCTCTGTGTTGTTGTGTAAATTCCACTGTGTGGATAATTATTAGGGGCTAGGATATCTCCTTTGTGGATTCTCTTACCTTATATTGTATCAGGTGTTATGAGAGTGAAGGTTTGATCTGGTTAGAGATTATTAGAGCAAGTTGATCTTGTGGATTTATTGCCTTGGGTTTGTGAACATCTTGGAAGATGCCTCCAAGAAGATTGGACCCTAGGGTAATTGCAGATCTTTGTGATGCTATGGAGATAAAGATTACAAAGAAGGTTAAAGCAGATTTCAGATATGACATGGAGCTGATGAAGAATGACATGGTCGCTGAGATCATGAGAGCTATAGATGGTGTACCGAGGAATGTGTGTATTGAAGATGGTTATGAGGAAACTTCTAAAGACTTTGAAGTTATTGGATCTAGTGGTGAATACACAATTGATTGCATGGAGAGACCTATGGAAGGTAGGGTTGGTCAGTTGGATAGATTTGGAGCTCACTTGAAGTTGAAGCATAAGATGGATGTCTAATTTCTCAGGTACTTTGGATCCCGAAGACCTAATTGATTGGATTGGTGAGTTGGAAGACTAGTACTTGAGTTAGAGGATATTGGAGATTCGCTTAGAGTGAGGTTGGCACAAATTACTGTTGAAAGAACATGCTCCTTTATAGTGGAAATAATTGTAGCGAGACAGAGAAGAGGAAGGTGAAATGAAGATCTCTTGTTGGAGATTGATGGTGACAAACGTAAAGGATAAGTTCATTCCTATTGATAATGAATTTGAGTTGTTTAAGAGGTTACACAATCTGAAGCAGAAGGATATGTTTTTGAAAGATTATAACGAGGAGTTCTACAAGTTAACTATTTGGTCTAGGCATAGAGAAATTTCTAAAGAAAATGTGGCTAGATATATTAATGGCTTGAGATTCAATATTAAGGATGAAATTGGTATGTTGAATATTGCTTCAGTTGATGATGCTTATCAATATGCTCTGAGGGTAGAAGAGAAGTTAAAGAGAAGGCATCGAGGTAATTTCAGTGGTAAGGGAAAGAAGGAACCCTCTGAGAAGGATAAACAGATTGCCGAGGATGACCAAAACTAGTTGCATAGAGGAAGAGAACATGTAGAGGTGCATTTAGGGGTCATTTTACCGAGTTACTATAATTTAGGGGTAGAAGGATAAATTAATATATTTTGGCACACAATAGGTCACTTTAAGATATTTTGGTGCTTGCTCAAGGATCAAATAAGTCATATCATAATACATCACTCTATTCTAACATTAAATATTCTCTATGGTTGTTAGTTTTTAACAAAATATTTGTGTTATGATAACATAACCTTTGAGGGACTCATACATGTGCAATCTTACTCAATAACTTATGTCTAGTACAAACATGATTTTTATTTTCTATTAAATCATTACACTACTCCTTGGATCAAAATTATTCAACATAGAAAATAAATATTGCATTATGCAATAAAGGTGACAACATAGTTCATGTATTCATACAATTTCCATAAAAGAAAACATGATATAACAAATTTAAACAATGCTCTTCCTAATACAAACTCAAAACAAATATAGTATCCAACAACTCACCTATCAATATCATGGCCACTAATTAATTACTATCAACTTTTCAAAATTGTAGACAATAAATAATTATTTTCTTTGTCTCTTGAAGAGCATTAAGCAAATACATTGAATTTGGAAATACTGTGTTGCCTTATTTCTCCAACTATTGGATATAATTTGTGTCGATAAGCCCCAGGTTTGGTGTATGGAAATGGTTATTAACTAATTATGAGAGCTTCTTGTTCTTCTAAAAATGATCAAAGCATAATGAGGTTAGGCATTATGAAGTTTAGGATTGTAGAAAGAGGGAGCATGGTAGCATTAATGCAGAGAGTGTGTCTAAAGTTGGAATGATATGCCAATATGATTAGTAAACTCTGTAAATGCTTAGGGAAATAATCATTTTTATGATAAATTTTTTTTTTTTTTTGAATTATCGTTGCATTTCAATTAACAAACTTTATTGTCAACCTCTAGGGTCAAAAGAGATAAAATGGGATTTTGATTAGTAACACATTTTCGTGTAGAAATTTGTTAAGGTGACAAAGATGTCATTATGATCAAAGTTTAAAGATAAAATTTTATTGTAGGGAAATAATTTTTTTAATTTAATAGTATTGGTGTAGTTAAATATTCTTAATTACACTTTACTTAAGCTTACTTAGGGTAATACATACATAGTAATTTGAATATTAGACACCCAGGAGTTTGGATCTTATTCCTGCACATGGTGTAATAGAAATTTCACTTTAGGTGGTGATAGTTGTTACCACAATCCACTTTATGTGTGAGATTCACTTTCTATTGCACTTACCACATTATCATCCTTACATGGTTGCATATTTTTGCACATACTTCATTAATCAATGGAGGATGATGCACCTTTGGTGGACATGTGATTCTACCTAGTGTGGATGATAAGTTTTCTCTTGCCATTTCCTAGTTACCATGCCTTGTCTATATAAGAAAACACATCTACATTGTACATTTAATGAATTTAGTTTATCCATGCACTATTTCTCTATCTATTGTAAATCAATAGTATATTTTGCTTTCTTGTGTTATTCATTTGGACTTCTAGATCTTGGTGTATTCTTTTGTTGCATCAAGATAATTCTTATAAGGAATCAAAGTCATTGATGTGCTTATTACATAGTCTATTTGGAGAAATCTTTCTTCACTAATTGGAGGGATTGTATTCAGATGAGAAATTTTTTGTGGGAGGGTATAGAGCAATATCTAACCTCACCATTGCATCTGGGAGGCCATTAAATTGGGAGAAAGTCAACTCTAGGCAATTTTTTGCAAATTGGATTGTATGACCCAATCTGCATAGTGACAACACAACTGTTAGAAAATATTATTATTTTTACCATGCATTTTTTCAATTTTCATAGTAGTATATCTCTGGAATTATTTTTGGGCAAAATACATCTTTTAGTCGGGCTCTGTCATTGTCCTATATTTGCTTATGATTTTTTTTCAGGTTGTAGATGCATAAGATCTGATAGAGGTATTAGATCACATAGTGATTTTGATAAATTGACAATCAATCATAAAGTGATCCATAAATCAACAAAACCATAGACCACAACAACACACGTTTAAATTCACTAGGCAGTGTCTTCCCAAAAAAATGTAGAAATCTTTGTACATTTTACAAATGTGGGACTAAGATTTTTCCCATGAAGTAAAAAATAGTTGCACCCTTCTATAAACCCACAACACAGACATAAGCCATGCATCGTCCAAAGTACCCCCACACACACAAACACCATTTTCCTTTATTTATACTTGGCATAGTTTACATATATAAATGAGTAAAACTACTACTACATTGCACATGCAAGACTAAAGGTTCTAGTACATCACCACCCACGAGTGACACAATAGTAGCCCTTCTTCCCAGGCCACAATACCACCAAAGACTTGTGGGATGCACCACTATCATCGTGACTCCACCTCCACCACCTTAGCATACACGACAACAAGCCTCTTCCACATGGCACTTTTCCATTCATCCTTGAGGATACATACGAACACCATGCAAAGAGCCACATGTCGTGAAGGGCAGATTAGATTTTGCTAGGTTGTCTTTTAATGATACATGGACATTAGTTAGTTTTATTTGATGCCTATTTTAACATCATTTTGAGTTTTTTTTAAAAATATTTCTATGACAATCATTTAATTGTAAATTTAAAGCTAGATCTTTATCTGTGATGGTGACCCTAAAATTGACAATCATCTAAATTGTGATGTGAATATCAGGATTTAACTGTGTGATTTTGAGTCAAACTCGATGACCCATGTTTCATGAGTAGTGATTCAACATGAATCCATCTCTCATGAGAATAAATGGAACACTTAGCACTCATTGGATCTAGGTGATGCTCACAGGGGTGAAGCACCGGGACTTCCCGGGAGGTCACCCATCCCAGTACTACTCCAGCCTGAGCGCGCTTAACTACAGAGTTTCCTCCACAGTTAAACCCAAAGCTTGCAACCCCATTTGCAAAACCTTCACCAAGTGTTGTGCCTTATGAACCATTCATTAGAAAGCCCCTTAAGCTCATCAATTGATAAGTAGGAGATGATTTCCACAGATGTGACTAGCTGTGGAAATCATCTCCTACTTATCAATTGATGAGCTTAAGGGGCTTTCTAATGAATGGTTCATAAGGCACAACACTTGGTGAGGGTTTTGCAAATGGGGTTGCAAGCTTTGGGTTTAACTGTGGAGGAAACTCCGTAGTTAAGCGCGCTCAGGCTGGAGTAGTACTGGGATGGGTGACCTCCCGGGAAGTCCCGGTGCTTCACCCCTGTGAGCATCACCTAGATCCAATGAGTGCTAAGTGTTCCATTTATTCTCATGAGAGATGGATTCATGTTGAATCACTACTCATGAAACATGGGTCATCGAGTTTGACTCAAAATCACACAGTTAAATCCTGATATTCACATCACAATTTGACTAGCTGTGGAAATCATCTCCTACTTATCAATTGATGAGCTTAAGGGGCTTTCTAATGAATGGTTCATAAGGCACAACACTTGGTGAAGGTTTTGCAAATGGGGTTGCAAGCTTTGGGTTTAACTGTGGAGGAAACTCCGTAGTTAAGCGCGCTCAGGCTGGAGTAGTACTGGGATGGGTGACCTCCCGGGAAGTCCCGGTGCTTCACCCCTGTGAGCATCACCTAGATCCAATGAGTGCTAAGTGTTCCATTTATTCTCATGAGAGATGGATTCATGTTGAATCACTACTCATGAAACATGGGTCATTGAGTTTGATTCAAAATCACACAGTTAAATCCTGATATTCACATCACAATTTGACTAGCTGTGGAAATCATCTCCTACTTATCAATTGATGAGCTTAAGGGGCTTTCTAATGAATGGTTCATAAGGCACAACACTTGGTGAAGGTTTTGCAAATGGGGTTGCAAGCTTTGGGTTTAACTGTGGAGGAAACTCCGTAGTTAAGCGCGCTCAGGCTGGAGTAGTACTGGGATGGGTGACCTCCCGGGAAGTCCCGGTGCTTCACCCCTGTGAGCATCACCTAGATCCAATGAGTGCTAAGTGTTCCATTTATTCTCATGAGAGATGGATTCATGTTGAATCACTACTCATGAAACATGGGTCATCGAGTTTGACTCAAAATCACACAGTTAAATCCTGATATTCACATCACAATTTGACTAGCTGTGGAAATCATCTCCTACTTATCAATTGATGAGCTTAAGGGGCTTTCTAATGAATGGTTCATAAGGCACAACACTTGGTGAAGGTTTTGCAAATGGGGTTGCAAGCTTTGGGTTTAACTGTGGAGGAAACTCCGTAGTTAAGCGCGCTCAGGCTGGAGTAGTACTGGGATGGGTGACCTCCCGGGAAGTCCCGGTGCTTCACCCCTGTGAGCATCACCTAGATCCAATGAGTGCTAAGTGTTCCATTTATTCTCATGAGAGATGGATTCATGTTGAATCACTACTCATGAAACATGGGTCATTGAGTTTGATTCAAAATCACACAGTTAAATCCTGATATTCACATCACAATTTGACTAGCTGTGGAAATCATCTCCTACTTATCAATTGATGAGCTTAAGGGGCTTTCTAATGAATGGTTCATAAGGCACAACACTTGGTGAAGGTTTTGCAAATGGGGTTGCAAGCTTTGGGTTTAACTGTGGAGGAAACTCCGTAGTTAAGCGCGCTCAGGCTGGAGTAGTACTGGGATGGGTGACCTCCCGGGAAGTCCCGGTGCTTCACCCCTGTGAGCATCACCTAGATCCAATGAGTGCTAAGTGTTCCATTTATTCTCATGAGAGATGGATTCATGTTGAATCACTACTCATGAAACATGGGTCATCGAGTTTGACTCAAAATCACACAGTTAAATCCTGATATTCACATCACAATTTGACTAGCTGTGGAAATCATCTCCTACTTATCAATTGATGAGCTTAAGGGGCTTTCTAATGAATGGTTCATAAGGCACAACACTTGGTGAAGGTTTTGCAAATGGGGTTGCAAGCTTTGGGTTTAACTGTGGAGGAAACTCCGTAGTTAAGCGCGCTCAGGCTGGAGTAGTACTGGGATGGGTGACCTCCCGGGAAGTCCCGGTGCTTCACCCCTGTGAGCATCACCTAGATCCAATGAGTGCTAAGTGTTCCATTTATTCTCATGAGAGATGGATTCATGTTGAATCACTACTCATGAAACATGGGTCATCGAGTTTGACTCAAAATCACACAGTTAAATCCTGATATTCACATCACAATTTGACTAGCTGTGGAAATCATCTCCTACTTATCAATTGATGAGCTTAAGGGGCTTTCTAATGAATGGTTCATAAGGCACAACACTTGGTGAAGGTTTTGCAAATGGGGTTGCAAGCTTTGGGTTTAACTGTGGAGGAAACTCCATAGTTAAGCGCGCTCAGGCTGGAGTAGTACTGGGATGGGTGACCTCCTGGGAAGTCCCGGTGCTTCACCCCTGTGAGCATCACCTAGATCCAATGAGTGCTAAGTGTTCCATTTATTCTCATGAGAGATGGATTCATGTTGAATCACTACTCATGAAACATGGGTCATCGAGTTTGACTCAAAATCACACAGTTAAATCCTGATATTCACATCACAATTTGACTAGCTGTGGAAATCATCTCCTACTTATCAATTGATGAGCTTAAGGGGCTTTCTAATGAATGGTTCATAAGGCACAACACTTGGTGAAGGTTTTGCAAATGGGGTTGCAAGCTTTGGGTTTAACTGTGGAGGAAACTCCGTAGTTAAGCGCGCTCAGGCTGGAGTAGTACTGGGATGGGTGACCTCCCGGGAAGTCCCGGTGCTTCACCCCTGTGAGCATCACCTAGATCCAATGAGTGCTAAGTGTTCTATTTATTCTCATGAGAGATGGATTCATGTTGAATCACTACTCATGAAACATGGGTCATCGAGTTTGACTCAAAATCACACAGTTAAATCCTGATATTCACATCACAATTTGACTAGCTGTGGAAATCATCTCCTACTTATCAATTGATGAGCTTAAGGGGCTTTCTAATGAATGGTTCATAAGGCACAACACTTGGTGAAGGTTTTGCAAATGGGGTTGCAAGCTTTGGGTTTAACTGTGGAGGAAACTCCGTAGTTAAGCGTGCTCAGGCTGGAGTAGTACTGGGATGGGTGACCTCCCGGGAAGTCCCGGTGCTTCACCCCTGTGAGCATCACCTAGATCCAATGAGTGCTAAGTGTTCCATTTATTCTCATGAGAGATGGATTCATGTTGAATCACTACTCATGAAACATGGGTCATCGAGTTTGACTCAAAATCACACAGTTAAATCCTGATATTCACATCACAATTTGACTAGCTGTGGAAATCATCTCCTACTTATCAATTGATGAGCTTAAGGGGCTTTCTAATGAATGGTTCATAAGGCACAACACTTGGTGAAGGTTTTGCAAATGGGGTTGCAAGCTTTGGGTTTAACTGTGGAGGAAACTCCGTAGTTAAGCGCGCTCAGGCTGGAGTAGTATTGGGATGGGTGACCTCCCGAGAAGTCCCGATGCTTCACCCCTGTGAGCATCACCTAGATCCAATGAGTGCTAAGTGTTCCATTTATTCTCATGAGAGATGGATTCATGTTGAATCACTACTCATGAAACATGGGTCATCGAGTTTGACTCAAAATCACACAGTTAAATCCTGATATTCACATCACAATTTGACTAGCTGTGGAAATCATCTCCTACTTATCAATTGATGAGCTTAAGGGGCTTTCTAATGAATGGTTCATAAGGCACAACACTTGGTGAAGGTTTTGCAAATGGGGTTGCAAGCTTTGGGTTTAACTGTGGAGGAAACTCCGTAGTTAAGCGCGCTCAGGCTGGAGTAGTACTGGGATGGGTGACCTCCCGGGAAGTCCCGGTGCTTCACCCCTGTGAGCATCACCTAGATCCAATGAGTGCTAAGTGTTCCATTTATTCTCATGAGAGATGGATTCATGTTGAATCACTACTCATGAAACATGGGTCATCGAGTTTGACTCAAAATCACACAGTTAAATCCTAATATTCACATCACAATTTGACTAGCTGTGGAAATCATCTCCTACTTATCAATCATCTAAATGTCAAATTTGGACTTTTTTATTTTTCTACGATTTTTTTTTGAGCATCAAAATTTAACCATGTATTTTGTCCTTGGAGTGTATTTCTTGAGAAAGTCTAATATAAAGATGGCCTATTGCATGTGAAAAATGCCTTACTAATGGAAGCTTCCTATAATTTTTAACCTTACCTACAAATATCACTACGTATAGAGAAATCACTTATTAGTTTTGGGCACAATTTTTATGATGAAGTTTATTTTAGCTTGTTAATACATTTATACAAAAGCCACCTACAAACTCAAAAATACTAGGCTACAAGATTTTTTTATACCGTACTTATACTCACAACTTGATATTCATTTCGTGAGCTAACAAATAACTTATACATTAGGACCCTCTTTCATGAATTTCTAATTCTTTCCTTCTTAACAAAGAGCATCATGATGAATTTTATAATGAATGAGGAGTTGACATGATCATATGTTTAGATTGCTATGTGTTTTACTTTAGGTAATTGTAGCCTTGTTTGACTAATATTAACACCCCTAACTCTTTTAAAGTATCAGACATTCAAAGGCTTCTCATTATGTTATCTCATTGGATTTTCCCAAACGCAAGAACATGGGAATAATAATTTAAGATTTTATTATCCATGGAAAATAACATGGTGATAAACTAATTTAATAGTGAGATTTTACTAAATATTTAGTTTCATTTATTTAAATGACAATAGTACATTGCATAATAGATATTGACATTCTTGATTACAAATAATGTGAAGTACGAGTATATTAATTAATTTTGAACATTTTTTATTATTATAAATAGAGGACCTTACATGTGCTATTTTTTGGGATATAAAATGGGTCGTAGCCAAATCAATTTATTTCTAATTAAAAAATTTACATCCGTCCAGGTTCAAAAGAGCATACTAGAAGAAAAAAAACCAAGAAGAAAACCTCTAGTTGTAACTCAAAAAATCCAAAAAATAGCATATTTTTACATCAATTGGACAAGACTAATCCAAATACAAAACACTAGTTCAATGTGCCCAAATTTGATACAAAAAATATAAGATATTATCACATTTTGTCATTCACCCAACTAAACTACCTCAACTCCTTACTAAAGCTATCATAGAAAAGTGAAAGCAGTGTCCACCTCATCACTCAATGATGAAACACCATGATACTTTAGTGTCTCTACCTTCAAATCCAAGATGATAAGCTATTTTAATCTATTACATGCACAATATTTCTAAACCAACCAATATGTCTTGAGAATAATTGTTAGCCATAATAATAAAAATCTAGAAACCAACAATACCATGGATCAATACTTGGGAAGTGTTGAAATAGTTATTGAATCACATATTATTCCTTCCTTTATGTCCTAAGATCTTTGATCATAATCCCACTTATGAGTTATATTGTCTAGAGTCATAAAGACAATATATCCATTTCCTTTGATGTTATAAAGAAATGTAGGAATCTCATCCTTAAGGTTTAATTGACACTCAAATCATTAAATTATTGAAGGGGGTGTCAATCCATTTTCCAACTTGATCCACACTCAAGGATAAAAGACATCTTGGTATGCATATTCCCAATTTCTCTCATCCTTAAAAGTCAGATTAAGAAAGAAAAGGTAATACCCACCTCTATATTTCAATGAGAGAATGGTAGGTATGCTATATGCTCAACTTTTTTATGGAGTCAATAAAGGTGAAACGTATGACCATCCACAAGATAAGATGGAGATTAATTTTTAAGCTTACTTGTCGAATTTACCTTTAGTGTTGATCTTGTTACTCATTAGCTCTACTTTTTTGCATTTTGTTGATCACTATTCACTCCATATCATTATTCTTTATAATATTATTACTATAATGCCTTTTATGTTCTTTTCTTATTAAGAATATTGTTTAACAATAAATAATAAAAAGTCTATTGGATATAACATTTTCTAAGCTTAAAGATTGTTCTTACAAAAATTGTAACTATATCTCAACTATCTTAGTCATAATCTTAATCTTTTTTAAATGAAGATTTCTTAACTAATACATGCCTACATTGTAGTTATGAATGATCAACTATCCACCATTATATCCCTAGTAACCATTCATTGTAAATGAATACAATAAATTCACTATCTGAATGACACTTCTCAAAGATTAACCTCAACATCTCATACAATAAACCTCTATTCCATTCTTACAGACTAAAAATCTCCTATTCATAAGCTATTAATTTTATCATCCATTGAAACTAAACTTTTGCATGTCAAATAATATTTGCTATCTATTCTATCCTAAAATTCATCCACAAACAACCTTTGTATGCTTACTTTTGGATATAGTGTATCAATTGATCCACCAATTTGATATTACATCCTTAGTTCTTTGTACTTCAAACATTTCTTCACGTAACAGGAAATTGTTGGCTCAAAGAAATATTATCATCATCCTCATCAGCTTTATACATATCTATACTAACAACAATCTTTATTGTTATTTTTTAGCCAACTGCACCCTAGCTAATTTATATTGTACTTCCATAAACTAATTAGGCAACTATAGAAATATTTTGGGTTAATTTACCAAACTTTAATTCCTAGCAAAAAAACAATACTCCTATTTTCATTGTCATTGCAGAATATTAGAGATTTCTTTAACTATACTCTTGAACAGAGAAAAGAACAAATTTTATTGTAATATAATTAAACATATGTAAGTTACGATTAAAGACATTATAGTGCCATCTTACATTATTTAACCATGATTTGTGTAGTCCCTGCATCACTTTTTATTGCATAGCATCATTATCCATGACAAAACATATTAAGCAAGCCATGAAACATAAGAAGTTTGTATAAAATTCATTTCATTTTTATATAAAATTTAATTATCATCTAGAAATGGATCAAAACCATGGACGATGTCCCTAGATCAAACACCAAATCCATACAAAATGCCTATGAATTCCAAAAACATTTTCTAGAGGTATGTCACACACAAAATCCCATATAATAGTTTTCCCCAAATAAGCTCCAACCATTCGAAAATTCCTTATCGCTAGCATTAGTAGTTTGAACATAACCAAATCTTATACAATAAATATTATGCTTTAACATCAAACATTTTGTGTTTTCCTCTAGGAATATATTCTTTATTCATTCTTGGTGCCTCTTATGTAGGTGCTTCCTCTTCTAAGCTAGTAGCATTTTCCATGTCCTCATTTATTTCTTCCATGTCCACATATACACCTCAAGTTGTTTTCCATTGCATGGCCTTTTGTTGACATGTAATAGCTTAATTAGAAACTCCAAGTTCCCTGTGATAACAAACTTCCTAGCTTCATACAACTCCCAATCCTCTTTGTCTAAAATCAAGAACCAAGGGGTCGTCTGGCTCTAATTATCAATCGATCATAGTTCTTGGCTTTCAATATGGTAATAATTGCATCTATAATGACTAGAATCCTATCAATCGCTACTAATATCACTTTCTTGAATAAGCTCCCACATAATTTTTTTACAACATCCCTATCATGATCAAAATACATAGATATTTCTAAGAACATTGCAGGTATATCACACTTGGATCTATGTCGATCATCATTGCATAAGATAATTTGTTTACCCAAAACCCTTTGGATTACTAGGTTATTGGAAAACATAACTATTACTATGAGCCTATCTACCTTAACATTGCCTACAAAATCCATTTGTCTTTTTCTACCTTTTAGTCTAATTGGAGTTTCCATTGCTACTTCAATATTTTGAGGCACACAACGTTGTATGAACTATCTTCTCTTCAACATCCTATAAATGGGTAAGTGCAAGAA
Source organism: Cupressus sempervirens (assembly GCA_028749045.1). Taxonomy (NCBI): domain Eukaryota; kingdom Viridiplantae; phylum Streptophyta; class Pinopsida; order Cupressales; family Cupressaceae; genus Cupressus; species Cupressus sempervirens. The sequence continues at coordinate 775,364,509 of CM053784.1, read as the reverse complement.
GTTGAGTTTCACTTTTGGGCATAAAGTGGAAGTGCTTTTCCTAATTTTGGAATTTCTTGTCCATTAATGTCAAAATTTGACGTATTTAGAGATTGAATATTAAAAAAATCTAGTAATAAAATTTGTAGTGCTTTGAGTCTACTTTTTGAATATGTAATTATTTGTATACCCATATGATAGATTTTGTTTTGTATGGATCTTTAAAAACCACTTTTTCAAAATGCTTGTTTCAGGACCATATCACACTCGTGTACGAACACCATAATTTGACACAAATAAATGAAAATTTGTAAATACTTTTAAATAAAGTTACCTAACACACCAAAGATTGATGAGAATATTTGTCCTTGATTTTTTATTGAATATTTTTTTTAAAATTAATTTTTAATTGGTTATAAAGTTAAATTTTAAAACCTCCAGTGTACGGATACCGTAATTTGATCAAAAATTTACTTTTTTCAATTTTTTTTAAAAACCTCAAAAGGATTGTATGTTTTTGATTAAGGAAAATAGGTTTTGAAGGGTGCCTAAAACCCTTTTACTAAGAATTTTGTTTAGTGAAGCCCAAACCAAACCATACTACAAACCATAGGTGAAACAGGTCACTGACCAAAATAAGGTGACCGGGGTAGCAACATAGATAACACAATACTCCTCAGCCACAAAAACAGGTTTTGAACAGACACCTAAAACCCCATAGTTAAAAAAGAGATTGACAATAAGTCGCTAACCATGTCAAACTACACAGAATAACAGGCCAAAAAAGCCAGGAGAGCCAAAATGGGAGAGGGACTCAAGATTTCCCTTTCGGTCCCGTCTTTTGAGAACATAATGCCATATCAAAAGTTGGAGTAGAGGGCTTGACCTTTTTTCCTTTTACTATTGTCCATCCATCCTCCACCAAACCAATAACCTTCTTCCATGCAAAGTTAGCAACACCACAACCAACCCCCAAAAACCCCATGGCCTGGGAAGAAATTTGGGCTGCAACAGAAGGAGGGACAACAACAACATCCATAGATAGAACCACAAGAGGGCCTACAGTTGAATCACTAGTGACAAAATCCAGAGGAGGGAGAGTAGAAGAGGTCACCATCATTGGGGGAACATTTGTACCATTAAAGATAACATTTGAATTCACCACCAAAGTGTCCTAAGATGAGCCTCTATCCCCAACAGAGGGGGCTTTTTCAACCGTGTAGTGATCATCCAAAACCCCCTTCCACCAAGAAGGTTACTTCTTTGGTCTAGATTTTTCAAAGGAGCAGTGGGCAGCAAGGTTGTTGGTCTTGTGGCATTTCCTGCATCACATGGGGGCACCCTCATAATCAAGAAGCTAAATCCAAGAGCCAAGAGGGGAGACCAACTTAATCTTTTCAGGGAGTCCCTTGGGGACATCAATCTCCACAAGAATACAAGCATACGTTAATGCAATTAGATTTCCACAATCCATAATAGTTATGATAGTTATTTTCTGGATTAGATTGTGTAACGATTTTTGTCATCAACGTTTCAAATGACAATACGTGATCCATCATCAGGATGAGAGAGCAAGAGATGTAAAAAATGTATGTCATCTTGATGATGGATCACGTAGTGTGATTTGAAATGTTGATGACAAAAATCGTTGTCTAATCTAGAAAATAACTATCATAACAAGCATACGTTGTCCGAAACACATCGGAAGACGTCAGGTCAACCAACAAGAAATCCCCAAGGGCCTCCCCCACTGCCTCCAGGACTAAATCCAACCATAGGTGAAGGGGAGATTCGACAAACTAACCTAGAATGGGATTTTATTAAAGGATTCTGTCGATAGGTCAAAATCCTTATACCAAAGTTTAGCCATCAAGAAAAAATTCTCCCCCCATGAGAAACCATGATGCAAGATGGTATTTCTATCTTCAATAGCAACAAATTTTACAATGAAAAAACCCCTTGCCACAGGGTAAATTTGGGCTATTTTCGAAATGAGGGGCTCCCAAACTCAGGTGACCGAGGCGTGCAAATCCCATAGAGAGGGCCAAAAACCCTTAAAACAAAAAATAGCAACAATGGAAGAGAAGTCATCCACATAAGTGGAGATCTCATCAACAATATCAAACTCTAAATCAATCATAATCGGGTTACTTACAACGACAAGTAGAGCATCACAGAGCTCCGAATGCACAGCCTGACTGCCAAAGCCACCTCTAATGCCGACCTCATAAGTGGCAACATCAACGTAAGAGATGGCTGATCTACCAGCACCACCATGAGGCAGAACAATAGCCATCCTAGTAGGAACAATCGTAGAGGGGCTGCCAAAACCAACGCCGAAGGCAAGGGCGGGAGAGGACAGAGTTTGAATCCCATTTAGGGCATCACCGCAAAAGATGGAGTCTGGAGCAGTGGATGCAAACATGGGAGATGCCAAGCCAAACCCAGCTTCACCAACACCCAAGGAAGAGGCCTGCACATAGGTTGATGTAGTGGCGATAGCTGAATTGGGAGCAGTCGCCTGTGCAGGCATAGCAGGTGGGGTCATAGACGAAATCACAAGCGCCAATGTAAAAATCATTTTTGCACCCAAAATCAAAAGCATTGTATGTTGATTGATGACATATATATTAATTTAAGAAAAATCATAAAATAAAAATGTTATTAAAATTTTAGTGAACCTCACTATTTTACGTTTAGGTACCACCTTTGATTAAAAAATAATGCAAAATAGTAAATAAAATTATAACAATATAAAATTTACATTTTTGAAATAAGGACAATGACAACTCTAATGGGTTTTTGTTTCGTCAAAAAACTTGATCGGTAAGACTCCAAAAATTGTGGCAAGGCCCAAATTCGTTAGTTCAATGCCTTAGCCAAATCTTGAGATGTCAAGGCATAGGCTTGGTCTCACCAAGCCTATCCCAAACTGAAATTCGACGTGGGAGAAAAAATCTCACCCGTATGTTGTAAGAAATGGGTGCCCGTTTTGAAAAAGTAAAATTGACATTAAAAAATGCATTTTAAATCCCCCCAAAAAAATCTTTTTGAAAATGGGCACTTGATTTTTGAAAAACTGGTGCCCATTTTAAAAAAATTAAAATTTTCATTTATAAAAAATGGTCACTTATTTTTTGAAAAAAAAAATGGGTGCTTGATTTTTAAAAAATTGGGCGCCCATTTTTTGAAATTTGGATTGGGCCTCCGAGCCTAATACAAGTGCCCATATTTTAAAAATTGTTGTTTGTTTCTAAAATAGTATGATCTTAATCCACAGACTTCTACTTATGAGACCCAACTTCTTGCTTCCACCCAAATAGAGTTTATAAATCTATCAGAAAGTTTTGTCAGGTAACTTAACCATGCTAATATAACTCCATTTGTACTACTATAATGTTTTGGTTATAAATTTTAAGATTGCACTAATAATGATGGATACCCTACCGTGGTACTCAATTAATCCAAAATATGTTCCCATTTATGCTTTCATTGATGTTCCAACCTTAATAATATATTATTGGTTCTAGATCTTACTAGTACAATACTTGCTATCATTTGATCAAACTTCTTGTCTTACCTCACATATCTTCTAACGTCGATTATGCTTTAGCCTTAACAAATCCCACCCCTCCATATGATTATAGTAGAATTACTAAAATCTCATATTCTACACCATCGTTTTGTGATTTGTGTATCTTATTAGTCCCTGCCTATTTATATGCAGGGAACTAATGTTTTCACTTGCCTCCACCAATTAATTCTAACAATCAAAATTATCAAGTTTGTAAAGTTTAGAAGTATATTTATTCTATTTTATTTTAAAATCAATTTTCTGTCCTTAATTTCTATTTTTTCATTGGCTCCTCTTAATTTTGCTGGGGTTATATTTCTTTTTTTACCACAAAAATTTCAATAATAAAATTTCTAGAAGTTTAGAGAGAGCTCCGGTCAACAACATTTCATTTCTATTCAATCTTGTTGTGAAAGCTTTCTATTCAATCTTGTTGTAAAAGCTTCTAGTGACCAATGGCTTCTGCTAGGATTTGAAAAATATACGCATTTTGATTCTTCTATCAACTCTAATTCCATGGATGAAAATGAAGTGATTCTATGGATGAAAATGAAGTTTAAAGCTAAATCATTTTGAATATGGTTTGAGCTTCTTCAATATTCATCAATCTCCATATGCACTTAATACCACCTCTGTTAATCCCACAAATCTAGCTATCTTTCAAAAGTGGAGAAGGGGATGCTTCTAGCCAAAAATTTACTGGAGCTGCTTCTTCCAGAGTTGGTATCTCAAAAATAGGTTTAAACTGCAAGACTGTTATTCCCTACTGGGCCTCTCATAAATGCCTTTTCTAAAAAATCCACACAATAATTTCAAACTGGGTAGCTCCTTCGTCAAAATTCATAATATATCTCGATATCTCTAGTTTTATTTCTCACTAAGCCTGTCTTTTTCTATTTTCTATTAATTCCATTCTCACAATATTTCTCTTTTTGTGGATTTATATAGTTATTGGATTAGAAATAGAAAGACAGTGAATTCATGGGCACTGCAACAATCTTTCTTTTTGGGGGTTTTTTTATAGTACTGATATTTCTTTCATTGGGTTTTAGTTAACAAGTGGGACCTTCAAAATTTCATAGAGATTTGGGTTAGTTTTTCATAGAAATGTTGTTTGATTAACAATTGCTGGCTTATTTTTACCATGGCCATCGGCAATGTACAGAAGCTTGCCTAGAACAAACTAGGTAAATGGAATTTGCACTATGGGCATATCGGCTGCTTTATGTCAAACAGTTCAAGAAAAGTAGGCCATTGTCTCTACTGGAGGCTCTAAAGTTAGAAATCGAGAAGATGCAAGAAGAGCTTAAGTTTGGCATTCTCATGTGAATCCCCTTTTTTGTGTCACAATAGAACTAGGGTATGTGCATAATGACTTGTAGGTGGCTCTGAAAGTAGAATGAAATTAGAAGAGACTTCAAGAAAGTGTGCTCCTAGGACTGCCACGTGGAGCATTGTTTGGGAACCTATCACGTCAAACTCAGGGCTTTTAGACCAGTGTAAAGTTGTGAAGTCATGTCTCTGTTGAAACTTACCCGTATTTGTCTTCAACCCAAACATCATTTCAGCTTTCTAGTCACTCTAATAATTATTCAACTCTATGATTGTAATAGTGAAAATAGTAGCATCCACATAATCATATGATTATTTATTTATTCAATACATAAAGTATTATATTTGTCTACTAAGTTTGACTTACAATTTGATTCTTACTTGTATTTATACATATAATAATTGAATAGGTAATGGAATTATGGTTGAATATGTTATTTTTAATCTATCTTTTAATTAAATATTAAATAATTACAATTCAAAAAAATTGTGATTGACGAAAAATTTATATAAATATATAAGAGAAAAAAATTATTTTCTTTCAAACAATAGTTGAATTTCCTTGTACAAAAATGTTTGTATCAAATAGTTAAATTACTAACCTACATTTTTTTCTTATATTCTCTTCTAACTTACATTTTTTTCTTATACTCTCTTCTTTATTTGTAAATTAAGTTTCAAAAACTCTATAAATCTATTTATTTAAAATTTTCAAAAGAAAAACATTCTTCATATTTCTTAAAATGTTTTCTAAAAAAAAAATCTTTTAATTTGAATTTAGCTAGTTTTAATAAAAAGAAATGAATACATAATTAAATATGAAATCAATAGAACACAACATAAAAATAAATCTAATAAAATAAAATAGTCAAAGCTAATCAAAACCAATCAATCTATATAGATTAAACTTAAAAACTAGAAATTCACACTTAAAATTGAATGTTGTAGATATGGAACAAGTTAGGCCTAGATTTTTAATAAATTAGCTCATGCATTTGTTCTTTTGTGTAAACTATTACATGTTGTATACTTCTCATGGAGATGCAAATGGGAAATTTGGAAATTTTGATTAATGTACTTGCTTTGATTGAAATCCTTCCATATTTTAAAAGGATTCTTTAGGACATTTTTGTATAGGACTATTCTTAGGATGGAGAAACATTAATGGTTGATCTAGATTGGATGAAGCAAGAGGAGAAACAAAAGAGAGAGAAAACACATCTAAGTCAGAATTATCATGCATACAATGAATGCAAAATTGAGGTGACAAGAATATTGAGTTACGAATAAAATTATGTTCCTAAGAAGACATAAACATATGAAAAGAATTAATAAATAAACATACACTACTAATGATAACTAGAGAGACCTAAGAGGTTCAATATGCAAAATTTTGTCTTAAAGATGTGAACTAGTCACCATTAGTCTAATCGTCAAGATTTTACATGTCACATTCCATGTTTTGATACCTATCTCTTACATAAAACCTCTTTAAATCATTCATTAAATGCTTATATTTACCCAATTAATGATTTATTTTGCATTAGGCAGGGACTCAAGCTCTCCTAGAGCTCTTGTTGAATATTTACTGATTTATACATCATCCTTTTTAATAACACTCAAATATACCAAAGAAAACTGAAATAGATGTTGAATTATCACATCAATCTAATTTCAACCTATGATCGATATAGTATTTTTCATTTAAAGAGACTTATCATAGAACATTCATGTTCCCTTAATTAATCCTTCCAACTATAGTACACTATTCTTTAATTATGCATGTGAGCTCTTTCTATTATAACATGAGGCATAAAATGATCCTGAATGTAGTCTCTTAATAGACAAAGATAACCTTTCCCATAATATCCAGATTAATACAATTCTTGCTACCCAATACTTACATTTTATTTCCAAATCCCATCAACTTTGATATTAGCTAGTCTATCTTCTTTTTTATTTCCTTCATTGTATATGTGATTTAGATAATTTATCTATAATATTTTAATAATTTATATGCTCTTCCTACAAGGTTATTTAGCCTCCTTTTTGTGCCTTCCTAGATCTTAGAGTATTGACCATAGTGCGTAACCCTCTTCCATTTCCAATTTCTATATTTCTATATTTTTATAAAGGAGTAACCCTTCAATCAATGCATTAATTTCTGACACATTATTCATAGCTTATCCAAGTGGGTTTTTTCTAAAATCAAAACTACTAGGCCATCCCAATGATGCATTATGCAACTAATCCCTTATTTCCAGGGATTGCCCCAGGCATTCCCATCAAAATTGAGTTTCTACCATCCTTTTTGTGATGGAGTCCAATCACAGTTTCTTTTTTTATATCTTGTTATTTTCTCCCCTTCTTCTTTATATGAGGGAATCTTATTCCTCATCCACTTCATCCTAATCCTCTTTTCCCTAATAATGAAATCGTTTTCTTTGCATTGAATACTGCACAATCTGTTATTTGGTACTTCAAATATTGAAGCTTGAATCTTATTAGTTAATTGTTCTAGTACCATTTCTTTTCTTTTGAACATCTTTCTGTTTATTTCCTTCCACAACCCCCATTATAGTATTAATGACGAAATTATCCAAAGTAAACCATACAAGTAATGCTCGAGGTGAATAGGCCATCCCTGCAAGAAGCTTAGCAAATATTTAGGTATTTTAGTCTACCAATTGAGTTTATTTTATACCCATGGCCAACATTGATGGATGTATTCACCATTGAGAAATAGGTGATCCAGTGTTTCTCCATCATTTTCGTGAAGGGGGCATCTATTTAGACCTTCATAACCATAATATGTAATCTTGTCTTGGGATTTATTCTTTTCTATTGTGGTGATTATATCATTCTTTAACATTTCACTCTCCATTCTTGGATCTAATATAAATTTGTGTATCTTCTCATTTACTTATTGTAACTCTCTTTGATGCATGAGCATCCTAAGGTAGTCAACAATCCTGTATGGAGGGGCATAGAGCTTGGATTTATGGATTTATGGTTTACATAGTTGGGGATGTGTTTGAGACACATTGGGGAACCTTTTCCTAAGTTCCCATGTAATGATTGGAGTTTTCATATTGGAGTTAGAGCCATTTTGGTGGCTGTTGGTAGCATGTTCTAGATTTCCTAGACAGACTTTGGAGATTGTTTATGCGAGCTTTGATTTGTGGGAGTTGGCTTATGCGCTCTTGGATTTGGATTGTTGGATGGTACGTGAACATATGCCTAAGGGTGCATACTCTTATGTTGTCATATGAGTTAGTTATGCAATTTAAACTTGGGGTTTGTCCTAAGTATTTAGTTGTTTCATTTTATATTTGCTACCAAGATGACTTGTGGCTTGAGGGTTTATTTAATGTGTGTTTATTTAATGTAACTTGCTAGAACAAATTGTAGCTTAGTTTAGTATAAGTAGGGGGTCTTGTGATGTCTAGACTCATGAAGTTCAACAGGAAGTAGCTGAGAGGAGTGAATTTTAGTAGAGCTAGTAGCTAAGTGTGGGCTTGGAAACAAGAAGTTTTCTTGTTGGCTTGCGAGAACATGTTTAGATTCTTCTTGGGGTCTCTATCAGATTGTGGGTTTGGGCTAGCTAGTGGTTGGATGTTGCAAGGTCTTGCAGAATAGTTATTGTATTTGCTAATGTAATTGGGTGTAACCTAGAAGACCTTATATCTGACCATGTTGGATGTAGATTTTATGATTCTATTAGGAAAATTGTCATTGTTTTGGATCTAAATTTCTGTGTTATTATTTATATTCCTCTATGTGGTTATTTTATGGGGGCTCAGACATCTTCTTTGGGGATTCTCCTACCTTGTATTGCATCACTCTTCTTTTGTAAAAAAATCTTTTAACAAGTTGACTTATTCTCTTGGTATCTTGAACTATTTAGAGTTGTTAATGTTTGGTAGCTTCACTCGAATAAACCTTGAGACAATACTATTGTGTATGTGTGTCTATATATATGATATAAATTTATATGTATCTAAGTATTATTGTGTGAGAATTTAATATAATAATAATTCATGGAAATTATGTATACATATACATGTACATATATACAATCAATTTTTTATAAAAAATACTATTACATATTTAACAAATAGACATGTCTCATGAAGGATCATGTCTCTTCTTGAATTATTCTCTATTTATAAATATAAGAGGTTGTCACCTTTAAAAAACACATACCTTACAGGCCGTGCCAATACATTTGCAACAATCATGACAAAATCAACACGCTATCAGAGCCAGGTTTGGAAGGAAAATCCTAGAATTATGTTGCTCCTTATGATCATTGTTCAATAAAACACTATCAAGTATAATTAAATAGACCAAAACTAATTAAAATCAAACAACATTCATGTTTAATTGAGGGTCTAAAGTGGCAATAGTAGGACAATTCAAAAAGTGAGACTTAGAAACACTTCCCATTCCCTAATTTCCAATCGACCCAAGTGGAAAATCTTTAACAACAACGACTCATAAATATATCAATCCTTTTATGCCCCAATGGAGAGAGAAATCAATATTGCTATGTAACAATAGTATAATTCTTGCTATTGAATGGATAAGGAGTTAGTGATCTCTCAAAATGGATAACCGCGGTGACAAGTCTATAATCAGATTAGACAAGAGCTGTCAAACACATGGATAGTAACATGAACGAGCAGATATAATTCTCATTGAAAACCTCTACGTCAGATATCGATATTAAGAAATACATTAATGGATACAATAAGAGAGACGAAGATGGAACAAAATAAATATGATCGATGATTATGTGTCAACTAATTGCATTTTCCAAAAGATGCGACAAAGATTATGATATATGCTAATTTTAATCTTTCTTTAAGGATACATATTGAGACACAACTCTTCAGTATGATAAGACACATCCCCTCATCCTAAGATATAAGATGGAAAATATAAAATTTGCAAAGTTGGTAAGTCAGCAGATTGAAAAAGAGAGTAATAGATTAAAGGCTAACCACAAGTAAAGTTTGAAAGAAGTGTATTGTTACACAAGTTATAAGAAATTTATCACATTGCGATCAAATTTCTAAATATGAGATATGAGATATATGGAATTGGCATTGTAGCAAGCAAATATACAAACTAAGGGTCTGGTTGGCAGCCGGAATAGGAGTGGAATTAGCATATGTAAATTCTTATAATTTCAAATTTTTCGTTTGGATGTATCAAATTGAAATTGTAAATAGGAACGGGTATTCTGATTTTGGCCCAGAAATGAGCATTTGTAATTTCACCTAAATAGGTGGAATTGTAATACATAAACCTATTCCAATTTTATTTATTTTAGAAAACATAAAATTTTCGGTTCGTGAATTCCCATCAAATTCTGACTGAACCAAACAGAAATAGGAATATGTATTCTTATTTTCTATTCTAGAATAACAATTCCAAAATACGTATTCTTATTCCCACAGCCAAATGGACCCTAAGATTTGAGGAAAATTAAAACGAGAAAAAAGGTAATTAATTTCTTCTACGCCCAGATTAATCATTTGATGCTTGCCTACTTTGAAGAACCAATGAATATAAAAATAACTGCAAATCAAAGGGAATAAATACCTCTCGGCAAAGGAAACATTTTATCAATGCTTGAATCCAAGTACTTAATGCAAAGATAATAATCATATTGGAATTGAGACCAATAAGCAATTGGACATAGCCGACATCACTAGGAGGAGCTACATTGGAAGTATACTACATTACTCTTAAGCATAGACAGGGAAGAGAATAATGAGTCGCTTGTTTATGAGATGCAACTCTTTAGTACGCTCTTTAGCTCGTTTATCTAAGCATAATATATGGAGAAGAAATAAATGGGTCAGAACTTGAGTCCCACCCACTGAGACCCCTATAGATATTGAAGTAGTCAATTCACTCTGGAAATTGAAGACAATATTGCGAGCCATCCTGTGACAAGAAATAAGACATGGAGGATGAGTAGACTATGTATCTTGTTTCTAATTTGTGTTCAAGCAATGAGTGATAATAATCCTAAATGCCTAGAGGATGGAGATAGAGCATGGTGTTCACCGTCTCCCACACATTGTCACATTTGTGAAGATGGTCAACTTAAACTTCACACACTAAGGTATAATTCCTAAACTAAAAGTGGTAGATAGTCAAAATTGACTTATTTTTCCAAAGTTAAGTTCTTCTTTAGTGTATGATGTTTAAGGGTGACTTTGTGAAAAATCTTGTGGAGTGAGGGTCAAACAAGATCAGGTCAGCTGACCCAAAAAAAAAAGAGTGATATTATAGAGATTTTTTTGACAAATGTTGATGATCTTTTAACATTGAATGCATTGATTTTTTTACTTGACACAAAGTTGAAGGAAACATAATATATGTTGGGAAAACTAGTTTCTAATTTGTGTATAGAAATAATTACTATTAAAATTCTATCAGGAACTCATTCACACCATTTTGCGAGGCTTGTTATCAAGTCAATGCAATCTCTTATGTTCTTCATCGAATAAAAAATAATCTTGTATGATCTAGCTATGATGAGAATTTACATGTTCACATAATATATGGAATATTTAGCCATCCAAAATAATTAGAAATAAGAGATCCAACATTGACCACGTTAGCAATATATGAAAAATATCGAGGGACATAATCGAAAAGATTGGACAATGAAGTACAAAGGGAGTTGATGATACTGGGGAAAAAGATGGAGGGAAAAAAAATCATCAACCCATGAGATTATAGTAAGAATGAAATATGAAATATAATTATAAACAAGGAAATTTTTTTTGTAATGAATAAGGAGGTCATTTGGAGGGCATTATCCTTTGACTACATGAGATAAGATTCTCTTTTGGAGTACAATTTTAAGTACTGTATACAAAAAGTCTCTCTCATTTATTTTTCTATATGCATTATAAGAGCTATTTGCCTTGATCTTTTCCTTTATCTCTGAAGACGTTCTTGTAAGAAAAGAAGGTTGGTACTTTACACATGCTACCAAATATTGTGCAGAACTCAATCTTATGACAATAGCTCCAAAGAAGTCTTGATCTAGAATTCATTAGTTATCTGATGATCATGCTAGATAAAGTGAGGCTTTTGAAACATATATCCTCACTGATTGAGATTATGAGTATTCTCCCATGTCAAGAGGGAGCATGACAGTTCATTAGAGGCAACCCTAGATAAATAGAGGGAGCAGATAGATGATATGTTTTAGTTAACTTGAGGGAGTTTGACATTTGGCACATCATCAGAGACTTTGAATGAGGAGCTCAAAATTTAATATCACATTCAGAGGGAGTTTTGACACTTTATTAGAAGTAATCTTGACAAAGAGGTCAAAATGTTAGTGTTTCTTCATGAAGAAGAAGTTCTAAGTGCAATCCCTTATAACACATTTTTCTATACAAGAGATAAGTTTGAGGTGAAAACCTTATTCTTTGATATGGTTCATGGTGGATGTCATGAAAACACCACATGACAATATCCATGGTGACTTCATGTAAACTTATGATTTCATGTGTCTATGGGCCTACCCCTTATGTACATCATGTGGAAGGGACAACTTCCAAATAATTATCACTTGTATTTGAAGAAGTTCATGGGAGATGACGATCTTACAATAACTTAAATATTGATATACATTTTATGTAAATGTTGAAACAGATCATGATGGATTATATCTTTTAAATAAACAACTAAGTGTTAGATGTCATTCACTTGATGGTCTATGAGTTGCTTGTATAGATATATTTTGAGTACTTGGTGGATATCATGTGTTGATATTCTGAAAGGCCAATAGTTAGAGTATTTGGTGAATATCACGTGTTGATATTCTGAAAGGCCAATACTCATTATATCAAATGTGAAATTAAAATGGTGGAGATCTCTTGAGCAAAGACATCCTTAAAATTTTCTATTCCTAATATTACCAATGGTGTAATCTCTATCCTTTGTTTATGCTCCCTAGCTAAGAGAAAGTTTTAATGTTTGGTAGATTCACTCTAATAAACCTTTATACAATACTATTGTAAGATCCACACACACACACACACACACACACACACAAAATTACAACTTATTAGACAAGAGCTTACAACACAATGGTAAATTTTGAGCCTCTTATCCAAGAGGTCTTGGATTTGAGTCTACTTGAGCTTAATAAATAATAATAATAATTAATCTTGGCTTAGACCTCTTATCGAAAATAAAATAAAATAATTAAAACTTATTATTATATATTTAGTGAATAGACATGTCCAATGAGGGACATCTACTCTTGGATTATTCTCAAAATATAAATATAAGAGGGTTGCTACCTTTGGAAAACACATACCTTACATGCAATGTCAATATGTTTATACCGTTCCTGATAAAATCAATAAAAGGTCTCCAATTCCATCTCAAGGTTGGGTCATCATTATTTAATTGTGTATAATCCTTAACATGCCTTCCTATTTCTTTTTTCAAAACCTCTTCCATATTATAATTATTAAGAAGGTTATGGATAGATGGATAAATGCCCCATGAGTCTCTCTAGAATAGGGCTTTGCTTCCATCCATTATGTTCCAAGATAGTTGTTCTATAATTACATTCCTACAACTCATAAGAAAGATCCAAATTCTTTATCATTTAGAGCATAATTTTTTTTTGAAAATACTAGTTGGATCTCTAGTATCTAAATAATGCCTTAGAATCCTTTCCCATTTCAGATTTGGTTCTTTGTAATTTTTCATATCAATTTTGCACCCAATGCCTTCTTTGTTTTACATGGTTCCTTATTTCTAAACTCCCTTCTATTTTTGGTTTGGATAACTTTTTTCCAAGATATCAAAGTAAATTCTTTAGTTGTACCTTTCCAAGAAAGGTTTTTAGTTTTTAATCCAATTTATCTCTTATTCTTGTTGTTAAAGAAATGCACAATAGTTGGTATTGGGGGATGACTAAGAGTATTGATTTCTACATTACAACTCTACCTTGCATTGACAAGCTTTTTTATTTCCATGACTAAATTCTCTATCTAGTTTCGTAAGAATATTATTCCAAAGTTTTATATGTATATGTTACCTTTTTCCAAGGGTAAACCTAGATATGTATAGGACAACTCAGTTCTTTTTAAGGCTAATGTATTAATAATTTCTCTTTCCTTGATTATATCCATATTAAAGAAGAAGACATCACACTTGTTCTTATTAACTTCTTTCTGTAATTGATCTCTAGAATACCAATCTAAAATGGTCTCTAGGTTTCTAGTTTGTTCTTTAAATATTTCTCCGATTAAAAAAGTGTCATCTCCAAATTGTTGATATGTTACTAGGAGTAGATTGTGGTTACTTTTTATTCCCTTTAAGCTTCCAAATTCCTATGATTTTGTTACAGTTCTTCCTAGGTCTTTTACCATAGTAATGAAAAAGAAAAGGAGAGACAAGGTCTCCTTATCTTAGCCCCCTAGAAATTTTAAAGAAATGTTTAAGGGCTCCATTAACTAATATAGACATTTTGGGACTTCAAATACACTCAAAGATTAAAAAATCCATTGTTTGCAAAAATAAAAGGCTTCCAAACATTTTTGCAAAAAATTGCAATCCCCTTCATTACATGCCTTCTTAATAACTAATTTCTCTAACATATTGGGCTTGTGATTTTGGTGTATGGAATGCATTTCTTCTTGCACAATTATTACCCCATCATTAATAGATTTGTCTAGTACAAACCTTATCTGCTCTTCTACAATTATTATGGGTAGAAGCTTCTTTAGTTTATTTTATAGGGATTTTTACATCACCTTATAAATGGTATTACATAGAAAGATGGTTCTATAGTCATCTAAATTTCCCAACTTCTTTCTTTTCTTTTTTTCTTCTTTTTCCTTAAAATTTCCAGTTAAGTGTAATGGGAGTATTATTAATTTCTTTCAAGAATCTTCTTGAATTTATAAAACTTTCTAATACTTCAACCATCCCATTTCCCAAAAAATGTCAGCTTTCTTGAAATAAATATGTTAGAGAATTCCACATGGACCAGGTGCCTTATCTAGGTGGAGTTGATTCAATCCTAATTATATCTCTTCTTTAGTAAATTTACTCACTAGCTTTATGTTTTGATCTATTTTTATTAGCTTGGAAATAGTGTTTAGTAGAATAGACCGAGCTACTAGATCCGAGCCTTCACTTGTATTTAATATATTCTAAAAAAAATGCTACTACCTCTATGGATATGTTCTCCAACTCTTCTATTATTCTTCCTATAGGGTTTCTTAATGTAGTGAGTCCATTAAAATTTATTTCTTATCTTGGTCATATTGTAGAATAATTAGAATTTTTATCCGCCTCCATTAACCAATTGTCTCTTGATTTTTGCCTCCAATAAATTTTCTCTTTTGATAATATATCCTCATACTTTTGTAACAATTATTTCTCTTTTAGACAAATTACTTGATTCATACCATTTTAAATTACTTCCTCATTCAACTCATCCATCTCCTTCTCTATTTTTTTTGATTTCATATATGTTTCCAAACAAGTCCTTATTCCATTGTGGCAATTTTCTTTTGATAATGTTTAATTTAGTGACAAGATAATACAATTTGGAGCCTATTACCTTTGCCTCCTTCCACCACCATTTCACCATTTCTACAAAATTGTCACTTATCATCCACATCTTTCTAAACTTGAAAGAAAACCTTTTTGGTTTGAGTTCTAAAATGGTTACTTGGACTAAATAATGATTTGATACTAAGATCAGAAGGATCGTTGATTTGAGGTTTTAGTGAAATTTGTTAAAGCTTCTTTAAATAGGAATCTATCTAGTTTTTCTGCAATTTGGCTAAAACTAAATCTATTATTCTAAGTGAAGGTTACATTTTCTATTTTTATGTACATTATATTATGGTGGTTTATGCTGTTTTTGAGGTCAATTAATGATTAATGTTTGTTGTTAATACTTCCTTCTTTCTTGGATTAATCCAAAATAACATTAAAATATCCTTCTAGTATATTTTTTCCATTAGGATCTATTGCTAGTTGATTACTAATCTCTTCCTATACTTCTCTTTTCCCATAGATGTTGAACAATGTGAAAGTAAGATTACTATGTAGACTTTTAACTAATGGGAAAAGCTAGTTTTTTCCTTTTCTTTATTAATTCTACTAATACAATTTTGAGATTCAAAATTATCCCCAATCCCCTCAAAGCACTTTCCGCTACTATAATCTCCCATTTCCAACAACCTATTTTTTTTTCTAAATTCTTTAGATTCACTATTGTTCAATTTGATTTCTTGAACTAATAAAACTTTTGTCTTATTGGAGAATATGCTAAACTTTAATATGCATTTCTTGTTAGGGAATTCACGCTCCTAACATTCCATGCTATGAATTTCATGGAAAAGTAGGAAGAAAATTTCCCTGACCTACATTTAACAATAAGGCGATCTTGGTTTGATTAGTTACCACCTCGACTTTGTTTATTAGATCTGACAAAACTTTCTTGCCTCTCTTCTCAAGGGCTTTCATCCAATAGAGTTTTGACTGTCCTGGATTACCTAGGCATATACCTAACTTTCCTTTTGTGGAAACCAATTTCAATCCTATCTCTCGTTCTTCCGAAATCATGTTCATCTCTTTATTCTTTGACTCTTCCTATAGTAACTCCATTTTTTTAAAACATTATTATTTCTCATACTCACACTCTTGCCTGTGGCTATACAGCCACAAAAATGCACTTCCTTTACATTGCTTTTTCTAACTTTTTAAAAAATTAACTAAGTCCTCTCCTTCGTATGGAAGTGCATTTTCATGGCTGTATAGACATTGCCCACACTCTTCATCTTTTGATTTCTCTCCTTTTGCTACATCTTCCATTATCCCATAAGAATCCTTTAATTTTGTTGGCATATCCATCAAAAAAATTTCACCTTCTTATGTGTTGATGTTAGCTTGACGCATGTTATTGTCTTCAATTAGGCTTTCTTGATTATGATCTAATTTTTCTTGATCCCTCCTATCACTCTCATCTATATTGAAAAATAGAGTTGCAATACACAAGAATAAAATAGATAAGAGAAGAAGAACTATCAACTTGATATTATTGAATAATGGGAACCTATTATACACCTGAATGAACAACCTACATTCTTAAAATATTGCAAAAAAATTGACAACAAGCTACTAAGAGTTTGACAACACACTAAGAGGATTTGACAACACAACAAGAGTAATGGACAAGTGGACTACTCTAGACATCCAACTGGATCTAAGAGTTATATATACAGTTACTCTTGCCGCCAACAACTCAAACTTGAGTTTCCACATGTGAAGCACATATTATTCCCTAATCTAATAATCCCCCTTAAGGAATTATATGATTTTTTTTTTGACTCTTAACATATCTCTAAAGGTTACAAACTTAATTTTACCCAAGGACTAGTAAATATATTAGCTACATTTTCATTGGGATTATAATAGTTCAACTCTATCTCTTTAGACTAAATTTTCCCTCTTACAAACTGATGTTGTGTTTCAATATAATTTGATATTGCATGATAAATAGAATTTCTTGCAAGTTTAATTGTACTTTGATTGTCAAACTTGGTTGAAGTAGGACCTTCTTTCTTTTGTCCCATATCTTTAAGAATTCTCCATAGCAAAATTATTTCATAGGTAGCATTGCACAATACTTTGTACTCTACTTCAGTAGATGAAAGTGAAATAGGTGGTTTCTTATTGCTTCTCCAAGAGACATGTAATCCTATGTTGAAGGCATAACCACTTATTGATTTACGATCATATGGATCTCCTATCCAATTAGAATTAGAATAATCTATCAACTCAACATTCAAATGGTTAGTATATCCAATGCGAAAAGATATGTTGTCTTGTAGGTATCAAAGGACTTTTTTTTTTGCATTCTAATGAACCTCAAGAGGATTAGCTATGAATTGGCTAAGTATGTTGACAATATATGAAATATCAAGTCTTGTAGTGGTCAATAATTTAGACTTCCCACTATCTACTTACACAATGTCCCATTGACTTCTAAAGTGTCACTATCACAAGAGAACTTGAAATTTTGTTCCAATGGAGTACATGATTCTTTACAATATTGCCTATTAAACTTTTGGATTAACTTCTTTGCATACTTACTTTGAGTAATCAAATTCGTACCATTTTGTTTCCACACTTCAATTCCTAATCAATGATGCATTTTTTCCAAGATCCTTCAATTCAAATGTCTATGATAGAGGTTTCGTGATTGCATCAATCAACTCTATATAGCTTCCTATTATGATTAAGTCATCAACATACAAAGAAATCAAAATAACATTCACATGTTCATCATTCTTAATGTAAAAATTTGGAACATTTTTACTTTTGATATATCCTTGTTGAAAGAAGAATTTATCAATTTTCGCATATTATGATCTTGGTGCTTGTTTGAGACCATATCATGCCTTTTTTAACTTACATACCAAATGTTGTTTTCCCTATTTTACAAAACCTTTAGGTTGAACAAGGTTAATTTCTTCCTTTAAATCATCATTATAAAATGCTTCTTTAACATCCATTTGATGAAGAACCCAATCAAATTTAGTAGAAAGTGAAATCATTAGTCTAATAGTACTCATTTCAACAACTGGTGCAAAAGTATCTTCATAATCATTTTCCTTCCTTTTGTGAGTACCCTTTTGTAACTAATCTAGCTTTGAATTTATCACAATGTTACTAGCATAAAACTTTGTTTTGAACAACCATTTGCAACCAATAGGAATTTTACTTGTTGGTAGTTTTGTTAGTTCCCATGTGTCATTATTCATAATTGAAACATATTCTTCATGCATCACATTCATCCATTCTTTATGGTTCTTAGTTTCTTCAATATTTTAAGGTTCATCTACACTCATTACTTTAGTCATTAAATTGTATCATTATACTTCATTCATGCCTTGATTTGCCTTGTAGATCTTTTTACTTCTTCATTATTGGATGGAATGGCCTCAACTTGACTTATCTCATGCCCACTTTAATAATGAGTTTGCTGATCTACAATATCCAAACTTTCATTATCTTCTTCAAGTAACTTCAATGAAATGGTTTTGTCTAGCTTTTCTTCTTCTTGAGCATTATCTACAAATTCATGAAATATAACATCTCTACTAGAAAATACCTTATGACTAGTAGGATTATACAAGTTGTAGGCTTTGTGATCAATAATAACCAACAAATATATATTCAAATGAATTTGCATCAAGTTTCCTTCTATTCTCTTTTAGAATATGACAAATGCCTTACTTCCAAAATTCTCAAATGACTAACAACTAGCTTAATTCCAAGAAGAGCTTCATAAGGAGTTTTGTTTGTGAGATAGGTGGTAGGTCTTCTATTTAATAAATACACATATGTATTAATTGGTTCAACCCACACATTATTAGGGAGATTCTTTTCTTTCATTGTACTCCTAGCACATTCAATAATTGTTCTATTTTTTCTTTCTGCTACACCATTTTGTTTAGGACTATGGGCAACTACATATTGCTTAAGAATGCCAATATCTTTATAATATTTTACAATTTTTTTTGAAGTATATTCTCCCCTTGATATGATCAAAGAATCTTAACATTGTGAGTTGTTTTTTATTCTACCATTGTTTTGAATTCTTTGAATTTTTAAAATTTTTTTTTACTCTTATTCCTTAAGAAATACACTCAAGTGTATCTAGTGCAATCATCAACACCCCTTGCCCCCCCAAGTGATTGAGTTTGCATAGGACCACTCACATCTGAATGCACTAATTGAAGAATATGTATTTTATTTTCATTGGTTCTTATTGGAAATTCATTTCTACATTGTTTTCCTAAGGCACAACCATCACAACTAATTTGTTCATCTTTAAATATCAGAAGACCTTTCACCATCTATTTTCTTTGTAGAGAAATCAAATCTTTTAAATTAAAATGACCATACCTTTTATGCCATAGCTCTTCGATAGATACACATGTAGAAGCCATTAAATGATGACTTTCTATTTTGACATCAAACTTATACAAACCTTCCATTCCGATACCTTCAAAAATCACATTAGTATGTTTTTCATATTTTTAACTTGACAACACGTCTTCAAGAATTCTATGTTTTGCCCTTGATCAACAGTTGCTAAAATTGAAATCAAATTCTTCTTAATTTTTGAGACATACATAACATTATAAAGTTTATTTACATAACCATCAAGTAGTTGTACACTTATATCACCACATCCTTTCACATCATGTGACCTATTATCTCCTAAATAGATCTTTCTACCATCATATTTCTCTTGAATATTTTAAAGTAATTTTCTATGACATAACATGTAGATTGATGCCTCTAAATCTATAAACCAATCATTACAATCACTTGATTCAACTGAAAGAGTATAATCAAAGACAAACAACTTTAAATCATGAAGGTTATCACTTATTTTATCATTACTATTCACAAAATTACCCTCATATTTGTTGTTTTTGGACTCATTATTTTTCTTTTTGTAACATTCATATGCATAATGACAGAGTTTTCCACAATAATTACAATTTCTATTTTTGTTTACATTTGATTTTGATGCTTCCCTATCATGATACTTTTTTTTCTTTTTTGTTCCTTTGGTTGTCAAATTTAGCCCATCCTTTGTTCTTTGACCATTGCTTTCCTTTATATGGCTTCTTGTATTTCACCATCAAAGATAACTCTACAATTTGAGATCTATTATCCACATGCTTCTTTCTCTTCTCTTCTTGTAGAAGGACACCTGTCAAATTCTCAAAAGAAGGAGTATTTTCTCTCACAACCAAACTAGTAATGAAAACTTGATAATCACTAACCATTCCATTAAAAGTAACTATCACTAGATATGTTTTCACCAACATTAGCTAACTTATCCCTCAATTCCTTAACTTTTGATAGAAATTCACCGACACTTTCATTTACTTCCATTTTGATAGACAATAATTTTCTCTTTAAAATACAATTCTAATTGAGTATGTAATCTCATACAAACCTTTCAAATCTAACCATGTACCACTAGAAGTAGTAATGTCTCTTATGTAAAGGATATCCGAGTCTTTTACTGATGGCTTTTAACTCTCTTTCTCCCAATCTTGGACAATGACTGGTGGTGTTGTAGGTGATGTAGGCTTGGCATCTTTTCCATTTACAATTGGCTAAACATTATGCCCCTCCATTAGAGTCTGCATCTTGAACTTCCAATTAACATAATTGGTATCATCTAACTCATTTGATTCAATTAGATAGGAATCTACAAGATTAGCCATCACAAAACAAGAGAAAAGTAACAAGATATTTTAAAGCAAAAAACATTTCTTACACTTGAGAGTACTCTCACAATGAGTACTCTTCCCCAATAATACTAATTAGATCAACACACTAGGTGATATTACTTGCAACAAAAACCTCTTCCAGACAACTCTTCATTTTGCAAACATATTTCATCTTCAACACTCCAAAGGATTTTGAAAGCTACCACTAAATAAATTTCAGACTGGGCTTTGATACCATATTGAAAAATATAGTTGCAATACACAAGAAGAAAATAGATAAGAGAAGAAGAACTAACAACTTAATATTATTGAACAATGGGAGCCTATTTATACAGCTGAAGAAAAACCTACATTCCTAGAATACTGTAAAAGAGATCGACAACAAATTATTAAGAGTTTGACAATATAACAAGAGTAATGGACAAGTGGACTACTCTAGACAACTGACTGGATCTAAGAGAAAGATCTACGATTAGTCATTTGTTCAAACTAGAACTCTATGACACAACTACAATTAAATTAGACTCTTGGTGTCAACAACTCAAAATTGAGTTGCCATATGTACAACAAAGATTATTACTTATTCTAACAATCTATTCCCTTCATCATTCTACAATCAACCCTTATTGTCTATCTTTATTTGTTCCCAAACTCCCTTCCTTCACTCTTTCCAAACTTTCCTCTATTTCAACATCTATTTTTGTTTATTTATTTTATCCTGGCTGATTAAAATTTCTCTACTTAGCTTTCCATCAATCTGGTCTAATAGGAATAAATTCTCTTTTACTCTCAGTATAAAATCTCCTGCCTCTTGTAGAAGATGCAAAAAGGACTCTGAAGTAATTACTTTAAACCTTTCTTACATGAACCTTAATCCTTCCTTAATTTGTGAGTTTTTAAATACATATACAAAAGGTTCCTCACCGTAGGCATAAATTATATAAAATCCTCCTTCATTATCATTAAATTTTATATTTATCTTTTGTGCTAGATTGATCTTATTTCAATTCATAATAACTGACCAGTTGTTACCTTTTCCTTCGAGTAATATAATTTTCATCTATACTTCCATTATAGAACGTGGGCTTCAAAAGACAACTACACTTTTTATAATTATTTCCAAAGGTTCTTATACTATAATGTTGGGGTCTATATTAATTGAAATTTTAATTTTTTAAAGAGGTCCTTCCCTCAATGCCTTCACATTTGAAAAGGAGTTAAATGTATGACTTTACATATGCTATTAAATCACACACATTTAATCTAATTAACATACTAACTAATAATCAATCTACTATTTATAAATTCATTTATATCTTTCTAATATTGACCTATAATATTTTCCTTCATTTTTAGTAGTTCTAGTAATATAGTCATAGAACTAGCAACTACACATGTTTCATAGACAAATAATAAAATCTTCACAAATTTTATGATTATCTAATTATCATAGATTTTTAGTTCATATATATTAATATCAAATTATTATTATTTAATCTAAATTAATTTATATTTATTCTATTAGCTAAATTAAAATTTAAGGAAAACTAATATAGATTTGACCCTCTCTTACAAGTAGTGAGTCTATTGTATTTGATAGAATATAAACTTCACCCTATTAAAATCTAGGACGAAAATCTCTAAACCATCCCACCCAATTAATATAGAAAATCAATTTGGTAACAAATTGTAGAGATTTTGAAAATTTCAAACTCTTCATACATCGTAACAATAAATTGTGTTGTCTAGATTTCAGAATCTTTTTGTCATAACAAAATCAAAGGCCTATCAATATACAATGTTGTGAATGAAGTATTTAAGTAGGCGACCATTTTGAGTGAAAATGTGATTATGATTTTACAACATTGCAAAAACAAATAGCCAACATGCACATGAAAAACAATGTATCAACTAGACACTTACTCAAACACATCTTGTCCACTAGAATAGAAGAAAGCTTTAGTTGATCTTTGGCAGACATGGGAGATGAATCTATTATTGTATCTTTTTTCCAATTGTAAGTAACAATTTCAAACTTTGAGATCACAATTTAAAATCAAATAAAATTCCAACATAAATAAAATTTTATTATTGTAGATTTGTTGTTCTTAGTTTTTGCGATTATGTTCTCTAGAAATGCATTTCCTTGATTACTTGAAACATTTTCACTGATCTTTCTTTTGTTAGCTGCTCATACCATAAGTATTTGTCTTCTACTTATGTTTTCCAGGGCTCTAGAAAGAGGACATTGGTAGGTGCAAGGTAATTATTTAGTTCCTTTAATATGAATAAATAGTAAAGATTTATTCATAAAACATATTTGTAAATTTCATGTAATTTTATTTCAATTTGATCTAAATCAAATGCACAAAGATTAAATTAATTTTTTTTAATGATTGATGCCATTAACATGGAGGTTTGACATTCCTCTTTAACATTCCATGTAACTTTTTCCACAAAACTCAATCTAAATTGGATAAAGCTTTTCCACAAAAATTTTCCATGTATCATATTGATAGTTTTATAAAAAAATTAATATGTCAATCCCAAAATTTTTTAGCTTGTCATATACGACTCAAAAGTGGAAAAATGACCAATACGACCATCAAGTTCCAACCCTGTTTGCTACCATTTTTATAAATGCAATTCGAGAGTGTGTGCTATTTTTATATAGCTCATGTATATTGGAAAATTTCTAGATTTTTTGCACAAAAATCTGCATTATGTAACATTTTGGACAAATCTATAGAAACTTTCTTTTATTTTTTCCTACAAAAATTTGTGTTTTATAATCATTTTTGATAAAATTCTAAAATAATTGTAAAGCAATTCAAAATAAACCACAATAAAATTTTCTAATTGAGAGACAATCTGGTCATAAAAATATATTTCCTAAACTAGTAGTTGCATGTTTTGTACATGCAACAATAAGTCGATAATAGAGATATGTTTGACAAAAAGAAGGGTGAACATAATTATTAATTATTAATAATGTGGTTTTGATGAAAGGAGTAGAGTTCGCAAATTTTGTTTGCATTCCAACAAATGACATAAAATATAATAGTTTGAATTTGGAAAAATTAAATAAACAAGAATAAAACTTAGAATAAAACATTGAATGACTCAAAAGTAAAATCACAAATTAATATTATAAAGGAGGAAATAAATTAACTCAATTGACATAAATAATTACAATTTTAAATCGTAACAAAAAATAAAATAAAAATCTATCATGAAATAAAATATATTTAATTACTTCCAGAATTCACACTTCAAATTATAATATATTGATAAAAAAAATTCGAAAATGTTAGAAAATAATGAGACTATTGTATGTGGCATGGAAATGATAGAAAATAAAATTCACCTTATTAAAACTTAGTTGAGGATATGAAACCATGACACCAAATTAATATAAAAATCATTTTCTTAACAAAATAAAATAATTTCAAAAATTTGAATAAAGTGTGTGTTATCTCAATTTCATAATCTTTTTGTTAGAACAAAAAATCAAAGGCCTCGATACAATGTTATTGTCAACATCACCCATATAATAATAATATCCAATAAAATATTTAGATTGCTAATAGCATCCAATAAAATATATCAATTGCAAACGACATCTCTTTAGTAATATCTAATAAAAAAATATAATGTTTGCACTTCAACCTTTTTTTTTGCATGGAAAATCCAAAGACATCAGAAACGAGATAGTGAGTGAAGATATAAAAGATGATAATGTACAGAGGGCAGTGCTACAACTTGTCCAAACCCATGTCAGTTGTGCATTGGCAGAGTTCATAGAGAGAGAATGTTCATGGGAGGGAATAGTAAGGAGGTTGTGGCCAAATGCTTTGTAGCAGGAGGGCCTCTCATGAAACCATCTGTATCTAGAATCAATTATTACATAGGGAATATGCCATTATATTGTTGTCGATGAACAATGACAAGACAGATGGAGGAGAGCTGCAAAATGTGATGGAGAAAGCGTTGTACCTATCCCTTGCATTCAAAACCTATAACCTAAAAGATGAATATTGAAATTTGAGAAATGAAGAAAGCTTAAAACACGAACGGGTAGATCACGGTATGGAATATGTCGCTTCCCTCCCATCTCATGGAGCCGCAGTGACATTTGCATAGAAAGAAATGGCAGCCACCACAATCAAGCATGTAGTCTCTGCGATCCAACATAGCGACAGTGCAAGTATGTAGAGACAAAAACTGTTTATAATCAAATGATTTTAATTTAAATTAATTTGAAATGAATCTGTAAAGCATTCCGCGTAAAGAATGGAATGGTTTTAGATTTATTTGAAGGGAAAAACAAGTTAAGTTTTACCTCTATCAGACTCATTGCCATTGCTGCCTGTTCTTTCCCTTTAAACACACAGATTTTCCATTTGTCTTTGAAAAAAAAAAGTTAAAATGGAATGCTCTGATACAAAAAAGCCAACGTAAAAGGGAAAAATTAGATACTGGAGGCAGACGAGAATAGAAAGTAATTTAAAAAATGAAAGGAAATTAAAATTTGAAAAATGCAAGGAAATTAAAATAATTGGAAAACAATTTAAAGTAATCGGAAAATAGGTTTTACGGTTTTCTATAAAAAAAATTTGCTCCCACATTGGCTTGGAATTTGATGGTTGTATTGGCCGTTTTGCACTTTTTAACCGTATACGATAGGTTGAAAAATTGTATGACCATATGAATTGATAGGCTAAAATTTTAGAGAACTGTCAATATGACAAATAAATTTATTTGTAAACCATCAATACTTGTTATAGGCAACTTAGTATTTTATATAATAATATACAAAAATGTGATTTTATAATATGTATAATATATATGCATGATAAATATGTATTATTTTATTTTATATATGTTTATAGTTTTTGTTTGTTTCTATTTTGATGATCGTATATTTATATTAATTCAGAATCTTTGTTGAAATAAGAATATAATGAATTGATGACAATTACCCGAAGATGAAGGGATGAATTGCGACAGGCGTCTAAGATGCTTCTAGAGCTAGGGCACTCGTGCCCTAGCTCTGTCTGTTCTTTTCTCACGCTGCGGTGGTGGGCGATTGGTGGTTGCAGGGTGCGAAGTGTGTGGCTCTGTTGCTAGGAGGCGGATTGGGTCTATTTTTTGGCGGTCGAGCATTCAATTTGACGTAGGTGGAGTTTCGTGAGTGCATTTTTTTGCTTATTCTATGCTGTGTGCAGAAAGGGCGGTCTGTGGCATGGTGATCTACTAGGTCGAGGCTCTGGTCTACTTTCCTTTGCGAAGATTTTGCTGGTGTGGGTGGATTTAAGGTGGGTGAAGGCCCTTTCCCCATTCTTTGTTTGTAAGAATGGTGGATACCAAGGCTAAGACGACTGGGAGAAGCTCTCAATTGGATTTTCGGGCGGCTATAGGCCCTAAGGCTTCAAATCAAGGGATGAAGACCTTTGACAACAATTTGTTTGTCTCAAAATTTGGTACGGCTGATTTTGGGGTATCAAATGCTTCAAGGATTACAAAGACTAATGGATGCCTCGAGAGGTGCGAAGAGAGGCCGAAGCTAGTTATTCTAGCTGAAATGATTGCTAAAGATGTGGAGTATTACTCACAACACTCCTTATATTGTAAGTTTTTGGGGATGAGAGTCTCTCTGCAATTTTTGGAGGTTTGGGCTCGAAGGACTTGGGAGCTGGAAGGGGAAATGGAAATAATTTTGTTGGCTAATAGCTATTTCATGGTTACTTTTAATTGCATAGTAGATCGCAACTGGTATTTGAGGGAGGCCCTTATTTTCATAATAAGGTCGGGTTGTTCAGTAAGCCATGGCATGTTGGTTTCAATCCCACATGGGAGCTTCCAAATCGTGTCCTAGTGTGGGTTCGCTTGCCAAGATTTTTGGTGGACTGCTGTTGAGAGGATGTGCTACACGTTTTGGCCTCAGTGCTTGGAAAACCTTTTGGGACTTCATCCCAGACCTTGGGTAAAAAGGTAATGACTTTTGCACGCATTTGTGTTGAAATTGACCTAAGTAGGCCTTTACCAGATGCAATAGAGATGTGTGCAGGTTCTTATTCTTGGGTGCAGAATTTAGACTAAGAATCTCTTCCTTTTTGCTGCCGGTTGTGTCAAGAATATGGTCATTTGCAAAGGCAATGCCCAAGAAATTTGCCTCAAGAATCCCAGCCTTCACAGCCTGTGAGCAACCCTCCTGAGACAGATAAAGGGAAGCGTATTTCTCAAGATGAGGTAGGTACTTCTGATGGATTTGCTCCGGTTAGGGCTCGCAATAGGAATAGGGGTCAAAAGAGGCCATTTAAAGAAAGGCAAGACTACAATACCTTCAATAGATTTGAGATTTTGGATGAGCTCAGCCAACAAGAAGTTAACCCAGGTTTGGTTAATTTGGATCAAGGGCTGGTGGGCTTAACCCAAGAGGATCCTATTCTTGATTCCTCTATGGAACACTTGGGGGAGGATTGTTGGCAATTGGTAGTAGATCAACAACAGGGGATTTTTGAGGTGCAGGAACCCTTAGCCATTGTTTCTATAGTTGGAGTCGATTCCTTGGCTATTGGGTGGAATAGTGGATCAGATTTGGTAGCAAAGCCTAAGCCTCCTCCCAAATTGGGCATTTTGCAAAAAGATATCAAGAAAGGTGGGGTAGAGAAATTTGTTAAACTTGGCAGGAAAAAGGATATGGAAAAGATCAAATTGGCTGGTGAAAATTTGGTGGAGTCAGGGGCAGTCAAACCTCTGGATTATATTTTCTCAGCCCACTTGAAATGATTGTTATATCATGGAATGTACGGGGCTTGAACAATGACCCTAGACAAAAAGTTGTTCATGAGTTAATTAGAAGGCAAGGTCCTGATGTTGTATTCTTACAGGAAACTAAGTTATCTGTTGAAAGTATGCAAGGTGTGATGCCTAGGTTGTGGAGAAGTGGGGAGTGTCAATGCATTGGAGCTCTAGGAGCTTCGGGGGGGCTGACATGCTTATGGAATCTTCCAAAAATCTAGCCTCTTTGGTGGATTTCCTCTAAAGCCTCTATGTCTATGATTGCTACTTGCCTAGAGTCAGGGGACGTCATATTATTTTCCAATATTTATACTCCTACTGATCTTCAAGGTAAACAAGTTTTGTGGTCTCACATCAGGTTGATCCGTAGCATGTTGCCTTTTCATCCTTGGATTTTGGTTGGAGATTTCAATGCTATTTGTGAGTTAGCTGAGAAGCATGGTGGAACTAGGATGTTGAATCCTTCTACACTATTGTTTCGAGATAATATCAATGCCCTGAATCTTGTGGATGTCAAACCCAACAATGGTCAATTTACCTGGAACAATCATCGGGTTGGAGAGTTTTGTGTTGCAGAAAGGTTAGATCACTTTTTAGTCTCTTGTTACTGGGTTGGTGGAATGTGGACTTCTAACTCTAAAATCTTGGATTGGAGAGGTTCAGACCATTGGCCTATTAAATTCAGTACAGAGTCAACTCAGATGCTTCAAAAACCTTCTTTTAGGTTCTAGATTATGTGGTTACGAGACTCATCTTTGTATGACTTTGTCTCTGAGTGGTGGAAGAAAGGTAGACCAACCTATGACACCTCAATGTACGTCTTTGCTAAGCTACTTTAGTATGTTAAATTTGAGCTCAAACAGTGGAATCGTTTGCATTTTGGGAATATCTTCCATGAAAAGGCATCGGCTCAGGCTGAGTTGGATGGTGTCACGAGAAGGATAAAGGAGGAAGGGGTAACAATTGATTTGCTTTGAGATGAGGCTAAGGCTAAAAAAATTGTTGGAAGAGTGGGAGATACGAGAGGAATTGTATTGGAAACAGAAGGCGCATATTGAATGGCTTCAGGAGGGGGACAAGAACACAACTTTCTTCTTCAACTCTGTGAAAGCTAGGCACCATGGTAACTCTATCTCTAGATTGGTGAATGATAGGGGAGATCATCTTTCTTCCTTTCCGGATATGTCTAGGGAGGCGGTGTAGTACTTTGAATCCCTCTTTTGAGAGGATTCGCAAGGGGGGTCTCCTGAGGAAGCGCAGATTCTTTCTTGTATTCCATCTCTTGTGTCTAGAGATTTGAATCAACAGCTCATGAGATATATCTCGCTAGAAGAACTTGAAGGGGTAGTGTTTAATATGAAGAAAGGGAAAGCACCAGGGCCAGATGGTTTCCCAATAGATTTTTTTTAGGAATTCTGGGATATAATCAAACTTGATCTTCTGGCAGTGGTTCAGGAGTCTCAACATAATAGGCAGATGTTAAGGGCTTTGAATGCTACATTTCTTTCCCTTATTCCCAAGAATGAGGGGGCAGACAAGTTAATCCAATTTTGACCCATCTCTTTATGCAATGTCATCTATAAAATTATTGCTAAAATTATTGTAGACAGGTTGAAGAAGGGGCTTGTGGAATTGATCTCTGAAGAGCAAGGTGGTTTTGTTGCAGGTAGGCAAATTCTGGATGGAATTGTTATTGCAACTGAGGTTATCCATTCTAGGGCTAATTCAAATGAAAAAGTGATGTTTATCAAGCTTGACATGGCTAAGGCCTATGATAGGGTGAGGTGGTCCTTCCTTTGGCGGATTCTGAGTGCTTTTAGCTTTGCAGAGCAATGGGTTCAGTGGGTTTGGAGCTGTGTAACTTCAGTGTCCTTCTCGATGCTTATTAATGGAAGCCATTCTGAGCTTTTTGGAGCTTCTAGAGGGCTTTGTCAGAGAGATCCTCTTTCCCCTCATTTGTTCATTCTTTTGGCACAAGGCTTGGGGAGATGGATTAAGCAAAATGTGGAGGATGGTTTCATTCAAGGTTGGAGATGGGGTGGCACCTTACCTGCCCAAACTCATCTACAATTTGTAGATGATACTGCTTTGATGGAGATGGCTACTATGCAGGAGGCCTTTAATCTGCGAAGGATCTTAGATGTTTAGTTGGTTTCTTCTAGGAAACAAGTTAATGAAGGAAAATCTTCCATCTTCTTTTTTAATACTTCGAGCCGCATTCAACAAAGGATTGTTCGTACTCTAAGATTTCAGATTAGCAACCTCCGTTTGACTTACCTTGGTATTCCCATCTCGGTGTAGAGACCTCCCAAGGAGTCTTGGTAGATAATTTTGGATAAGTTTCGAGCTAAAGTTAATCATTGGACTCATCGTTGGCTATCCTTTGTTGGTCAGGTCCAGTTGATTAAGTCAGTTGTGCAGGCTTTGCCCATTTATAGATGCATGCTTCAGGTTGCCCCTATAGGATTCCTAAAAGATCTTGATTCTGTGGTGAGACAATTTTTATGGGCGGGTTGCTTGGAGTCTTCCAAATGGAGCTTGGTAAGATGGGAAGTGGTCTGTAGCCCGAAACAATATGGTGGATTAGGTTTGAGGCAATCAGCTGTGATTGGGGAGGCCTTGGCTGCTAAACTATACTGGAGGTGGTGTACTGAGTGGGATAAGAGCTGGTCCAAGATTCTCTCCCAGAAGTATCTCCCAGGGATCCCTCAACTTGAAATTTCTAGGTACCCCCTTGTAGGTAAGGGATCTATGATATGGGATTCCCTTAAGAAAGGGGCTATGCTTATTAAGGATGTATTATTCTGGATCTATAAGAGAGGATCAGAGGCCCAATTCTGGTCTTATTCTTGGGATGGTTTTCCTCCCATTATTTCTCAGTTTCCCAAATTAGCGGTTCTCTATCAGAGATTCCTGGAGGCTGGTTGGTCACGAGTGAGTGACTTTAAATCTTTTGTCCTCTATGGTCAGCTGGTGTTGGCTAGTTGGAAGTACTCAGATGAGTGGCCAGTTGCAGGTTTGCAGGAGGAATGTGCTATGTTGCAGAACATCCTTTCCAGTAGAAGATATTTCTCTCTCACGAAAGATGATGTGCTTGCCTGGTCATCCAATCCCAAGGGGATCTATACTGTAACATCAGGCTATGATAGGTTATTATCTCAAAAGTTGGTTGGGCCTGAAATTCAGTGGCGGAAGAAGGTATGGAACAAGCTTTCTTGGCCAAAATGTAATTGTTTTGCTTGGATGTTGACCTGGAATAAGTGCTTCACTTGGGATAATATTTGGAAGAGAGGATTTCTCGAGCCTTCTGTTTGTGTCATGTGTGGTGCTAGTGAGTAGGATTCCTCCCATTTGTTCTTCCAATGCTCATTTGCCCTACAACTTCAACATTTTTGGTGGGAACTCTGGGTAGTGCCTTGTGTTCATGCTTCTTCATTGATCGAGTTTTGGAAGGGGATGGGCTGACCTCCTGCTGTGGCAACTTTTTTGCAGGAAGTTTGGTTTGTGGGTCCTATTTTCCTATTGTGGCAGATTTGGCTAGAACGTAACCGAAGGATTTTTCAAGGAAAACAAAGACTAGTACAGGAAATTTGGCATAGGTTATTAGGTATGGTTCAAGAGACTGTGGAAGCCAGATGTGAAGTGGAACTCCCTTTTGGGAAAAGGGACATAGAGTTGGTGGAGAGATTGGGGATTATGGGCTCTTCCTTGGCCTTGTCTAGTGCTAAGCGAAGGGGTTGGGAGAAACAAAAAATTGATAGGAATGGTAAATGGAAACTTCCTCCCTATGGCATTTTGAAGATAAATACTGATGGTTCTTCTAAGGGCAATCCGGGTCCAGCTAGTACTGGTGGGATAGGTAGGGATTCCCTAGGCTCAATGGTCTTCCTCTTTTCGATATATGAAGGAATACATACCATCAACTTGGTGGAAGGGTTGGCTATCTTGGTTGCTCTTGAGAGAGCTCATGCTTTGGGGTGGCAAAGAGTTGTTTGTCAATCTGATTCACAGGTTTTGATCAATTTTCTTATTGAGCAGAAAGTTGCTGATGTGAGCTGGCAATTGGCTAGTGCGGTGCAACAAATTTTACAGGTTAGTTCTTTGATGGAAATGGTGACATTTGTCCATATCCCTAGAGAATGGAATAGGGCAACTGATTGTTTGGCGAAATGGGCTTCAGAGCATGTTGAGGGGTGGAGAGTTGAGGAGTGGGAATTGATTCCCCAGGAGATCTGCCTAGATTTAGTGAATATTCTTGATGAAGATAAGACTGAGAATGGCAACAATTGATGTTGTTGGTCTTTTGCTTTTACTTGGAACCTATGTCCCCTGCTATTTTTGTAATGTTGTTCTCTGATCTTCAATAAAGTTTTTACCCCCCTTTTTCAAAAAGAAAAAAGAAAAAAAAAAGAATATAATGAATTTTAAAAACTTATTTTTATGTATTTTTATATTACTAGTTTAGAAACTTCTTCTTTTATTTGAGATTTTTGTATATATTAGTAATTACTAACTTTAAGTTATTCATTAAGAATTTTGCACATATTATTGATTAATATTTATTATTCTCATTTATAAAATATTTAAATTTAAAATGATCTTAAAATTCAAAAAATTGACAATTGATTTTTCCTTAAAACTTAAAATGAAAGGCAAGAAATTTTTTTAGCCGTCATAAAAAAATCATATGGCAGGTAGGGGCGACCATCAAATTCCAGGCCTGCTTCCACATATAAGTCATTTGACTTAAATAGTATTAATTTTCGCTGTAAAATTCAAAATAAAATAAGAAAAATACATTATCTATTTCATTGAACTCTTTCCAATTATAATTTCTTTTATATTAAAATACTTTAAAACCAATTATAAAATGATTACAATTTAATTTACCACATCTAAAGATATTAATATTTATGCAAATCTCGGCTTTTTTTGCACTTAACTTTTTTAATAAAAAATAATTATTTATATCCTGATATTCACATCACAATTATTTATATGTCAAAAATCTATCTATCTATCTATATATTAAAAAATCTCATATCTTAAAGTATCTAAATTTATATGTTTTAAAAATTGATATAAAATTTTAGAAAGTAATAAAAATCAACAATATATGCAATTTAAGAAAGTTTCTAAGTTTATATTTGTAAAGCAAATTTATATAGTATATTATAAAAATATTATCTATTATAAATTTTGACAGTTATTTATAAACTTAAGTATCATATTGACAATTTTATAAAAAATTAACATGTCAATCAGTACAGTCCCACAAATTTTTAGCCTATGATATACGACTCAAAAGTGGAAAAATGACCAATACGACCATCAAATTTCAGCCCGAATTGCTACTATTATTATGAATGCAATTTGAGCAATGTGCGCTATTTTTATATAGCTCATGCACATTAGAAACTTTCTAGATTTTTTGATTTTTTGCACAAAAATCTGCACTATGTAAACATTTTGGACAAATCTATAGAAACTTTCCTTTATTTTTTCCTACAAAAATTTTGTGTTGTATAATCATTTTTGACAAAATTCTAAAATAATTGTAAAGCGATTCAAAATAACCTACAATAATTTTTTCCAATTGGGGCTACAATTTGGTCATTAACATATATCAAGTATATTTTCTAAACTAGTAGTTGCATGTTTTGTACATGTAACAATAAGCCCATAATAGAAAGAAGAGTGAACATTATTATTAATTATTAATAATTTAGTTTTGATGAAAGGAGCAGGGTTCACAAATTTTGTTTCCATTCCAACAAATGACATAAAATATAATAGTTTGAATTTGAAAAAAATGAGATAAACAAGAATAAAACTTATAGAATAAAGCATTGAATGACTCAAAATAAAATCACAAATTAATATTATAGAGGAGGAAATAAATTAACTCAACTGACATAAATAATTACAATTTTAAATCATAACAAAAAATAAAATAAAATATATTTATTTACTTCCAAAATTTAAACTTTATTTTATAATATATGAATATAAAAAATAAATAAATCTAAAATATTAGAAAATAATGAGACTATTGTATGTGGGCATGGAAATGATAGAAAATAAAATTCACCTTATTAAAACTTAGTTGAGGATATGAAACCATGGCACCAACTTAATATAAAAATCATTTTCTTAACAAAATAAAAGAATTTCAAAAATTTGAATAAAGTGTGTGTTATCTCAATTTCATAATCTTTTGTTAGAACAAAAAATCAAAATCAAAGGCATCGGTACAATGTTATTGTCAACATCACCCATATAATAATAATATCCAATAAAATATTTAGATTGCTAATAGCATTCAATAAAATATATCAATTGCAAATAGCATCTCTTTAGTAGTATCTAATAAAATAATATAATGTCTGCACTTACCATTTTTTTTCATAGAAAATGCAAAGACATTAGAAACGAGACAATGAGTGAAGATAAGATGATGATGTACAGAGGGCAGTGCTACAACTTGTCCAAACCCATGTCAGTTGTGCATTGGCAGAGTTCATCGAGAGAGAATGTTCATGGGAGGGCATAGTAAGGAGGTTGTGGCCAAATGCTTTGTAGCGAGAGGGCCTCTCATGAAATCATCTGTATCCAGAATCAATTATTACATAGTAAATATGCCATCTGAAAACCAGACTTTCTTTTAGACAAATTTAACAGGACTGATCGCCTAATTCAGAATTTCCGATATGAACTGGAAACTCGTACTAAAAGATTTCAATCAAAAAAAGTCTCCGCCATGAAGATAAATTCCATTAAAACCCTCATACGCATGCAGTTAACCTTGTAAATTAGTAGAAAAATGGACTACGATTATCACAATGGATAGATTGGACAATGGAAAATTCAAAGGCTGGAGTGTTTCTTTCCCTAGAGTGATTAGAAGCAAATTGAACAAACTGAACAAATTTATCTATCAAAACCAAAAATCGAACAAATTGAACTCATCTATCTAATTAAGAAAGCTTAGGTTTATATAATTCAGTTTGTCGTGTGAGCATATCATGCAACTGGAATTGAATTTGAAATTCTGACCTTACTTTTTGTCTGAAACCTCAGAAATGTTGGAGTATATTTGCAATTTGTAATGTTTTGAAATTTATATTACTCTAAATTGGAGGCAGAAGCATTTTTGTGCCCTGCAAGTGAACCCTAACAAAAAGCATGATTGGCAATTTCAGAATTCTTTTGCGAATTTATCATTGATGCACAGATGCCCTCCCATTGATTGAGCTTCTAATACCAGGCAATTTGTGCGTTTCTTATGCATTGAATCACAACACACAGTAGATTCTATCTTTTTCTCTGGCGCAACAAAGAAAAATAAAAGTAAAAGTTCGGTCACTTCAATTTCCAGTCTCTGCACTATGGCAGGCTGCTTTAGTTTCACAGATTTTAGAGACCAATGTTACCGCATATCCTTTTTGAGTGCTGGAATCAAGTCAAAACTTATGGATTTGGGGGATGGAACCACAATGCATTGTTGGGTTCCCAAAGAGATCAAGGTTCCTCAAGGTAAAGAACAAGGAACCACTGGTTGATGTAGTTGAAGAAGGACGAGAAGGACCTGCACTCTCTGAATAAGTAGTAATACCCCCCTCGGAACTCGTAGTGGATGGGACACCAAATGACAAAATGAATCTCACTATCAACCTCGACCAAGGTACAAAGGCAACAAATCCAATCGACTCTGTCAATCTAGTGGCCAGTCTAGATGTGAAGATGGTGAGAGCCGACACAAAAATAACCCAATGAGATGGGGAGGGCATGGGTCCAATGTCGAGATAAATAGGGGGCACAATGACACCATCTTAAATGTCTAAAAAGTGCTTAACATAGAAGGCCATCCATTGCCAAAGACCACCCATGAGACTACACCAAGTTGCGGTAATGTACCGTCTTTAGATATTAAGTCAAACATGGCCATTCAACTCCTGCTAAGAGGGAAGAAGGTGGGTGGGGGCATCCAAAGAGCATTAAAGGGAGGGAGGCAATCAATCTCAATCCTAATCAATCCCAATAAGGTAGAAGCATGCACATACCATCAACGAGCTTTGTCATTAGGGTTGGATTTGACAATGGACTCAAATGAGCAATAAGCCAAGTAGGAGTATATGTGACACCCGTTGACAAAGTCTGCGAAGCCTCAGAGATGGTGAAAAAACTAGATCAGGTCAAATATGGCCTTGATCCTGAAGAGGGTGGACACACTAGGGCTAGATGATCTGAAACCACAACCTTATATGATAGTTTCCCTTGTTCTACATTCGGATGGCACAATTTCTCATTATTACCACATCCACTTTCTCTTCTTGGTCAATAATATCAATACAATCCTTCTTGCAATTAAGTACCCCTTTATTATTGACTCCCATAAACTATCTATCACCCAAGGGAATCCAGGTGGGGAAAGACTACCAAATCTAAGTCACACAAAAGAATTGGCAAGAGAACACATTTGAATGAATAGACAAAGAGGGATGGAAAAAGACACAAGACAACAAAATCAAGCAAAAAATACACAAGACATGCCACAAAAAGAAAAAGGACACCAAGTGCAACAATAGTGTGCCAACAACCACAGTACACACTCCAAGGAAGGTGAAGTGCCAACCTTCATACACTAAGTTTTTGGATCATTCAAGGTTAGAAATAATGCTCTTTTCAAATACTTTAATCCTAAAGATCTTCTATGTTAGATTTTATAACTTCATTTTTTACTTATTCTCATGTTGACATTGTAGAAGATACATATATGTTAAATATGATAGTTGCTTGATTATAAAAAATGAAGATATATAAAAATTGTAATATGGATGCCACTAAATGTTGTACAAGTTGTTATGGGTTATCATGAATGAATTAAGAATGATCCAAAAAGATGAAATTTGTAATTTGCTACGAGGATTCAACTATGTAGTATTTGGGTCAAACTCACTGATCCATGTTTCATGAGTAGTGGTCTGCAAGAATTCATCTCTCACGAGGTTGAATAGAACACTTATCAAAGTGCTAATTGTTCCATTCATTCTCTCATTCTAAGTGTTCCTTTCATTCTCATGAGAGATGGACTCTTGCAGACCACTACTCATGAAACATGGGTCAATGAGTTTGGCCTAAAAACTTCACAGTCGAATTTCAATAACAATTTCACAATTTGACTTGTTGTGGAACTCATATTTATCAATAGATGAAAGTTCTTAGCCCCATAATGTTTTTTAGCTCACCTAGAACTATTTATGCTATGTCATTATTTCCCTTTACAATTTATGGAAGATGATACTTGAGTCAATTGCTAGTTTGAGGGATGAAGTATTTTTTTGGAGAATGCTTCATGCTTATTAACAATGATGTTTGTAATATAGATTCTAATTTCACCTTGAGGGAAGTTGATTTCCTTGAGGTTTCACATGAGATGCATATGGTTAAAAAATTACCCCTTATGTAGATGGTTACGATACATTTAAAGATGTGATAAATAAATTTGATGCACTAGATGGAAATACAATTGGTGATAGGTAAGTACATGTTCAAGAAATGTCATAGGTGTATGTCAAGAAGTTGTTTTGAATTCACATGTGTTCCACATAAACATGTTTGTTAGTTTGCATATATGCTTATTTTTATCAACCTACCAATGTGTTCAAGTAATGACTTTGACTCAATTTGGCGTACAAGCCACATGTTGTGTATACAATTTATTTACGAGTTTTGATTTATTTTTTTAGTTTTTTGTATTTCTTCTATAATGCACTAAATCACACACCTAGGAAGATAACTAAGCAATTTTGCTAGGAAGGAAACTTCGGTGACATCAACATTCACAATATAACATTGAAATATTGCATTACATGCCAACGCACACTCAAGTATTATATCAAGCACAATGACATAAGGAAAAACACACCACAAACAACCTCATTATTGCTTCAAGTAATGCATCTCAATTAAGACTTGTCAATCATGGAACATGACTACAATTATGATCCCATAAGAAAGTGACACAACACCTAAAGGATAGTTGGGTAGTAACTCACAATCACATTCTCTTGTAAATAAATCATGAGGTCAGGATGAGGGAACCATATACCTCAATTTAAACTCTCTACTTATTGATAATCTCACTCACAACATAAAGGAAAACCTAAGAAAATTGTGGGGCCACCAAGAGATTCCATATGTTTAGTGATCAAACTAATCATTGGTTTTGGTGGTCACATGGAACACTTACCAAATAAAAAGCGATAAAAATCCCAACTAAGGACACCAAACTAATTTGTAAACATTTTATAATAGGTTACAACACTAGGATGTACAAGCCCTTTAATAAATGAAACAACAATGAGTCATTTCCTCAAAATGCATTTGTGTGGGTGTATGCGTGCACACGCACACACATACACCCTTTAATAAATGAAACAACAATGAGTTGTTTCCTCAAAATGCATTTGTGTGGGTGTATGTGCACGCACACACACACACGATCTAAATTAGTTCTATTTAAGACACACTTTTGAGATGGTTTATTTTCTATTCCATTGTACTAAGGATTCTCTAAACAAGTGTTGATGGGTACAATTTATTATTTGATTGAAATTGATGACAAGGGCTTATGTAGGTGATCAATTATTAACTCTCTAAATTAACTTAAAATATTTTTCAAAGCTAGTGTCATTTAATATAATCTTTGATTGAAATTGATCACAAGGGCTTATGTAGGAGATGAATTTTTTACTCTCTAAATTAACTTCAAATATTTCTCAAAGCTAGTGCCATTTAATATAATCCTTGATTCTTCTAGCAATATGTAATGTATTTTTCTTTGCTATCACATGTTCAACATGAAAACTATTAAATTGATTGAAAATATCTCTTTACCACTATGTATCCTCAACATTTTTTTCTTATTTTCTATTTGGTTAGAATTGTTTAAATTTAATTTATAACCTCATTTTTCATTTGAAAAATAAATATGGCCACATTTTGTAAAAGATCTTTATAAAACAAACATAAAATATAAATTTTCCTTGAGATGAAATTGAGATAAATCCAAACACATCACTATCTATTAAATACAAAATCTTATCTACTTGTGTATCGTTAGTGGTGAACTTTACCTAGTTTTGTTTAATATTTGCACAATTTTCAAAAAATGTCAAGAGCAATAAAAAAATTCATTGAAGCATACATTTTCTGTAAAAATGTCGAAGGCCTTTCTCTCTAATATTTTGCATTCCCACATATCAAACCATTGTCTTCTCTACTAGTAACAAATGAGTTCTATTTAATGAATTACCAACCTTATGATCAATAGAGTTATCATGAATGCTAACATCTAGCTGAAATAGTGTTTCAATGAAGTTTTCTCTTGCTAAAACTATTGATTCATGTAAACCAATTGTATAATTTTGGTAAATATATTTTGACGCCTAAAGTCACTCATTTTATATAAAATGATTTATAACACTATACCAAGAAACAACCATTTGCAAAGATATTTTGTATGATATATCTTAAGAATTTTCGTAGTTACAATAATCTTCAAAATTTTCTACTATAAATGGCTTCAAATAGCATATGACAGCTAAGTTGCAATGTCCTAATTGAAAACAACTTTCCATAGATAAGAATTAAAATGACTTTGTATTCCAACCCATATCACATATTTAGGAAAACCTAGAATTGTTAGGATTATTAAAGTGATTGACATGTGTATATGTCGTTTATATGTTAGACTAATGACAGGCTTGTCATTGATATATGTGTGTGTGTGTGTGTGTGTGTGTTCCTGAAAGATAAGGATTTTGTACATCGCAAAGGTTGGATTGGTTAGCAAAGTTGGGATATAACATGTAAAGCTATGCGAGCTTGGAATCATGGCCAACAGAGTGTTCAGATAGCACATCTATGTTCACATATGTTTTGGATAAGAATTGCATAAGTTACAAATCATTCAGTGAACACTGGTAGTAGACTAGTGTACAAGAAACATATTGCTAATATTTTGATTGTATCTTATGAGCGAGATGGAATTAAGGTGAGCGAGATTAGATCATGGTTGAAGACATGTTCGTGGTGATACACTCATGTCAACATATCTCGAGGATCATTCTGTAAAGGTTGTTGAAGTGTAACGTGTGATATGATTAATGATAACCGACTTGTATTGGGAATTATTTTGGAAGTGAAATGTAATGTTATGTGTGGGAAACTTAAGGTAATATCTTAATGAGGCCCTATGTAATTAATTGTACATTGGGGGAGCTCAAAAGGCTGATCTATTTAGTCGATAAGATAGGATATAAAGAAAGATGTTTTTCTTGGGTGTAAGTGTGGCATTGTGTAATCATAAATGAGATATAATGTTCATATTTTGAGATGTGACTTTGATTAGAACAGAGTAGAGGATTGAGTTGATGATGGTTTGAGAACTTCAAAGGAACTTTATTGGCAATTGAGTTGTTGTCTTGGTCAATTCACTACTTGAATTTGTTATCCTAAAGTTATGTTGTATAATAGTAGTTGAAGCAATTTGGTCAATTTGTTTAATTGTCTTCCTTCATGCTCCTAATAGGTCTCAAACCTTCTAGCAAGGGTTTGAATTATCCTAACAGGGATCAATGTACTGATTGTATTGTAAGTGGCTCCTAATAAGGTCACATCCTTTCACAAGGAACTTTCATATTAGTACATCATTTTGTGGGTACCATCCACATCGAGGTTTTCCCTCTGATCAAAGGTTTCCCTAGTTAACAAATCATTATGTCATTGCACATCTTTCATCTCTTAGCATTGCTCACTATATTGGTTATTGAAGTTGGATTTTACAAGTTGAATTTTAGTTTGATTTGCACACAATTGATATAAAATGAGTGACTTTAGGTGTTGAAAATATTTACCAAAATTATACAATACTATACCTTGAAACTCTTATAAGTCAAAAATTGCAAAATATTATTTCTATTCTAGTGATGATGAATTTGATTTGAAAGAGATAAACTTCTTAGATAGTGATGATGAAGATGGGATATGATTTGTTCCTATTAAGGAAGAAGCTCCTATAAAAGAAGAGAAAACACTTGAATCACATTTAGAAAAATAATGTTTGCTTGGATTATAAATAGTGAATGCTAACATCACATGACAAGTGACAAAGATTTTTTTTTTGAATTTAGTAGCTATGATGGTGGAGTAGTCAAAGTTGGTCCTATTAAGGGAAAACGGATCTATTACACTTGATGGTAAAACTAACACCGAGGATGTTTATTTTGTTGATGGATTGAAACATAACTTGCTGAGTGTTGGACATATTTTTGATAAGGGATATCATATGCAATTTACTGGGAAGCAATGTATAATCAAGGACAAAAATGGTCAACTAATTGGAATAGGTACAAGAATTAGAGGTAACGTCTTTCAATTGAATCCTACTGAAATAAGTTGTTTGGTTGCTAGAATTGATGGCAGTTGGTTGTGGTACAAGAGATTCTGTCACATAAACTTTGATAACATTGTGAAGATAACATTCCTAGTGGTCAAGGGTCTCTTCTGAACACTATACGGTATTTAAATCCAAGGATGCTCCTCAGGACCCAATGGATGACTCTACGGATGATTCCCCTGCTAATGATCTTTCAGTTACGAAGGTTGCGGAGGAAGTCTAGACTCCTGGTCTAGACTCTATTCTTTCTCCTACCCCTATCCTTGTGTTGGATGTTCCTCTTGGTCCTGTTGGGGGCCAGGGCCCTGCTCCTACCCCTGTCCCTGTATCAGACGCTTCTCCTGGTCCTGTGAGGGGCCAGTTGCCTAAGGGCTCTTCTAGGGAGATTGTTGTTGCTTCCAATTCCCCTGGGCTCCATTGTTCAATTTCTTTTGGGGATTGGCTTGTTGAGGCAACTAAGGTTGAGGATGGTTGGACTGTGGTAAAAAGAAAGAAAACTAAGCCATCTGCTCCTCCTTTAAAAATGAACCTCCGATCGTACAAGGGAGGCTCAAAATCTAAGGGCAAATGGTGAGCTCCATCGTAATATCTAGCTCTCATTTGTCTTCTTGCTAGCTTTTTTGGTTTGGCTGGTGATAGGCTTTCTGTCACCTTGGTTACCCTTTGTTCGGGGGGTGACCAGTTTTGCTTTTGTTTTCTATTTTGTTGCTTCTGTACTTATTGAAAATCTTTCGACTTGTACAGGGTTTCAGGCACTCTACAAAACCTATTTTTCTTAATCAAAAATATTGTGAAGATAAGTAATAGTAATGTAGTAAGGGATTTACCAAAGATTGTGAAACCTTCTAACATGTTATGCAAAGAATGTGTGATGTCTAAACAAAATAACTTGTTTCCAAGAAATATATTCTCTACATCAGAAAAGTCAAATATTGTTTATATAGATTTGCATGGACCTACAAAGACAAGAGCATTATGTGGTGAAAGACACTTCATGCTTCTCATTGATGATTTTAGAAGAATGATGTGGGTAACATTTCTAAGAGAAAAACTAGAAGCTTTTGACAAATTTGAGATATTCAAGGCTACAGTTGAGAAGGAATCTAGATTGAGAATCAAATGTTCAAGATTTGGTAGAGCAGAATTTACAATTGTATAATTTTGGTAAATATTTTTTAATACCTAAAGTCACCCATTTTATATACAATGATTTACAAAACTATACCAAGAAACTCTTATAATTCAAAATTTGTAAAATATTTTTTTTATGCTAGTGATGATGAATTTGATTTGAAAGAGAAAAACTTCTTAGACAGTGATGATGAAGATGGGATATGATTTGTTCCTATTAAGGAAGAAGCTCCTATAAAAGAAGAGAAAACACTTGAATCACATGTAGAAAAAATATGCGTGCTTGGATTATAAATAATGAATGCTAACATCACATGATAGGTGACAGAGAAATTTTTGTTGAATTTAGTAGCTACAACGGTGGAGTAGTCAAAGTTGGTCCTATTAAGGGAAAAATGATCTATTACACTTGATGGTAAAACTAACACTAAGGATGTTTATTTTGTTGATGGATTGAAACATAACTTATTAAGTGTTGGACAGATTTTTGATAAGGGATAT
Source organism: Cupressus sempervirens (assembly GCA_028749045.1). Lineage (NCBI taxonomy): Eukaryota > Viridiplantae > Streptophyta > Pinopsida > Cupressales > Cupressaceae > Cupressus > Cupressus sempervirens. The sequence continues at coordinate 775,321,392 of CM053784.1, read as the reverse complement.
CATATGCAATTTACTAAGATCAAGGACAAAAATGGTAAACTAATTGGAATAGGTACAAGAATTAGAGGTAGTGTCTTTTAATTGAATCTTGCTGAAATAAGTTGTTTGGTTGCTAGAATCGATGGCAGTTGGCTGTGGCATAAGAGGTTTTGTCACATAAACTTTGATAACATTGTGAAGATAAGTAATGGTAATGTAGTAAGGGATTTACCAAAGATTGTGAAACCTTCTAACATGTTATGTAAAGAATGTGTGATGTCTAAACAATATAACCTGTTTCCAAGAAATATATTCACTACATCAGAATAGTTAGATATTGTTTATATAGATTTGCATGTACCTAGAAAGACGAGCATTCTATGGTGAAAGACACTTCATGCTTCTCATTGATGATTTTAGAAGAATGATGTGGGTAACATTTCTAAGAGAAAAATTAGAAGCTTTTGACAAATTTAAGATATTCAAGGCTAAATTTGAGAAGGAATCTAGATTGAGAATCAAATGTTCAAGATTTGGTAGAGGAGAATTTACATCAAACTAGTTATATAAATGTTATGAAAACAATAAAATCAAAAGACAACTTTTAGCTCCTAAAACACCACACCAATTTGGAATAGCATAAAGAGCAATTCAACAAGTGAAGTAGCTAGCAATGATGCTAAAAGGGGATGTAGCACATATCTATTGGAGAGAAGTAGTTAACACAATAATATACACTATGAATAGAGTTTATATCAAACAAGGAACCGGTAAGATACCTTATGAACTGCAATTTGGGCATTCACCTACTATGAAATACTTTAGAATCTTTGGAAGAAATTGTTATACCAAGAGAGAAGGTGATATAAGGAAATTTGATTTTAGAAGTGATGAGGGTACATTTCTTGGCTATTCTTTAAAAATCAAAGCATATAGATGTTATAATAAGAGACTAAGAATGATAGCTGAAAGTGCAAATGTAAAGGTTGATAAAAAGCTCAGGATACAAGAAAGAATTCTTGACAATTCAAACACCGGAAGATAGTACAAGTCAGGGACCAAATAATTATAATACAAAACATGAACACTTCTTTGAGATAGATAATGATATATAGGTACAGATTGAGGAACCTAGAGAAGAAAAATATACACCTAAGTATGTTGCAAGGAATCACCCTAAGGAACAAATAATTGGTAGTACAAATAGAAGAGTTAGGATTAAACTTAGACATAAATTAACTGTTACATGCAAATATAACCAATATCAAAAAATTATAGATCGCACAAAAGAGAACATAAGACACAAAAATTTAATGTGGTTCACCCAATCCCTGGGTTACGTCCACCAACAACAAGTCCAATATTATTAGTATCCAGTGATTACAATTTGCAATCCCTTACAACTCAATACCGCCACAAGAAGCTACAACGTTACCATACCTTACAAAATCCCTAACCCTAAGCCTTTTTATACAAGCTTTTGCCACTTACAAAATTAGGACTAGAATAAGTCGTCCAATAGAAAAACAACAACAGTTGCCTTTTACAATATAAGGTCATTTTTTGGCTTTGAGGGTGCTACCCCCAAAAACCCCCATGGGGGCATTGCCCCTCAACCCCACCCTATACTACAACAGAGAGCACATCTTGGGTGCTGCTCCAAGACCCCACAGGGGTACTGCCCCCAAACCTCCGTAGAAATAATCAGGGTAGAAACCACACTGAATAAACCTATGAGTTTGATTAGGCTCCACATCACAACAATCTTCCACTTGGAGACTGATCAAACTCCACAACAATAACCTCCCACTTCGAGACTAGTCATAGCACTGCTAAACTTGGAGCTCCCACTGAAATATCACACCACCTTGGACTCTGATGTTCTTTGATTCTGTCTAGTCTAAAAAACCAATCGAAGCTGAAGAGGAGTTCAACTTCTCCTTTGTTACTGCCTTGGTAAACATATCTACTGGATTATCATTTGTATGTATTTTCTCCAACTATAATTGTCCATCATCCAAAACTAACCGAATGAAATGGTACTACAACTGTATGTAATTTGTCTTTGAATGCAGAGCAAAATTCTTCACAAGATGAATAACACTGTGGCTATTTGTGAACAAATAATTATCCCTCTATGGGTGTTCCAATTCTTCCATGAAGAACTGAAGTCATATCATTTCCTTGGTGCCTTTGTAGCAGCAACATACTCTGCCTCTGTAGTGAATAAATCATTAACTTTCTGTAACTGAGAAACCCAACTCACTATTGCCCCACCAACAATAAATATGTAACCTGTACTATTCCATCCAGTATCAATATGCCCTGCCAAATCCGAGTCAACATAGCCCTATAAATCAGTAATAGAGCCCCCAAAATGTAAACACTTACTGGATGTTCCTCTCAGATATCTGAGAATCCATTTAACTTCATTTCAATGCTCGATTCTTGGATGACTCATACTTGCTAACAACGCCCACTGCATGTGCAATATCTGGCCTACTACATACCATAGCATACATCAAACTTCTTACAACTGAAGCATAAGGTACCTTGGACATCTTAGCCTCCTCTTCTTTTGTCTTTGGACACATCTCCTTAGTTAATTTCAAATGATTAGCTTTAGCATTCTCCATAAAGAAATGTTGCAACACCTTCACAATATAATCAGTCAGAGCTAATGTTAATTTTCTATTTTTCCTATCTGTCCAAATTTTCATACCAAGGATTTTTTTGCTTCCCCCAAATCCTTAATAGCAAATGAATGTGCTAATTGTTCTTTTAACCCCTTAATGTGATCCATGTTAGACCCAACTACAAGCATATCATCAACATATAAACATAAAATAATGTAGTTGTCATCATCTAACCTTTTAAAGTAAACATAACGATTTGAATGACACCTACTGTATCCATGCTCATGCATAAAACTATCAAATTTTAAATACCATTTTCAGGTGTTCAAACCATATAAACTTTTCTTCAATCTGCACACTAGATTCTCCTTACCTTGGACCTCAAATCCTTGTGATTGTGCCATATATATCTCTTCATCCAAATCACCATAAAAAAAAGTTGTTTTAACGTCAAGCTACTCCAAATGCAAATCTTTAGTAGCCACAATATTTAAAACAATACGAATAGAAGTTATTTTAACAACAAGAAAAAATATCTCATCAAAATCAATGCCATTTTCTGTGTAAATCCTTTTACAACTAACATGGCTTTAAATCTTTTCTTACCTCCATTCTCTTTTTTCAACTTATAAACCCATTTTTTCTGTAAAACCTTTTCATCTGCAAGCAACTTACATAAATCTCATGTCGTATTTTTTAGCAAAGAGTCCATTTCTTCTTTCATTGCAGACTCCCACTGAATCTTTGTATCCACATGCACAACGTCATCATAACACTCAGGTTCACCAACATCAGTTAATAAAATAGAGTACAAAGAGGGATAAATATTTTTGGAGGTCTACTTAGCCTTGTTGACCCTCTTAACATTCACTGGGGTGTGTGGTAAATGTTGTTGTGGTTGTTGCAGATCATGAGGAACTGCTAGAACATCATCTTTTAGAGTATCATCCAACACTACATAATCATTTTTTTGTTCTTGTGTTGCTGCAACAGATCTTTGTAGAACACTTTCTTATTGAATATGACATCCCTGCTTCTTACAATTTTATGATTTTCAAAATTCCAAAGCTTATAACCAAATTCATCAATGCCATATCAAACAAATACACATTTTTTTGACTTAGCTTCTAACTTGGTTCTATTTTCAAAATCTATATGTGCACATGTTTCACAACTAAAAGTTTTGAGAAAAGAATAACTCACCTTCTTACCAATCCATGCTTCCTCTAGAATACCACAACCCAAAGGAGTAGATTGACCTCTATTAATAGTATTGACAACCTCCACCTACATGTTTAAGGGCAATCTAGCATGCAACCTCATGCTCCTTGCACACTCCATTATTGTCATGTTTATGCATTCAACCACTCCATTTTCTTGTCAAGTTCTTGGAATAATTTTTTGTCTATGAATATCATTAGTGGAGCAATAATTTTCAAAATCATGACTACAATACTCTACCACCTTTATCAAATCCGAGACATTTTAATCTCTTACCAGTCTCATTTTCGACCAAACATTTCCATTTCTTAAAAGTTTCAAATACATTAGATCTTTGTCTAAGAAAATAAATCCATCTTTTTTAGTTGCATCATCAATAAATGTAACATAATAATGAGAGTCACTAAGGGAAGATACCTGAGCTAGTGTCCATACATATATATGCACAAGCTCTAATTTCTTATTTTTCTTTTCCTTCCTACTCTTCACAAAACTCTTTTTTGTTTTCCATACACAACTTTCACAAAAATCCATATTAACACATTTCATACTTGGTAAAATTTTCTTTGAATGAAGTAATTTGATACCTTTCTCACTCATGTGTCCAAGTTTGTGATGTCATAGCATTGTATCAAAATTTACAACATTTGTTTGTTCTCCCTACTCAACTGCAACAATAAAAAATTGAACATTCATTTTTTTTTTAAACAATCAAAGTAGAAGGAATAATATGACCTGTACAACTTTCACACCTTTTGCTACTATAAAGGAACCTTTTAAAACTTTCCAATTATTATTATTAAAAGTAACTACACAACCCTTATCATTGAGTTGCTTTGTTGAAATTAAATTCCTACTCAGCCTTGGAACATGTCTTACCTCATGTAGTAGTCAATGATTCTCATTCTGCAACTTAATCTTAACTTTTCCCTCTCCAACAATTTGATAGGGTTCATTATCCCCCAAATAAACAAAACCCAAAATCCCCTTGGACATAATCAATAAAATAACCTCTATGAGGTGTAGCATGAAATGAAGCCCCATAATGTAAAACCCATGAATGAACAACACTTTCTACAGAAAGAAGCAAAGCATCCTCTTCGGATTTGTTACTTAACAGATTTGCCTTCTTGTTCCGTTCTGGTTTATCTCCTTCATTGCTCTTTCGAGTCCAACAATCTTTCTTCTTATGCCTTGGTTTACCACAATACCAACAATCTCTTGGTCTTCTAGATTGAGACCTCTTCCCCTTTGATTTTCCTCTTGATTTCCCACAATTTTCAGAATTATTTCCTCATAATCGTTCTGCCTCTGCTTTGTGCATTCAAAGCACTTCCTGATCTAGATCCACCTAAAGTTTTCCTATGAGTTTCCTCACTCAGAATAACACCAATCACATTATCAAATTTTATGGTATTAGATCCAGATACATAATTACTCACAACCATTACCAAGTCATTCTGACTTTTAGGCAAAAAACACAAAATCAAGAGAGCCTTAATTTCTTCATCAAAATTGACATTCACAAAAGATAACTGACTAGTAACATTATTAAACTCATTTAAATGATCTGCAACAAATCCAACTTTTGTTATCTTCATATTAAATAAACGCTTCATGAGAAATACCTTGTTTGAAGTGGAGGGCCTTTGATACAGTTTTGCTAGAGTTTGCATCAACTCTTTTGTCATCTTCGCTTTTGTAATGTTAAATGTCACCGATGGTGTCAAGCATAATTGAATACTTCCAAGTGCCTTTCTATCTAAAATATCTCAGTTTTCATCTGTCATAGTTTCCTGTTTCTTGATTTTTCCTTCCAATGACTTTCATAAATCCTTCTGATAAAGGTAGTCCTCCATTTGCATCTTCCATAATTGAAAGTATTCAAAAAATGTAAAGAAAATATAATAAAATTATATAGAATAAACAAAGTTGATCAAAATTAATGTATTCCATTGTTAAAAATTTGTCAATGGAGCTCCAATTCCCATTGATCAAAAAATCATATTGAAATTTTTGAAGATTTATAATCTAACAAAAGGGTCAAATTCCATAGGTCAAAATGTATGAAAGAGCTCTATTGCATATGGGGACTCAAAAAAAACCCAAATCATCAAATTATTAAAAAAATCTGTGGAAGTCAAAAAGAATTTAGGACATATTCTAAATATTCAAGTTTTAATTCAAAATATTAAGGAATTGAAGAATTATAGACACTAATCAAAACTTAAATCAGTCAATCATTGCCACTTGTGGCCCTTACTATTCTAAGCATTTTTATCCAAGAACAATCCAACAGAGTTCAACACAATAGAGTTTTAATTGGTCCGTCATAACTACCATCATACTCTTAGATGGGGAATGTAACAAGAAAGCAAAGTGTCTTTAGTAATTTATATAGTTGGTTAGAAAGGAATTCTCTCATTCAAGAAGATGTATAAATGAACGTTCAATTTCTAACAATGACTCAAATACTTTTCAAGTAGCTAAATGCTATTTTATGGACAAAAAGAGGGAAATTAATAAATTTGATTCATGCAGAAATATTATTTTCAATTTGAATTTGTACTTTTCCCTGTCTAATTTTTTTGAAGAAAACATTTCCAGTAGTCAGCCTTGGGCAATTTTTTTGCAAAAGCATATGGATATTCGAAGATAAACAACTCCAAGGATCTGGTCAAATTGTAGTTGTTCGTGAGGAATCTTTTATTATTAGTTTAGCTAAACCCTATTTGGGTACTCAAGGAGCAACTCGTAATAGTTATTATGGGATAATTCTTTACGAAGGAGATACATTAATCACCATGTCATACGAAAGATTAAAATCTGATGATATAATTCAAGGTCTTCATGTTTGTTAGACTGATGTTTAGTAAAACGTTCCAAAAGAAAAAAGGTTTTGACATTTTTGGAGTGGTTGTCTCATATTAAGAGACAGCACATCGCCATATCACTAGTTTTCCATATGATAAGGCATGGATTGAGAAGGGTCTTCACAAAGTGTTATTCATTGTAATTGTAGGCAACATGCCTTAAAAGTCTCCAAGATAAATTATATTATGTTGATTCCAATAACTTCAAATTGTCTCATGTAAAGGTTTTATAATGGGTGATTAATGCCATGATCTAAAAATGCTTTTGAAAATGCACGAAGCCAAAAGATGTTCTTCTAAAGACCTTGCAAAAGCTTGACAAACCTGCGATTGATCATTGTCATCAAATGGCTCCAAGGCTGTTTGCTCCTTCAGAAAATAATATTTCTCATCCAAATGTGCAACAAAACTAGTGCAAAAAGGATTTCCTTTCAAAAGGGACTGTGAGTTTAAATAAAAACCCGATGGTTATGGAACTCTCATAGTATCAAAACCCCCTATTTATCTTATTTGACCTAAGATCTAGACTGGAGGGTTAATAGTTGTCAGCTCAGAAACTTAACCATGCTCTTTGCCTTCCTCCATTCCAGGCCCTCGCATTTACTTGATATGATATGAGCTCCCCACTCTATCAAATATGAAGCTTATCTCAAACAAAGGCATAATCAGTATGACTTTTATATAATATCCTCCAATGGTATTCAATGTTTTCCAACCCTCCATCTAAATTCACATAAATATTTGTCATTTTGTCTCTGCATATTGCATTTGGATCTCTACAAAATGTGTTAAAAGTCTGTGTTTCTTTAGCTCCCTCCTGATTGTATTGTAAACTTGCATAAAAAGCTTTACTCCACGCTCTGTACAGATTCTTCATGAAAGTTTCCACTTCCATTATATTGCATTCCTGCAAGATATACTTTTAGACTACCGTAATTTAAAATGTTTAATGCAGAAAAGATTCAAGTTACAGGGAAACAAATACAATCAACAAAGCTCTGAAAATACTCTTCAGACATATTTCATAGTTATGGATACGTCGTTGCACCTTTACATGAGATTGTTGAGAGTAATCTCCGGCTTTGACTTGGTGAATGTTGCATTGACATCATTCAGATTTTAGGGGCTCGACCATTTTCTAACTAGAATCTTCTCAATTGACATACAATGATCAAATTTTACAAAGATCCAATCAGGCCATACAAGTCACCAAGGATGCCACTTGTAGAGTCTTCATCAGAATACATTAGGATGATGCCAAAGATTGATGCCAAACAATTCAATGGCTGAAGTTAAGAAGATTAACTTTTGTTAGTGCAATGTAATCATGGAAGACTCTTGTTTGGAAGGCATGCTTGCAAGGTCCCTTGATAAGTTCTATTAAGGTTAAGAGTTTAGACTAGATATTTAGGGGGTCTGTGACCCACAAGGGATCTTAAATGTAAGATAGCTCCATATGATTATCAGGCAATTAAGTACATAAGTAGACCAGAATGAGGAACGTTGGTCAAACTTAAAACTTGAGCACAGACTTTGGTTGACGCTACAAGCATTACTAACTGAAGCTATTAATTTGAGGAGCTTCTACAAAAAGGCTTCCAAAGCAAATGCAAGGGATAAGGTTTCTCACAGCAGGAACCAATACTTTATAACAGAAAGAAAGACACTAAGTATGAAATGTTGATATAGCATGAGATAGGACCTTGGAAAAATAAAAAGTTGATGTGAATTTAGGAAACTTTTGGAGAAAGAACTTGAATGGCTGCACAAAGATTTCTTGAAAGATTCCTCGGGAAGCTAGTCTGAAGAAGCAGCAATAGGGGAGGTAACCCCCAATGGACCCAGGTCTTGTTCAAAAATATACAGTGTAGCCACTCTGACGCCAAACGAAAGGATACATGTGGTGTAGGAACTAGCCAACAAGGACTATAGCAGCTACCAAAAATCTCTCAGGCCTTATAACTCAATTAGTTAACCTTAAATTTATTAGCAAGAAGAAGCAAGTCTGTCAATGGTTACTTCAAGCTTAGTCACATCAGTTACACAAGTAGTCCAGGATTTAGCAGTTCACGGCTGGAGAACAATACAAACATTGAGATTGAGGCAAGGGGATCTGATCTCAAAAATATTGATTTCACTTTTTAAAGCCACCTACTCTGCCTCTATATGATCCCAAGTCCAACCATCAGCTCTCTCATTGCTTAGATTGGATCTTTCCCAGATTTGCATATATGATGTAACGAAGTTTATTTCTCATCCAAAGGACATGAACCCAGGTTTTCAGCTTCATATTGATGAGATAATTTTGATGATTGCACACACTACAATGCACAACTTACTATGCCATAGCTGATCACAAAATGCTCATAACCAAGGATGAGTACATTAGTGTCCCTGTCACATTTCGAGTGACATTTCCCCATGTTGACAACAGAAATTGCTGTAAAATTGCTCTTCACATAGTGGACATGTTGGTCAAATAAACATTGTACTTATATTGTGTATTTATGATTGCATAGAATTGCTGCAAATTTGCTCATATCACTATCGTTGTAAAACCAGATCTAACTTACTCAAGGTTTTTCCCATTGACATCTCCAATATATGTCTTCCATAAAATCTTGTTCTTATTCCAGCACATCACAGGCAAAAACCTTAGCTTTCTCCATCCAAATTTGAAAATTTTCAGGAGGGAGAAGCTTCTTCAGTGTTCTTGTAATCATATTGCCTATAACCCTATGGGCATAATCACAGCTAAAGAATGACGATGAGACGTAGTTATGCTTTTTAGTCCTTTTCCTGGAAAGGCATTTTGCTTACCCTAGACTTGGGCAGAATATTGATCACATACATCTGTATAGAATTTATACCCATTTAGTGTGCATTGGCTGTTCATTTATAAGAACAGGTATTTGGCATGGTATTTATCATCAAAGCTTCCGCATAACCTCTATGATATTCAATTGCATTCACAGTGAAGACAGTAACTTTGCATTACAGATACATACATATGTAGGCTTTACCATCGAAGCTTCGGCATAACCTCTATGATGTTCAATTGCATCCACAGTGATGAAAGTATCTTTGCATTACAGATACATGCATATGTAGCTGACGTCCCAACATGTTACTTTCCCAAGTACAGTGAAATTCTTCAAGACTCCTTCCGTTGGTCCACATCTTATAATCCAAATCCATTATGCCCATTGATGTATGCTTATGATGGTTTAATCACAGGATAAAAAGACAATTTCAATATAGCTTCAGGCCAACTCTTCCAAACTGAATGGTATGCTGAAATCCTGGTCGGTACTTAAGCACAGATGGTCCTGAGCCCTAACATGTAAAATCTTTAGAAATTATGAAAAAATGTTGTCAAGATTTCTCAAATAGAATTGGTGAAGGATAACACAGAATTTTGTGGGATAAACCTGGATTCTTGTAAAGATTAAACAGTTCCAGAGAGTCATCCACATTGTCGTATCCACCTTACATCTGTACAATCAAAGTATGCTGTTATCAGAGATTCATCATGGCATTCCACAATGCATTAGATTAATCCTTTTATAGCATTTACATTCTCAATATAAGAAACAAGTCTTTTTTCTTTTAAAAAAAAATAAAAGAGTTGAATCTATCTTATTGTATGGATTTAACCTATGGCACAATTGGCTACATCTTTTTTTCAGATATATCAACTCCCAATTTATTTCTGAATGAATATTTCTTTCTAAAAATAGTCATAACTCATGCTTATTCCACATGCTAGGCTTTTAAATTACCCTTCACAATGTAAGAAGTGGTATAAAGTAAGAGACTTCAAGATCTATTATTATAGAGCGACACGTGTAATAATATGAAGGAAAAAATGCTGTTACAGGATAAATTGGAATCTTAACCAGAATAGTATGAGCCAGTATTTTTAAGATTCCAGAGTTTCATGGGCTATGAGGAGTGGGACTAGAAATAACTGCCCCCAGCTTAGAGAAATGTCCCATGCAACTACTTAGATTATTTTTCAGTAGCCACTGCTCAAATTTTATAGGATCCTTTTGTGGACTTACTGGTTCCATGAAAATTCATTTTTAACAGTTGTTAAATGGATGGCAGATATGCATAATTATTTGTGCCAATGTAGAAAATCCGGGTGGTTAAATTTGGAGGGAGAAATAATCAAGGAAAGAAAATGTGTGCAGCCGTGTGGCATATTTTTCATTATGCAATAGCTGCATGATTTCAGCTTCCCTATTTTTTCACAACATTTTCAATCTCTAAATTGTGGCAGTTCCCCATTATAAAACAACATTTCAAATTATCATTTGTGCTTAATTCAAAATTTAATGACGGTAGACCACCTATGCAGCTAAATTTAAGAGTAAGCCAAGATAGCAGCTGTATGGGCCAAACCTACTATAAATTTTTCCATGTGGCATCATTTGAAAGAATCCACTTAATTATACGTAATGTTTGGAAGAAATGCTATCCTTCTTCATAATGATGATGTCAAGATGCGATACTACATGGTACATATCATGCACAAATCATAGAACTACTAACTTCCTACAATTTATAAGCTAATTTTTTTATAATAGTTACTAATATTAAATTCCGGGGATGCCCTGATTGTAAAAAGCTCCAAAGTTTTCTTGGCAATGCCTATTGAGAAATTTTAGGTAGATACCCTCCATTGGACCATGATCTTACCGGATATAGGCTTTCTAAGCTTCAATAACCAAACACTAGGTATAGGCTTCTTAGGCATCAGTACCAAAACTATATATCAGTGTTATTACGAGTAACGTGAATTGCCGCGATTCAGGCGATTTGGTGATCTAACTAAGGCCAGGGAATTTTTGGTGAGTCAGTGAATCGGCTCGCCGATTTTTGGGGCAAAAATCGCATGAATCGCGATTCATGTAGAAATCGCCATGAATTGGTGTGTGGAATCGGCCAAGACTAGCATGAATTTGCAACTTTAAAACATAAAAATTAAAACATTTTTTTAATGTTTTATTGTGTCTTTCCTTTTTCTTATAACCCTAAAGGGCTTTCTAATTGTTTAGTATGAGAAGAGAGGAAAAGTGAGGGAAGAAAAGAAAACAGAAACCATAGAGTTGCAAACAACAAGAAAGAAAAGCATCAAGGAGATCAAGAATTAGTTTGGGGAGGCCATAAGATTGCATTGGGAGCTTTAAGGAGCCAATAGCAACACTTCTCAACTCATTTGCAAGAGGTAAGTGTTGATTGTTTTTTGTATGTTAGTTTATTTTTCATTTTTTTGTCAATTTTTTTAAATTTTCATTTATAAATCTTGAATGTCTTTTAGTTTCTACATGGTTTTTTACTAAATTGCAAAGTGCAATCTTGCAAACCCTACAATTGGTTTTTATAACAAATTGCAACCATCTATTTGATTTTACATTGTACAATTTGCTCAAAAATAATGTAGGGTTTGCTATTTTTTTTTAGTTAAAGTTTGTAATGGATTTTTCTTATTGCAGCAGCCTTAGCTTTCATTTTCCATAATGCCTAAAAAGGATAAGGCTTGGATCCGTATTGAAGAATTTCCTGGAAGAACAAAATATCAAACAAAATGTTTCTTTTGTAAAGAAATAAACTCGGGTAGCATCTATAAATTCAAATATCATATTGCAGGCATACTTGAACATGATATACCCCGTGCACTAAACAAACCGCTGAGGCAAAAAGAAAATGTTATATGGCATTAGAGGCTTTGGAACAAGAGAAGTTAAATAAGAAAAGACAACTTGAACAGTTAAGTGCTATTGGCTCCCATGCAACCTCACCTGCATCTGCATCCGCATCTGTAGGTTGTGTTGGAGAGGGTTCTTCTAGGCCTCCCTTTTGTCCTAGTGCTACTGCTAGTCCTAGTGCTTGTCCTAGTGCTAGTCATTCTTATACTAGGCCTGGGCCTATTATATTTCAGCCTAGAGTGCGGAAATCCAGATTGGATAGTTACTTTGTGCCACTCACTACTCCTGGCTCACAGCCTTCGCTTGAGAGCATGGGTAGTTTGAACAAGGAGATTCATGATGCTGCCAGAAAACAAATTTGCAACTTTTGGTACTTTTGCAACATTCCATTTGTTGTAGCGAAGTAATTATTTCTTTTTTATTTTCTCTTTTTAAATTATTTAATATTTCTACTTGTGTAATCGTGGATTCACATTTGAATCTTTGATATTACATAATGATTTGTTATCTAAAGACTAAATTTCTAATCATAATCTATTTGTGACAGTACTCCTTATTGGAAAAGCATGATGCCGTAACTATTTGTAGTCTGGGCTTTAAAGCCCCTATTGAGGCTGAGTTGAGTGGCTACCTCTTAGATGAAATGGTAGACGACATGAAGTTTGAGATAGCCGACCATTGAAAGGAATGGACCATAAAGGGTTGCACCATCATGACTGATGGTTGGACAGATAGGAGGGGAAGAACACTCCTCAATTTTCTTGTTCCCTGTGGAGGTGATTGATCATTCTACTTTCCTACATGCTAATTTAAATTTTGATTTGTTGATTGCTGGTTTGTTGATTGTTAATTTGTTGATGGTCCATGAATCATAATCATGATAATATAATGTTTCGCTCTATTTCAATTTTGTAGGATCCACCATGTTCATCAAATCTATTGATGCTTCCTCTCAAGTCAAAAACGCCACATGCTTGTGTGAAGTTATTAAGGAAGTCATAGCAGAGGTGGATGAAGAACATGTGATGCAGGTGGTGATGGATAATGCAGCAAGTTATGTTGCTGCAGGTAAATTTTTAAGTTTTAACTTTTAAGTTTAACAATTTAAGTTTTGAACTTTTTAACTTATCAAATTTTGAACTTTTCTAATTAATTTTGAAATTGCTACAAATAAACTATTGATGGAGAGGCACTCCACTATATTTTGGACTCCTTGTGCTGCACATTGCCTTGACCTCATGTTGGAGGACATTGGTAAGATTGAGTGGGTAAAATCATGTGTCAAAAGGGCAAAAAGTATATGCAAGTTTATCTACAACCATGCATTTGTCCTTGCCACAATGGGGAAATACATGAAAGATAGGGAGCTAGCTCATCCGATCATCATGAGGTTTGACTTGAATTTCATCACACTAAAGTCCTTGATGACATCAAGGGAAGAGCTGAGGCGCATGATTGTTGAGGAGTTTGTTTCTTCTTCCTATGCTAAAACCACCACGGGTATAAATGTGGGGAATATCCTCATTGATGAGGATGGTTTTTGGGCACCTACTTAAGAAATAATCAAGGCAAATTTTTTACAATTTAACATTTAGTATTGTTATTTATTATTTCATAATTTTAATTATTTAATGATTTAGCTTTATAATATAGTTTTGAGTCTTGACTCAATTTATATTTTTACATTATATGCAAATTAGTGAGCCCCTTGTATCTCTCCTACGAACTGCTGATGGGGAGAAGCCATCTATAGGGTACATATACGAGGGCATGGATAGGGCCAAGGAGGCCATTAGAGCCCAATATGCAGGAGTGTCAGAGAAGTATGGCCCCATTTGGGACATTATTGATAGGAGATGGCAGAATCAGCTCCATAGGCCCATCCATGCAGCTGCCTACTACCTTAATCCAGCATATCGTTTTCTTCCTAACTTCAGGGCGGATGAGGAGGTTCTTACCAGCCTATACACAGTCATACAAAGATTGAGTCCTGATGGTAGTGTCGCAACTACAACCATTGAGCTAGACAAATTCAATAATAAGGAGGGGCTGCTTTTCTCTAGTACAATGGCCATAGAGGCTCACACATCATTACAGCTAGGTAAAAACAATATATTCTTAAAGTTAATTCATAATTGTTATGACATGCATTTTAGTTTTTGATTTTGCAATTCAAATTTTAGCCTTAAAGTTGTGATTGTAAATGAGACTAATTGTTTTTCTTTTCCCTCATTTCAAATAGATGGTGGCAAATGTTTGGGCAAACAACCCCAAATCTTCATAAGATTGCCATTCGTATTTTGAGTTAGCCTAGTAGCACTTCTAAATGTGAGCGCAGTGGGTCCATGTTCACGCATATCCACTCAAAGAGGCGAAACAGGTTGTCTGTGTAGAGGTTGAATGATCTTGTATTTGTTCATTAGAACCTCCGCCTTAAGACCGGACAAATTTTGGCCATTGACTCCTCTCTGATCATTCTAGAGGAGATTGATCCAGAGTCAGAGTGGCTCACTGAGGCCATAGATGCAGCAATCTTCACTGAGGAAGACCATGAGTGGGTTGACTAAGTAGATATAGAGGCAGAGGCTGTGGCCATGGTAGAGGAGGCTAGAGCACGTTCAGGCATTGGCAAACGCACACGTGCACGCACAGAGCACACCACAAATGTAGGCCCTAGTGATGTTTGTGCACCCATCGCACATGCGGGGGCTACGACTCAGCGGTCCTCTAGGACCTACCTTAGATGCCTTTGTAGAAGGCATTTAGAGGTTGAGTCTGACCCTGAGGTTGCAATTGATCTTGAGGATGATGATGAGCCTGAGGCTTGAGCTAGAGCCTTGTTTTTTCATTTTGTTTACACTTTGACTTTACAGATAGACATGTGTTTCATGATTATTCATCATAGATCTTCATCTTACATACATTATGATTTGATGTCATTTTGATTTGGTTTTATGATTGTCATTATGGATCTTCGTCTTACACACATTTATGATTTGACAACATTTATAATTCTATAATCTAGATTCTATATATCTATGTCATGACTCATTATGATCCTATGATTTTTATTTACTTAAGCTACAATTTACATTTTACATATGTGATGGATTTATCAATTAGGATTCTTGTTTATGTATGTTAACTTTTATTTAATGATGTTATAGTGTTTTAGTTATATTTAGTAAAGGGTGCATGAAACAAGTTTTAAATCGTTAAAATCTTTAAATTTCAAGGGTTTTTCACTTCGCCGATTCATAGGCGATTCATGATTCGATTAAGCCTTTCCAATTCCGATCTGATTCCGATTTTTGGTTCTTTGGTTATTACGTAGAGATAGATTTCCTAGGCATCGTAGCAATATGACAATGAATATAAGTTTCCTAGGCGTTGGTAATAGAAAAAGTATGGGGATTAAGTATATATTTCCTTAAGCATTAACGATCCACTATAAAATTGACATTACCAAGCAATCTGAATACAGAATATTCTTCTACTTATTATCATAGGGCACTTTTTTAAAAATCACTTTAATTTCAAATTCTCTTCTTAAGCCCTTCCTATTTGAGCACATAGATTGTTTGTGTCAGTGTGGATGTATGTTACCTAAGTAGTTCTATATTAGATCATATTCTCACATGCATACTTAAGCTGAATTAGGTCATTGAATTTTTGTATCTCATATCATAGGATTAGGTCACTTGTTCTGATCTTATTACAGCCTAGGTTTTCATCCTTGTCTTTATAACAAGAGTTTATTTATTGTATATTGTACCAAACTACCACTATCATTTTGCATCCAATCAAGTCTCTAGTTATATATGTGTGTGTGTGCATGTGTGTGTGTGTCTGTGGAAGGCTGTTTAGGTTGCAAGTGATCCTTGGGTTACTATGTGATTGGTCAACAACATTTACATGATATTTGAACTCCAAATCTGCATTTTTCTTTTCTTTCCTTTTTTGAGAGTTTTGGCCAAAAAGTTTTATACAATGCATCCTAGTGTGAAAAGGATCTCACAATTGAGCCCATTGAGGATCTACAAATCCATATAAAGCATCATAAGATGTACTAATGGAACAAAAATAGAATCTTTTTAGAGTTTGAAGAACTTCATAGCAAACTTCGTATGAATTCATACAATTATGCATTGCCATATTGTTATCGTATTCTTCTCTACCACTATTGCATAAATAGGAATCTCACAGGGATTATTCATGCCCTCCACTTGTGTCATGCCTACATCATATATTTGAAGATTTATGTTAAATAAACTGGTACAACAAAGTAGGGCAGGCATTAGCACATACACCAACCACTTGTACAAACACAAGTAGGTGGTTATGGGGATGCAGCCCATGGCCATACACAATCCCAAATGGGCTAAATCAATCAATCACCCTAGAATACACACATCCTCAAGATCTGAGTACCTAATAAAAAAGGTGACCAGCACCCAGTTTATTTTGCTTTTTCATGCCCTAAAAGGAACAATTTTACAAAAACGAACATAGCTTTGGCATATGGCATTATTTTTTTGCTAATAAGTAGACATCGGAAAGCTGGTTCCAAGAAGTACACGACAATCCAGTAGGCTTTGTGAAATTTTATCTAAGCACTTATTATACCAGTTTGAAGTTAAACTTCAAGTAATAATATCTCAATTTGCAGTAAGATTTTGTACTTTTATCTTTTAGATAAGTAGAATAAAGTGGACATTTTTCTTGGATGGAGAAGTTGGATACTAGTATAATAAGGGTAAATCGCTATTTCTTCTTTCCATTTTTTGTATTGTTGTGTAAACATCATGGATCAAACCCAAACTACTCTCAATCCATACCATTATTATGGGTAGAAAAAACAAATGGACATACAACAAAAAAGAATTGCAGATAATAAAAGGAAGTGGCAAAATAGGTGTTATGAAGCCTATGGAAGATTATGCATGTCTATTTCTCTTGATTTCCTTTCACACATAGATTCTAACACAACACCAAATCAGATTTGACTATATTATAGTGTATACTTGGGAAGCACGGTGCAAAATGAGGATTTCAATTGGAGAATTGGTTTGACCCCTATTGACTTTGATAGCATCCAAAATTATTTCACTAAGCTTAAATCTCTAGATTGTCATTGACATTGTGTGGTATTGAGGAATCTGACACCTACTATCCTCGCCAAACTTGCTCCTGATTATTCAATTTATGTTTCAGTATTTCATCCTACTGAGCATTCCATATACCTTTACTTGCACAGCAAGGAGCAAGAAAAACTAGTACATATGGGTATCCTAAAGGATACAAAACTACATGCTCTTATTGCTAATCATCGCATAAAAGACCAAAATAAAAAAGTTAAGAACAGAACATTAGGACTTGAAAAATAAAGAGCAAGCCAAGGGACCAGCATCCCAAGCTACCCTTGGGTCCTCTTCCTCTTCTACAAGGGAACAATCTCAGAAGGAGAAATAATGTGCATGTTACAAAACACTAAGACATAATAAGCATCAATGTTATGCAAAACTAAATTGATATCTGGTAGCATCTTCTTTAAAAGACTAATATTGAATTGACTTCAACAATGTCATCTAGTTCTTCTTCTTTGACAACATCATCATCTACACAATCAAGGAAAGCTAGAGTGGCTAATAGTATCGGAAAAGGCAAGACACTTTTTGCACCTAAAAAGTCTTAAGATGGCTTCTTGGTTCTAGAGCTTCACGTCATAAGAGTATGCTCTCTTTCTTTTGTCTCATACTTTACCACACATCCTACTAGGAGAGAACACATATATGAGCATTCATGGCTAAGGATCTATTGATATTGAAGAGGACATTTTCACTGACATAAATTGTGTTCTTTCCTAGTCAACCAATCTCCTTTGCATCTATAAAATTACACATAGCCAAGCAACAAAACCATTAAGTTCAAACTAGATTCAATAATTACTATAGAGTCGATGAGTAGTGAGATTTTTGTTGTTGGGATGGTTGATCAAGTTATCTCAATTGTACACCTTTTCACATTTTGTCCACAACGATCTCACAATTTGGTGCAGATCAAAGATTGACAATCCAAGAATAGATTGACAATTGTTGTAGAAGACTCGAGCACAAATTTTTTAACTATTAAAAAACATGATTTGCAGCAAAAAGCATGAAAAGGCAACACTCTTATTCATGTTTCTGAAAGTAGCACACTCTTGAAGATGTATATCAAGACTACCTGTAGGAATCATTCAATCAAGTTCCTATACAAGCTCTATCTCAGAACATTTTAAAATTAACATCATAAATCTCTATAAACATGAATAAAATACGTTAAATACCAGTTGCATGAATATTTCATCCCAAAATCACTATGTAAATTTCTCCACTTGCTCTCAAGCAAACCTATCTCCTTTCTTGCATCAATCTGCTCTCTGATCTTCTTCCCCAAGCCTGGACATGAAGATCTCTGCTCTACCAAGAATGCTTTTTCCATCAAAATTTCCCAAACTGGGCATAGGAATCTCCTCTGGCTAGATATTACTCTTCATTCATCATTTCTCTGGCACCATTATGTGATTTCCCCCATTTTCCAGATTCTCCACTCTCTTTTCTTGTGCCTGGGGGTGTCTGGTTCTAATTTTAGATAAAGAAATTCAAATTTTGAACTCCTACAATGTGTATTTAATGCCCATTGTTTCCTTTGAAAATATTAATACAATCGGAACATTAAAACTTCAAGCTATTCTCCAACTTTACAATACAGATTCCACATTTTTGAACACACTCATTGGGGTGGAGAAGAGCATTGGTTCAAAACAAAAAATTATCAATGGTGTTTTTGGATGTGCAGGCTTGCCCATGCTCTTGGATGCTCCTGCATCACAACTCCTTAGATTGATATTAACATACATGCATACACTGTGGATCACGTTCTTGAGGAGAAGTTTGGTCACTTGAATCTTTGTGTTCTTTCATCCCCTTGGGTTCTTGAGACTTGTGCTAAGTTTCCATCTCATCCACCTCTTTTTCAAAGTGCATTGTTTGCATAGCTTCCAATACTTGAGTTCAGCAGGTGTTTCTAGTTGCTAAGAATCAAAGTCGTGGGATGATTTTTTTACAAGTAATGCAAGATGCTTTTGTGAGTTTTATCTTGGAGGTTAGACAGACACTTGAGAATATCCATTTCCTTTCTGATGATAATTACAACAAATTTGTCATCACATTAGCCTTGTATTTGAAGATTGACCTTGAATCTTCATGAAGCTTGACAGTTTTTGGACTGCTTTCACCTCATTGTATTGTGACATCCTTCGCTTCTAACATGTGAACACGAGCAATTTTTTAAGGCACGCATCATGAGACTTTTTTCTCTCATTTCAATGTTCGTAGCGGGAGTTTTTACATGTACCATTGAATTTGTTTCTACCTGGAAGAAAAAATGTGTTTTATACCAAATTTAGACCATCTTCGAGCATTCACAATGGGCACTCAAGCTAATTCTTTGGGGGAAGGGAGGGGGTTATACATAGCCTCTCTTTTTCTCGCCCATTGGATGTATACCTATTCTACATTAGTGATGCAAGTAGTCTTTGGTGAGTCGTGTTGACTCGTGTTGAGTCCTCAAGTACCCTTCAAGTTCACTCTTTTACTTTCTTTGTGCAATTTTGTTTGTACATGGGTACTTAAGATGCCCTTGTAGTCGGCACTCTTTTTTGTATCTTCTCATTCTTTCAAATTCCATAAGTTGCACTTTAAAAAAAGGCATTGGTGTGAACATGATATATTACCCAATTTGTTTCATGCTAAATCCTATTCTCACCCACTTAAGTGGACACTGGTCATTTACTATTTGTGTCTCATATCATAGGATTAAAACACATGTCGTGATCTAAGTGTGCCCTAGGGTTTCATCCTTGTCTTTACAACAAGGGTTTCCTCATTGTATATAATACTAATTTCATGTTGCACCTAAGGAATAATGTGGCTTCATAGCATTGCTATTGCTTCTCTCCTGCGTGCAACGTGGTTCTGATAGTAGGTGATCTTGGGCTACTGTGGGGTTGATCAATATCTCTTGCGATTCATCCTATTAGCCAAGTATAGTTTTTTACAATGATTGACCAGATATAAAGTCCATGGTGGTAATGACAATAACAAAGTTCATAATCCATCTAACACATAATTCATTTGTCCTAAGCAAGGCGACGTGAACTATTTACGTCTACAACTAAATATTGCTAGATATCCACATTTCTCTTTGGCCAGCATATCTAAACTAGTTCAAGATCTTTCTCATGCTTAGTTACAAAACAAAATCAGGTATAATTGAGCCCTTTTGACTTGCATCCAGGAAAATTCATTTACATGTTTCAAGTGTTTCATAATATACACATTATGCTTGTTAATGAACATACAAAGAAACACTGAGCTTTGAAAAAATATTAAATTTCATGATTCTATGTTAGACTGACTAGTAAACAAAGTACATGTGCAAAGATACATCTGCCCAAGAATTTAGTCACGAGGGTAATTCCTTTATATTTAGGTTGACAAGAAATTAGAATTAAGCAATTTTGAATGTAAGCAGAGATTTACCTTTGACCATAAAGGAATGTCAATTCAAAAAACAGAGGAAGAATCCATGCTTGTTTAGCAACATCAGTTGATGAAGCTCAGGTAATACAAGATAGTAGTATAAACTGAAACATCCATGTGTGGAAATACATTGATGAGATGCAACTGGGCAAAGAATCCACTGATCCTATCCATGTCTATGATAGTCAAACAAAAATTTAGTGTTTAGAGATTTCCATCTTAGATGACAAGGAAACAGCATATGGCAAATGCAGAAATGCCACCTAGAGCACAAAGTGTATCAATCAAGCCTTCATTCCATGTCTTCTCATCTTGCAGTTCATTCCGCACCTTCAAATATCGATGATAAGATTCTGAGACATTAGTATAGTTCATAGTTCTGCAGCAGCTCATAGCTCTTTTAAGTATGAGCAGACTATTCCGACCATTCACATGGGCACCCTCTATGTCTTCCAACTGCATGCCAAGCTCAGTCAGCTTCATAATATAAGAGCCTCCTCCGATTCCATCAATTGAAATCCTAAACTTCATCACAAGGATACAATGGACAACCCTGAATGGCAAAATATTCTCAGCAGGAAGTATGGAACCAAACCTTATGAGGAAATCGTTATCAGTAGGCCAATGCTTTCGTCCTCCAAGAGGGCTCCAACTGGCAAGGTTGACAGCTTGCTTTTTCCTTTTGTTTACAAGAATCCAACTAAGCCTTATATTCTTAGACAACTCTCCCCAGATTTTCCCATCCCTCCTTTCACTCTCAATTGAGGAAATTGATGGCAGGCCATCTGCTGAAGAGATATTGACCAGGTCCCCATCATTCCCAGCTCTGTCAGAAACAACATTGATACTGAAAGGACAGCTAGAGAACCAGTCATGAAGGTTATCTGCACCTGGGATACCCCAGAGTATTTTGGAATAGATTGCTCTGTTTCTGTAATGTACATCTACAATTGAAACAAAGTCAGAAGCCAAAGCATCATTCAGATCTTCATCATCACTGTCGTAGCATTCCTGCCACCCCTCTTCCTCTTCAGGGAATACTGAACTCCATTCGGCAGCTGAAATCATCTCTTTGCTAAAAATCATAGGGTAGCAATCTGCATAAAACTTCCTGAACCCACCCAACGAAGAAATCAAACTTATCACTTCTTCATTTCTAGTAGAAGGCCACTGTGACCAGCACAGTTCCTCCCAAATGTGTTCTTCCATGGTCACAGACTTAAAAACAGAGGATGCACATCCTACATTCGCAAGTGTCATGCCATCCACTCGCTTCAAGATTTCATAAATGAGGTCAAAATTCAAAGACATGGTCTTCCTACAGAGGCCAACTCTAGGATTTGATTCAAGATAATCCCAACATAACAAATTGGTCAAGACTCAATATACCCAAAAATCACCAATTCTTTTATCCTTCTATCCATGTCTTCTACCTCCTTCAAATAAGAAATAACAGAACCAGGTTTATCATCCGGTCAAAACCAAGCACACTACCCACTGATCGGTTTCTTAAAAAGACAATGAATTTGATTTTGGTTGCAACCGCATACATATCCTAATGACTCAAACAGATGCCCAGAAACTGGTTCACAGTCTCGCAAAGATATGAGAAATTGTAAGTTACAACTACAATGAAACGCAAATAAAACCCTTGGTAGAATTTCAAAACCACAAATTCTACCAATCTTCAAACTGATCACTTTAGCCGTATATCACATGAATTACCCATAAATTACCCAACAAATTAAACTGATCACCATATTCCATTTATCTTCATATTAGGTGTTGACACAAACACGTTGCTCACTTCACTTTGTTAACAGGAAAAAAGTAATGTTTTTCATGTTCCGGGCACAGAAACAAGAAGTGAGATTGAAAGGGGAACCGAAATATGAAAAAGCACAATTCATACCTTACATTCCAAATACCCTAGAATATCTTCTGATCGAAGAGTTTTCCCATTGGGCTCTGCATTTTCAAATTGTATCATGCATAGCAATCCAGTTGGGGCTTTATATAGGGGGTGCTTTTTACGTTTCTGATTTTTCTACTTTTATTTTCACTCCAGTTTGGCGGTTCCTAGTATCTATCCTGGCCCCTCATATTTATGCACTGATATGTTGATCTGAAAAGTGAAACTTTGCAGCCGGGGATAAGGCTCACACTTTAGGCAATTCACTCTTTAATGCAACTCACAAGCCTAGAAAAAGAAGGCTCCAGAAACCCACGGTAGAATGCTTCCTGCTTAGAAATGTTGTATATCCCGTGCCCATCTTCTCAAGTTAAGAAGCCTTTTGTGAATGATAACCATAAGGACTTTCTCAATTTTCTAAAGTGAATTTTGGAGGACCAGAAAGCTTTGTGGATAGCATAATTTTCTTCGTGAACCTTCTTTTTAAAGGAAAATTGACTAAATAAGTGAACAAATTTTAGATAATTGTAAAATTTGGGTTTAAGTTTTTGTGTTCTCAAAAATTATGGAGTTCAATTTTAATTGTTAGAGTAAAAATAAATTCAATTAGTAGTATGTATGAATATTGTACAAACATGTTTAAAAGTATTTGGATGTTCTAAAATAGAAATTAAATATTAAAATAAATTATAAAAAGATATTGTATAGAAGAATGATCTATTGATCATTGTTAGTTCTTTTATAATGAATTTGAAACTAGCAAATAAGAAAAAGATATGCAATTAATTGCTTACACAATCAAAATAAGCAAAGTCTTAAAGAAAAATTCAACTATCTATAAAAATGAGAAGAGGAGAGGGGATGTTTAGAAAATTGATTGACATGAAAATATTATACTAGATGTGGACCATGTGATAGAAACTCCACAAGATGTGACAATGTGATAGTGCTTTGTGTTATGTGGGCATTGTGATACTACTCCACATAATATGCATGTGATGCGAAGATTAATCTCCATGTGAT
Organism: Cupressus sempervirens; assembly: GCA_028749045.1. NCBI lineage: Eukaryota > Viridiplantae > Streptophyta > Pinopsida > Cupressales > Cupressaceae > Cupressus > Cupressus sempervirens. Next base: position 775,297,449 of record CM053784.1, on the reverse strand, counting down.
TTATATGTGATGTTGCAATGTGATAGACATATATCCAATGTGGTCATGTAATATGATCAATGTTCATATGGCATGGAAATGTGATAATTGATCTTCATGTTATATAAGCATGCGATCCAATCAATTTATGAATAGTGGAAAAATGTGATAGATTTATATGTGTTGCAATCATACTATGTGATCAAGATAGTTGTTATATAAAATGTTAATCACAATAATGTGAGTGATAGTATAATTCCCCTTCCAATTGATTGCATCTAAGAGATGTGTTATATTTGAGGAGATAATATTTGACAATAATAATAATAATAATAATAATAACACAATATTTAAGTAAAATGTAAGCATGTAACTAACTGTAACATGTAAAAATATGTATCATCATTTAATAACGTGAGACCATAAATTGGTTATAAGCATAAAAGCATGGAGTTGTGCCTAAGTACGCAAATAATAAGAACAAAGATGGTATTAAAGGATATATAAGGTTCATGCTAGCATATTTCAATTGTAATCTAAAGAAGAGATAATTGTGTAAGCTTGGATAAGTAGGACTATTCATAATATGGGCAAGATGATAAGATAAAGATGACCATAAAGGAAAATTAAAGATTATACATGAAAATCACTAAGATGTATAAGATAAGGTCATGTCAAGATTTTGAAATATGTAATCATAAGGTGAAACATAACAAGAGACCACGAGTCTAGTAGCAAATTAAAAAAATAGACACAACAAGATTATAATTGCATATAATAACAATTGTGGAATTGTAAGTAGGTAGATAAGATTAAAAAATAGATAATTGTAACAAAAATGAGCATATGGGTCATGACATTTTAAAAATATTACAAGTGTGGGGCATTGTTCATGAAAACATGTTCAAATGTGAAACACTTACAAGAACCCAATTTGGAAACATGGAACATAGGACAGATAGAAGTTAAACTAATTCATAGAGAATTGAACAATTATAAAAAACAAATAAATGGAAATTGAAGAAGCAAAAGTGTTAAACCTAGAAATAAGATAAAAAAGGCACACACACATGCACATGCGCGTGCACACACACACAAAGTGAAATAAGAATAGGTAATACATAATATAGTTGGTATAAATAGTGGGTAAAGTGTAAGGACATGTAGAAAAATGGATGAAGAAGCATAAGAAATCTCGACATACATAGAGTGTAAAAAAGTTCAAAGTGGAAATGATATAAAGAAAAAGGAAGGAGTGACATTAACAACATGAAACATATTCATTCGTATCAATGCACTACTAAAAATGTATGTGTGTCATGCACATGCTAACTAGGAACAAGGAACATAGACATAAAGCCAAGAAAGGAAAACAATAATACAAAATTGGGCGTGTTGTAAAAAAATACCTATGAAATGATTGCATTAGGGAAGTCAACGTAATCGAATGTGTGTCTCTAGTCAAAATATTTTATTATCAAAATCATGATTTTGATGAGGCTATCCATGTCATTATAAATAATACCTTCTTGAACATGAAGAGTGGGATGTAGGGATGTCGACTACTATGTTGGCTTTGCAAGAACTATCTTAGATGTTGTATTAGGTGGTTTATCTTCTCATGTATAACATTAAAACAAGGTGTATTATGAAGAAAAAAAATTAATGTCCTTATGTGTATATTGGTTGTTTTCATAGGATTAACTTGACCACATCAAGAATTTATGTGCTCATGAGAAATATTAATGTTTAGCTTCCCTTTGTATGTAGATTCTTGAACTTTATGCCTAAAAATAATACACACACCCACACACATAGACATGTGCATCTATGTAGGTTGGTACGTGATTGTGTGTGTTTAATATTCATTTGTGTGACAAGTACGAAAAAATTAGTCATAGGTGTTACAATCTTAAACTTATTCATTGATTTAACAATAATGGAAGAAATGGGATTACGTTTCAAAAGTTTTTATAATATAATATGTATAGGCTTATTCAATGTAGCGATTTCTCTAAAAACCTTTGATTTATTGTTTGACGATCATCATCCTTCAATACACCTTCATTGATGTTTAGTGATGATGCAATGCAAGGTAGGAGAATTCCCAAAGGAGATGTCCTAGCCCCTAGCAAATAACCACACAGCGGAAACACAATAAAAATGTAAGATCTGATACCAAATGTAGCTCTTTATTCATAAAATAACTATTTACATGTAATGTGTTGGGTTGTAAGGCCTTCCTAGTTACGACAAAATACAATAGCAATTACAACAACAATTTTGCAAGCTCCCTCAAGATCCAACCCAAACACTAGCTAGTCCAGATCCACATTCTGGTAGAAACCTCCAAGATCTCAACTTGTGCTCACAAGCCACCAAGCAACCTCTTTGTTTTTAAACCGCAGACACTAGCTCTTCTCCAACTTTATCCAAGATCCAAGTGTAAATTGCCTCACATTCAACGCTCTATCCACACACTCACAACTCCACCACAATCCTGCTGTAAACTACCTCACATTCAGTGCTTTGTCCACAGACTCAGAATAACTCACCCTTTAGCTTCATCTTTCTCTCCAAGCTTCTACTAAGAAGAGATCACACCTTGAAGCTTGATTATAAATGCTCATATGCCTTGCTTAAATAAGCAATTACCACCCAAGATGTTACAAACACAACCAATGTGGGATAAAAGGTAAATGCTACTACCTTACAACAAAGATTTAATTCCCACCTAAATACAACTAAGCATCACCATATGGCCCAACAAATATTAAATGCATGATTTAAGGAAATGTCCACAAACTTCTAGAATTCCACCTACACACCTCGATAAATGGAATGACAACTATTTTAATTTATTTTTCTATTTATGCCACTTATGCACGTCAAAAATAGAAATTGCTTTTTTTTCCCCTCTTTTTTCCCTTTTAAAAAAAAAATATTTTTCCTCTAATTTTCATCACTTTCTCTCTCCTCCATTAAATTTTTTTTCCCATGAAAGATGCTCCTGCATCAAGTGAAGAGAACAATAAAACACTAAGAGGGGGGTGAATCAATATAATAACAACTTTGTCAATTTAAAACTTTAATCACCAAAATAACTTCAAATGCATAAATAAACATTTTTGCACATGATTACAATGACACAATAATTTACGTGGAAACCGAATGTGGAAGAAAACCACGCAAACTAATGCTTTTATAAACTTTTTCTTGTATAGTGTTTTGTAGGCTCTAACCTACTAGAGGCTCCAGCCCCTATGTTTATGAGCATTTACTAATTGGAAGCTCCAACTCCCACACTTCATTGACTTCAACCTATCAAAATGACCAACTCCCATTGCTTGTCTTCATGAACACCAACTCACTGCACACAAATTTCTTTTTCACCTTGCCAACATTGCTTACCCAACTAATAATAGATGCACTATATCCCAGTTTGAAGCCAACCAAAATCTATTACAAAATAATATGAATATATGTATTTTATCTCCCTTTCATCTTTTCCATTTCTCTCTAATATATAAAATAGATTAAAAATCTAATTACATACTTTACAATTCCACTTCTTTTGCTCTTACTATATATATATATATATATATATATATATATTTTTTCATTATTTTCCACTTCTCTTTATTTACTCCACCATTGACTTTTGCTTCTCTTTTTTCATATATTCATTTCATTCTACATAGATCTTCTTTTAATCACACGTCTTTTTTTTTTTTACCACTGAATTTGATGTCTTGTATATTTTTGTATCTAGAAACACCTCTATTAGTCACACCTTTTCAGAACAATTGTGATTCTATACAATCATACCTTTTTAATTATAATCATGACTCTTTTAAATCTTTCTCTTTGATTAATTACACACAAACTCCATTATTTAATTGCCACTTATGTGGATTCCATTTTTTAATGATACCATCGATTTGATGAATGCTTGAAAATATACTACATTCTTTGTCTCTACAATCAAGTTGATTGTTCCTTCCATGCAAAAACATTTTCTTTATTTTATCTATGTTTGTGTGGTTCCTGTTGGGCGTTCATTTTGCACGAGGTCAACGATAGGAATCCATAGTGTAATTCCTCTCTTGAAAAGCAAATATTTTTAAGGATCCGCTCCAAGGTTCAGTGTTTGTCTTGTGACGTACCAAAATCCGCTCAGTAGAAGATAAATGTGAGTGTTCACGAGGAGGCCTTTGCTGGTTCTAAAACCCTTTTATCTTGGAATTGAAGTAAAATCTATTTGCTGTCTCAAAATATCACACCAAAAGAACAATATTTTTGTATTTTTGTATTTTTCAATGTATGTAACTCTAACAATGCAGCTAGTATGAGGTCCTATTCTAATAGGGGGTTAGCAAAGAAAATAACAGAATTGAAAGCAAATAACATGAAATCAAATAACTTGAAATTGAAATTCCTAAATGGACATTAGCTACAGAACACAACACGCTGTGAGTTAAACCTTCGAAGAAATCAGTAGGAAACCAATGAAAACAGGAGCAGCGCTTCCTAGAATCCACTGATGCAATCATCAGTGAGAATCTTTAATAAATCGAATGATGTTTCACTCTTCATCAAATCGCAAGGCCACAAAAAGTGCGCTCATGCAAGACAAAAAGCTATGCAGACACAATCGGGTGATCTCTTCTCAAGCTCGTTACGTCAAAGGAATTCATATATCTATAGCAAACACCAGAACTAAAAGATCACACAACCAGAAACAATGCAATAAACCTTTGGCTCAATCACAATCTCATGAATAAAATCCACAAAATAATGACACATTTAGGCAAGAATAACTACACTCTGAATGCTAGCACCAAAAGCATAATTTTATTGCATAATAACATCGGCCTTTGTTACATTTTACAATGGGGTATTTATAAGAAATCGTCTCCTCAATTTGCGTTGAGAGTGAGAGATATCTTGATGCAATAAAATGCTTTAAAACATTAAAACAAACTAAATATATACAAACCAACAATCTAACTAGTGCTCAGAGGGACTCCATCCATATTTTATTCATTAATTGGATGCATGAGCCCTTTACATGTCAAAAACAATGAAAGCATGAGAGAGAAAGTAGGAGGAAGCCATCAGTCGAAGTAGAAGTGCATTGAGACACCAAAAATAGAAGCTGGCCCTTCACTTGATGTGTGTAAGAGTTAACTTGCCATTAGAATGAGCTCTCGATGCACGAAAAGTGTTATTTTTGAAACTGGCAGTCAATTGTCGGCACACCTCTGAATTGCGGAGCTACGGAGTTCAAAAAATGCAGAGTTGTGAACCTACATGAAAATGTGGAGCTGTGGACCTCGGAAGCTCAATTTGCCAAAAAATCAAAGTTCTCAATTTTGAAAACAGTTTCTGGGTTTTGCTCAAATGGGGTTTTAGATCATTTTTTGTATACATTCTTTGCCATTTTTTTGATGATTTACACCCTCTTTATAGCCAATTACTTTGATAAACTTGCACTCCCTTCGCTTTTTCAATAGAAAATCTCAAGGCACCTGCATTGAATCTTGTCCCCAATAATTGCATAAGATGAGGAACCTGATTTGCTTTATGTGTCCAACCTCTGTATCTTTGACCTTTGTCTTCTCTCCACCTGTACAATCCTTCTCGGGGAGAAACCAAGCAATCTAGATTATCCAAGATGATCAAATGTTTGCAACTTTTTCATATTTTTTCACAAATTTTCTAGGCATTTTTAAATGACCTTTTTGGAGGTCTTTTGGTCAAAATTTCAAGTCAAAACCTTCGTCAATCCCTAAAATTGGGCAGCCAAAGGCTCACTGTTTTAGGGACTGAAATTAGATCTTTAGTTGTTCTTTCCAATGGTGTAAGCGGTTCTAAATTTCGAGGCCCGAGTCAAAAGTTATGATCTCGACAAGTTGAGGATGCCATTTTTACTTACAAAAGAAGAAAACGTTAGTCTGTAGAGTTAGCAATGCATAGTAAAGACACACTAGCTACTCAAACAAAACTGAAGGTGAATCCTGAAATCTAGCTAAGTCTGAAATCCTGAAGCCTTGAAATTTGGCTAAGTCTAGATTTCTGAAGCTCTGAAATTTCTTAGAATCTTTACCTTATCTCGGGGAGGTCTGAAACCTATCTCAAAAGATTCGTCGCATATATTAAAATATATCTTAAGTACAACTTATACTTAAACGATATATTTTAAACCCCTTTTATGGCTACTCAGACAAAACTGGAGGTGAAAGGGCAGCTTGGCAAGCACACACAGCCTTTGGTGGCACACGCGCACTTTGGGCGAGTGGCCCTTTGTGGCGTGCGCACTTCCCTTGACAACGCGCGCACGCGACCTTTGGGGGCATGCGGCCCTTGGTGGTGTGCGTGCTACCCTCAGCGGTGCATTTGATTTGATTTGATTTGATTTTTTTTTTAATCAAATTTTCAAATTTTTTTTGTGTTTTTCAATTTTTTGATTTTTTTTTTGTGATTTTTGGACTCAACTTTTAAACAAAAATTCTTCTCCCGACTCTCGAATTGTGAGTCCGGGAGTTGAAAAAAGTAGGGGGTCCCCATTCCTAGTAAGGAATGGGGCGTGTGTTGTGAACACCACAACAAATAGCCCCAAAAAAAAGGAAGAAATGACCAAGGCATTTCTTCATCGACAAACATTCCTCCAATGTGTATCAAACCCCAACCAAGCTTCGAACATCCCAATCATCTTTTGGATGACTTCTCAGTCAAAATCCCAAAACTCTAAACCTTCCATCTCAATGTGTGCATTGTGTATTCATTCTTTTTGATGTGTCAGGGTGCAGTCAATTAGAGTTTTCTGACAACTCCAAACAATCTTCCACTCCTCCCAGCTTATTCATTCGGAATATCCACAAAGGCTCTTTATCAATCAATTGCTTGACCAGATGAGAGAATTAGTTCGAGGGCTCTCGACGGGATGTCACCTTTTTTTAATTTTTGGCCTTTTGCATAATTGCTCCATGTCATTCAACACGTTACTTTTGATGAAACAATACTTTTGAAAATAAGACACTTTGTTTTGCAACGTATCTTTAGCCATTTCAGATCTTTAGAATCCTTCAGACTTAACACTATCTTTTCTTTCTTGTTGAGAGCTTGTTGGTCTAGACAATAAATGATTACCACAAATATAAAACATAAAATTATAAATTTGTAGTACAAATATAAATTTATCCCCATATTAAAATTTTTATATTTAATATATTTACTAATTACATATAAATTATAATTAATATATATAATTATATATTTTACAATCTATAATTACTTCTTGTCATTATAAATATATTTATTATTAATATTAATATATAAATTATATTTATATATTTTATATATTTGACCCCATATTAAAAATTTTCAAAGTGTTGAGAGCTTGTTGGTCTAGGCTTCTGATTTCAAGTTTTTTTTAGTTCATTAATATTCATTTCATTATGTAAAATATTTCATTATTTTACATAATGAAATATTTGTTATAATATAATAAGTAAAAGGATTATATTAATATAAAATAATTAAGATTGTAGTTATGTATATGGAAATTACATAAAGAGCACTTCATTGTAATGGTGCAAATACATTACATATTCTTTAGTAATTAAAATGGTATTATGAACTTTATTATGTAAGTTATTTTAATTTAATATACTAAATTATTATTTTGATCTAAGGAAATTCTTTTTTAATATTTTTTAAAGAATATCTTATTATAAATTTAATATAATGTAGTTGTTCAAATAATGTATTATACTAATTTTCTAAATCTCTCACTATGTAATATCTCTTAAAAAAATTAATGTCGAATGGAAAATAACAACTAATGTGAAAAAACAAATACCTATGTTAAAAAAGAATATCTGATTATGTAATTTTATTTACTATTAAGTCCTATTTCAAAGTTGCTACATCACACAAGTGTAGGCTTGTACTTTAAACAAAAATAGAGAAACCACCAAGATGTTTCTTTAAATTTAAACAATAAAATAATATATTAAATTTTTATTAATAATATATCACACTATTATGATCAAACTTATTTTTAAAAACCTTTTTGGGAGCATGGTGAAATGTAGAATCAACAATTGGGAAGATGGTGAAGGAAAAAGATATATTATTTGTTTATAAGATGGTGAAGTTGTTCAAATAATATATTATTTGAAGAGTAACAATATTAAAAATGAATTTAAGTAATTTTTTATTTAGGGGTAAACTTAAATATTAAGTTTGAGTCTAATAAAAATTTTCAAAGTGTTGAGAGCTTGTTGGTCTAGGCTTCTGATTTCCAGATTGAAAGTCCCCTAGTTCCACAAGGAATGTATGTTGCTTGCTTGGTATAAAACACACAATCGTCCAAATGTTTTGACAAAGAAATACCTCCTCCTGAAATCGGGACCAAAGAGTGGTTAGTAAAATCTTGAGAAAAATCCCAAGTACACCTTACCCCCTAGGACTGACATAACTTTAAAAAAATGAACACACGACTGAAAGCAAACATGCAACACCTAACTAGAAAGACTAAGAAAAACAAAAACAAAAACTTATTTACAAAAAAACTTGAATAATAAGAATGTGGAGTAGTTATTAGTTGATTTCTCATTATGTGCAATAGTAATGAACCACCCCATATAGTTCTCAAAAATGCTGACTTGTCTTTGTACTCAGAAAAATAAAGTTTGGACAATCTTGGTTCAAACTCAAGGCACAAATCACACAAAATTAGAAGTTGATGTAACTCTTTATGGCTGTGATTAATCCACAAACAAGTTCTCTTACCTTTAGCATCATATTCAAATTAAAAATCATCAAACTGAGAGGGATAATGGAAAGATATCACCTGATCTAGCAAGTCCCCCACCATAGGGGTACACTCACACATTGTAATTTCTCCTTCTGGTGGTCTCATCTCTTGGTACACCACTTCACGTGCACATGGAAACACTTTAGGTTCCACTCTAGGCTCCCTTGGACTAGAAAAATCCATCACCAGCCTTCCTTTCAAATTATAGGATTCATCACTATCATTGACCAAGATGTTTTCTGCCTCATATCCCAAAGAAGCTTGTTCAAAATCATATTTTCCCTCCATTGCAATCTCCCAAGCTAACAAGAAATAGGGGTAACTTTCTTCTGAATGGAATCCAAATGGATGGATCCTACATGACTCAGTTATTGCATGGTTTGATATATGTGTAGAATACCCACAAATAGACATTTCCTTAGTCAAGCTTGAGACCAAATTGAACACTCTATCCATCTCTTCTAATGAAAAATCTTGTTTTGAGGGAGGTATCTTATCTTTATCCAATGGGGAATCAATATCATAGTAGGAAGAATTGGTATCTTCCTCTTGATGACTTTGTGATTCAAAAATCTCACCAACCTCAAGATCTTCTGCATTTCCATCACTTTTTGCAACTTCATGGAGTTTTGGAACTTCAAAATTTCCCACACCCTCAAGATTTCTTGGCATATCTAGACTTACTGAAACATCAAAGCTCGAAAGAATTGCTTCATTGAATGGGAACATAAACTCCTCTTGATCATCTTCATCAATTTTTCTTCCTGTGGACTTATCACGTGATTCAAACACCATTGCACTAAATTGCAAGGGTCATTTCTCCATGATTTGGAGAGGCTGATCAGAAACATCATTATGCCCATACCCATTTTTACTTGGACTCATTCCTGTAATAAGATTATTCTCATTGTTGATGTTCCTGTAAAGGTTAAAATTCCCACTCTGATTCTGAGAATAATTATTTTGGGTAGCAAGTTGTCTTGGATGATTGCCTTGGTCTCCTGAAGAATTCGACTTTATTTTGATGAGTTCATTGGATAAAAGAGACATCATCTCCTTCATGGCCTTAAGCTCTCTAGCCATATTATTTTCTGCTTCAGTGGATTCAGCTACCTTCTGCTCAAAGAAAGCAGTCTTTTGAGACCCATATCCGGAATATGTAATTGTTGGCATTGGAGCAGTAGTAACCTGATTTGTGAATGCAACAACCTCTTTTAAGACCTTTTCAATGGTATCAATGTCTCTGGGTGGGAGCCTTCTTAGAAAAATAGAAGTTAATGAATCCATTATTCCAAAATAGATCTAAATGGTAGCCTCATGTGGTACAATGTATGGAAACTCCATTCTTTGATACATCCTATAGAAGCGATGATTAAACTGTGAAATAGTCTCATGGGGATCCCTCTTAATCGAGATGAACTAATGATATAGAAGAGCTGGATCAACATAGATCTTGAATTGTTCCAAAAACTTGCTCTCAAAGGAGTTCCAATCCATTATTAATGCTGGTGACAGATTGAGGTACCAATTGAATGCCATTTCCCCCAAAGTGTAAGGAAAAAGGCAGCGTACCACATCCATATGTTAAATCTGGTTTCGATTACAAATCTCTTTGAAAATTTTAAGATGATCCTCTGCTGTTCGTGATTGTCCATAGATGAACCTTGGGCAAAAAATTTCAAGATTTTTGGGCAAGTCATGTAATGGTCCAGTTAGGATCAAAGGTGAACTTTGGGCATTGAAGAAAGATATGGTGCATAATGATGTAAATGTGTGAAGTGGAATGTAAAGTGAATGATGATGATGAAATGTGTAATGTGAATGGGTGGAGTTCTTGGAATCCCTTTATCACTGTGGTGCTTGTGAAAGTGACTAAGTTCTAACAACTTGTGTTTATTATGGAAAAGTGCACATCTGGAGAAGCACACTTTCTTAAAATAGTGCACCACAAAATTTTGCAGATTTGTGGACCTGCAGATCTACGAAGTTGCGGACCTACAGACCTGTGTACCTGCAGAATTGCGGAGTTGAATTTCTGAAAATTTTAGAAGTGATTTCAAAACTTTTACGGAGTGGAGATTATTGCAAGGGTGCAAAATTTTGGAACTTTATCAAATCTTTCTTGTTTCCAATAGTAGGTTCTTTGTTTTCAGGCCCTCCTTCTAGCGCCACTTCTGTTGGGCATTTGTTTTGCACGAGGTCAACAATAGGAATCCATAGTGTAATTGCTCTCTTGAAAAGAAAATCTTTTTAAGGATCTGCTCCAAGGTTCAGTGTTTGTCTTGCAACGTACCAAAATTCGCTCAGTAGAAGATAAATGTGAGTGTTCATGAGGAGGCCTTTGTTGGTTCTAAAACCCTTTTATCTTGGAATTGAAGTAAAATCTTTTCGCTGTCTCAAAATATCACACCAAAAGAACAATATTTTTCTGTTTTTCTATTTTTCAATGTATGCAACTCTAACAATGCAGCTAGTATGAGGTCCTATTCTAACAGGGGGTTAGCAAAGCAAATAACGGAACTGAAAGCAAATAACATGAAATCAAATAACTTGAAATTGAAATTCCTAAACGGACATAAGCTACAGAACATAACATGCTGCGAGTTAAACCTTCAAAGAAATTGATAGGAAACCAATGAAAATAGGAGCAACGCTTCCTAGAATCCACTGATGCAATCGTCGGTGAGAATCTTTAACAAATTGAATGATGTTTCACTCTTCATCAAATCACAAGGCCATGAAAAGTGCACTCATGCGAGACAAAAAGCTATGCAGACACAATCAGGTGATCTCTTCTCAAGCTCGTTATGTCAACGAAATTCATATATCTGTAGCAAACACCAGAACTAAAAGATCGCACAACCAGAAACAATGCAATAAACCTTTGGCTCAATCAAAATCTCATGAATAAAATCCACAAAATAATGACACATTCAGGAAAGAATAACTACACTCTGAATGCTAGCACCAAAAGCATAATTTTATTGCATAATAACGGTGTCCTTTGTTACATTTTACAATGGGGTATTTATAAGAAATCGTCTCCTCAATTCGTGTTGAGAGTGAGAGATATCTTGATGCAATAAAATGCTTTAAAACATTAAAACAAACTAAATATATACAAACCAACAATCTAACTAGTGCTTAGAGGGACTCCATCCATATTTTATTCATTAATTGGATGCATGAGCCCTTTACATGTCAAAAACAATGAAAGCATGAAAGAGAAAGTAGGAGGAAGCCATCAGTCGAAGTAGAAGTGCATTGTGACACCAAAAATAGAAGCTAGCCCTTCACTTGATGTGTGTAAGAGTTAACTTGCCATTAGAATGAGCTCTTTCCCTTTTAGGATTTTTGTCTCCACAAGCTCTAAAATTATAATTACTTTATTTGATTATTCCTTTCACGCACAATTACTCACTTTTAAATTAAAATATTCTTTTATTTTAATTTATTTATTTCTCCAATTTATTATTTAAATCAAATTCATAAAAAAGTATTTATTTATTATTTAATTAATAAAGATAACTTAAGTGCATTATTTGAATGCAACTAAATTTTTAATCTTTATTAATTAAATAATAGTGTTGCGCAATATTTAAGGTCTAATATTTAATATTTAAATATTTAAATCATTTTTATGTGGTTTTCTAAATTAGGAATTTAATTTAAATCTTTTAATTTAATTGAATATCCATATAATTCCAATAATTCTAATAAAATAAGTATTCTATTAGACAAATCACAAAGTCAAACCACATGAACAGCATAAAGAAATCAACCAAAGTGAAAATCAAACTACACAAGCACATGAAGACTCGCGAGTTTAAAGAGGGTAGATAGTCTATAACAAGTCCTTGTTGCAGGACAATTATTTAGGCTATGGTTGGGACTAGACCTAATCATTATCTTCTCATTCTCACCATTTAAGTATTGTAATAGGGCACGCTCATCTTGGCAATTCAGGAAAGTCGATGTTTGGTACTTGCATCCTGCATAAAAGACAAACATGTACATAAACATAAACATATCTAAACTAAACAAGAAATGGCAGGGAGTGGTACATCATGTAGGTCCCAACTAGTAGGTGACTATGACTCCCTCCCTTAACCACATCAAACACATTAGACAAAAAAGTAAAACAAACAGACACCATACACATGCAAGTATGGGTAAGTACCATAATAAATCACAAGTCAACTTATCAAATGCTCAAATATAATAATGAATCTCTATGAATACAAACATAGTCATCCTTAAGGACATCCCATTTAACATCATTATGAAAGTAACCACATTTACTATCTAAGCATCATCAAAGCAACATTAACACATAAGTAGCCATAGTCATTAACAACATGTGAAATGTAATCAACTAAGTAGTTATTACCGATATAATTGTAATCCAAGTTATGAAACAATATCATATAGCTGAAATCAAATATCTCTAAAACTAACCAATGCATGAAATAGGCCAAATAGAGTTTGACAATCATAACAGAAAATCAAACTATGGGTGGGCATTACATATATCATCTCATACACAAATTAGAAACAAGAGTATTTGACATATTAACCAAAGTAATGTCTCTTACTGAATTCCATCAAGGATATGTCATATATACTTACTTGTATAGAGAAAAGTGTTCTACCTTGTGTACTCATAACATTAATGTAACATGCCTCCTCCATAGAAGATAGTTGAAGAAATAAGTAATCAATCAGCAAGGTACAATAGCACACACACCATATAATAATAAGAATATGATAGTCACATTCCTCTAAACTACCAATTAAATGAAAATACCACCCATTATGTAAACATGTACTTATCTATAACTGTAATATACATGATGGGGAGATTATTAAAATAATCACATGTGTAAATCAAATACCTATATAGATGACAATTGGATAAACATCACAAGCAATAGAAAGTATAGCACGAATAATTTACGACATACAACACAATAAGCATTTCATTCATGATATTCATGTGTAAGAATCTTACATATTTGTTCTACATAAATGTCACAACAGTATTAATAATAACAATGATTAAAGCAGAAAATTAAAAAACACTCAAAAAAACTTACAAAAATACAACTCATACATCGAAATGCATATCTAGAATAAAATAACAAAAATAATTAACTTAATGCAAGAGACATGTGGCTATACAGAGAGATTATATCCCTAGCACAATTAACTCTATTTATTCTTAGTTTTTATCCTAAGTTTTTCCCTTAGAAGGGATTAAATAACCCCTCTTTTTTATGTCACACGACAAAATTCCACTCTAAACATAGGTTCCTAACTTTCTTTCCTTAAAAGAAGAATTTTGCATGGGTACCTAACATGGACTTTTATTTGGGACATCTTATATTGTGTGCATATGTTATCCCTAAGTTACATTTAAGGAGGGGCATTAGTGTATTTATTTGTTGCACCTAGTAAGTTAGTCTCCTCTGTTTAAAATACGTATATTACTTAAGCTTACTTAAAGAGCACATAGGAATATTCCCAGTTTCAATAGTCTTAAAAATTATAACTTGTCCATTGTTTTTTTGTATTTGTGCAAGAAACATCTTTCCACTTTGAACAATGATCCACCTTTAGTGGACATGTGAAATTTCACTATTCTACATTTGTGGGTGATAAATTCTCTCTTTTGTTACCATGTATTAAGATTACAAAACTTGTAATAATCTTATGTCTTCCTATGTTTGCACCTTCGTGTATTTAAATGAGGGGTTTTCTATGTACAATTATTGATTCTATTACATTTTTTGTAAGAACACAATTTATTCTTGTCATGTTGTTTCTCCATTATTATCGTGCTCTATTTTAGGCCTCTATAACTTGGATGACCGCCTTCATATTCAAATCTTTTATGGTATCAAAGTCATTATTGTGTCATTGGATAATTTTGAGAAACTTTTTTTGTGTTTTGATTACAAGGAATCATAGAGCTTTTTGTTGCAAATTTGAGGTTGGAATCACATTGATGAGGTCCAAAAGCTCCAATATTGGCCTTTTCTCCCAAATTGGACATCGAATACCAAATCTATAAGCTTTTGAGGGTTAGTTGCATTTGCCAGATTTAAGAGACAACTAATGTTTTTCAGCACTTTGAGCCAAAGCCAACCTTATCATCATAAACAAAAAGGCCAAATAAACTACGATCATTTGTCAATTCATCACAATCAAAGTAGTCAACCCAAGACATCATAAAACTTTCCCCTGGGTCAGACGAACATTGTAGTTTTTGGTACTACTTATAAATAATAATTTATTTCATTTCTACATTTTATCTATATTTATTTTACAATTTTTTTATATGGTACTTTTTGTTTAAAGTTCAAAAATATTTTTTTCTAGGTGCTTACACAAGCAAGTACAATAAACAACCAATACCAGTACAACATGACACATACTAAGTGTGTCATGTGGCACATAATCATTCAACAACCAGTACAATCAATCCAAGGCCAACAATTACCATGTGTCAAACATTTGATTGCACAAAATTATCACATCATCATTGTATGTCATCATCATCATATTGCCACATCATAATTGCCTACTCATTGGCATATTAGCAGCTTGATGCCACATTATCCATGAATTCTGAGCACCACATCATAAACAACACTAGTGACAAATCAACACCTCAACAGTTAAGCCAATATCACCACATCCAAAATATGGTCAAGAGTCAAGTCATACACAACCCTTTGCTTACAACAAAAATTAGAAGATTATTTAAACCACACAAAAATTCTTTGCTTCGCTTAGATCCTAAAATTTTACATACAACCCAAAAATGTGTCAATACAGTAATTCAACTAAGAGCACAACTCAAAGATTGTGGCATTAAGAATAAGGATGCACAATTGATTTCAATTTGTTGGAAAAGCTTCCTTTTGAATTTACAACTTTTGTTTCTAGTTTCCAAACTCATTGGTCAACAAGAAAGAACATGTATACTACACCTCTAGTTGATTCATTTGCAAATATTTTAATGCTTGAGAAATCAAAGTTGATTACAATGGGGTATTCTTAAGTCATCTAAGTCACATGTATTGTCATGAGAAAAGATCCAATGAGAAGCAGGAGCATTCAAAGCATAAGCTACACAAGTATAGAACATAATCTTCTTCTTCTTAATAAAGAGATACTACATCCTCTCCTAAGGCTGGATATTTCTAAGAAGGAGAAGCCTGCTTGTGTAATGTGCATATTGGAAGAAGATAGAACATGTATAACAAGTAATATCACATTTTTGAAGTAAGATTTAATAATAAATAAAATATAAATATCGATAGATAGATAGATAATAATAAAATATAATATAATTAATGCAAGAGCATCCAGAGACACCTAGGGTACATTGAAAAGTGACCCTGTCACTTTATGGATGGTAGAGGAAATCCCAAATGGGAAACCTGAGCTACTGAAATCCAAGTTGAGTCCTCGATCAGTCGTCCTTTCCACTTGATCAAATACTCTTCATACTGCATGTTTCTGGTACTCCTACCCACACGATGAGCTAGAATGTCTTCTATCTCCTCCTTCTTAGAAGAAGGAATTGGACATGGCTCTAACACCAGCTCCTCATCTGCACCATAATCATGATACTCTGTTAAATCTGCAATGTTGAAAATGGGAGAAATGTGAATACCATCTGGCAGCTCCACCTCATATGCATTTCCTGAGTCATGTTTCTTCAAAATTTTGCAGGGGCCAAATTTCTTCATTTTCAGCTTGTTGTAAGTACCGGCTGGAAATCTTTCTTTTCGTAAGTGCACCATGACTAAATCTCCTACTTGGAATTCCTTATGTCTTCTCCTTTGATCAGCCCTAGCTTTATACTCTTGATTCATCTTGATAATGTGTGCTTGAACCTCCTCATGTAGACGCTTGATGTGTTCAGCAAATTCCTCAGCTTCAGCACTTGTTCTCTCCCCTTGTTCTATCTTCCTCAATTCTGGTGCAGTCCTTGGGCTATTTCCATATACAATTTGAAATGGTGATTTTCCAGTACTCCTATTTACAGAGTTATTATAAGCAAACTCTGCCTGTGGTAGAATCAAATCCCATCCCTTGGGCTTATCTCCAACTAAACATCTCAGCAAATTGCCCAGACTTTTATTTACCACTTCTGTTTGGCCATCAGTCTGTGGGTGATGCGTGGAACTGAATTTCAAGTCTGTTCTCAACTTCTTCCACAATGTCCTCCAGAAATACCCCACAAATTTAGTATCTCGGTCAGAAACTATACTCCTTGGAAGACCATGTAGTCTTACCACCTCTTTGAAAAACAAGTCTGCAATATGGACAGCATCATGAGTTTTGTGGCATGGAATGAAATGTGTCATTTTGGAGAACCTATCAACCACCACGAATACTGAGTCATTACCCCTTTGTGTCCTTGGCAATCCAAGAACAAAATCTATACTTATGTCCTCCCATGGCCTTGATGGAATAGGTAATGGCTGATATAGGCCAGTATTTTGACTAAACCCCTTGGCAACTTGACAAACCTGGCAACTCTGTACAAACTTCTTCACATCCTGTGAAATTTGAGGCCAAAAATAATGTTCTCTAAGAATGGAAATGGTCTTATCTCGACCAAAATGTCCTGCCATCCCTCCACTGTGTTTCTCCTTAATTAGATTTTCCCTCATGGAACTCCTTGGAATGCACAATTGACTACCTTTGAACAACATACCATCCTGAATCAAATAGTCTAACCACTTGGTTCTATCTACAGCAACAGGGTCTTTACAAGCCTTCCAGGCTTCAGCAAAATCAGGATCCTTAGGGTACAAATTCTTGAGTTCATCAAACCCAACTACTTCAACCTGCATTACTGTAAGCAACAATTGTCTCCTACTTAGTGCATCTGCAACCCTGTTAGATTTTCCACTTCTATGCTTCAACACAAATGTATGGCTCTGCAAGAACTCTACCCACTTCATATGCCTCTGATTGAATTTACCTTGGCTATTTAGGTACTGTAATGCCTGATGATCAGTATACAAAACAAATTCCTTTAGCAATAAATAATGCCTCCATTTCTTTAAGGCCTGAACTATTGCATAGAACTCTTGATCATAAACAGAATACTTCTTCTTTGCATCATTCAATTTTTCACTAAAATATGCAATAGGCTTACCTTCTTGGCTTAATACAGCCCCAATAGTGCTGCCACTAGCATCACAATCCACCTGGAAAACCTTTCTAAAATCTGGAAGTGCCAACACAGGCTGTTCTGTCACCTTCTTCTTTAGCAATTCAAAACTTCTTGCAGCTGCTGCAGTCCATTTGAACTCTTTTCTATCCCCTCTTATTGTATCAGTTAGGGGTGCACATATGCCACTGAAATTCTTAATAAACTTCCTGTAAAAACTAACCAGACCATGAAATGATCTTACCTCAGTAGCAGACCTTGGAGTAGGCCGTTACAAGATGTCTTTTACCTTCTCCAGATCCATTTTGAGACCTTCAGGTGATGTAACAAACCCCAAATAGGCTAACTCCCTTTTTGCAAAGTTACACTTCTTCAGATTAATTAATAGTTTCTCTTCCCTTAGCCTTTCAAGGACACTATGAATATGCAATAAATGTTCTTCCAAAGTCTTGCTGAAAATTAAAATATCATCCAAATAGACAATAACAATTTTTCCCAAGAACTTCTTAAGTACCTCATTCATGAGCCGCATGAAGGTGCTTGGGGCGTTCGTCAATCCAAAGGGCATGACTAACCACTCATAAAGACCCTCGGTCTTGAAGGCTGTTTTCCACTCATCTCCTTCTCGAATCCGTATTTGGTGATAACCACTCTTCAGATCTATCTTTGTGAAGTATTGAGCTCCACTCAAGCAGTCCATAATATCATCCATCCTTGGAAAAGGAAACCGATATTTGATGGTGATCCTATTTATAGCTCGAGAATCTGTACACATCCTCCACTCTCCATCCTTCTTTGGTGTGAGTACTGCAGGTATTGCACATGGACTCAAGCTCTCTCGATTCAAGCCCTTCCTCAACAACTCTTGAACCTGTCTATTTAGCTCCTTTGTTTCAGTAGGAGTCATCCTGTGGGCAGCCTTGTTAGGCAAACTAGCTCCTGGAATCAGATCTATCTGATGACTGATTTGCCTTACTGGTGGCAATCCATCTGGAACATTATCAGAGATAATATCTCCAAACTCCCCTAGTAAATTTGAAACTTCAAATGGTATTTCACTACTACCTTCTTTATTTTTCGTAGGAATCAAAGCATAGCACATATGCTGATGTTTCATGCCATCTAAAAACTTCCTTCCATCAACAAGACAAATCCTAGCACTGCTACATACCTTTTCACCTTCCTTTTTCATGGGCTTCAATTTGTGGCGAACTCCATCCTTTGTCAGAGAGTATGTGTTTGCATGTCCATCATGTACTGCATGCCTATCAAACTGCCATGGTCTACCCAACAATAGATGGCAAACATCCATCGAAATAATATCACAGAGAACTTCATCATGGTAACTCCCAATTTTGAATTTCACTAAACATTGTTCACTTACCAGGACCTTATGATCATCTTTTACCCAAGCAATCCGATAGGGCTGGGGATGTTTCTCCCTCTTGAGCTTCATCTTAGAGACCATCTCTTCTGATACCAAGTTATCAGTGCTACCACCATCAATGATCACGTCACAACATTTATCCTCACACTTGCATCTGGTACGAAACAAACTCCTCCGTTGTCCTGGTTCATTCTCACCACTTAGTAGGACTCTTTCATTTACCAAGGTCTCTCCTCTTTCTGCATCCTCATCCACATGAGCAACCCTAGCTTGGCCCTCAGCTCTCCTATTTGTCCTTCCTTGTCGTTGAGGGCATTCAAAGGCACGATGACCTTCTTCATTGCAATGGAAATAGGTACCACGGAAGCCTCCTCTTCCTTGTCCACGTCCTCTACCTCTTCCTCTCTCATTTCCAAAGTTTTGGTCACGGGAGCGGTTGAAACCCTCATTCCTCTGGTTTCTGCTAGTACCCTCATCTTGATTTTTCTTTTGGGTTTCATTGCGACCTCCAGATGATCTACCGCTTCCCCTTCCTCCTTGACCGCGCCCTCTTTGTCTTCCTTCAAACCTTTTATTCAGCTTCTCTTCAACTCGTAGGGCAAACTGGTATGCCTCTTCAACGCTAGTCATTCTTACCAGACTTAATTCGTCCTGGATGTTAGGTCGCAACCCATTCATATAACGAGCAACCTTCTCCTTATTTGCTTCTGCATGCCCTGCTCTAATCAAGAGTCGGTAAAACTCCTCTATATATTCTTGGACTGATCTTCCTGCTTGCTTTAACCCATGCATCTTCTTAAACAGATCAAGCTCGTAGTCCACAGGAATGAACTGCTTCTTCAATTTGTCCACCATGCGATCCCATCTTATGATCTTCTCCTTTCCTCTTCTGTTTCTTTCCAATTGAACCTCTTGCCACCAGATTTTGGCATGGCCTTTCAGTTTGGCCTTTGCAAACTTAACCCTATCTGGGTCCCTGATATCCTCATACTCAAAGTATTCTTCCAGTTCATTGATCCAATCGATCAACTCATCTGGTTTCAGATTTCCTGAAAATACACCCACTTCAATTGTAGGTCTTTTCCCAAACTTAGTAATGGCCCTAAAAAGCCTTTCCTTTACAGGATTTAGAACTTCCCCTTCTGGTCCTATTACTTCTTCTTCATTGTCATCCTCACTGTTGTCACCTACGGCAACATTTGCTCCTCTACGGAGCTCCTCTTGCAATGCTTGTACTTGCCTTTGGAGGGCTCTAACCTCCTCAGGATTAATAGCTCTGGCCCTTCCACCACGCTCTCTTCGTGGAGGCATCTTCTAACTCGATCCCACAACCACACAGTCCTGGTGCAAACTGCCTCACAGTCGGCACTCTGTCTACACACTCAGGAAAACCAGCTCTGATACCACTTGATGGGGACACAACCCAATAACAAAATGGACACAACAGAAAAGGGAAATTGTATTAACTGAGAAAATAAGCTAGTACAAACAGTACAGAGAAAATAAACTTCAAAACATGCCCTAAGGGCTTACAATAGCATAAATTTGGAGATAATTTCTCCTTTCAGTACCTCCTCTCAAACTCCACTCCGAACTGCCTTTTACAATGCCAGAAATCTCCTTAAATAGACCCCGGAGGGTTAAGGACTAGGAGTACATTCTAGAAAGTGCTAGTAGGCATCCACCGACAAAATAAAAGGTTCCAGAAGCTGCGTTTGAAGTCAGTGCAAATCTAGAAGAATCCAGAAATGGTAACCGAACTTTCGGGAGGCATAACTTTTGAACCGTAGCTCCGATTGACGAACCGTTTACATTTTCGAAAAGCTCTAGAAGCGCTCTATAGCCCTATGGACCAGCTTCGCTTGTCCCCCATTTTTTGACCCTTTTCGAGGTCATTTAATGCCCCAAACCTGACTTTGAAGCATTCTTAGGAGGTCTCCAAAACTCGAAAAACTGCAATAACTTTCAAACCGTGAGACCTATTGACCTGATTCTTTTTCTGGAATGCTCTAAATCATGATTACATTCATCTGGCCAATTCACACCTTCTAGTTTACCAAAATGATGGCCCAAATACATGCTCCTATTTTTTTCGGGATTTTCAATCTACCTTGGGTGTCTAATGCAGGAGCATCTAGAGGTATAAGGGAAATCCTGTTTCACCCAAAAAAAATGTACTTAGACTTAGTTTCTGTTTGATGTGTTTTCATTTTTGGATACCCATTTGGGTCAAATAAAGGTTCCAACTCTCACAATTCCACTATCAGTGTGTTTGAAAATCTCGAAAAAAAATAGGAGCATGTATTTGGGCCATCATTTTGGTAAACTAGAAGGTGTGAATTGGCCAAATGAATGTAATCATGATTTAGAGCATTCCAGAAAAAGAATCAGGTCAATAGGCCCCACGATTTGAAATTTATTGCAGTTTTTCGTGTTTTGGAGACCTCCTAAGAATGCTTCAAAGTCAAGTTTGGGGCATTAAATGACCTCGAAAAGGGTCAAAAAATGGGGGACGAGCGAAGCTGGTCCATAGGGCTATAGAGCGCTTCGAGAGCTTTTTGAAAATGTAAATGGTTCGTCAATCGGAGCTACAGTTCAAAAGTTATGCCTCCCAGAAGTTCGGTTACCATTTCTGGATTCTTCTAGATTTGCACCGACTTCTAACGCAACTTTTGGAACCTTCTATTTTGTCGGTGGATGCCTACTAGCACTTTCTAGAATGTACTCCTAGTCCTTAACCCTCCGGGGTCTATTTAAGGAGATTTTTGGCATTGTAAAAAGCAGTTCGGAGTGGAGTTTGAGAGGAGGTACTGAAAGGAGAAATTATCTCCAGATTTATGCTATTGTAAGCCCTTAGGGCATGTTTTGAAATTTATTTTCTTTGTACTGTTTGTACTAGCTTATTTTCTCAGTTAATACAATTTCCCTTTTCTGTTGTGTCCATTCTGTTCTTGGGTTGTGTCCCCATCAATAATTTAATTACAATTTAATTAAGTTTATGAAAGATCAAGAGATTCATAATGAACAATTCAGACTCCCTCAAAATAAGGTATAAAAGGAAAGAGAGTTAATTTTAAGGGGATATGAAGGACGGACGAAAGTAGAGAGCATGGGATTTAAAGAAGAATTAATAAAAGAAGAAAGGAATGTAAAAAAATAAGTGACTCTTTCAAAGGGCAACAATGAAGAAGGATTGTAACTCTTTCAAAAGGTTGTAATTATAAAGGGTTATGACACTTCAAAAAGTTTTTAATTGTGAAGGGATGTAACTCTTTCAAAGAGGGACAATTATTAAGGGTTGTGACTCACACCCAAAGGTAGGGGCAATAAAGAGTGGGCACTCCCTTACATGGGTAGATATAACACAGAAACCACAAATTTATAAGGAGGGATCTATATAAGAATTGAGAAGGAAAGAAAAAAACAAGATATGTAGATATAAAGGAAGACGATATGCAATGCCCAAGCCATGATCATGGAGTAGATGTCAATATTCCACTAGATGAAACATATCCCTCAACGCTCTTCGTGAGCCTTTTATCTTAAAAAAATTAACATTTTAACTAAACAAATTTATAAGGAGCGATCCATATAAAAATTGAGAAGGAAAGAAGAAAACAAGATATGTAGATATGGAGGAAGATGATATGCAATGCCCAAGCCATGATCATGGAGTAGATGTCAATATTCTACTAGATGAAACATTTCCTTCAACGCTCTTCGTGAACCTTTTATCTTAAAAAATTAACATTTTGTCTAATCTTAATTTCTCGTTATGCCCATATATGTTTTGTTGCTTTGTGCAAGTCAGAGTGAAAGAGGTCTCCATATCTTGCACTTGCAGAAGGATGCAGTAGAGAGAATGAAATGTCCAACAGGAACACTCGTTGAATTTGTACTTCCAGACACACAAACCAAACCTTGACCATCTTAATCAATCTATTCAAAAGCAACTACTTGGCACTCATAGAAATATCATCTTGTACTCCCATCACATCTTTGTCGCCACCTATATGTCGCATTAAATGGTTAGAATTATTTGTGGCCAATAAAGAGAATTTAGTTATTAGGGGTGATTTTTACATCCATCCTGATGTCTTGGAAATGTTTTGGAAATCTTCAAGTGCAATTTCATGCATGCTCAGAGTTAATGCCCAATTTAACAATGCGTCATCTTCTTTATTTCCCTTCCCTCTTATATTTGTCAATTTGGAGTCCTCTAATGAAGTTAATTCTACAAAAATTTGTTCAATGTAATTCTACAAAATGCCAACCATCTGTTTCACCTTTGGTAATTGCATTAACAATGATTTGTGAGTCTCCTTCCACATGTAGTTTCCTAACACTTACCGTCTTCGTTGCTTGGACTGCTAGTAGGGCCACCTTTGCTTCAACAACATTCTTAGTTCCATCCAATAAGCATGTCATGCCATAAGCAATAAGACCACCATTTCAATCTCAAATGCTAAAGCTACACCTAGAGGTCCAAGGTTACTTTTTGAAGCTCATCAAAATTACATTTCTACCACCCTTCAGAGGGTTTTTCTTGAACAACATTAGCAAGCACACTAACAAAAGGATAAACCCATGCCTACTCATTCACGGGCCAAACATATGTATCGTTTCATTACCAAAGCGTGTGACCTTTTCATAAGTGCACTAACAAATGAAAATGTGTGACTTCCTACACACAAAGGAGATATGAAAAGGGGAAGAACTTCAATAAAGGGCATCGATATACAAAAGACCACAATAGCCTTCAACAGATCAATTTTTCTGTACTAGGGAGAGAATAATAAATAATCAAATTCTAACTTCAAAAGTTAATATTATTGAATTTCGGTAATGCAAAAATAATTATTAAATTATTTGTGATTTATAATGCATATTGGCCACTTGTTAATAAACATTGAGATATGAACTTCAATCTCACAATAATTAGGCACAAGGAAATGGGAGAGAGTCTTTGATTAAGGAAGAATAGCTATAAGGTCACCTTACTACGCTTTGATTGGGAGAACCACTAAGAGTACTCTATTGCAATGACAATTAAGGGAGAACTATAATGACACCATACTACACTATAATTAATCGCCAAGGGCACCTATTGCAATGAGAGTTAAGAAAGAACATCTATGAGCGTAACGTATTGCATTATGATTAAATGTGAATCACTTTGTTTGGTTGCAAGATACAAAATTAGATTTAGAAATCATCTATCCTAATTTGACCCCAAAATGAGCATAGCGGTATTCCTTAAACAAGGTGGAAGAAGAATAGTTTATTCTTATTCTAATTCCACTTTTCAATAAACCCAATTTGATGGGTTGTCAGGTTCTTGACTTTGCCGCTAGAGTGCATTTTTGAACTATTTCCTCTGTTCATCATAAGACTTAAACTAGGTCAACATTATTTAAAGTTTAATGTGTTTTTTTAAATGAAGAAAAAGACTTATATAGATTTGTTATCTTTTATAAACTTTCATAAAACTATCTTTAAAAATAAATATTGTATTTAGTCTTATAATTAAAACTATTGTTGAAATATAATTTAAATATCATATTAATGACCTCGATTTATTTGTATTTTATATTTTCTTTAATATATTTAAAAATAAAATTATTTAATTTTGATCTTATACTCAAATTTATACTTATATTTAACATTTAAATTTTTAGAAAATGCTACCAAACATTTATAATTTAAAATATTAACTTTTAATTTTTTTAAATAAAAAACATAATTATTTAAAAATCTCACTTACAATTTAAATAGCTATAAACAATATTGAATATGATTTTAAAATAATTAGATTTAATTTATAATTAATATTATAGTTTACAATATAATGTCCTTTGAATTTCAAAGAATTTAGAAGGTTGTGGTATACATTTCACTAATAAAGTCAATTTTAAAAAAATATACATGCTACTTCAAATAATTTGACTTTTAAAAAATTAATAAAAAAGTCAATTTTTATAAATTAAAAATCTTGTTTATTAAAATAATACCAAACTATTTTATTTTATTTTATTTTAACTTATTTCAATTGTTGCCAACCAAACACGGATTATGCAATTTCTGACTCCTCTTCCAAGTCAACCAAACAAATCCAAATGATATTCCAGAAATTATTTTAAGAATACACAAATACCAAAAGAGAGCTGATTCCAACATAGATGAATACCGCATTTGGCAATTCTTGCAACCAAACAGGCCCTAAGTACCCTAATGCAACAGCATAAGGGAGAACAAGTTTGAGAGCACCCTAATGCATTGGGATTGAGGGAGAACAAGAGGTACCCTATAGCAATGGCATAAGGGATAACAACTTTGGCAACACCCTAATGCACTACGACTTAGGGAGAACAACTAAGTGTACCCAATGTAAGTAGCTTCCCAACTCCTATATGAAGAGACTATTTGTGAATCATAATAACTCAACCACAAAAGAATGGAGAACCATATAGGGATATAACTCCAGTCACAAGTCACCCTACTATGTTTCCCTTCTCTATATCTTCTATAATTGGACTCAAATATCTCCTCTTTACTCTAATCCTTGATTTATTTATGGATAATGTTTGCATTACTATATATATATGTATGTATGTATGTATGTATGTGTACGATTTGGGCTTGTGGTGAATTCATTATTCATGTCAAGGAAAACATAATTTAAGATGTTATTTATTTAGTAAACCCTGACCCCAATTAGTTGCAATTGTGATTTACTGTTCTTGGGTAAATAAGCAAGGGTACATTACAGAATCATATTGCCTTAAAAAATCTCTAATTAACACGACCAGTGGAGTTTGAGAAGGAGTTTATACTATCTACTTTCATGATGTCTTCATAGTTGATGCAAATGGTGTAGACCAAACATTTCACAATGTAGCATCAATCTATCTCCATCACACCTTTGTCGCAATGTATGTAGTCTCATCATTTCTTCAGCTGCTGAAGCCATTTATACACCTGTTACATCAACAATTTGAAGTTTTCTTAAGGCAGGATCGTAAAGTGTAGTAGCAGTTAGCTTGCAGATAGCT
Organism: Cupressus sempervirens; assembly: GCA_028749045.1. Classification (NCBI taxonomy): domain Eukaryota; kingdom Viridiplantae; phylum Streptophyta; class Pinopsida; order Cupressales; family Cupressaceae; genus Cupressus; species Cupressus sempervirens. The sequence goes on along the minus strand of CM053784.1, from coordinate 775,271,011 downwards.
TTCCAGTGGTATGGACTAATTTTATGTAAGTGGCTCATTGTAACTTATCAAAGTAGAAAGAATACTATGGGGTAGTATCTTAGTTTGGGCATAATTATACCAAGGGGGTAGCTGAGTGTCAGGTCGTAACCTAACCTTTCTATTTTGCACCTGTAGGAATGAAAAAACAATGACCTTATCTGTGCATTACAACATTAACACTTTCAAGAATCATTGATTAGAGTCATATATTACCAAATAAGGTTTGAAACCTGAGTATTCACTGTTAGATCAAGAATCCTTCTTGGATAATCTACAAATTTATTCTGGTTTCCAAAAAAGAAATGTTTATTTCAAGAAAACGAGTAGCTCAGTCATTCCAGAAGCTATTACCGGAAATCTTTTCGCAACATTGGCCCGCACAACAAACCTATCAAATGTTCGTAATCTTGTCAATAGTTTAACTTTATTTTGCTTCAACATCACTAAGCCAAACATTCCAGAGCAGTTTGTCAGTTATGCCCATGGGTCATATCCATAATATACATTGGAAAGTGGGAAAAAAATTGTCCAAAAGCAACAGCTTTAGTTCAACATATATGCTTTCCATATAAAAGTACTTCAAATGTGTGGACTGAAAATGAAATGCTTGCTTCAAAAAATATCTGCTTGGTGAAATACAATTAGATCCTTATTAAAGTGGAGAATTAACCAGTATATTATTCACAAAGGTCCAACTTGAATAGCACGTGACAGGAAAAACAAGAATATCAGGCTGAACCTTCAAATCCCACAAGGCCATGTTCTGATGACCATATACTGTGGCATTACATTTCAGTGAATGAGTCCTCTCATTCCTCCATGCCATTTTTCTAAATACAAAAAATGACGATAGCCAAGACTCTGTATCTACTAAATGCCATTTGTGAAATTGAATCTTCACTCCTGGCAAGTTGAAAAGATATACCATACACAAAACTGCTGCTCTGATGTAGCATCTTCCTGGCAGCCTCATATCACCCTGATGTTCCAGTTTATCAGAAAAACTAGATCCTTGTTAGGGTAGGTTGAAAAAATAAACTATGTCAATCTACAATTACCTTTAACATGGCTTGGGTTCACTAGCATCAATGTGATGAAAAGTTGCAGCCTACAATGAAAACCCTGCAGTCTGTATCAAAAATCTTATTTAAACTGTTTCCAGCCCAATTGTTCTATTTTACCAGTTAAAACAACTGCATTCCATCTAGTGTGCACCAAGAGATCAAAAACAGAGACATCTACAAAGTGCACAAAGTGATATAATAATTGTCTGGCCATCTGGCTTCATCAGCTTAATCGCCAGACTGAGATTTAATACAACTGAAAGAATCTAGAATTCTGCCATAGCAACCCTCAACCGTCCAACATAAATTTACTTTCCTGAGAACAAAAACTTCACGAAGTCTATAAACCAAACTTTTTTAATCTCTCTAACGCAGAGCTTGCTGTCTTGTTGGTTGGTTCAAGCACAAGAGCAAACTTGAAATCTGCATCAAAGCCAAAGCATGATAAAGACATTAAAATTTGCCCTTTGAAGTGACAGATTACATCATTCTTGGTAATAATCTCCGATCAATCAATTGTGTGTGATCATACAATATAGACAATGATCTATGTAGTGTGAAGCTGATTTCAGGATGATCAATATTGGAAAAGCTTATTTGCATTGTATCAGGACATTTTACCTACATTTTTTATATCTTTGGGGAAAGTTACGATAATATGATAAACAAAAAATTCTGAAAGAATGTAATGCCCATCTTTATTGACTAAATAAAATCCAAATTAATTTAAATTATTGCTGATTTATTTCAACTCATTGAATCTACCATATTTTCTTCCATACTCTATTCTATAACTTTTTTAAAAAAATTATACAAAACACAAATAGTTATTTTCAATTCAATGTGCTCTAAAAGTGGCTCCATAGAGTGAAAGAAAGCAAAAAGTCCAACTATACCTTCAATAGCATCCTTATAGAAAGAAAGCATCTCCCTTGCTGTGCCTCTCCTTAAATACGCTTTAACATTCTGTTGGAAGCAAAAAAATATGTTACATAATCTATAGTAAGAAGACAACTAAGATTATTTCAGCATAAAAATGTTTTGATAGAATCAGTGTATGCGTAGATGGCATGAAGAATTGTTATATGAATTTTCCATTTCAGAAATATCAAGGCCTTAGAAAACAATAGATATTCTATTAATGATATTAACTCTTTCAGTGTGATCAAAATAAGAATTGGTTCGAAGGATATTCCAAAAAATCCAAAACTCCAAAGATCATATAGACAGAAGCTGACGATGATATTGTAGATTCTTCTTTGGTAAAAGATTGAAAATGAAATACTCAGTCATACGACCAATTGTTCTAGCAGTTATCTTTATGAATGTGGCTTAATAAAAATATGTGATAGTAAACAATTTGAGAGTTTTTTGCACAGGTAGTTATGGAGAGTTTTAAAGCTCTAAAGTTGTAAGCACACGAGCATCCAAGCATCAAGAAAGGGAACATGAAAAAGCATGCGAGCATCAGAGCATTACCAAAACTTTCGGAGTTTTGAAGGATGAAGCAACCAAGCATTGGAGCATAATCAACCATTTTGGAGTTTTGAAGTACGCGGCAGGCAAGCATCAAAGACTGGTGAAAATGGGGGAGGTATATCTCACATGTCTTCTATTGTGCAATTTTACTCTTGCTTAGAAAAATACTTTGTTGCACTCATGGATACATCTTTACTTCTTGTTTTGACTTCATAAATCTATTTTGAATTAAGTCTAAGATGATAATCTGTCTGAAAAGCCACGGACATCATTAAGTATCAAAGGGACTCAAAACTGAACCACAAAATGCAGCAGAAAAGATAAAAAGGATTATTAAATGTAATGAAGTCTTTGATATACTCTGCATATTGATCTCTCTTAATCTTATTTTTCACATTGAATCTGCTACCACATCAAATGCAGTGTGGACTACATTTGAAACCCTCTTGGGTAAGAAAAATGAGTTAAGGAATCGTCAATTGGAGAATGAACTCATAGGGTTAAGTCCCACCATTTTTGACATGGACTGGATCAAATTGCTGACGGTACGTGTAGGATGTAGGATGCTGACTTTGTTTCATTAGATATTATAATCTAATTCGAATTTTTATGCTGAGGTATCCCTTTGGAATGGGAATATATTCCCATTTATATCTCCTAGACGTCCCTTTAGAAAGACATGTCTTTGGACCCCTGCTTTTGTCAAATTCAAGTTTAACATTAGTTGCTAAATATTATTTTTATTTGGTTAAAATATTAAATATTACAATGTTACAAGGAATTAAACATATATAGTTATTATTATTTTATTTATTTGTGTAAAATATTATATTATTGAAATATTGTATTATCATATTTAATTATATATCTTTATATTTTAATATTCTTATTTATTTAATTATATTACGATTAAATTACATTATTTATTTATTTCATTACTATTTATCACTTGTTGTTATAGTAAAGCTTTAATTGATTTTCTTTATTTCACAACATTGGTGTGAAATAGGTGGGGATATTGCAAATAGGGTATCAACCGAGGGGCATGACAAGTTTAATTGGCCATTAGTCAATTGTTGTAAGGTGGGGTTTGAATTCCTTTCCTTGTTTGTTGCTTGATTTAAATAATTTTAGATTTCTTCAATAAGAATTTCACTTATTATCATATAAAATTATCTTCAGCATCTCCTCTATCAATTTTCACTGAACAACCTTATAATTCTCTCTATGTAAATATATACATGTACATACAAATATTTCATATGTGTGTATGTTTACACATTTTCTGAATGCCAAATGCCATGTGTACATGCATACAAATGATAGAACTACATACGTACACATATACACATAGTCATGAAATAATAAGCAAATACATGTAAGCATCTACGATGAGTTTATGAATCTATATGCATGAAGATGTGGGAAATGACACCAAGTATTTATGAGCCTATATATCTACACACACACACACACACACACACACAATATAAGGCACACATGTATATAACTCAATTTTAATTATATCTCTCTGTTCCGGACTGACACATATCTTCAATTATCTCAAGGTGGCAAGAGGTAACTCCTTGCCCCTGAGGTGACGAGGGTTACCTTCTTGCAAGAGTCTGTTTTCTTGTGGGCAGTTCTACTCTTGGACAGCATTGCCTCTTTATTTGAAACTATCAACTCATTGAGGGAGGTTACAACTCATCTAATGATACAAGCCTTCTGCAAATAATGTTTAATTACTATCAATCTACATTAATTCATTTTAGAAATTTGAATTACATAGAGAGATATAGCTCAAACTTCCATTGTGCAAGTGATCTTTTCATTAAGTTATATATATGGTCAAAATTACAGTTTATCAGTGAATGAAATAATCTGCTATGCATGGCTCAATTATATGAGAGAATGTTAAGTTCATTTTGAATATAAGCATTAGCAGCAACACATGTTCATTGCATCGCATATAGGGAAAGAGGATTAGCACCGCATATCTTTACTTACATCCCATATTGGATCGATTCATTACGAGTATTGAATTCATCATAGATTTGGAAATAGAGCGATGTGGTAATAGTAGAAATGCTTTGCATATGAATGACATCTGAAATATTCGTGATAAGATGAACTGTATGTTAATATGTTACATAATAACATCTTACAAATGATCTGAAGTGAAATCTGTAGACCATCCATGACTCTGTAAATCGGTATGGAGCCACATATCATATAATCTGCAATACTGTAACTTAATCTGTACACTTAAATCTTTCCAAAACCTTGTAATGAAAGCATATATCATTAATATAAGGCTACTTTATTATTGAATTCTGGATTTAAGAGCGAGAACCTGCACATCATTTATATTATCCATGTACTCAGTTGCAATGAGATTGGAAAGCTATTCAATCAAACAATTCTGGAGGAACTCAGTGGTGATAACCCTTGACCTTTCATTAACCAGCAATCCATATTTGATCAGGCTTCTTCAACTGCCTAATAGCATTCATCAATCACCAAATCTGTTTTAATAGCTTAACAATGTAACAATACTGCAATACTCTTAAATGCCAAACGATTCCTTCGTTAAGTAAACCTAAGTTGTATTATATCTATGACAGAATGTCATCTACTAGGACATTGAAATCATCCATTTGAATGTACCGAATTGTAGAAGTTTGGAAAGGTTCCATCTATTATCTCGGAAAGGAAAACTATAAGAAATACGATAATGCTAATCATGCTTAAGGATTTATAACAGCTTAGACTGCTAGGAAGGGGCTTCCCTTCGTTGGACATGAACCATTATATGTTCTGCAAATGCCAATGAGTCACCACTCTTAATGTCATTGGACCCTTATTGGCTAAATAAGTCCAACAAAGGTCAAGAACCTAAAGAGTCTTAAGGGCTTAATTATACAAGGTGGTGATACAAACAACACAAAGTACAATGCTTGCAATTGTAAGCATTGGCCAAGGTCGCACTATGCAATAGCATTGTAACCATCACTCACATGAACTAGAAGTATGTGTCTAGTCATAGGAGGTCACTCTCATAGGCAAGGAATCTATATGGTTTGACCAACTAAGATTGTTGTACATTCTAAACACGAACGGCTTGGATGGCAATGATATGGTTGGACCTCGTTTCGGCACCTCTCATGAGGATTGGGCTGCATTTGCAAGGAAATTGTGAGAGACCAAAGGTCAATGGATGTTGGACACCATGGGTATTGAGGACATGGATCCGACCCTTTTGGGATCTCCGATATCTTTGGAGGACGCTTCAGAACTTTTCACAAAGTATGGCCAACATCTCATCTAGCTTTGCAAGACTTTTGACCCATTGGATCTAAATTGTTTATCTTGCTTCCTGCATTCTTGCTTCTTCGCAAGCAACTGTGGTCGTACGAGTATGGTTGACTATGTCTCTAGTCAAGGTTTCATCTCATCCATTGGCCATTTCTTTGTCACTTTCATCCCCCTCACCAACCATAGTCTCCATTATATCTCCATTTAGCTTCTATTTGCTAAGTTGCCCTCCTTTCCTTTCCTCATTCTGTCACCCCATCATCAACTTCCCTAGGGGCTAAGAACACTTGCCATATGAAAAAATGGTACAATGAATATTATAAAGCTCATCATCAGGTCCTGGATCATGTTTTTATCCATTACCAGCCCCTCCTCAGCTAAGTTGAAAACCTTTTACCGCCACTCCCTTTGTTAGAAGAAAGGCCTTTACATTTCCCAACATAGAAAAGCCCTATGTACCTCTCTTCACTCCCCGAAATCCTTTTAGTACACTCTTTTCCCTTGCCACTCCCCATGTTGATTCACACCATGGTTCCCTAGTTTGACACACTTCTTCACTTTATAATATCCTTGGCCAACCCCTAAATCATTTATCCTCCCGCTCTTTTTGCCATCTTTTCACCCCCACCAACATCAAGAAAGCAATTAGAGCTCTCAACAGTAGTAGAGCAGCAGATGAGGAAGGGTTTGAGGTTGAGTTCAAGCATGGTATCATAGTCCTAAGCTCATACTAATCCCACATCTTCGATAATGTAGTTCATATTTGGCTCCCCCATCTTGGGCACACCACATTATTCATTTGTTACATAAATTGGGCTCAGCAACAATTACATTACCATCATGGTGGGCCACAATTTCTCCAAATTGTGTTCCTCAATTTTACACAATATTCTTTCCAAGGAGTGACCAGCGGGGCTATGTACTAGATTCTCACAACACTTTTGTCTCAATCACTCAAATGGCCTTATTATAAAGGATTTGCAGCACTGGAATATTTTAGACTCTACTCAAAGCTATTATGAGACTTTATGAGAATTTTGGGTCATTTTAGGACCCTTGACAGATTCCTTGATATCATCATGAGCACCATTGGAGCTAAGCAGGGTTCTCCAATTTCCCCTACCTTACTTAGTCTATACATTGATGAGATTAAGGGGTTTCATCAGCAGCACTCTTAGTTTGGATATGGTTGCCTTCTCTTCTAGGTTTTGACCTCTATCTTTCCCTTTGTCGATAATGTTCTTTTGGCTTTCTCCCCCGAGGGTTTACAGAGGTAGTTAGATAGTCTTGTGGCTTTTTGCGATTTATGACCGTTGACTATTAATTTGGGGAAAAACAAGGCCATTATTTTCAATTGTCTCAAAAACTCTCACTTGCAATGTTTATTCAACGGTTCTGAGGTTGAAATCTCTACTTCATAGACTTTCCTAGTTGTTAAGTTCTTTGGCTCTCATTTCAGTTTGAGACCCATCATTCGGCCTCACATCAAAAAGGGTATGGTTCTTTGGCCATTCTGAAGAAAATGTTGTCGACACCATTTCCAAGACACTGCATCTACGTTGCCCCTCTTGGATTCTCTTATTAGACATATTGTTCTTTATAGGGCTATGGTTTGGAGACCTTTACTGGTGTCTAGCTTTGATTCAAGTTCTTCTTTGACACACTATCAAGTGCAAGCAATCCATAACTCACAATATTATTATTGATAGTTTGGGACTCACCCCTTCAAGCTTTGGGTCATCTTTGAACTTGTTTGGTTCTAAAATCACCTTCAAGGCTTTATTGAGCCTAGTATGGAACCTCGTGGCATCTCTACCTTGCATATTGTTCTTCCAAGTGTATTGCTACATATGTTTTTTCGAGTTGGGCACAGAGTTGTTTTGTTGCGGCTTCGGCTCTTCTTAGGCCTATTGGGATTGAGATAGATCATCTTCCTCCCTTTTAGTACTCTCTAGATGCTCCTCACCACTTGTTAGCGTCTAGATAACAGTTGAACAAGTGTATAGAACAAAAATGTATAGGCAATTCATCCACACTACTTGGGTTAAACCCTACATGGGTCTTTGCCCCAAGATGACATTTTAGGTGGAGCATTTGACTTGTCCTTTCTATAGTTGCAAACTTGCAACCCTTCATTGGGAAGTTTATTAGATGGGTGTAAAGAGTGACTTTCTTCATGGTGACCTTTAGCAGTTCATTCAAGATACTTCACTTACCTATCAACTTCATAAATCTCTCTATAGCCGCAAAGAGGCTCTTTTGGCATGCGAAGATGGAATCTTTCTTTCTAAGAGCTAGGTTTAGTCAATGCCATTTTGATCTAAATGTATACATTTTGCAGTAGAATGACACTCACATTTTTGGTTCCCTATGTTGACAACTTGTTAATCAAAGGGAGTCACTCATCCACCATGAAGGTACTGAAAAATGCTCTACAAAATCAAATTTTTATGTCAAACTTGCATCTTTTGCATTAATTCTTAGTGTTTGAGATCAATCATCTTAGGCCAGTCTGCCAATCCGTCCATAAAGAGCATGACCCGCCTTCTTTCGGAGATGTCTATGACCAACATAGAAAGTCACTAAAATTCCGCAATGAACTGATCTACGAATCCAATTTGCCTCAATTGCGCTAGATCTTTGAAATTGAGCTCGGGGTCTTTCCCATCAAATCGTTCTATTAATCTCTCCATAAATTCCGCATAGGTCTTTATTTGATCATGCCCTAATGTGATGGTGTTGTGGTGCCACCATTCGTGCACAACTCCTTCCAAGTGCAACACGGCAAATTTGATAGCTTCTTCTTCAGGCATAGGATTCAACTGGAAGTAGGTATTGGCTTTCACCACCCACGCCTGTGTTGAAATGGAACCCTATCTATCAAATGGAGAGATTCACCTTACTCAATTTTCTCCTGAGATCATCGTTAAAGTATCCTCCTCTGTTTCCGCCTCCCGAGTATCCCATCCTCAAATCTACGTAATCTTTGTAGGAAATGTCCTCATCAAGGTTTGCATTCCTCCAGTCCTCTCTTATTTCTTCAAAGGTTGGTAGTCTCTCTCCATGATGTGCTTCCGTCTGTGGTGGGAAAGTCGACATGGAAGGCCGAGAGCATGTTGGTTGAGGGTGTGGCTTACCCGATACTGAGTCCGTGCTGTGTCCATTTTGTTCTCCAGATATTTTGTTCTTCGCCAACTTCTCGAGGTTTTCCTCTATGAGTCGCTGCGTACCCGTGATCTATGCCTGATTTCGGACAAGTTCCCTCAAAAGTACTACAAGTTCGACGCTCATCAGTTCCCATTCGTCAGCTATTCGATCAACGGAATGTGTCCTCTTTCAGCTATAAACTCTCATTCACCGTCCACAGGTTGGCAAGATCGAAGAGCTCTGATACCACTGTAATATATTGTACCTACTATAACCCTTTTTAATCAATGCACCAATTCCTAAACTAAGGTCGTACAATCTAAAATGTGCAGGCTGGATACTAATCACTTCAAATCTACAGACGAATTGGCAATGTGTGAAGGAGGCGAGCAAACTGGAAGCACTAAAGGTAACCGTACAGCAGGAAACAATGTCTATACGATGGGTCTGGACAATGGTGTGTATGGTGACTGGGGTATGATACCCGTACGATGGGCCAAAGTTCGTACAGTAAGATACCCGTACAGTAATTGACCATACGTTGAGACCAATGCCCATACGGTGGGAACAAAGGTCGTACGGCAGGAAAGTGAGGAGGGTTCATACGGAATGGCAGAGTATGAAGTCGTATGTTGTAGTGGGTGTCAGTACGGATTTGAGAGGTGAATGCGAGTTGTTGGGGATGACAATGGCCGTACGTTAGGAGGTGACGCACAAACAACTGAGTTTTGTAACAGTGTGATTTGCACGTAGAGGAGGGAAGGTGAGCCGTACACCATAAACATCAACCAATATTATTTAATTAATGGAAAATAATAAAGTAAACACCATACAATGCCCGTACCAATTTGGGTGAACATTCGTAGATTGATAAGTATTTGCCAATAATGAGAGCACTCCAATTGCCGAATACAGACGAATTGAACACTGACGGAATAGGGTGAGGGTTGAATCCCACCAAAACCGTGCAAGCCAAATTGGGAAGGTCTTTCACTTCCGAAATGGCAAACAATGCCGAACTCCAACAAGAATCCGCAATACAGAGAGATATAATCCAAGAACATGCCTACAGATTACCTACAGCCATGCTTAAATACCCATCGGGAAAAGCTTTCCAAGGGTGTACAAAATTAGCCGAGGACACAAACTACGAAAACAAAATTAAAATGGGTTCAAGATAAAATAAATCAATCAGCCCGTTACAAAGATTAAATTATTATTTATTTTATAACGAGGACATTACATTTGGCTTCAAAATATCCACAAGTTCGGCATTCCATTCAAAAAGCCTATAATCATATTTTGTGATAATCAAAGTTCAAAACAAATCTCAAGAAATCCAACTCATTATTAGAGTGTAGAAGCTAAGACACACGGAGATGCATATGCACTACCTTCGGGGGATGATTCAAGATGACATCATTGATCTTAAATATTGGTCTACATTGAAGCAAAATGTGAACATCTTCACCAAACCGTGTTCGTCTATCTACAAGTATCTTTCTATCTCTATTTTGGGGGGTTATTCCTCTTGTAGGTGATTCTTCCTTCAAGGTAGATCTATATGTTCATGGATACCTAACATGACTTAATTTGTGGGGACCAATCTTTTCATCCATTTAAGCTCAGCTAAGTAGGGTGCTAGTGTAAGCTTTTTATTTCCTTATGTTATAGGGTGTTTCTCTTTTCCCACACAATATTTAAGCTTACTTAGGTTTATTAAGAATGCTTCATATGAGGACACATACCGAAATACACCAACTATATTTTTCACTCTTTGAGTCTCTCCCACACATTAGTAGTTTTGTTAGATACACTCTTTTGGCTTCTTGTGCCATAACTACTATTTTGTCCTTCCTTGGGTAGGTTATGGGGTAGTTAGGTTTCTCACCATGTTTTAGCATTTAGCAAGTCAGTAAAGCCTTCACCTTTTACAGGTAGTAGGAGTTAATGTGCCTCTCAAATGTATATGCCCTTATTTTGCTACATATACATCACTCTCCTCATCTTCACTAGTTCAATGATAACTAGATGAGAATTGTTGAGAGAATTCTCAAAAGTCTCTTGCTTTGTCTCTAATTTTCTCTCATTTCAAACCTCCTCATTCTACCATTTTAATCCTCAATCATCTGTCAAGTGGATTTGCATACAATCTATGACCAACATTGGTCCTTGTTCTCACAAAATCTATCTGATAAACTATTGTACTTGACTGCGCAAACTTGCATGCCCCAAGCTATCCTATGTCAATTTATTCAATGATGTTCCATGACAAGTGTTTGTACCTATCATAACCTTGGTCAAGATACACATGTAACTTCTCTTTTACATGAGCATACACCTCATAGAATCTATCATATGCAACCCTCATCATAATGACCTTAGGCACACCACAAGATGTCAACACACGGTCACACCATGTCACAAGAAAATAGAATGCCTACATCATGTAAAGACAAAACTCATAAAAAAATTATTTGTTTCATTGGAACACGTTTCTGACCTTGAGAAAATCCCAGCATTTCTGAGATGGATGTTTTCATGTAAAAACATTGGGGAGTGCCCCTCTACCTTTGCCAAGTTTTTATACTTTTATCCATAATAAACCGTGCCAAACTGATTATGATTGTGTCATCTAATAACTACATTGATAGAATACTTGCATGGTCATCCAATGAAAATGTGTACTTATTGTTGTCTGTTGCTGCAGCTCTGTTGTTGCCATCTGCAATCCACAATTTTAGGCCCTTGGTCACACATCCCCAAAAGCCATTCCTGGATGAGATAATTCTATGCAACTATGCTAAAAATGAAGTTCAATACCTCCAAAAGAAATGCCAACTCTTCCTCAGAAGGACAGAACAAGGTATGCGTCAAAATATATTAAAATGAATATTAGGAATGCAAGGTTGATACACCTTTTACTACCACAGCATACTAAAGACCTGAAAGCCATGCCATGGTCATATCCACACACCATCTTGTCTTGTTAGGTAACCAGACATACAAAAACATTGAATTCGTAAATCTTTCATCAAGGTAAGTATAAAAGCAACTGAGAAAAGAGCTTGGTTGGCATACTAGACAAGTATATACTTGCACTTTGCTTTGGCACAGTAGTTCTGGTTTTTTGAGAGTGAACTGTGCCAAGCAAGATGGATCTCTTTGGACCTACCCCATCCCCTTATGGTAGCCATATTAAGAACCACCTCTAAACTACACTAAAAATAAACTATAATTTCAATAGGGAAAGTCTCTTTCCAGTATGACAACCTAGCAGAGCAAGGGAACAGAACAGAGTATGATACGTTAGAACTTGCACTCCAAGCTATGTAGGCAAGGCTGTCTCTAGTCATCACTTTACAAATATCCATGTGAAAAATATATATGCTAATTGTATTATACTAACAAGAGGATCTAACCTGAAATCTGGAGTTTAAGAAGAAAGAAAAAAACAGGATCAAAAGATACAGCTCTTATGTGTTTTGACTTCCCATGGACAGAATTTGATATTCTAGCTTATCTCACTCCTGTCTGTTTCACATCACTTAAGCAATACAAACAGATAATAGTGATCCAACTTTCAATACCACATTAGAGTAAGTCACAATAATTTCAGTGTATATACAAAATAAGTATAATTCAAATTGTGAACTGAAAAGCAATTCCTCATGGATACTCTCTATTTCACACGAGTCACTGTTAGAATATAAACCAAGTTCACAGTAAACTAATAATAATACAGAATAAAGGGCATAAGACATTACCACATGCATCTGTAGAGGACATATGAACTATAAAGAAAGGTAATTGTTCTCAACCAAAAACCAATTAAACTACAATAAACTTATCTTAGGATGTTAAAATACTTTAAACCAATGTAGCTGTGAACAAATGTATTTAATTTTGAGTATCTTTCATAGCCACCCAGATTATAAAAAATATATACAATTTATTAATAAAGACCTAATTTCCAAATACATCTTCAATCAGTTCAGTCACGAAAACTCCATATGGAAAAGTTAGACAAAGATAGACATATTAGAACAAGACACTCTTTTGACATCACCTTTTTGTCAAGGTCAATAGCTTTACTACAGTCTTCTTCAGCTTGCTGAAACCTGTCAAAGAATAAAATGAACACTGCACTCAGAAAAACCACAAATACTAAAACTAACAGCAATACGTAAGAGTCTAAAATCATATAAATATGATACCTTTGCAATTCTAAACATGCTGCTGCTCGATTGCTATAATAAGTGGCATTTGTATCATTTAATTTGATTGCCTCAGAATAGAAATTGACAGCTTTATGGAATTGTTTTCCCTTATAAGCAGCATTTCCCTGAATAGTGCCAAAAAATAGATGTACCACAGTTACATATAAAGGAAATGTACATGTTTAAACGGTAAACCTATAATACTAGCATTTGCACCAAAATGACATGCAATAGTTAGCCAATAGAAAGATGTGTAAACCATTATCAATCTCTAATATTATTCTGAACCTACCTAAGCTTTAGCAATCCTTAATTTTAATCAACCCTTAATTGTAATCATAAGCTAATCGTGATCTTAATCCTAATTATAGTTTGCTAACCTTGATTTTGACCCTAACTACAATTTAAAGATGGTGCATATTATTTAATTGTAGTATATATTATCTAAAATGTACATTAGAAGTATTGCAATTCAATTCATAGACTACACATTGCAATAAAAGTTATATATATATATATATATATATATATATATATATATATATATATATATATATATATATATATATATATCTTAATTATTTTTATAGCGAATTTATTTTTTAATCATTTGCTTTTTTAATCATTATTTTTTAATTCTTTTTAGTTTTACAATATTATTTAATATGACTTGTGCTTTTGTTTTTGTCCAAAAGTTAAAACAGATAATGTAATGTAATGAAATGAAAAACACTATAAAATGCTGAACTAAAACATTTATCCAAGGTCATGACGATTATTTGGCTGTCTGCATTCTTTCATTTCTTGTAGCTTCCTCAAGCAATTTCCTTGCTTTTTTAACAATTCCAAGCTAAACGATTCTGAAAAGTTAGATAAATCTGCATATGCTTTGCCTTCTCCCCTTCCAAGAAAGTACGCTTTCCACCGAAGAATCCAACAAAACATTCAAGTGTGCCTTAAATTTCCATTGTCAAAATATTTAAGTCTGCCTTAAATTTTCACTGTATTGAAAACCAACAAAAGCTTTTAAAAAACACCACCATAATTTCTGTAGGCTGATTCAGTTTTTCTTTTCATACACACTCAACCACAACTCTTTGCTCGTTATTGATTTTTCATGCGATTGTCGTCAATATTTTAGTCATTTCCAATTCCTAACAGGCACAAGGAAATAACTCATACCTGACCAACCGCTTGGTGTCCTCACTTATGAACAAGCAGAAAATACCAATAACAAGCAACAGCTTGAAGAAGTGTGCACCACCATTGACAAACTCTCCAACTTTTTCGGGTGAGATATAACTTTTTGACAATTAAAGACTATGCCACCATACTTTTTGGGCATTTAACTTCACCGATGTTCACTGTCAACTCACCAGGAATTTAGTTTTTTCGGCAACAGAATGACTTTTCTTGGCTAAAAATATTAAGGACCCTTTTGAAAGCTATTAGAAATTATAAATCAAAAGAACCAAATATATTTGGCTTAATAAGTACAAACAAATTCTGCTAGACAAAACAACTAAGAGAAAACTTGCAATTCAAGAGTTAGGAGGATACGTTAAAAGACTTCTACCCCAGAAGGTATTTTTGAAACTGAATTTCAATAATGTGTTTCAAAGGAATCTGAGTATTGGGGATGTGTTCTCGTCCTAAGCAAATAGGAAGATTCACAAAATTATGGAAGATCTCTTTTACTGGGTATTTAAACTAACAATGAATTTGAATGAGGCTATAATCTCTGGTTTGGGTACTGTTGTGAGTTTTTCACACCATCGCTTCATTAAAGATGGGGACCCCCTCTTTTCGCTTAGCAGTAGTAATGATCTTAGTTGGTAACAGTAATTTCAAGTCTACAAGTCTAAGTGATGAGTTCAAGCAACTTTGGCTTGCTAGGGGAGTCAAGTCAGTCAGGGATATGAATGAATTCGGTCAAGCTAGTCAAGTATGTGAAGTTAAAATCAGGTAATTTACAATGAAATGAGTCAGAATCCTTAGAAAATACTTGTTCTAAAATCAAACTTGATTTGTAAAGTAAAGAAAAGTTGTGGGAGATAACACTAATGGAGGTGTGTTGATTCTTGAAATTTGGCTTAGTTTGGAGCTTTTTAAGGTCTCCCAAAATCTAAAATCCTTATTATAGCTCCTATGAACCTGAAACCACTCTATCATCCTGATAGTATTTATATAAAATATAACTTAAAAGTATGCAAATGTAACTTATACTTAAATGTTACATTTTCTATAAATTATTTTGCCGTACAAGCTGAAGAAATTGCCTGCAAAATGAAAATCCTGACACGGCAGAATCTGCCTCCTGTCAAGATTCTCAATCTCAAGGATCTCAGTATTTCACACTCTTATTAGACCAAAATCATGACATCTCCAGATTTTTGCACAAGCCCGAGGGCAATCCAAGGTGAAGTTTCAACTCCAAATCAATAAGGATGAAGAAAATTCAAGATCAAAGATGAAATCAACCAAAATCTTGGAGATAGGTGATTGAAAAATGAAGATGAATGTGGATTGAAATCATATGTTAATGCATACTTCCCAGACTCTCTAAGACTATCTTAGGCTTGACAAGTTCCAAGTCAAGTCACCTGGGCTGAGTCATAGTGACCTGTGACTCCAAAAACTCAGCCTAGGCAAAAATCCCCCAAAACCTAGTTTTTGTCAAGTTCTGCAACTTTTTATTGAGCCCTATGTCAAGTCAGCCTTACCAAATCCACACCAAGTCAGAGTTCGGGAACTATAAATTGATGAACTTTAAGTAAATCGAAGATGCAAATCAGATTGAAAATCATGAAGAGTGACCCTTGAGAGCTTCTTGAAGCTTGAATTGACAAGATGAAACAGGCCAAAGAGGAGTAATCCTGACAACTAAATTTCCACCTTCTTCATAAGCTCAAATCTCTGCCCTAATTAAGACGGATTCTAAGTGACTATAAGACTAAACTCTAATGTAAAATCAATGAAAAGGGATAATGGAGTGGAGAAATGGCAATGAATAAAGGGGAAAGTATGATCTATCAAATGCAAAACCATGCCAAAAATCCAATGAAAATCTGAACAAAACAAGATGAAATCGTCAAAACAAAACAGGAGAGTCGACTTCGCAAGATTCTCAATCAATAGAATCTTGGTATTTTGCCCCCCTTGCAAAATCTCGACAATTCAAAATCTCTGCCCAGGCATAATGCCATAAAAATTCTTAACTCCAAGTTGAACAAATGATGAAATTGAAGACTAGATAATCAAAACAAAACAGGAAAAGTCGACTTCACAAGATTCTCAATCAATAGAATCTTGGAATTTTGCCTCCCTTGCAAAATCTCAACAATTCAAAATCTCTGCCCAAGCATAACGCCATTTCAATAAAAATTCTCAACTCCAAGTTGAACATAATGGTGAAATTGAAGACTAGAGGCAAAATTTGTGAAGTCTTGAAGAGGTAAGATCAGAATTTTGGGAGAAAAGGATGGATTGAAAACAAATCAACTTGGCAACAGTCAACTATAAATACAGATCTCTGCCAAAACTATGATGTTAAAGCATGTAGTGAAGGTTAGAAATGTTGAATCCAGTGATAGCTACGAGACAGATCCTCACATAAGTCTGTCCATCTCTAAATATTTTGGTCTCTTATCTTCCTGAGTTAATGCATCTATGCAGTTCGTATTTTGGCTCCTTCTATTCTGTCACTGTCGTCCCAGTTTATTCATTCACATCAACAGTTTTTTTGGCACTTCATATGTCGTGTGCACATGTTCCATTTCATAGTGATGTAGCATCAATTAATGTTTAGTTATTTGGTGACTTGGCAGTCAACTTATTTTATTCGTGTCTTGGCTATTGTTATCATTTCTCTTTTATTGTTTATCATCATGTATTTATTCACTTCTTCAGTTACTCGTCGCCACGTCACTAACAGCTCTTGGTCATTCACCATCGGGAAAATTTACTTTGTCACGGCAATCATTTTGTCTTCAGCGACAGTTCTTTGTCATCTATCGTCTTTGCTTTTCATCAAATGGAGTTTTTAGCTAATATGATCAGAGGCATTGCAAGCAACTATCTTCAAATACTACAGTGAGATTTGTGTGCTTAAGAGATTGAATAATGGAGCTTTGTGTGCTTAAGAGATTGAATATTTATGAATATCGGTTCTGGACAATTTGTTTTGAGTATCGAATGCTTTATGTTCAGAATTTTTGTATTTAAGGTCGTGAGTGTATACAACTCCATTTTAATACATGCATCTTATTAATCTTTCTTTATGGTTTATAAGAATTCTGAAACTTTCTTAAATACTTAAGACTTTGATCAATATGTGATCATAGAGGTTGCAGAACCTGAAGTGGCAGAGTTATTACAATGATGTTTCGAAATTCAATAAAGATATTTTTGTTGGCGGGCAGGGTTGTTTCTCTTTGTGAGGTTTTTCCCAAGATAACTATTGTGTCCTCTGTATTTGTTTTAATAAATATTTTCTTATATGCTACTGGTAAATATTCAATATCGTATCAGAGCCAAGTTAAGAAATTTGATCCGGAACCAGAAGCATCTTAATTTGTACTCCTTGTTTCTACTTTTTCTAGTTATGTTCAGTTCGTGAAATATGGTGAATGGGCTGAAAGTTGAAGATAGGTTAGATATTTCCTCAAATTTTGGTTCTTGGAAGCCCAAGGTTCTTATTGCTCTTGATGCAAAGCCATCTGATGAAACTGAAAGTACTTGATGACAGAAAAAAAAAAGATTATGGCTAAAAAGATCATGATTGACTCTGTTAAGGATCATTTGATTCATGTTATTTCAAAATTAGAATCAACCAAAGAGATGTTCAAGACTCTTAAGGTTTTGTATAAGTTTAATAATACCAGTAGAGTTCTTGCATTGAGGTGTCAACTGCTGTATATAAAAATGGAAAGGGGTGACTATGTTGTCAGAATTGAAGGATCGACTCAGTGCAATTGTTGGGACATTCTCAGATAAAAATCTTGTCATGCTTGCTATGAAAAGACTTCCCCATTCTTGGGAATCCTTTATTCAGGGCAATACTGGAAGAGATGAGCTTCCAAAATTTGACAGGTCAAGCGCAGATTGTATTTAAGAGGAAGGCAGATTAAAAACAAGTTTAAATGGTTGTAGAAATCATCACGAAGATGATTGTGTTCTTGCAGCTCACACTTTAAAAGGGAAAGGGAAGAAAGGAAGCTTCGAGAGTTTCAGAGATAATAACTTTGAATCTACCCCCAACTCCAAGAGAGGAAAAAGGGATTATTCCAAAATTTAGTGCTTCAGATGTGACCAGTATGGGCACATTGCAAGAGATTTTTATACTAGGCCAAAGACTCAAGCAACTGCACCAATTGCTGTAAACCCCTCTCTTCAAGAGAGACCAGGTGAGGATTCTGATGGATTCTTATTTATTTCTGCACTTTCTAGCAATATTCCTACAAACAGCGATACATGGCCTATTGACAGTAGTGCATCTCATCATATCACTAGTTACAAAGAACATCTCATTAATTTGAAGGAAAAAGATTATCATCTTCAAGTCAGAATTGGTGATGATGCAAGTTATTTAGTGAAGGGTGCTGGTTCTAATTCATTTAATTTAGATTCCGGAATTCCTCTTCATTTTAGTGATGTATTATTTGTTCCTGGAATAAACAGGAATCTGATTTCCATATCAGCTCTAGAAGACAACAAAGGATATAATGTTGCTTTTGCTGATGGCAAGGTCCTAGCGTGGAAAAGGAACTGCAGTATCCATTCAGCTCGTCAAATTGGAGTTCACCATGATAGTCTCTACAAGCTTTCATCCCATTCCATGCATGCTCTGGCACTTAATACTTCAAACTTAAATGAACTTTGGCACAAGAGGTTTGGAAATCAAAATTTCAGAACTTTATCCTCTATGGAAAAGGCTATAGTTGGTCTTCTAAAGTTGAACCAAAATCATGAAGGGATTTGCAAGGGATGCGCTCTAGGTGAGAACATTGAAAGCCTTTTTCATGGCAGTGAAAGTAGAGCTACAGATACTCGAGAATTAATACATTCAAATTTATGTGCTCCAACATCTGTTGCTTCTCTTAATGGTTTTGGTATTATGTTGCATTGATAGATGATTATTGTCCGAAGAGCTGGATTTTTTTTCTTAAGTCTAAAGAGTCTAATGAGGTTCTGTCCTAGGTCAAGGAAATCAAAGCTCTTGTTGAAAATTTATCCAACAAGAAAATTAAGATTTTATGGTTTGATGATAGAGGTGAATATGTCTCTGGTATATTTCATGACTACTGTGTTGAAATTGGGATCAAGAGAGAGTTTTGTGTTTTCTATAATCCTCAAAAAATGTAGTTGAAAGAAAGAGCAGGACATTTATCGAGGAAACAAAGGCAATGATTCATTATCAAAGCCTTCAAACCTTTCCATGGGCTGAGGCATGCAAAACTGCAGTTAATATGTAAAATCGTAGTCTTCATCAGGTTCTTGACGCCATGACCCCTGAAGAAAGCTTTTACATGTATCACACCAGACATTAGTTACTCGAGAATTTTTGGATGTCCAGTTTACATTCACATTCCAAAAGAGAAAAGATCAAAATTAGAACCTTTAGGAAGGAAAGGTAACTTTGTTTGATATAGTGATTCCTTAAAAGCTTTCAGGATTTATATTCTAAGTCAAACATATTGAATTAAGTAGGGATGCTACTTTTGATGAAGGTGTAGCTTGCAAGATTTCCAATGAATCTAACATTGAAAATGATGGGGAAGATTTTGAGGACTCTCAAGATACAAAGATGGCTGACCCAAATCCACCCTTTGTGATTCAGAGGGAGAATGTATATTTAAATGATTCAGCTGATCCTATAGATTCTATTGATATTTCAGCAGGTCTTACTACTTTTTCAGTAAACAAGAAAAGACCATTGTGGGCCAAGAAAAGCCCACCAATCGACAGGTTGAAGAAATGGTGGTTTGTCGAAGGGCTACAGCCAGCACTTTGAAAGAAGATGAAACTAGTACCTCCGACATCATACATTGAGGCATATAACCGAGCAATGCACTTAGAAAGCAAACAGAAAACAGGGAAAATGAAGAAGAACAAATCTTCCGATTCGGAAGACTCATCCTCTGAAAGCGACGAGGACGAATCGAATAAAAAGATTCGAGCATTACAAAAAGATATGCTGCATATGATGAAAGAATTAAAAAAATGGAAGAAAAACAAAGAACGGGAACTATGGTGTAGGAGGAAGGCCATACAAAGGGTGCTTGCCCCAAGAACCAATTTTGCGATATCTGCCAAATTGCCAACCATTCCACCAAAGAATGTCCCTTCAATATGAAAATAAAAAGTCACTAGCAAGTGCTACTGACGCAAGAAGTGCCCACCTCAAGAACCGCGGGAACAAATATAAACAATAACATAGAAACTTCAAGAGAGTATCAAAACAACAACTAACGCAAAAGAGGAAGCAACAACAATAACGGGGGCCACAGCTGAATCTAATATGATCCAACCAAACGGCCAATGATACAATGTCACATGTGCAATAATGGGGCTACTTCGCCAGAGATTGTACCACAAAGGAACACCACAACTATTGTGCAAATGGTGTGGTCCTAGAGACCATGATGACTCAAAATGCACCAAGCCCAAGGTGAACCTATTAACTATAGAAAGACGCAAGGAAGAAGTATTAGCAGTCACCCGCGCACAAGCGAAAAAGGTGACATACCCAGATCCTTAAGAGGAAAAGAGAAGGATGCACTAGGCAAAAGCAAAAATAGAAGAGAAAATGATGGCCAAAAGAATGCAAATGAATGACACCACGAGTACCTCAAGGAGGACCCAAGCAGAACAGAACATTGTACGATAGGTAATGCAAGCTGAGGTTCATATGAAATTAGACGACCTTCTTCTTGCACTGCCAGAACTAAGAACAACAATCCTAAACATGACACCATCCCCAAAGACAGTGTATGAGCCAAGGAAGAACACCCAAGGTCAAAGCGAAGCCCCCACGACAGACCCAATGTTACTTGCACTACTGAGCACAAGAAGAGACCCTAATGTGGTAGTGATGAGTATCCTCAAAACCATCCCAACGAATCCATTGTGGATGGAGGGTCTAGCATAAATGTTTTACCAGAGGAAACGTGGAAGAAGTTAGGACAACCAACTCCATGGCTGCCTACATTCCAACTACTTAGCACCAATCAACACGGAATGAAACCATCAAGACTTTAATGGTGCAGACTGTAACAATAGGGAAACTACCCTTCCTACTTGACCTTGTGATCATTCTACTGAAAAAGAATGGTTACAACGCCATCCTCAGAAGGGGCTCGCTAGTACAGGCAAATGTGAAATATGATTGAAAAAAGGAACACTTTTTCGATAGAAAGAGGGGGTTGTAGGTTTATAATTGACCTACACACCCAAATGGTGGGAGAAGAAATGACGTCCTTGTCGGACTACGAAGGTGAAGAGGGAGATGATAAAGGAAAGAAAAGGATGGAACCTGACGAAGAAGGAATCCTCAAACTAAAAGGAGGATCCAACAAAAACTTGGACTCATTGAATGGCCTACTCCAATGGAAAATGGAGGACTATGAACTCTTCTCAAGTTGTCATATGTTAGGGGTGGAAGAAGGAAATTAGGAGGATGAAAAAGACGAGTTTCCGACAACATACAAAGAATTCAAGGAAGGGGAGGCACCGATTGATGAAACACCCGCACGCACATTCAGGGAAGAGAAACCCATTAAATATGAAGAAACTTCAGTGAAGATTGTGAACTTAGGGGTCGAGGCCAACCCAAAAAACATTTTTGTGGGAGATGATTGGAATCCTATACTGAAAGCGGTAGTATTCAGAATATTCATGGAGTACAAGGATGTTTTTGCATGGACATACAAAGACCTAAAGGGAGTACCACCAGAATTGTGTGAGCACCGGAGCCCACTTATACAAGGAGCGATGTCCATACGGATGCACCATACCGGATGAATAAAAACTATGTTGTCAAGTCAAGGATGAGATTAATTGAATGCTCAATGTAGGCATTATCTTTTGAGTGCAAACAAGTGAGTGGGTGTCTCCAATCGTAATCTCACTAAAAAAGGATACCACTCAAATAAGAATATGCATGGATTTCCATTGTTTGCATGTAGTGACAATTAAGGATCCATTCCCAATACCATACACTGATAGCATTTTGGAGGAAGTGGTCGGGCACGAATTATACTCGTTCACGGATGGATTTTTTGGCTACAATCAAATATCCATCACCAAGGAGGACAAGCTGAAAACAACCTTTGTGGTGGAAGATGGAGTTTACGTCTACAACCAGATGTTGTTCGGTCTGTGCAACGCCCCGTCAACATTTCAAAGGATCATCCTACACATCATTGACAAAATGCCAATCATCAACTTCAAGCCTTCTTGGATGATTGGTCAGCTTTTAGCACGGAGAACAAACACCTGACCACACTCAAGGAGTGTATGGAGAGATGCACGGCTAGCATTAAATGCTAAAAAGTGCAGATTCATGGTACCCAAGGAAAACTTTTGGGACACATCATGTGCAAGGCAGACTTGAAGACAGACTCGGACAAGGTCTGAGTGATACAAGAAATGCCACCTTCTGTAGACGTGACCGAAGTGAAATCATTCTTGGGACACATTGGGTACTACAAGAGATTCATTAAAAAATTTGCCAAAGTGTCTTACCCTCTCAATAGATTGACTTGCAAAGGGGAACCCTACAAGTGGGAAGTTGAACAGGATGAGCCTTCCAAGAGTTGAAAACAAGCCTAGTCACAACACCTATTTTGGCTTACCCAAACTAGGACAAGGAGTTCCACATACATGTTGATGCATCAAATTTCACAATCGGAGAAACACTCACACAGACAGATGATCATGGATTAGAGCACCCGATTTACTTTACAAGTAGACTCTTATCGAAGGCAGAAAAGAACTATAGCACGATGAAGAGGGAAGCTCTTAAAATGGTGAATGTTGTACAAAAGTTCAGGCACTACTTACTAGCAACCCCGTTTGTGTTCTACGTAGACCATCAGGCTTTGTAATATTTGGTGAATAAACCAATCATTCAGGGACAGATGAGTAGATGGTTACTTCTCCTACAGGAATTCATGTTTAAGATTGTAGTACGCCCCGAAAAAAGCCACGCGAGCATAGATCACCTCTATAGAATCAAGTTACGGGAACCACTAGAGGGATTCAATGATGATTTTCCGGACACAATTGTTTTAGATTGTCATACTTCCATCTTGGTACGCAAGTATTAAAGAGTATCTTTTAGTGGGTTAGTACCCTAGAGAAATGCAACCAAAGGAGAGAAGGAAACTCGTACTGAGAAGTTGAACATTCTAGTTGATCAAGGGCTACTATAAAAGATGGGACCTGACCTGATCCTACGGCGATGTGTTCTAGAAGTAGAAACACCGAGAGTATTAAAAGAGGCACACGAAGGGCCAGTAGCAGACATATTGGGCCAAACACAATTGCGCGAAAGATACTTCTCATAGGGTTATGGTGGCCTACTATGCACAACGACGCCAGGGAGTGGACCGTTGGATGTGATACATGTCAGAGAGCCAGGAAGGCACTAAAGAAGGATTTTATGCCTCTAAACCCCTCACAGGTGCAGGAAATTTTTGAACGATGGGGAATGGCCTTTGTCAGATCCCTAAAGGTAAGCAAAGCCTGCAGATACATCGCCATAGCAACGGAGTACCTCACAAAGTGGGTAGAGGCACGAGCCTTACTAGATAACTCTACATTGAGTATGATAAGATTCATCTATGAACAAATCATTACAAGGTATGGCATCCCAATCCACTTAACGAGCAACCAAGGAAGGCACTTTGTCAACCATGTCATTAGATGACTTACGACATTATTTAAAATCTACCATTCCCTTTTGAGCCCATAATACTCAAGAGCGAATGAACAAGCAAAGTCAACAAAGAAAATCTTAGTTTCAGTGATTTATAAATCTTACGGTGTTGAAGGCAAAGATTGGGAAGAGAAGTTGCCATCGGCATTATGGGCTTATCATACCTCCTATAAGGTCACCATAGGACACACCCCATTCCAGTTAATGTATGGTTAGGAGGTCATTGTACCAGTAGAGTTCAATTGAGAACAAGTTGGGAGACATGGAGAGTCTCAGGGAGAGGCTATACAACCTAAATAAGCTCGACAAACGAAGACTAAAAGCACAATGGGCTACAAAGATTTCACAACTTATGCGCAAGGTCTGGCACAAAAAGCATCTGAAAGGAAACAAAACATGTCAAGCCAACTAGTGATGAAATATAATGGGCGTAACGAGATCAATCAAACCCAACAAATTCAAGGTGAAGTGGGTCGAGCCATATAAGATCTGTGAAGTTGGCAATAACGAAGTGATCAAGCTGTGGACATTGGACAAGAAGGAAGTGGTTGACCCAGTAAATGGTTTGAAGTTAAAAATTTACCATCAGAGGAATGAAGTCAATGGAGATAATGACAGTCGGACAAATGATTTAGATAGACTGTAAAATAAAATAAATAATAATAATAAAGTATATATATATATATATTTCACAAGACTATAGGCGTTGTGGGAACTACTTAGTTCATGGGCATTATGATTTTGACATTAGTCGGCGAACAATATATAAAATTGGGAAGATGAGACAATTATTTTAAGTATTTGAGGGATTAATATTTCAGTTTTCAGAAGAATTAACCAATCTCCACATTAGAAACAATTGTGTGAGATTATTTAATAAACTTGTCTAATATTTTACAATTGAAGTCATATATCTCTTGTATAGGGTTACAAAATCACCTTTCTATTGGCAGCAAGAGGAGTTTGTTGGAAAGAATTATGCTTCCACTAGAGCAATAATCATTAAGTCATAAAAAAAAGTCTAAAGAAGTCAGGAGAAAGGCCACATGGTTGTACGGCCACTGCAAGAAGACACATTGTGTGGAATTTTAGGCAAAACACCGTATGGTAATAGCCATACATCTTGGGCGAAACATGAAACACCGTACAGCAAGAACAACACATCGTACAGCTGCAAGAGGAACAAAAGAGATCGTACAAACCATGTTGCCAATGCAAGGAAACACCCCCACACATTGCACCATACAATGGCTAATGCACACAGACACCGCACACTATGCCGTATGGTCACCACAAAAATGCACACCATATGGAATCTTTAGCGGTGAAAGTCGTGTGCCTTTGACAGAAACAAACATCGTACAGTTGAATGTGGCTCGCTCTTCATAAAATTCGGATAAAGACACCGTAGAGCCTTGAGGGGAAGACAATACCATACACCGTATGGTAGTCTAAAGAGACAAACATCAGGAGAACAACACCAAATGGTATTTATAAGGAGCATGTACAAGTAATACAGAGACATTGCACACATTTAAGTCAATCCTTGTCTAGCAGGCAAGCAAATGCAAGTGTGGCAAATAAAGCTTGACGACTACCTACAAAAGGACCGTACAAAAGAAAGAGTCAGTGTACAGTAGCCTTGAACCCTAATGGTTTCTCTTAACCGTTCCTTGGGAATAAGAAGAGTGATCAAATAGTTGGCTTGAAAAAGAGCCTACAAAAATAAATTGGAAGATGATTCAGCTAACAGTAAGAGGATGAATATGATTGTGCAGAGATTACCATCAGGCAAACAAGAAGATTCATGGTAAACTCAAGAAATTAAGTTGGGAAATAAAGGCTTGGCTAATAGATCTAGTGTGCGGCACACTATCTCAGATGGAGAATGAAGCGTTGGTGGAAACTTCTAAAGGCAGAGGATTGAAAAAATCCAACATTCAAGAGGGAGAGCAGTGCTACCTGATGGACTTGGTTAAGAGCGGGCTCATAGGATCGAGCCGAACGTCAAATATTTCATTTCCGCAGGTAGTGATGATGAACGAAACCATGAATAGGAAGGTGTACGATTGAGTAGCAGTATTTGCAAAAGGCATGTACGAATTCATGACGTTGCAGCCAAGACATTTTGTATGCCCCATTACGCCATTGGATTGTTCCTCAATGCTACGACAAGAATGATCCCCATTGACAGGCTGGAGGTCAAGCCTAGCCCACTAGCTCCAGGTGAGCCCCAATTATGCAATGGAAGCATTTAGACACACCAGGCACACAGAAGGCCACAGTCAAAACAAAGCGATTTAGACAAGAGTTAGACATAGCCTCAAAACACAGGAACACAGATAGCGGCAGGCAAGAAATGTCATCCAAAGATACCAGTGAGACGAATGAAGAGGAAGAGGATAGCACGCAAATGGAGGATGACAAGGAGATCAAAATAATCACCGCAACACCGGTACTATTTCCACGGCCTGCTCTCTCCACAACATCTCATTTGGCTCCTGAATGTATGCACATTCCTAGCTTCGGACAGATTACACAGCCCATAGTCATGACTCTCATTATAGTAGCAGCCCAACCAATACCTACTAAGATCTCAAAGCCTATCATCGTTCCAGAGACAGTGGTTACATCACAAAGAGAGTCTCATACATTACCACCTACAACCTTACTGGAAGAGATGATAGACACATGAGGGGTTGATGGAGATACCTGTGCAAATGGAGACCCCTGAGAGTCAAAGGGCACCACAAGTTCGATTAGACGTAGTTATTTTAGACATTGTGGTCACTGTAGATGCTACATTATTAGCCATGCCAGCCACTGAGGATACTAGTAGGGCAAGTAAAACACAAAACTTGAGTGCTTATCTGAGTCAGAGATTTAACATCATGCCAGTAGCGCAAGTATTCAATATTCTCTGGCCTATGAGGGAAGTGCCCAAGGAGGTGTACTCTATAGTTACGCAAGAGAAGGCGAGTCACCCCACTAATACAGATGAGCTCCACCTCCACCACCGACGAATAGCACTATCAAGAGGATGTTACAAGAAGTTGAGACAACGATGGGCACACAGCAGCCCACATCAGGATCATTGACAAACATGGGGGAGGATGTAGAGGCATACTTAGCTGATATGGTGACTCGAGGTTACCAAGTGTTGATTTCTACGCAAGCACGTGCACTAGACACAGTTGTGCAGGAGCTAGAGCATGTTCTATATGCAAGTCGGTTGCCCAGCTGCATTTACAGTATGCTTTGAGGCATGAGGGTGGCCTAATACAGAGACTTAGAAGATGAGACAGGAGTTGATTGCTAGAGAGCCAATAGTAGAGAGTCGAGTAGAGAACCTTGCTAGAGAGATAGTGCAGGTGTATTGAGACGCCTACTATGCTTTATGGAGAAGTCAGGTAGATCAAGTAGTAGCAGAGAAGGCTAGGAAGGAAACAACTACCTAATTAGGCAGTAGAAGCAAGTTTGGCTACACAACAATCTGCTTGGGAGTCGAAACAGGTAGCACTCATTGCCCAGTTGGAGGCAGTTAAATAGGAAAAGGAATCAGAGAGGACAACATTCTTATCTCAGCTTGAAGAAGCAAAGCAAGCAAACAATTGGCTACAAGGAGTCGAAAGCAAAAGAGTTGGAGCTTGGGAATATAGCAAAGATGATGAAGACAGCTTTAGAGAACAAGATGTAGGCTGAAGCAGATCTAAAGACACGGACCCAACAGGTGCACGAGTTATGAGCAAAGTTGCACCCTCCTGCCTAGTCATGTTTTGATGTACTTAGTGGTCTCCATTTTGTCGTTCAGAGACGACTCTTCTTTTTGGGGGGGATGATGTTATTGACAAAAGTATAACAAAGCCGACAAGCTTAGTTAGTACCCGAAAGGTTGTGCGATGGTTGAGTCCCCCCTTCGGAATATATATGTATATCATTCTATTGAACTAGGGATGGGCATTATGGTTGTAATTGTTACTGTATGTTCTGCTTATATGAATACAATACTACCTTATGTTGTGCTCCATTCTAGTATATGAATGCAATAAGTCTCTGTTTAGCCTGTGCAGTAAACAGTGGATGCTGGCCAGAAGCCTTTGGCTGGCTTCCGGCCAGCATCCGCAGGGCATTCGGACGCATCCAAAATCCGTCTCCTTCTGCCTCTATATCCAGCTATCCATGGGACAAATCAGTAACTTAGAATAAAGGCACTTTTCTTGGTAGGCTGGGTTGTTTCCCTCTTTGAAACGGGTTTTTCCCAAAATAGCTATTGTGTTCTCTGCATTTGTTTTAATGAATATTTTCTTATATGCTTCTGGTAAATATTCAGCAAGAAAGGGCTGGAAGGGCAGCTTGAAATCAAGGTAAAATTAGGAATAATCCTAAAATAAAGTGGGATTCCGACCCTTCCCTAGATTCGTGGTGGGTTTGGATGATGAGAACATAACATTGCCCCTATTCCTTAAAGACAGATCATACATCATGAATAAATTAAGGTCTCGAATCTTGACATAAAGAGGAATCTGCACACTGTGGAGATTTTCAAACTTGAGAATCCTAAATGTTGGCCCCCGGTTCTTGGACAGATTTAACATCTTTTGGCATTAGAGCAGTTAGAAAAAGAACTTCGAGGTGAAAACCAATATCATCCCTCCATAATGAATTGTGATCTGAATATGAGAGCATAAATATCAGATCACTGAATGTGAAAGACTTGTAAATTAAGGATAAAATCATTACAAGTATCAAACAATGAGGGAAGGATTTTGTTTAATTGAAGAAGGAACGAAAGTTTGAAATGAAGTTCCCTTCGATCCGTGTCCTAAGGCTGGTTGGAATCTGACCATGCCTTCAACAGCTTGTGTCCAAGACACCTCCAATCTCGTAAAGTTATAGATGCCCAATGCAATCTTGAAACTAATCTACCTTTCATAAAATTCAATTTTTTCAAATAAATGCATGTCACAGTGGTTTAAAATTGGGCTTAAAGTAGTAATTTTCAAGTTCATTCAAACTACTTGAACTGATAATTTGAGGATGAGAATCAATAAGTTTCATATCTATTTCTAAGGCTCAATACAATTTCCTTTTGTTTTTGCAAGCTAAATATGGAGCAAGGAGATCTTTGAACAACAAAGAGATGTAGCAAGACCAAGTTCAAGACTTTGAACAAGGAGGTGATTAGAGATCAGGAACAAGGCAAAGATGCTCAAGGAAAAGAAAGATAATACTCAAAGTTGCAAGTGCAAATTAAAAGAACAAGAGTGCGCTTCTCAATTCAGCTATGTGCATTTTGTTTGCATCAAAATGACCTTTCAAGCTGAAAGAAAGCTGTCAAAAGATCATGAATAAAATTGCAAGCCCGGGTAGCTAAAAAAAAGAAGGGAAGAAGAGATTGTATGGAATTTGAAAAGGATGCAGAGGAAAAAAAGATAAAATAAGGAGCTCAACAAAATATGATAGAGGGCATGTAGTAATAGAAGGAAATAAAATCATAAAATCAATGAAAATGAAATAAACATAATCCAATAATATTATATGTGTGTGTGTGTACACACACACACACACACACATATATATAATGAAAGAGAGAATAAATAGAAACTATCTAATATCATAATACCCTCCCTTAATGGTCAATCTATCTTCAAAAAACAGAAATTCACATGTCCTTAAAAAGTGTAAAAGGCAGCCTCAACTTGATCAAAGAGGTCTACATGTTCTACAATGTTGGCCTATGGCTGGGATCCAAGCCGCTTCCACCGATCAGAAGCAATGTGAGTCCTGCATTCTTGGATCACATGACCAAATTTGTGGCAATAGTTGCACCAGATTTCTTCTTCCTGGAGCTATTTTGAGACTAAGTAGATGACTGAGATGAGTTGTTATCCTTGTGAAAGGATAGCGCTGAAAATGTTTGTTCAAAGAAGGACGACGGAGCACTTATACCAAACTATTGTTTCCAACGACTATGTTGTAGAAGTTTGGTACACAAATCTGAGAACTTCAGGTCAACATTAGTTACAGTAATGTTGAGCGTCTCAATAAAGTGCTCATAGGATGGTGGTAGACTTTTCAGAGTAATGACCACCATACCCTCTTCCTCCATTGTACGGCCAATGGCCTCAAGCTGATCTCTGATGTCCTTATTCTATAGAAGATGTTCTTATAAAGATGTGCTCATCAATAATAATAGAGAATAGTTGATTCTTTAGAAAGAACGCTCTGCTTTTGTCTGATGTCTCGTGGAGTGGTGCATTTGCACCTTAGGGTTTACTCCAGTCCTAGTCTACAATTTTGTTTTTGGGTAGATCGGAGTCGAATAAACAGATTGGTAATTACCAATCCAAGTGAATTTTTGTTGACCGTTGATCCGATGGGTTGAATCTACGATGGCGATTTGATTCCAAGTGACTTTTTGGTTGGGTGCGAGACTTTCTACAAAATGCCCTAGAACGATGACACGTGGCTAAGGGCGACTAACTTTTGGGAAGTTTTTGGTCGAGCACAAGACTACCCACTGGGTGTTCTGGAAAGCTAGCACGTGGCTAATTGTGGATCACGTCATCACAACTAAAGTTAAAGGTTTGTGTTAACTGAAGCAGTAATGGATTTTTTTTGCTACTTCACAACCCTGTTAAAACAGTTGGCGACAAAAGGATTGATCATAAGGCCATAAGAAATGCTTATGTCAATATCCTGGAGTGGGTAAACGAAGAAAGAACAGGTTGCAAAACTGACAAGCAATTGCAAAATTCAGTGAAGTGTTGAGGAAGTAGATGAGCTGGGAATTTGTATAAAAACTCGGTGGCATTTCTGATGCAAGGTTGGGAGTTATAATTAGTAATTTTGTGCAAGTGGATCCACGAATTACAGTCTAATTTTTAATAGTTTTAGAGTTTCTTGATTGCATGTACAGACTAATGGATTGAAATACTCATTTTTGTGTTGGGTCCTTATTGGTCGTGTTATTACAGTATTATTCCATTCAGATTGCAAGTTTGTAGGTGTTTATTTAAGTAGGTTTTGAAATTCATTTGCAAATATTCTATGTGTTGGTCCAATTTTGAACATCTTTGCAAGAATGGCTCCCCCATGAGTTTTTTATGGTTTATGAAGGAAATGGGGGTGGAGCCAGCGTACATAATGAAAATAGCTTTTTTGGGGCCCTGGAGAGTTGGTTAAGGAATTCAAATGGCATGCCCTAGGCAAGTCATTGATCCTTGGTTAGGCGATCACAGTATTGGCAGGAAGGTTTTGGGGTTTGAATGTGAAGGATACTTCAAACCAAGAGTTGTAGGAGGGGTGAGTGTTATGACTATATGCCAAAGGAGAAGGTCTCATAACAAGTTTTGTTGAGGGAATGATCAAGAAAGACTAAGAAATGAAGTTGGCAAGTCAGCTTGCACAGGCATTTGGCAAAGGAAGAAGCTAAAATCATTGGTGTAATTAGGTAGTGAGTAGTTCAAGGATAGAATAGAGATCCTCTAGAGATTAGGGCACTAAAGGAGACCCTAATAGGCTAAGAGAAAACTTGAGTAAGTCCTTGAGAAAGTAAGGCCTAAGGAAGTAAACTACCTAACATTACACCATGGAGATCCTTCAGTGTTTTCTAGATCTTTGCAGCTATCTTGCCGAGAGGCACTTGAGGCAGCTGATCGTCAGAACTCAAAGCTAAATAAGCATAACCGCTTCACGATTACACTCGTCAAACTTCTCTTGAGTAGCATCGACTGTGGTAGGATAGAGCTCGATACCCAAGACAAGTGCCTAAAGGCGACAGTACTCGAAGATCGTCATCATTCTTTGTTTCCAAGATGTTGTAATTTTTTTCATTGTAACACTGACTACCTTCCAGCATAAGACTAGTGAGAGTGGCCATTGCATGGATTGCAATGAAAAAGTGTGAAAAACACTGAGTTGGCACGAACTTTGAGGCGGATTGATGAAACCCAAAAATTTGAAGAGGCACTTGGATAAAAGCTCATAAAACTTAGAATGAATCTGTTGTCAGATTTTGATTCCATTGGCTCAAAAATTGAGGCACGGAAAACAATGCACCCAAAAAAAATGAGACTAACCTAGTTGAGATCTGCAAAAACCCACTGGGAATATGCAAAAAATTTGTTTATTTGACACGGGAATCAAGGGTTTTCAAAATAATCTAGATCGAACTTAAAAACTCGAAAATTTTTGCAAAGTTCTTGAACAGAGGGCAGATTTGAAAAAACCGGAAGATTTTGCATAAAGAAAATTGCAAAAAAAATTGGACACTGAATCCCTAGTCAAGTTTGGAGGAGAAAAAGATGCAATTTTTTAACACATTCGGGGAAATATTTCAAAAAATTTTAACTTTTAATTTTTAATAAAAAAAATTAAAAAATTTTAAAGAGGCCAAGAATTTGCTTTGATACCATATTATGGTAAAATAATGATTGTGTTATTAAACAAAGATCATGAATGATCTATATATACAGGAGACAAGAGAATGTTTCTATAACGAACAAGAGAGAAGAAATAGAAACATTCTTGTAGAGTCAAAAAGAAAGTTTCCATAACGAACAGGAGTTCAGGGAAACATTACAAAAAGAGTGACCAATAGAAAAATGCAGAAGAGAGAATAAATAGAAACTACCTAATAACATAATACATACACATAACATATACCAGAAAATTGGGCTAGAATCATCCATGAACTAGACCATAGTTGGGAAACTCGCCAAAGCCAAAAACTCGCCAAGGCCTAAAAATAAGATTTGGCAAAAACTCAGCCAGTTTTCTGTAAAAACTTGGGAACTTAAAAATTTACTTAAATTTAATTAGAAATGCTTTTTTTTCGCAAAACTCAATGAGAAGGTGCATCCAATGACTCAATAAATGAGAACGCAAAAGAAACAAGCTTAGTCTAGATATATTTAAACATAAAGTGGGTACAATTGCATTCTCGTGAGGAATGTTGATGACTGGAAGCAAAATAGTAAATAATTTATAAAAAACTAAAACTATATACATCATTACAATTAAATATTCCTCTTCTCATCTCTAGTAAAAACTAAGGATGAGGTAGAACAAGAGGGACTAGTCCTAGAAATATGCACTAGCATAATTATGCCTCCTTGCTCGGTATGTTTGAAGACTGACTTAGTATGTGGCCCATCCCCCATCCTACATGTAGCTTTGCCTCTATCCTCTCCTAGCACTAGCATTGACTACTCATTCAACTCAATACCATTTAGTGTAAAATCAAATCCATTCCCATCCTCCATAGCCTACATCTCCATATCATAGATGTCATCCTTCTCAAAAAGCGCCTCAAATCCGCTTCAAATCTATAGAAATCAGTTTGCAAGTGTTGAGAAGACTATTTTCCCCCTCTTAGCAATATACAAGTTGAGAAATGAGAAAGGAAATTAATTTAGGTTGCTCTTTTGTCTTTAGTGTAATTATAAAACTATGACCAAGTTTTTAACTAAAACTCGCTGAGCTTTTGGCAAAAACATGGTGAGCTTTTTGCGCTAGTAAAAGTTTTAAAA
The DNA here is from genome assembly GCA_028749045.1 of Cupressus sempervirens. Taxonomy (NCBI): domain Eukaryota; kingdom Viridiplantae; phylum Streptophyta; class Pinopsida; order Cupressales; family Cupressaceae; genus Cupressus; species Cupressus sempervirens. The sequence goes on along the minus strand of CM053784.1, from coordinate 775,237,290 downwards.
ACTCGCCAAGCCAGAAAACTCTGCCAGTTTTTGCAACTCGGAGAGTAATCTGCCAGTAGTACATCTATGAACTAGATGACTTAGCGAATCTAGCAATTAGGACCATTATGGGCAAAGAAAGCGAACTATGATCTCTGTTTTTTGCGGCGAGCTATTGGAAAGATTGGACATTGTTACTGCCAATATGGTAGACCAGGCGTTCCAAGTACAGTATATAATGGACTATTCATATGGACATTGATATCAATTACAATCTACAAACATTATAATATTATTGTATTACTAGAATGAGCAATACACAGAATATGGGAAATTATCTCTTTATTAATTGTACCAATCAAGTTACATACCAATACCAATGATAACCAAAATTACCATTCAGTCTATTCCATCTGTGTACTAAATATAGTGCTCGGGTTGGTTAATAAAACCAACGAACACAACCTTTGGTACAAACTTCTCCTAATGACTACTTAATTGCTTTATTATGAAAATACCCTCTACAGACATTGCAGTATGGAATGTTGTTAAAAACTTCATGATTTTGTATCCTAGAGATTACATGGATGCGGGTGTTAGTAATCTCCGGGTGGAGACAGTTAAAAGGTCTCTGTTAATCGTCAAGAATCCTCAGCTCTTTGAAGCGAGGAAGAATGAATTTATCCTGAGTGTGAATTTCCTAATGAAATGGCTCCAGCTTAAACCTACCACTGGGAATCGTTGGCGGGAAGAATATATGTATGTGCTAGGGTATGAGGCCACTGCAGATATGTCAAATATCAATATTGAAACCAACTAGGAAAGGGAACATGGGTGCTTCAAATGACAATATGGTAGGTGCTGATGGTGCTGGCCCATCAAGCTCTAGGACCACCTATGTGGATGTGAGCTTACTTAAGGAATAGGCCTGATTGCATGGTTAATTTTAAGATTGTGACATAAAGTATAGCCCTAATTTGTGAAGTTTCGGTAAATTCTAAGTTTCAGATCTGAGATAATACCTTAATGTTCTTTCTGTTCTGATCTTCTTATGTATCTGACCTTAAAATAAAATGATAATATTAATTATCCTTCTGAAAATATGTTTATCACAGCAAGTATTTGATTTGAGGCAGAGTTACTTAGAGGAGCGGACTTGTATTCCAATGTGTGTCCTTTAACTACAACAATACACTCCTTATATACCATAACCAAAAGGCATGTCACCTAAAGGGACATGACCCTATCTAGGTTGGCCCACAACACTTTCTCAAGATCGGAGCTTAGTGAAGAATTTCATGTTAACAAACATGACTAGATTAGTTAATGTTTAATGCTAACCAATAATCATTATCAAGGATCGTTGATCATGCCTATTGAAAGGGTGATGTATTAATAGCCATTAAAATTGTATTCAATGAGAGAAGATGATTGCGCGGTCTGCACAGTCAGACCAGTATGAGAATCTAAGTTATAGTATTAACATTATTTATATCATATATAGGGCAGCACGCTCTTATATTGGTCATTACATCAGTAGGAAGGATTGCAGCTTATTATTTAAGGTATGGACTTCGTGCATACTATGCATTACTCTAATGTATCAGACCCCTAATATATTTTCTGGTAGGTTGGCACCAATTAAGCAATAAAAAGTCTACAGAATATTTTGATAGTGAGGCCTATTTTGTTAATTTCTCAAAATGAACAGTGATTTCATAGACATTTTACAATACAGATGACTAATATGAAAATTATAATTATACACTTTGAAGGAGCCGTATGTTGTGTTTGAATGATCCATTCTCTATCAGTAAATGAATATATTCAATTTTAGTTTCTGTGATTTTAGATATTTTCTGGATGTTAAGCTAAAACTGCTAAGTTGAGGGTTTTAAATTGGGTATATTGAATCATATGTATGTAATTCCTATACAAGGCATATTTATAACAGGTATACGAATTATACAAGTACAGGATGTATACCATTTTCTAACCCTCAATTTAATCTCTCAATGGATCATGACTGAACTATGGATAGGCGGATAGGGTATCCTGAATATTTCGTAAGCTAGACTTAAATAGGACTGCTGATAGGAACGTATTTCCTATATTTGGATGGGAAATATTCAGTACTTCAGTCTTCATTGGCATTTAGATAAGGTCTCATGAATCTGTGCATATTTGAATTCTTCAGTTATTGGAAGCTTTGTAGCTTTCTTGGAAATATGTCTCTTACTTTCTCACTTTTTACTTTCTTCTTCTGATAGAGGAATGTTGAAAGTAGTTATGATGTATTAATAAGAAGGTAAAGGGTTTGAAAATGGAAAGTTCTGTCATACTTGAAATTAGAAGATTGATAAGGCTTTTGCTTATATATTCCTGCTGCGGTTAACAATTAATTAGTTGTTTCTGATACTATGGAATACCATTATTGTAGCAAGATAAGTATTGTTACAGGCTGGTATTGATTAATCTATTAATTACTTACCAGCAACGTAAGTAACGTTAAAACTGATGTGAGCATCTCATCTGCTTGTATTTGTTTAATGAGCTGGGGCTAACATGACTTCGGTAAAACGTGCATGCTTTGAGTTTCGTGGCTCTAATCCCTTTGGTAAGGTAGTCTTTGTATTTATGGCAACTGCATGGTCAAGATCCTCAGATGAACCATATAGCACAATTGGCTCAGAAGACACTCAGGAAAACTGAAGGTGTATTTAGACAGAGAGTATTGAAGAGTTGGAAAAAGATGGATCTGTAATGTAATTACATTGTGTCGTATTTTATTGTCACACAATGTAAAAGGTGGACACTTCTAATCCTCAACAATACCCCATTCTTGCAAATGGGATGTTTAAAATGTGATGTTTCTAAGAAGATGTAAATTAATTTAAATAGGAGACTCTGCAGCAATACACCATGTGTGTAAAACGGGATTTTTGTAAGGAGATGCAACTTTAAGAATCTTTTCTATTGCTCTCAGGGATAGACTGGAGGTTTTCTCCACCCAGCTCTTTCCCACCAATGCCCCAAGTAAGCTGGGTTGTAAAATAGATTTAATATTAATAAATAATTCGGCCATGGCCTATTACTTATCAAAAAAAAAAAACTAGGTACACAATAAAAAAATGTAGTATACTTACATATTGATTATTAAATGTAGTCTAGAATATTAGATAGATAAGTATGAATGAGAGTGATAGAAAATAAATGCAAACTAGGGTAACTGCATGATAGGTTTGGTGCCTCTATGCCATTGGTTGTTTAATTTCATAGTGGCCCTTAATAATCAACAATGAAACACTTGGGTGAAAAACAGGACTCAATCTCGGAATCACTAATGAAGTACCAATTTTAATAAACGTCACGGAAAAACAATTACATCTATGTGTTTTCACAGTTTCATCCAATAAATTGATTCTACTTTTAAATGAAAATATGTCAATAAAAATGAACTGCTAGCTAGACTACCTTTTCTTTGTAGTTCTCTGCTGCATCTATTTGACTACCACCAGCAATTGAGGATTGTTTATTTGATGCAATCTCAGCTTGTTCCTGAAGAGAAGGATGAAGATCCTTAATGGTATCTAGTAAAAACCTGTCTGCTCCATGCCTCGCTATTAATGACACTGCTAAGGGGCATCCTTCATGCTTCCCCAAAGGTATGGTGGCCTGCAATCATATCCAGATTCAAACATCATCCGTATTTTGTAGTTCAATTACATCTTCGCTAATGGCATATGAAATTAAATGAAACTTCCAATACGTAGTTGCTGATTTATACAAAATATACTATTCACTACTCAAGGCTAGCATACAGGTATTCTCTGTCTGTGTTCTCAATTTGTTCAGTTTATTCGTCATTACAAATTTATACCTGACAGCATCCGGACATGCCAGAGATGCTCAATACTGAGAATGCCCTAGAACGGAACTCTTCCAATTGTCTATTCTTTGACCTGAGCTTGGGAGGTAAAATGGGGACAGTGGGAATTACCAATATTCCATCATCCTGTAAAATGAATATTAGTAATCACCTTAAGATGTACGAGCAATTCTACATGATTTAAAGTTACTATAACTATAAGTGAGAGAAAAATGGAGCTTATAAACTGCAACTCTTAGGAAACAAGTAAACAGTATAAAGTTTGATTTATTTTTATTGTGGAACATGTTGATAATGTCTAATGTTCCAGTATGCCTTTTCCTTAAAATGTATATTTGCATATATCAAATTCAAAGATACGTTAATAACCAATATTTCCCCAAAAATATTAACTGAATATTCATCGAACATTATAACACCAGAGAAAATGGAAAGAGTAGAATGCACAAAACAATTATAACAAAAACTTTGCCAGAAAAGATTGCATGAACACCATTTTCCAGTACTTCTAATACAGGCACAAATCACAACAGAAGATATAATGCACAAATGACAACAGAAGCACAAATACAGGTTATGATACCAAATGAGTAAGTTTTGAGTTTTAATTGTAAACAATTAGAAGATACTAGAATGATATGTGTCAGAAAACATTGAATGAGCCTAGTCCTTTAAGATTTGATTCGAGCAACCTAATCACAACAGAAGATATCATGAATATTCCTGTCTCTGAAACAAACATCAGACAGTACAAACAAAATATAACGGTATAAAAAAATGAATTGTTATAAAAATTGAGAGAATAGAATAAATAAAATAAGTCAAGTAGGAAAATAGAGTTAAAATATAAGCATTGATCCAAGATAGAGGCACTACAGAAGAAGCCTTGGATCAGAACTCTACATCTTATAACCAACTACATCCAAGAACCAGAAAAATTCAATTATTGAATCCAGAGTCTTCCATTCAAAGATGTCTTTCTGCTTCTAACTACCAAAAATAGCTCTGGCATCATATCGATAAATGTGTGACAAACTATTCATGGTCAATGATATACTGAACCACGAAGCAGGGTGCAATAAGCTTCTACTAACCTGTATAGATGTATCTTTGATCAGCCTTTGTCTGTAACATTCTCACAGATGAAATAAAGGGTTCCTCGTACAATGAACCTTGAATTAATTGTGACTCAAACAATAGAAGTTCCACCAAAGAAAGTTGTACAGTGAAAAAAGCAAATAAACAAAATGTCTTAAGCTATTATTTACTGCATTACACAGGCTGGACCTATCTTGTCATCATTGTTGAAAAGCATCTTCTGCATGGCTAGGAAATATGTTTCCTGAGCAAAAACATAAATACTGCATCCTTTACCACAGATTTTCACAATGGAACTAAGTATATAACATTGATGGTTCTCGCAGCTAAACCAGAACTCGAAAAAGTATCAATTTGCATAAATTTCAAGTATTAGCCTGTGTACTGTTAAATTAAATCTCCCTCCCTTGGGGCTGTCCTGGACATTTTGGAGACGCTGAAAAAATATTCTCCCACCTACTCCTTTCAGAATCTTTTCTCACATTCTAGGGTTATTTTAGTGTTATCGAGGTCCTTTTTGTAAATTGTCTATCAAGCCCTGGGGCATTTTTGGGTATCCCTAGTTCCCTGTGATATCCCAGCTTTGAAATTGGAATTAATAATTAATAATTAATTAAAAATAAGATTTTAATAAATTAATTAATTATTTAAAAAGAAAAATATATATAAATAAATAATTAATATAATCAATAAATATAAATATGAAAATATAACTAAAATAATTATAATACAAATACTGTGCATTATATATTATAATAATATAAATACTATCATAATTAATATGTAATATATATACCATATATTAATTTTGTTACCATGTAATATATAATAAACAAAATTTAACATATAATATAATGAAGGAATCAGCAGTGTATAGGAGAGGGACCATCGAACACACAGGAAATCCAGCGATCGGCTAGCAGAGGAATCAGCACCAAAATGCGTAGAGTCTGCAAGCCGTTATCCTCCAGCTATCTGATGTCTAGGATTATTCAGTAGAGGATGAAACGGTGGTATAACTATATACACTGTTAGAGACAAAGCCTCAGCGACTACATTTACACAAAAAGTGATTTAAAGAATCACGTAATCATCAAAGATGACGGAGATACTCCCACAGTATGATTGCCTTAACACAGAAGTAGCAGGTGAACAAAAATTCTTGGGTCAGAAATCAAACATATTACAGACTAATATTAATTATTGGGCAGCAAGTGGCCACCTTAGAATTGAGGATCATATGTTAAGGGGTTACGAGCAAGGAAAGAAATTCTATCTGGTTTACGCAATTATTAGTATTAAATTTTATTAATGGAATAATACAATTGAAGAAGCACAGGTCATGTTTTTACACAACTCCTCAACCCAAGCACAGTATATAAGAAGGCATTCCCATCATTATTTCGGGCCATCAAATATTAGTGTTTTTATGTCATCCATATTTGGAATCACTCTAAGTGAGAAGCAGTCCTCCCAAGATAACTAATTGAATATTAAAAGACATCATTCAAGCATAGGACCCAAAGGCACCACCGTTTGAATCAGTATATCAGACAAGCGATCACCCATAAGGGGAAGTCATATCAGACCAAAACCACAGCATCATTACATACTTCTTAACGTACTATTAGGAATAACAAGTATTGTTTGGAGATCAATTGCATAATTCAAATAGCTATATCAAAGACAGCAAGATAAACTTCATCATATCAAATCAATGAGGTTCATATATTGCAGGTCTAAGGATCAAGGATATCCATTAATTGCATTACTCATCAACTTAGAGTACACCAATTGTAATACATTTGATTTATAGCAGTTCATAACGATAAGTGATCAAGTTGAAGGTTATAATCACTACATAAATGGTATCATTAAAAAAAGGATTGCAAAGCATCAAGATAATGTATTTCGTTTTACAAGTATTAGACAGAAGTAACTTAAAGTTGCATCATAAGTAAATAGTCCCAATGTATTAAGAGAAATACATAAAGGGGACATTCCAGTGGTATCAGAGCATCTTTCCTGCCATCCTGTGAGAAGTAGTTGATGCAAAATAGCCAAAGGGCTCTAAGAGCATACGGAAAGAGAGAAAAGAAAGCTTACAACCACAATGAGTGACCAAATGAGAAATGAATGGAGGGTCTGCATGGAACACATAACCCAAACCACTCAAGCCCTTGTGGAGCAAAATGAGAGGAATTGAAGACCTAACCAACTCCTCCTTCAAGTCATTCAAAGTATGAGTGACAATGGAAGAGATTTAAATTCCAACTATTCCACAAATAACAATAATGGTTCTCCTAGGGTACAAAATTCTCAACCAGCAAGGCCATTCTTCCTAAACCGGCAAGGAACAAATAGAGGAAGACGAAGATGAGACCAATGAACCCCCAGTGGAGAATATTTATGAAATTGTAGAGGTATATTCTAGAATTGATCCAGAACATAGGGAGGATATCTCCTTTAAAGATTGTGATGTTAAAATGAAAGCTTACTTTAATAAGAAAAGAAAGACACCAAAAGATAAAGACCTAAAAGACAGAGTGACTAAAATAACTCTTCCAAACATTGAAGGATGAGGGAAAATCACAGCACATTCACTGGTGCACAAGTTAGACATGTCTCTCATGAAGTCCCATTACAGAAGAAAATGCCATTAAGTTAGCAGTGCTTCATTTAACAGGGGCAGCCCATAAGTGTTGGCATCATAGCATTATCACCCAAGTTCACCAACGAATAATAAGTTATGATGAGCTACCACAAAAGCTTATAAAAAGATTTGATAGAACACGCCAACAATTGTACTTCAAAGTTTCAAACATTTAGCCCAACTTAAGCAAAGGACAGTGGAAGAATTTGCCACCAAATTTGAAAGGTCGGCTGAAAGGTCGACAGTCATGGTAATGGAAATTTGTCAATGCTCACTTACCTATTCACAGAAAGTTCGAAAGAATCAATCAAAAGCACGGTAAGCACTTTCAATCCAGCAAACTTGGAAGAGGCAATACAAAAGGCATTGAAGTTTGACATACATCCAGCAAAGGGTAGACCCAAGAACTATACATCAACACACACACACACACTTTAAGCATCCTCATAAAGAAGACATAGGAGAGAATACCAAAAAAAGGAGTCATGCTAACATTGCAAAGAACCATGGGAGCGTGGGTATAATGCAAATTAGGACAATGCAAGTGACAAATTGAAGAGGAAGAATTTGTGCTTCAAGTGCAAAGGACTAAGGGAGTTGGGACATATATCTGGAAAAAGGAGCTAAGCCTGCAGATTAGAGGCTATTCCTGATGGGGAAATAGAAGATACCAAACAAGAAATGAAAGCATGCTCACAAAGACATCCAAGAAAATAATTAAGGGGTGAAAACCCAATGGAGTTTTGAGTTGCAACTCTAGTAGTGACAATATAAATCAGTGCTTAAAATTGAAATTCTGTAAAAAGCTTCATATATTCATATGTATACTCTATTTTTGAAATCCATGCAAGAACAAGAAGGAATATAAATTTGACATAGGGTAGAGATGTAGGTAAGAGGATTAAGGTTATCATCTAAGAAGACCAACTTGATGGATGCCAATGTTCTGCCATCAAGGCTAAGAGGGTAAAATTCCCACTCTTGGGCTTACAAAGGACATGTCAAGAATCCCACTACATGCCCCATACCACTCTTACCATAATAGATGTTTAAGGTTGTCATCTAAGTAGACCACCTTGATGGATGCTAAAGTTCTGTTGTCAAGGCAAAGACGGCCAAAGGTTTTCTCTTGGACTTAGGTTGGACAATTAAGAGAAATAAGATTGCTATCTAAGTAGACCACCTTGATGGATGCCAAACTTATGCCATCAAGACCAAGAGGGCTAGACTTTTGCTCTTGGGCTTATGTTGGACAATTATAAGATTGCCATCTAAGTAGATCACCTTGATGGATGCTAAATTTATGTCATCAAGGCCAAGAGGGCCAAAGTTCTGCTCGTAGGCTTAGGTTGGACAATTAAGTAAGATTGCCATCTAAGTAGACCATCTTGATGGATGCCAAAATTCTGCCATCAAGGCCAAGGGGGCCAAAGTTCTGCTACTGCACTTAGGCTGAACAAGCTAAGAGGTTAAGACTACCATCTAAGTAGGCCACCCCAGTGGATGCCAAGGTTCTACCACCAAGGCCAAGGAGGCCAAAGTTCCATTCTTGGGCATAGATTGGTTTAGTTGAGCATCCCGTTGTGATTCCCTATCATTCCTACCATGTTAAGCTTATTAACTACTAGGGATGAGGCATAAATTGTTAAGTAAATTAAGCTTCTAGCTAAGTAGACCACCTTGCATGGATGCATAATACATGCCAGCGAAGCCAAGGGGGCAAAGTTCCACTCTTGGGCTTAGTGTGGGATTAGCTTCGATTAACTTACCATAACTCAATTTTTATGAGCTAGATAAATAATGATAATAGCATAGAAGATTGCATATTGAATTGATATATACATCCAAGCTAGCTAATGTCATCTATATGGGTATATGTTTGCACTTCATGATTACAAGGTTTATAGTCAAGAGCATAGTGGTGAAATAGTTTTCTGTATCTCATTACCCTTACCCTGGCTTATTAAAAATTGTAAATCGTGGGGGTCAATCAAGGAATCTAACCAATTTTATATTGGGTGTATACTCCATGTTTACAACAATAAACATCATGTCTTTGTGCATCAATGTGTATACTTTTTGTATGTTTTGCGTCTTTATGCAACAATGTGTATGATTAGTCTCTTCATGCATTCATGTGTCTTTGTGTTTTCAAGTGTATGCTTTGTGCCTTGCTCTATACTTTTTGGCTGATCAAAGAAGAACAGAATATCTAAAGATAACTTAGAAGATATAAAGGTCATGAATATAAGTCATTTACAAGATGACCTAGTTTATAACTCTCCCTTAGAAGAAAACATAAATGAAGCAAATCTACAACCTAGGATGATATCAAGATAATAGCTCGTGGATCAGACTCAATGACCTTTCAATCTCTGCTTGAGGACAAGCCAGATTTCAGAGGGCAAGATTGTGATAACCCTACTTTAAAATCAAAATTGATATTAAATAATCATTAGATAATAAGATTATAATAACTAGATTATAAAAGTAAAATATAAAAATATATACAAATAAATAAATAATATTATGAAAATATAAATTAAATAAGTATATAATAGTTTATTTATTGAAAATATAAATCAAATAAGTATATAATAATTTATTTATTGAAAATATAAATCAAATAAAAATATAATATAATTAAAATAAAAATACTATGTATTATACATTATAATAATATAACTACCACTATGTTGCACGGCTAGTCATACCCATACCTTTGGGACGCGTTGTGGGTTTTGGTACACGTAACCAAGTATAGAGTACTCAATGGAGAGCATCATAGCTAAGGACCTTGATAAAGATTTCAAACTTTTGTTTGCATCTCAGCTCTTGCTGGTTATCAAGCTTGATTCACTATGTAATTTGTTTGATACTTTGATACAATACTAATTAATAGTAAACTTTATCACTATTTGAGTCCAAAATTCATCATTTCCAATAAGGTCATTGTTATATGATTTATGATCTTCTTGTTCACATTTAATGTTCGCCTTATTCGTTATGCATCTAAACATTTAGCATTTATATTATTACATTATACAAACATATTGCAAATCTGAAACTGAAAACAATATATTATGTCTGCAAACTTTATCTTTGTGCTTGTTTTGACAATTCAATCTCATGACTCATATTTTCAGATTTTCTATAAAATATTAAATTGTATTACAAAAAACTGAACTACCCAAGTACCCCTGTCCCCTGCGCAACCTTGAAATACTATCATAAGTAATATGCATAATGTATACCCTATATTAATATGATTACCATGTAATATATAATATACAATATTTAACATATAATAAAACGAAGGACTATGCAGTGTGTAAGAGAGGGACCATCGAAGGCAGAGGAAATCATGCAATCAGCTAGTGGAGAAATCGGCACCAAAATGTGTACAGTCAGCAAGCCATTACCCTCCAGCAATCAGATATCTAGGATTATTGAGTAAAGGATGAAACGGTGGTATATATACTAATGAGAGACAAAGCCTCGGCCGCTGGGTCTACACAAACATCGACTTGAAGAATCATGTAATCATCAAGGATTGCATATGGAATAGTCCCACCGCATGATTGTCTTAACACAGACGTAGGAGGTCAACGATAATTATTGGGTTCACAAATCAAACATATTACAGACTAATATCAATAAAGGGATACTGAATGGCAATAACAGGATTGAGGGTCATATGTTAAGAGGTTACGAGTAAGGAAAGCAATTCAATCTGATTTATGCAGCGATTAGTATTCATAATGGAATAATACGATCTAAGAAGAGGCACAGGTCATGTTTTTACACGAATTTTCAACCCAAGCATAGGATATAAGAAGGCACTCTCCATCGTTGATTTGGGCCATCAAATATTAGTGTTTTTATGTCATCCATATTTAGAATCACTCTAAGTGAGCAGTAGCCCTCCCAAGGTAACTAGTTGAATATATTCAAAGACATCATTCAAGCATAGCACCCAGAAGCTTCACTGTTTGAATCAGTATATCAGACAAGTGATTACCCTAAAGGGGAAGTCATATCAGACCTAAATCACAGCGTTGTTACATAATTCTAAGGTACCATTAGGAATAGCAATTATTGTTTCATTGCCATAGGCGATAAGGAGAAGATCAATTGCATAATCCACATAGCTATATCTACGCCAGCAAGATAAACTCCATCATATCAAATCCATAAAGTTCATATATTGCATATCTGAGGATCAAGGATATCCATTTATTGCATGACTCATCAACTTAGAGTACATCAATTATAATACATTTAACTTATAGCACTTTCAAAAAGTATCAAAATAACTATAGCAAAGCATCAAGATGTAGCATTTTACTCTATGAGAAGTATTAGCAAGAAGTATCTTACATTTGCATCATAAGTAGATAGTCCGAACTGTCAGTTTCTAGGATCGCTGCAAATGTACTAATAATGCCATTGTATTGATTGTGTTCCAAATGCAAATGAAGGCTTATAAATATGAGAGGAGGAGACATGTCTCTATGGTTAAACATCACTAGTTAAAATATTAATATAAGAGTAATATAAATAACCACATATGTAACTCATCTTAAGCATATATGTAATATTAATATGTTAACTATATATGTAATTATATTATTATATAATAATATATAATGTATAATATATATAATATATATTACATTACATATATTATATATATTATATATATAAGATATTTATCTTTAAAATGATTTACCATCAACAAGGTATCTCATGTTAAAATCAAATTGATAGAAGCTACAACCTTAACACTCCCTCCTAGCTAGGGAGGATTTATACAACACATTATGCTCTCAAGAATATGAAGCAATATCATTTCAGTATGATATTCAATTCACTATGAGGCTAAATTTCTCATCTTTCATAACACAAAATTGAAGCAATTTCCATAACTTTAAAACACCACCTTAAAGTGTAATCTATAGAAGTAACTATGTCATGGTGTCCGGCAAAATCCGGCCCAAAGAACCATGATAACAGGTCTACCATTTATAAGATAGCCACCTTATAATGGTTAACTTTTGTCTATTCATTATCATGATTTTCAGCACTCTGGGACAACAATTTAATGAAGTTTGTCATGATAACAGGTCTAACATTTATAAGATTGTCATCTTATAATGGTTACCTTCTGTTTATATATGTCAATGACAGATCGTCACCTTTCATTACATAGCATATGTAAAATAGTAACCACCATGAACCCAGTCAGAGGGTGGTTGAACAATTTAATGAAGTTTGTCGTGGTAACAGGTCTACCATTTATAAGATCATCATCTTATAATGGTTACCTTCTCTTTATATATGTCAATGAAAGATAGTCAACTTTCATTACATATCATATGTAAAATAGTAACCACCATGAACCCAGTCAAAGGGTGGTACAAAGGATTTCACCTTAATTTTTCTCCATAGAGAAGAAAGCATTACAAGGAATTTCACTTAGAACTTCTCCTCATACGGCAGATGTCATTCACAAAAGATTGCACCTCGAAATTCTCCCACCAAACATCGATCCTAATAAGTCAAGTCCTCTAGTTACTTCCTCAGAAGCTCTCTTCACCCAAGGATGCCTGTCGAACTCACACTGAATTTGATATCAATCTTTAGATTCTCCAGTAATAAGTCAATACTTCTTCATGATGCACTCAAGAGTGGGCCCATCAAAATCATGTAGCCACACACATGTATTTCTAGACTCCCTCTGAGTATTGATCTTCTAAGCTCTTGCATTGCCTTCGAAGAAGTGTCATACTCTGAAAGATTACCCCTCTTGATCTAATAAAATAAATTAAAATCTGACTCATGCAATTTTCACAAATAGTTTGTGTGCAACTTGGATGCTGAAAATGTTGATACTACTAGACTATCCCTTCAATAGTTATTGCCAAATTTACGAAATAGTAATAGGAATAACTAAATTCAATATAAGAGAATGCTGGAGAAGAATAACTCAGCTAGTCATATCCTTTTTACCAAAAGCAAGAACATTAGTAATCCACTACCCAATTTAATGCACCATTTAGAAAATTCATACATCCATACAACAAGTTTGTATGTACGCATTGATTACAAGGCAAGATACAACAAAACAATGGAAGTTGAATGATGATGTGCAGCTGCTAATATGTCCTAGTTGGGACTTTCCCCTTCTGATTATGGCTCTCAAAACACTCAAGCCCTGCCACTGTATCCCTACGTTACTACTGAAGCCAACCCTGGTGATGAGAATGCTTCGTCAGTGACCACCCTAAACTCTGCAATAACCAATGCTATGCACCCATCGAGGTAACTTACGGCCTGCACTCGGTCTTGTGGACCCATACTCACTCTTGCTACCTCTGCGTTCAACCTTGTAATCTAGGCATGATTGTTGGATGGTCTGCGGAAGTTACTCCCTCACACTTCCCATGGATTCTTGCCGCAACTTCTCCCAGTCTCCTACTCTAACTCTGTTATCTTACTTCAAGGAGTGATTCAGCTAGTTCTGCAAATATGTAGCCTACACCCTTACTGTTATACGGATTCCTAGCTCTTCGAATTTTAGTGGACTTCTATCATACCCTTTCTCCAACTAATACATTCCAAGGAATTCGTACATACCTATCAAAGCATCTTACTTCCTGCTCAAAATGTGAACCTGTTGCCTCATATACTGATCTACATCCTCCATTCTTAAATCTGATACAACCACCTATGAGAGACTGGGGCTACGTCCAGTTTCCCAACTTATCTCAAAGGGTTTTGTCCTTAAGAAAGCACAGTTGCATTTAACCAACCGGAATTATCTTTAAATATTGATATATTTCATGGTGATAATCCCAATGCAGATGCTTGCTTTTGTAACCTCGATGTGAGGGAAGATGCCAACAACTAAGCAATGTGGGGTAAAAGCCTATTTTGACTTTTAGTCACTTAAGTCATTTTTGTCATAAAGTGACTTTAAATGATAAAGTACTTTATAAATCAACTTAATAAAATAAAGTGACTTAACCTTAGGAGTTCCCACTTAAATATCTCCCCCAATGAAACCGAATAGATCCCTGTGACTAGCTGGCATCCTCAAAACAAATGTCATTAGCCTCTCTGGATGGAAAGATGGATCACCAAGGTGCCATTAGGTGTAGTGTGGAGAAGGGGACATTACATACTCCCTCTTAATGTAGAAGGATACTCATAATTTCAATCATCAAAAATATTTTCTTCAAGAGCCTCACTTTATCCAACGTGATCACAACTTCTTTCAAGCTATTGTCATAAGCTACCTAATGTGTAATTCTTCTTTTCCTGTACACCCTTCATACAAGTTTCTCAATGAAGATCCACATGTCAAAATTTATCTCCATATAGGCATTTGTCAAATAATGGGGGATAAAACACTGGTTATTCTTTCCCTCTTCAATGTAAAATTTCCACTTATTCCATTTTATAGAGTTTTCAGTCCTATCAACCTCTATATCATGGTCTTTTAAACTTTAACATGGTGAATGTAATCTATTAGATTTCCACAATCCATGCTAATGTGCTGTCAAATTTCTGGATTTGATTGTGTATAATTTTTTTACATCAACGTTTCGGATCATACTACATGATCCATCATCAGGATGCTAGAGAGAAAAGAGAACATGAAAAAAATTATACACAATCAAATCCAGAAATTTGACAGCACATGGTGAATGTACTTTCATTTCAACTTTCTTAGTGATGAATCTCATACAATAAAACTTGCAGGTTGAATATTAAATTATGACTAGTAAGTATATTCATACTTTCCTCCAAATTGATCTATAACCATACAACAAAATTGATAAAAGGAAATTTGATGTTGAAACCTCCAAGCCTTTGCGTTGAGAAGATGTGATTATCTCCTATAAATTTGAGTTTAACGATTTTTGATACACCATGCACCACATGACACACTTTTAATATTTCCTTAGTTCAATTATTTCCAAGTCCTTTGTCTCATCTCACATTTGATGATGTACAGGGAACACAATATGTCTGCCCTATTTTGTAACATGCAATCTCATCTCCTTTCATTGTACGTTCATGGTGTACATCACTTCCTCATGATGTACACAAGGGTAGGCCTACTAAAAATCACATAGTGAAAAAAGCATATTCACAAATCACATTCTTTTTTACTACTATAATTTATTGATAACTGGAGAATCCCTCTCAACATGGTTTACTCCCTTTGAATCAAATATGATCGAGATCACTAAAAGTTGACTGATTCATATCCTCTATCTTCTCCCTCTTTTTCAAGTCAGTCTTTGTCTAAATCTCAATCTCCCTCTTCCTGTGATAAAAATCAAGGCACATAACTCTTATAGTACACATTGAAATAATAAGATACGAGGAAGACAAATATAATACACACGGATCATAAATCCCATAATATTTTATTAAACATTAAAGGATATATACCTTATACTTACCTCTAATGGGTTGATTCTTGATGCCTCAATGCCTTCATCATCACTTATAATTCACCGCTTGGAATTTGACAAGCATTGAGTGCCCTCTCCATGTTTGATCTTACTATAATGTGTCTTTAATTTGACCACATCACTATTCAAACCAACGTTCCAAACTTCTATCATACAAATTAGAGTAATAAACAATAGTTTGTTTTAATTGCACATGATTTTGTTGTCTTATATACAGCAGCCACACAAGTGGCACCAAAACTCCATTTTGATCATGATTACATAAGCAACACCCAATATAAAACTAAATCATAGTATTTTAAAACAAAGTAGCCATATGATTATGCACCGCAACTTGTTTGTATCATCCGTCATATATATGAATTCGATTTGATATTAGCGACTATATTTCTTACTTCAATTCCAACAAAGAAAATCTGTTGATCGAGCCAATGACACTAATATTTTTGGACGGATCTTTATCCTTTGATGAAATTGTATTTGCAATTTTAGCAAAATCCTCCCCAATTCTAAAGGTACTTCCACAATGAATTTTTACGACTTATAGAATTTGCTAGTATACAAACTCCAGCAAATATACTCAATCCGATATTGCAATTTCTATTTGTTATTTGTAATATATTTTTCTTCTGTCTTTATATATTCCCTTCCGTTGTTAATTTATTCTCTGGCTAATATACTAAGGAATGTTCGACGTCAATCCTGTATGGTTAACTTCATTCCATATAATGTAATGGACTTCCCTCTTTCTTGATGTTAGAGGTATTATGCATTTATCGATCAACACTAGTTGTAATGTTGAGCGCTCAATGTATTGTATGATCTTAGTTGAGACAACCTCTCGTATGCACAAGATGAAAACAATATTTAGGAGGCTTTTGAATTCGGCGTAATTTTTTAGGATCTTTGCATGATGTAGTCATCAATTATGATTCCTTTGATGACCATAAGGAATTTGTGCTGATGAGAAACAAGGAATTGATTGTGTATCTCTCGAGTCAAACTTAAACTCATTGAATGTCTCTCAATCTCAAATATCAATCGCCCTGTGATACACTTATCCATTTATATGCAACTATGAACAATAATATTCTCTGAAACAAATATTGTAGGAAACACCAATATGATCAAGGTCAACTATGGTAGATATCAATGTTTTATCACACTCGATAGTGGTAAACCAAATAAAAATTCAAGTTCAATAAACTGTGACATTAGTATTATTGGTTGGCCTCATTCGGAAATGAGGGGATGTTAAATTTCCATATATAAAAATCATAATATTCCGATAGACTTTGCCATGCGATATTCTAAATGTAAAACTTTATCTTCTCAAACTAGGTAAATACATTTTTGACCTATATTATCTTATTTCTCCATATTTGTCTCTAATGAAAATCTCCATCCAATAGTTAAAAAACTCCTCTATATTAGGTGGGGATTTCTTACATTTGTAGTTGGCTCTAATACCATGTTAGTTTCTAGGATCACTGCAAATGTACTAATAATGTCATTTTATTGATTGTGTTCCAAATGCAAATGAAGGCTTATAAATATGAGAGGAAGAGACATGTCTTAGGAAGAGACATGCCTCTATGGTTAAACATCACTAAACATATTAATATGAGTAATATAAATAACCATATATGTAACTCATCTTAAGCATATATGTAATATTAATATGTTAACCATATATGTAATATATTATTATATTATTATATAATAATATATAATGTATAATATATATTACATTACATATATAATATATATTATATATATAAGATATTTATCTTATTCATGATTTACCATCAACAAGGTATCTCATGTTGAAATAAATCTGACAAAAGCTACAACCTTAACACCAACATCTTTAGAGAAATACATAAAGGGGGCATTACAATTGTCTACCAAGCCCTGGGACATTTTAGGATATTCCTAGTTCCCAGAGACATTTTATCCCTTAGGAAGTTACCAAAGTTATCCAGATCCATCTACTTGAGAGGTACTAGCTACATCATAACATCCCTATGTTAATAGTTGTTTTACAAACAAACTACTATTTTTTATAAAATTAAATAAAATATTTCAGGATCATCAATAATATCACAATCAAACATTCATTGCATAGTTTCATATTCAAATTTGCATTTCACTTTTATGTTTAAATTTCAGCTACTAAGAATGTCTAATAATTATTAGAAAATCAATTACAAAGTTGTACACTTATAAGTATATATAAACTTTGCCATCCCCAAATACTCCCCAAAGGTTAAGTAATCCTCCACCATCCCTGAAACTTGAGCTACCAATCCCCATCCAACTAACTCAGAGAAACATAGTTACCAACTTTAGAACTTTAATATTTCCAGGAAGAAAAAGACCTAACATGTGATACTGTGAGAAATGAGTACCTTCAAAAGATTGCAGAAAGCTTCACGCGTTTCATTTCTTGCTTTAAGGCAAGCCTGAATTTTTTCTTCGCTGGTCTTTAAAGCTGTACTCACCCGTACTGATATTTCACGTCCCAAATGAGGTTTGACTGTACTTACCCAGTCTTCATGATTCATTTTGAATTCATATCTGTGTTGCCAAAGAAGACATTAGAATTGCAGAAATTGTTATGAATACGATAGTAGTTGAAATAGCATGACCAAGACTTCATAAATTATTAGACACAAAAAAATTAGTTAAAAATTTACTATCTATGCTTCACTTGCAATAATTACAGCAAATATTACCTACATTGAATATTGCTCTGTACCACAACAAAACTCAGAGCACAGCCCTTTACCTATTCTAGAACACCGAATTCCTTTCTACAGGAACACAATATATGCTAAATGTACAATGCACATGTGAAAGTTACACTGGACGCTCACTTGAAAAAATAAATTTGTAACCTTGTTAACCTAAGATAACCATACGTTTTAGACAGATTCATCGTCAGCTGCACCCAGGTAGCACCAATTTAAACTCAATGCTGTACAAGAAAATCCTCTTATGATACATTATATAAAAGGTCAACTGTAATTGGATGACAGATATGCCAAAACAAGTGGCTGAAAGCTTCTGACACTACTTGTTACAAAGGCCTCAATTGGCATCATTTAAAAGTTGCAACAGACACCAAAAAGATCATTATCAAGAAACTTTAACAAATGTAAGCATTAGGTTTTGGTACTGATTTGAAACTCTGTTCACTCTTGAGAAAAATTTAGCTAGTGGAAAGGGTCCTAAAGAATCCCTGTTGATATTTAATTTCACGTCTGTTATTATGTTTAGCATGTGAGCCGTGCATTACCGAATTCAGATTCAGGTTCAGGTTCAGGTTCAGGTTTGGGGAGAGAATCTGCCATTCTTTTAAACCCAGATCAGTATGGTTTCGTACAGCCGCACTAAACATATACTGAAAATATAACAATAATTTGAACAAAATATACAAAGTTTAACATGTAACATAACGAATAAGTGATAATTCACTGTCAAACATTAAAGATCAAACAAAACAATTTAAAACAGGGCAAACCACATTAAAAGTAAGTACAAATCAACATATGGCTCTCCATTGAGGGCAACATTCAGCCATTTCATATTGTAATATCCCCTGATGGTCCCAAATCAAAACTAAACTAGGTTTGACATTTTATCAAACACTTGGCGAACAACCTCTAATGATTGAATTTGTTGCTTTGCATTTAAACCCATAGACTAAATTTCTCTCCATTGAGGGCAACATTCAGCCATTTCATATTGTAATATCCCCTGATGGTCCCAAATCAAAACTAAACTAGGTTTGACATTTTATCAAACACTTGGCAAACAACCTCTAATGATTGAATTTGTTGCTTTGCATTTAAACCCATAGACTAAATTTCAGAATATTGGAGTTGATTTAGAAGTGTTAACATCGCAAAATGAATTTCCAGAATTTTACTTGTCAATGGAAAATAACATAATATGATAAAGTTTGCTCGAAACTAATTCAATTCCCAAAAACGAAGGAACCTGGTTTTTATTTGTCACAACCAATATAGCTATTCTATCTGATCCTCCAATGATATGCTTGGAAAAACAAATGCAAAACAAGCTACTCCCAACACTATATGATTTGAAATGAGCAAACAATTACATGGGAACCTGTTATTGGCAGAAATTCACTCCCAAGTTTAGACGCCAGGCCATACACATTGCAAACTTCTTCCCAAATGAAAATGCAACCCTGAGATGCTGCAGCACTCTCCTTAAATACTGGGCAATTTTTATGAAAACCCTCACCAACCTCCAATGCTGATTGTAGACCCAAAAACATCAGATGTAACCATAATGGGAAATCCCAAGCCACATTCTATAAAACGCAGGCTTTATAATATGGATCAGCCAGCTCTATAATACCAAACACCGCCCCACACAAAATCGCAGATGGTTAATACTCAGTTGCATATACCAATTCGGATCTGTTCGATACAAATGCAGCCGCCCAATGATAGATATCACTGAATTAAAACAAACCGCTGTAAGGAAGGCAAATGATCTTCTTCAAATGCACAATGATCACGCTCAAATGCAATTCTCAGATATTCAAGACAATCTTGAGCCAATGAATTACTTCCAATTCGTTCAACAATCAATGAAAACAAATTCCTCCTTAGACACAGTGAGAACAGTAGGAGAAGATAGCAAATAGATTTACCTCAGCAACTATTTGCAACACAATCTAGAATAGAATCTCAGATTTGAATTTACAATACTTCAGCTGTAGATCCAATGGAACAACTCCGCATCCAGACCCTTATACTTCAGCAAGGGCACACAAAAATCAGAACTCAAAAAAGCCACAAAGGCAACAAAAACAAATAAATATCCAAGCATCCTTTTCTCAACAAATGGGCTTGTATTTTTTACCTCCAGATTTCCTTTTGTTGCCAAAATGTAACTTCACTCAAGAAGCTTCACCACACAACATTAATTAGAAGCTTCCATTGGATTCTCTCACTTGGCTTAACTAATTAATAAATTGCACTTTCCAATGATAACTCAACCTTCAACTTAAATGAAATTATAACATTAAATTATAATTTTATAATAAGCCATTTAATTATTTAATAATAATTTGGCCTCCAAAAATATAATAATTCCCAAAATACCCATCATTTAAATATGCTGTCTGAAATAGGAATCATACCTATTATGTCTCCATGTGACCAAATGCACTTTCCAAAAAATAGAAAGGGTCCATCTCAATTAACATAACTTACCACAAATAGTAAGTACACAAAGCTAAGCCCAAACGAAATCCAATCTGACTGAGCCAAATGAAGACCAACCTATAGCTTACTAAATTGTGGAGAAGATAAGACCCTCCCAAGCCAAGCTACTACCACGGAAGACCCTCTATCCACAATAATTAGCCTACGAGGATCACAATAATAGGCTAGTCTCTCAAACTCCGATGCCGACAAAAATGGGTACATTACACATATGGGTAGCACCAATGCCACTTGACTAGCTGCATTATGCATGTCCCATGTAGCAGCCTTGTGCCCATAATTGTGCATGTTCACATTTCAAGGCAATTTCAGATAAGATAGGTCTCTTCATATTATTTTATTTTTACAATCAAAAAGGAGCTTTTGTCAGTGTTGCAAGGAGATACGTAACAGAAACAGGTATGGAGACATTTGAAATGCAAGAAAACTTCCTGCTAACATTTCCTTTCACAACCCTTCGAACAGCCTAAATTGTGTCATCCCAGCCCCAAAAAAGAGAAACAATTGAAAAAACTCTTAAAATGCACCGCACAAAATTATTTCCATCACTGCTTGCACTACAATTTTATGTTTCTGTCATGTGATATTATTCTACAGTGTATGCAGATACTGCTATGAGCAACAAAATCTATTTCTATTCCTACCTGTTAGTAAACAGATTTGCCTTTACAAGAATTAATGAAATCATAATTCTGTTTGCCTATCAAGAAAAGACAAATCCTACCAATGGTTGCAGAGATTGTTTTAGTAAATAATTGAATGAATTAAATGGAATGATCAAACAATCATTTAAAGGATTACAAAGATATTATTTTAGACTTAATGGTCAATATATCAACTACACCAAGTTGCCCCCTAAATTTTACAAGCATACAGCAACTAAACTGATCCATTTTAAACCAGCTACAAAATGAAATGACAATGAAGGCCAACATGCATGATTCTCTTGTGGAAGACCGAATTCTCACCAGTCTGAGCACCCCTTGATTGTCACAATAAAGGGAAGTAGAATCTGCTTGAGACATTTGCATGTCTGAAAGCATCCTCTAAAGCCATAGTGCGTAACAAGCTGCCTTAACTATTCCTTGATACTCAGCTTCTGAGAGAAAAGAGCCACAACCCACTTCTTCTTGCTAGTCCATGTGACCGCTCCAGATCCCAAACTAAAAATATAGCCAAATGTTGATTTTCTATCATCAATGGAACCCACGCAATTTGAGTTTGCAAAACCAATTTAAAGTGGCCTTCACATAACCCAGCAAATGTTTCTCTGCTGCCAAATTATCAACCTTGGGGGTTGTCATTAAGAGTGAAATGTAGCTCACTACAAAACTGAGATCAGGCCTACAAGCAGTAAGATAGACCACCAATTGCCTGAATCTTTATTCACTGCAGGTGAATCTGAACTAGTTGTTAGCTTTAGCATTTTCTCCATAGTTGTGGATGCAGGTTTGTAGTTTTCCATTCCAAACTTCTCTAGCAGACTGCAAGCATACTACGACTGAAATAAAAAAAATACCACCTCCAATCTGACAAACTTCAACACCTAGACAGTGGTGCAAAAGTTCAATGTCAATCATGTCAAAGGATTGACACAAACTTTGTTTGATCTGATCAATCAAAAGTATTGAACTACCAGTGATAAGAAGGTCATTAACAAAGACAACAACAAGAATATCACCACTGATGTATTCACAATACAAATTTGAATCAATTGGCCTCCTCTGAAATCCATGATCTGTAAGGGACTTATCAATCTTGATTTACAAAGGCCAAGGATCCTATTTTAATTTTTAGCACATAGAGTGCTTTCACTAGTCTGCACATTTGCTGTTGTTTTCTAGCAACCTTGAAACCAAGAGGTTGAGTCATATAGACTTCTTTTGCCTTCTTTATGTGAGAATTCCCTAACAACAAGACAAGCTTTGTAATTGTGTCACGGGTTTGTAATTATGTCACGGGTTTTGTCAGCTTTCTACTTGACTTTATACAGCCATTTGCAACTAATGGGTTTTTTCCCTGGAGGAAGATTGGAAAGAACCCAGAGTGTTATTCTTCAATAGACTATGATGTTCCACTTCTATAGTCATTTCCCACTCAGGATATCCCTTAGCCTCAATATATGTTTGAGACACAAAAATATTACAAAACTTGGTCATGAGAGCAAAGTTGACTATATTTGTTAATTGCAAGAAAAAAAATTTGAGGCAAGAAGATAATATTTCATTTTGCGCTAATGTGTGGGTATGGTACTTTAATTGTCTCAAATAGACAGATAGGTTTTAATGGCAAAATTTGGTCCACATAGTAAGAGAAAATCAATAGCAAGCTCCAAATGAACAAAATCTTTCAACCTTAAGCAGGTGGTCAAACAAAGGTTGTCAGTAGGACTTCAGTTAACCTCATTAGGGCTTTATACCAGCCAATTTCTCAAGGCATGGGATAAGTTTATTCCCTACAGCCAATATTCTTACACTAAAGTAATCTATTTTCTCTTCTTCTTTTTTGTCTTTCATCTTGAGGATGGATCACTGAGTGTGATCCAAAACGTTGATGAAAAACATCGTTACACAATTGATTCAAGAAGCAGTAATTGAAAATTTCTGGTGGATTGTGGAAAATCAGTCATTATTAATCCATTTCTCTATTAATCATTCACTACTTCAAGGTGTGTAGGTGCCTAAAACAAATGATATTTGCTAAGACAACTCAATAAAACCTACTCTGAGGTAAAAGAAGCACATGAAAAGTTTTGAGACATAAAGCCAACATAACAAGCACTAATTGAAGCATAACTTAAATATGGGGTATAAAGTATGGTGTTGAAGGCAAAGAAAGCTTGCAAGGATAAGCTAGGAAACTAACCCACTAAGGTATGGTACTCGTGAATATTTGTGCCTCTATAAGTTTTGTTGGTGTGTTTAAGTGTTGTGTCTAGTAAGTCTTTCTACTTGATTCTAAACACACATGTACTTAAGTTCAATTAGGGACCACTGCGAACATTCTCACTTTTGATGGTGTTATCACATTATCATTATTCCACCTTACGTGGGACTTCCACCTTTGGTATACATATCACAATATCACTTTTCCACCTTAAGTGGGGCCACCCTTCGTGCATATGTTACACTTTTCACTCTTCCACCTTTGGAGGGTAATCCACCGTTAGTGGATATGTTACACTATCATTCTTCTAACTTTAGTGGATATGTCACACTAGCATTTTTCCACCTTAGGTGGGTGATAAATTATCACTCTATATATCATGTCATATGATTAGGATAATTGTCATAATCTCCTACCTTCCTATATCTCATCTTACCTTATTTAAGAGTCTCCTTTGTACTACCAATTCAATTTAATTTTTTCGATACACTGCATTATATTCTTGACGAGGATACAATATATTCTTGTCATATTGGTTCTTTTTTCTTATTGTGTTTTCCCTTATCCCTCTACATCTTGGGAAGCTTTCTCCATGGCCAAATCTTACATGCATCAACCATCTGCAGAGGATGAGGAAGAGGAATAGCCCATTCTGCACTTTTTCAAAATTTGGTAGCTGACACCAATTAATACTTTGGAAATCCCACAGGTCTATGCAAGTTGGACAAAAGAAATAAGCATTCAAGCAATCTAAGTATTGCTCCAAGGAGATGGTGGGAGAGTTGTCTCCTCGTAGCCTCTCTAATGAAGAAGATGATCCATTTGGATCAAAACAATCAAAGTCCATGTAAAATGAGCTCTAAACCTCGGAAACTACAGAAAACACTACTATTCACAAGATCAAACTATCAATAACAAAACATAGTTACAAAAGATTGCAAAATGTAGAAACAACTCTCACTCGATGAAAACTATTGATTTTCTCATGACACATAGATGCACAATTTAAAAGGAACCAATATATAATCCCCTGCTCCCAAATTGAAGTCATCCAATGCATTGGAAAGTTTTCAAACATCTATAAAAGGACATGACAAAGCAGTCTATGCACTTGAAGTGTTTCTACAATGGCATACGTGTTGATATAAGGGAATTCAGCTTTAGGAGACTACTGAACCTTGACAGTATGCATTGAAGAAAAAATTAGTTGTACTAGCTCTCTTTAATTGTGTTTTTCACATAATATTAAAAGGCGACTAGGCATTTGCCACTACCAATTGGTTTTGTACAGTTGTTTCCTGGATAAATTTGAGTTATATGTCTGCAGTGGCGCAAATTTCTGATATTTGTTTGTTTGTTGCACAACATTCTAGCCTCATTGACTGTAATTTGTAATCAAGCAAGTGGAGCAGTAGTTATATCGGTTATTCATAATTCGTATACCATAACACGATTAGAATTTGACAGCACATCCTACTTAATAAGGATCCCAGAAAGAACAAGAATTTCAAATTGAATGCATCCAACAGACGGGACACATTATTGTAATTTAAAATGGAGCTTAATAAAGAGGAAGAACGTCTTACTAATTGTGATTCATTTCCTGTAACTTAATTTCAGAGTAACATAAGTCAAGTAGACAAGATATTCGCCACTAACAGATGGGATTTCCATCTTTTCAGAGGTTTCCAGAAAAAATGTAAGTATCCATTCTTGAGTCTGTTCACTTTGAAAGTTTTCATAGTGTTACAAAAGCCTCGAATCTAGACACTCATCGATAGTTCTAATCCAAATCAAGTATTGAAAATTTGGAAAAGATTACTGGTTCCAAATTTGATAATTTTATTTTCTTAACTTCTCTTATTTTGGCAACCTTTCCTCTACTCTATTGTATTGGCCTTTTTTAGTGTTTCTTGTTAGTTTGTTCTCTTGATTTTAGGCTCCTACTTCAATTTCTAGATGTGTTTATTCCTATATTTCTTGTAACCTCCTTTCAACTATTTATGAAGTTAGTGTTTTTTCATATTCTTTTGAACCACTTTCCTTTAAAGAGTTACACAATCAAATCCAGAAATATATCAGTTTAATCACTTTCCTTTATTCCTAGTTCTTTAGTTACTTCTACTCCATTATTTTTGGCTCTTAATTTATTTTTCTTTCTTTTCTTGTCAACGTTTGGTTTAAATCTTCTTTATATATATATATATATATATATATAGTTTCTGTAGTGTTACCCCTTTCTTGATCTATTTTTTTCTTTTATTTATTTATTTCTAGTAGTTGCTTAGGCCTTTTTTGGCAGTCGTAGTGTTTGGTATTTCCCTTGAGAACCACAAAAAATAATGAGGGAGAGGGGGTGAATCAGTATTTTAAACCTTTAATCAGAAAACAACTGAAAACAAACAAAGAAGACAACAACACACAAGTTTATCTTGTGGAAACCCTTTTGGGTAAAAATCAGAATCATCAGAGCTTCAACTCTTTCCAAGACTAATACAATTCAGGCTACAACCTGATCATAAAGAGGCTACTACCATATCCACATATATTCATAATACACTAGATTTAACTATTATGCCAAAAACCAATTTCAGCTCAATGCCTTTACTTGAACCTGTAAAGACTCATGGAACAAAGGTTGCATTGCAGTTCTTGCAGATTTAGAGCAAATGATCAATTTCAAACATTCAAAATAGTAACTCCTAAACAATGCCCAACGATATCTAATCAACACTTAGTAGCAGCAGACCCACAATACTCCTTCAGCAACTTCTGAATCACGGCTCACACCCACGTGGAATGATCCTGTATACAGCCTTGTATCTCTTGCTTCACTATCTCATATTCCAGGCAGATAGATGCTTCCACCTTTTTCATCACTCTTCAAAAATAACTTTCTACACACATCCCCTGTTTTCAGAATACAAGAATAAGATTCATGCACGTCATGCCAGCACCAGCTACTAATGTCAGAATTAGAGCTTCTGATTTCTCAGAGTCAGGTGTTACCCCTTGTCTGCAAAAGAAATGTTTCTATTACAAGTACATTCATCCAGAAAACTCCATATTCATGATATTTGAGTATGCTCCACACCATCACAGCATCTGGCCAAAAATATGGTCACCTTACGTGCTTAGCAGCCCAGATGCATTTCACATAAACACATGGTCAACATATTACTAGTCGATAGGGAGAAAAAAAATTCCCTGTCTGCTGCCCGTGTTCAAAGATATTCTCCCACAAAAAGGAATTATAACAGACCACCCAGAAACATTTGTTTCATTCCAAACAACCTATCCTCTTGAAAACGGCAACACAGACACCTTCAAGTAGTTTGTTTGTTTTGCTTGTTATTTGAGCAATTACACCTCCTAAAACATTGATTATTTGCATTTGCCCATTACCTATTGATATAAAAACTCTCATTTTCAGGACATGCGACCAATGTCCAAACGCCATCATTTGTTTTGCAAAACAATTGGATGCTCCTCCAAAGACTTCACATGTTGTGCAGAGTTTATTTCTATTCATGACAACTCAGTATGCATTCTAAAATAATCACTAAAAACCAGTGTTACACCAGTATGGGAGTACTTCCAGTTGCTGGGACAAGTTTCCGGGGTGCGGGGAAATTGGGCCTCATTTTCAGGATGGCCAGGGGACGGCAACAAGGGGAGGATGGGCCAAAGAGAGATGTTGTATAGTATACATATAGAACATGAAATGCTAGTTATGAAATGATGTTTCGGTAGTTCACTAGAACATACCAAATTAAAATACTTGAACATAGAAAATTGCAACATGAATTAGAACCATTGACATTCAACATAGTAACATATTACATACCCAATTGTAACATTTAAAAATCAAATTTCAAATAGAAATTCAAGTACACATCCCAGCAGCGGCATGGTTGCAGAATGGCGGAGGTAGGGGTGCTTGGGTACTCAAATACCCGGTGCAGGGATGTCTCAGGGACGGGTACTTCAAGGTTTGGGAGGGGGGTGCAAGTCTCCGGGTTACATTGCTAAAAAAAAAAGCAACGTCTCATATCCAGAGCATCATATATGTTCTAAAGCATACTTATAATTTTTGCACATAATGCCAAACATATTCTTCACAAAACTTGATACCATAGGCAAATTGAATGGAGATAATAATCCTGTTGCAAACACATGTTACAATTGGAATAAATATATAACAACCAACAATTTTGTTTCAGCTTGTGGAAGTTTGGTAAAATTGTGAATTTGCAGAGGCTGCAAGGGAATCAAAAATAAAGTTACAAAAGGCCTAAGCACATCTAGAACGGGCAAGGTGGGCAAAAAGGACAAGCCTGTATTGGTAGCATTTACACGTTGCCAACAGAACACATGGCAAGCACAAACAATCAACGAAGAGTTTTTAATAATCCTCCTACAAACAATTGGCACCACCAAAGACCAAATTGCCACACACAAAGATCATTATGAAACATGCATACTCAATCTGATCCGATAGTGACTAGTAGACAATCTAGTAGCCATCTCATGACAAGTAGGCACGCAGACAGCTCAGGCAGTTGAAGTTGGTCAAGTTGGTCAAGCACCTCAAGCAGGTCAAGCACCTCAATTGAATTCTCTAATGTTTTTGCAAACTTGATCACCATCCTTTTGACATCAATGACGAAGACATCCAACAATCTCCCCCTTTTTTCTCATTGATGACAACTGATATTACTCCCCCTGACTGTATGCTCCCCCTTTGACATCAATGATAATGAATCTGAAGCAAATTGGACTGATATAGCAATAAAATGCATCTTGTGAACATAGACAAGCTAGTGAGAAGGAAGAACACGGAGTTTGCTCCTTAGATATTCAGAACGTTCACGGGGAAGTGGTTTTGTAAAGATGTCACCCACTTGTTCCTTTGAGCAAACATACTCGATCTTGACCACATTGTTAGCAACTTGTTCTTTTAAATAATGGTACTTAATAGGAATATGCTTAGTGCGAGAGTGCATGACTGGATTCTTAGAAATATCAATTGCACTCCTGTTATCACAATATATGCAAATAGGGTCACCATCAATTGAATTCTCTAATGTTTACGCAAACTTGATCACCATCCTTTTGATATCAATAACAAAAACATCCAACAATCTCCCCCTTTTTCCCATTGATGACAACTGATATCTCCCCCTGACTATATACTCACCCTTTGAAAAAATCAATGACAATGAATCTGAAAAAAATTGGACTGATATAGCAATAAAGTGCATCTTTTCAACATAGACCGGCTACTGAAAGGAAGAACACCGAGTTTGCTCCTTAGATATTCAAAATGTTCACGGGGAAGTGGTTTTGTAAAGATGTCAGCCACCTATTCCATTGTGCAAACATACTCAATCTTGACCACATTGTTAGCAACTTGTTCTTTCAAATAATGCTACTTATAGGAATATGCTTAGTGCGAGAGTGCATGACTGGAATCTTAAAAATACCAATTGCACTCATGTTATCACAATATATGCAAATAGGATAAGCAGACTAAACTTTATAATAATGTAAAGTGTTCTTCATCTAAATTACCTGCATACAACATGATCTTGCTGCAATATACTCTGCTTCAGCAGTTGATAAAATACAAACTTTATTTTTTGTTGAGCCAAGCAACCAAACACCCACCTTAATATAAGGCACAACCACTTGTGCTCTTTTTATTATCCAATGAGCAACCCCAATCTGATCTGTATAAGTTGTTAGAGAAAACAGAACTTTTGGAAACCAAAGACCATAATCAACAGTTCCTTTCAAGTATTTTAAGATTCTCTTAACAGCATGAATGTGTGTTTGCTTGGGTAAAGCTTGAAAGAGTGCAACATAACCAACAGCTTGCATAATATCCGGTCTAGTAGCTGTGACAAAAGAACAAACTTCCTACCATAGACCTGCGAAAAAAGTTTGATCAACAGTGGGCGACACATCATCCTTACTTAGCTTGCATCAAAATTCCATGGGAGTGTTGACCGGATTGCAATCTTCCATATTGAAGCTTTTAAGTAGCCCTCTAACATACTTAATTTATGAAATAAAAATACCCTCAGTTGATTGATAAAATGGCAACCCAGGAAAGTAAGATAACTCATCCATAATGGGCATTTCGAATTGTTTTTTCATGCACTCAGCAAACTTTCTGATCATTTTAGAGCTGTCACTGCAAAAAATCAGATCATCAACATATACTGCAACCATAGTTCAAAAACTCTGCGATAAACAGCAAAAGTCACAATATATCGTGCGATGCATAACCAAACAAAATAAACGCAACTAAACAGGGCAAGGTGTTTTTGAAAAAATCGCAGCATGTTTTTTCTATTTATATTGCCATAAACGTTAAATCCCGTAGTTAAAATCAGCGATAAAGTCAACACAAACTGCCAAAAACAATTGCGCTCCACGTCATTGCATTAAGAGGGAAGGATTTTAGATTATATTGTTTTGACGTTAACACAAACTGCCAAAAAACTTTCATCCTCGTGCCTTTGTCTCTCCCACACCCATTTCCTACCTCCCACACACATTTCCAGCTGTCGTGCTCATCAGACTTGGTCATTTTTGTCTGGTTTTGGCAAGAAAGCCCATTCAAAGAAGAATAACAGTAGTTTTCTTCAAGCATCTACCATTTTCTTCTGAGGAATTAGTCAGTTTCTTCTTAGGTTTGAAGTTTGGAGTTTGGACTGTGATTATTGTTCTGAGTCTACAATCAACATTTGCTTGGAGCGTATGCCTTCTGTTGTGTATTCTTCAACAATCTGGATTCCAGATTGGACATCGATTGGCTTTCTTGAACAATCCAGGTTAGTTTTGTTTTCAAAAGTCGTGTTTTTTTAATTGTATTTTATTTTTTATATTATAAATAAATGAATAACATTTTAAAAACTTATTAAGTTTTAAATTTTAAACAATCACTTAAAATAGTTTTCAGATTACCTATCAATATATGTACACTGTATATAGATATATATATTTTTCATAGCCTGAGAAACCCTTTTGAAGATGAATTTAAAAAACTGGAAATATGACGGTCATTTGCAATTTAAATTGGTTAATTTAGATTGATTTAAATTTCAAACTATATGACTAAATAGTAAATTATTTTCTGGTCATTCAATGTAAAACTGTAATTTTCAATTAATAAACAGTAAATACTAGATAAACTAATCCTTGCACTAATTATTTTCTGATTCTTATACTTGCAAAGTGCAGACTTCTGAGTGTCAGTGACACTGTGACAGTACCTATAGAAACAGGATGACTGTTGGTGGCAGAGTTAAGGATCCTTTATGGAAACATGGGATCCCAGGGGTAATCAGTGGACACGTCGAATGTATCCATTGCCATAAGCGTATGACTTCGGGGATAAGCCAATTGAAATATAATATAGTGAAGACTCCATGCAATGATATTACACCGTGTGAAGTATGTTCGGAAGAGGTTACAAGAGAGGCCTTGACAAGCCTACAAAAATATGCACAAGGTAAGGTGGAAAAAAAGAGGACATTTGAGGCCATGGCAGCCCCAATGAGGACCTTTAGTTCTACAGGACCAGAAATAGGTGGAGAGGGTTCTTCTTCTATTGGGCCTCAGATACGAGGATTGGGAAGTATGAGTGGGTCTCTAGCAAACTTTTGGTTCCATGTAACACTCTTGGTGCTCAACCCAGCTTGCTAGGCACTACATGGAACAAAGAGATGCATGAGAAAACAAAGGTGGCAATTACAAGATTTTGAATCCACAATGATATTTGCTTCAATGCTTTATGTAGTCTGTATTGGGATCAAGTGCTAACTTCCATTACTCTGTCTAGTAAGGGGTTCAAGCCCCCAACTCCCTATGAGATGAGTGGGCCGTTGTTACATGACGAGGTACGAAATATTCATCAGCTTGTGGAAGAGCAAAGAAAAGTTTGGGAACAGAAAGGTTGCACTATTATATCTGATGGGTCGACAAATGATAGGAACAAGATACTCATCAACTTTATAGTTGCTTCAGGGGGGCAATTGGTATTTCTAAAATTAGTTGATGCCTCCAATCAAGTAAAAACTGAGAAAATTTGTGTAACATGTAGAATGAGGTGGTAATAGAAGTGGGAGTGGATAATCTCATCCAAAGTGTGACTGATAATGCAGTTGCATATGTGGTTACCGGTAGACTTCCCATGGAGAGACATCCCACATTATTTTGGAACCCTTGTGCTACCTATTGTTTTGACTTGCTTCTTGAGGATCTAGGGAAACTGAGCTAGGTAGAGGAGGTGATTGAAGATGGAAAGAATATTGCTAAGTACATCTACAATCATACATGGGTCTTGAGTCTTATGAGAGAGCACACTAGTAGTAAGGATCTTGTACAACTAAGGGTCATACTCTTTGCTACTAATTTCCTAAACTTGCAAAGCATATCTAAGACATTGTTAGACCTCAGGCGCATGTTTCTTGATAAGAAATGGTTAGAGAGTCCTTATGCCAGGAAGCCTAAAGCAGAGAAGATTGTGAGGATTGTGTTTGATGCTAGCTTTGAAAAGCTGATGGAAGAGACCCTCAAAGTAAGTTTTCAAGTATTCATTGATGATTTAGTATTTAATTTTGAAATATTTTCCTTGGCTGATTTTTGTATGTTTTATTATGTCTATGTATCAGAACCGTTGGTGAAGGTTCTACGAATTGTGGATGGGGATAAAAACCCCATGGGGTACCTATATGAGGCCATGGATAGGGCAAAAGAGGTCATTCAGCACTTGTATAGGTCAAATGAGACCAAATATAGACCCATATGGAACATCATTGATCGTAGGTGGAACTGACAACTCCACCAACACATTCATGCAGCTACCTACTTCTTGAACCCCAAGTACTATTTCTCCAACACTTTTAAAGTAGATGCAGAGGTTCAAAATGGCTTGGACACATGTATTAGAAGATTGGTTGCTGATACGGACCTCTGAGACCTCATACTTGATGAGTTGCTAAGCTACAAGAGGGAAGATGGGCCATTGTTTTCTTCTCCTAATTGCAAACGTAGGAGATACACCTTGCAACCAGGTAAAAATGAACATGTGTTTAATTTTATCATACCATTTATTTCGCTCATTAAGTTTATTGGAAGTTTTACCACATCATAAATGGTTTTTTTAATCCTTCTAGATCTGTGGTGGGAAGATTATGGTGCTACACGCCTAATCTTCAACCGCTTGCCATCCGAATTATCACAGCCTTGTAGTGCTTCTATCTGCGAGAGAAATTGGAATACTTTTCAAAACATACCAACAAAGAAACGTAATAGGTTGATCAAAAGTGCCTAAATTACTTGGTTAATGTGAAGTACAACCTTCTCTTGCACAGGAAGGTGAAAGGGCAAGCTTCATGTGAAACACTAGACTTGGATGACATTGACTCATATTCAACCAATTGTGCTCCACTTGATGGTGAGGATGTGGATGTTGGTGAACCTTTATTAATAGATGAGCAGCTAGCTAGGTTTGAGAGAGAAGCAAATGAGTGGGATGTAGATGTGGCAGCACATGAGGAGGAACATGAGCTTGGTATCCACCAGAGGCTTATGTCGAGCGTGAGGCACCTATTAGGGCACCTATTGAGGATGTTGCCATAGCAACTACTTCAACACCACCCACCCAACAACAATGATCTCTTTTGAGTTCTACTCGCAAATGCAATTTATGATTGCTACTTTCAGTTTTCACTGATACTGAAACTTTAACTTATTATGTATTTAGAAGTAATAGTTTCATAGAGTTTGACTTCTATGTATCGAACTTATTTATATTCAGATGTTGTACTTGTTTTTTGGTATACGATTCTAGCAGTATGTTAATCTACTAAGTTCCTCTTGCTATGAATTACCGTTTAACTAAAAACTTTGAATGATATATGGCAGATATCTCAATTTTCAAATTATTATATATTCTACAAATTTGGTGTAGGTATGCGTTTTTAAGAATATTTTAAGAAATTTTATATTTTCAAATGTTCGATAAAAGTGCCGATTTATTGCCAGTTTTTTTGCCAAGTTTTTGCTGATTTCGAATTTTTCAAAAAATTTGGGTCGGCCGAGATATTGCCAATACCGAGTTTTTAAACTATGACTGCAACTATGAGAATGGTGTTTCATTCATTCTTAACATACAAGTTCTTGTTCACATATCCTCTATTGAAACCTTTTTGTTGTAGATAGTTGTCTAGCTTGTCATACAAAGCTCTATGAGCTTGTTTAAGACATAAAGCACTTTCTTCAGCTTGCACACATAATCCAAGTTATTAGTTAGCACAACACCTTCTAGCTGGTCAACGTATACTTCCTCATTCAAATCACTATTTAGAAACATTGACTTAACATCTATTTGAAATACTTTAAAACCTTGAATGAAGCATAAGCTAGAAGCATTCCATTAGCTTCTAGTCTAGCTACAGGTGCGAATGTCTCATCAAAATCAACACCCTCAACTTGTGAGTGCCCTTTGCAAGACAAGCATGCCTAGTTCCTTATAACTTCACCTTCTTCATTATTTTATTGCAAAACACCCACTTTGTCCCAATTGCATTCTCGTCCTTCAGTCTAGGTACAAGCTCCCAATTAGTGCTTTTGTATATCTGCTCCAACTCTTCCTTCATAGTTGCAATCAAATTTTCATCTATGGCTTCCTCTTCATAACACTTTGGCTCATACAAAGAGATTAGTGAAAAAGCATCACCCTCATAGTACTTAACATTCTTTCTAGTAGTCCTAGTTCTGTTTTCAGCTATTACTTTGTCAAGGGATGATTATTTTGAACAAACTTAGGAGTTTTAAATGAAGGATCACCAATTTCACCTTGCATGTCATGCTCAGAATATACATGTAAGATGTCAGCTTCATCGAGGGAAGAGATTTCACTTACACTATGTGATTGTGACTTCTCCCTGGTATTTTCTTCAACTTTGCCAGCTGCTCCAACTTGTGTGGGTGGAGAAGATGTAGGTACAATAGTGTTGGTCTGAACCTTTTCTTCATCTAAGTTGTCCACAATGTCACTAGACTTGTTAGTAAACTCATTAATTTTGACATTTGCGCTTTCAACCAATTTATGTATCTTCTTGTTATAACATTTGATAGCTTTACTCTTAGAGGTGTAACCAAGAAAAATTCCTTCATCAGCTCTAGAATCAAATTTACCCAAGCTGTCCTCATCCCTTCTAATGTAATGTAGACTGCCAAAAATTCTAAAATATTTGACTGTACCTGGTTTTTATCTTTTCAAAGTTCAAATGGAGTCTAGTTAAATTTTGACTTCAACAATGTCCTATTTTGAATGTATGCAGCTGTATGAACAGCCCCTCTCCAAAACATGTCACTTACCTTTCTTTCATTCATTAAGCAGTGTGTCATTTCTTGGACTGTTCTATTCTTTCTTTCCACAACACCATTTTGTTGTGGTGTTCCAAGGGCCGAAAACTGTCTTCTAATTCCATATTGTTCAAAAAGGCTAGTAAATTGATTTGAAGTGAATTCTCCAACCTTATCCGAACGCAAATATTTAATCTTCAAATCATTTTCATTTTCAACTAAGGCTTTAAACACTTTGAACTTATCTAAAGCTTCAGATTTCTTTTTGAAAAAAGAAACCCATGTCATGCGAGTATAACCATCAGTCAGCAACATAAAATATTTCTCACCTTGAAGGCTTGTTGTCCTAGTTGATCCATAAAGATCTGTGTTGACTAATTCAAGTGCCTTGCTGCTGGTATATTCTTGTTTGCTTCCTTGCTTGACAATTTTTGCAAACAATATCAGTTGGTTTGTCAATCTTTGGCATGTCTCGAACCGCTTTTGCTGATGTTGATCAAATTATCAAAATTAATGTGTCCAACACACTTGTACAAAAGCCAAGCATCATCCACTTTGCTTAAACAACAAGTTTCAATATTAGAGCCATTAAGGAAATAAACATTGTTTGTTGCTCTAGTTGCATTTGCTATGACATCTTTCCATTTCTTAATGATGCAAGGAATTGAATTAGTCCCAAGACCTTGATCACACAACTGACTCACAATTAGCAAATTATGTTTCGGTCTTTTAACATAAAGCTTATTCTCAACTATAGTTTGGTCATTATTCAATAAGAGGGTTCCTATACCAGCAACTTTTGCAGAAGAAGTACCAACATATCTTACCTTACCACTTTTCATTTCCTTAATGGTATGAAACTTACTGAAATCACCTGTCATATGTCTAGAGCGGCCATTATCAATGTACCAAATATCCTTTGTAGTAGGTAAATTTGCATTATAAGTAATTAAGTGGTCATTAAGAAGCTATACCAAGAGTTGCATCGGTTGGTCTTAGTAACCAACTCAGACGCTATTTGTAGTGTGCCATGGAATAGGATGGTATGGTAACTTTTGGAAACTATCTTGGCATGGGTATGTAACTTGACTTGGTACACTCAATAAAAGATATATTCTACCACTTGTGCATTATTCCAATTACTTAGATAGATGTGATAGTAATGTTATGGACTATATACATTTCATATGTTGCTAGTATTATTCTACAATATTAGCATAAACATTTCTGGTGTCGTTGCCTAAGTAGAACCTAGGGTACGCCAGCCAGGAGGAAAATGGACGTATAATGGGCAAAACCTTCGACCAACATACTGTAATAACAGACAGTGACATTGAGGAAGAGGAAGTGACCAGAGAAGACCAATTGACACAAGACCTTGTTGAGGCATAGTAGTGGTTGATGAGTACGTACAGCGAGAGGCAGAGCAGAGGGCTCTCCCCACCAATATGGTATGTGTCGAGCTCACGGTGAACAAGGTTGTGTACGATCTTCTAGGAAGTCTTCTAAGACTACTCACAAGGAGGCTAGTAGCAGTGGAAGAGTAGAGAGAGGCAGACCTGAGAGAGAAAAGAATGCAACAAACATTGCAACGATTCTATCAAAGGACTCGAAGAGAGGACAAGTGTAGAGATACTAGTAATCACAGAACAAACCCTCAATGGAGGCACCTGGGAACAATAGAGGAAACTACCACCTCTACACTTAATGCCCCTCCTTCCCAACAAAGATAGGAGACGCAAGAAGGACATTCCATTTGAAATCACTAATTAAGGCATAAGGCATTGTTAGTACACCAACAACAAGAGGAGGTGTAGACTACACGACCAAGCCTAGCAAGTACGAGAACCAAAGCGTACTCTTGAGGAGGATGAGGAACAAAATTTGGACGGCGAAGTAGCATAATTGTTTAAGAGTACAATAAGAGGAATTGAAAGATTAGCTATTTTGGAAGCACCCATCATAGAGTATATTGAACCAAAAACCTGGGAAGGTGGGAATCTCACTTCCAGCCAAGCGGAGGAAGGAACAATTACGTAAACATGGAAATGCTATGAACACCGAGAGGAAGAGGAGACAAACGGGAGCAAGGAATCTTGGGAGGCCAAGAAGGAGAACCTCTACACCAAAGTAATAAAAGAAAAATGCCGAACACACCAGATAAACAAAAAACCTCCTAAGTTCCAAGGGGAGGGATAGGAAGATCCCATAAGGCATTGTAAGACGTGTAACCATTTTAGAGGCAGGAAGCAAGATGATGAAGACTATTGTTTGAAAGCCTTCCCTACCACCTTGTGGGGGGTGGGAATTGACTAGTATACGGATTTGTCAAACATTGGAAAAACCACATGGGACGCCCTTAGAAAAGCCTTTGAGGTAGAATTCAAATTGTTAGGGGGCAATGATGAGGTGGTAGCAAATATATATAACAATTGCCAAGGGAAAAATGAAAGTGTGTGAGTATACCACAAGAGACTAGAGGAACTGATAAGGAAATTTGAGAATGAACCAGCAGATGAACTAAAGAAAAGGTGGTTCATTGAGGGGTTAAGCCCCTCCATTCAGAAGAAGGTGAAGGTGATTCTTCCATCCACCTATAAAAAGCTTGTGATAGGGCTAACGATATTGAAAGCAAAGATAAAACATCAAGAAATAAGAAGAATAGTGATGCCAATAGTGAGGAAGAAAGTGAGGAGGAATCAAAAACGATCCAAGCCCTCCGCAAGGACATGATAAGAATGATGAGGGAAATCAAAGGAGAAAAGAAAGTCAAAGGCGGCAATGAAGTTTGGTATACGGAATGTCATAGTAAGGGAGACACAAAGGTAAATTGCTCAAAGAACCTGTTCTGCGACATCTATCAAGTAGCAAGACAATCTCTCAAAGAATGCCCGTACAACGTAAAGGTACAAAGTGCACAAGTACTCCTCACAAGAGAGCAATCTATACCCCCCACTACTCCAAGGAACACAAATCTCGATGCCTCTCTAGGAGGATATTGGAACACAAGACGAGGAGGCAATAGCAATACCAATACACCATGTAGTCGTATTCAGTATGACGAAAAAAGGTCGTCCGATGATTCAATGCCAAAGATGTAATGAATGGGGGCACTACGCTCCAAATTGCCAAAATGGTGGGGGGAGTAAACTATGTAGATGGTGCGAGCCATGAAACCATGAAGATGTGGATTGTTCGAAGAGAAAAGCAATCAACATGTTGGAAGTCAAAGAAACAGAAGAACAAGTTATGGCAGTGACTCGCATGCAAATGAAGATGAAGCCTTCCATCCGATCTGTGTTAGAAACTAATATAATCAAACAAATGCTGCAAGTTGTTGTACCAGTAAGGGTGGCTGACCTGTTGGAAACCTTGCCACAGTTAAAAGTGGCAATATCTAAGACAAGAGGAGATAACATCAGACAACAAGAGAGTACCTCCAAAGAAGGGGATGGCAAGACAGGACAAGTATCAGGAGACAAAACAATGTCAAAACCAACAGTCTTTGTCATTGGGATGGGAAGAACTCCTGTGGTAGTAGAAATTGAAATCATGGGTCATTGACTAACACTATAGTGGATAGCGGATTAGGGGTAAACGTGCTTCCTGAGGAGATTTGGAGAGCATTCGATAAATTCACACGATGGGAGCAAACCAACACGACATCAAACCATTGGGTATGCTCACAAGTCAGAAGGTAATTATTGGCACTCAACCATTCCTGTTAGATTTTTTGGTCATTACATTAGAAAATTAAGGTTATGATGCCTGATTGGATAGGGAATGGATGGTACTAGCCAAAGCCAATCACAATTGGAAGCGGAACACATTGTCTACTGAAAGTGAAGGGAAAAAATATACAATCAACTTACAAAACCAGGTGGTAAGTCAGGAATTGACTTTCAATTCGAAATCTGAAGAAATGGAATGCTAAGAAAAGGAAGGAATGGAACTAGACAAGGAAGGCATTCTTAGAGTCAGGAATTGTTCTGAAGATGAAACAATATCCCTGAGTAGATTGTTCCATTGGCAAATAGAGGAGTACGAGGTGTTCGAGCCAAGCTGTAATATGCTGGAAATTGCACAGATGGAGGAAGAAGAGGCCACATACCCGAAGGAATACAAGGAATACAAAGAAGGAACATGATGGACATATGATACACCAACCCATCAATTTGGGGGAGAAGTAAAGTGTCATGTCCCCTTCTCAACTCTAGTGTTTGGTGCCAAGTTAATCTATCTTCACATCCGGATAGATTAACGACATTAGCTAATAGGATGCCTACTAGCCACATCGGAGGTTTTATTTTATATACTTCAGTATTTTATTAAAGTGTGTGGATAATGTCACTTTATGTTATTAAGTTATTTACTTTATAAAGTGACTTAAGTAACTACAGGACAAAAATTGTGTTTTAACCCACATTCCTTGCGTCATTGTTTTTTCCCTTACTTCGAGGTTATAAAAGAAGCGCTTGCATTGGGATTTGGACACACAAGAATTTATAAATAGAAATATTGTGAGTTCTGATTGCTTTAATGTGACTGGTCTGAGACTGTGAGGACGAAACCCCTCAAGTCTGGAAACTCTAAGGGAGTTGGACGTCACCCCAACCTTCCTTTTCATTCAGTTTGTGTTGGTTTGGGCAGAAAAATCGTCAAAGTTAAAGGTTTCAATTCCAGCATTGAAGTAAGTACAGTCAGGTTTGTGCATTTGAAAATGGTTAAATAAAATTAGAGTATTGCAGGCGTCTGGGCAGAGTTTCTATCAGCTAGGTAATTCTATGTTGGATTGAGGAAAGGGCCAATAGAACAGTCTATGCAGTATATTTTCATGTGGAGGGCATTCTACAGTCGGTTTCATCAATCACGTGATAAGGGAGTTGACACAGATTAACAGCATTTGAACATTGAAAACTATAGGATGCTGCACATAAAATTGGGTCCGGTCTTCATCATGAGGTCTCTTCACGCCCACATCTAGCAACGTGATCACGTTACGGGTTAGGGAGAAGCTGTTCACAGTCGTGCCTTCCTCCATACCAAATCGCAGGCTTGTCATACCAGGCCATTACGGCATTATCCACTCAACTGAAACAGCCGGGAGATGCTTAGCATGGATTCCATCAGTGTTGACCAGTCGGATAATACATCTGGCCAACGTAGAGGAGCTTACAACTGCCGCGGATACCAGGATATATATATAACGGCAGTCTCAGAATTGGTCTGTTACATCCTTGCCATTTGTAATTCCATTTTTGAATGATATATGTTGTTTTCAATTTTATTGGTAGGCAAATCAGTGTTAATGATAAGTCTGTGCTCAGATTCAAGTCTGATTAGAATGAATACATTGATATTACATTTGATATATTCTGGCATTAAACTTCATGAGCAGTAAAGAACTGGCAGTGATATTTATATATTTTCAAGTTATGGTTATGGTCCAACTGTTTGACGAAATTAACTTCAGTATTAGCCAATAGTTTTTATCAAACCGATCAGAGATCAGTACATAAAGATAAAGTATGAAGAGCCCAAGGTGGTAGAACTTAATTTGGGAAACCAAGACAAACCAATAATAATGGGAGATGATTGGGACTTAGTCCTCAAAAGAGCGGCACTGAAGATATTCATAGAATACAAAGAAGTTTTTTCTTGGATGTATAGGGATCTAAGGGAGTCCTACCAGAGCTGTGTATACAAAAGATACCACTAATGCCAAATGCCCGACCAGTACGGAAGCAACCATACCGTATGAACAAAAATAATGCCACCAAGGTGCAAGAGGAGATTGACAAAAAGTTGGATATTGGGATTATTTTCAAGGTACAAAGTAGCGAATGGGTATCCCCAATAGTCATCTCATTGAAAAAGGAAGCAAATCAGATCAAAATATGTGTAAACTTCTGATGCTTGAACAGTAACAATAAATGATCCCTTTCCTATACCATATTGGAGGAAGTAGTTGTACACAAGATATACTCATTCATGGATGAACTCTTTGAGTATAATCAGATCAGCATAGAAAAGGAGGATAAATTGAAGACTACCTTCATAGTAGAAGACGGGGTATATGCAAATAATAGAATGCCAATCGGATTATGTTTCTCCTGTGACATTCAAGAGGATTATACACCACATATTTGATAGAATGGCAACAAGCAATTCCAGGGCATTTCTACACGACTAGTACGTTTTCACTGGCAAGGAAACTCACCTGCCAATACTACAGGAATGTATGGAACTGTGCAAAAGAGCATGGCTAGCCCTAAATCCCAAGAAATGTCGTTTCATGGTACCCCAAGGCAAAATATTATAACACATTGTATGTAAGGAGGGATTGAAGCCAAACCCGGA
Source organism: Cupressus sempervirens (assembly GCA_028749045.1). NCBI lineage: Eukaryota > Viridiplantae > Streptophyta > Pinopsida > Cupressales > Cupressaceae > Cupressus > Cupressus sempervirens. Next base: position 775,195,284 of record CM053784.1, on the reverse strand, counting down.
CAAAATTAAAATTATTGTAGAGATGGAGAACCCCCAAGATATGACTAGCATAAAATCACTTCTGGGATATGTAGGCTACTACAGAAGATCCATTAAGGGGTTTGCTGAAATTTCCCCACCACTCAAAAAACTGACACGGAAGGGAGAACCATTCATATGGGAGGCAGAGTTGAACGAGATGTTTAAGGAACTTAAGGCAAGGCTAGTAGGGGCACCTATACTAGTCTACCCTGACTGGAGTAAGGCATTCCACGTACATGTGGATGCTTCAAAGTTTGCTATTGGAGCAACATTGGCCCAAGCAAGGGCAGAGGGACTAGATCACCCAGTCTACTTCGCAAGAAGATTACTCTCAAAAGCATAAAGGAATTATAGTACGACAAAAAGGGAAGCATTGGGCATGGTGTACTTAGTACAAAAATTTCGACACTATCTTTTGGCCACACCATTCACATTCTTTGTAGATCATTAGGCACTCCTCTATCTAGTCAATAAACCAATAATTCAAGGAAGGGTAGGTTGATGGCTTCTCCTTCTCTAGGAATTTACATTTAAGATCATAGTACGGCCAAAAAAAAGTCATGCCATGGCGGACCACCTTTCAAGAATAAGGTCGGGGGAGCCTACAGGTGAAATAAACGAGGATTTCCCAGACATACATCTTTTTCGAATTGCAGTAGTTCCAAGTTTTTACCAAAAAGTGGGGTGATACCTATCCACAACATCCTTTCCTTCTAACATGGCAGCAAGTGAAAGGAGGAAGGTAGCCTTGAAAACTAAAACATTTCAACTAATAGAAGGGTTATTATAGAAAATGGGTCCCAAACAAGTAATCCGAAGATGCATAATGGAGGAGTTACCAAGTGTATTGCGAGAGTCTCATGATGGATTGGTAGGTGGACACCTGGGGCCAAATGCGACGGCGAGGAAGGTGCTTCTAGTCAATCTATGGTGGCCGACATTGTACATGGACGCCAAACAATGGATGATGAGATGTGATATGTGCCAGTGAACAGGAAAACCGATGAGGGATTTCATGCCACTGTTCCCATCCCAACCTTTGGAGTTGTTCGAGAAATGGGGACTGGACTTTCTAGGACCACTAAAGACAAGTGTAGCCAGACAATGGGTGGAGGCAAGGGCCCCTCACAACAACACAGCACTCTGTACAACTAAGTTCTAATATGAACAAATTGTTACAAGGTTTGGGATACCAATATCCATTACAAGTGATAGGGGCGTACATTTTGTGAACCAGGCGAACATGACACAGGAGTTTCACATTTTCCACAACCTATCAAGCCCATATTACCCGCTTGCAAACGGACAAGCAAAATTCACGAAGAAAATCTTGGTATCCATATTGAACAAGACGTGTAGGGTAGAGGATGGCAATTGGGAAGAAAAGCTCCCAGCAACCCTATGGGCTTATCGAACCTCCTACAAGGTAACAATTAGAAGCATGCCCTTCCAAATGATGTACGGCCAAGAAGCAGTCGTACCAGCAAAGTTCACTATACCAAGCCTGAGAGTGGTAGGTAGAAAGTAGATGGAAGCAAAACGACAATTTAAAGGATAGACTTGAAAAGCTCATTAAGCTAGAAGAGAAGAATTACAACACAATGGGCTACAAAGGTGGCACAATGTCAGAGGACATACTGGCACGATAAACATCTTCGCAAAATGAATTTCTAGCCAAGGCAATTAGTTTTGAAATATAACGGTCAAAAGAAAATCAACCTGGAAAGCTTAAGGTAAAGTGCTTGGGACTATTCAAAGTTAGGGAGGTGGGCAACAATGGAGCAATAAAAATATCTACCTTAGATGACAGACCAATCAAGGAACTAGTGAATGGGTCTACATTAAGAATATACTAGGAGGGACATACTGAAGGCATCAATATGGTAGGCTACGCCACAAAAGGAGGATGGACACTAGGACACAGCAAAGAAATTGAAGAACATCCAATTATCACTAAAACACCCTATAGATTTGACTTAGATTGGAACAAACCTCTCATGGAACTAGAAGAACGGAAGGTTAAAAAGCAGGTAAGAGGGGTGGCAGTTCCAAGGACTCATAAACACCTCACAAATGCACTCTTTGGACCTCTCGCCCTATGGGTGAGAATTAATGGTTACTAGCAAATAAGAGCACCCTACGAAGGGAGGAAGGAAGGCTTTGTGGCTTATGATATTGATAAAAAGGCAAAGGGACAACAAATCACAAAGGGATGCAAGCCAAATATCAATAGGAATGAGGATGATGACATTAGTGGACTTCCCCTCAAAATGATAATAAAAACGGAGGATCTATTCATTTGTAGGGACACGGCTATATGAATAAAATGGTAGAAAAATGTGAAAAAGTGGAGGAGAAAGCACCATACAAAAAGGGTTCAAATGAATTATGGAGGTTAATTCCCAACCCAGAAGATGCACTGGTAATAGGAGACAAAGCCATTTGGTATCATAACTATGGAGGGCCATATATAGACGACAAATACAAACGCATGGAGCCAACACCCCTTGTCGATAAAATATTTGACCTTGAATATTTAGGGACCTGCTGCGAAAACAAGTGCTACTGAACATTTCGGGTGTATGGCAACACAATCTTGAAGTGAAGGTTCAAAACCAAGAAGAAAAAGGGGCAAAAAGGAAAATAGAATGGTCAACCAAGCCAGCTAAAACTAAAAAGGTACGAAAATCTCAAAAAGAAATAAGAGTCTATTTTGGAAGCAATATAAAATGCAGAACAAACATAACAATAGTTATCAAGCGGAGACCAAGTCACAAGAATCAAGAAGTGAAGTCATAAAGCAAGCGAGCCACTGTGCCAATTGGGAAGGAAGGTATGACCAAACCATCGTACAAGTACAACAGCGTACGAGAAAGCATACGAATATTCCATAAAGTTGTACGGCATACGAAGGAGCGATTGTACAACCAAGATTCTCCATACATATACATACAAGGAGAGAGAGGCTGACATATGACCAGCGTATGGAACAGTAAGAAAAAGGGAGGCAGGGTACGAATCTGTATGGCAAGGGGACAGGAAAAATGGGCACCATACAGCAACCCCTAAAGTCCATACACTGGCTCCATTGGGTAACCATTGGGTTATAAAAGCAGTTAGAAAACTTAAACAAAAATGGGGGACAATTGGGTTAAGCAACAATCTTAACAAGAGGAAGGAAGAAGATAACAAAAGGATGGCAAGGAGCCAGCAAACGGTTATTATGGCTACAATGATCAAGAGCCACAAGAAGAAAGGAAGAATGGATGAAATATCGGCTGCTAACATTCATTTTGAAGGAGTTGCTGGAACGAGATGCACGAATTGGTGGCAAGGCGCAAGTGACCAACATCCATTGAAGGCCGCATTGAGAAAAGCTAAGGTAGACAAGATCACATTCATGCACATTTTTTTATCTTAAGGAGTTTGAGCCAGTCCTTCGAACACTAGTTCATGGTTATGACAAAAGGGGCAACAAATCTAATATTTAGTACCCACAACAAAATGTGACAGTGTCACTTGCACCACAGAATTTTACAAAGGTATTTGGGGTTCCAAGAAAAGGACTGCAAGCAAGGAAGACTCCAAAAATGACTATAGAAGAGAGGACCCATCTAGTAGAATTGATATGTAAGGATAATTTGACACAGAAGCAATGGGATAGCAAATGGAACAAAAGCTGAGGCATAAAGAAAATATTTGTAAGGATTGCGGAATGGAGATGTGTAGTGGACCTGATCAAGAGTAAGTTGACTAGAGGAAGTCGCACATCAGATATTGCCCTGTCCATACTTCCACAAGTGAAAAGCTTGTATGAGGGTAAGGTATATAATTGGGCTCAATTACTTTCAAATAGACTCAAGGAATTCCTTTTGTTGAAGCACAAAACTTTCTACATGCTCCATCAAGCTATAGTGTTGTTCTAGATGAGTTGCGCACCAAAGTTGCTCCTGAAAATTGGGGAAGCTTTGTTCCTGCAAACCAAGTTGAGCCATATAAGCCAACAATGCTATATTGGACGCATATGGACACCATAGGAGGTGAAGGAAGCACCAAGTCTATGGAACCATAGAGGAAGAAGGCAAGATAGCAAGAATCGGTCACACAAAATTCTAGGATAGAAAGTAATCAAAACGAAGAGGAAGAAACATATGTCGAGGAAGAATCTAGTATGAAAGAGTAAAAGACTTCACAGCAGGCAATGATAGACACATCAGAAGAAATCAAATTGATAGAAGGGCCACTCCAAATTCCACTAGAAGGCACGCAGGAAGGCGACACCAGCTTTATGGAGACAAGTCGTATGGTCCATACATGTTGTACGACTCGTATGGACTCATGTTGTATGACCCGTACAGAGACATGTCATACAGCCCGTACAAACACTGGTCATACAGATCAGATCCGTATGGAGACATGTCATACGACCCATACAGACACTGTTCATACGAATCAGATCCGTATGGAAAAGGAGACAGCCATATGGCCCAAGCATACATTCCTCAAAGGGTAGGATCGGACAGACAAATAGGTACAGATATGTAAGGTGACAAGGGTACAATCAGTGGACCCACTTTTGCCGATTGGGCTACCAAGAGGATAAATTTTGCAACTACCAAGCTGTCTGAAATGGCTCATCTTTTCCCGAAAGACAGAATGTTAAATGCTAAAGTAGTAGATCTACGGTGTACCAAGGTTGCCAGTCACACTATGAAACTCTCTACTCCAAAGGGGATCAAAATAGGACAGCCAATTGCATTACTAGTGGCATCCAAGACAGCCTCAATGGAGACATCAGCACCAGTTCCTCCTACTTCGCTTGCAGCCTTACAATTAAGCAGGGAGACACAACAAGGACATGGGCAGCATGGGGACACTGCAGAATAATAGGATACAGAGGTAGATGCCCTCCACACACAAAATGAGTTGGGAGTGGGTGATATACCACCACCATCCCCACATCTGCTGGGAGGAACTAGCCCCCAGATACTCGAAGAACAACCACCTAAGGAAGACATGGAGATTCAAGCAACAAGGGCAACAAAAGGACGTTGACTGGACGAGGAAACCATATCCACATCATATTGACTAATCTCCACGTTGTCACAACATCTAGCCAAAAATATGGTCAAGTTATGCGCTTAAGAGCCCAGACGCATTTCACATAAATGCTACCCATGTTCAGAGATATTCTCCTGCAAAAAGGAATAATAACTGACCACTCGGAAACATCTGTTTCGTTCCAAACAACTCATCCTCTTGAAAACGACAACACAGGCACCTTCGATTAGTCTGCGTATTCTACTTGTTATTCAAGTAGTTAGACCTACTAAAACATCGATTATTTGCATTTTCCAATCACCATTTTATATAAAAACTCTCATCTTCAGAACACGTGACCACTGCGCAATTGCCATCATTAATTTTAAAAAATAATTGGATGCTCCTCCAAAGACTTCACCTGTCGTGCAGAGTTTATTTCTATTCATGACAACTCAAAATACATACTAAAATAATCACTAAAAACAAAGCAACATCTCATATCCAGAGCATCATATGCATTCTGAAGCATTCTTATAATTTTTTCACATAACACCACACATATTCTTCACAAACTTGATGCCATAGACAAATTAAATGAAGGTTATACTCCTATTGCAAACACAGATGTTACAATTTGGAATAAATAAGTAATAGCCAACAATTTCGTTTCAGCCTGTAGAAGTTTGGAAAAACTGTAATGTGGAGAAGCTGCACAAGAATCAAAACGAAAGCTACAAAAGACCTGAGCACATCTGAAATGGGGACCATGGGAACAAAAGGACAAGCTTGTATTGGCAGCATTTCACAGTTGCCAACAAAACACATGGCAAGCACAAACAGTCTACAAAGACCTATAAACAATCCTAAAAACAAACAACTAGCACCACCAAAGACCAGATTGTCACGCACAAGGATCATTGTGAAACATGCATACTCAATCGGCTATGATAGTGACAAGTAGACACCCAGTAGCCAGCTCATGACAAGTAGACCCACAGACAGCTCAAGCAACTAAAGCTGGTCAAGTCACCAGAAGTAGGTCAAGTCACCTCAATTGAATTCTCTAATGTTTACACAAACTTCATCACCATCCTTTTCACATCAATGACCAAAACATCCAACATCCCTATTACCTCGAGTTCCTGGAATGGGGAAACCAGGAGACAAGGAAAAGGGTTTTCTGGACAGCTTTCTTCCTTGGAGAAGAGGACAGAATGGTGATGACTATATAACAAATAGGGATTTTTTAAAATATATAGGGAAACTTCACATATTCATTTGGAAACATGGATAAAACATACACATACATAATTAAAAATTAAAAATATAATGTTTGTGTTAGATAATTTAAATTATAAGTTCAAACGATAGTGGAAGTCAAACAGATTATCAAAAGTCAACTACAATTTAGATTAATTTTATGGGATATCAAAGGAACAGATTTCCAAGTTTCTAGGAAAGGTCAAATTATGAGTTTCCCTTTCTTCTTCATCTCTTTGTGTTTTAAATTTTAATTTTTCTAGGTCCCTTTTGCTAGTTGGTTTTATTTACTTTTTCGATGGTTTCCTTTTTCCCACTTACACTTTCATGTTATCCTCCACTCTTCATTCCCTCTTCCTCTTCTTCAACATCCCTCTACTTTCGTCTTCTTTTCTCTTTTTTCTTGTTTTCACTCTGTTGAGAAACAATAGAGTCGGTCAGAATTCAGTGAAATATCAATTAGCAGAACATATGTGTATGTGCGTGCATGCATGTGAACTGATATGCATTTCACACACCTACACATTGATATGATCCACTCTGTTATAAAACTCTTTGTGATTTTCCTTGAAATAAATCTGATCAAACCAAAGATGAATATTCAATTATCTTTCTCTTAGAATCAGGTTGCAAACTCCTGATTTATTCGATCTTGAATGCATTGAAAAAATGATGCTATTTACTCATCAGATCGAGTGGCTTGATGTTTGTTGCACATTAACATGCCCGTTAAACATAGGGCTTGATGGTTAATCACACCCAAGCATAATCAGGTCATTTAATTAGTTAACTTCAGACATTGTATCTCTTCAATGAGACTCTTCACCGAAGTGTCATGTCTCTTCATGCATAAGCCCTTTGAGTTCTATATTTATATTGACAGATTGAATGAGGAAAGATGTTGAAATCAAATAAATGTTCTCTTTCTGCAGATCGGCAATAGCAGAGCAATCACCTCTATTCAGGCACTCGGATTGGAATCTTGAATGTTATAATTCCTTCAATACTTGATTGGAGGATCCGCATAAACAAATTATAACAAGTGTCGGTAATTTCTGTTCTTCATATTTGTTCATACCAGTTTCACAGTCTGATCATAAGTTTGCAAACATTTATGCACTCATTAATTTTTAGTCTGGTTAGATCCTTTAAATGAATTTTTATTGCCTTGCCTTGTTTTTTAGTCTTGTTAAGATTTTAGAATTCTTTATTTTTTTTTTTTTTTATTTACTTGTTAGTCATTGTTTCTTTCACTCTCTATAGAATAGATCTGTAGTCCCTTAATCACTTTTTCCTCTTCCTAATAACGGATCACTACGTGTGATCCAAAATGTCAGTTAAAAGAGTTACAAAGTTTAATCAAAAAGATTACTAAATATTATTGGTTCTAGCTTTTTGTTTTTACAAAATTACGAATCACCAACACCATGTTCGTTGACTTGAATTCGGATGTCAAATTTGATGACTACTCATTCACATACAGATTGAACCATACTTTGAGCAATGATGTGAGCCCAAACTCTGTCCTCAACCCACTTCGGTATTATATAAATCCCAAAACACGATTTGAGGCAAAATTCCCAAAATTAATGTATTACCATCTTCCATCTATCACATACCAAACTTGCTTTGTGGTACATGCATCCCCTTATCCTTGAATTATTTCTGTGGTGCATGACAAAATGATGTCTGATGAAATAACCATTCATGGAGATACTCAGCACTATAAATCCCATAAAAAAGTTAAAAACATTCATTTATCATGATGTTAATCTACCATGAATCAGATTAAACAGAATAATCTGTTCATTCGTGCCAATCCTAGCATACGGATAAAAAATTGCCCTTATTTTGATAATCTGATTTAGTCCCATCCCACAAGGCATTACATGCCCCTTGCTCTCTCCCTTCCCAAGGTTTCCATACACCTTTATCTCCTAAGACTACAAGTCAATGGTTATGCATTTACTTGGTTGAGATAAAGTACCTGTCATCAATATAAGAATCTTGAACCTCTTATATTTCCTTTTTATTTTTTTTCACAACTACGGATATCAGAAACTCATGAGAACACAATCACATTTTCCAATGAGTTGAATTTGAATACCATATAAATTATACATGGAGGTCTAAAGTATTGATGAAGATAGTTCTAATCAGATTGACGTAACTTGAAAACAAGTTCATAAGAGGACTTTATGCTAGAGTTGGCCCAAAGAATATAGAGAGAAGAATGTGGATGTCTATTGAGTTATTAAAAAAAGTTGTTCCAAGAAAATTAAAGAGTTGCTTTGAAGAATTTATTACAAAACTCATGATTGAAGCTAGATCTTGTCTCCAACTACACTATACATTTGGCACCCTTATATTATTTCATTAGGGGGGGCATCCCTTCACAAGATTTTCCTCATTTGTAACCGACTTCAACTTTTCGAGGATTTGACCATTTTAGGCTCTCCCCTCCTAGTTAAGGTCTTTTATCGTGATATTTCCTTTTACAGCTCTTAAAATTATGTTTAATAAACCCACTTGAGGTTGTCCTCCACTCATCCTAGCAATGGATCACCAAGTGTGATCCAAAACAATGATACAGAAAAATCCTATACAGATACAATCCAGAAGCTCTCAAATTCACTGGAATGCAGTTTGGAAATATTAACTCGTTGACTGTAACTTGTACCTTCATCCAGCCGTGACCAACTTTGGCCTTTCTGTTTGTGGGGTAGAAAAGATGCAGCTCTTGCTCAAGCCCAATGGCTTATATAATAATATGGAAATTACAAAAGCAGTGCTCCATAACACAATAGGTGTCTAAGGAATGATAACAAAATAATAAAGCATCCTTCTCCAAAACAAACATTTAAATCTCCAAATTATTTTTACCTTTGAAGTAACTCAAATGCATTGCTTAGATCCTTCAAGGCAGATTTCCCTTCTCCATTCCTGTTTTCTTCGTTTCTAAAAATCTTGAGACTTGGAACTTTGGATGTGATATACTGCCCCAGGTTCACATGATTCACAACTTGGCCTGCCACATTAACATATACATATAGAAGGAAAAAAAAATGATGTTAACAAAAGACAAGAATCTTCAATGAATATTTCTTCCACATGTTAAAATACCTGATTCATAAAAGGTTAAACTAGATAAGTATATGATATATCCATGATAGATGCACCAAAACAATCCTATTTTTACTTACGCCCAGGAAGATCATGAACAGATCTAGCGACAACATCAACAATCTTCTCTTTTGGAGTCCTTGAAAGCTCAAAACAGTCATCGGCAATTAATATACGCCTTGGTCGTCTGAAGTCTACCATTGGTAACTGTAGCAGTACATGACCAACACGACGAAGAATATTTGCATCCCTTGCAAACCAACCTGATCAGTATCACCTATGCCTATCAATCTTGTAGTAAACTGGAACCAATTATCCAAACAGAAACAAGAGAAATGAAAAACATTTGAGTATAATTTCCATTCAATGGTTGTGCTAATCACTATCAAAAACATTAACTGCTCTGTTCAATCTAACCAAACATTGAACCAGTTCTTTAATACATTAGTGTAGATTGAAGTAATGTTTATGATACAGATTATAAAAGAACTATGGAGTTAAATCACAAATTTTTATATCATGCATGCAAGTCATTTGCTATGACTTAGGTTTTTCACCATATGCAATGCTCATCTTTTCAATCCTCGAGTATAGTATCACGTAGTAAAATGTGGATAATGTATATTGAACAGATTAGAATAATATTAAGTAATAATTGAAGATGAAGTACTTTTTAATAAACTCACCTTACTGACTTACAAAGAACTTTTTATTTTTAGTTCCCTATTTTTAGAGGTCCCTGTGAGTTGTACAAGGAGATGAAACTCATCCTAATCCATATCCCAATATCTAAGAGAATAACAACATTGTATTCTATTGGTCTTTACAACAGAACATACCTCTTACTAATAAGCTGTACCTTATCGTGAATAGAATACAAATGAGACATATAACAAGATACTAAGTACCTATTTTCTACTTTGTTTCTTTAACTTTTACCTTTGTACTTAAGGAATGGTGCTTAAAAGTTTTTGAGAAATGCCTAGTTCAGTACATACACCTGTTTTGAAATTATATACCCATGTGAAGATAATAAATACCCCCAAAAAAACTGTACGGACAAATAGTAGCATGAGAGTCAATCTAACTAAATTAAAAATATCATCTAACTACAAATTCCATCGGTTCTTAAAGTGAGAGTCACTGAACAGTAAATAGAAACCATCAATGTCAATATGAATTCTTACTTGATAAAAATCATGTTTTTTATCATTCTATATGGCCCTTACCTACAGTGTCAAAACTTTGTGCCATTGGCACAACATCAAAAGTAGAAACAGAACCATGTGAAGGACGGAATCCTAAAATTCCACAGAATGCAGCTGGGATTCTCACACTTCCATCTGTATCAATACCTGCAACAAATTGTATAGATATTAAAATGTGATATGAAATCATTAAGATGCATTACTTAAGTGCAAATAACTTTGAGCAGTAAATCACCATAAAATTAGTATTGTAATAGAACATAACTCAAATAAACATAATGCTTACTAAAAAGTCATAAATATAAAAAATGTAAACAGACAAACAAAAAGGTAATTACACAATGGCAATACTGCATCTTATCTGCCTCACATCACGAAGACAGATGACTTTTTATAACACAATAGTCAATGGGCCCTTGGTCTGCTGGTAAGCTGAAAGGTCCTTAAAGAACCTGCTAGAGATCAAGTTTTCTCAAGTGCAAGGCTATGACATCAATGGGATGAAGCTGAGATCCTCCCCCGGACAAATTTAGTGGAATGAAAACCCCTCAATCCTTGTCTCTTTGCCAAAGAGACTCAGCCTAAGGCTCGTGTTCAAGTATTAGGTCACTAAAACAACAGCGGAAGAAAAATCTGCCATTTAAAAAACAATGCTATAATAACACTATCTCAAAATGCACAAGTATCAACACCATAGTTACACCGGCCTGGGGGACCGGGGGACAAGGGAACAGGTTTCCAAGACGGGGGGAGCAAAGAAGCCTCAATTTGGGGATGGCGGGAGGGGGCGACAAGGAGTATATACTATATACTATACATATGATAAAATGCTGATTATAAAAAACATGTATACCAATATAAGACATAAATATGAAGTACAAGTTCATCAAGGCCGCTATTGCTAGTTTAGTTTTACATTGCATTGAATATTGAACAATGATTCATGAACAATTAAAGAGATCTAAGTTCTAACCTCTAATTTCTATCAAATAAATTAAATAATTAAGTAAATTCAAAAGTCATAGATACCCATTATCAATTTAGCAAAAGTATGAGTATCCCATCAATCAAATATCCAAGTTTCAAGTACAAACTACAAAATCAAAAGACAAAATGTCAAGTACTAATGGCCCAAGGGCCGCCAAAATGCAGTGGAGGCTTCCTAGAGGTCTCACCCTTCTTCTTGCTGCTGCTGCAAAAATTAGAAAACCATGAAATGAATAGAAATGAGAAATCATAGAGATTTAATGGGGCTTTCAACCTCTAAGTGGGCCCCACATACGCTAGGGTTAGCAAACAATAAAAAACAACATAACAAAACCTTTTAAATGTTTTTATTTTTGTATTTTATTATGAGCTGAAAGGGGGACGGCCGGCTGTCCCCAGTTGGGTCGAGGGATGCGTCACGAGGATGCGGGGACATCCCCCCCGATGACGAGTTGGTGGCACCACTAGGACGCGAGAATATCATCCCCTTGTCCCAGGTGCATCCTCGTCTTGGGTGAAGCACCCAAAAACGGCAGGGACACATCCCCGTGTTACTATGATGAACACTAAAATGAACAATAACAATTTTGAACCTGCAAAATAGGCAATATATAAAGCATATTTTTTAAAGCACATACAAGGGTAAAATGGGCACAAAGTGCCATTTTGAAACAACACAAAGTGAGAAGCTAGACTAAGGAAGAGGGATGACAAGCATAATGATGGTCAACGATTAGTAGAAGCGGAACCAAAGGATGACTACTACAACTCTTGGGATGAGGAATATGAAGAAAGAAAAAGAGAACAGTTTTATTGACATGGACACAAATACTCTATCGGATATGAATATTAGCTATTTTTTGAGACCCCTTAATTGGAAAAGACATGATACAACATTCATAAAAAACACAAACATATTTGACACTATTTTCTAAATTATTAAAGAAGATTTCATTAGTGTGAAAACAATATGAAGATATGAATGTGGCATTTACCAAAATACTATAATTAAATATATAATTGTTATTAAAACTGTCATGTCCCCATATTTATAGGATTTAATCAAAATTAATTAATAATAGAGTAAATAATATATAATACACTACTAGTAACATATAATCAATATGTTCATATCATATATAGAAATAACATGATATGATAAAATTATATAAATAAGAATTTATAGTATATGAATAAATAAGTAATAAATGAAGTTATAATAAGAAGTTATAATATAATCATATTGATATTTTTATATCGATAACTAAGTGTATAATCATTAAATGAACATTAAATTTCAAATATATAATATCAAAAACTAATACTAAAATTGCAAATAAAATTCAATAATTAAAGGGCAACTTAGAGGCACGTATTTTGGGAGAGACGTGACACTTCCAATGCAGATAAATATAAGAAAGAATATCCAGATGCACGAGGGGGGGGTAAAAAAGGGACAACGCAGGAGGAGATCACACCAAGTGCATGAGCCAATACGGGAGGAATAACCATCGAGCAAGACAAAGGTATCAGCAGGTAGTGAACAGACGGACATCAACAATATTAAAAGAAGCATTCCTACGTAGAGCAACAAAGCAGCGTTGCAATCACCACCAGTGTGTGTAATAGATAAGACAAAGCTCAAGCCAATTTGGAAGACGGGCGTTACGTGACATTCAAAGCATTAACCGGAGGAGAGAAGAATCACACAGTGAGCACATGCGATCACCCTTCACTGAAAACAACAAATCTGATGTCGAGTAGAGGAGAGAAATCTACCAATCATAACTGGAACAGTCAATATGATCCTAAGAATAAGCCAATGAATTCCTAGAGGTTACAACCACCTGCTGTACGTAAGAACAGAAAATAGTGAGTTAAATCAAGAGGTTAATCCCATCAATCGAAAGGGCAGAGATAATAGTGAAGGAAGCACTATCACCAACCCAGTGACCCGCACCAGGACGAACAACCAACTACCGTCTGAAGCCAATCCAATTTATTGGGCTAAGTCAATTGGAGCAGAATCAATCGAAGAAGCATTACGACAGAATACGTATAAGACGCAAGATATTATCTCGGGAAAGGATCAATGAACATATGATCAAACTCATACACATGCACCCAGTTTGAACAAAGATGGCAAAGAGTGTTCAGTAATAAGGAACATCGTACAGCAATGGAGGTAAAAGAAACGTATTTGGCAGAGTGCATAATTGTGCACATAACGGGAAGTATCTGGCAGAAAGAATTTATTATAAATGACTACACCATAAACATTCAGACTGCTCACATATGAACAGTTCAGTTTAGTTATTATCGGCACATATACTCAAAAGAAAATATAACAGGACTGTAGCATAATAAGAGTTTGTGGAGAGAATTGGAGTCCTCCCATAATTTATATTCAGAGACTTCAGAGATAAATACTGGAATCAGAAACTAGCATTATTAACAGAACATTCTAGAACAGGAAAAACATAATTTAGGAGGAGCGATTCAGAATTTGTTTAACACATAATTATATATTAAGCAAAAGTATTATATATTGAGAGATGAAAGTAAGTGGAGCATAATTACAGAGAAGGACATTGGCAAGACATCCAAAATTCAGTGCCGAGATTAGTGACTGTGATGAATAGAAGGGAGTGACAATGATAAGAAAGTAATGAGAAATAGTAAGACAACAGATGATTGGAATAGAGGCAATAACAAGTTATGTGGCAGTATAAGAGGTCTGAGTTTATAACATCAGTGATTCTAAAGAAATAAATATGTCTTGTACAACATATGCAGCAGAGAATACATATACAGAAGAATTATAATAAGATCAACAAAGGTGTTAAATGCGGAATATATGCAGATAAAGAAATATGATCCCAGCCATCAAGTATTAAAACAATAATAAATACAACTGCAGGTATTAAATCAATGAAATTCGTCACAAAGATATAGTGCAGACTAACAAAAAACTCTTAACCAGTGGAGGCAATAAATAGAGTAATATTATTGAGGAACAATACCAGATCAAAGAATTAAAGGTTTCAATATTCGAACTTAATCGACTTAGGGACATTACAAAAACAAAATTCAAATACAATAATAGTTTAGTATACACATGCTATCAAAAATATCATTGTTGTTTTCCTGAAATTGGAGATCTAGAACATCAAGATTCTATAAAGAGTTAGGATGGGAGGATTGCATGTGCCCACCAACTTGACTCTCAACAACCCATTGAAGATTCCTCAAAAGATCCTCCGACAATGTCAGAAATCTCAACAATGGGATTGAGCTATGTTGATGCATTTATGAATACATCAATCTCACTCATCTCAGGTTGTAAATCCCAAAGTCTACTAGGTCCATTCATGTAGTTTCTGGAGAAATATGACAAGAGATGAAGATTGCAATGCACATATATGAGGTCCTCTGCTTTGCTAGATGCCAACCTATTGCATTTCACAAAATGGAATAACTCTTATGTACTATGATTTCTCCAAAATGTGGAAGAAGATACAACCGATGAAAAAAGTTTATAAGTAACAATGACACAAATAACCAATTAAAAATTCAAATAAAAAATAATTAAAATTAAAATAGAATTTTTAAAAAGTTAAACCTTGTTGCCCTAGTTTCGCAATCGACAATTATTTCAAAATTTAGTCTTAGCCAACCCAAGGAACATCCAAGTGTGTTAAAACATGAAGTTTAAAAGAGCCCACAATTTATCGCCTTTTAAGTAATTTTGTGAGCTTAATGCTTCCAGCTTGTCTCCAGCTCCGCTTAGCATTTCGAGTTTACAAAATACGCCACCTAAGTCTAAAATTATGGCAGGTTAATGAAAGGTGCCAAAACACGTGTTTTTGATGATAACATTAACCTTTAAAACTTTAAAAGATTAAGAAACTAGGTTCAAACACATTTTTCATTCAGAATCTTAACCTCTCATCCCAAAAAGAGTTAAGAAAAACATTCCAAACACACATTTTGAACCTTGAACCTTAACCTCCAAAAACCAAAAACGTTAAGATTGAAGCTCAAAACACGTCTTGGAGACGGTTATCAACCTCCTCTTCGTCCAATTGATGGAGGTTAAGAACTGAAAGATAAATCATCTCAAAAGGCGTGTGTATGATCATAAAAGTTTTAAATGACAAAATGGTCCTCTCTAAATGAAATTTCAAAAACCAAAGACAAAGCAATATAATGAGGCAAATCTACACTAACTATTCACATAAAGTGAAAAATGTGACAGGTGTACCGGATAAAGATATATGAGAAGGTGTTTTGTTGTTCCCATTAAACAAAGAAATTAGAGTAAACATCAAAAGTTTGAAAGATGAAATATAAATATCAAAGGCCAGATTATGCTCCTATCCTGAAAAGAACTCTTCCCCACATTGGTGACACCATCCTAGGAAGTGTAAGCCTGCAAGATCTTTGATCACCTCTTGAAAGTGGTGACAAGACCCCCTTATCTACAAAGATCTTGGAAAGTAGACTAGCTCGAATCAGAGGTCATATCATCTCAGCACAGTTCCTGATCTAGTATTGAAATGTATGAAGGCTTATCACCTAGACACTAGAGAAGTGATTGCATCAAATAATAAGGTGATGGTTCGGTTAGAACTTGTTTCTATTGCCATTGCTTTCTTATTGCCTATTAGAGAACAATATGCCGACATAGACATAAGAATGGCAAAAGAGTATTATGTTGCACATCAAACTCAGAACTTGAACAACATTGCCAGATCATGGTTCTCACAACCAAGGAGAGGTAAATATGAATTAGCAAAGTCCATCCATAGGTCATCATTAAAGGAAGATGTGGTAAATATGGTAATCCTTCTGAGTAGAACAATAGGACTCAGGGACTCGCATGAGTTTGAAGGTTGGATGTTTTTGTTTTTCAACATGATCTGTGAGGGGGATCAACAAATTGATTGAGCAAAGCTTATCAGTGATAGCATTCATGAACAACTCATAGAGATTCAAACTAATGATTACTTCTATATGACTTCTTACCTCTTCTATGCTATAGCAAGTGCAAAAAGTTGGCCTGCGCTTAACAATAAGGTATATATGATGATGCGGCTATCATTTATAATCACTTCCCTCAGCTGCAACATAAGATAAGTCTACATCATTTCAGGAGAGTGAATGATGCATTCGCTATGTTAACAGCTAGAGAACTTCAAGGAAACATACGACTCAGAATTTCGCATGAAGCAGCAATGGCAATTCAAAAATATGGAAGTTACTTCATACAGTTTCCAAAGTTCACTTATATCCGGTTGGCGGATTATGATGGATACCCCCTCATGCTACCCAAGATCACTGATGATAAACTAGTGCTGATCGAGATGTGCAGGCAAATCAATTAAATTAATAAGCTTTGCATAAACATGAGAGTAGATGAGATCCCTTTTCCTATCGGCATCGGGCATTACAGGTGTGACACATCAGCAAATGCAAAGAACATAAAGAGATCTGTTGCTAAAATACATTTACATCCTTACACCATATGGTTCCCTTACGACAGTAAAGGCTATGCACTCAACAAACTGAAGCTAACTCTCGGCCTTGCTCACTTTCTAGCTCTAGAAGACTTTTGGGAAGATTGTGAGTGATTTTGAAGTTAGGAAATGAGACTGACTGAGGCTTACTATAAGACAGGTGATAGATTTCAAAGTAGATATTGATGTGATAGGGATAGAAGATGATGAATGTTCATTGATTAATCCTTTCTACCACGAGAAGATTGAATTGTTAGAAGTCCCACCAATTCGTTGGTCAGTTCAAGAATTGAAAAATTTTAAGGAAAGGATGGTCCATGTGATGGAAGAATTTTACTTTACGTCAAAGGATTTTGTGAGCATGCACAAAACTATATGTTTCAACATAATCAATGTCAAAGCAAATAAATCATAGTTCCAAAAATCGCCATGAAATTGCCGAAATCGCCGAAATCGCGATAAGATTCATGGCTCACGATTTTTTTGGAATCGGAAATCGCTGGTGGCGATTTTTTCCTGTGAATCGCCTGAATCGCCAAAATTGGCGATTCAGGGCAAAAATCGCCAAAATCGCCATCGTGAATCTCCAGAAATCGGCCGCGGCAGCAAGGATAGAAAGTTCAATTTTAAAAAAAAAAGCACATGTTTTATTTGCTTTCTAAGTTGACTTTCCTCTTTGTTATAACCCTAAAGAGCCTTCTATTTGCTTAGTATGAGTAGAAGAGAGGAAGAGTGAGAGAGAAGAAGAGAAAAGAGAATCCATAGGTTTCCAACCGGCAAGAAGGAAGAGCACCAAAGAGATCAAAAGTCCATCTGGGGAGGCCATAAATTGCATTGGGAGCATTAAGGAGTCAATATCAACACTCCTCAACTCATTTGCAAGAGGTAAGTGTTGGTTTTTTTTTTGCATGTTAGTGTAGTATGCATTTTTTGTTAAATTTTTTTAGTGTTCATTTGCAAATCTTGAATGTTTTTTATTTTTACTAAATTGCAAACTAGGGTTTGTTGTTTTGTAGTTTTTGTTTATTAGTTGCAAACTTTGATTTTTTACATGAATTTTTTTATTGCAGCAGCCCTTTGCTTTCATTTTCCAATTTCCACAATGGGTAAAAAAGATGAATGCTGGAAATATAATGAAGAGTTTCCTGGGAGAACCAAATATCAAACAAAATGTATATTTTGCAAAGAAACAATAAATTCGGGAGGTATCTATAGATTGAAATACCACATTGCTGGCATACCTGGCCATGATGTCACAGTTTGCACTCATCAAACCGCTGAGGCAAAACGCTCTTGTTTAGTGGCATTAGAAAAAATTGAACAAGACAAGTTGACTAAGAAAATGCAACTTGAAGGGTTAAGAGGTATTGACTCCCGTGCTCCCACATCCGCAACCGCATCTACATCTGCAAGTGCATCTGCATCAGCTTCCGCATCCGTAGGTTGTGTTGGAGAGGGTTCTTCTAGGCCTCCTTTTCATCCTAGTGCTAGTGCTCATGTGAGTGTTAGTGGTAGTCGGTCTCATACTGAGACAGAGTCCAACACCAACCTATTGCGGCCTAGAGTGCGGAAAAACAGAATGGATAGTTACTTTGTGCCCCGCACTACTCCTGGCTCCCAACTCACGCTTGAGGGCATGGGTTTGAACAAGGAGATTCATGATGCTGCCAGAAAAGAGATTTGCAAATTCTGGTACTTTTGCAACATTCCATTTATTGCAACCAGGTAATTGATTCTTTTTTCTTTGTTATCTTCAAAGTTAAAGTTAAAAGTAAAAGTAAAACTTTAATTATATCTACTTGTTTTATGATTTTAGTTTTTGACATCTAAATTTCTAATCAATATCATTATCTATTTGTGACAGGACTCCTTATTGGCAGAACATGATAGATGCAGTTACCATTTGTGGTCCGGGGTTTAAAGCCCCAACTGAGGCTGAGTCGAGTGGATACCTCCTAGAGGAAATGGTTGAGGATATGAGGCATGAGCTTGAGGACAACCGAAAGGAGTGGATCGAAAAGGGTTGCACCATCATGACTGATGGTTGGACAGATAGGAGGGGAAGAACACTCCTCAATTTTCTTGTATCTTGTGGAGGTGATTGATCATTCTACTTTCCTACATACATAATTTTGAATCGTGATTGACTATTTCAAATTTTGATTTGTTGATTGCTAATAGTAATTATAATTCGTTGTTTTGTTACTTGTAGGATATACCATGTTCCTCAAATCCATTGATGCTTCTGCTCATGTAAAAAACGCCACATACTTATGTGAGGTTATTGAGGAAGTTATAGCAGAGGTGGGGGAACAACATGTGGTGCAAGTGGTGACGGATAATGCAGCAAGTTATGTTGCTGCAGGTAAACTTTTAACTTTTTAAGTTTTGAAAATAAATTTATTTGAATTTTGAACTTTTTCTAATTCTAACTTAGAATTTCTAAGTTTCCTAAGTTCTAACATGTTTGAAATTTGAATTTCTAATTATCTTAAAATTGTTCTAGGCAAACTTTTGATGGAGAGGCACCCCACCATATTTTGGTCCCCTTGTGCAGCACACTGCCTTGACCTCATGTTGGAGGAAATTGGCAAACTTGAGTGGGTCAAGTCATGTGTGGAAAGGGCAAAAAACATATGCAAGTTTATTTATAATCATTCATTTGTCCTTAGCACAATGAGGAAGTACACAGGAGATAAAGAGTTAGCTTGTCCAGGGATCACGAGGTTTGCCTCGAATTTCATCACCTTGCGGTCCTTGTTGACATCAAGGGATGATTTGAGGAGCATGTTTGTTGGGCGGGAGTGGATTTCATCTTCCTATGCTACAACCACTGAAGGGATAGATGTGGTGGATTGCATATTTGATGATGATGGTTTTTGGAAACCTGCTAGAGAAATCCTTAAGGCAATTTTATTGCAATTTAACATTTAATATTTTACAGTTTACTATGCTAATTGTTTAATGATTTAGTTTTACCTTAAGTTATATTATTGAATTATTCTATGTTTAAGTTTTGACTCAAATTTTTGTTTTACTTTATATGTAGGCCACTGAGCCCCTTGTATCTCTCCTACGAACTGCTGATGGGGAGAAGCCCTCTATGGGCTACATATATGAGGGCATGGATAGGGCCAAGGAGGCCATTAGAGCTCAGTATGCAGGAGTGCAGGAGAAGTATGCCCCTATTTGGGACATCATTGATAGGAGATGGCAAAATCAGCTCCACAGACCCATCCATGCAGCAGCTTACTTTTTGAATTCGGCATTTCATTTCCGTCCTGACTTCAAGGCGGATGAGGAGGTTCTCACCGGATTATATACAGTGATCCAGAGGTTGAGTACTGATGAGGATAGCAATGCTGCAATTATTGAGCTTGATAAGTTCAATAATAAAGAAGGGCCACTTTTCTCTAGCAAGGTAGCCATAGATGCTCGGGAAACAATACAGCCAGGTAAAAATTAAATAATATATTCAATGTTCATGAATCTAGATTCTAAACTTAAAGTTGATTATGTAATTTTAGAGTTAACTTGTAATTTGTAATTTGTAAATGAGACTAATTATTTTTATTTTCCCTTATTTCAGATAGATGGTGGCAAATGTTTGGGGCCACAACCCCAAAACTTCAAAAAATTGCCATTCGTATTCTGAGTCAGCCAAGCAGCGCTTCTGGATGTGAGCGCAGTTGGTCCATGTTCGAGCACATCCACTCGAAGAGGAGAAACAGGTTGACAGTGCAGAGGTTGAATGATCTTGTCTTCGTTCATTACAACCTCCGTCTTAGGATCAGACAGATTTTGGGCACTAACTCCTCTCCGATCATTCTGGAGGAGATTGATCCAAAATCAGAGTGGCTCACAGAGGTTGTAGATCCAGTCTTCACTGAGGAAGACCGTGCGTGGATTGACCAGGTGGATATAGAGGCTGAGGCAGCTAGAGCACGTTCTTCAGGCATTGATAGACGCACACGTGCACGCACAGACACAGGCCCTAGCAACATTCGTGAGCCCATCTTATATGCGAGAGATATGGCTCGACAATCCTCTAGGACCTACATTAGACGCCTTGCTACTAGGCAGACTGGATACTCAGAGGCTGAGGCTGAGGCTGTAGCCGAGCTTGAGGATGATGTTGAGGATGATGATGACTATGAGCCTGAGGCTTGAGCTGGAGCCGTGTTTTTATATTTTGTTTACAGATATTGATACTGAATCATTGATAGACATATGTTTCAAACTTTCATGGATCTTCATCTTAGATTCTTACATAAATTTATGATTTGATGTCTTATGGATCATCTTACATACATTCTATGATTTAAATCATTATGATCATTTGATTTCTATTTACTTCAGCTAGCCTACAATTTACATTTTAGATAACATAGTTACGTATGTGATGGATTTTATGTTCCATGTTTATGTATGTTAAGTTTTAACTTCTATTTGATGATGTTATAGTGTGCTTAAGTTATATTCAATAAAGGGTGCATGAAATAAGTTTTAAATTGTTAAAAATTAAAATCTTTAAATTTAAAGGGTTTTTTCAAATTTGCTGATTCATCGCCAATTCATTGCCGATTCACGATTCGATTCAGCCTTGCCGATTCCGATCTGATTCCGATTCACGTTTCTTTGAAATAAATATATGAATCAATGAACTTCCGAATGATGAAAATGGTAATATGGTAATGCATATATTATAGAAGATAAACCTTAGTGATCATGTGAACAACAAGATTCATACCTCTTATGATACCTCTTATAAATATGACACAAGATGGATATAAGATATTAAAGTTTAAATTTAATATATAAACTTTGATAATGATACAAAAAGAAAAATCGAAAATAATACATATAGGTGCAAGGTGAAGTATTTGTTGTGGTGCAGCAATAAGACAATTTACAAAGAGTATATATATTAAAAAATATATAGATATATTTGGATTAAAATGAAATGAGAACGTAATAGCAAGCTTTAATGTAATATACAACAGTATTAAAGAAGCCATTATTTGTATAGGGGTCTACAGATGTTGATGGAAAAGTCATCGTACAGGAGAGAACAGCAGATAAACGTTCAACGATAAAAACCAAGCAGCTATTATATGTGGTAGAGCAAATGGATTCCACATGCCACATCATCAGCTATGGAAAAATATCTATCGAAGTAGAGAGCATATACCAGCAAATAACATAGTGCCAGTCTGAACTGATTCTCATCCAGATACAGTGTTGTCGGATCTCTAAAAATGCCGTCATCAATAAATACTGGAATCTATGTCAAGAACAGTTTAAATATGTGTAGTATGCAGCAGTTTGTAAAACACGTTTTAATCTGATAAAAATGATGTTTGTCAACAGCGTTGGGGGCATTTAATATTACGATAATAGATAATCATCTATTATTAGTTAATGGTAATCTATTTGTAATCAATTGTAAATATTAGAATGTTTCTATTATATAGTTGGCTTTTGTTAGCTGTAGCTTTTTAAGCTTTCTTTCAGCTAGAATAGAATGTTTCTATTCTTTACGATCATTTCCTAAGGAAACATCATTCCATTCTTTTATATATAATGACCTCTCGGTCTCTGTTAATAACAAGCAAGCATTTTACCAATTACTTTGTAATATGGTATTAGAGCCTATACTTCATAAATTTATAATTTCTTTTGAAATTATTTGGTTAAATTTTTCAAAATCATTTCAAAGGTTTTTTTTTTTTTTCCAAAACTCGCTTAGGGTTTATGTCCTCGTGAAAAAAAACCTCTGTGCAAATCGCGGGTCTTGGTCTTTGGTCGAGTCTGAAATTATTGTAGAGCTTGTTTTTCTTCTAAATCACATCACAAATTTGTGTTTCTAATATTTTTGGAAATAGTGATTGTTTCAAAGGCTTCAAATCGCGGCTTCAAAGGCTTCCAATCACGGCCACAAATCAAGCCCAGCCTGCACACAATCTGATCACATCAATGCCCATGATTTCGTGGAGATCTTCATGAACGTGTTGTGTCTGCTCATGCCCAAATCCCAGAGATCGCAATTTCTTGGTGACATTTTTTTGAGCCTGCATGTTCGTGCCTTATTGTGAGTTCTTCACAACTCAACAGCCGTCTTTGTTCACAAGAAGTTCTCTATGAAAAACAAACCAAAAACCCCCCAAAAAAGGTGCAAAGAGCATGTAGAAATGTTGCAAAGAACTTGTGAAAATGGAAACCCAGAATTGTTGTATCAATCATTGCACAAGAGGTTGCATATATAACGGAAAAATCTTCCTATTTTTAGGTTAGTGCTATAGTTAATTAAATTCGCCCTTTTTCACAAATTGCATCCAAGTGATTTCGACACAAGTGCAATCGAGCAAGTTTTTAGAATAGAGGGAAACTTTTTTACATAGTACCATATTCATAGCCATACATTGTACGATGGTCTACGTACCAAAGGTGGGAAAGACAACATTTCCCATACTTTGAAAAAAAGTCATAAACCTCTAGTCTAATCCACATCTCTAGCATGTACTCTATGGGAATAAATGTTTCTTGAGAAGCTCATATGGTACACCTATGTTCCTAAGAACCTACCAATGATAATTTCTAACATTGGCGTTGTCATGAGTTCAACAAAGGTTGGCTTATCTAAGTAAGGACTAAGTCATGGTTTTCTGCTACCAATGGCCAAGTTTTTCAGCTCTCCTAAGGAGTAGAGTTGCCCAAATTTTATTTTTCAATGTCCTCTCACCCCCTTCTCTATGTTCTCCTTTGAACATTGTTGTTGGTTTGAATCATTAGTCCCCATTGATGTTTTCTACCAATAACTCATGCCTTAGCAAATTATGGATATTGAATGTTGTTTGAGGCAATTGCTTTAGCAATTGTTAGACAAATCAAAATTTGGGTAAATGTTATCAAAACTTTGGTTGTCTCTTGTTTAGCTCCATCTCTGGCTCTAGTTATAGATGGTGTATAGTCTACTTTTAAAAAACTCTTAATTTAAACAAATACACCAAGTGGTAGATAAAACCCCTCAAAAAGTGAACCCTAGGTGAGAGCACTCAAATTATATATGAACCTCTAGGGATTTCCACCCCTAACACTAAAATTTGAACACCAAACTATAGTCAAAATCACCTTCAAGTCTGTCTTCCAATTATCAAAGTCATTGGAGTTTATACCAAAGCCTTATATCCCAAAAAAACCGATAGA
This sequence comes from Cupressus sempervirens, assembly GCA_028749045.1. Lineage (NCBI taxonomy): Eukaryota > Viridiplantae > Streptophyta > Pinopsida > Cupressales > Cupressaceae > Cupressus > Cupressus sempervirens. Next base: position 775,170,917 of record CM053784.1, on the reverse strand, counting down.
CTCCCCACTTCGATGTCTTCCAAAATTACCACACGATTGTCTTTTACTGCAAAATTGGTATTGGTCTGTTAGGGATTAAAAGTGTTGAATTTGATGTTTAAATCTCCCTCCAACATTCCCCAAAATTTTCGTGATCTATCTTTAAAAGTTCATTCAAGCTAAATCCTAAATGCAGCACTCCAATTTAAAGAATAAATCTTTGATTGCAATTTAAAATTAGACAGACTACGCCAAGTGTTGATCTCTATGTGAAACAACTCCAAGGAGTTGGGGCGTTTTGCCCTTTGATTCCAAACATAGAAGGTAGTAATTCTCGAGTTAAATTGAACCAAAATTCAGTGATCTGTTAAGGTAAAGAAATGAGAATATAAACTAGTTGATAAATATAAAATCTAAGTTGTCAATTCAAGTTTGGGTTCAAGTTCGAGTTTGAAGAACTGGTTCACCAATATGGTAAAATTTTGAAATGGGTTTTTGGATTCGTTAGTACAAAAACATGTAAATATATATCTATATTTATGCAACCTGTAAGCATGAAGTATGTCACATAATATCATATAAACAAAAAAGACACCATAAACTTGCAATAATTGCATCATGATCATAGCATCATATACTTCAACATCATTAAAATATTAAAATGCCAAATGATAAATCATAACATCAAGTTCATGTATCATTCTTTCAAGTTTTAACTAATGGATTAATAATTTATTCTTCTTCTTCATTGTCATCATCATCTTCTTCTTCTTACTCTTCTTCATCTTCTTCTTCGTTAGCATTAGTTGATTCACAAATAGTGCTAAGGCCAATGAGATCAACTCCCCAATAACATTATCAATGTCAAATTCTTCCAATACAACAACTAAAAGCTAAGAAGTCGAAGCATCCATGTCTGAATGCAATCTCACATCTTCATCTCCCCTTCTTTGATTTCTTTATGCTTGTGCAAGATGAAACACAAGTTGGAATGCACATATACTAAGTTCTCAACTATTTTTTATTGCAACATGTCATGCTTTAGTGGGTGGATGAAACAATATGTGCTCCAATTTTTTCTTGGTGCAGATGAACTAGCAACCTATCAAGACAAGACAAAGAAAGTAAACAATTAAAATAATATTATTAGTCTTATAAAATGATTTTGGTTGCAAGGGGCTGCAGTGATTGGAATCGTTGGCCATGGGGGTACCACCAACTATGAGCAGCCTTCTTACATCGATGACAAAGAGAATCATTACTTAAACTTCTTGCATTCACAAACTCTATGAACTCGTCTGTAATCAAATCTTGCATATCATCACCGATCACGAAGAGCAACATTACATAGGCCTCTTCCATTCGCAGAGTTCATAAACTCATGTAATCAAATCTCACATATCATCATCAAGAAAGAGTATTTTAAAGGTTGACTTATACCAATTAGACACTTCTAAATCTATATATAATGGTTGCCTTCCTTGTCGATCAGCATATTGGGTGTTGAAATATTTTGGTGTCAATGCATAGGCAAGCAAACGTAGAGGAGTGGTCATCTTGTTCCATTGTTCTACAACAATTGCTTACAATTGTTCGAAGTTCTCGTCAAGGTCTTTCTTTTTTATTAATGATTTGTTTTATATTATCAAGCATTTATTTATGATTTGCTTTATATTATCAAGCATTGAGCCTATGCCATCATACACTTCTCCAAGGCAAGGCCTATCCATGCTAGGGTAGTGAAGCATGCTCATAATGGGCTAGGTGTAATGTCCCCTCTAGTAATGTCAAAGAAATGTCAGAATCAAACAATAACAAGTCTAACTATAATATTCAACCCAATTCTAACCCAAACCTTAAGCATGTCTCCAAATGGGGTTTCCTATACCTTTATTATTCCACCGTCTTCTTTGGAGTGCACACCCTAAGCTTTCTTCTTCAATTATCAAATGGAGATCATCAATGTCACATACCAACATTACAAAAATTCATTAGTCCCAAGCATGTCGGTTGCATGGAGATTACAACAATCTAACATACCAACATTATAGAGATTATATCAAAACAATCGTGTTAATCTCTCATACTAGCACTAGTAGAGTTTAGATCAACCTCATTACAAAACATCTCTACTTCAAGTCTAAATGATTACCTATGTTATCCTATTAAGTATTTTCATTTATATCACCATAGATAAATGAATAAATAAATAATTTTATATATATATTCATGTTGTCACACATATTATAACTATAATGTCTATTATTAACTTTCCACCTTCCATGCTTGTCCTCTTCGATTATTAACATACTAGTTATTCTTCCATTCATATTATTTCCTTTTAATATTTCCCCTTGTGGTGCTTTATCATATGCTTAATATCTTCCATTTTAATTTCCCCATGCCTAAATCTTTTGTCCCTCACTCGTTTATTGGAGGTTCCTTCAAAAGACATGACTCTTCTAAGGATCGTTGTTCTGTGATTAATATTTGCCTTATCCAAATAACAGTAGTTTATATATTTTGACATTTATTTATTTTATTTGAATAATGGTCCACAATGCATATAAATATATTAAATGTGAGAATAATATGAAAAGTCCTCGAGTCATGTAGTGGTTTCTGACAAAAATATGGATGTCCCTAACCTCTTCATACACCTCTTTGATCCGTCCAATTTCGTTCCCAATCTTTTGTAACATTATATTGAGTGAACTGCACAATGTGTTCAAAAAATAAGTTGATATTGCTCTTCAACCAACAAACTAGCAGCTTTACAGTTCTTTGTGTTGTGCACTATAACATGGACAATTTTTCCAAGTCCCACTTGTTTGATGGCAGAGATGAGAATATCAGCAACAAAAGGCCCATCTTTTACTTGCCCCTCACAATTCACGGATGTCAAAAACAATGCCTCTTTAGGTTACACCACAATGACATTGATCAAGGGACGAATTCTTGCATCTTTCAACCCATCTAAAACAATCGATACCCTTGTCTCAATAGATGAATCTCTTATGGGCTTCAATGCATCTCCAACCCCCTTGACCTCTTTGTCCAACAAGGGAGTTTGTACTTTATGATAATGGAGGCCCCTATGCCCTCTTGGAGCTTCATTGACACTTTTCAACATCTTCTAGTACAAGGAGCGGACAATACTGAAAGGCAGTTGCATATAAGCATCTTGCTACATGAATGTTGGCAACATCTTGACTCTCATTTTGAAATGCAGTATCCAATGGTACATTTTCTTTGCATGTAATGGGTACTTGAGTTTTAGTTTATCGCTCAACTATGGTATTATAAAAGGGGGTGGTCTTCTATCACGGTATTTGCAGGGTGAGTTGCATTCCCTTAGATTATTTTTTAGTGCCGGTGGTTGTATTTTGTCTATGTGCTTCTCTCTCTTTCATTGTTTCATGCTCCGCAATAAAACTTTGATATTATTTCATTTGATATAGGTGCATTTTTTGCAAGGCATTTCATGACTCTTTTTCCAAGGAATCCATATAAAATTCTTACCACCCAATAATATGAACTATTTCATTCTTTATCACAACTCTGTCGTTTTCAATGAAATGGAGCACCTCCTCGAAGGGGACAATATCAACATACTCCACAAAGGAAGAATCAAAATTTGATGCTATTCTTTGTTCAACATTACCTACAGAAGAAGAGGTAGATATCATCGTAGTTCCTATGGCAAGAAATTTTATACAAATTCAATATAAAACAAGATTATGGAAAATTCAAAAGAAAGGTAGATCTAAAGATAAATGAAAAAAAAAACTCGATACCTTATACCTTCCAGTCTTTGGAACAAGGCACAAACACTTGATAAAGATCCACAAATCAATCTTCCAGAGCTTTCTAGCACAACCAAACTCTTGCTCAACCACCTATCTACTCCACCTCAAGACAAAATAACATACCCATTGGCACTCCCCTCTCTATTACCAGTTGCCTAAGCCTAGTCTTATTTCACCACCTCCACCCCCAATTGGTTCCTGCATTGAAACTAGGATGGATAACTCACTCGAACCCCATCCTTATGTTCTGTGGGGAAGTTGGGCCCTGGTTAGGTGTAAGGTCCTATTTGCCTTTACCTTTTGTTTCTCAACCTACCGGAGGTGAAGAATGGAACTACCTAGCTAAGCTACTTAACTGAGTTAACTCCCATCCTTTATCTGTTGTGCCCCTAATAAATAGTGGGGGCGAAGGATGGTCGGAACCAACGGCTAGAGAGTTTAGCTCCATTGCCATCGAAGGCTACATTAGGCTACATTCAATTTCCAAAAAAAATGGGTCGAGCATTGAATTGTACCATGGATCCACCTTGGTCTGCCCAAGGTCTAAACACGTTTGTTTGGGTCCACCCAAATCTAAACAGTGGCATGCTTGGTTCAAACCAGCAACAATCCAATCAGACCCAAGCTGGACCCGCATCTGAATTCAACCAGGACCACAAACCAAGGTGGGGGATACACATGTGGTCCAAGTTGTTGTTGATGTTGCCCCTATTTGAAAAGCAGCAGGTATGCTGGTGCAAAAAAATTACAAGCATATATTTTGGACACATTGTTGTGTGCATTTGTTGAATAATGCACTCAAAGACATTGGCAAGTTTCAATGGATTACAGATCTCATAGAGAAGGGGAGGAAAATACAAATGTTTATATACAATCACAACCACACACAAGCCATCTATCGTAAATTTGCAAGGTAGAGCTATTCAAACCTGCCAATACATATTTTGCTTCTTTACTTCATTCTCCTTACCCACCTTTGTGAAGTCAAAGGAACTTTGTGTTCCACAGTTGTGAGTGATGCATGGACAACTTGTAGACAATACACATCAGATATTGCAGTTGAGGTGAGAGGTATGGTTCTTGATGAGCATTTTTGGGCTGATGTCAAATTTGTTGTGGATTATTAAGCCCATATATGAGCTGATCGGGTTTGCGAATTAAAATAAGGCATGTTAGGGAGAAATCTATGAAGCAATAGATTCCATGCATGAAAAAGTCAAGACAATAACTGATGCAAATGATCTTTCTCTATATCCTTTGATAGAGGAGAAATTACATGGAAGATGGAATAAGCTTAACACACCTCTTCATTGTGCTACATATGCTCTTAATCCTAAATGGCATGATATACAGTTGGCTAGGAAGAGGACTCCACATGAGGATTGAGAGGTAATGAAAGGATTTTGGAATGCGATAAAAAAGATTTATGGCCAAGGTGAGGATGCTTCAATTTTGAGGAGTCAATGGGATAAGTTTTAAAGTGGGCAAGGTGATTTTGGATCTGTGGAAGCTTTAAATGATATGAAATTAAAAATAGACCCTATAGAGTGGTGGTGCAACCATGGAGGTGAAGATCTTGAATTGCAGTCATTTGCAATAAGATTGCTCTCACAAGTAGCTAGCTCTTCATCTTGTGAAATTGAAGTACTTACGGGTTCATTCATTCACTGTTGAGGAACTGGTTAGGGTCAAAGAAAGCAAAGAAATTGGTGTACATTCATAGCTCCCTTTGTCTCCTCTCTCGTCTAGATCCTGGATACAATGAGGGTCCTTCATCAAAATGGGATCAAATCCCACCTGATGGAGAACCTGCTGCCCTCGTGGATGGAGAGGTTGAAGTAGATGGCGTTATTGACTGAACCATACCAACCGAGGAACCTGAGCTTGAGAGAGATGACTATTTGAACCTGACCTTGATATGGATGATCAAGGCATTGAAGACTAGACAATATGAATAGATTAAGATGTCTCATGTCTGATTTTTGTTTTAGTTTGTGATTTGTATATCAGCTTGCAGCCTTGTTGTTTATCAAGCTTCATCCAATATGGCAATATGTAATCAGTTCAAATTTCGATACTTTGGTACAATACTGAGTAACAGTAAACTACTAAACTTTATCTGATTTTTAAGGTTCAAGTTACAACTAGAAGTTTATCATTTGCAATATGGTGTTAATTTATGATCTTCTTGTTCATATTTGAAGTTTGTGTTCTGTGTTAAGCATCTAAGATTCTAAAGTTTAAATATTCTGCAAATATATATTATAATTTATGACTGATGGCTCAACATATTCAAATTTCATGTTTTGAATGCTCAATGTCATGACTCTTGATTGATATTTTCAGATTTTCAATAAAATATATATATATATATATATATATATATATATATATATATATATATATATATATATATATATATATATATATATATATATATAAAGCACGCACATGTACCCTCATCCCCTGTTTTGTAAAATATGCGTACCCATACCCGCATACGCGTGCAACCTTGGCCTTTAGTTCTCAATCGCTTCTGTTATTGAAAGATCTTAATATAATTCTTTATTTAAGGACTATTAGTCTCATTTGTTTAATATAAAATATTAATCAATTATCATTTTATAGTATCATAGAAAACTAAACAGAATGGTTTTTGGCAAATTTTTCCAATAGAATTCTTGGTTTAATTATCTAGCATTAAAGCGAATCCACTCTAGAATTCAAGAGATATGTAATGTATTCTATCAACAAAAAAAATATTTTGAAACCTAAAGAAGAGAATGAAACTACAAACACTTTTATGTAACATCGTTTGTAATCATCATGAGGCTTCTCTCAAGCAGAAAAACAAACCCTGATGCAAATATTGTTTTTTGCAAGTTACTTTAGCTGTTGTAAAATCCATAGCAAATGTACCTCCTTGTTAAATTTTAATGCTCAAAATTTCAAGGTAATTCAAATTTATATAACATTCCAGTGTAATTTAATATATAAGAAAAAAAGATCTCTAATATGTTCTGATAACAAAAAGAAGAGCTTTGAAGTCCACTTGCACAGATTGAACCTCATGACCCATCATTTGATATGAACCTGAGGCTTCTCTTGAAAACAATAATAGTCAATGCTCATTTCCTTTTAGCAGAGTACTTTTCATGTAGCAAATACATAACAAAATTAAATTAAATGTTGAAGCTCGAGGCTCAAGAATGTCAAGGTAATAGAATTTGAGAAATGCGTAATAAAAGAAAATCAAATCTACTAAGAAGAGATCTATAACTTCTTCTATCAATTAAAAGAGGTTACCTGGAATCCAAAAGTATCTTATTAATAATAAGCAACGAATTTCAGTTTTCTGAAAATAATAATAATTCTACAACTCTCACCAATAGCAAAGTCCACAAGCTTAGCTGCAACAGCTACAGCAGAACCACTTGAAGATCCGCCCGGGATTCGTGAAGATATCGCTGGGTTTGTTGGAGTTCCATAATGTTTGTTTTCCCCTGTAATGCTGCACACAGTAATAGTTGAGTTGAATCAAATGCAAAATAATTTTCAAATACACATGGAAGTAAGATATATCAAAAGAATTAAACTCAGAGACCAGCTCCAAATATCAAAAGTAAAATTGTAAAGGAGGGTTAGGAAAAATTAAACTTATATGCAGCATATTAAAATGCAAACAAAAAAATTGTATATGAAAAAGATATAAAATGGTCTGAAACAATATGCAATATCTAGCTGATTTAGGCTATACTGCGCAATAATGCTGATCTTCAAATCTGAGTTGCTCATTCAGGGTCGAGTACACAGCTTGCCGATTTCATTTATACATCCATACACTAAATATACACAAAATTATAATATGAACATTCCGGATAGTTTGTTGATGTTTGGTAGCTTCTGTTAGATAAACCTATATATAATTATATATGAGATATAATTGATATATTTAAGTTTATTTTTATATGAGAGAAATTAATATAATATATATCTATATATATAACAATGATTAAATGTCTATTATATTAATTATTGAATAGACATGTCTCATTCATCAGACATGTCTCTTCATGGCTTATTCTCAATTTAAATAAGAGGTCACTGCCATTTGGAAAACACATACCAAACAATATGTCAGTGCAAATACATTTGCAGTGATCTTCAGAAAACCCAAGATGGTATCAGAGTCAGGCTGCAAATTGTTGTTAAACAGATTGTTCTTTCGATTTAACTCTTAAACACCCAAGTTTGTGAACAACATCTGGTTAGAACAGTTGGAAAGTTGTTTTGGAAAGACTAACTTTCCTCTGAATTCTTAGGCACAGCTCCCTATTGCATAATAATTTGCAATGAATTGTGTTTGTTTCTAAATATAAAATGGGGTGTGCTTTTAACCCGAGAAATGAAAAGGAAAACCAAGCTAGGCCTAAACAGGAACTAACTTGGGCAAGAATTGGTACTTTAAGATTAACTAAACCTTATGAATTCACACATCTTATGAACCCGCAAGTTATAATGATTTAGTAATGCATGCCAACTAAGACTAACTGATACCAGTAAGAAACTAACCGCATAGACAGAAAGGCTAACTTGAAAGAACACACAAAAGAAATTTCTCTTGAACCTGTGATAACAATACTATCATCTTTAGTTCGCTGTCTCAAAACAGGGGAGTGAAGTTCCATTCATTCCTTGATTTAATTCAGACGAAAGAGAAAACATAAAATTAACATAAAACTGAATGGAACAGAAAATAATTGACACAAAATACCATCCAATTGTCTCTGCAACATCAAGTATTTCACACCAAAAATTAGCCAACCTTTTATTAATCTTTCAATCTAGTACATATAGGATTCTGAGATGACCGTTACAAAGGAATTTAAATTGGTTCATCTCTTCAAAAATGACAAATGGCAAGGCGCCAATTTGTCCATTACAATCATTGCATCAAAATACGAAAGGGGCGGAATATGAATCATTGTTGGCGACAATGATTGGAATCAATTCTTCATGCCTACGAACATATAAATTAGTATATCTTAAGAGCCACTTAGAATGTTCTTTGGCTAATTCTTTGACAGCATTTAACTAGTCCTATATTTCCTCCATGGCCACATGTACACACCCACCAAGTTTTTGGAGCTCGAAAACTTTGTTCTAGTGACCGGAAGATATCCCCGTCAAACTATCTATGAAGTTGGAGAAGTTTGTTTGCATGATAGTTACTCCAATGATTCCCTTCCCTTGCCCACTATCCTGCGAGTCTGTATGTAGATCTCTTAGGAGCTAATAATCTCTGTCTTGATTCTTGTTTACTTTAGCTTTTGTTTCCTTAAGTCCTTCCTCTGCCCCCAAGATCATCTCAAACTTGAATTTGATGCTCTAGAGCCACTCAAATAAATGCTCATCTCCTTTAGGCAAGTTCTTTGCTTCTATAGCCTCCTTAGCCTTCATATGGATAATCATCTTTAGTAAAGAAACACAATCTTCACTCTTAGCTTTCTCTGCGGCCAGGGTGGCTCTATTTGCCGAAATGTTAACTTTCTCCGTTTCGAGCCTCAATATTGTGTTGCCAATCTGCTCTATGATGGAGAGCCCTTCTAACTTGAGTTTCCCGCTCCACTCTCTACCTATTTGCCCAAAGTGTTTATCTTCTTGGAGCTGAGAGATGAGTGCTTGGACATCGGTAGCACTAGAGTAGCACTAGGGTCACTAGTGACCGACATTTCAGAGATACTCGCCAATGGGGTAACCAAGTGCCTGATGAAGCTATTGAGTTCATGGATTTCCGCCCTCATTTTGATTTTTGATAATTTAAAGCTTTCAAGCTGTCTTTCTATCACCTCATTTGTTGACTTCCATAAGCCAACTTTGGTGTCATGTCTAACCTCCTCGAGATCCACATAATGTACGGCAAAATCATCTACAGACATATCTTCGATTTTCTTTTCTTTAGTGGGCTTTGCAATTTCCATGGTCAGATACCCTGTTTTAGGATCTTGTCCAAGAATGGGCAAGGTCTTTTGCTTTTTGACCTTGCTCAGTGCCGATCCAGAGCGGATAGCCAGAGATAAAGTATCTTTGTTAGGAGCCCCTTCATCTCTCCTCTTTCTTTTTCTATCCAGGGTGTCCTCCAGCCATGAATCTATGTCAATCAACTTGGAGGCAGTCCCAAGAGCATCTATACTAAACATCTTTCTCTTGGCTGGAGTGAGTGTCTTCGTGGCCGAAGAAAAAGGATTCTTTGGGGCTTGTGAAATGAGCTTTGAAGAATGCGGGCCCTTATCTGCCTCTGAAGTCTTCTTCATTGCCTCATCAAATTTAGTCAACTCACTCTCACTGCTTCCACCATCTCCTAGATCCACTACTTGCACTTGGGGACTGCTCGGCAAGAGAAGTGCAACACTTACAGATGGGACTGGGCAACTATGAGGCAAGAGTGCAAGAGTGATTGCACCATCTTTTGATTCCTCTACCTTCTTCTTCTCAACTTCTGATGGAGTTCTAATCACTAGAAGGGAGTCGTCCTGACAAATCTTAGCTAAGGGAATACTTTTGTCAAGAGGTTGATCACCTCCATCTGATGGTTGTGTTGGCCCTTGGGTAATGGCCAAGGTTGCACCTGATGTGCCACCCTAGGAGGAAGTCGCCGCAACTGTTGGGGAAGCTTGAGTGGTTGTGCTTTTGCTCCGACTCCTCCTAGTTGTGGTCCATTCGACCCACTTCCCGGTCCTTTTGTAGATTTGAGCCATCATTATATCTAGCTCTTCCTCAAAATCTTCATAAGGTTCTGAACTTATCGGAGTGCCTCGTAGCTTAGTTAGGTAAGTATTGCTATACATGTTCTGGCCATCATCTTCTACTCCTTCCACATCAATATTGACTTTGTACATTTTCACATGATCAACTATCAATCTAGCGAAAGCACAATCGCGGCTCTTGAACTCATTCTTGCAATTGGCCCAGTAGTCTTCAATGGTAGTAATGTGCTTGATAACACTTCTGATTTGCAACACATCCCTTCCGTACCCGTTCGGATCGAACATGGGCCTCAAGACTTCGTACATCTCCAATTTATACTTCATTTCAAACACCTTCAACATGTTCTTGGCATCTGAACAGGTGTCACAGCTGAAAGCTCCCACCTTCATGGGAAACTCATATGCTCTCTTCTTCAGACTCCCACTCAACACGTTCACTTGAGTAGCTTGCCACACGATCTCAATCAGCACAAGCATATCACTGGGATATCTCAGCAACTTCAAGAGGAAACCATCGAAAGCTACAAGACGCAAATAAGAAAAGGATGAGAATTGGATGAAATAACTCCCAAATTGGCTGATGGCTGCCATGGCTTCAAGATTGAATCTCCTTTCTGGACATCCCTGTAGCTCCCTGCAAATTCTCATAGTGAATGCATCATTAACTTTCACATATCCTACATAGCTATTATCCAACTGTAAGCATGGATAAAACTCATAAGATTTCACATCATCAGGAAAATTTTCCACTCTTGAAAGGCTTGGCCATAGTTGTAATGAGGCCAACATATAGATGAGGAAAGAGGACATATAGAATGTATTGTAAAACTTTGTGGCACGGAGAACGTTGGACAGAATTTCGCTTACCTCATGAGTCCAATCAATATATTGGGTGTCAGAGTAGATGACTTGCACTAAAAGAAAATATTGCTCAACAAAATTCAAAGCTCCTACCTCACCTTCCAGTCTACGTAGAAGGACTAAGATATCAATGATCTCTGGTTTGAGATTAGTCCCAAACAAGGTCTTAGGAACCTTACTCTTGGTGCTTTGTGGTTTTTGGAACCATGTCTGCATGATTTCTTTCCTCCAGATCATCTTCTTTGCGGAGAACTCGAAAATGGCTCCTCCGAACGTCAAATCTGAAAATTCCTCTCGTTCTAGTACTCACAGGCAATTCACCACAATTTGCCTGTCAATGGAAATCAACACTATGTTATCTAGTAGTATAATTTGCCTTGTCTTAAGGTTGTAATGGTGTATACATTCGTAGATCAACTCCGGGGCCTGAACTACAACCGGAAAACCATCTGCTTCGACCAACCCACATCCTCGAAGCTTCTCAGTGATGGGATGAATCCGCTCAGACTTCACTCTCTTTTGAAAATCCTGCATGTCGTAGAAACGAAGAGAGATATCTGTGAAATTCTGCAATTGGGATTTGATTTCGTTCAACCGGTCAAAACCCACAAATCTAGTTGCCATTCTTTTGAAAATGAGTTTTGAATTAAGAAAATAAAAGGAAAAGCTAATGCAACAGATACTGGCTTCTTGAAAAAGTTATGCACATTAACAAAAAAGCAGTTCAAAGAAAAAGCAGTAGTTTGTTCAACTGTTCATGTTTCCATATATATGGGAGCCTTGATTCATCTGTTGATCTTCAAAATTTGCGCCACATGAATGAATTGAAGGAGAGATCTGTTGAAACAGTAAATGTGGAGGTTTAACGAATATCTTGGGGTCTTTTCACTATTTCGTTAGCTCAATAGTAACTTTCTATCTCCCCATAACTTACTTTCCCGTTTTCCTTTAAGTTTTGGGAAGTTACTAATAGAGTACTCTGTGGGAAAAATTCCGCTCATTAACTCTTTCCTCTAATGGTTAGATTCTTTTCATTATCATTTTGATACGTTTTATGCACAAATTACAGGTTCAATCTGGTTACAAGCTTGATTTTCCTTAAAATTCGAGAAATTGTCCATGGGTTGGAAACCCGCCGAGGAGAAGACAATTTGTGTTTTTCTGCCAACGCTTCCTTTTTAATTGACCTTTAGACCATTGTCCTTTTTGGGTTCGGAAATGTCTAAGTGAGGTGCAAAATTTCTGTATGGGCCCACTAATCATTTCTTTTCACTCTAAACTGCCTTTTCGGAAAACCAATTTCACAGGTTGAAAACCCACCGAGGATAAGTTCATTCTAAGTTTTCCGTCAAAGACGATTATGAGAGCCATGAGGAATCTGAACATTTTTTGAAGTCATAATCACAAAGTGAGTGTCGATCCACCACAGGATATCTTGCGATTTTCGTGTCTTTGATCCATATGTGTCATTTGGTGCCGTTTGCGGAAAACCAACTTCATGGGTTAGAAACCCGTCGTGAAGTTGATTTCCGAATTTCCGTGAGCATTTGTTTCTATTGAAGTGATAAGCCGAAAGCGGAAATAACTTGTAATTGATCGTTGCATGAGTAACATGAATCTCCATCGAACCAGGCCCTAACCTACCCATAAGATCATTTCAACAAAATGAAGAACCACATGGCTATGAAATGAGAAGAAGAGGAAAAGGAGAAATCCGATTGAGAAGAAGAGGAAAAGGAGAAATCCGATGGAGACTCGTTCAACCTAAGAGGGATTAGACCTAGACTCAACCACGACTAAGAACTTACTCCTCTCACTATAACATGGGCATTCACTTTTGCTAATGGGTTAGGGAATGAAAAGTGGGGTAACACAAACGACAATGAGATTGGGTGTAAGAAACAACCAAAAGCACTTTGGAATGAGATAAGACAAGGTTACGCATTTCATGTAGGTAGAAGAGCAAGAGTTGGTGGAAGAAGCAGATCGCAGTAATAAATTTTACATGTAGTTTATTAGTATATCAACCCGACAATGCCCACTATCGAGAGAGAAAGACAAGGGAATCATAATGAATGCAATTGGATGGAGATAAATCAGAACATTGCCCAAGGTTTCTGCAAGTCAACAATCATGTTGGAGACCCTAAAGGATTGTATGCTAAGCATTACGGAAAATCTTATTAAAACAAAAAAAACACATTAACCAAAGTGGAAGGAATACATGGTTAACTACCAAGTGCCCCTGTCAAACAAAAAGGACATAGCCATTGTCACATTGACATACTCAAATCCATGTGCAAGCACAGGTTAAGTACCCAATACAGGCATCGAGGCAGATTTGTGAAATCTGCGACAACAATCAACAAATATATAAAAAAGAGATCGGACACCATCAGGAAAAGCAAGTGGCCAAGGAGGTACAAACAAGTAATTCAAAGGGCATCTCACATGTTACATTGACTACACCCATGCATGTCAGGAAATATTGATTGTTCAATAAAGGAAGGAGTAATATCACCTCTGCGTGCAAATCCAAGCAAGGAGTGATAAAACGGAATATACAAAAGATCACGTGCGATAGTAAAATATTATCTGTAGAAAAAAAAATGGTAAATAAACTCATTACTTGAGGACAATAACAATAATATGAGAGAACGTGCAGCCTTAATGCTGATAGCCACATCAATCACACTGTCGGGGTCAACTAAAGTTTGTTCTGAGGAAGGAATACGCAAGTCATAGATATATAAAAAGGACAAATTCCGACCCATCATTTTTACGAGTGATCAAAATTTGACTCAAAATCACACAGTTAAATCCTGAAGCAATATCACAATTTGACTTGCCGTGGAAATTATCTCCTACTTATCAATTGATGAGCTTAAGGGGCTTTCTAACGAATGGTTCATAAAGCACAACACTTGGTGAAGGTTTTACAAATGGGGTTGTGGGCTTTGGGTTTAACCATGGAGGAAACTCCGTAGTTAAGCACGCTCAGGCTAGAGTAGTACTGGGATGGGTGACCTCCCAAGAAGTCCCGGAGCTTCAACCCTGTGAGCATCACCTGGATCCAATGAGTGCTAAGTGTTCCATTTATTCTCATGAGAGATGGATTCATGTTGAATCACTACTCATGAAACATGGGTTAATGAGTTTGACTCAAAATCACATAGTTAAATCCTGATAGCAATATCACAAATTGACTTGCTGTGGAAACTATCTCCTACTTATCAATTGATGAGCTTAAGGGGCTTTCTAATGAATGGTTCATAAGGCACAATGCTTGGTGAAGGTTTTGCAAATGGGGTTGCAATCTTTGGGTTTAACCATGCAGGAAACTCCATAGTTAAGCGAGCTCAGGATGGAGTAGTACTAGGATGGGTGACCTCCCAGGAAGTCTCGGTGCTTCACCCCTGTGAGCATCACCTAGATCCAATGAGTGCTAAGTGTTCCATTTATTCTCATGAGAGATGGATTCATGTTGAATCACTACTCATGAAACATAGGTCAATGAGTTTGACTCAAAATCACATAGTTAAATCTTGATAGCAATATCAAAATTTGACTTGCTATGGAAATTATGTCCTACTTATCAATTGATAAGCTTAAGGGACTTTCTAATGAATGGTTCATAAGGCAACACTTGGTGAAGGTTTTGCAAATGGGGTTGCAAGCTTTGGGTTTAACCATGGATGAAACTCCGTAGTTAAGCGCGCTCAGGCTGGAGTAGTACTCGGATGGGTGACCTCCCGAGAAGTTCCAGTGCTTCAACTCCGTGAGCATCACCTAGATCCAGTGAGTGCTAAGTGTTCCATTTATTCTCATGAGAGATGGATTCATGTTGAATCACTAATCATGAAACATGGGTCAATGAGTTTGACTCAGAATCACATAGTTAAATCCTGATAGCAATATCACGATCCTTAATCTTGTCAACTTGATATTGCTTTGAGGTAATATGTGTTTATCCTCCCTAGCTAGGAGGGAGTGTTGATGTTTGATAGCTTCTGTCAGATAAACCTATTTTTAATTATATATGAGATAATATATAAGTTTATTTTTATATGAGAGAATTAATATAATATATATAACAATGATTAAATGTCTATTATATTAATTATCTAATTATCAAATACACGTCTCTTCATGGCTTATTCTCAATTTAAATAAGAGGTTGCTGCCATTTGGAAAACATATACCAAACATTATGTCAATGCAAATACATTTGCAACGATTCTAATAAAACCCAACATAATTGACAATTAAATGTCAGATGTTAAAAACTAATCAAAACAGTTTAGATTACTGCGACTACATGTAAATCAGTACAAGTCATCATATTGCACTCATTCAAGAATATCAACGCAGGCTTGCGCAGAGATACAAACATGTACTCCAATTCAACTCAACAGAGAAAGAACTCGCAACATAAGGATTGGAGAAAAAGTAAACACAAAATTATGAATAATAGTTGCCAATTTTACTGAACCAAAAGCTCACTTAGCACATAGCCTCGACTTATGGATATTCTGGCAATAATAGTACCTACTCACTAAAACTGATAGATTCAAAATGACAAAGCCTCAACCCTATATCAAATATCTAGAAAATCACAACCGATTATATGCTTAGAAAAAGGATGGCATCCACATAATGTTTCAGTTGACAAAACATGGATAAACTACATGGTGTTAAGTTTCTCTAACACCATGGAGATGACATATTTTACTATAAGGATGTCGTTTGGATGATAAGGAAGTCCTGAATACCATAGAAACCAAAAACTTTGGCAATATATTGTTTGGACTCAAGGACTCACCATAAAAGCAAGATGTGAAATTATCAAACAAAAAGTGAGAAGACTCTAAAGGAAACCAAATTACATTTATATATTCACAATCATTGAAGTGGAAAAACTATTGTAGCTACTCTTTGCATGGATAAGAACAAATTGAGAAGAGAGGAGCAGGTCCAGCAAACGAAGAACAAGTTATAAGTCTCCATAGTGAGCGGCAATAAAGACTTCATAGCAAGGGGCAATAGACACCGTATTCGCATGTATAACAAGATATATTGTTAATCTCATTGCAAGATATATTGTCAACTAGTGTCCAAACACTTAATCATAATGGACAGACACTAGTAACCAAGTTACTAGTCTACAGAGTTAACCAAGCTCACAAAGGAACCATGCAAACAATGTTAACTCTGCAGGAAGTAAGCACTGTCAACCAAGTAGTTGTGTCAACCAAGTTGACAATTCACACCCAGTTGTAGTATCAACAAGGTTGACAATGTCTACCGAGCTCCAGCGTGAACCAAGTCAACAAAGCAATTTTGTTCCAATCTGATAATCAAGCTAGCAGAACAGTGTGAACCGAGTCAGCAGTGTCTACCGAGTCATCAGCATGAACCGAGCATCCAATATCAACTAAGTGCCAGAGTTAGCCAAGGAGACAGTGTTGCCCGAGCATCTTCAACATTGCCCAAGTAAGCCATTGGACCCGAGTTACAACATTGAGTTGGCTTAGTAATTGTGTTTGGAATTAGTTATGTTGTAGCCAACCTTTGATGAAATCATTTTGATGCTCCAGCGTGAATCAAGTCAGCAAAGCAATTTTGTTCCAAGGTGATAATCAAGCTGGCAGAACAGTGTGAACCGAGTCAGCAATGTCTACTAAGTGATCAGCATGAACCGAGCATCCAATATCAGCTGAGTGCCAAAGTTAGCCAAGGTGACAGTGTTGCCCAAGTATCTTCAACATCGCCCAAGTAAGCCATTGGACCCGAGTTACAACATTGAGTTGACTTAGTAATTGTGTTTGGAATTAGTTATGTTGTAGCCAACCTTTGATGAAATCATTTTGATGGATATAAGAATGAAGCATTTTGTTTATCCAAACACAACAAGATGTATGGAATTGAAGAACATTAGTGAATATGAAAGAACAAATTGTTTAAAGGCTACAAGCATTCCAAGGAAAGGAAGAGACTTATCTATCATAGTCTGGTGATCAGCTTACTTCAAAGGATCTTCATCAGCAATCACAGTTGCACATCAGAGATCAATCCACTGATTCATCCTAACAGGTGCATCAATCCCAAATCCTTTAACCGAGTGGACCTAATAGGCCTTTGCAGAAACTCCTAAACAAAGTACATAGTTGTATTGTATAAATCATTTCACAAGGTGAACCTAATAGTCATTACTCTTAACCGAGTAAAATCATCAAAAGTGATCATTTGTCAGCGTTAACAGGCCAACTTTATTATTGCGGTAGTGAAGCATTATGGGTGTCATCCCCACCCCAGTTTTACCTTCTACTTAGAGGATTTCTAGGTTACCAATATTGTGTTATGGTGTTGTTACTTTACTATTTTATGTTTCATGCAAGTAAGTTGATTAGACAACTTAACAAAGTAGTTCAATTCAAGAAGTTTATGTGGTTCGTGATTCAACTCCCCTACCCCCCCCAATTACCTAGCTTGCATTCAATTTCCAACAATTGGTATCAGAGCAAGGTTCTCATATCAAAAAGTTTAGCAGCTTTAGAGAAAAGATCAGGGACAATGGAAGTATACAAGCTAGAGAAAGCCATTGAGAATGAAAAATTGGATCTACATGTGGCCATGGAACAAATCAAGAAACTGAAGGATCAACTCTCTCAATCCCTGAAAAGAAGAAAAGAAGTAGCAAAAAAGATGAATTACAATCTCTACATAGAAGAAAGAATTGAAGATATTTGCAAGTAGAGAAGTTTAGATGGAGCAGATGCAGATATAGAAGATCTACTTGGAAGAATCCTTATTCTTCAAGAAGAAGTCATAAAATTGAAAAGAGAAAAGGAGATTCATTCAGTCAGGATATGTGATGTCATGGAACAAAAGAACCAAGCTGAAAATGAAAAAAATATGGCAGAAGAAGACAGAAGACTACTCAACACTAGGATAGAAGAAAAGTGATGAATGGTGCTCCCCTTAGTATCATAAAAGAAACAAAGAAATAACAGCAAATGCAAGAACAAAATATGGACTTCTTATTTGCACAGCAAATGCGAAATTACAAAATTCACAAGTACAATATGCTAACCCACATGGGTGCCCTCATTACAGTAACCTGCAAGAGTAAGCTCCAAACTACCACCCAAAGTTGTCCTAGACAATGTTTGGGCCTTTCTTAAATAGGCAATTTTATGCCGCCCAAGAAGGTTCTAGATAATGAAACTTAATACCTAGGGCCGACAGGCCCTAACAATACATATAGAGTTGGCCAAATACATTTTTGACAATTAAATTAGATATTTTGGGTAGCCCAACTTAGAAAGGCCATAACTCACGAACCGTTGCTCTGATTAGCTATTATAGCCACTTTTCGGAAACGCCATCTCGTGAACTATAGGCTCGAATTTGCACAAGCATCCTTTCGTCGAGTTTTTAGACCGCATTCGAGAACCTCTAAGGCTTCCAATGGTGAGCCCGAAGATTTTTCTGCAAATTTTTCCACCAAAAATCTGCAATGACTTCTCTAATACTTAAGCTAGAGCAATGAGATTTTTATGGTAGGCTTATAAGTCTAAAATGACCCTTCATCTAGAAAATGAAAACATTCAAGCTCATATAAAAAATTTACTAAAAATAGCAAGTTCCCATAAATAGTAACCACCCTATCTACTAGTCCTTATTAAAATAGAAAAGACTGAAAAGAAAAAAAATTTGGGTGATGCAAGATTGCTCTTACACCCAAGATGCTCCTGCATCAGACACCCGGGGTAATTTGAGAAGTGACTCCGTCACATCTCAAGTGTTTAGAGGAAAACCAAGACGGTTAACCTCCTCCCTTGCTACCCATGATGATGTTACAAATGTAAATGGCAGAATACTTCATTGATTAGCCAAAAATCATAGTGATCAATATATACAAAAGGAGGTTCGAATAGAATAGAAACATTCTATTCTAGACTATACCTAAATATTAGAAACATTCTAATATTTACAATACACTACAATAGTGAACATTAAAGATTATTCTAATAGATGAATCCTCTACTGGCCTCCCTTTCCATTTGACCAGGTATTCATCATAAGTTATGTTCCTTGTACTTTTGCCAACACGACTATCCAGTATCTCCTCCATCTCCTTTGTAGCTGAATTAGCTACTGGAATACTCCACTGTGCTTCTGCAACTTCATCTCCATCACCTCCTTCATAATGCTCTGTCAAATCTGAAATATTAAATATTGGTGAAATATTCAATTCAGCAGGCAACTCCACTTCATAAACATTTCTAGAATCATGCCTTTTCACTATCTTGCACAATCCAAACTTCTTTATCTTCAGCTTATTATATGTACCCACTGGAAAATGCTCCTTTCACAAATGAACCATGATTTCATCTCCAATCTGAAATTCCTTATACCTCCTTTTCACATTTGCCTTAGCCTTATACTATGTATTCATCTTTATGATGTGCTTCCTCATCTCCTCATGGATGTTCTTCAAATGTTCAGCAAATTCTTCTGCTTCAGCACTACTTATCTCTCTTTTATCCAACTGCCTCAATTCAGAAGCATTTCTAGGACTACTCCCATATACAATCAGGAATGGTGATTTACCAGTACTCCGTTTGATAGAATTATTATATGCAAATTCTCCTTGTGATAAAATCATATCACATATCTTTTGGGCTTGTCTCCAACCAAACATCTCAATAAATTTCCCAAACTCCTATTCACCACTTCAAACCTATCTTCAACTTCTTCCACAATGTATTGGGCTTGTCTCCAACCAAACATCTCAATAAATTTCCCAAACTCCTATTCACCACTTCAAACCTGTCTTCAACTTCTTCCACAATGTACGCCAAAAATATCCAACAAATTCGGTATCTCGATCTAAAACTATACTCTTTGAAAGACCGTGTAGTCTTACCACTTCTTTGAAACTAAACTTTGCAACATAAACAGCATCACTAGTCTTTTTGTAAGGAATATAATGTGTCATCTTTGAAAACCTGTCAACCACCACAAAAATAGAATCGTGCCAATGATGCGTCCTCAGTAATCCAAGAACAATATCCATGCTAACAACCTCCCACAGCTTCTCTAGTACAGGCAATGGTTGACACAACCTTGTATTCTGCTTCACTCCTTTCGCCATTTGACATTCTCTGCAACTCTATACAATTGATAAGTAGGAGATAATTTCCATGGCAAATCAAATTGTGATATTGCTATCAGGATTTAACTGTGTGATTTTGAGTCAAACTCATTGACCCATGTTTCATGAGTAGTGATTCAACATGAATCCATCTCTCATGAGAATACATGGAACACTTAGCATTCATTGGATCTAGGTGATGCTCACAAGGGTGAAGCACCGGGACTTCCTAAGAGGTCACCCATCTCAGTACTACTCCAGCCTGAGCACACTTAACTACGGAGTTTCCTCCATGGTTAAACCCAAAGCTTGCAACCCCATTTGCAAAACCTTCACCAAGTGTTGTGCCTTATGAACCATTCATTAGAAAGTCCCTTAAGCTCATCAATTGATAAGTAGGAGATAATTTCCACAGCAAGTCAAATTTTGATATTGCTATCAGGATTTAACTATGTGATTTAGGCCGTTCGGGCCGACAGTGTATATGCTGTTTAGGCAGACAGTACATGTATGCAGTTTAGGCTAACAATAATCTTTGTTGCCTTTTGTCTTCTATGACCTATTTGCCTTCCCTTTATCTGCTTTGATCATTTGATAGTAATCTTCTATTTACACCTACTTGTATAGTGATTACTGGCTTGTTTATCCCAACACAATATGATGTTGTTGGTTTCAGACTTACAGTCAGTCTGAAACAACTCTATTGTCAATTAGAACTATTCCCTCTAATATAGATACTGTGTGTATGTTCGGGCTGCCATCACTGGATGAATATTTATTATTTTCTATTAACTCTTGATCAATTCTGATCCTTTCTCCTCAATGGTGCCCTGGTTGAATGACAGTGAATGTTATTTTCTATCATGTAATCAGAATGATAAGTCATTTTGTAGGGCCGTAATTCAAGTCTCTTTGTAATTATTAATTGCTGTAGAAAAAATCCGGAACAGTTTATACATAATAAACATATGATGTTTTAACCAGAACATTTTCATAGCTCAAGATCATTGCATACATCCATGCTAATAATTCATGAATATATGTGTTGTGTGCCTTAACAAGTCTTCATCAGGTGCTTAATTATGTTTGCCGATGTTCATTCGTGGTTATATACATGGCTCTCTTAACCAATCTCTCAATCATAATTGACATCTATTCACTCTCAATAGCTTAACTTTCTATTAACTTAATAATTATTAATTTATTGATTAATATAATTATTCAATTAATTACTTGGCCACTAATAAATTCATTGAATAATATAATCAATTAAAATATATTATTATTAAATTCTTATCGCAGATAGTTGGCTATCACATATTATTTTTCCTCGATGTTCATCTCCGTTGATTGCTGGAGGGAGAGAATAGTATTTGAGGATATCATATACATTTGATAGTTATAGCTACATATGTTAAAACTATAACTTCGAACATCATACAGGTCTGACTGTGTAGATAGCACAGACCTTATCTTTCATATCATACCTTATGATGGCTTAAAAATACATTGCTCCTTGACTAGGCATGATTGGTGATTTCCTAGATGATTGTGTGTTAGCATTTACCTAAACTAATTTTAGTTATACTCGTTTGCTAAAACAATATCTCCTCGGGTGCCGATTATGAGAACGCAGTGATTGGGCCAATCTAGATAGGGTCATGTCCCTTCAAGGGACATGCCCTTTGGTTAAGAATTTATACAAGGTGTGGTTGTAGTTAAAGGACACACAAGAAGAATAAGTCTGCTCCTATAAGGAATACTGCCTATACTCGAATACTTGCTGAGACAAATACATTTCAGAATAACAATTGACATTGACATCTCTTTTAAAGTCAGATAGAAGGAAGACCAAGAACAGCCAACAATATAGAAGTTACCATCAAAGTCTGATCACATAGATTTGCAGAAACTTTACATGGTATCAAAGCTCTGTGTAGTGCCTGCCCTAGTTTACATTTTTCTAGTTACATTGTTGCTATCATTGCCGAACTCTGTTAAGCCAATTTTATGTTGATGGTTAGTAGCATTGTTTTGAAACTATCAGATATTGTGTTACAGATTCAGTTGATATATGATGAGATTACTTAGACTCTACATTTCATATATGCATAGTGATTATTACATTATTCTCAGTTATTGATGATGTTTAGCTAAATGGATTATTATGTGTTGTCTTATGGATACTTACCCCATACTGCATGTGTATGGTGTGCATGTTTGTTTTCTTTATGTATGGCGTTTCTGATGTGGTTAAGGAAGGGAGTCGTAGTCACCTGCTAGTCAGGATCTACACGATGCACCACTTCCTGCCATTGCCTGTTTAACTTAGCATATATATAATGTGTATGTACATGCATGGTTTTTATGCAGATTGCAGGTACCGAGTATCGACTTCCCTGAATTGTCAGGATGAGCGTACCCTATCGCACTATCTCAATGGTAAGAGAGGGGAGATAAATTCTCAAGTCCAACTCCTAAACCCTTAAACCACTTGTCCTAGAAAGGTAGGACAAGTATCTGAGATGTTTTACCTTCCGAATGCGTTAGATGACGTAATTCGTGATTTTAATCCCTCAAACTGATTTTGTATGGATTGTTCTATGATGGGTTTTCATATTTTATTTTGGAGGTCTTTGGTGAATTTTCTATTAATAAAGTCTAAATTAAAAGATTTAATTAATGATTTAATTATTTTGGAAACAAAATTAATATAATATTATGATATTTTGATATTTTGATTTTAATTTAATTAAACGGGAAATCAATTAATTAAATAAAATAAATTATATAATAATAAATAAATAATATTATTAATAATAATAAAAGAATTAAAATAAAAGTCATAAGTCTACCTAGGAGTATGCGCACCTCTTGAATGCATGTATGTCTACAACGCAGGAGTTAGCACACAAATTAAGCACATGGTGTCTACAACCTTGTGACTCATCTAGAAGGTTGGAAAAGGCTCGTGCTTAATTGTCAACGCTTATCTTATCTTTTGGTTGTTTCTAGAGGCATTCTAGGTGCTTCCTGAGAAGTCCTTATATTCAGGCACTCCTAGTAGCTCAGGGGAGCGTTTTTGGTGGATCCGCGAACGTTGGAGAAGGAAGGGGCTTGCTCTGCAGATTCTGAAAAGTGAATTAGCATCAGTGTCCAAGTAGACACTCGTGATTTTGCATATGTTATTTCACCTCTTTCACTTCCTGTGTTCTTCGTGTTTTTTGAATGCTTTCTGAGGATTCCATATTTCAATTAGATGCATTTGCAGGGATCTTTGAATCCCATTATTTATACTATCGATTTTTTTTTTAAAATTGGTGAAACAATTAAGTTTATGTTGAAAACGTTTCATAAAGTTTTTTTTTTTTTAAATGGCAATACTTTTTTTTTAAATATATATAATTAAATATGGTGAGGGGCAGGCAATCACATCCCACCCCCACCAACGGTCACTGTCCACGACAGTAAACCCGCCAGCAACCATTAAAGGCTACACGGCGGCCACTGCAGCGGCAGGCCTCCTGTATGGGATGGCGCTGCAAGTCACAGCGGTCTGCGATTTATTAATTTGCAGTACAATCCGCGGTCAACTATATATTATTGTGTCTAATCAAACATATGTTATATCGATTTCTTTATAAAATTATTAATAATTTTTGTTATTAAATATTAATAATTTTTAAATATTAATTATTATATATATATTATTAATGAAATTTTATTAAAAAAATTTCTTACTTTTAATAATTAATTATCTCATAGAAATTTAATTGTTAAATTATTAATATAAATTTAATTGAATCCAATTTTGTTCTAGAATGAAAAATAGATAGTTATGAGGAGAAATTTGTAATCGCTCATGTTAAATTGGAACGTGATGGGGGTTATTGTCCAAATATGTATTTATCCTTTGGGCACTTTAGGAAAATTGATTTAAAAGAGTTAGGGGTGGGGGAAATCTTTAACTTATTGAAACTAATACATGGGTTAGTTATAAGAAAGATGAACAATGTTCCTTCACTCAATATCTAAATCTGAAACGAAAACTAAAACCTTCACTTAATCCAACTATGAGATTTTAACGAAACAAAAACATGTGTTTGCATTTTGTGTTTTCTTTATGCTATCTGTTTGGGGTTTTGATTGACTAGATTGTTGACCAGTTATAAGACGTCTACCAGAGGCTCGGGGGTTATGATTTGTGATGTCATGCTGATGTCTTTTGATCTCAATCTTTTTAAAACCCAACCATGGTAATCCGATGGCATACTCTATGATGTGTGTGGTTTACTGATTGATATTGCTTCCAGTCTTCCTGTGTAAGCTGTGATATATGTAACCATTTATGAGTCATCGATCAGTTGTATTTGGATTACTTTCCAGTCACCTTGATGGGACTAGAGTGTTTATTTGATCTTGATGATGTCATGTTGTGACATGTATGACTTGACAATTTTGGAAGTCTTTGATCAGTATTATTTTGAGATATTTTCCGGTTGCTCGTTGAGAACCGATGAACGCTATGAATTGTCATTTGATGCTTTTCAGTTACTCGCAGAGAACTGATATGTTATTATGATTATCTTTTGATGCCTTCTAGTTGCTTGTGTAGGACTGAGGTAATTCTGTGATTTTGTTATTTCATGAGCTTAGGGTAGGTTATCTACATGTAGTGTCAGGAAGTGGCTTACAATGGGGGCCGAGGCCCTAAGTGGCTGCCAAGGTAACTCATTGTAAGTTGTTTAATAAGTGAAAACATTACACTAAATACTGACTTAAATGAACCTAATAAGATAATTGTATGTTCTCGCCCATGCCTCGAGTGCTAGTACAGACTAGGATGGAAGTAGAGAGAACGCTTGATTGCGACCTTGCATTCTGTAGTATGCCTCGTCAGTACGAGAGGATACTAGTGGCCGCATAGGGATCACTAGGGGGGCGGGGTCTATTGAGAGACTACTAGGGTAACTCTAGCGTGATCCGTGCGATGACACTTTCCCGCTTACATAGTATGTTTCCTACGTGTCTTGTGTGCCTCTGGGCATAGATGTCGGTTTATGTTGGAACCTTTGACTTAGTATACTTTTAGGATTCCTGGACTTAGAAAGTACTTGTGCTACGTGATTGATAACCTGTTTTGGGACTTGAGATTATCTCCTCAGCGCGGTGGGAGTGGGCCATTTACGTCCCATGCGGTCGGGTGGTAGTGCTTTTTCACTCTTACCATTTGAGATCCATCTGAGACATCGTGGCTGGAGCATTCTTTGTTGGCATTTATCTTCATTCAGTTCTTGGATTATTATGATGGACATGTATCCTTATATTGATGATTTGCATATGATAGATGATATTATTTACTTATCTTATGCCTTATTTTGCATGATTAGATTTCTTATGCATATGTTGTAGCATGTTAGATTTCTTTCTGCATATGATGTAGTATGTTTAGGAGTGACATTCCTACTATAGTAATGCCGATGATCTCTTTGGTGACTTGGGATGTTACGTGTGGAGGGATGGCTAGAGCCCACGATGGTCTAATGATGCTATTGACGGTTGGGAGGAACCGCGCACTTAGATAATTATGTTTTATGATATATGGTTATCTTTTACGATGGATGTTATATCTTTCATGGTGATGTTTCATGTACGGTATATGGTTTCATTTACTTTAATGCACTTGCATCATGGATTAGTATAGGATGAAGTACTTTATTTTCACTTATGTATATTCTTTTAAGTCTTTCATAACCTGTGACATGTACAGTGGATGATTGGGCATTCTGAAAACTGATTTATTAAGGGACATTTGGAACAAAAGTATATTATTTAAGAACATTGGATTTTTCATTATTATTTCATGTGGATGTGGTATTAGATGGAACTAATATTAATTAATTTAAATGTGATTCAACATTAAGAGATCCTTAAGGAATGTAACATGTTATGTATGTTTATGTATACTTTCAGTTAAATGTTGTTATTGCTTCCGCTAATATGTGTATATTGTGAATGGTTTAACTTTCATGTTTTCAAAAAAAAAAATGCTACCAAACTTAATGAAACTTTAGGTTAATTCTTTTGGATTCCTTGGCGAGGCATTACACTTTGGTAGTCGAACCTAGGTTCTGCAAATTAAATAATCAGACTTGATATGTATCTAGCATCATTCTTCTATCTTCAATGGCATACACAATCAAACCCAAGCACAAGTTTGATAGGATAGAACACTATGATGCTTGGAAATTTAGAATCATGATGATTCTTGAAGAAAATGATGTAAAACAATTTGTTGATTCAGCATCTAAACAACCTACTATTGAACCTAATATAACTATCTAGAGTAAAGGAAACAGGAAAACTATGCAGATAATATTAGATGGAGTAAAAAATGAAATAGTACCCATGCTAACGAAACATCAAACAGCATTTCGTACGATGAATGTATTATTAAATGCATATGAGGTCAACAATGCAACTAGAGTCCTCGCACTAAAAAGGTAACTAACTCATATACAAATAAAGAAGGGAGAATCAATGAATTCTTACTTCCTAATGGTTGCCAGTCTAAGAGATTAACTTGCAAGTGTAGAAACTATAATTGATGACAAGGAATCAACATTGATGGCTATAGATGGGTTACTAGATTCATGGAAAACATTTGCACAAGGAGTAAGTGCTAGAGACAATCTGCTTGACTTCAATAGACTTGAGGGAGATTGTCTCCAGGAAGAATCTAGAAACTTAAGAAAGGGGGAAAGTTGAAAACTGAAGATGAACTTCATGTTCTCAACAAAAATTCCTATAAAGGTAAGAAGAAGCACTTCAAAAAGCAAAAGGGTAATCAAAAGAATGACAAACCTAAGAAAGATCTATCCAAAATAAAATGCTTCAAATGTGAAAAATCTAGACACTATAGATCTAACTGGCCTAAGAATTCTAAGCAGCAAGTAAACTATACAAACATTACTAGAAAAGAAGATAACTATGATCCTGAAAACCGTGTATTGTATTCGGTAATATCAAGTGCAGTCTCAAGTAAGGCATGGGTGATTGATAGTGGATCATCTACATATTACAGAATACAAAGAAGCACTAGACTCTATATCAAAAAACGTTAATGGCGAAGTCGCCATCGGTGATAATTCAGCAGATTCTGTCAAAGGAATTGGAAATTGCACCTTGAAACTAAAGTCCAGTAGTTCTCTACATCTCAAAGGAGTACTCTATGTACTAGGTATAAAAAGGAATCTAATCTCAGTTACAGCACTTGAAGATGGTGGACATAATGTTGCATTCATAGATGGTAAAGTAATGGCTTCGGCTAAGAACTCCTCATTTAAAAAAGCAAAATTGATTGGTCAAAGAAAGGGGTACTTGTATGAATTAAATTCAAAACCTAGTCGACCCATTCAAGCCTTAATTCATAAAGTTGCTAATATAAACAAAATATGGAACAGAAGGTTAGGACATCTAAATTTCAAAACCTTATCAACTATGGAGAAGATGGTTACTGGTTTACCTAAGCTAAATAAAGATCATTCAAGTATATGCAAAGGATGCACTCTGGGTAAGAACACGAAAAGTCCATTTCATGATAGCACTAGAAAAACTAACAATGTTTTGGAATTAATCCACTTAGATTTATGTGGACCTGTGTCTGTTCCTTCTCTTAGAAGATTCTGGTACTATATACTTTTTATAGATGACCTCTCTAGGAAAACTTTGATTTACTTCTTAAAATGTAAAGAATCAAAACAAATACTTAAGAGATTTAAAGAATTTAAAACCTTAATTGAAAACTTATAGGACATAAAATTTAAACTTTCAAGACTGATAATAGAGGGGAATATACCTCATATTTGTTTAAAGAATTTTGTAAAGAAACAGGAATTAAGAGGGAGTATACCATTTCTTTTAACCCAACAGGGTAGCAAAAAGGAAGAATAGAACAATTATAGAAGCTGCAAGAGCTATGATATTTGATCAAAATCTAGAATATTATCTTTGGGCAGAAGCCTCTTGTACTGTTGTCTATATTCAAAACAGAAGTCCTCACTCCTACCTTAGAGATAAAACTCCTGAAGAAGTCTTTACTAAGGTTAAACCTAATATAAGTCATCTTAGGATTTTTGGGTACCCAATATATATACATGTTTCAAAAGAAAAGAGAACTAAGTTAGAACCCTTCGAGAGGAAAGGCATTTTTGTAGGGTATAGTAAAACCTCTAAAGCATATAGAATTTTCATACCTAGTCAGAAAAATATTGAACTTAGTAGTGATGTGATTTTTGAAGAAGATTTAGCATTCAAAAGAGCCCTAAGTTCTGGAGATTCCTCTCCCTTACCTAGTTATGAAGAAAATATTGAATCTGAGTCTTAGAGGGAGAACATTGAAAAAATTGAAGATGAAATTCAAAATCTCAATCTTGAAGAAACTCAAAATTCTAAGATAAGACCACTTTGGGCCATTAAGACAGTAGAGGAAGCACAAGACTTTGCTACACTGTCGTCGATAGAAATTGTGTATCAGTTGACGGGTCCCTTCGAAAAAGTTCTTGTTATGTAGCCGACGGGTCCCTCCGAAAAGGTTTTTGTTGTGTAGCGACATGTTGTATGTGGCCGATGAACTCCTTCGGGAAAGTTCTTAAGAAAGTATTTATAACCCCTTCGAGAAGCATTGTAGTGATCTTATCATTAAAACATAATGTAATGTCCTTGGCATATGCGAATAAAATAAGAAATTATGCTATTCATATCTATTGTCTGTGCGTTGATTTCTTTACCCAATACGGTAAACATTTGGCGCCGTTGCCCGATGGACCTCGTACGCAGGCAAGCGAATATGAATTAAATGCCGAATCAGTTGAACAAAGATAAGAATAAGCTGAAGGCAAAGGATGACATACGCATTGCGCAGGAAAATTTAATTTTGGCTCAGCAGACAAAGCGTCGAAGGAGATTTCAGAAGATTGTCGACGGAAACAAGAGCGCAGAAGGATTGTTGAAGGAGACTCGACAACGGCTTGATTTGGTGGAAGAAGCGAGAGAGGAGTTTCTGAACCTACATACGCCATGGGAAGAGAATCCTGACGAAAGGAGATCGACTTGCACGGCTCGGAGTGTTGAGGGAGCACGAGCGTGGAGTGACCTCTTTGTCCGAGATATACTTCCGAAACGGACAGCTTTGGTTGACGAAACCTCTTCTTCACCAAACAGCGCGGATGTCGAAAATAGCGCGGGTGTTGAGAACAGCGCGGGTGTTCAAAACAGCGCGAAAGCTCTTAACAGCGCAAGTACACACCAAAACCCCCAATGTACAGTGATAATGGTAGGTCCGAAAGAAAAGTTGTCTAAATTTGATGGTGATGAAGCAGCTGATCCCATTCGACATTGTAAAACATGTGAAACAATCTAGAGAGCAAATGGCATAACAGATGCGAACGAATGGGTCCGACAATTTTCAGCCACCCTATGGGGTGTTGCGATTGATTGGTTTACTGACACAGATCCGCAAAAATTAAACACTTGGGATAACATTAAGGAGTTTTGTGCAGAATTTCAAATATTGCGCGATGATAATGAGATCGTCAATGAGATATTCAATACCAAGCAGAAGAAGAATGAAACAGTACGGGTCTTCGCTAGGAGGTTGAAGGACTTAATCAGTAAAATGGAGAATAAGCCAGCAAATGGGCTCTAGAAAAGATGGTTCATTGAAGGCCTTCACCCGAAGCTGCGGAAAAAGATGAAGATCGTGCCACCATCGACATATACTGAGGCATACAATCGGGCATTAAACCTCGAAAGTGAACAAAAGACAAAGAAGAAGAAGAAGACCAGCTCATTCGATTCAAATGACAATGAGCCTTCAGGAGAAGATAGCAGCGACGATGAAGGCAGCAGCAAGAAAGTTCATGCTCTTCAGAAGGACATGCTTCGGATGATGAGGGAGTTCAAAACATGAACAAGGAGACTAAGGGCAATGACCTATGGGGTACGGAGTGCAAGAAGGAAAGCCATACGAAGGGATCCTGCCCAAAAGATCAATTTAGTGAGATTTGTCAGATTATGGGATACTCGGTAAAGGAATGCCCTTTCAATTTGAAAACAAGAACCCCGCAGCAAATGTTCCTAACACAGGAGGCGTCCCCGTCAGGAGGAAGCGGTAACACCAGTACTGAAGGTGCTACATCGGGTGGATATAGAAATAATTGGCACGGTCAAAACAACAACAACAATAGAAGCGGCAATACTGGCGAGAGGAGTCGAATCCAGTACGATGCGAATGGCCGACCGATAGTTCAATGCCGCGCATGCAATCTGTGGGGTCACTTCGCCCGAGAGTGCACAACGACGAACACACCGAAGTTGCTATGCCGATGGTGTGGACCTGGCGATCATGACGATGCTAAGTGCCCGAAGTCTGGAGTAAACTTGATTACTGTCGAGATGGACAAAGAAGTTCTGGCAATCACTCAAAAACAGGCGAAGCTCTACCCTGATCCGACAGAGGAGAAGAAGAGAATGGAGGAAGCCCGCGCAGAGATCCAGAGAGCAACGTAGGTAGAAATGGCACACCTGAAGGACACACCGAGTACCTCTATACAGAATTGTGCAGAACAGAACATTGTACAGAAAATATTGCAAGCTGAGGTACCCGTCAGGATAAATGATCTGTTGCTCACTATGCCTCAGCTCCGATGGACACTCACAAACATCGTTCCTGCTGCTAAACTCCCAGGAGAACATGAAAGGGAGCAGGAAAGTGGAGCAAGTACAGCAGATAAAAAGGAGGAGAGTGGCGCAAGTGCAGAAGATCCGATGCTATTAGCTCTTTCATCCAAATGCTATCCGACAGTTGTTGAAATGGGCATTCTTGGGACTGTGCTAACGAACACGATCGTGGACGAAGGATCCGGTGTCAATGTGATGCCAGAGGATACTTGGAAAAAGTTGGGATAGCCGACATTGTGGCCACCTACCTTCCAGTTGTTAACAGCCGATCAACATGGAATCAAACCATTAGGAGTACTCACAGCGCAACCAGAGACGATTGGAACACAACTGTTCCTATTGGACTTTGTCATGATCCCACTGAAGCGGAGAGGATACGATGCTATTTTGGGTCGGGGGTGGTTAATACAAGCCAAGGCAAAACACGATTGGAAGAAAAATACTTTATCACTTGAAAGCAAAGGCCAGAAGTATGTCATCGATCTACACACTCAGATGGTTGGAGACGAAGCTCTATCGTCGGATTCCGAAAGAGAAGAGGATGAGAGGAGGCAGAGTATGGAACCCGATCAGGAGGGAGTCCTACAATTGGAAGGAGATGACAATCTGGATTCTAGTAAATGGTCTTTACCACTGGCAGATAGAGGATTACGAGCTCTTTCCAAGTTGTAATATGCTAAGGATCAACGAAGGTAAGAAAGAAGGAAATGAATATCCGAAGGAACACAGGGAAGCCGAAAGAGGAAATGAATGTCTGAGGGAAGACAGAGAAGCCGACGGAGGAAATGAATGTCCGAAGGAACGTGGAGAAGCTGAAGAAGGAAATGAATGTTCGAAACAACACAAAGAAGCCGAAGAAGGAAACGCAGGTATGACTGAAGCTAAAGGAAAGAACATACAATACGAACCCGAAAGGAGGAAAGATTCCAATATACGACTGCGCAAGAAGAAAGTATTACGTTGAACCACATATATAGTAGAAAGGTGCCAGCAGCAAGGAAGACACATCATACGGTCCGCACAGGAAACAAAGTGGAAGGGTTTAATAAAAGTTGCAGCAGTACGGAGTGGACGTATTATTGACGGCCAAAAGGGGCAACTGATGGAGTCCATGGTACGGAGCTTCGGAAACAAACTGGGCGATATGAAAAACCTGAAGGAGAGATCGTGTAACTTAAATAAGCCTCGACAATTGCAGGCACAATGGGCCACGGAGGTAACGCGGAACAGGCGCAAGGCATGGCATGATAAGCACCTGAAACTCAACAGGTTCCAACCAGGTCAGTGGGTGTTAGAATATGACGGAAGGAACGAATTTAAACCAGGCAAGTTCAAAGTTAAGTGGGTCGGGCCGTATCAGATCCGGGAAGTAGGGGACAATGGAGCAATAAAATTATGGACTTTGGATGGACAGGAAGTGCCTCAGGCGGTGAATGGCTCGAAGCTGAAGGTATACCACGGCCGAAAGACTTCTACGTCACAAAATGACCTTCAGGCGACCCCTTCGTCATTGCACACTGACGATGACGACGGTCGAAGGGAAAACTGACTTTGCTGTATATAATTTATTTTTATTTTTTTTAAAATTTGAAAAAAAAAAATTTGAAACAAAAAAAAATTAAAAAATAAAAATAAGCATTGTACGGATTCTTAACCTGCTCACTGTACGGTTCTTGGAGGTTGTGTACGGTTTTTGCATATTATAAAGTCTGGAAGTGTACGGCTTTCTAACATTTTTTAAGTTTGAATTTGGCAAAATACCATTGGTTGCCGTACGGAAATTGGGAGTCTTAGTACGGAATTTTCTGGAGGCTTGGATCATTGTACAGACGTTGAATCAATATGAGTGCGGACTTCTATGCAGTGTACAGTCTTCTTTACAAGAGGCTGCTGTATGGATTTTTTTGGAGGAAGATACCGTATGGCTTGTTATAAGCTTGTGTTTCATATGGAATTTCAAGCAAATATATTAAGGTAGCTAGCGTTTGGCTTCCCATAAAATATAGTGTACGGATTTTAAAGTTTCTGAGCAGAAGACTTCCATCATTCACAGCGTACGGATTTTAGAGCCATTTTCCTGTACGGATTTTTGAGGAAAGCCACTGGAATTGTACGGATTTTGGCCATACGGCGTACAGAATTTGGAGGAAGTTGGAAGTGAAGGCAGCATACGGAAATTACAATTTGGAATGTAATGTATAGATTGTTAAACGAGTGGCCAGCACATGAGTTTTGGCAAGCAGAGTATGGTTTCTTTCATGTAGTCATAGTACGGATTTTCACAGAGTTGAAGATGAAGAAGGATGAGGAATTTGCAAATTTAAAGCTTCCAGTGGTGTACAAATTTTGCAGAAGGGAATGCCTACAGATTTTTGAAGACTGAAAGATGACATACAGAACTGAAAGATTAAAGTTTTGTTTTAATATTCTCAAGGCTTGGCGTGAGGAAGAGCCTTCCAAAATTTGGGTGTGGATTTCATTATATGCTTGAAATATTGTTGCTGTATGGATTTTGCCTTGTGGGGTTTGAGTTTTGCATAAAATGCTGCATGGATTTTTATGGCATATGGATTCTACAGGTTTGGATGTACGGCTTTTGCATGTTATTGCATTTAGATTTTGAATGACATTACAGGTAATTGCATAAAGGGTGGCAGGAAGTTTTCCTAAAAAAAAAAACAAAAATGTCGACAAATCAAAAATGCTCAGAATGAGTAATGAATGATGCCACAGGGTAGAGGAAGAACCAGCGATTGCTAGAAAGAGTGTGGAATCGGCAAAAAATGACAGAAATAGTGTGTTTCATGCAGTCTTGTGTGAGTTTCGAAGTGCTAATTTAGTCTTGGCGGCGAGGGGCACTGCCCCTCGACCCCGCCCTGTACTGCGACAGGGAGCGCACCTGGGGCGCTGCCCCTCGACCCCACCGAGGGCGTTGCCCCCTAGACCCCCAGTCGTTGTGTATATTAGTCGTGGGAGTCTGACCAATTGAGAAAACTTGGAGCTGCTACAGGCATGGAGTGTCTGTGTACCAAAGGCACTGAGAGTAGGTGTTGACCATGAGGCTGTCTTGGTGGATGCGTCGAGAGCTCGGGAGGAGCTAATCATCCAGTTGGAGGCAATGCAACAACACTTGGTTCAGGGTACCAAGGAGTTGGAAGCAGAGAAAGCGGCACAAGTGGCTATCAAGGTCAGCTTGACTAAGGAGACAGTGTGTTTTGGAAACCAGTTCGGCGCAGGCACAAGACAAATGTGAGAGTGATGTGGCAGATCAATATTGTTGTATTAGTTGTTTGAGTTTTGTTCTGTAGTCGTCAGGAGACAACTTTTTCTTTTGGGCGGGATGATGTCGTCAGTAGAAATTGTGTATCAGCTGACAGGTCCCTTCGGAAAGGTTCTTGTTATGTAGCCGACGGGTCTCTTCAAAAAGGTTTTTGTTATGTAGCGACATGTTGTATGTGACCGACGGACTCCTTCGGGAAAGTTCTTCGGAAAGTATTTATAACCCCTTCGGGAAGCATTGTATTGATCTTATCATTAAAACATAATGTAATGTCCTTGGCATATGCAAATAAAATAAGAAGTTCTGCTATTCATATCTATTGTCTGTGCATTGATTTCTTTACCAAGTATGGTAAACATACACCATCTGGAACCTCCAGAGAAAGCAAAAGACACTAAAGATTTTCTAGTTATGCAGCAAACATGAGTAATTTGTCTAAATCAGAACTAACCAATGTTTCAAATGCTATTAAACATATAGCTTGGAAGGATGCCATCACAGAAGAATACCACTCCATTATGAAGAATGATGTTTGGGAAATTGTTCCAAGACCTGAAGGAAAATCTGTTGTTTCTTCCAAGTGGATATTTAAAATCAAGCATGTTGCTGATGGTAGCATTGAAAAATATAAAGCCGGTTGGGGATTGACTATGAAGAAACCTTTGATCCTGTTGCCAGATACACCTCTACAAGAGCAATCTTAGCTATTGCAGCATCAAAGAGATGGAAAGTACATCAGATGGATGTAAAAAGAGCATTTTTGAATGGAAAGATTACAGAAGAGGTTTTAGAGCAACCTGAAAGATTTGAAACTCATAACCCTAAAGTTTTTGTTTGGGGGCTCAAGAAACCTCTCTATGGGCTTAAACAGGATCCAAGGGCATGGTATGAAAAAATTGATAAGTATCTCACCGGCTTAGGATTCTCTAAGAATAAAGCTGATCCAAATCTATATTATAAAAGGGATAAAGATGATATGGTAATATTGATACTGTATGTTGATGATTTACTATTGGCAGGTGATGATCATCTCATAGATCATTACAAGAAAGATCTAATCAGAGAATTTGAGATGAAAGATTTAGGACTCCCTCATTACTTCCTAGGATTGGAAGTATGGCAGAATTCTGATAGCATCATACTCAATCAAGGAAAGTATACATTAGATATCTTGAAGAGATTTAGAATGTGGAACTGCAGGCCTATGTCTTCTCCCATGGAGACTAATCTACATAAACTTAAGGAGCAGCAGCAGAATCACCTTCCATAGATTCTACTCTTTGCAAACAGATGATTGGGTCCCTCATGTATTTGGTAAATACAAGACCTGATATTTGCTATGCTGTTAATGTCTTAAGTTAATTTATGTGCGAGCCAAAGGAGATTCACCTAGTTGTAGTCAAACACATAATGCGATACTTACAAGGCACTCTTAACCTTGGGCTCAAGTATGAAAAAGTTGAACTGGATCTTCATGGATACACAGACTCAGATTAGGCTAGAAGTGTTACTGATAGGAAAAGCACTTAAAGATGTTGTTTCAGATTAGGCTCAGTGATGATATCATGGATATGCAGAAAGTAGTCTTCAGTAGCACAAAGTTCCATGGAAGCCGAATACATAGCTGCAGCAATGGCCTCTCGGGACGCAGTTTGGCTTAGAAAGTTACTTGTGGGACTATTTGGTCTAACCATGAATCCTACGATTATTCATTGTGATAATCAGAGTTCCATCAAGCTTTCTGTGAATCCAGGTTTTCATTATAGGTCCAAGCATATTGAAATTCCTAACTATTATGTTAGAGATATGGTAGACAGGAATACTGTAAAATTAGAATACATTTGTACTGCAAATCAAACAGCAAATATTCTTACCAAACCTCTCTCTCAAGTGAAGATAGATCACTTCAGGAAAAGACTTGGTATGGTTGAATTATGAAAAACTTTGTATTCTTTAAATTATTTATAAAATAATTTTATTGTCAAGCTATTGACTGTCATGGGCTCCAGCATTTGCATTCATTATTTAAGAGGTGACGATCTCTGAGATAATGAGACTTGTATAAAAGACATTATGAGAGATGATGATCTCTTAGATAATGTGCTCAACAATAGAGAACTACTGTCAGATCTAGATGAGTTCAAAATCATTTGTAACATAGACATTTCTATGCCTATGAGTCACAACTTGGATAAAGGAAGAATTTATTCTTAAGACTTTATCCTATGTTCTGGGATATCTTAACTCAGGATCATGTTGTAATATAGGATTGCTAGTACCTATGAGTCACAACCTAGATAAATGAAGAATTTAATCATTCTTCGGATTTTATCCTATGTGTTGCATTCCATATAATATTGCTATCACTAGTATCAGTGATAAGTCATATCACAACTATGGTAATATAACATAGTATCGTGTTCAATGATACCACAAGCTAAAAAGATTCAGATAGATATACAATATCATTCTATGCTTATTCATTGAAATTGATGATGCTAGATATGTTCTCTCAATATGATTATCAAGTTAAGAGGGAGTGTTAAAACTATAACTTCGATCATCATACAGATCTGACTCTGCAGATCGCACAGACCTTATCTTTCATATAATACCTTATGATGGCTTGTAAATACATTGCTCCTTGACTAGGCATGATCAGCGATTTCCTAGATGATTGTATATTTACCTTAACTAATTTTAGTTATACTTGTTTGCTAAAACAATATCTCCTTGGGCGCCGATTATGAGAATGCAGTGATTGGGCCGATCTAGATAGGGTCATGTCCTTTCACGGGACATGCCCTCTAGTTAAGATATTTATACAAGGTGTGGTTGTAGTTAAAGGACACACAAGAAGAATAAGTCTCCAATTCTGCCTATACTCGAATACTTGCTGAGACATACATTTCAGATTAACAATTGATATTGACATCTCTTTTAAAGTCAGATAGAGGGAAGATCAAGAACAGCTAACAATATAGAAGTTACTATCAAATTCTGATCACATAAATTTGCAGAAACTTTACAACATAAACATCAGTGATGTCTAGATTATTCCGACAATTTTGGTTTAGTTTGATGTTTTGAAGGCATGAGAAATGCTATTGTTTCCTCTTCCTCGTGATGGGTAAAGCAAGTATGATTTCTAGCAGAACAACTCTTACTCATTATAATTTAACTGTAGAAATATCATTCCATAATTATAAACAAACAGACATCAGTATCAACACAAAGTATTAACATATTAACAAAAACAAGCATCCATGTACAAAATCCTCTCAATTTTATGTTCAAAACAATACTAAATAAGCTTCAACATAAAAGAAATCAATTTTGGCTCTATCAACCGTTGAATTTGAATTCAGTCACATAAATGTTGAACCTTTGTCCTCCTGTTCAATCTGCATTGTATATGTCCATATGCATACTTGGTACTTCATTTTCACCACTTCACATCTACTTTGATCCTTGCAAAATGAATTTGTTTTTAAAAATGTGGATGCCTTTACACTTTGTCAAGCTGTTTATGGCAATTTGAAAAATTACTTTGGATTGTCAAATTGTTACCCTGCCAGAGCAACAATTAATCTATCTGGAGAAGGTAAATATTTAACATTAACTGGAACAAACTTCAGCTCGTGTCTTTCTATGAGACTCTTAACTGTAAATGGAATGGCCTTCTACTGAATGTCATAAAACCTACGGACAGTTTAGCACAACATTCCCTCATTTTCAGAGTTTAAAATCATACAGTATACATTGAAAATATCATGTGAACATTTATCAATAAGGCATCCAAAACACAGTAGTTTGAGAGCCCAGCTTCACTTCTTCAACTTGAAATGATGTTTTTTTAATTTTACATCAGAAAAAAGTAACGTTAAGATGTGGCAGGAGCTATGGTCATTGTATTATGGTAAGTATTCAGAATATTCGATTTAAGGTATATCAATCATAAGAACTAGTTTGGAATCTTAACATAAGCTGGAGTTTTGGAAATGAAGAAATACTTATAGAAAAGGCAAATTCAAGGATTTTTGAAAAAAAATCTGAACTAATTCAGTTCATATGAAAAGAGAACTAAAACAATTGCATTGTTTATTGTGACCTGTAAGAATACTGGCGATTAAAATTAAGATTATGAGGTTTGGAATGGCAAACAGTTTTTGCATTTTGCAAATGTACAAGAACCCCTGCCGTTCAAATCTTCTAGTTACAAATAATTCCAAATTTAGTTCTAATACTGGGATGGGTGACCTCCCCGGAACTCCCAGTGCTTCACCTCTGTGAGCATCACCTAGATCCCATGAGTGTTAAGTGTTCCATTTATTCTCATGAGAGATGGATCCTTGTGAAT
Source organism: Cupressus sempervirens (assembly GCA_028749045.1). Taxonomy (NCBI): domain Eukaryota; kingdom Viridiplantae; phylum Streptophyta; class Pinopsida; order Cupressales; family Cupressaceae; genus Cupressus; species Cupressus sempervirens. The sequence continues at coordinate 775,131,962 of CM053784.1, read as the reverse complement.
CGCTTACTATGAAATATGGGTCAATGAGTTTGACTCAAAACTACACAGTTAAATCCTAATAGCAATATCACAAATAATTATATTTCAAACTATCCTGTACCATATGTCTGTGTGCGTATGAGAATAACTCCTATTTCAAGTAGAAAAGCATTAATAATGTCACAATTGAAAATAAATCAGTCAATGGAATAATTCAAGAAAGTACAGCTTATAATCAATGTTTTCAATGACGTGAAGCAAAAAGACAACAGATGGCATAGCTGCAACAGGCACAAATAGCCAAATTTGTTCAAAGACAAAACCTACAACAGGCCTGTTTCTAAATTATATACTTTATTCAACAAATAAGTCAAAATAGTTGAAAAAATCGTAACTACATCAGCAAGCTTAAATTCATTGCAATGACTCTGTTCTTGTTACAGAAACAAGTAAATATCTGCAACATGCCATTCCACGAATTCATGGAGAAATCATGACAACTGGTAGAAAAGAAACATCATTCACCTGCACTACCAACTAAATCTCAAAAACAAGTTAGAGAAATGAGGTGCTTCAGGTGTGCATCATCAGTTAAGACATGCGTGGTTATAGTTCTTGTTTGCATCAACATAGTTCATTGTACTTGATTTTGGTTGAGTGCTAAATATCACTACTCATGATACATGGGTCAATGAGATTGACTCAAAAACTACACAGTTAAATCGCGATAGCAATATCACAATTTGACTTGCTGTGGAAAGTATCTCTTACTTATCATTTGATGAGCTTAAGGGGCTTTCTAATGAATGGTTCATAAGGTACAACACTTGGTGAAGGTTTTGCAAATGGGGTTGCAAGCAGAGCGGGTTTAACCATGGAGGAAACTCCATAGTTAAGCGTGCTCGAGCTGGAGTAGTACTGGGATGGGTAACCTCCTGGGAAGTCCCGGTGCTTCACCTCTGTGAGCATCACCTAGATCCAATGAGTGCTAAGTGTTCCATTTATTCTCATGAGAGATGGATTCATGTGTGAATCACTAGTCATGATACATGGGTCAATGAGTTTGACTCAAAAACTACAGAGTTAAATCCTGATAGCAATATCACAAAAACATACTTTTTCTTCCCTCATGAACTGCTCCTGAGACCTTTTGTGGGTGTTTTCAGCTGGGCCGAGCCTCATTGTTAAACGAAAACATTCATGAAAGCAAAGCCATCACTCTCAACGGGTTTTTATGCCCAAAATCTAGATAACCATCTTGGAGTAGGCTTAGATTTTAAAACTCCACTAGCTATCAGAAAAAAATCATAAAGCAATTCAACCAACAAAGCACACAAACCCATTGATTTGGAAGATGCATACCAAAGCCTTGCTTCCCAGTTGGAAAAGTTTTAGTGCATTCAGTGCCTTAAAATCATGTAATGTCTTAGTGCACAAAATTGGGATTTAGTCACTATTGAGTAATGGAAATTGAAAAAACATAATAGTAACCTAATTATTGGTAGAACTTAATATAGCTTTTTTTCTAGATACAAGTTTTTAAAATAACTTAATGACTAGAACCTAAATAATCATTAAACTTCAACATGCGACATAATCTATAGAAACAAATTGTACCACAGATAATCATTATGGTTAGATTAACAAATATGAATAAATAATATCACTCAAGTGAATAGGCTGCTAATCTCAATTAGTAAACGAGCTTCTGAGCTAGGGCCACAATTCAATTTCCAGCAGATAGATTACATGTTTCTAGTAGGTGAAATAACATATTCAATTTGCTGGGTGTGGATTGAACTGAGAAGGCCAAAAGCAAGTCCAAAAAAAGAGATACTCATATCTCATTTGTGGCATATATGCCAAAGATTAAACAAAAATGAAAATTTACCAAATCAAAAAAATGCATAAATAATTACATTTTCCATATTTTAACATAAGTTCTGACAAAGTTGTTTGACAACTGATGCTAACCTGTATGCAAGCTCGTCCATGACAGTTTTGCCAACACATCTGGCACCATGAGCCACAACAAGTGAAACAGAGCCAGCCGTTTTGGTTGCAGGGTTATGCGTTCTGAGCCAATCAGGGTTGCCAAAACCAGTCACATGTCCCTCCACATCAAAGCTATAGCAAAAGAATTAAAGGCAGTTTGACATTAGATAAATAAAATGCAGTACATTATATGCTAAAAAATGTTCAAAACATCTACAATCATCAGCTCCTATATATCAGCCCTGGCTTTTTAGATTTTAATTGCAATATTAACTTACTCTTTGCACTACTAAAATTTATCCCTATTTTTTAAATGTATTTGTGTGTGTGTGTGTGTGTGTGTGTGTGTGTACATATATAGATAGATAGACAGATATATCTATACACACACACACATATGTATATATATCAGACAACCAAAAATCAAGACGATTCATGCGATTTTGGCAGTCCAAGCAAGCCCAGATGATTTTTTTCTGACTCGGTAACTCATCTCAGCGATTTTTTCTCAGAAATCGCCTAACTCTGTGCAATTTTGTCAAAAATCGCCGAAGACTGGCAAAATCGTCAATTTTGTAAAAAATCGCCAACTGTTTTATGTATGTGATGGATTTATTGTTTATGTATCTTAGGCTTTAGCTTCTATTTAATGATGTTATAGCGCGTTTAAGTTATATTCAATAAAGGGTGCACGAAATAAGCTTTATATCATTAAAATTCAAGCGTTATTTCACTTTGCTGATTCATAGCCAATTCATGGCAGATTCACGAGTAGAGTGAGCCTTGCCAATTCTGATCCGATTCCAAGTTTTGATTCTTTGAATATATATATATATATATATATATATATCCACACACACATATCTGTGTGTGTGTGTGCACACGCACACGTGTGTGCATGCATCAATGTGTATGTCTATATGTGTATGTATGCAAGTATAGTTTAAAGTGTTAAACTTTTGTCCTCTGATTATTACAGGCTCATGGCCTATGGCTGGAACCCAATGTTTTGGCCTAGAAACACCACCTAACCTATATAACTTACTATCTTTATTCGAATCTAAAAATCTGGTATTAATGTTGAAAAGAAATACCATACTGTTATTATTGCACTACATTATCTTAACTTTCAAACTCATATAGATTACACGTGATTTATTTGGTAACTAATTAATTCAATCTCTTGACCTGGCGATTAAACAGCTCTCAGCACACAAAAGCTTAAACTTGAGGAGCTTTCCAGCCTGGTTTAATGATCAATCATCAATGTGCGCAATTGACGCTGTCAATGAAAATTAAAATTCAGTCCATGAATCATTGCACCCATATATCTCTGCAGCTCATCGTTGTTCCTTGGTTCTTAAATATACTAATCTTTTTAATGTTTTATATTACTACCTCCATTTTTATCAATATTTGAGCACTTAATTTTCAAATTTATTACTCCTTTAAAGTGCTACCTCCATAGTTCTTCTTATAGTTAAGGAGTTCAAGCTTGTACTCTAATAATTATACTTTATAGAGTTCCCAGCTTACCAGAGATTGAATCCAGGTCTAATGCATCCAAACAAACGTTAACAATATAGGAATGGGATCAGGTGTGTGTACATGTTCAGGTATGTCTGTGACAAGTCCTCCCAGGTTCAGTACAAATGAATACAGCCATAGCAACGCACATATAAATAAACACAAAATATGCAATAACAACAAAAGTGTACAAAATTGAAAACACTGAACAGTTGATACTGATAAAGATGATTGATAATTATATTAATTCAATGTTATATCATATAGGTCAAATTATAAAAATATCAAAATACTTACCAAAATATGTGACAAAACTTTGCATGTTATTATAGAACTGCCTCGTTCAAAATGCTTAGTAATGTGGGAAGTTTAATAATATAACAATTTTGATTGCTAGCACGCTTAAAAGCCTACAACGAACATATATTTAGATAACTTTCAAAACTCGAAGCAGGATGATTCAGGTGAGTTCCATTTTGGTGATTTGCAACATTGGATAACCCATTAATAAGAAACAATGTGCACTCAGAAACTACTTCAAGCTGAGACCATTAGACATTACACAACTTTTGATACAATGTAATTGTCTGTGCTGTGCATCTTCCTTCCATCGCTTCACTGCAATATGGTAATGGAATCAATTGAGTACAACTTTTCTGTTTTGAAAAAAAGGCAAAAACTATCTTTTATCCCTCAGCACCATAATCTAAATAATTGTTGAGCGCACAGCCTTCCTCACTACATTCAGAATGTTTTTAAATTTTAATCTTCTAACCAGACATTTCCAGCAAAGTATTACTATTGTCATCATGGAGAGAATATTTTCGTTGATTGATGCTTTCCAAAACTACAAGGCTTTTCTTACCTATGCACAGGTTCTCCCAGAAATAACAAAGTACAGCCTGGCTTCAGTAAGGGCACAACCCTGCTGTCTCGAATCCTTAGATGCACCCACGGAGTACTAAAGGCAGCAGGGCCATGACCTGACCAAACCTACAATGTAATCAAATTTGTTCCCAAACTCATCTCATTCTGGTGCAGTGACAGGCAAAACATGAAGAACCCGGTAAATTAGCCTAGAGACACAACCAGTGAACATCTGCACCTCTGTTTTAATCAATATACCAATGTAACAGTTGTGAATAGAAACCAGTCCTTGTATGGTTGCATTAAATTTCTTTTGAGGAATTCACATATAGGCAGTGGCTCATGGGATAAGTATGGAGAAGCATGAGATAATGATGCTTGCAGGAGGATTATATTCGGATAGCAATATAAACATGTGTATGTTGATATAACAATTTTGATTGCTAGCACGGTTGAAAACTTACAAAGAACATAAAATTGGATAACTTTCAAAACTCAGAGGAGGATGATTCAGGTGAATTCCATTTTGGTGATTTGCCACATTGGATAACCCATTAATAAGAAACAATGTGCACTCAGAAAATACTTCAAACTGAGACCATTTGACATTGCCCGCCTTTTGATGCAATGTAATTGTCCGTGCTGTGCATCTTCCTTCCATCACTCCACTGCAATATGGTAATGGGATCAATTGAGTACAACTATTCTGTTTTGAAGAAAAGAAAAAAAATTATCTTTTATCCCTCAGCACCATAATCTAAATACTTGTTAAGCACAGCCTTCCTCACTACATTCAGATTGTTTTTTAAATTTTAATTATCTAACCAGACATTTCCAGTAAAGTAGTACTATTGTCATCATGGAGAGAATATTTTGGTTGATTGATGCTTTCCAAAACTACAAGGCTTTTCTTACCTATGTACAGGTTCTCCCAGAAACGACAAAGTATAGCCTGGCTTCAGTAAGGCCACAACCCTGCTGTCTCAAGTCCTAAGATGCACCCACGGAGTACTAAAGGCAGCAGAGCCATGACCTGACTGAACCTACAATGTAATCAAATTCGTTCCAAAGCTCATCTCATTCCGGTGCAGTGACAGGCAAAATGTGAAGAACCCAGTAACTTAGACTAGAGACACAACCAGTGAACATCTGCACCTCTGTTCTAATCAATATACCACTAACAGTTGTGAATAGAAACCAGTCCCTGTATGGTTGCATTAAATTTCTTTTGAGGAATTCACATATAGGCAGTGGCTCATGGGAGAAGTATGGAGAAGCATGAGATAATGATACTTGCAGGAGACTTACTTTTCTAATTTGATTTGCTTGTTTGGATTGAAGATTCCTAGAAGATTTAGTTGGCAATTTCAATACACTGTGATTGATAGGTGTAGACCTCTTGTGGCTGCACTGTCTTCGTGCCCATCAAGATGGTGGTTGGAGAATCCTCTCGGGACCTACTTAGGCATGTACCATTCTCTGACCATCACCTAAAGAGGAATTTTAACTGTGATAAAAAGGTACAAAACCACTTCGTAAAGGTTATACTAGGGCACTGTTTAAGGAGAACCTGTCGAAGTCTGGTGTGATTGAGAAAAATACGATGTGCCCGCTGGTCCTCCTTGTCAAGGGTAATGGCAAGGATACTGAAATAGTAGATAGAGGTGATAATTTTTAGAATGAGCCAAGAGATATCCCCGGCAGAAAACAGAAGGGACCCTCAAATATTCAGATTGGAACTGCCATTTCTCAGTTGCAGGATAAATTACATGGGGCAAGGGTGGATAAGGATTCAATTGAACTCTGCCAGAACATTTGCTTGGCTATGAAGCAAATGGTCATTTCATTCCATAATGGCACCCTAGAGTTGACCAAAGCTTTTCTGATGCTCATGCTAGCAAATGGTTTTGACTAAGGTAATGTGAAGAAAAGAAATAATAAAAGGATTATAGGTCAATGGTGCAGTGCCTGTTTCAGGTGAATTTGCATCTAGATTGAAAGTTGCTCTGGTTTCTGGTGAATACGTGTATAGTCATGTTTCAGCACAGTGGAAGATGGCACCACCTGGAAGTGATCGTGTTTGTGAGCCAATGTCATTCCATTATCTGTGGTTGGAAATTCTAGGTGGTATGGTTCTCTTTGCTTAAGTGGTGTTTTTGAATAATGGTCAAGCCAAAACAGCTCTAATCGGTAGTATATTACAGTAACCCCTACTTAATCAAGGGGCTCTTGACTCATCAGATTCTGACTTTAATAACCCCTGTTTCAGCCAATCAATACAGCCCAATGGACAAGTTGTATACTTTCATAAATTGGACTCTAATTGCTATATTGAAGTAGAAATTGTATAGAAAAATAAATTCATAGTTCAAAGAAGTGCAAAATCCCTTACATGTGTGGCTTCTAAATATAATCCCTTCTTAGTTTTTTAATTGACTGCTCTTTTAACATTCTCCGTCTATTTTTAACATTGCATTGGCTCCGCTTATCCTTTTGTAACTTTGTTTTTAAATGCAATATCCTTTTATATTATCACCTCTATAAGTATGGTAAAGTACAGCTTCTAAATTAACTATAGTTATTTCTTTTCAATTGCCACATCTACTCTGAACAGTATAGTGGCATATGATACCACAACAATATCTCTTATTCTTGCAACTCCCAAGTATTACATATTTATTAAACAAATTGAGCATTTCACAGGACCAACTATAATTTTTTGTTTCTAATTAATTAGTCCAAGCTTTTACTTGAGTGATTAAGAGGCTATTCACCCATTGAAGCTTGAAACAAACCATGCCTCCTCTCCAAGAGTCAACCCAGCCCAGCGGACAGGACTTCCTTTAATTGGTATACCAGCATAAAAGCTACAGAAAATCAGTCCCAGTTGCAACTCCTCAATAATCCCTCGTTTTCAAACTTATTGTTCCTATTCCATCGCTACATCTGTTTTTATCCCTTAAAGCGATGCTAAAGTTGTTTAAAGTTTCTATTCTCACGGGCCCTAGACATTAAAACTTCATTTAAAATTCCTTACGTATTACTATCTCTATTTTTTATACCAATTAGAGTCCAATTAGGATAATCAGTAGCACCAGGCCAAAGCTGTATATAACTTCTCTTATTCTTGCATCTGCTAAATAATTCTCGCACAACAATAAATCCAGTATTGATCGCACGAAGTATTTATCATGGCACAGGTTTTATAGCGGTAAACAATAAGTAACCCTGCATTGATTACTAACAGTGCCAAAGCCGCGAAGGCAATACATGTTGTATTGACTGAAGAGAGTATTTACCATAATAACAGTTTCGGAGTTGTAAAAAACTAAATAGCTTCTCTTGCTCTTGCAACTCGTAGAAATTATCTCTTTGTTTTCAAATTTACCATTCCTTCTCCAATTACCATATCATTTCCATTTGTCAAGTAGTATTTACCATAGTACTAGTGTTAAAGTCGTAAATAAAAACAAACACGACTGATTACAGATGATATATACCATGATACTGGTGTAAAATTTGTTGAACTGTATAGATAAATAACCCCGCATCGATTAACACTGCTTGCCATAATATCAGGGCCAAAGCAGTGATATAAAATATTTGTATTCGTTACTTTTCCATTACTACCTTCATTTCTATAATTAACAGTGATATTGAAGCAGTATCGATTGCAATAATGCCAAAGCTTCAAAAAACAATGAGCCTTGTGTTGACTGGGCATAGTCCTACCGGAGTAATATTATAGCAATTACAGTTGTAACGATTCTCATCATATCGACGTTTCCGATTTCATCAGCAGTGTTGAAGCCCTGCAAAATAGGTACTCCTATATCGGTTGCGTTAATACTGGCATTGAAGTAACACTGATATTAAGAATGTATCGGTTGCCATAATGCCGGTAGGAAAGCTACAAATAACGAGTCTTATACTGATTGGGCATAGTCCTGCCAGAGTAACCGCACATAAGAAGAAGCATCGCTACATAATTGTAACAATCAACGTTGTATCGATTGTCATCGTACCGATGTTTCTGATCTCATCAACAGTGTTCAAGCCCTAAAAAATAAGTAATCCTATAATGATTCCCTTAGTTCTGGCGTTAAAGCCATTGACAAAAGTTTAACCCCTGTGGATTGCACGGAGTATAAATCATCAATTAGAAGAAATGGGAGAAGAAGAAAGGCACTCACATGTCCTGGAGTGCAAAAGTGAGGTCGGAAAGAATGTGACGGGCAGCAGGGGGCGCCGGCTGAGGAGGGGGAAGGAGTTCAAGGCGCTCCAGGAAAGCGCCAAAGTCTTCCCTCTTCTTCTTCTGTCTCTTAATCTTCTCCCATTGCCTGCTAACAATGATGAGCCCCGCTATGCCAAGGCCTACCAGCACGCAGACCTTGGCTGTCGACGACATCTTTAACTTCTCCAGCATGTGGAAACTCGGGCGAGACTCGAACTCGCGACCTTAGATATGCTCAGGCAATCGAATGTGCACATAATGAGAACGACAAACCCCTGGGTATTCCTTTCTTTCCTAAACCCTGCGTTATGATTCTCGTGACCGTTGATCAATTTTCGTAGGCTCATCGGACGGATCGGGATTTTTTTATTTTCTATCTATTATTGTGTGGCACCCTTTTGGTATTTAAGGCCTAAAATAGTTAAATTTAAAAGCTCTTTATTGTATTAAGAATTTTGCTGTAAAAGAGTTTTATATTTAAATTAAAGGCTTTATTGTTTTGAGAATTTACGGTAAAAGAGTTTTTAAAGTGGTATCTGTTTTGGGAGCAAAGATGTTTAGTGGCTAATGAATGAATAATTTGTATGGAGAATTTTATTTTGTATTAAATGTAGTTCATGTAAAGTTTATGTTAGGGATTAGGTTACATCATATCATATAATACTAGTAGTTGTACTTAATGATAGCAAAATATATTTAATATTATATTACTATAATCAAAAAAAGGTTAGACAAAAAAAAATTGTATTTCTCTTCTTTTCTCCCCTTTCTAAGTGAAGGATTACACTGATAGTAAGATATATTTTATCATTTGAAAAAAATGGACTACATGTTTCAATGTTGAGATATCTCTCATTCTCTAATACTTATCATATTTTAATTTACATAGTAAACTACAATATGTTTCCAACAACCCACATGTTGTGTGGTTTGTGTTGCACAACTTCTCCTACTATTTCAATTTCACAAATTTGCACAATTTGAATATGGGAATTTGTTCACCTTACAACTTATATTATGTCTCAATTATTTGTGCTGTCGCCTTTGGAGATACTTCTGAGATTGTTTTGTTACGATCTCGGCTAATTCACTTAGATCAACTATAGATGCTACATTTTGTTTGTCTTATCCTTTTTGTTTGTCTTATCCTATCAAGATCTTTAACACTTCAAACATGAACCATATTTGGCATCTCCATCATAAACTCTCGTTAAATCTTAAGCTTATATCAATACAATCATGTACATAACATCGGATCTACCATAACACATAAAACATTTGACACAAAGATTTGGTAACACAAAAACCCTCCAAGGTGAAGGTAAAATTCTGGTGGGGATGATACCCACAAAATATTCACTACTTCAACAATAAAGTGTGCCTATTAAAGCACACTTCTAGTGATCTACCCTGTGAGGGGTCAGCCTTGTTAAAGGCTTACAAGATTGTTAGGTCTACCTTGATTAAAGGATTTTACATCACAACTAAGTACTCTATTGGGAAATTTACAAAGGCCTATTAAAGCCACTCTATTAAGAGATTTAAACCCTAAAACACATGCTAGAATATATTAGTACCTGATCCTTTGGTATGCACTTTAATGGTGATAACAGGTCTCCTCTATCCAATATGATATCACCTCATTATGATTTATATTTAATGACTCCTCATTGCACTACTCAGTCACCTCTATCTTTCTCCTTTGGTTCGCCTCTGAACTTTGCAGCCAAACTCCTCTGAACCATACACACTACTCCAGACACTTGAATTAGGTCTAAAACCCTCTTTATATAGATGTTTAGTGAAGCTTCTAGATCATGATTAATGATCTAGATCCATCCTTTTTATCATTTGGTCCTTGCAAACTTTTTTATTGGTGGTTTTCCTTGCACAGGGATTAATGATCTTCATCATTACACATAATCAACTCCTTGATTGGCTCCTCGATCTGTAAAACACACTTCTAGCTTGACAAAAATTATTTACATAATTTTTTGTATAATTAAAAAACTCATATGCACAAACTATTTTTACTCAGCACTAATACTCCTCTGATGCTCGGTGCATACTATTCTTCATGTTGTCTCTCGGCTTTCACTCTATTTAGTTTATATCATAAGTATCTTTATCTCTTGCTTGGCATATACTGTATCATGGATCACTTGACATTCACTAAATTGCCCAATGACTCTTAATTGTACTCGACACTAACTAGTGCTTGACATGAACTAAATATGTACACTTTGCATAATACTTGCTCAGCTTATATAATGGCTCGGTCGCAACGTTGACTGACCAACATTGCCTAGAAAATGACTAAGTGTTTTGCACTAATAGACAATACCAAGATTGTCTTTAGGGTCAACAATCTCCCCCTTTGGCATTAGTGGCAAAAACACTTATCATGGTCAACAAAACTTCAAATTTTCAAAACTTCAAAAATCTATAAAAACTCCCCCTTAAGATGTAATCCATACCTTTACTCGACTCAATATTTATATACATGCTCTGCTTCAGTCTTAATTTGCTCTTAAGCTTGATCATACATTATTTCCCCCTTGTTTTCATCAAAATTGTTGTGGGGTAGTGGAGGGGGTTAAACCATACTTATCCAAAAATGGTATGTGAATCTACAAAATTGTTGCCAATGAACTATCCCAAGCAATCTGTAAAGACTCTAATGCTTGAATCTTAATCTCCAATAGTCGTAAGATCTACTAGACTATTTTCTATAGACAAATTTGGATCTCTCATTACTAGCTCTTTTGCAGAATGTAAATGCATTTGCATGACCTCCAAATGAGGTGTCAACATAGCTTGAATTGAAATAAGCTTTTCTCTAATTCTGTTATCTTTTGCCTGCAACTCAACTTGTCTTCCTTGCAAAAATATTAACTTGTGAAAATGTATTGAACTAGAACTTGCATCCATGTTCAATGTTGTAGCAATAAATCTCAAATTAGATTCATTCTCATGCATTTGAGCTCTTATTTATTTTGTGAAGATAGATACATCACATAATTTCCTAAACAATATATATACATTTTGAATGAATTGTTCCAAATTATATACAAGTTTGGAAAGTTGTACATGTCTTATTGCAATATCTACTACAATATTTTCCATGGCCTTCTTCTCAAATTTTCTCTCTGACTATTGCATAAGTTTTTCATTAGTGTCAATGTCTGCGTCATTTAATCTCTCCACTATTTGAACCAATTGTTCAATGGCTAGAGCTTTCTCATTTAGATTTTCAACAACAATTACGTCAAGGAATATGTCCTTGATCCCATAAAGTACTTCTTCTCTATTGTTATTCCCTTCTCGTCTCCTCTTGTCTAGTTTCCCTTGTTAACAACTCTTGAATTGTCTTTATTTGATCATGTGTTAGATAATTTGTTTTCCAATTTGGAATCACAATCACTTCATCAAGAGTATTAGGTTTTCCTTGTATTCCTCCAAGAGATTTCATCTCTCTTTTCTTGGATTTCTTCCCCTTTGAATTTGGGGTGCTAGTGCTCAACACAAATAGTTGTAGACTTTCAGTGGGGATTTCCACACTCAATCTTTAGGATTCCTCAGCACCTATTATCCTTATTGCTTCACTAGCTTTCTTTCTTGAGTAAATATCACGTATTGTTCAAGTGCATTAACCTTACTTTTCTCATCAGTGGGAATGAGATCACTTGTTGAACTCAATTTCCTAGCCTCCTAGGTTCCCTTAATTTGAGGTCCTAAGGCATTTGTTGTCACGTCTATAGTAGACTAATCCACTATAGCATGTAAACTCTCTTCCTTCAATTCTCCTTCTATATTGATGCATGTATTGACCTTATTGTCATCATTGGTTTTTTCAGATCCTTGTACATTATCACCTTCATCAATCAACACAATCTATTTCTCAGTAATACTTACATTTTCTTGTGCTTGACTATCAATAGAACTTAAAGTAACAACAAACATAGGTCTTTGTTCAATTCATTGAGAAGTTACCCATGTATCAATCTTAGGATATTCCTTCACTTGTACCAACACAAGATTGGTGTTCATCAACACAGCTTGTTCCTTCTACTCTAGCTCGATCTATGATGTCTTCTTTGACTCTTCCTTTTCATCAATCCCTTTTTTATGTTGATCTTCTATGGGTTCATCCTTTATGGTCTATTGTTCTTGTTTGTTTTTCACTTTCTTGAGCCATTCTTTGAATTGTATCAACTAATTATTCAACATCATCATAAATGTCATCTTAGTTATCCAATTCTACTCTAGTTGCCTCCTTCTCTTCCTCATCTTTGTTTACTTCATCATCAGGCACTAAACCATAGATCTTCTTCCATATCAACTCGCTCTCTTGTACTACTTCAACTATGTTCTTTAGTATCAGGTATGCTCTTCATTTAGGAACAAATATGTTTGTATGGTGTCCCAATGCTAAGTTGATTTGTTTCTTTGTAAGTTTAGAGATAGTTTGGACTAATGAGGCTTCCCTTTTTTTCCTTTCAACTACCAATGCCCATTTCCATTTACCATCAACGTTATTGTATAATTCTCCAGGAATCAATTTTCCTAGATCTATAGGCACGTGTATTTGAAATTCACCATCATATCCAACACAACCTCTTCTACTTTTATCTTATCTTCTTTGCTTAGTTTTTCATATTTGATGTAATAAAAACCTGATAGTCCTACAGTATTTCTCAAATTATCACATACCTCATCAATTTTTTGAGGTTTCTTATGTATTGTTACCTTAATTGACTCAAGTTGGCTAACTCCTTCCTCTATAGTTCCTCTCATTCTTCATCCTTCTTAACCACGAGCCTTCTCCTTCGTTTCTTCATTGATTTGCTTGCCTTTGCTTCCTCATAGATTGCCTTCCTCTTTTTAGAGCTCTTAATTTGAGCTAGATTTGTTATTTTGACAACTCCTTTCTTCTAAGGCATGGCAACTATAGTGCTAGTTGCCCTAGTTCTTTTCCTTATCACCCTTGGTGGAGTGGGTGTCAACCCAGTATTAGTCTTCTTTAGATCTTTCTTTACCTCAAGCTCGACAACAACAAGTTTTTTTATCTTTGATTGCTTGTAGCTCAACAACTACTATCTGCTTGGCTTTGCTTTCTACCTTTTCTTATTCTTCATTATCATCATCTTCATCATCATTGCTTAGATCTTCACCTTTGCCACATGTTATCTACAATGGTTCTTCAACAAATGTTCCTTCAAGTGTCTTTATCATTTTCTTTCTTTTCGTTTCAATCCTTGGCACTTTGATTTCAATCTTGATTTTGATTTTGGTTGTCTCAAATGTGTCAAACGACTTGACATCTTTGTCAATAGTTTCATCTAGTATTGCAATAATGGCAGCTATAGCCCCATCAATATTTATTTCATATCCTAATGGCCTCAACCTTGTAATTTTGGGTATAACAACCCAAATATAGGTCCAATATGTGTCAACTAAGAAACAAATTTTGTCATAGTATTTGTCTATTAACGATTTAGGTATCCTTGACCTATTTTTCATCTTCTATCTGAATTCTTCAAAATAATCGTCCATTACTTTCTCAAAATCATCTCCTAGAAGTTTTATAAACTCGGTAATTTACTTTGTTACTGGCTTCCTCTTCCTCCAAGTTACATTGCCAATGGTAGGGAATGATTTTTGCTCATAAAAAGAATATGCAAACCAATAGAAAGTTGAACTTACACATAGTGTTCTTTGCTTTCCCTATGCTCTTTATGTTCTCTTATAGTTATTGTAATTACAAATCGACAAGATCATAAGAGTGATATTTCTTCACAATCTTCCACACTACATTGACTACAACACAAGGTATACTTCCAGGTTTGTTGGATAGGTAGAATTTGTGTGCCATGACCCTTACTATAAAGTTTAGTTGAGGATCTATAACACTAAACATACACATTCCCCTCTAGTTTCATTTTGCCAAAGTATTTGCTTCAATCACCTCCTTCCCCTGACAACGAATAGATTTGACCTTATGAAGAATAGGGTATCCCATAACACAATGAATGATTTGATTGGTGATCACAATTGGTCCTCCTTCTAGCCATAGCTTCATGTCATGTATGTGACTCAAGATGGTATTGATCCATTCCAACTTGAAAACCCTAGTAAAATTTAGGGCAAGGGTTAACCCTTTCTCGACGATATGCTTATGTTCCTCCTTCAATTTTCCACTAACACAAAGTTTTTCATATGTATTTCATAGTTCAAATTCCCCTATTTCATCAATTTTACACATGTAGTTGTTGGAAGTCTTATTGGGAAACAAGATACTAAGAGGGGGAGGGGGTGAATTAGGATCTATACAACTGTTATTCTTCAAAACAACTTAAAAACATTCACCTTATCAACCATCTCATATCTAGTTTATACATAAGATAACTTGAAATATCAAATAATGAAATATATCTATCTAATTATCACATCCATGAAATGTAAACACGTAAAAAAAAAGATTTCGTAACCCAAAAACCCTCCAAGGTGAAGGTAAAATTGGGTTGTGGATGACACCAATAAATCTTCACTATTGTAGTAACAAAGTTAGCATGTTAGGACTACAAATTTGATCACTTATGATGATCTACCCTGTGAGGGGTTTGCTATGTTAAAATCTGTAAGACTGCCAGGTCTACCTTGATTTAAGGATTTTATGCTTACAATGAAGTAAGAACTCGGTTAAGATATTTACAAAGGTCTGTTAAAACCATTATGTTAAGAGATTTTCCCTAATTCAATCTATTAAAATTGATTCAGTACCTCATCCTTCGGTCTGTACTTATAATGTTTGATTATGGATCTCCTCCTTCCAATCTCTTATCTGATATAGCTTTGCTCCATCCTTCATTACTTCATTAGGTCACTAACTCTGTTCTTCACAACTTTCTCTTGCAACATCCAAAACTTTAACTCCTTCACATCCTTTTCACTATCTTCTCTACTATCACACCTTGTTTATCAAAATAGGGTTTGGAATGTTGGAATTAATAATGGGAAAGTAAGTTCTAAGGGGGGGATGGTGAATCGACACTTAAAACACTTTTACCTCTAAAAAATTTCACCATATATCCATCTCATAACTTAACATGTAAACTGAAATATGTAAACTAAAATATGTAACTTAACATGTAAACTGAAATATGTAACTTAACATGTAAACTGAAATATGTAACCATTCATCACATCCAAAGCATGAAATAAATCAACACATAATACATAAGGTTCTGGTTACCTAGAAACCTTCTAAGGAGAAGGTAACATTGGGGAGGGAATGACACCTACAAATCTTCACTACTACAATTATAAAGTGCGGCCTATTATGGCTACAAAGTTTTGATCATAAACTATGATCTACCCTATGAGAGGTATGCCCTGTTAAAGGCTTACAAATAATGTTAGGTCTCACCTTGCTAAATAATTTAAACTCACAATTAAGTAAGCACTCGGTTAAGAGATTTTAAAAGTCTACTAAGACTAATTTGTTAAGAGATTTACTCTGTATCACTTGTTAGAATGATTCGACACCTAATCCTTCAGTTAGTAGCTTACTGCATGATGTCAGATCTCCTCTTTATTGGTTATCTCTTGATCCTCATGATCAGATCTATCTTCTTTAACCTTTCACTACTTGTCTTTGTCCTTCTCAAATTGATTCTTCATTACAAAACTCTGTCTTAGCCATCTTCTCCATGCATCTTCCACACTAGATACTCTTCTTAGTATCCTCCTTCACAATATATGTTACCCTTGGGATTTACTTCTTTTATAAACATCATAGAGATGAAATTAGGTTAGAATAAATAGTTGTGGTTGATCCATATTGTCGCCTAATGCTTCCTTCAATCTGATTGGTTGCATGCATAACATAGGGATGTGTAATATGACTCCCTCCTTATTCTTATAATAAAACATTCATGTTCATGTCGGCCAAAAATGGTTTACATATAAGTTTGTGCCATTACAAACATCTATGACATAGATTGTTCACTTAACATCAATAGGCTTTTATGCTTGGCCTTCATTGTGCTCTATATATTGATACTTGACTTTTGAATGGCTCAACACTCACTCTTTCTCAACACCTTTTCTTTGCTCGGCACCTAAGTGATTCAGCATGCATTGGCTGCTTAGCACTAACTATCATATTATTGGGCATGTATTGTCTAGAGACTTATGCTCAACATGCTCTGTTCACTGAACTTGCATTGATCACTCGGCTCACTCTGTTCACTCGGCATGCACTATGAATTCGATTTGCATTGTTCTCAATTGAATAATCGTAAGAAAATATAGTCCACTACTATAATTCAGGGAGGGGGGCAATCAATTCTCCAACTATTATCACTATTATCAACCTTAAACAAACTTAATCATATGATTAATATAACAAAAACTATAACAAGATACTCATACACAATAACATCATGCACAATAACACTAGGAAACCCTTGATCAGAGGGAAAACCTTGGTGGGGATGGTACCTATTGGCCATTTTTGGCCCCCATTCAGCTCATCATTGATAACCGATATGAGAGATCTTAAATGAGCTAGATTCTTTGATGTGGGTTAATACGCTTTTTGGTCAGGTTAACATCTCATGTTAACGCGATTTCTTCATGTGCTGAGCTAGTTTAGCTTATTCATGTGCCGAGTTGGCTCAATTTTTCTTTATGTGTTGAGTTGTGGGTTAACATGCATTTTTTGTCAAGATTAACATTTTGTGTTAACCATTTTTGTCATTTCAGAGAGAGACTTTTCTGAAATCACGAAATCATTGTAGTCTCTTCAACTAAACATCTAAGAAATGTGTCAACCAACTATTGCATGCCACATGGTGGATCCTTCTTAAATTGGGTTGCTTTTAAGGAGGGTGGTCATATTTTTGCATTGCTTCCCTTTTCTCTTGTGAAGATACGTTTGTCGTTAGATCTTGGGGCTTCTTTGGATGTTTTGAGTGCATCTCAGTCGTCTGTGTGGTTAGGTGGAGATATTGGATCTACAATTGTGTTTATTCATCGATTAGGGATATTTTTGCAACTTCTGGGTCATCCATATTCAAATGAAGATCTACATCGATGGTTCACACCTCTGGGAGAAAATCAAATTTATTCCACGTGGGTTAATTTTGTAATTTTTGTGGTGGGTTAACTTGCGTGTTATCCCATCCCACATTTTTTGACAACAGTGCAGATTTATTTGTTGTGGTCATGGCACGTTACAAGGATTGATCTTTAATGATGAATGACATTCTTTGGGCCTTGTTCCATGCCATATATGCATCTCCATGCTCCTTTATTACATGTAATGATCATATCTTTTGGATTTGATCTCTTACGATTGGATGCATTGATTATGGTTCCTTCATGTCACTTCTACCACAGATTGATTTCAAGATTAGATTTTAGTTCTAATATTTATTTATTATTGCTCTTTGCAACTTGACTCCACCTTTGGTTGGGGTTTGAACTCCATAGTTTAAATTTGAGTTATGCCTGATCTACAAAGGCAAGTTGTAAATACTTTTTTTGTGTTCTTCTCTGTCTACGTTTTTTGCAACAATATTATGCTATGTAATTCCTTGCCTTCCATTAATGAAATAGTTTTCCTTCCTTACCACCATTTGTCAAACGTGCATTTATCTTTCCTTTTGGTGGGTGTTTCTTTCTAGTTTTCAAGGTTTGTATGTTGTGTCCAAATTGTTTATGGTTACTATATATGTGAAGATGTCTTTCCTTTCAGCACTTCAACTAGTTCCAAACTTGCATGTGGATTCTTGGAGATAGAATAGAGTTGAGACTAGTGTATTCTGAACTTTTCATTGATGTGTTGTGCATGCGTGGACAGAGTCGTAACCACCATTCTATCTCGGTGCATCACCTTCCTTTCCCTTTTTGCATTTTAATTTTAATTCTCTTTCTCCCTTTTCCTCTCAAGTAGTATTTTAGGTGCACCCTAATAGTAAGGAAGTCAGCCTTCTTCGAAGACTCGACCTCCGAGCATAAGTCCCACACTTAGAGGTCATTTCCATGTTTCAAAAGGTTGTCCTTAGGTAAAAACTTTGGACAAGGGTGCAAACTTTTGTGACAATAGTTTTTGGCACACCTAGTGGGACACAAATTTTAGCCTCATAAGTCTATTGGTTAGCCAGTTGCAATCTCATTCACTAAGAATTTGGGTGTTATTCTTAGTGCCATCAGCCTTTGGAGGCATTAATCTAACACCATGGCAATGTTGGAATTCTTTAGAATAACTGAGAGGGGGGTGAATCAGTTATTCAAGGTCCAGATGTCCAAATAAAACTTTTACAATTTAGTGAACCCATAAAACTTTCTTAACCATGCATACATTCATAGTGTGTTAAACTGAATTGATATGTTACTGTAACATTAACATACAGAAATGTAAAACATAAAACATAACACATCCATCAGCACATTTGACACAATGATTTAACATGGAAACCCAAATTGGGAAAAACCACCAGTAACATGCTACTCCTTTCTCACTCTTCTGAAGTGATGCCTTGTTAAAGGCCAACCCTGTTAAAGGTTACAACACACAATGTTAAGTGTGACCTAGTTAAGGTATTTCAATCACCCTATTAAAAGTGAGCCTTGTTAGAGGACTTTAGGTCATTCACTTGGAATGCCACCCTGTTAAAGAATTTTTCAACGACTGTTAAGTCAGCCTTTCTCCAAAAGATTTACCCTAATCTGATGTATAGTTGTTAGAGAGTAATAGTAGAGTTTGATCTAATACAACTTACAACCTTACTTGTAGATTACAGATCACTATTCAGTCCTCAACTCTACTTGGCTTACAAACTTTGTAGTTCTAATAGCTTGTTCACCCTTCAAGCATTCATCCTCCTGTAGCCCTCTTGCTTAGCTCACCATTGCACACTTCTCTTCTTGGGTCACTTTGATGAAGCAAATCCTCTTCTTTCACCTTGTCAAATTTTTGCATCTAAAAATTCTTTGACCTCTCAACCTTTGCTTCATGACTAGACATCCCTAGATATAGGGAATTAGAATTCTTTTTCTTGCTCATTATCCATCTCAAAAATTAGGGTTTTTGATGGATTAGGTAGGATACAATGTATCTACCCTATATCTTGTCTTCTCTAGAAACTTCTCCTAGAATCCATTTGAATTCACCTCCAAAATGGTTTACATAAGATTTTGTGCCTCTAGCTCATCAATCTTATCTTCCTCTTGATTCACAAGTTCTAAGAAAATAAACTTGTCGACTTTCATTTGGTGAATCTTTGATCTTATTCATAATGCAGCAGCTCAGCATTATCAATTTATTGATGCTTAGCACATATTGTGTTACTCGACACCAACTGTAAAATCACTCAACATCAACTAGATTTTACTGGTGCTCGACACATACTGAAAATCACTCGAAATCTACTAACTTGCTCAACACCTACTAGTTTACTTGGCATCCACTAGAAATTGCCTTCACTCAGCTCCAACTAACTTTTTGCTTGGCTTGCACTAACTTTACACAACACCTTCTATCAACTTGGCCAAGCTTAGCAAATGAACTTTGTCCAACCTTTTTCTTTTGAACTTTCTAAGTGTAGCCAAATATTTTGTAACCCCAAGTAGATCATCAATACATTATGTTATCACTATCTTAACTGATTCTTGCACTTCGATACTTAATCATAACTCAACCTTTCCTCTAGGTACTTTTGTTACATCTTATTGATCAAATCCTCTTCATCAATCAACTAACTAATAGTGCTTGAAACATATCAAAAATTGTCTTCCCAACACATAGCAGGTTTGACATCAGTGACAAAACAATGATTGAAGACACTTCCTTCAACAATAACAATCTTTCTACTCAAATGATCTTTTCAATCATATGTTAACAATCTCCCTCTTTGACATTGATGGAAAACCAAACTAATCAACTAGTCAATCAAATGATAAACTAACTAGGTTAAAACAACAAGGCAATACCAAAAGAAAGCTTGTGAATAACACTTCTCCCTCTATTAGAAACTCCTTCTTAGGTTACAAAATCTCACTTATCTGATTCTCTTTTGTCATTGATCAATAGAATAACAAAATAGCTCTCTCTTTTGTTTTTTGCTTTCTCCCTTTCTTTCTTTTAGTCTTTTGATCTTCTAATGTACTTTCTCCTTCTGACTTGATTTTGCACTTTGATCATCTCCCTCTTGATCAGCATGCTCTTGCTCTTTGACAATAATGCCAAAGACAGACACTCAACACTTAGCATCTTGATATATGCAGATATGGGCTTTTGCATACTCTTCAATTTTCTCCCTCTGTCACCTTGCTTGTGACTATTTTGAAATTCTAGCTCTATAATTACTCTAAGCAACTTCCTAAAGTAAGATCCACTGCATCAATATGTATGAAATGAATGTTAGCTTGTCTGATGTAGGGTACTCTGTCTGTCCTTTACATAGCCTTTGATAGGGGTATCACCCCTAATTTACCTCTCAGATATTCATAAGCATCCTTAGGTAATGCTTTGGTGAAGATATCAACAATTTGCTCCTTTATGTTGATATATTCC
Source organism: Cupressus sempervirens (assembly GCA_028749045.1). Lineage (NCBI taxonomy): Eukaryota > Viridiplantae > Streptophyta > Pinopsida > Cupressales > Cupressaceae > Cupressus > Cupressus sempervirens. The sequence goes on along the minus strand of CM053784.1, from coordinate 775,110,777 downwards.
ATCTTCACCTCTTTGTCTTTAACCAACTCCCTTACATAATGATACTTTATTGCAATATGCTTTGTCTTTGTATGCATAACAAGATTTTTTGATATATTTATAGCACTTGTATTATCACAATAAAGTGTCATTGGTTTAGTGATCTCTTCCTTCATTCCCTTTAGTAATTATTTGATCCATACAATGTTTGTGCAATTGATAGTAGCAACAACATGCTCTGCTTCAGCAGTGGATTGGGAAGTACAACTTTGCTTCTTGCTTGTCCATGCAACAAGTCTTTTGCCTAAGAAAAATGATCCTCCACTAGTGCTCTTGCTAACATCAATACTTCCATCCCAATCAGCATCAGTGTAGGCATTCAGTTCAAACTTTTCATTCTTCTTATAGTATAAGCCATACTCTTATGTTCCTTTCAAGTATCTCATTATCCTTTTTACTGCCATCCAGTGATTTTCTCTAGGATTAGCAGAGAATCTAGCAACTATTCCCACAACTGATGCAATATCAGGTATGTTGTGCACTACATATTGCAATTTTCTAATCATGAATCTGTACAATGTTTGATTGACCTCAGCTGATCCATCATTCTTTGATAGTTTGAGTGTTGTTACCATAGGTGTACTTACTAGTTTTGAGTTCTCAAGTCCAAAAGTCTTCAATATCTCCTTGATATATTTTGACTGAGTAATATATACACCATACTTCATTTGATATACTTGTAGTCCCACAAAGAATTTGATCTCACCAAACATTGACATCTCAAACTCTTGCTTCATCTGATTTGCAAAATCTTTACACAAAGCATCTTGTCCTCCAAATATTATGTCATCAACAAAAATTTTAGACAATAATATACCTTTTTCTTTGTCTATTTTCATGTACAAATTATTGTTGTCATCTATTCTTTCAAATCCAATCTTAATAAGATAAGTATAAATTCTTTCATACCATGCTATCAGTGCTTGTTTCAATCCATACAAGGCTTTTTGCAGTATACATACCATGTTCTTATTGTTTTTATCCACAAATCCTTCTGACTGTTCTATGTAGACCTCCTCTTCTAATATTCCATTCAAAAATGCAGACTTGACATCCATCTGGTAAACTTTGAAACCTTTGTAAGCAGCATAAGCAAGCAAAATTCTTACTCCTTCCATTCTTGCAGCAGGGCAAATGTTTCCCCATAGTCAATTCATTCTTCTTGTGCATACCCTTTGCAAACTAGTCTTTCTTTATTTCTTGTTACTTCACCATTCTTATTTAGCTTGTTCCTCAATACCCATTTTGTGCCAATCACATTCTTGTCCTCTGGTCTAGGAACTAGGCTCCAAGCCTTATTATTTTCTATTTGTTGAATTTCTTTTTCCATAGCCTTGTACCAATCATCATCTTCCAATGCATTTTTTAGTATCTTAGGTTCCTTCATACTTAGCAAACATGATTCACCTCTTAACCTATTTATTGTCATTGGCCTTGCAGCCTTGTCTCCAATGATTTGATCTGCAAGATGGTGTCTTTTGACATATTTGGATAGTCTAGGCTCAATTCTTGTGGCTGCATTCTGTCTCTCAGCTTCAGTATCACTATGTGCATCTCTATTAGGTATATCAACATCTCTTTCATGTGTGCCAATCTCAAAGTCAGATTGTGCAATCTCCTCATTTTGCAACTCAGCATCTGAATGCAACTTGGCATTCTCAGGATGTGACTTAGTAGTTTTTTTTTATCGATAAACGGCCAAGGCCTTGGATCATATATTAAAATAAAGATAAAAACAAGCTACAAAGAGTTACTCCATTCAAATGGGCACTGGTAGGAAAGAACGGAGAAGAAAACCTCCAGTCTTGCTCGGGACTAATGTCCTATATTATTACATTCCATAGAGGCATACCCCGGATCTCATAAATGACATGAATTTACGTAAAATTATATAAGAATTATATAAAAATCACATGGGCATTCCCATGGAAATCTGTTTCCGATTAGTATCCTTCTGTCTAAAGTGGAAGATCTAATGTCAAAAAAAAAACCTGTCTAGAGAATCTTACTTCAAGAAACAAGGATTGTTAGTAGAACAAAGAAAAATTTCAATAAAAACCATAATAAAAACATATATATTCCTAAAAAAACCTTGTGTATATATATATATATATATATATATATATATATATATATATATATATATATATATATATATATATTATCATTCTACTGATCATGATTTATCGTAGTTTATTAATCATATTTATAAATTATTTAACCCTTTTCTTAAACTAAGATGAGATATTGATCTAACATGAGTGTTCTATGAACACCGAGCTAAGACAAATGTCATTACTCTTAAATCCCTTCTAAGTCACGGTTCGATCTTAATGTCTGTCTTTGAGTCTACACATTAACCTACTTCTACCTTATATACCTACCTAACTGTAAATTATAAATGAGAATCCAACCCCTCAGAGCTATCAACACAGTCAAAATTGATCTTTATGTAATGGATCGAATATAATTCCTGGTCACTGGGCTATTCCCCTAATATATTATAATCAATTCTATTTACTGAGGAGATCTTACTACTAATCTCCAATTCTTACGGAGTTATTATTATCGAATTGGAACCAAGATAGAGTAACATTCAAAGAAGGAAGCCTGAGTAATCACAATGTTAAAATATAAATTAATGCAACCCAACAATTATTTATATTAAAATTATCCAAACTTTCAAATATCATAATCTTCTTGATACATCTTCAAACCTTATTAATAATTAACGAAACATCCCTACTGATATATCTAGTCAAAGCCAGTAACATGATTTCTACAGCATTGTATACCAGCCCGACACCCTTGAATCTAATAAGGAACAAAAACTAGAATCTTGAGCAAAGGAAATATCATATAATGACACTTTTGAAGCGATTCTGGGACACACCATCAAGGTTCCCATCTATACTAATAACGACCAAATTCCTTTGTAACTTAAAAGAAATATACCATTTCTTGAAGACACACCTCATATCTGAAATTCAACTACTGCTGACAGAGTAATCCCTAAATTGATAACGTTTTCTAGCCAGTCACTATATTCTTAAATCTCTTCCTTAAATTATCTAATTAAGCAGGGCTACAAATCTGATCCCTTCAAAACACCAAAACCATATGGAAATATATTTCTATTATCAAGTTTACATTTCATTATAATGATGTCATAGATTTACAGAACCATACTAATTACAATACCATTCTATATTGTCAAAGATTTACAAAATAGAACAATATATTGCTATAACAGAGATCGACAAACACCCTATATTATATGGATATAAGAACCCTATACAAACTATAAGCTTACTATAAGAGCCTTTATATCTAGGGACAAAACAACAGTCTAATGCTGGAGTCCAAAAATTGTGAACAGATTCTACTATTTCCATGAAACCATAATCACCTCTGGGACAGAGTCTAGATCATCCATGACCATATTAGGAGGGAGCACATAATCAACTCTGAGTCTGCTCGATTTTTCCACGTTGAGAATGCAAAATTCCAAGGCGTTGAGGTCATTGAATACTGCTCTCGGGCTCACATAAGCTTTAAACATCTTGATGTACTTGACTACCCACTCCATATTCTCTACTACCCTAATCCCACGCCATCCCAAAAGGAAATTGACACTTGCTTCCATTCATGGCCAAGCCCTAAAAAAGGCCAGATTATCCCTAACCATAAAACACTGTTGTCGAGGGGCCGTCCTTAACTCCTCCGCACCCAAGGGGAGGCCCATGTATTTCTCAGGCTAAGGGATTCTGCCCTTGTCATCAATACTGAAAACTGCCTTCTCTAACCCTCGTCTCCATACAGGGTTGAAAATGTCTACACAGAGCCTAACAATCTCTTCTCTGTCTATCTTCGCCCTCACCATTACCCCAATTAATGATCCAATTATTGAACTGTTGGTTCTCTAGGACGCCTTATAGTCAAACACATCCTCCCCTATCGCCTTACTCATGGCAAAATGCATCATATCATTTGCATTTCTCAGGAGACGACTCCATCTCTCCGGTGTTGCCTTCCCGAGAAAGGCCATCGTCCTGTTCTCTGTCGTATGGTAGACATTAAGATTAGATTCCATCGTGACAACAGGCAAACACACAGAGGTGGTAATCAAAGACTATCACTCTTAATCAGTGATTTCTCTCAACATACATTTCCATTTAACAAAGGAAAAACATCATGATTTGACATCTCCTATGTGTCCTTTAATCAAAGGCTTCAATTTGGCAATGACCTCAGCCACTCACACTTAGCATTGAGTATTTGATCACATATTGCAAAGCCTTAACTTTATGAGCCAAGTGGCATATTCCGAACCCTCTCCATCCTAATCTTATAATCAAAACTTATTATGATATCTTCCAAGGACCTAAGTTAGTAATAATAGCAAATAACAAGATCTTGAGCTGGATGACAGCTGGAAAGCATGAAACAGCTAGACCAAAGAAATGGTAAGTTAGGAGAAAGATCAATTTGATTAATCTCTATACCTTAATACTTTAGATAAGCCTTATGCGATTCATACTGAGTGTAGTCTCTATACTAAATCAGTCCGTCACCACATAATATGAAAAAGGTTCCTAAGGAGGAACAATTATGAAAGGAATCGGGTTTTCTCCTCCATAACTGCAATAGGAACACTAATCTAGGAGACCTGGAATGGAAAAATCTCTGGTTATTAGTGTAAATAGCAATAAAGCTACATACTAATAGTATCTTTATTAATATAGGTTAATTAAGTACTGATGATAAGGGTTTAAAAGATAAACTTTCAAATATATCTTTTATATCCTCCTTTCTGTCAATTTCTTCTGTATTTTATTATTAGATATTATATTTAAATATATATAATTTTGAGTATTTTCAAATATAAATATTGGATATATCTAAGAATAACTAAATCTATATATACAAATATATATATATATATATATATATATATATATATATATATATATATATATATATATATATATATATATATATATATATAGAACTTATGCGTATGCATACTTAAGTATTTATGCATTTATATGAGTATATATATATTTATAAAAGAATAAATGAATGAAAAAATAAGAAAAACTCTCTAGAAAACTACAGCGGGGGAGGAGGCTCAGAGTTGTATATCAAGAGCGATTCTCCATCAGCACCCCTATTGGCAAGTCTGTCAGCCAACTTATTGCCTTCTCGGTAAATGTGTTTGATCAGGACATCCTTAAAAATTTCCAATAATAGCAACACTTCTTGGAGTTTAGAATTCAAGGCCCAATTAGGAGTCTTTTTTTTCCTAATGGCATTCAGGACTATTTGAGAGTCGCCTTCTATGACGATTTTAGATAGACCTAAATTATGATAAAGTTGCAGACCTTTCTCCAACGCTTCAAATTTTGCCATATTATTTGAAACCAGAGGAAGAGGAGATGCTAACTTTGCTATCCACCGACTATCTTCATCATTGATGATACAACCAACACTAGCTATACCGGGGTTCCCTCTTGTAGCACCATCAAAATTCAATTTATGCCATCCTGGAGGAGGAGGAACCCATTTGTAATTGGCCCTTGCCTCCTTATTGCTGGCTACATAAACCAGTGGAGGGTTGATCAGATTGGTCCATTGTTTCTTCATCATTCCATCCCAAAAAGAGAAAGAACCTTCTTCATGAGAGAATTTCCTTAGATAAGAATTCATAACTTCTGTAATAGATACTTCGAGTTTTATCAGAAAACTATCTAGATTTCGCTCTTTATTTTTGAAAATACGATGATTCCTTTCTTTCCATAGTTCCCAAACCACTATGGATGGGCAAATATTCCAAAGTTTGCTATATACCCCATGAACCAATTGTGTAGGCTAGGAACAAAGGAGCCCCTTAAGGGAATTCTGAAAAGGGGTTGACCACTTAAGTCTGTATTTAATCCATTCCCAGCAATTTTGAGCAAAAGGACAATTTAGGAAGAGATGGTCTGCATCTTCATTGCTCTGTTTACACATGACACACCAGTTAGGGCCGATACCAAATCTAGCTAATCTGTCCGCAGTCAGGGCTTTGTTTTGAAGGGCAATCCATAAAAAGAAACCCGCCTTGGGTAGACATGCAGGATCCCAACATAATTTTAGAGGGATCTCCACATAGTTCCACTGCTGTGATTGAATAATAGATAGATACCCAAGCTTCACACTGTAACAACCATCCTTTGAACCAGCCCAGATGAGGTTATCTAACCTTTCAGATTGTTTAATTTTATATTAAAGGCTGCAACTGAATCCAGATCAAAATTTGAATCCTCGATAGAGCGTCATCTCCATCGCAATTCCCCATCCGCCATCTCTTTAACTTTATAATCTTTAACCTTATTGCCCCATAATGTTTTCAACTTAGAAATAAGGTTCTTTAGGTTGGGGGATGAATGGATGGGGGGTAGCCCATCCCAAGAATCTTCACAGAACAAGGCTTTATTCCCTGCTGCCACATCCCAAGTTAGATATTTGCTAATAATTCCCCGACATTTTGACATGAAATTCCAACACACCGACCCTTTGGGCAATTTTTCCATCCTGAACATCGATTTTGGGTCCGTTGGGTCTAGATATTTATAATATAATATTTTGGCCCATTTTTGTTCATTTTCTTGATATAACCTCCATACTAGTTTAGATCCTAAAGTCTCATTTTGCCATTGTGGTTTCTTAATACCTAACCCCCCCCACTCCTTGGGTTGGCATAAATTGTCCCACTTAATGAGAGCAAGTTTCTTGTCACTTTTCTTATCCTTCCATAGGAAATTTCTAAGTTTTGATTCAAAATTCTTGGACATCCAATTATTGAGAGGAAGACATGCCATGGGAAAAATTGGAGTGGCTGATAGGACTGCTCGGGTCTTGGTGATCTTCCCAGCCTTAGAGAGCCTCTTATTCTTCCAGCTACCAATCCGTTTATCAACCCTATCGATCGTATCCATCCAAACTTTGGTGTACCTCAAATTCTTCTCCAGGAGATACCTAAATATTTGCATGGGAACTTTCCTTTATTGTAACCCATAATTTCACATATCCTATTTTCCATATCAAGAGAGGTATTCAAAAAGAAAATTTCAGATTTTTCTTTGTTAACCTTCTGACTTGAAGCATTCATATATTGCTTCAAAGTATGCTTTTAAAATCCAAAGCTTCTTGGACGGAGCTCTTGCCAGGTAAAATGGTATCATTTGCATATTGTTGATGTGTAATATTAGGAAGATTCTTGGTAACCGAGATACCGGAGATCCTTCTTTCCTTATAAGCGAAGGAGATTGCTCTCCCGAAAGCTTCAGCCATTAGAATGAAGAGAGAGGGAGATAGTGGATCTCCCTGTCTAATACCCCTGGAGATATCGAAAAAACCTTCAGGCATCCCATTAATGAGAACTGAAATCTTCGGCGTTGAAATAAACTTGAATATTAGGTTTACCCATTGTTGCGAAAAGCCAAACGCTTCTAAGACTTTACAGAGAAAACACCAATCAACCATATCATAAGCTTTTTGTATATCTAACTTCATAAGCATACATGCTTCTTTATCTATGGAAGCTGAGTGGATGACTTCCTGAATAATGATTATACCATCCAAAATGGATCTTCCTGGAACAAAACCTGTCTGTTCTTCAGAAATCAATTTCTGCATGATGACCTTGAGTCTATTGGCTATAACTTTTGAAAATATTTTATATATAGTATTGCACAGTGCTATAGGCCGAAAGTCTTCAGGATGATCCAGACAATCCTTCTTAGGGATAAGAGTAAAGAAGGAATAGTTGATTTCAACCAACAAGGATCCACCATTCCTTGATGCTTCAATTGCTCTCCATAAATCTTCCCCTAGAATATCCCAACATTTTTGAAAAAAGAAGGCTTGAAACCCGTCAGGGCCTAGAGATTTATATGGACTCATATTAAAGACCACTATCCTTACCTCTTCCAGAGTTATTGGTCTATTTAGGATTTTGTTGTCTTCTACAGTGACCAGTTTTGGAATAAATTTGAGCATTCGGGACTGTGCCTCCCTATTAGACCTTTCATAATTATTAAGTAAATTCTTAAAATGAGAGACTATTGTGTCTGCTATTTCAAGTGGGTTTTCTGTACGTAAACCCTGCGGAGTTGAGATACTAGTGATTTTCTTTAGAGATCGATTCTGTATAGTTGAATTATTAAAAAACTTTGTATTTCGATCTCCCTCATCCAACCATTTCTCTCTAGATTTTTGTCTCCAGAAGGTTTCTTCTTTGGATAAGATAGCTTCTTGTTTCATTAGGAGTTCTTTTTCTAAAGTGTATTTCTCATAATTCATACCATATTTTTTTAATTTCCTGATTTAGATTTGCTAGTTTTTCTTCAGTTTCCAATTTTTCTTTAAAAATATTGTTGAAGTGTTCTTTGTTCCACCTCAAAATATTTTCTTTCAGCAATTTAAGTTTGGAAATGAACACGAACATTTTGGACCCAGCGAAATTTGCTTGAGTCCACCATGTCTTAACCAATTCCAAAAATTTCGGATCTTGAAACCACATCTTCTCACACTTAAAAGGATTTCTGGGAGGTTTAGATGGTTCTGAAATCTCTAAACAAATAGGGAAATGATCCGATCCTACGAAAGGTAGAATGGAGGATTGAAAATCCTTATTGTAAGAAGAGAGATTACCTACAATAAAGAATCTATCTAACTTTTCCACAATGTAATCCTTATCCTTCCTTCTATTATTCCACGTAAATATTCCATTACTTGATGGGATTTCTAATAGCCTAAGTTTATCAATCCAGATTTTGAATTCTATAGATGCAAGTGACAAGTGTTTAGTTTCCCCTACTTTCTCATCTAAACTCAGAATCGTATTAAAATCACCTCCTAATATAATCAGACTATCTTTGTGCTTTGAAATAACCATACTTAATTCGTCCCAAACATTTTTTTTTCTTTATTTTGCTGTTAGGACCATACACATTGATAAGAATGAATTTCATGTCTAATTTTAGACTCTGTATACTGACACACAACCAATTATTATTATTTACTAGATAAGTTAGAGTTACTTTCCTTGAGTTCCAAATAATTCCTAAGCCACCCGAAGCACCCATTGCCTCTATAAAAATTGAATCCCACAGTCCCCATGTTTTGTTGAGTTTAGCTCCTTCTACCTTATTAAGTTTTGTCTCTTGAATTAAAATTATTTTTGAGTTAAAGTTTTTTAAATATTGTTTTATTAACCTTTTTTTACTAGGGGCATTAAGGCCCCTAGCATTCCAAGATGTTATCTTCATACTGCCTTAGGAAGCACTTCCCCTTCCTCATGTTGAGAAGCTCATCAATTTTCCTCTATTCTCTGGCTAGGCCTTTAGTTTCACGTAGTTCCTTCAATGATCTCCTACCCCTTTTTCCTTTAGGCTTACCGTAATTTGGAAAGATTAGACCTTCCAGATTCATTTGTATGCCAAGCTCTTGCTGAAATATACCCAGTTCTTATTTGTTAAGGCAAAGCCTTCCTCTGTTTTGTCAAATTCTTCCATTTCTAGTTCCTTGCAAATCTGACTCCTGAGATTGTCCTCCTCAAATTCTTTATTCGTTATTGCTGTCGACTCTCCCATGTTTGTCCTATCCATTTCCTGCTTGTCTTTTGATTTAATCCCATTCTGTTTGACTTGCTTCATTTCACGTTCCTCCAACTAGATCTCTATAATATCCCTTTGGAGATCCTCAACTGTATAATCATCTCCTCCCAATTTAAGAATTTTTTGGATCAACTCCTCTTTTTGAGAGGTAGTACTATTATCTAGGTTATCAAAGTCAAAGACTTGAATAAGCTCCTCTGATAACTGCTCAAGATTGTTATCTTCAAACTTTGACACTCCAGTCTCTAGTATAGATTCTAGATCCTCATTTAAAAAGTGCTCAAGGATTTTAATAATAGAGACTTCTGAGCTCTTGCCTTCACTCCATATTGTTGACTGAATTTCCATTGGGGTGAAAGGCGAGGAGGGTTGTCCATCTGGAGTTTTCCAGAATTTTGAAGTTTTCTTGGCTCCTTCAAGTTCCTGATAGGATAACTTTTCTTCAAGGATTAAATCAGAATTCAGCTGCTGAGTTTCCTGTATTTCTATTCTTGAAATTGCTTTTTCCACCCTATCCTTGGGTGAAGAAAAAAGCATGTCATTTTCTACTTCCCTTATGTCTTTATGATTCATTGATTCTATAGTTCTATTATGTATCCCTCCTTGTCGTTCATTTTCCTTATTCTCATCAAGCTCCGTCTGATACTTATACAAAGAAGACCCCTCTATAGTATCTGTTTCCCAATGACTCTCTTCATTTCCATCTTCCATATTATCACTTCCTTTGTGCTTTGCAAGAGCCTTAAGTATTTCTGTATCTTGCTTTGGATTTTGGTTTATGATCTTTGTGGACATTGTAACACTCCTCACTGGGGCATCTTTGTCTGCAGTTACCAATTGTTTTGCTGAGGGATTAGAATTACAAATCTGTTTATCATGTTCACTTGCAACCTTTCTCTTTTTCCTTTTCTGTCTTTTTGAGTGAGATCCCTTCAAAACCAGCTCTGTATCCTCTTTAGGAATAGACACTATAATGGATTTAAGCCTTCTATTCTTAGGTAATTCCTTTTCTAAATCTTTTGTTTCTTTCCTTTCTTTCTAATAAGCCTGAATTTGGAATCCTGTAGGGGAGATCTGTTCTTCCAGCTTTTTGTTCTTCATTGCTCTCAACCAAGAGAATTGTTTGCTAATATCCAAGGTAAGGGGAGGGATCTTAGGCATGATTTTATGATATTTATCAAATTTTAATATGTTTACTATTCTTTTTTTATATGTTTGAAACTTAATATTATAAGATGTTTTACTAGTTATAATTTTTTTTATTAAATTCCACTAGGTGATTAAGCTTAACACTGATTAACACTTTAACATTATTACAGCAGTAGAAAGAAGCATCAATGCCTCTGACCCCTCCTACCTCTGACCCTATGGATTTAATGATATCTTCATGGCAAAGATTCGGAGGGAGGGATGTCAGGACAAACCAAGAGGGCATCTTGCAATCTAAATTTTCTAATTAAAAATTATGTGACCAATCTGTAAATTTAACACAGTGACCATTAAAAAACCATTCTGGTGATAGTAAAAACTCTTTTTTGATAGACTCATTTAAGCATTGTAAATATAGTATGCTATCTGAGAAAGTGGAAATACTTACCTAGTTTTCGCACAACTCCTCCAGCTAGTCGAGTAACAGAGGGAAATCATCCTGTGGACCATTCCATATAGCAAAAAGGCCTCCCTTTGAGCATTTATCCCAAGCAGATTCAATAGCCTTGCTTGAAATTTTGGCCGGATCCTCCTTTGTGTAGCGCAGAGATGCCCTAGGTGATGGACTAGGGTTCACATGATTGAATGAATCTTTGATTCTACGATGAGGGGGGATATAAGATCCTGGAGAAATAGATTTAGGTGAGAGATTTCCTGCCTGGGTTGAAATCGATTGGTAAGAATCTGGTGCCATAGCCTTGTATTTCTTTGGGTGGGCATATCTTGTGAGGTTGAAGATGCGAATTTGATTGTCCAGTTGTTCTACCATAAAAAAACTGATGATTCGGATTTTTGTTCACCTTAGATCAGATCAGGGGGTTTTGCGAGAGAGGGTTTTGGGCATAATTCCTATGGTCTTCATTTCCTCTGTTACGTCGCTGGCTGCGAGTATCCTCTGTATTATTTTAAAATATTTCAAACCTATTCATTGTTTTTATTGAATATCTCTTATCGGATGTGTTTTGTGATTTTTTCTGTTGCCAATTCATGTCTTCTATTGTTGAAGTCTTCTGCCAATTCGGCCCAAAATCGTTTGATTTTGCATACTTTCATAGGTTTTTCCTTTGAGACTTCACGGGAAATCGGGGGATCGACCTTATTTGCAATATCAAAGCAGAGCATAAAATCATTAATGGTTATTTTTATATGTGACTCGGTAGTTGTCGAAACTTGCTATTGATTTGTTGCATTATTTGTGGCATCTTCTTTAGTAGGCTTTCCTTCATAATAGTATACAAATGTTTTGTAATCTTCTGGTTCTTTTGTAGGTTTAGCTTCACATGCTTATGTAAACTCATCAAAATTCACATTTGCACTTTCTACAATTTTGTTAGTGCTAGTAATTAAACATTTATAATCTTTACTTCTTGTGGAGTAACCAAGGAATATACCTTCTTCGCTCTTTGTATTATAGGTGCACTTTCAATACGCCATTTTTTAAAAAACTTTTAAAGTTGCCTACCATAAAGAATTTCCCAAAAATTGTTCCTAGTATGCTTAACAAAGTTTCTATAAAGGATTGAATTATTTCTGGGTCCAAATATACAAATGTGGAAGCAAATAGAAGCCAAAGTTCATTTTTCCACCATGGAGAAGCACTTTTCTAATTTTCCACAATGGAGAAGTCAACTTGGGGTTTTCCACCAAAGGAAAAATGAAGTATAGTGGAAAACTCATTTTCCACTATGACTTTCATAGCACTTTTCTAATTTTCCACCATGGAGAAGCACTTTTCTAATTTTCCACATGGAGAAGCACTTTTCTAATTTTCCACATGGAGAAGCACTTTTTTGATTTTCCGCAATGGAGAAGTCAACTTGAGATTTTCCATCAAAGGAAAAATGTGTAATGGAAAACTCATTTTCTGCTTCGCCTTTTGCAGTCATTTTCTAATTTTCCATGGAGAAGCACTTTTCTGATTTTTCGCAATGGAGAAGTCAACTTGAGATTTTCCACCAAAGGAAAAATGAAGTGTAATGGAAAACTCATTTTCCACTACGACTTTCGCAGGCAAAGTCCAATTTTCCACATGAGGAGAGAAAAGGCAAATCTCAATCCAAGATGAAGGTATATGGGGTCTAGCATCAAGATTACTCCAGAAAAATAATTTGTGAATCAATCTACATCAAACTTGTGCCAATTACATGGAAATGAAAAATTCATTTTTCACTGCGACTTTCGCAGTCAAAGTTCAATTTTCCACTAAAGGGAGAAGACAAAAGTCAGATTTTTGCTATAAGAATTCCAGAGAATTTCTCCCAAATTTTAGCAGAGAATTAACATTGTAAGCATTGAAGATAACATTGTTGCAGTTTGAAGACATGGATTATAGAGCATTGAAAGAACAATGGCTGGAAATTTTATTTTATTAATTCTGATTTTGTTGCAGTCATATAGAGCAGAATTCAGAAATTCATATCTTTTTACTCATTGATTATTTTTCTGATCGCTCCAGTCAGGATGGAGATAACTAAGTTTGGAAGAACATATCCAAAAATGAGCTCAATCCAACGGTGGAATAAAAAGATATGCCCCACGAAAAATGGCTCATTTTTACCTGGCAAAATTATTTATTTTACTGTCCACTCAATGAAGGAAAGATTTTGATATTGATTTAACATATTTAAATGTCAATTGTTAACATATAATTTAAATATGTTAATATCTATCATTATTAACTTTAAAAGTTAATAAGCATATCAGTTTTCAAAAGGAAAAATATGAGAAGTTGAAGAGACAAGATCAGTTATAGAATTGAAAAGTCACTAGAAGAAACCAAATGGTTGCTGGAGAATGTATTTATTGTAAAACATTTTCCATTGAGAAGGGCTTCTTTTCTGCAAGAGTAGGTATTGCTAGAGTAGAGGGAAGACAATAGTTTATTTTATGCATTTCATTTCATGCATTGATTTCTGTAATAGATTTGGCTAGAGTTGCAGGCAAATAAAAATCAGAGCATTGTATTTGTTGTGTTCAAAACAAAGAAGAGTTTTGCTTCAAATTAGAGAATTTGAGTATTATTTTTTGAATATATTTAATTAGAGTATTGTTGTGTTCAGTTTTGGACATTATCTTGCATCTTGCGTCAAATAATGAATGTGTTGTAGATCAGAGTATTTGCACATATTCCTATTGCATAAATCTGAATATTAAATCTTCATTTCTTCATTGCATTCGCATAATTTTCATCTATATTGCATTACCGATATCAAGAAGTCATAGGAGTTGTGGATTCTTGGCATTGGCTAGATTTAGGAGTTAAAATCTGCCTGAGTTAGTTCTGTCTAAGGCTGGCTTGGTTTTCCTCTTCCGTTCTCGGGTTAAGAACGTACCCAATTAGTTTAGGAACAAACAAATTCATTGAATATCATTGATAAGGGAGTTGTACCTTTCAATTCAGAGGAAATCTATCAATCTCATGATAGATTATTCAACTGTTGGTATCAAATTGTTTCTCACAGGTTCGGGCATGTAAGAGTTACATTGGAAAGAACAATCTGTTTACCAACATGTATCAAACTTTCCACTCCTAACATCTTTGAGAATATAGCATTTGCTTCTAAATACCTTAAAAATATTTCACATTAGGTGGATGACCATATCATAGTTCAAAAGGTGTTGAGTGAGTACCTTTCTTTAGTTGCATATGGTTCAGAGTGTATACTGTAGTACTTACAACTTCTCTCCAATATTTCAGAGCAACATTTTTCTCCATCATGAGTGTTCTAGCATAGTCCATTATTGACCTATTTCTTCTTTCAGGAATTCCATTTTGTGGGGGGGTTCTAGGTGTTGATGTCTATCTATTGATTCCTCTATCATTGCAGAACATCTCAAATTCATGTGAAGTGAATTCTCCTTCTCTGTTTGATCTCAAACATTTCAAGCTCTTACATGTTTCTTTCTCAACTCTTGCTAAGTACCATTTATACATTTGAAAAACATTTGATTTTTGTTTTAGGAACATAACAATCATCATCCTAGAGTAATCATCAACAAGTAGCATAATATAGGAGTCTCCTTTGTAGCTTTGCACCTCAATAGGTCCACACAAATTAGTATGAACAATTTCAAGTATTTCCTTAGAGGTATAAGCTTTACTTTTAAAGCTTGACTTTGTCATCTTGCCTAGTTGACATTGTTTGCACACTATATTTTTTGGTTTCTTCAATTTAGGCAAACCTCTAACTCTTTTCATCTTACTTATACTAATTAGATTATCAAAGTTAACATGACATAATCTCTTATGCCAAAGCCATACATCATCAAATTTTGCAATAAGACAAGTAGCATCTTCTATATCCAAATAGAACAAATTACTCCTAGTTTGATAACCTTTTCTAATCAGATTTTCATTTATATCATATATCTTGGCTGATTTGTTTTCAAACTCAACTTTGCACCCTGAATTATTCAATTGTGACACACTTAACAGGTTATAATTTAATCCTTCAACATAATAAGCATTGTCACATGAAATCTTGTATGTAGGCTTGATAGACCCTTTTCCTTTTATTAAACATGGTGTATCATTACCAAATCTTACACTATTTCCATCATAATAGGTTAAGGCAATGAACTTACTTTTGTCTCCAGTCATGTGATGTAAGCATCCACTATCAATGACCCATTTGTCATTCTTGTTCACACAAGTCATAAGTGCAGTAGCTTCATCCTCATCTGATTCATCCTTCATTGCAATATATACCACTTCATCATCATTTTCATCAAAGTTATTTTCATTAGCAATATAGTATGACTTCTTGCCTTTATCTCTATAGTCTCTTCCATCATCTTCTCTTTTGTTTTTGTACTTGTTCCCTTCTCCAAAGTTCTTCTGTGTACATCTTGCTGCAACATGGCCAACTTCATTGCAATTAAAACAAATGATAGGCAACTTACCTTTGAATTTACCTTTTCCTTTGTCGAATCTTCTGGCTAATAGTGCTTCCAATTGTTCAATGTCTTCCTCATTTGTATTTTTGTCACTAGATGCATACTTTATCTTTCTTTTCTTCTTCTTTGGCTTTACCTCCTTAGAATCCTTCAGTAACAATTTTGCTTTGAAAGCCGATTCAATACTCTTTGGTAGTTGTCAAAATTGGATAACTCAAATGCAGCGAG
Organism: Cupressus sempervirens; assembly: GCA_028749045.1. Lineage (NCBI taxonomy): Eukaryota > Viridiplantae > Streptophyta > Pinopsida > Cupressales > Cupressaceae > Cupressus > Cupressus sempervirens. Next base: position 775,094,743 of record CM053784.1, on the reverse strand, counting down.
TCTACCCACCAGACCTTCAAGGGTTAGGTCATTTCCTGGTATACATCTTAACCCTTGAATTGTAGATACTCTAATGGCATAGACAAGCAACAATGTTCTCAAAACTTTACTTAGCACAGTATCATCAACTATTTTACCAGTTGCACCTTTTATAGCACTAACAACTTCTTTTATTCTAGCAACATATTGAGCAATGTTTTCACCTTCTTCCATTCTCATGTCATCAAACTTACCTCTGAGGCTCTTTGACTTGGCTCTTTGAATATTTTTATCTCCTCCATAGATGGTGTTTAGGACATCCCACATCTGCTTTGCATTTTTTAGGCCTTTGATATCATCAAACTCAACATAGCTCAGGGCAGAGGCAATCTCCAACATTGCCTGATTGTGCTCTTTCTTTTTTTTCAAATCTTTAGCAGTTAGGGTTCCTATTGGATCTAAATGTTCTGCTATAATGCAATTTTGTGCATAATCTCCATGTCCTCCAAGGTGTAGCTTCATCAAAATTTGCCATGCAGGAAATTTATCTCTATTTAGCTTGGGTACCTCTCTCTTTGACATCTTGATCTTTATGCTTTTAGTGCCTTGAAACTAATCCTCTTAAGCACCTGTGCTCTGATACCAATTGTTGGAATTCTTTAGAATAATTGAGAAGGGGGGGGGGGGGGGGGGTGAATTAGTTATTCAAGGTCCAGATGTCCAAATAAAACTTTTACAATTCAGTGAACCCATAAAACTTTCTTAACCATGCATGTATTCATAGTGTGTTAAACTGAACTGATATGTTACTGTAACATTAACATGTATAAATGTAAAAATTAAAACATAACACATCCATCAGCACATTTGACACAATGATTTAACATGGAAACCCAATTTGAGAAAAACCACCAGTAACATGCTACTCCTTTCTCACTCTTCTGAAGTGATGCCCTGTTAAAGGCCAACCCTGTTAAAGGTTACAACACACACTGTTAAATGTGACCCGATTAAGGGATTTCAATCACCCTATTAAAAGTGGGCCTTGTTAGAGGACTTTAGGTCACTCACTTGGAATGCCACCCTGTTAAAGGATTTTCTAATGATTGTTAAGTCAACCTTTCTCCAAAGGATTTACCCTAATCTAATACAATTGTTAGAGAGTAACAGTAGAGTTTGATCTGATACAACTTACAACCTTACTTGTAGATTAATGATCACTATTCAGTCCTCCACTCTGCTTGGCTTCCAATCTTTGCAATTCTGACAACTTGTTCACCCTTTAAGCATTCATCCTTCTCTAGCCTTCTTGCTTAACTCACCATTACAAACTTCTCTTCTTCGGTCACTTTGATGAAGCAAATCCTCTTCCTTCATCTTGTCAGATTTTTCACATCCAAAAATTCTCTGACCTCTCAACCTTTGCTTCATGACTAGGCATCCCTAGATATAGGGAATTAGAACTCTTTTTCTTGCTCATTATTCATCTCAAAAATTTAGGGTTTTCGATGGATTAGGTAGGATACAATATATCTACCCTATATCTTGTCTTCTCTAGAAACTTCTCCTATAATCTATTTGAATTCACCTCCAAAATGGTTTACATAAGATTTAGTGCCTCCAGCTCATCAATCTTATCTTCCTCCTAATTCACAAGTTCCACGAAAAACAAACTTGTCATCCTTCATTTGGTGAATCTTCAATCTTATTCATAATGCAACAACTCGACATTATCAATTTACTGATGCTTCACACATACTGTGTTACTCGGCATCAATTGTATTTTACTGGTGCTCAACACATACTGAAAATCACTCGACATCTACTAACTTGCTCGACATTTATTAGTTTTCTCGGCATCCACTAGAAATTGCTTTCACTCGACTCCAACTAACTTTTTGCTTAGCTTGCACTAACTTTACTTGGAAACTTCTATCAACTTGGTCAAGCTTAGCAAATGAACTTTGTCCAACCTTTTTATTTTGAACTTTCTAAGTCTAGACAAACATTTTGTAACCCCAAGTAGATCATCAATACATTATGTTATCATTGTCTTAACTGATTCTTGCACTTCAATACATAATCATAACTCAACCTTTCCTTTAGGTACTTTTGTTACATCTTGTTGATCAAATCCTCTTCATCAATCAACTAAGTAATAGTGCTTGCAACATATAAGAAATTGTCTTACAAACATATAACAGGTTTGACATCAGTGACAAAACAATGATTGAAAACACTTCCTTCAACAATAACAATCTTTCTACTCAAATGATCTTTTCAATCATATGTCAACAGGCGACTCTAGTACAAATCTACTGGTTTCAAGATGAAATAGTGTTGGTATGTAAAGATCATTCTTGATCTTTTTGTGATTTTCAATTTTTTTTTATGAAATTGCAACTTTTACGAAGCTCTAACCATGGACCCATTTTGTAGAAATAGTTACTATTCGCAACCCCAACCCCCCCAACCCCCCCCCCCCCCCCCCACCCCCCCCCAATATCATGAAAATACTATTCCTCAGCCCTCATATTGTCATTTTCAATATCAGCCCCAAGCTGTCTATAGTCCTTCTACTCAAAATTATTACTCTTCCCCTACCCCTGCTCCACTAGGCAATGTCTATACAGCCCTGAAAATGCACTTCCTTACGAAGGAGAGGACTTAGAATTTTTTTTAAAAAGTTTGAAAAAGCAATGTAAAGGAAGTGCATTTTCGTGGCTGTATAGCCACAGACACTCCACTAGTCCCAACATCCCCATTTAAAGAGCTTAAAGATATGTTGTTGGAATCCCAAAGGAAGATGGATGCATGGAATAAGAAAGTGAGTGAAAGCCATGAGAAAGCGTTGGACCTTGATAGGCAGCTTGATGAGATTGTAAGGCAGTAGGAGGACATGGTGTACCAGGCCTATCTCCAACAACAACAACAACAAGAGAGGGTGAGACAAAGACATTTTGAAGAGAATCTTGCAAAGCAAATTATTACGACAAGAGAGGAGGAAATGAGGCTCTAGTTAGCTCATTTTCAGACTAGGGAATAAGAGACATCCCCTTCTCCCAAATATGTCATTCCAAGCTTCACGAAGCCCCCTTCATTACAAGATCCTGCTACTACAACTTCTCCACTCCTTGTGCGAGAAAACTAGCTTGGTCATGAGCTTTCCATACTTGTCACCATTTCACTCTTCAAGGGTGGACTAGTTGTATGGATTCTTTATGGTCTAAATAAGGAGTTTTGGGAGAGTGAAAACAAGCCCACAAAGTTGCCATGGGAGGAGTTGCAACTTACTGAGAGATGACAAGGAGGTAGTTGTTGAGAAGGAAGAAGAGGATCCAATCCTCTTATTTAAATATCTTCCCTCCTTTTTTGAGGAAGAAGAAGAAGACAAGAAGTTTGTTCCTCTCCTCGAGGAACAAATCGTGGCTCTTGTGCCTTTAGAAGAAAATGAGGATCTATTGGTGGAGAAGGATGAAGATCATTTATTGTAGTAGGCAATCCTCCATGATGTGGAGGATGGAAAAGAGAGCCTCAAGGATAACTCTATCCTTGAGGAAGAACATGTTGATATGCATGAGGTTGTCCCTCAACCTATGCATATTATTACAACAGATTAAGAGGATTCTGATGAGTAGACTTTTTGGGATGATTTGGAGATGTTTTGTTTTATCCTTGGACATGTAATAGTCTGCTCCTTTATCTGATGATCATGATTTGCAACAACAAGTGGAGATCCACACCATACCCATAACTCCCAAGGAAGTGGTTCATGAGCATCATGAGCAAGATTTAGAGATTAGTTCTTCACAAGAAGAGGAGCCACTTCCAAACCAGCAGGATACCAAGGTTGCAGAGCACAACAATGTGGTCAAGGCTGATTGCTTAAACCCAATACCATTAAGAGGATACCCCATAAGACATCTAGCTTTGCAACAAATCAGCAAGTTGCTCCTAGTCATGCTCACTCTAGAGTATGAGGAAGAATTCTACAAAGAGGAGCAAGTATGTTTTTCTCCACAAGGTAATGCCCAGTACTGGAAAACTTCATTGTTTTCAGCATTGGGAGGAAGGTGTTTCATGCAGAAGCATGTTTGTTATGCTTGCTATTATTTTTAGTTGCCCATGTGCATGGGAAAAGAAATCAACTTGTGAGGAAGGGCAGCTACTTCAACAAGCCAGTCAATGGCTTTGTTTAATTTTTGTAATTTTAAATACTTGTATGTATTCAAGTAGGAGTTTTCTACTTTCCAAGAAGTGCACGAGCACATTTGCTTCTTTTTTTGGAGTTTTTTTGAGATTTTTGGAGCTCCTTGGAGTTTTTGTTTTTGTTGGTTGTAGAATTTTGTGAAGTTGTAGGTGGGATAATGCATCATTTCTTTTTTGGTGACTCTATGCCCAATGTACTACTTAGGCCACTGGTCTATGCTTAGCAGGCAAGCATCCCCTTTGAGTTGCCAAGAATGTTGGCCATTTTGGCCCCCATTCAGCCCATCATTGATAACTGATCTGAGAGATCTTCAATGGGGTGGATTCTTTGATGTGGGTTAACACACTTTTCAGTTAGGTTAACATCTCATGTTAACATGATTTCTTCATGTGCCGAGCTGGTTTAGCTTCTTCATGTGCCGAGCTAGTTTAGCTTGTTCATGTGTTGAGTTGGCTCAATTTTTCTTCATGTGCTGAGTTGTGGGTTAGCGTGCATTTTCTAATGAGGTTAGCATTTCATGTTAACCATTTTCATCATTTCAGAGAGTGATTTTTTTGCTCTTTCTGAAATCATGAAATTGCTATTGTCTCTTCAACCAAACATTCAAGAAATGTTCTAACCAACTGTTGCATGCCATGTGGTGCATCCTTCTTATGCTAGGTTGCTTTTAATCGGATGGTGGTCATATTTTCACATTGCTTCCCTTTTCTCTTACAAAGATATGATGGTTGTTAGATCTTGGGGCTTCTTTGGATGTTTTGAGTGCATCTTAGCCATCTTTGTGGTTAGGTGGAGATATTAGATCTACAACTATGTTTATTCATCAGTTGGGGATATTTTTGTAGCATCTGGGCCATCCATATTCAAATGAAGATCTACATTGATAGTTCACACCTTTAGTGACAAATCAAATTTATTCCACGCGGGTCAATTCTGTAATTTTCATGACGGGTTAAATTGCGTGTTATCCCATCCCGCATTTTTTTACAGCGGTGCAGATTTATTTGTTGCGGTCATGGTACGTTAGAAGGATTGATCTTTAATGTTGAATGACATTATTTGGGCCTTATTCCATTCCATCTATGCATCTCCATGCTCCTTTATTACATGTAATGATCAAATCTTTTGGATTTGATCTCTTATGGCTGGATGCGTTGATTATGGTTCCTTCATGTCACTTCTACAACAAATTGATTTCAAGATCAGATTTTAGTTCTGATATTTATTTATTGTTGCTTTCTATAACTTGACTCCACATTTGGTTGGGGTTTGAACTCCATAGTTTAAATCTGAATTATGCCCGATCTATAAAGGCAAGTTGTAAATACTTTTTCTGGGTTCTTCTTTGTTTGTGTTTTTTGTAGTAGCATTATGCTATTTAATTCCTTGCCTTCCATTAATGAAATAGTTTTCCTTCCTTACCTCTTCTTTCCATTTTTCAATGTGCATGTATCTTTCCTTTTGGTGGGTGTTTCTTTCTAGTTTTCAAGGTTTGTATGTTGTGTCCAAATTGTTGATGGTTGTTGTATATGTGAAGATATCTTTCCTTTCAACACTTCAACTACTTCCAAACTTGCATGTGGATTCTTGGATATAGAATAGAGTCAAGACTAGTGTATTCTAAATTTTTCATTGATGTGTTGTGCATACATGGATAGAGTCCTAACCACCATTCTATTTTGGTGCATCACCTCCCTTTCCCTTTTTGTATTTTAATTTCAATTCTCTTTCTCCCTTTTCCTCTCAAGTAGTAGTTTAGGTGCACCCTAATAGTAAGGAAGTCGGCCTTCTCTAGAGACTCAACCTTAGAGCACAAGTCCCACACTTGGAGGTCATTTCCATGTTTCACAAAGTTGTCCTTAGGTAAAAACTTTGGACAAGGGTGCAAACTTTCATGACAACAATACCCACAAGATGATGTACTAGTATAAATATTCCTTATTAGAGAATGAACCCTGTTAGGAGTCTATAACAATATTCAATATATATCAATCCCTATTAGGATACTTTGAATCCCTACTAGGAGATTCCAACCCGGTTAGGACTTGTGCCAACCTTGTTAGGAGTTGTGGAAGACAATTGGACCCACTGCCCAAACAACTTCAAGGTTAAGACCAATGAACCCACTGTCCTGATGTTCTTTGTATTATTCCTTGAAGAATAATAGAAATAAACAGTACTTCCTTCCTTTGTCTTGTCAACTGAACCTCTACTCCTTTTGATCTTGTAACCAGATCACAAATCTCGTATCAAATAATTCCTTGGATCGCTTACTTGCATTTAGTAAATACTCTGCTCCATTCTGCATTTCGCACTTTGAACAATAAACACAACACACTTACACTTTTACAAATAGTAAAAACATCTTTCCTATGTATCATATCTTCAAAATAATTCCTTGAGTTGGCCTTGAAGCTTTCCCAATTAAGTATAATAAGATCATTAATTAATTACAATTACGATAGCACTATCCACTCATAGTCTATACAAACTTCGCATGCGTGATACAAGGGCTTGCGCATCTGTTGATGTCACCATCCAACTACCCTTTATTGCTGGTTGACCACACATCTTCTTATTACATCTCAGATGAAAGATATAATACAAGCATCAAAAACTACTTTTGAAGCTCTCTATCTTTGTATTGCTCTTAGTAAACCAAGTACAACTTTTGTACATCTTCGACTTACATGCTACACATTGAACCATGTCATCAAGACATTGTACTGAATATGTCCATGACTGCGCATCACTAGACAAGAAAAACCTTGTCCATAGAACTGAGATCTCTCTGCTACTCTACCAATTTTCATAGACTTACTGCTATGTTGACATCAATGACAAACACAATCATGAATGCAACATGTCAATACTCTCCAATGCTTAGGATACTCCCTCAATGTAGTATTATCAACATTCATGCTAACAATCTCCCCCTTTGGAATTGATGGAAACATAGATGGAAAATATCTAGGTTCCATGAATACCCAAACAATACTCTATTGTTATTGTTGTTGTTCTTATCTTCTCAAATCCTCTTCATCAATAAAATATGAAATTCTCTGGAACATTGTTTTGTTCTCATTCTTCTTTAGGATCAACAACAGTTGTTCACACTAAATAACTTGCAATACATTAGAATTCCTCATGTTGCATATCTCCCCCATAGAGATATTCCTCCTCCTTATTTACATGAATCTTTCTAAATCTCCCTAATAAAGTAGAGATTTCCATGCACTCTCCCCATACAAACGTAGGAGATGTTTTTCGTGCATATTCTCTCCCCCATTGACATCAATGAAAAAGTCCTCATTATGTCAATTTACTACTCCAAGTCTTCAACCAACTCAAGTGTGTTGGGATTAAAGATAGAGTAACTGAGAGGGGGGGTGAATCAGTTACTAACAAAAAACTTTAATCACAGATCCCTTAGATGTCTTAAAGATCTAGTTACTGTTGATACTCAGTAAAACAAATGTTGTAACTCAGTAAATTAAACTATTACTTATCTTCAAGTATTCATGCATGTAACTAAAAACAAAATGAACATAAGAGACACCAGATTTAACGTGGAAACCCAATATGTGAAAAACCACCAAGTAACTAGTTACCAATTTTTCACTCTTCTGAAGTGAGCCTTGTTAGGAGCCAACCCTACTAAAGGTTACAATACACACTGTTAGGTGTGACCTTGTTAGAGGATTTTGATCACCCTGTTAGGAGTGGCCTTGCTAGAGGTCTTTAGAACAATTCAATTGAACTATCACCTTGTCAGAGGATTTACAAAATGGCTGTTAAACCAACTCTATTAAGAGATTTGAAACCACTGCTACAATTGTTAGAAAGCAACAATGAATTGACCTGAACAAGATGCAACTGAATTTGTTGACTACATGTCTCTGTTTAGTATCATTAGATCCTCCTTGATCAAATATGGTTTTGCTGCTCCTCAATGATCTCTGATCATCCTTCAAATTCACTTCCACAATAATCAGTCATCATATCACATTAATTCCACTTTCACACTTAGAATTCACAACTTGACCTCTTAATTATACCATTTAGATTGTCAAGTCAGCCCAATTACATGTTACATTTACCAATAAACCATACATCAATCGGCTACAAATATTAATCTAAACAAATAAATGTTATTTCATAAAATAATGAAATTCTTTACTGGTCGACCCTGCTCAGTAAATACTGCTTCCAGAAATCTCCTGAGTTAACCTTCTTGACTTGGTTAACATTGCAATATCTATAAAATCCTTTGGCTATCGAGTTTACTTGGTAAGAATTGAATTCCTTCATGAGAGCTCAGTAAGAGTTGCTTCTGCCACATTTCCTTTGATGATCGAGTGAGCTTGGTAAGAACTACTTCTGCCACATTTCCTTTGATGACCAAGTGAGCTCAGTAAGAATTGTTTACTCGGTAGATACTGCAAGTTTTCTTTACTAACCTTCTGAGCTTGGTAGACTCTGTCCTTTGCCTTGCTGACCTTTTGAGCTCAGTAGACACTGTTCTTTGCCTTACTGACCATCTGAACTCAGTGGACTCTATCTGATGACTGATATGACATTTGTGTGACATCAAAGACAACACGCAATTGAACAATTGTATCCAACAATCTCCCTCTTTGGCATTGATGGCAACACAACATGTCATAGCAAAATAAAATTCGAAAACAAGTCTTTTACTGACAAAGTACTTCACTTTCTTCTTCAAACATAGCAAACTCCCTCTTTCACAACAATCTCTCCCTCTTTCACAAATTATCTCTCCCTTTTACATAAGCTCTTATTATTTTGCAAATTTCAGAAAGATATGACAGTATACTCTCCCTCTTTGATAGCACATGCCGAAGACAACTTAAAACAACTGAATAGCATTGTACCTAATGTACTGATTCATATGCAATGTCTTCATTGGCTTGCTACATCAACTGATAGATTTTCAATTCTGTTCCTGTTGATGCATCACTAAAACTGTATTTTAGTGAGCTTTAGATAGGGGAATGACCCCTAACTTACCTCTTAGATACAAAAATGCATCCTTAGGTAAGGGTTTTTTGAATATGTCAGCAATTTTTTCTTTGTATGAACATATTCCAATCTGATTTCCTTTTCTTGTACCAATTCCCTAACAAAGTGATACTTTATGGCAATATGTTTGGTTTTTTAATGCATCACTGGATTTTTGGATATGTTGATTGCACTTGTGTTGTCACAAAACATAACAACAGGTTCTTTGATTTCTTGCTTCATACCTTCTAATAATTGTTTGAACCACACAATGTTTGAGTAGTTTACTGCTACTACAACATATTTAGCCTCTGCTGTGGATTGAGATGTACAATTCTGCTTTTTACTTGTCCAAGAAACCAACCTTTTTCCAAGAAAGAAAGCTCCTCCACTTGTGCTCTTTCTGTCATCAACATTCCTTGCCCAATCTACATTAGTGAACATTTTTAAATCTAGATTTCCTCCAAGTTTATACCATAATCCATAATCTTCAGTTCTTTTTAAGTATCTCATGATCCTTTTGATTGCCATCATGTGATTTTCTTTTGGTTTTGCTGAGAATCTTGCTACAATTCCTACTGCAAGGGCAACGTCTGGCCTTGTGTGCACTACATATTGCAACTTTCCAATCATAGATCTATACAATGTTTGATCCACTTATTTTGATTCATCATCCTTGGTAAGTTTCAATTCAGTACACATAGGAGTCCCAATTGGTTTGTAGTCTTCCATACCAAACTTTTTCAGTATCTCCTTGATGTATTTAGATTGAGTGATGTAGATGCCATTCTTACTCTGTTGAATTTGAAGACCAACAAAGAATTTGATTTCACCAAACATTGACATTTCAAATTCCTTGTTCATTTGTTCTGAAAATTCTTTGCAAAGATCATCATTTCCTATGAACAAAGTATCATCTACCAATATTTTTGCCAAAACAATCTTATTATCTGGTCCTTCCTTTATGTACAAACTATTGTTATCATTAGTTCTTTGAAAACCAATCTGAATAAGATAGTTATGCAGTCTTTCATACCATGCTCTAGGGGCTTGTTTCAGACCATACAATGCTTTATGCAATTTGTAGACCATGTCCTTCTTGTCTGGATCAACAAAACCTTCAGGTTGTTCAATGTAAACCTCTTCATCCAATATGCCATTGAGAAATGTTGACTTGACATCCATCTAATAAACTTTGAATCCTTTGAATACAACATATGCAAGTAAGGTTCTGACACCTTCCAATCTTGCAATAGGAGAAAAATTTTCTCCATAATCTACACTTTCTTCTTGTGAGTATCCTTTGCATACCAGTCTAGCTTTGTTCCTTGATGCCTTACCATCTTCATTTAACTTGTTTCTGAATACCCACTTAGTTCCAATCACGTTCTTGTCTTTGGGTCTAGGTACAAGAGTCCATGTTTTATTTTTCTCTATCTGTTCTATCTCTTCATTCATAGCTTCAATCCAACTTTCATTGTCTAGAGCATCTTTGACATTTCTAAGTTCAAAATTAGCAAGTAAACAAGTGCCTTTCAACTTACTTCTTATGATTGTTCCTTCTGATTTATCTCCAATGATCTGATCTGGTGCATGATGCTTTCTGACATACTTGGCTAACACAGGCTCCTTGCCTTTTTAAATGACTTGCATTGTTATCCTTCTGCGTCTCAACTTCTGGTTATGATTCTGGTTGCTTGGGCTCGGTAGATGCTAACTTGGTAGCTTTTTTTTGCAATTTGGGTTCTTGCAGCTCGGTAGGTACGAACTCGGTTTGAACTTCTTGTGACTCGGTTAATAAAGACTCGGGAGTTGAAGATTCCTGATTGACAGATGTATTTGGTATTGTATCAGGTTCAATGTAAACAAATCTCCTGTAGTCTTTAGGTTCCCTTTTGCTTTCTTCTTCAGTTCTTTCTGCAAACTCATCAACTTTCACATGTGCACTTTCTATGACTTTGTGAGTAGATAAGTTCAAACATCTATATGCTTTACTTTTGCAAGAGTATCCCAAAAATATTCCTTCATCACCTTTTACATCAAATTTACCTTTTCTAGATTCTTTCAAAATGTAACATTTGCTTTCAAATACTTTTAGATAACTTACATTGGGTTTGTAGCCATACCACAACTCATAGGGTGTTTTGAATGAATCCTTTTCTAGCTGTACTCGGTTCAAGGTATGAATTGCAGTGTTGATAACTTCCTTCTAGTATTTGATAGAAATGTTTTTCTCAATCATTAAGGTTTTTGCAGAATCCATGATAGATCTAGTCCTTCTTTCTGCTATTCCATTTTGTTTAGGAGTTCCAGGTGTTGAAACTTGTCTTTTGATTCCTCTTTCAATGCAAAAGTTATTGAACTCATGTGAAATGAATTCTCCACCTCTGTTAGCCCTTAAGCATTTTAGTCTTTTGCCTGTTTCCTTTTCTACTCTAGCCAAACACCACCTGAACTGTTCAAATGCTTCTGATTTCTCTCTTAGGTACATGATAGTCATCATTCTTGAATAATCATCAACAAAAAGAATGAAGAATTTCTCACCAGTATAGCTTTCAATACCAATAGGTTCACACAAATCAATATGCACAATTTCTAGAACTTCTTCAGTTTGATAGTTCTTGCTTTTAAAACTAGTCTTTCCCATTTTACCAATTTGACAATTCTTGCATAGACCAACCTCAGGTTTCTTTATGTTAGGAATGCCTCTTACTTTTCTAAACTTACTTATTTTTATCAAGTTGTCAAAGTTTAAATGACATAACCTCCTATGCCATAACCAAATTTCTTCAATTTGAGAATTAAAACATGAACATTCACCAAGTTCAAGATAAAACAAGTTACCTTTTGTTTGAGTGCCTGATCCAATCAGCTTTCCTTTCTCATCCAATAATCTTGCTTTTCCATGCATAAATTCCACTTTGAATCCATTATTGAGTAGCTGTGCCACACTCAGCAGATTATGCTTTAGTCCTTCTACCCAATATGCATTATCACATACAAGTTCCTTGGTCAATGAGATTCTTCCTTTTCCTTTTATGCAACAAGGTTCATTGTTACCAAATCTTACACTGCACCATCATAGTCTTCAAAGTGTTCAAACTTAGTTTTATCACCAGTCATGTAATGAGAACAACTAGTATCTATGATCCATATATCATTTTTTCTCATATGAGAAATGAGTGCCATTTCTTCATCATTATCAGACTCATCTTTCACAACAATGTAGACAATTTCATCTTCTTCTTCATCATTAGAATCATTTGAGTCTTTAGCCATGAAACATGTTTTCTTACCTTTATCCTTGAATGATTTGAAGTCTTTCTTTCCATTGTACTTGTGACCTTTCTTCTCATCCTTGTTCTTCTCATCTCTAGGCTTAGACCTTTTCTCTCCTCTTTTCTCAACAATTAACACATCATTCTATAGATCATTGTTAGTCTCAGAGAAAACTTTAGCGTTATGTCTAACAATTCCATAATTATCTCCTTCAATAATAGTTACTAGAGCTAGCTCTTCTTTTACTTCCTCTCCCTTGACCATTGCATGCTTAATAACTTCATTAGAAAGTAAGTTCTTTCTATATTTTATTGCTCTCATATGCATCTTGATGAAAAGTGACCAAGCTCCTTATATGTCCAACAAATGAAAATTTTCATATCTTCTGGCTCTGTTTGCATAAGTAGATCAATTACTTCTAGAATCTTCATGTCTTATTTGTATGGGCTTCTATTCCTTTGTATGCAACAAAATGATTCCAGATCAGGAAACTTAATGCTCAAATCTTTACACATATCTGATAACTCACCAAGAATTTCCATCTTTTGGGCGACAAAATTTCCTATATCTGACTTTGGACTATCTCTTCTTGCCATGATCTCCCAAAGTTGTTAAGCTTATCCTTTGAGGACCTAATGGTCTAATACCAATAGTTAGAATATATAGTCCGCCAATATAACTAAGAGGGGGGGGGGGGAGGGGGGGGTGGAGGGGTGAATCAATTATCCAACTATTATCACTATTATCAACCTTAAACAAACTTAACCATATGAGTAATATAATCAGAAACCATAACAAGATACTCATGTACAATAACACTAGATATGTTAACTAGGGAAACCCTTAATCAAAGGGGAAACCCTGATGGGGATGGTACCCACAAGATGATGTACTAACATAAATATTCCCAATTAGAGGATGGACCTTGTTATGAGTCTATAACAACATTCAATGCATATCAGTCCCTATTAGGAGACTTCAAATCCTTGCTAAGAGATTCCAACCCTGTTAGGAGTTGTGAAAGGCAACTAGACCCACTACCCAAACAACTTTTAGGTTAAGACCAATGAACCCATTGTCCAGATGATCTTTGTATTATTCCTTGTAGAATAATAGAAATGAATAGTACTTCCTTCCTCTGTCCTATCAATGAGATCTCTGCTCCTTCTGATCTTGTAACTAAATCACAAATCTTGCATCCAACAATCCCTTGGATCCCTACTCACATTTAGTAAATACTTTTCTCCTTTCTGCACTTCGCACTTTGAACAACGAACATAACACACTTACACATTCACAAATAAGGAAAACATCTTTCCTTTATACCATATCTTCAAAATAATTCTTGGAGTTGGCCTTGAGGCTTTCCAAATTAATTATAATAAGGTAATTAATTAATTACAATTACAATAGCACGGTTGGGTCATAGTCCATATAAAACTTTACATGTGTGATACTAAGGCTTACACATCTACTGACATCACCATCCAACTATCCTCTGTCACTAGCTGACCGTGCATCTTCTTATTATAGTACAAATGAAAGATATAATACAAACATCAAAAACCACTTTTGAAGCACTTTGTCTTTGTATTGCTCTCAGTAAATCAAGTACAACTTCTATATGTCTTTGACTTACATGTTGTGCATTGAACCATGTCATCAGGACATTGTACTAAACATGTCCATGACCGTGTATCACTAGGCAATCAAAACCTTGTCCATACAACTAAGATCTATCTTTGCTACTCTGCTAGTCTTCACAGACTTACTGCTATGTTGATATCAATGACAAACATAGTCATGAATGCAACATGTCAATACTCTCCAATGCTTAGGATACTCCCCCAATATAGTATCATCAACATTCATGTTAACAATAATGACTAAGTGTTTTGTCACTACAATGTCAAAACCACAATGAGATTAACATGGATATGGTTATTTAAAGACATCTATAGAGTCTTCTAGATGCTTCCCTTTTTGCCTCTTCATCTAATTGGTGTTCATCTCTCATAGGGATCGATGATCCACATGAAAATGCCTAACAACCTTTATAAAAAAATCTACAATCATTAAATGTCATGTATAAGTTGGCTTGAAATGGTTTACCTCAAAATTTGTTCCATTCCAAAAATTTATGTTCACTTTGTGTTACTCGATACATAATGTTTTTGATGCACAGTTGTAACTATTCTTCATGTTTTTTCTTAGCCTTAACTTACTCGGCTCTTTCTATATAATTGGACATCTATGTGCACTATTTGCTTGGCATACACTGTACTCAACTTATATTGAAAGTACTCAACGACCAAAGACTTACTCAGCTCCTATAGAGCTCGACATTACATGACTTGACCTATATAGAGTAACTCGGTCGCAGTGATGATCAACCAACTTTGCCTTATTTATGACTAAGTGTTTAACATTAATAGAAAACAAAACATAGAGATACCAACAATATGCCCATTTGACATTAGTGGCAAAAATATTTTGTCATGATTCTATCTTTACAATAAAATAACAAGAGTACTCCCCCTAAGACTATGACTCAATTCTTATAAAACTTCAAAACTTTCTATTACAGCACAATATACAATACATAATTTACATGACCCTAAATAGTTTGTTGTAGCTTTTCGTACCTTATCTCATTGTTTCATTTTTCATCATTTACTTTATTTCCCCTTTGTAACTTCATTTCCTTTCATTCCTCCTTATATATATATATATATATATCCCTTGTTTTTGACACTTATGTCTGTTGTTGGGGTTGTGTAGATGGAATCAAACCATATTTATTAATGACTAGTTTATGGGTTTGATTAATAATGGTGAGTACATGATCCCATGCGGTTCTCATTGATTCCAAAACTTGAATCTTTATCTCCAGATTTTTTGCTAAATCAATTAAGTTGTTAGCAATAGAGAGATTATGATCTCTTTGAACTAGAACCTTTGTTGCATCTAGCTCTTGTTGCATAACCTCCAAGTGAGGTATCAACATGGATTGTATGGAGATAAATTTGGCTCACATTCTATTGTTTTTTGTCTATGGGTCAACCAATCTTCCTTCTACAAACAACAATCTATTATAACACATTGAGCTTGATCCAGTTGACTGAGAGAGAGATCCTTTTGATAACTTCATGTCAACCTGAATCTTTTGAATGTTTGCCTGAAATTTGCTTGTGAATCTTGGCACATCACAAAGAATATTGTACAGATTTTGTACTTTTTTCATAATTTCTTCAAGATTTTGTACTAGTTCCTGCAATTCTACTATTCTCACTGCAATGACAGTAGAAACTTTCTCTATTACTTTATTTTCAGACTTCTTTTCTAACTAGGCCATTAGTTTCTCATTTGTCTCGATATCTTCAGTATTGACTTGTTCAACTATCTGCACTAACTGAGATATGATAGGGGCCTATTCATAAATGTTTTCAATATCAAAGGCATCAACAAATATGTCCTTGATATCATGCAATACTTGTTTCGATTGCTATTATCTCTTCAATTCTTGTCTTTTCTTTCTTGCTAAAATATCTTGCAATATGACAGCTTGCTCAAATGTGAGATTAATTAGATCCCATTTTGGCATTTCAATAACTTCATCCAAGGTAATAGTACTACCTAGAGAATTGTCCTCCTTCTTTCCTTTCCCTTTCTTTAGAGTGTTGCTTCTTGACACTGCTTGAGTAAGAGTAGGTGAGGGGGTGTCACCACTTGGTCTTGCTTGTATTTCAGTGCTAGGAACAATAATAGTAGCACTTGACACTATTTGAGAAACTAAATTATCTTGTCCTTTCACCTCTTCTTTTTGCATAGTCTCCTTATTTCCCTCGTCCATAGTTTCTAAGACTTGTGGTCTTGTTTGACCTATAGTAGACTGGTCTACATTTGAATCTCTATCTTGCTCCTTTTGTTTTGCCTCCTTTTTTGGTTTTTCAGCTTCTAAGGTTTTTGTTTGTTTATCGACAAATTGGACTTGTATTTCTCCTACCTTAGGATAGTCCTTTATTTGATGTAATATAGGAGTGCTAGGTGTAATATCACGAATGGGTGATACATTGCCCTATGAGCTCGACACACCTGAACTTTCTTTGTCACTTTGAACATCTTTAACAGTTATTGTGTCTATTTCTCTCTTGTAGTTAATCCATAACAATTCATTATGTTGTACAAAAGCCTCAATTTTGTTTTTGTAAAATCATAAAAGTTCTAAATTTGGGAACAAATTAGTTCCTATACTTTTCCAAAAATGTTGTCATTTGCTTATTTGTCAATTCAGGCATAATTTTGGCTAATGTGCCTTCTCTCATTTTCTTCTCAATTGCAGTTACATGTTTCCACTTGCCATCAAGTCTACTATGCAAGTCATTTGGAATATTATTTTCAAATTCTATAGGTGTTAGCTTATTGTTAGCTAACATTCCTATCATGGCCTCCTCTACTTTAGATTTGTCATCATTACTCAATGTCTCATACTTTACATATCTAAATCCTGATAGACATATAGATTTTATGATGTTGGTACATACCTCATTAATATTCTTAGGCTTTGTAGGCACAATGACTTGGTGGTGACTAAGTTCATCAAACTCAGTTCTCTTTGTATCTTCCTCTTCAAAATCTCTTTGCTTCACTAACCTTCTTCTCTTTGGTTGGTTAATAGTGGCTGGCATTTTCATCTTCACTACACTTGTTCCACTTGAACCTTTGCTTGGTTTCATAATCTTTACCACTCTTTTCTTCACTAGTGGCTCGACACTGACTGTTGCTGCTGCCCTGGTCCTTGGTCTTTGTGGTGCAAGAGGAGAGAGGGGCTTAGAAGTTTCCTTCTTTGCATCCTTTCTCACCTTAGGCTCAACTATTTTAGCCTTCTTCACTAGTGGGGTGTCAAGTGCCAGGGATTTACCCTAATTTCTCTGCACTTTCTTCCTCTTCCTCTCCACCACTGTCATTGTCTTTGTCTTCTCCAAGTCCTTGAGTAATCATCAAAGGTTCTTTCCCTTTTGTTTGTGTGCCTAGCTTCTCTTCTAGGTATTCAAATCATCTTCTTTCTTTTCTTATATGTAGAAACAATCTTGATGTCAACAATTATTCTAGCCTTTACTTCTTCATACTTGCAAAAGGGCTTGACCTTTGCATCAACTTTCTCATTGAGTAGTGCATTAATGGTTGCACTCACATAATTGCTATTAATTTCATAACCAAAAGGTTTAAGCTAGATTTTCTTTTGATTAACTACATGTACAAATGTATTATATGTATCAACTAGAAAACATACATCATTATAATGTTTCTCAACTAAAGATGCAAGAAACCTTAATCTCTTTCTCATCTTCTGTTTGAATTCTTCAAAATATTCATCTAGAACATTCTCAAAATTTTCTCCCAAATGTGTTATATACTCACTAATATGTCTTGTAGCAAGTTTTTCTTGTTCCCATATGATATTCCCAATAGCCTGAAAATAATTCTAAGTGAAAGAAAATACACAATCAATGATCCAAACTTACACATTGAATTCTTTTTTTTATTTTTAAAATTGATGCTAGGTTCTTTGCAAGTTGTAACTATTACAACTTGGAAATATCATATTCATGATCCTTCATCACAATATTCCATGTATGATCAATTGCCATACATGACACACTATTTAGTCGGCTTGATTGATAAAACTTATGAGAGATTACTCTCATTGCAAACTCAATTAATGGATTTGTAATGGTTGAAATAGACAAGCCATGTCCATTCCACTCGTCTTTTGTGTTTGCCTCAATTTCTTCTCTACTTTGGCAACACATCGTCTTCTCCTTATCAAATGTTGGATACCTTGTAACATCATGAATCATTTTCTTTGTAATTTTGACCATCCCATTCTCTAGCCATAACTCCATGTCATGAATTCTGCTCAAAATTGCCTTGATCCATTCAATCTTGAAATTTCTCAGAAAATATAGGGCACAAGTTAACCCTTTCTTCTCAACAATTTTAATTTCATCCTTCAGTGCTCCATCACACAATTTTTCATAAGCCACACAAATCTCATAGTCTCCAACTTTACCAATTTTGAACATGTAGCAACTTTGTACATCATGGACCATAATAAATTTAGGTGGTATCGATGATAACTCACCCATCAAATCTCCTTTCATGAAAATTTCAAGAATAACATGATACTTAGACAGAGGACAAGTGTCACTCTTCACCAATTGAACATTGCTCACCTCTATTCCTTGGTTATTCACTACAGATGATGATGATGCCATTTTTGCATGTTTAAGGTTTTGAAATTTTTCTTTCTAAACAACTCAACACAACTGAAAATCAACACTCAATCACACTTTCACTTCTGATCCTCTTTCAATCGCTTTGCAAGTTGCTCAAATCGCTCTGTGCTCTCAAAATTTGAATGTAACGTGTGTGAAATATCTTTAAATCCTTGATATATACCTTCATTCATTCAAGTTAGGGTCTCCATAAATGTTGTGTTCTCTATTAGGTGGAATCCAGATGTCTTAATCATTACTTAAACTTTTGAACTTAGTCTCCATTTACAGCTCGGTCAATTCCATCTAACTCAATCTGTATATCAATTTGACATTGGGGTACTTGATCCATATTGCAATGCTCAAGCAATAAAGACAATTTTGTTGATGCTCAACATCTAAACATGTAAATTATTCTTTTGCACTATTATTTCCATATATCTATAATGATGCATCTTTTCTCATGCAGATATGAACTTTAACATATTTTCTACTAGGAATTGATGTAAGATAAATCAGTAAGTATACAGTTCCTCACATAAATTTCTTGATCATTTTGAGGTGGTGTGATCATCTTCTCCATTGGGTTGGGTGATCTTGATTTCATTTCTTCCTCTACTTTTAGCTTCCACCTTTTTCTTTTAGGTTTGATTCATCTCCTCTTTGTTTGTTCAACATCTATTTTCCCTTTCCCTTTGATGTGTTCATTGTTTAATACTAGTGATCGAGACTTGCATGTATTACTCATATGTACAATCTTGTGACAATTAGAACAAAGTTTCTTAGGTGCATTGACTTGCCTTATGTTTGTCTAGTTGGGTTTTGCCTGTGATCTGTATTCATGTGCTCTATGTCCAAACATTTGACAATTGTAACAATATACCTAAAATCTAGGTGCAGTAGGTGTATTTTTCATCCTTGATCTACACTCATGTATTTGATGTCCTTTCTTCTTGCAATAAAAACAATTACTAGTAAACTTAGATTTAGGTTTTTGCATACCATTCTTGCTTCTACAAATGTTTGTAGTATGTCCAAGTTTACCACAATAATAACATGTAGGCTTGTCTTTTGATTTTGCATTTCTTAGCTCTCTACTCTTGGATGATTATCCTTCTTTAGTAGATGAATGTTGCTTTTATGTCCTAGTCCAGAGTTGTTACTAGATGACCTTAGTGATCTCATTAGTTCTTCAAAATACTTTATTACTTCACTTGGATTGTTCATTCTTTCTGCAAGTTCTTTCTCATATCTTAACTCATTACTTAGTTGGTCACTCTGTGATCTTAGATTTGCTATCTCCATGTCTTTTCTATTTAATTCCTGATTTGCAAGAATCAGTTGATTCATTATGTATAGCTAAGTGTTCGTAAGATTTTGCACATTAGATGACCTTTCTTCAAGTCTGATAGTCATTTTTCTCTTGTCTTCCTCAACCACAACTTTGTCTTCTTTAGCTTTCTTCTTTTCTTTGGTCACTTCACATATCCTTACTAACTAGATTTCATGTTCTCATTTCAATCCTCTAACTTCTTCATTTATAATATTGTTCTTCTCTAATAGATCTACAATGATCACATCACTTTCATTAGAATTTCCATCTTTAAGCAATCCTTGCGTATCCACTTCTTGATACAATGTGTCATTTTATTGAATGACCATATATTTTCTCTTTCTTAGGGATTTCCTCATTTCCTCTCTTGCTACTTCGAGTTGTTGCAATATGAGTTGGATGTTAATCACTTGATTTCCAATCATCTTTCCCAATTTGTAAACCTCCATCTCCAAGATCTGAACTCACAAGTTGTTAAATTTATTTGAAGAGAACTAATGCTCTGATATCAAATGTTGGAAGTCTTTTTGAGAAACAAGATACTAAGAGGGGCATGGGGTGGGTGGGGTGTGAATTAGGCTCTATAAAACTTTAATCCTTTAAAATATCTTAACTACATTCACCTTATCAACCATCTCATATCTAGTTTGTGCATATCATAACTTGAAATATCAAATGTTGAAATAAATCTAGCTAAGTATGAAATGTAAACACATAACACAAAAGACTTAGTACCCATAAACCCTCCAAGGTGAAGGTAAAACTTGGGTGGTGATGACACCCACAAATCTTCACTACTATTGTAACAAAGTTAGCCTGTTAGGACTATAAATTTGATAACTTCTGATGATCTACCTTGTGAGGGGTCTACTATGTTAAAAAATTTAAGACTGTTAGGTCTACTTGATTAAAGGATTTTGTGCTTACAATGAAGTAAGGATTCAGTTAAGAGATTTACAAAGGTATGTTAAAACCACTTTGTTAAGAGATTCGCCCTGATTCAATCTATCATAATTGATTCAGTACCTGATCCTTTGGTCTACACTTACAATTGTTGATTATAGATCTCCTCCTTCCAATCTCTAATATGATCTCTTATTTGATATAGCTTTCCTTTGGCCTTCACTACTTCATTAGGTTGCTAACTCTGTTCTTCACAACTTTCTCTTCCAACATCCAAAACTTAACTCCTTCACATCCTTTGCACAATTTGCACTATCTTCAATGATATCACACTCTATATATCAAAATAGGGTTTAGATCTGCCTATTTAAAGATGTATGTAGTGTCTTTTAGATGCTTCCCTTTTTGCCTCTTCATCTGATTGGTTTTTCATCCCTCATGGGGATCGATGATCCACGTCAAAACATGTAACAACCTTTGTAACAAACTCTACAATCATTAAACATCATGTACAATTTGGCTCAAAATGATTTAACTTAAAATTTGTACCATTTCATACTTTTATGTTCACTTTGTGTTACTCGACATATATTGTCTTTGATGCTCGGTCGTAACTATTTTTCCTATTGTTGCTCATCCTTAACTTACTTGGCTCCTCCTTTATATCTCTACATCTATGTCATTTTTTGCTTGGCATATACTATACTCAAATTATACTAAAAGTACTCGATGACCAAAGACTTGGTCGACTCCTATAAAGCTCAACATTACATCACTCATCCTATATAGAGTAACTCAGTCACAGTGATGACCGACTGACTCTACCTTATTTATAACTAAGTGTTTGACTCTAATAGACAAAAAAACTTAGAGATACCAAAATTAACAACATCTTACATCATGGATTAAGATAACCCTAGGTGGAATGGAAGATAGGGCTTTGGATGCATCTCCTTTTACATCTATCTTAGGGTATGCTTTGAACTTAGGAGCATTGTATGTTTTATTGCGAATCAACTGATTATAACTAACCTTAGATGATGCCTCTTTATCCATTTTAGTATAACTTGATGTCATTGTTCGCGAATAGGGTTTGATCAATGAACGAGCTACTTCACTTGCTAACAACACAATCATTGCATCTCACTTGATTGTCCAAGGCACACTAAGAAATATTCGCTCAATTGTTGCACAATAGTTTGAAATCGCTCTAGCTCTTTATCTCTTGAAAAGTCAAATGCATGATATGTAAAACAACTTGTGAAATTTGATATATACCCAAAAAATCAAAATTAGGGCCTCATTAATGTGTCGTACATATAGTGGGTGTGCAACAACTATCTCAACCATCTCTGTAAAACTTGGCAAACATACATCCTTAAGTTTTGCTTGGTCTCCAAATTAGTCAATATAACAGTTTGGTCTTCACTAACATTTGAACACTCCAACACTAGTGCTTGGTCATCACATGTTATTCAACTTAGCTTAGAATATATTACTTGATTCAAACTTTTGATCTATCCTAATGCATCTAGATTTATGTTGATTTGGAATTTTATGCAACCAATCTTAGGAACTGATGTATGATATAACAATTTGAAATATTGTTCCACACGTACCTCATTATTTAGTTTGAGGTGGGGAATCACCTAATCCATTGGATTGGGTGATTAAAATCTTACCATTTGCACTATTGTTTTCATCCGATTCCCACTTCCAAGTTTGATTAATTTGAGTTCTTACTTCTTCTGCATTGACCTATTCTTGTGAACTGTTTTCTTCATTATTGCATGTTGGTGCTCGATTATTGGACTCTCTACTTAGATGACTAACCTTCTCACAGTGAAAACATAGTAGGCCAAATTTTTTCTAGTTCTTATCTCTGAAATGTGTCTTCACATAATTTTTTGCAATATGTCCATTCTTACCACATAGTTGTCAGGTTACCCAAGTGTTGCATTCCCATCTTATTGTATTACCTTGTCTAGGTGCATTACCTTGATTCTTAGGTGTCTTGTTAGGTTTTTCATTATATCTACATTCTTGTGCCATATGACCATATTTATGACATGTATAATAGTAACCTTCAAATCTAGATCTCTTATTGACCTTTGATCTACACTCATGTACTCAGTGTCCATGCTTGTTGCAATTAAAGAAATTTTGATTGAATTTAAGTTTTGGGTTCAGCTTACCAATTTTGCTCGTGTAGAAATTTATTGTATGGCTAATTTTTCCAAAGTGATAGCATGTAGGCTTCTTTTTCTTTTGTTTAATAGTCACATTTATTTGTTCTCCTTGCTTTATTGATTTTCCTTGCTCGTCACTAGATAGGAACTTGCCATAGCCTAGTCCAAAACTATCACAAGGTCTCCTTGGTGCATTCATCTATTCATTAAGTAATCTCATGGCCTCTTTAGGTTTGTTCAACCTCTTAATAAATTCCTTTCCATCTTTCAACTTATTCTTCAATATGTCATTCTTAGATTTCAAACTCATGATCTTTATTTCCTTTCTAGTGTTATCTTAATTAGCACTTAATAACTGATTGACCATGTTAAGTTGATTGTGTGCCAGATTTTGTACCTCAATGATCCTTTCATCCAATCTTTCAACTATTTGCCTCTTGTCTTCATCAACCTTTTTCTTTTGTTTAGTAACTTCCAATAGTCTCATTGCTTGTATCTCATGTTCTCTTTTCAATGATCTAACTTCTTTATTCATAATTTTTCTCTTCTCCAACATATCTACTATTGTTGCATTTGATTCATTAGAATTGACTTCATCAAACAATCCTTCAACAATTTCTTCTTTGTATTGTGTGTCATTTTTTTGAATTTTCATCTCTTTCCTTCTCTTCAAAGATTTTATTAATGTCTCCTTTGTAGTATCGACTTGTTCAAATGCAAGATGAACATCAAGCTTTTGGTTCTTAATGATCTATCCCAGTTTTTAGGCTTCCATCTTCAAGATCTTTAACTTCCAAGTGGTTAGACTTCTGCCAAGAGTACACATCTCTGATACCAATTGTTGGAAATCTACTAGAGAAAGTAAGGTAACGAGGGGGCGGGGGATTAGAATCTATAAATATTTAACACTTAAAACATGAACCATATTTGACATATCCATCATAAACTCCCATTAAACCTTAAGCTTATATCAATGCAATCATGTACATAACATTAGATCTAGCTTCTAATTGAATGAATAAAACAAAAAAAATACATAAAACATTTGACACAGAGATTTGGTAATGCAGAAACCCTCCAAGATGAAGGTAAAACTATGGTGGGGATGACACCCATAAAATCTTCACTATTGCAACAATAAAGTGTGCCTATTAAGGCTACAATGTTTGATCACTTAGGATGATCTACCTTGTAAGGGGTCTTCCTGTTAAAGGTTTACAAGACTATTAGGTCTACCTTGATTAAAGTATTTTACATCACAACTAAGTGAGCACTCCATTAGGAGATTTATAAAGGCCTATTAAAGCCACTTTGTTAAGATATTTAAACCCTAAAATGCATGTTAGAATGTATCAATACCCGATCCTTCGATATGCACTTCAATGATAATAATAGATCTCCTCTATCCAATATGATATCACCTTATTGTGATTGATATTCAATGACTCCTCACTACACTTCTCCATCGCCTCTATGTTTCTCCATTGATTCAACTCTCAACGCCGCATCCAAACTCCTCTCAATCTCACACTCTACTCCACACACTCGAATTAGGTCTAAAACCATCCTTATATAGGTGTTTGGTGAAGCTTCTAGATCATGATCAATGATCTAGATTCATCTCTTTTGTCATTTGGTCCTTGCAATCTTCTAATTGGTGGATTTCCTTTTAGAGAGATAAATGCTCTTCATCATTGCACATAATTAACTCCATGATTAGCTCCTCAATATACAAACCACCCTTCATGCTTGACAAAAATGGTTTACATAAGTTATTGTTCCATTACAAAATCATATACACAAACTGTTTTACTCAGCACTAATACTCCTTTGATTCTCAATGCATAATGTTCTTCATGTGGTCCCTCAATCTTCACTTAGCTCAGCTTATATTGTAAGTCTCTCTATCTCTTTCTCAACATATGTTGTATCCTAAATCACTCAACATATACTAAGTTGTTTGATGGCTCTTAATTGCACTCGACACTAACTAGTGCTCGATATGAACTGAATATGTACACTTTACATAATATTGGTTCGACCTATATAGTGGCTCAGTCACAGTGTTGACCGACCAACATTGCCTAGAAAATGACTAAGTATTTTGCACTAATAGACAATATGAAGATTGCCTTTAGGGTCAACATAAAGTTGTAAAAAAGATATGTGCAATTTAAAGTTAGATATTTTAATGAAATGTAATACTTGGATCAAAGAAACAACAAATCATGTGATGCAGTGTACAACTACAATCTACTTTTGTTTGGGATCATTTTATATACGTCAACACAATTTATTGAGAATTTGATATCATTTTTCTTTAAAAAAAAAAAAAAATATATAATATTGAAAAAATATTACCATATATTATTTCATTAAATCTTAGATTTCACTTTTTATATATAAGAGTTATTATTATTTCTTTAATTAATTCTATGTATAATACTACATATTGAACTTTGCATTTTAAATTAAATTAAAAATGTAACATTTTATAGGAATATTTATTTTCATTGAAAAATATGTACGAAATATGTGTGTGTGTGGGTTAGATGACTGATTTGTTTCAGACAAACAAAAAAATAAAAAGTAAAATTCAACATAAACCATTTAATTTGAAGTTTCATTAGTGCATATTAGAGAGAATTAGATGCTTTCATCTTTTTGTTTTATATCAGTCAAATTAAACAAATCTTATAACCTTAGAATTGATAAAATCATTATGTTACCATACTTCAAATGTGTATATGTATCTTATGGTGAATATGTTTTTTACCCATATGTAACAAAGTTTGAAGTATTTGCATTCTATAATTTTGAAAGTGAAAAGAATATTCAGAAAAAAAATATTACCAACTTCGACGTCTTCTTCTTTAATTTTCAATTTATATCTAAACTATCACCATTCTAAAAATATTTCGCATGTCAAATACCTCAATATATTGGTTTTTATGTAAACATCTTAGCCAAATTGATGGTATTCTGATTATAGATCTCGTGGATCGTGTCAACCAGAATATTCAATATCTTGAGATCATTATTATTTCCTTCCCTTGTCCATAGGAGGACTCCCAACTCTCTAAAAACACACAAATTTCACCCACTCCATACACCCACATGACAACTCCTTAGTTGCTAAATTCTAAATCACGGAATAATTGCCTTGTATAATCAAAGCAATTATCAATTCCACTTCAATTTTAACGCAGAGAATGAATTTTACAAAAGACAAGAAAAGAAAAATGTGTGCATTAAAGAAAATATCATTTGATAGATTTTTTTTGGCTAAACCAAATTTCTTACAACTATCACTTCCTTCTTTGAGTGAAGCATCATGATATCACATCAGGGTGTTTCCACATAACTAGCCTGTTAGTGAGATGGAGAGTTATGATAGAGAATTTTATGGTAAGAAAAAAAATTGAAGAATATTTCTTAAAGTAAATAAATGAATAAATTTTTATTTCTATTAAAAAATTAATGTAAAATATTTTTGAAGAAAGATTTTTGAACATCCCTAATATAGGAGCATCTTGGGCTTGCTTGCAATCCTGCATGTTTGGAGGGATTTTGGCTTAAAGTTATGGAGTTTGACAGATACTAGTGCTCGACATACACTATAGAGCTTGGATGGTCTTGGAGCTTGGCATGGTCTGTGGAGCTTGACATGGTCTTGGAGCTCGACATAGTCTTGGAGCACAGCATGGTCTTGGAGCGCAAAATGGTCTGGGAGCTCGACAATGCTTGGGAATTTGAAGACACTCAGCTTGGTCTTGGTTCCTGTTGGTGCTGAGTTTTCTGTGAGCCAAATTTTGGCATTTACGTTATGTAGGGTATTTAATTTATATTGTAGCCAACTTGTGGCTCAACATATATTTAATATGATGGAATTAATTTAGTTTGTAATAACTGGGCTGAGATGTGGCTTGTTGGGTATAAGTAGGAGGTCTTGTAGAGTCTTTAGGATCATTGAGGGAGATCCATCTTAGAGAAGAGGATGTAAACTTTGAAGAGCTAGTATCTACGACTTGAGAACCAAAGGATTGCTTGGTGGACCTGAGGGTACAAGTGTGGATTCTTCTGGGTGTTCTTATCTAGTTGTGGATCTGGACTAGCTAGGATTAGGATTGTAAATTGGATCTTGTGGGATCTTGCATAACTGATATTGTAATTTTTGTTTGTATTTGGCCCTAATTTGGAAGGCCTTATAATTGGGCATATTGCATGCAATCAGTTATTTATGAGTAAAGAGTTGTGATTTGGTATTAGGTCTTGCATTATTATTTCTTTGTTGTTGTGTTTCCACTGTGTGATTATTTTTTGGGGGCTAGGACATCTCCTTTGAGGATTCTCCCACCTTGTACTTCATTAGGTGGTATCAGAGCAAAGGTTTCCTAAGTGTCTAGACAGATTGTCGAAGCTAGCGTAGTCTACACTAGGATCGAAAGAGAAGGTTGATCTTCTGGAGCTGATTGATCTTCTATATTGGTGGATCTATTGCTTTGGGTTTGCAAAATTTTTGGAAGATGCCTCCAAGAAGATTGGAACCTAGGGAAATTGATGATCTTAGTGATGTTATGGAAGAAAGGATCTCAAAGAAGATTAGAACAGAATTAAGATCTAAGATTGCATTGATGAAGAGCGACATGATTGCTGAAATTGTGAGTGTTTTAGGTGGTGTACCTAGGCATGTGGGTACTAAAGATGGTTATGAGGAAGTTGTTGAATAATTTGAAGTTGCTAGATCGAGTGGTCGACAAAATTGATCGTGCGGAGATACCTATTGGAACTAGGGTTGGTCATTTTGCTAGACCTGGATCTTAGTTGAAGTTGAAGCATGAGATGGATGTTTCTAATTTCTCAGGTAATTTGACTCTTGAAGACTTGATTGATTGGATTGGTGAATTGGAAGACTACTTTGAGATTTAGGATATTAAGGATCCACTCATAGTGAGGTTGGCACAAACTAAGTTGAAAGGACATGTTTCTCTTTGGTGGAAATAATTGCAAAGAGACAAAGAAGAAGAAGGCAAAATGAAGATCAGTAGATGGAGATTGATGGTGACTAAATTGAAGGCTAAGTTCATTCTCGCTAATTATGAACTTGAGTTGTTTAAGAGGTTGTAGAATATGAAGTAGAAAGATATAATTGTGAAGGATTATACCGAGGAGTTCTACAAGTTGACTATTCGGTCTAGGCATAGAGAATTGTCAAAGGAAAAGGTAGTTTGATACATTAATGGTGTGAGATTTAATATTTAGGATGAGGTTGGTATACTGAATATTTCTTCAGTTGAGGATGTTTATCAGTATGCTCTAAAGGCTAAAGATAAGTTGAAGAGGAAAAGTCAAGGTAATGCTAGAGGGAAGGAGAAGCAAGATTGCTTGGCATAAGCTAAACCAAGTACATAAGGTGAACCAAAACCTGTTGATCAGAAAAGGAGGACAGATGGAGGTTTGTTCAGAGGTAATTGTTTCAAATATGGGCAAGATGGGCATAGATCTTTTGAATGTCCGCATGGTAGGACATTTGTTTTTGTAAATGAGGTTGCAATCTAAGACAATAAACCTAAGCAAGGAGAGAATTTATTGGCTCGATGAGTATTGGTTGGCTAGAAGATACTAGATTTTTGTTAGAGGACTAGTATGTTAAGGACTCATTGCAAGTCTAGTGGTAAAGTTTGCAAGGTGATTGTGGATGATGGTAGTATTGATAACCTTGTTGCTGAGGAGATGGTTCAAAAAATTGGTTTAAGAAGAGTGAGACATCCTTATCCTTATAAGATTGGCTGGTTGCAAGGTGAGCATGCTTTGGAAGTGAGGGAGCAATGCCTTGTTGATTTCTAGATTATAAGGATCAAGTTTTGTGTGATATTGTGGACATGAATAGTTGTCATGTGTTGCTTGGTAGACCTTGGCAGTATGATTGCAGGATTATGCATGATTGTGTCAAGAATGTGTTTACTGTTGAGAAAGGTGGTAGTATGTGTTTACTATTGAGAAAGGTGGTAGGAAGTTTTCCTTGATTTTCAGAATGAAGAGCTCAGTAGGAGGAACCTAAGTATTCATAGCCAAGTTGAGTTGGTAGATTCTAAGAAGGTTGGAGATCAACGTGGAAAGCAGACCTATAGCACATTGAGGATGGACATGAAGAAGTAGAAGAAGAAC
Organism: Cupressus sempervirens; assembly: GCA_028749045.1. Taxonomy (NCBI): domain Eukaryota; kingdom Viridiplantae; phylum Streptophyta; class Pinopsida; order Cupressales; family Cupressaceae; genus Cupressus; species Cupressus sempervirens. The sequence goes on along the minus strand of CM053784.1, from coordinate 775,065,382 downwards.
AAGGAAAAGAGTGTACAAATTGAAGACTTGGAGGATATGTATATGAAGAACCAATTTGGGATTTATTTGTTGAATCCCAGAAGATGTTTTTCTAGCTACTGAGAACACCTTTTTGAACCTAGTGTGTTTGATGTAGGAGCATCCTAGGCTTGCTTGCAATCCTACATGTTTGGAGGGATTTCGGCTTAAATTTATGGATTTTGGAAAATATTGGTGTTCAACATTCACTATGGAGCTTAGCATGGTCTGTGCAACTTAGCATGGTCTAGGAGCTTGGCAATGCTTAGGAATTTGCTGATGCTTGGCTTGGCCTTTCTAACACTTGGCTTGATCTTGGTTCTTGTTGGTGCCAAGTTATCTGTGAGCTGACTTTTGCATTTAAGTTATGTAGGGGTATTTAATTTGTGTTGTAGCCAACTTTTGGCTCAACATATATTTAATATGAGGGATTTAATTTAGTTTGTAATAACTGGGCCGTCTTGTAGCTTAGTTGGGTATAAGTAGGAAGTCTTATAGAGTCTTTAGGATCATTAAGGGGGATCTACCTAGAGAAGAGGATGCAAACTTTAAAGAGCTGGTAGTTGCAACTTGAGAACCAAAGGATTGCTTGGTGGACCTGAGGGTACAAGTGCAGATTCTTTTGGGTGTTCTTATCTAGTTGTGGATTTGGACTAGCTGGGATTGGGATTGTAAGTTGGATCTTGTGGGATCTTGGAGAATTGATATTGTAATTATTGTTTGTATTTGGCCCTAATCTAGAAGGCCTTATAGCCAGGCATATTGCATGTAATGAATTATTTATGAATAAAGAGTTGTGATTTGGTATCAGATATTGCATTGTTGTTGCTTTGTTGTTGTGTTTCCATTGTGTGGTTATTTGCTTGGTGCTAGGACATCTCTTTTAAGAATTCTCTTGCCTCGTACTGTGTCAATCCCTAAATTTTTTATAGTCTTTTTAATAAGCATATTATGCCAATGTCTAATTGTGAGAATGTTGGCATATTGTTTTCTAGTCTCCTTTTTTTATTGAAGAAAGTTGCTTAAAAACTCAAACAAATAATTATAGTTGTCCAAAAGGACTACACCATGTGAATATACAGAGAAAAATTTATAGAGTTGTTCAAAACAAAAAAAACCAGGTTGTAACCAACTCACAGGCATAAATAACTATAATGAAGCTAACACATGTAACATACATCAGCTATGAAACATAAAGACTATTCAGACTAAAAAACTTAGAATTTGTTGAAGTTGCCTAGAGAATTTCATTTCACCTCCCTAAAGCTGAAAAAATGGATACTTTATCTCATGTAATTGTCTTTGATAACTTGCTTCATCTTTATGCTTAGCCTTCAGCTATGAGCATAGAAAAACTATTTTGAACAACATGTTTGAGTAAAACACTATAATATCCACTTCTTGATGCAAACAATGATTAGTGAAAAGTACCCAACATCTACTTTTCCAAATATGTAACAAAATGCAACATAAATTCTAAAACTACATTTCAAGTCTCCTTGAAGCATCTCATTTCTTAATTTTTTTAAAAATAATCTATTGTCTTTGTGGTTCAAGAAATGCACATTCTTACTTATCATGCTTATGTAGATCTTTTCAACTGCCTTATTTCACAATAAAGTTGATGACTAATGATTATTGATTGAACAATAAGAATCTCAACCATCCATGAAATACTACCCATTATGTGTGAAGTTTATTGACGATCACACATAAGGTTGAACAATTTATAATTTCTTTTTTCCCTAGCACTCTACCCCATAAATGTATGGAAATTGTCCAAAACAAAAACCATTATATCTTTCTTATTAATTGGACATGTATTCAAATAGATATTCTATGTATTAATATGTTTGTTAATTTTTTCATATGTGTGTTCTTTTATTTTCTCATGGTGTGATTGAAAACAACCTTACATCATCTACCCACTTCCATTAGTTCAATTTTTTTAAAATACCTTATTAGGTGCACCATGGAAATTGCTTTGGTAGGAGTTGTCCCCATTAAAAAAAATGTTCAACAGTATAAATAATGTTCTTGCAACTCATGAGCCAATTAGCGATCAAAATAAGGTCATTAGTATAAAAATATACACTTTTTCACATGTTGTATTAAACAAACACCATACCCCTTGCCAATTTAATTATTCTTAAAAAAATTTAATGTATAAATAAAGAGTATAGGGAATGGGGGAACTCTTTCTTAACCCAAATGTCACTTTTAAAACTTTCTAAAGTGCTTGTCAAAGTTATGATTTTGACTTTCACTTCTTTATAAAGTATGTAGACAATTGGGTTCAAATGTAGTGATGATGTACTAATATAAAAAGTTCCTTGTGAAAGGATGTGACCTTGTTAGGAGTCAAATGAAATACAGTCAGTATATATGAGTCCCTATTAGGAGACTTTGAAACCATGTTAGGAGATTCTAACCCTATTAGGAGCTATGTCAACCTTTTTAGGAGTGGAAAGGAGGACAATTGAACCCACTATTCAAATAACTACAAATCGTCTTCACTGAATAATCTTTAGGATAACATATCCAAGTTCTTGAATTGACTAAATAATGACTCCTTTGCCTATACAATGCCTTTGAATCTCATAGTACATCAACAACATCAATCTTTTCTTTGATCATAAATAATTTGCATTCAAAGCTCGTATAACATAATAACCATCCACATTGGATCACATGGACATTTTACCACAAGAAAACAAACTTTCCTTTATATCAAGTCCTAATAACTAATTGAGTCAGCCTTAAGGCTTTCTCAATTTACAATGAATAGTATGTGACCACATTGAGATATTACATTTACACGCTATATTACAAATAACACTTCCCACAATGATATTAACAAAAGTCACCCTCATGGGAACACCATGCTAAATAGAATTCTTGACTCATCAAAAAATGAACATCCAATTCTACCATGTTAACCATAATATACTAGACATGTCTTCTACAATGATCCAATCCCATTGAACAATCATCAACCTCACTAAAAAGATACAACACAAATACCAGAAACTCACTTTGAGAGAATTCTCCTCAAAACCTTATGTAACTTTCACAAATCTTCATATATCTTTCTGTGAACATAGACATAGCATTAGAACACATTCCTAAATATTCTTCTAAGTGTGCATAACATAGACTTCCTTTGGAATGGTAATGAAGGGAAGAAAAGATACCCTCTTGTTGCTTGGGAGAAGGTTTGCCTCCCTAAGAGGTACGGAGGTCTGGGCATTAGAAAGATCACCCACCTCAATAAGGCTCTCCTAGCTAAACAAATATGGCGGATCTTCAGTAGCACCGGTGAATGGAGGGACACCCTGGTAAACAAGTACCTTAGAAGACCCACTCTTCTTTTCACCCTTTTTAATGAAGATATCCCAAAAGGATCAAACATTTGGAATGGGATCATGAAAGCCAGGGACCTAGCTAAGGTAAGGATATCATGGAAATTGGGAAATGGGAAGGACATCCAGTTCTGGTCGGATAGATGGCTTTCCCAAGATCCACTTATCAATAACCCTGTTTTTGAGAGATGGATGCAAGCTTGTACTGATCAAATTGGGTCCAAAGTTTGTGATTATTGGAATGGCCAGGAATGGAGTGACCTATCCCTCATCTCTGAGGACTTGACTCCTATAATGCTTATGCTCAATTCCATGATTCCTATCAATTTGGGGGATGAGCTGGTCTGGAGGGATAATCCCAATGGAAGATACTCTGTTGCCTCAGGCTATAATTCCCTTTGGAGCTTAAAAGAGAAGGCCCCTTGGGCGGAGGCTTGGATTCCGGGTCTCACTCCAAAGATCAACATTTTTTACTGGCTGGCTCTTCAGAACAAAATCCTTACTCATGACAATCTCATGAAGCGAGGACATGTTATGCCCAGTAGATGTCCCTTGTGTAAGAATCAGGCTGAGACCGGAAATCACATTTTCATCTTATGTGACTATGCCAGGGAGGTGTGGAATGTCATCACACATGATAATGAAACCCTCTGGTGCAAACTGGATAATCTCATGGATTTTTTCCATCAGTGGAAAGGTCTTTGTAAGATTGCTGGTCGGCAGGATCACTCGGACTGGATTTTACCCCATTTTTGCTGGGGAATTTGGAAGGAAAGGAATAATAGAATATTTAGAGACAGAGAGGTGCCGGCTATAATCCTTGGCAGGAAGGTCTTGAAGAATATAAAGGAAAATCTCCAAGTGCTGAAGGAGGAAGAAGAAGAAGAAGGGGACAGAAAGATAGCTAAAGAAAAAGACAGGAACCTCAAAAGGCAGGATGCTAGCTGGCTTCTCCCCCCAGATGGTTGGTCAAAAGCCAACTTTGATGGGGCTTCTAAGGGTAACCCAGGCCCTTCAGGTTGTGGTGGAATCATAAGAAATAGCTATGGGGAGGGAATAGCTGCCTTTGCTTCCCCGCTGGGAATCCAGACTATTCATCTGGCTGAAGCAAGAGCTGCGAGTAAGGTGGTCAAGTTGGCTTTTGAAGCCGGGATTACTAAACTCTGGCTTGAGGGGGACTCCAAAAACATTATTAATACCATTAATGGTATTTCCCCTCCCTCGTGGACGATTGCGAACATAATTGCTGAGACTTGCGCCACTCTCACAAAGTTCGATAAGGTCCACGTCACTCATGTTTACAGAGAGACAAACCCAGTCGCTGATTGGTTTGCTAATAAAGGGGTTAACGCCACCAATAATCTGACCTGGTATGCCGGAAAAGATTTTTCGACGGAGGCAAAGTTGCTTATCGACCAAGATAAAATCTTGGGAAGGACGGCTCAAATCCAATGCAATTATGGATAATAAAGATTGCCCAGACCATGCTCGAGATGGAGAAGTAGTCTGCTAGGTTGGGTCTCTGTCCTTTGGTTTTTGTTTCTCCTGGCTTTGGCTTTTTGTCTGGTCTCTGTTTTTCTGGTTGGTTCTCTGGCCTTTTTAGTGGGCAGTTGTTTCGGGCTGGGCCTTTGGGCTTATTTTCAGCCGTAAGGCTTATGTTTTGGCTGGGCATTTTTTCGCTTATTTTCAGCCTTTCTTGTTGTTAAACTTATGGGTTTCAGGACCCCTTAAAACCTGTTTACCTTATCAAAAACATAACTCTCTGACCACAAACTTTGTGAAATGAATCTTCCTTTGTGACTCTAGTTGAACTGTCCAAAAAACTGATTTGTTGACATCAAAAACAAACACTTTCATGAATGCAACACATTAGTACTCAATCATCTCTCTAACATACTTAAAAAATCCCCCATATAACAACAACAAGAATTCATACTTAATAATCTTATCCTTTGGGACTATGTTAAAAGACTTATTGAAGTTAACAAAACAACAAAAAGAAACTTACCTCTCTTCCTAAACTTTTTTTAATGATGTGCTTGATAGGGATTTCAATGTTAGGTGTAAAGTGTTTAGGTCTAAAATTTGCTTGAACTTTTACTCATTTTTTTAACGCATTCGGTCATAATATTTTCAACTATATTCTTAAATAATTTGCAAACAAAGGGTTAATTATTTTAGTCATATAGTTGGAAGGTTTATTGAGAAACCATACTAAGTGACGATGTTGAGTATTCTTATAATGTGTAACATGAGTGTTCTTACCCGCACCCTCCCCACCTTCCTTTTAATATTCTATGTGGAGCTCAACCAAGTCCCTTGTCTTATCCTAATTTCTCACTTGCAATATCAACCTTTTGCAAGATAAAAAGTTTTTTTTATGGACTAGAAAAGTCAATTCAAGAAGTAAAAATAAAAATAAAAAGGTTAGTATTTGTTTTTAGAAAGTTGTGGCAATTGAGTCACATAAATTATTTATCAAAGCTAACTGTGGAATATTAAAATCCTTTTATTTTATTCCATTACATTTGATTGGTGATGTTTTTGTTCAATTTATAAATTTACTAACATTTTTGTGTGTTTTATTTATTCTTGTTTTTTTATAAAAAAAATTGTGTTTTATTTATTCATGTTTTTGAGTGAATTTGAGGATTAAAATTTGGTAAATGAATTATAAAAAAACTTTAATTATATTTTTTAGTAAGTGTTCTTACAAGCATGCAAACTCTTTTCTTTTCTTTTTCTAAAATAAATTGTGTTCTTATTTTTAAGGCTTTAAAATATTATACTATGCCATTTGTATAGTCTTGTCTAAGTGTGTAAATTATTACCTCTTTCAACCCATGGTTAGCGAATTATTAGCTCTTTCAACATATGGTTAAGTTTTTAGGGATATTCACACTAGTATCACTTCTTTCATCTAAAAGTAAAAAATCTAAGGTGGATCCATTCCACTTCTAATAGACAATGGGCCACTTCACATAAAAAATAATTAATCTTGAGTTCAAGTTACACAAATAACTCCCTAATAAATCAATCCTTAACAAACCTAAAAAAGTTATAAGTGTTATTAGGGGATAATTGTAATATTGTATTTAACATGTGGTGGGATCAAGTGCATTAATATCACCTCTTTTTACTAGGAATAAATGGATATTGAGGTCACCAAATTTGTTAATGACATGGACCTTGTAGTTCCTTTAAATAAATAATATTTATATTTGATGAGATAGTATTTAATTCTTTATGATCTCCTTGTTAATCATTTGACTTCGTCAACAGATTGAAGAATATTTAACATAATTGTGATTAGCTTTGAATGTTTGAATTTTTTGATATTAAAGGGAAATAAGTAGGTGAGTTGGATGAAAATGATTTCTTATGTGTTACAAAAACTTTGGTTTGTATTAGTAATAGTCCTACTCAGTATGTTAGTTCTAGTGCTTGAAGACATACGAAAGGAGAATAAGAGTGGTTCTACAATCTCACCTTCTCATCTTAAAAAGAAAACATTCTCTTGCTAATGATACATCCTATGAAATATATTACATTGGACATATTTCATTACCATTGAAGACTCGTAGGAATAAAACTATATATTTTCTATATGCTCACGAGCTCACAAAGAATCTAATATTAGTAAGTCAATTACTAAAGCACAACTTATAGGTTAAATTTTGTCATCATGATGATGAGGAAAAAAAATCATTTCCAAGACAATCTCATCGTGATGAAGATGTATCCCATACTTTAGAGGATAAAATATTGCTCCAATAGATTGAAGTCACTCATAAATGTTCAACATTCTATTAGATCTAGGCCATGAAACTATGTATATGATAAAATCATATGAAATGTAGCTTAAAAGTTTGGGTGTTGGAAAACAAACTAAACATAAAACATAAGATTAATAATTTGGCCACTAACTTAATGGTAGATAGACTTAGAAAAAAATGAGTGGTACTAGGTTAAGCTCATATTACCAAGATAATTTTCTACCTCCAACATCACTTGTGACATTACTACAAGGACAGTGGATACAAGCACAAATATTAGTGCTAAGATGTCACTTGGGAAGATTTAAACTGTTGTAGATTCAACATGAGAATGAAGTGGTCCTCCTATTGGGATTAGGAGAGATTGTTGGAACTTGGAGTGGTTGATTCAAGTAGCGAACATATTGTATAAATGATTTTTTTTTCTTATTGATGTCAAAATATGTTTTATGATTGCAGAGATACTCAAATTCTATATATTGTAGGTTATTGATTTATTCAATAGACAATAATTAATAGATTGGATATGCGAGCTTAAATTTATGTAGAAGGAGTACATATATCATAGTTATGTTTGTTTTACTTTATTTGATATTTTAGTTGAATTATATATTATTTAGTGAAGGCTGGTAGAAAACTAGGCATTAGGAAAATATGTCAAAGGTAGTTGCAGTATTTTTTTCATAGGTTGATGGCGAGCATGAAATATTAATGATAGCAACCATGGAAGTTGTTAGAAGACTGTTTGGTGTGCATATATTTGGATTTGTGAGTTATTTGGCTTATTCTAGAAAGGTTACTAATGTGTAACATGCAATGTATTTTAATGACAGCCGATTGGATCCTTTTAGCATGTTGATTGTTATTGGAAAGTATTAAATATGTGTTATAGCATGTGGAATAGCCCTAAATGGGTTTACTAAACATTGGAGTGTATTTGTTTGAGTTGGAAGGCATTTATGTCTTATCATGGTCCTATGTAACTAATTATGCACTAGGAGATCCCTAATAGGGTGACCTAGTTAATTATTTCTAATTGGTATGAAGGAAAGTTATTTTCATCAAATTAAAGTATGGAATGATAAGTATAGATGTGAGCCTTGATGTTGGATTATCAGAGGAGAGATGAAACATTGTTAGATACTTTGAAAGGAGGTACGAGACCATTCCTAGTAGACTTCAAAAGAACTATTTTGGAAAATAAGCTACATATTAGTTAGTTCACATTATTTGATTTGTCATCCTATTGCAAAGGTGGTTAAAAATTTCATCTTTACAAAGCCACCACATAAGGATTATTTTGAGTATGCATGAGGTAAATTGGGGGTCCTACCCTTGTCCAAAATTCTCTAGGTGAAGATGTATGCTATATTAATCCATGGATGAATTGTAATATCTTTTGAAGTTGATGCAAAAGTGTTTGCACAATGAACTTTAGGAGCATTTATGAAGTTGTGAAGTTAACTACGATGAAACTAATGAAATTTGTACATGTAAGGTACAATGATAACTACAAGGTTTTGTAAGTTTTATGATGAAATTTATAATGACCTTTGCATTGTTGTAAAAGGGAAGAATGCACTAAAAAAGGGGGATAAGATATTGCAAGGAAGAATAGACTGAATGAAAAGAAAGTAAGTGTAATGGATATCAAAGGTAGAGAGTTACATACACCAAGTTTGAAGCTACAACAATGTGTTGGAGTTTTAATTTAATAGTACTAGAAGATAACAAAAAAGGATGATACCTAGGGTTCAACCACTTCCCATGATTAGCACATGCTATTTTGGATCTAGACCAACTAACAAGGAAAATGATGCCTTATGCAATTTAGGTTTTGCTAACCAAGGTGGGTTAACTAAGGGACTTTAACCATTTATGAGTATTATCACACTATAAATCCCTTATAGTATACTTGGTCTTTAAAACTTCTTGAAATTGTAAATTGACGACAAGCTTACAATAGCCAACTAAAACTTGCTAACTCTTGCAATAAGTGATGACCAACATTGGATCTCTTTTCCATAAACACTTGTAAATTGATTTTGATTTTAAAATGAATGATTTAATGCAAATTATGACTATCTTTCTTGATATTTAAATCTTTGACCAGCGCCTTACTCGATTCTTAACTATAGAGTCATATCACTGATTTAGATCTATTTAATTATCTTGTAATCAAATATAGCAACTATTAAACCCTAAATTCCATACTTATAATATCCCCCCCATACATAAATAACCCTATTACTTCACATAAGCATTAATTAATTGAATTAAAAGGAGCAATGAAATAATATACAACTCATCCTAATTGCATTCAAATAAATTGAACTTTGTTCATTTACTCTCAAAGTCACAGACACATAAAATGGAGACAGAATTTAGAATGCACAGATATCATGCAATTTCTCTTTCTATTTATCTTTCTTGAGAATGATACATTTCTCTAATATAAGACTCTAAAATATAACCAATAACTAAAGAACACTTTCTCATTTAATTTCTATAAACTCTGAGAATACAAGCTAGAATATCACAAATTATGCATAAAACATGGATTGACTCAAAATGACACTATCATACAAAATTGACTCAAAATTTGGACTCTAACTCCACATCTTGGAAATCCTTTTATAGAATAAGGATTACAGCAAGCTTCATATGGGAGGACACATGTTCAAAATAAGATTTAACAATATTGTTTCACATAAGAAAAGACAGTTACATGAGAGAATGCTGGAGATAGCCAAAATTGAACAAGTATCATTCTAGATGTTCAAGACCAACTTCATTGCTTGAAACAAGAGAATACTCACAACAAGTGAACCACAAAGATAAGCTATCTCATTTATATAGTTGTCCTTCCTCTTCTTGTTATTTAAACTTCTTCTAGCTTGCTTAGTCACTATCTCTAGGCGGTATTGCTTTGATATTGGCCACAACCTCCCAAATGGTAATATCAAAGTCCTCATTTGGCCAGGTGGCTTCTCTAACATCATTCAACTCATTCAAACACTTGTTCCACTTTTCATTTGTTATAGCTTGAACCTCTTCAACTATCTTGTTGATATCTACTTCAATTTTATACATAATGTCAATAATATCAAATACTATAACAATATGAGTTTCACTATTGCAATAAGCAATAAATATATCATGCCTCAATATATTATCAAAGGAACTAGACCATCCCTGCCATTCCCTTAAGTTATTATCATCATTAATAATTTTTGGAATGAATCCAAGTGTCCCATTAGCAACGATCTTCATCTTATTGTTTATCTATCACATTTTTCCCAAATAGAAAACATTTAGCTTCTTGACTCTGTTTATCATCTTCTTTGTGGAAATGATAACTTCCTTAGGTAATTATTTATGTTATGTCAAAATTGGGACAATACTATCAAAGAATGAAATGTATGGCCCTACTTGGTAAACAATGGAGAGAGCAAAGATAATGCTTCTGAACATTGGTATTCTGCACCTTGTAAAGCAATGTAACTATTGTGGATACTTTGTGAAGCTTGTTTTAGGAAGTTTATCTTATGTGACAACATGCTTTCCATCATCCTTATTTCTATATCTTTATCTGCTTCCAATTCTTTTGTTTCCATTTGTTGATCCATACCCATATTTGATATATCAATGTCTATTTGGGTCTCTTCATATTTCACCTCAATAACTGTCCTCATTACATTCTTCAAAGTTTTGACCTTATTCTTTGGGGAAATCTTTGTTCCAACACATATGTTTTCTTCATTTCCTCTTCATACTACTTTCTTGCTTCAATGTACCTGCTATAAGTCTAATATAGTCATTCTTCTAACAAGTCCATCTTGCTCTTCCCCATGAATGACATTGTATTCATCATGTAAAAAATATGGTCACTAGATGTTTTATTAACATTCCAAAATATCAAATTTCCTTGTGGAGTATCTCTAATCTCCACCAACATTGGCTTATTTGATTCAGGGGCCAAACTCCAAATTGTCATTGTCTGAGCATCAACATTAAAACCAACCCCTTACAATTCTCTAGCCATATTGATATCCTCAAATGAGATAGATTTTTCTTGCATCCTTATTTGATCCAACAGAATAGATGAGCTCATCTCCTAACCAGGGAATAGCAACATTCCACTTCTTTTTATAATTTCTCTAGCTTCATCTACAGTAAGTGTTTCATTATTTGGATCGTATTCTTGTAGCCTCTTTACCAATTCTACCACTTTTTTATTTGAATCCCCTGGTTGCAATTGTAAAGAAAATTCATTTTTATTTATCTTGAAAAGAAAACTTTTATACTCTTTATAATTAATGAAGTCATCATCCATCATAAAATCTCGAGCTTGTATAATCCTATCATCTATCGTATTGGCCTCAAGCTCAAGTTTATTTGGGATTATTTCATTCTCAATGGCTTGATTCATCAGGAAGTTGTGCCTCACATCATCAAAATACTTATTCCCTCTTGGTAGAATTTGGAGGGCCTATTCTCTTTCTTTGCTTGGTATTTCAATTAATTTATGTATCTTCCTACCACCTTGAGCCCAAGATGAGCTTTTTGGTTGTTCCTCTTCCTCATCAATTTCAATCATGATGTCTTGTTTGGGAACATCAGGTTCTACCTTATTTTTGACTTCTAGGGGCACTTGAGACATTATGTTTTCATAATTTTGGATACATTTATTATATCTATCCAAATATCTCTCCTCATGATAGAAACCCTTGAAAGAAGGATTTGTTCTTTTCATCTCCTCTTCAATGTTCATTATTTCCTTCCATTTCAAAGTTTTGTCTCTGCATTCCTCAGTCTCCAAGCATTCTGTGATCACATCTTCCTCCCAGACCGGTTTACTATTGGGCAAATTATATTTTCTCATTTTCCTTATAGCATGCCTGACTACATCATTTGGATCATAGGTTCTGGTAGGAGTAGTAGGAAATAGAAATTATCTCATGAATTCATCTAACTCTTATATTTCATCCTTACCTATATTGAAATCACCCACCTTGACATTCCCACACATGAAAGATCCCTTTCTGATGGTTGGTCCTAGGTATTCATGGTTCATCATAATTAATTACCAAAAGAATTCAACAATTTCAATTCTTTCTGGAATGTGTTTGGGTAGAAGATGAGGTGGCTAAGGGCACCTATAAACCCTAATTATGGAATGATTCTCAAAAAGAAAAATATTCCCCCAATCATGTTCCACTTTCCTACCATCATTATAACACCTATATGGTTTAATCAACTTTCTAATATTCCTTGGCACCCGTTTTGTAATATCTCCTAACATGTTTGAAATTGGATATACAAAATCATTATAGAAAGCTAAAGAATTAGAATAAGGGTAAAAAAATTTCCATGCCCTAGTCCATCATTATACTGGTAAGATTTCTCTCATCTCCTCTATTCCTTCAATGAAATCCAAGTTAATGTATCCTATGTTTCTTATATAAAATTATGTTCATTAGCAATGAATAATGTTGGAATTTGAAATTCTCCATTTCCCCTTTTTGCATGCTTATAACCTCATTGTGCATAACATTGATTATATGGGTAACAAAGTCATACCCTACATTGGTGTGTAAGTCTCGTATATCCAAAGCCATGATGTATATACTACTAGGAGCATTCATACTTCCATCAAACCCTATCACCTTGTCCAATCCAAAAATAATATACTGAAAAACTCCAGGGGCTTGAGGTCTCCTACGTTTTTAGGTATTTCACCCTTTTCTTTTCTGGATGTAGGAACGTGTCTCCTCATAACTTTTCTAGTAAAGAAACTCTTTTGACTCTTGAAAGTTTCATCGAGCTTGTCCTGTTCAATAATCTTTGTCATAACTCCTCCAAGGTCAAATACCTCTATGAATGTTTCTCTATCCAGTGTACACAAGATACTTCTATCCTTTCTATGAAATTCATGAGTCACAAGATTGTATGCCTTAATTAAGGCTTTTACCAAGCCTACATCCACAATGACTTTTGACATGATTAATTTGGTCAAATTCCTATTCCATGGATTTGAAATGGGTGTCTTGCACAATATGTTGTTATAGAAATTCCAAAATAGCTCATTTTCATTAGTTTCTGGTACCTTCACATCCCTGCAAAATCTATAAGGGTCTCTTAGGATATGTGAATTAGCTGATTGGATATTTGATGACCTTGGCATAAAGTAGACCCATTCATCAACATATACACTCACTATTTTTGTTTTTTCCTACTCAGTACTTGGAGAAGCTTCTTCAATATTCACTTGAGAAATCATCTTTCCTTCTTCCTGTACCATGTCCTCTCAATTCAAGGCTTCAAATTCATTTGCAATTCAGCTTCTCTAAACAATTCTACGTACAAACTTCTTCTTAGCGGTGAAAACTAGTGCCAAAATTATGTTACATCACCCTTTTAATGGTGCTTGAGCATGGGAGTGGCATTCATGGCATTTTAAAAATAATATCCTTGAAATCTTTTCAATTCTTAGAAAACTATCATATTCATGTTTTACAATGACCGTACTTCTAGTGTTAAAATTTTTACCCTTTTTTAGATAGTACTTTATTTTTTTAGCCATTATGAAATAACAATAGCCTTTTACCTCTTTATCTCTATTTCTTGCCAGCCATCTGCAATTATTCATTTTAAGTCATGACTAGGCAAACCCTTAGCACTTTGAATTGTTTGTGGCATTGCTAGGTCTTCTATCTAACCCTTTTGTCTTGCTTGTGACCACACGAAACCCTTAATCTCTGGTTCATGGTCATTCTTCACACTTAGTCCTTAGACCACAAAAAAACAACAAACAATGTTGACATTACCTCATCGCTGCTTCACGACTTCCCTTTTTCCTTGTAGTTTTAACCACTAGACCAAGCATCAACAACAATCTCACCATCTTTTAACTGCATCACTAGTTCTCAACTATTTATTCTAACCACATTCCTTTCATCATGAAGCTGGAAACACTTTGGTCCCCCACTCTTCGCTCAATGGTAATATTGGGATTTTTAGCTCGCTATGAAGTATTGCACTTTAATGCTTGAATGATTGTTGCTTTGCCTCTTTCTCTTCAAAATTTTTAAAATGTCAGTGAAACAACAAACATTGCTAACTTATGCTCAATCTCTTCTTTGCAACTTCTCTTTTACTTTACAATTTCAACCACAAGACTCAGCGTTAGCCAAACCTTTATAACACATTAAATATTTTTCTAGTTCACGATTATCTATTAAATTGCAATCTTTAGGCATGTGAATCCACGATCAGGGCTAGTCTCCACATCTCTCTGCAATGCTAACTCTTAAGAGTTTAAGATGTGAAGTGGCATGAAGGTGTTCTCTAACATCGATCTCTACTTCACCACTTAATCCTTCACATTGTATCATAATGTGTCATCTCCAAATTATTCCATGTGTCATATTCATATGTTATTATGAGATTGGAGATCCATCATGAATGCCTTTTGTGTTATCGCTGATCAAACCATGTCCTTATACTTAACTGTGGAGAAGCCACAAAGACTGCCCATTTAGTTGTGTCACACCTCCGCTTCTTGAGCCAACCTTTTATAATGAGCTATGGAGAACTCGCAAATACCTTGCAATCAATTGTCACATTATATTGGTGACTTAGAAAAGATTAAAGCTTAATAATTGAGAGATATAGAGATGAGCTTTAGTTGCGACTTCACCACTTAAATTTTCAATGTTTCTTTTAAAGCGCTTAAAATCCTTAACATAATTATTTGAAAGAAAGAGGGTTGAGACATGAAGAATATGCATATAGATATAAAATTAATGTTTTTCTAACCAGATCTTTGTAACATGAAAATGCAAACCCTAATCTCATCAACTTAACCTAAATTTTTATAATGGGTTCTCAGAATTTTAAAAATGATGAAAGTACAGGCCATCATGATAAACATGAGACATAATACTAAACTTGAAATAAGATATCATATCCTAAGGGGGAGTAACGATGAAGATGTTGATGATTATTTCTATTGCAGATACAGACTGAGTTCTAGATTGAAGATATAAAACTGAAAAGTTGTATTGTTGTCAATGCATATTTTGATTATATTAGGTAATATTTTGTAATGTAAAATCTTATGTTATGTGTTTCCATCAAGGCCAAATAGGGAGATTGTTAGCCTTGACTAATAATGTAATTGATAGTGGGATATTGTTAACTAATGATGTTATGAATGTATGTAAAATACTCATATCAGTTGTTATATTGTCATGATATCAAAGTCTTAGTTGGATAGACATTATTCTAACTCAATTAAGTAGCATATCATTATATTAATGAAGAGGATTTGAAGAAAGTATGATGAAGACAAAAGTGATATGTAAGGTATTCAATGGAAACTTGAATGAGTTGGACAATGATAATGTAATATTGGTTTGATTATTTTACAATCATGTATTGTTGAGAAGTATTGAGAAACACAAGCTTAACTGAGTCACAAGGTTAATGAAGGGAGACTGTACTCATTAAGTGACTACAATATTGCCTGAACAAGTTAGTATTAACCAAGTATTGTGTCACTTGAGTAAATGATATGTTTACTAAGTAACAACTAAATGAACAAGTTTGGAAAATTAGAATCTAAGACTGACTTTTGATAGAAATTTAGAAAGTTTGAGAAGGTCTAAGACATGAGTCAAATTTTGTTGCAAGATCTACAGACGAGAAAACTCAAGAAGGATCTGATGATGGAAATTGAATGAAGATAAGGATGGACACAAAGTTCTATGCAAATTATATTTTCTAAGTGTCTAAATTCATGGTATTAAGGAATTTTGTTATAAACCTAAGATCGATGATTATGATTAAGTAGAAAAATATGCAAGGATATGGAAGTATTGAGAAAACTATTTAAATATGAGAACATGACAATTTTAGGCTATTGATTTCATTGTGATATGGATTAAGAGTTGGTGAAGCTGAAAGAGCTATTATTGAAGGTTGTTGTGAGTGTGAAGTTGTTGAAGGAAAAAGAGTAAAGTGTTGAGCCAGGTGAACCGAGTAGAGAAAGGAGAAAGAGATGAACTTAATCATTTAAGTCAAATTATAGAGTGAAAGAAGATCCAAGAGAGAGATTAGACAGAGAAAGAGCCATAACATAGAGTTGAACAAGTAAAGATAGTTGGTATTCTTAACAAATCACTTTATACTATTAATGTATAATCATTATAGTAGGAAATCTCAAAAGTACCAAGTGGACCTAACAATTATGTGAAATCCTATATGGAAAAATTGATTAGTGGTATTTGTAAGTCCTTTAAATTAGGCCACTCCTTTTAGTTAATGTTAGGGAGTGATAAGGTCTAGATGATCTTTTTGTAAAATCCTCTAACAAGGTCACTTTAATAAAGTGTATGTAACCTTTACAAAGGTCATCTCCTCGCAAAGATCACTTCAAAAGAGTGAAAATTTTGGGTTGTCAATCTTGAGTAGTTTTTCCCTTAATAGGGTTTCTATGTTGAATATTGGTGTTACTTGTGTGATTATGTTACAAGTTTTTTATTATATGTTTTATAGATTACTACTGTAGACACCTAAATCTGATTACACAAATAGGTAATCATATTTAGTCATCTCCTAGGATATCATTGATTAAATATTTATTATTTAATTAATTAATTGTCATCCCCTAGTTAATTAATTAACTAAATTAACTATAGTCCAATTGATAAAATCAAATAATAACCTGAAATCAATTTATCACTGAAATCCCTATTCCTCTATTAAATTAAATAAATCCTCAAACCTATTTTATTTAATCCCACATTCCCCATTTTATTAAATAAATCATTCCTAACCCCTCAAACATCCCTAAACCCTACCTTTTCCCCTAATCCAACCCATCCACCCATACTAACCTCACTTAGCTACCTAACTAACTCATCCCATCAAAGCTAAGCCACTTGCCCCCTAACCCCCTTTCTAAACTAAGTCTAATCCCCCTCCTAAACATGTGCACAACTTTAAGCAAGGGTTAAGACTTGCTAACCCAAGTCAAAGTCAACAAGTCTCCCTTATCCTCTTCCATCCCCATCCAAGAGTATTAATGGCTCTTACATGCCATTGATACATCTTACATCCCTCTTAATGCCTCTTACATCACTCTTACACACTCCTCCTCCCTCATTTCTCCCTTTGACCAACCATATTTCCTATCCTCTCACACTTATCTTCCTTGTGACAAGTGTCACTCCTGGGTTGGCTATAAAGAAGCATAATCCATGTGCTCTCCTCTCCTTGCATCCTAACCCCCCCTCATCCTTTCTCTATCCTCACATCCTGACCCTCCATCTGATCACCCCTTAGCCTATAAATGAAACCCTCTCCCTTCACAAATATCATCCACTTTCATGAAAACTTATAATGCCCCACTGAGCACTATATCATACCCATTTTTGCACCATAGCCATGCTAAAATCCACCTTCACCACCATTGTTGAATCCTCCATCCACTCCCATGCTTGAGAAACACCCATCCATTAGAAGCTTGAGCACACCGTGAGCATATATCGTCTATCCATTAGTGAGATATCTACGTCATCATAGGTTATACCCAAGGAGCTTACCATTCTTGGTTTGCCTTCCTTTTGGTGATAATCTCGTCCTATCAGAAGTATTGGCTTATTTAGTTTTGTGAATGCTTTAATAGTTAGTATTAATTTTGCACTACTAGATTAGGTGATACATTTTGGTACACCTAGTGGGACCCCACTATGGGTTATTCATTCATCCATTTCAATCCATTTTGCTTACATACTAATGATCTAACATTTGTTGTTGTTTGAGTGTGTTGCACAATGTTCTTGTTGTTTTTGTAGGTTGAAGGATGCATTTGGGAAGAAGACATATCCTCATATTGCAAAAGACCAATTTTTTTTGGAAAAACTTGTAACTATCATTTTTGTTTACACGCAGTGTCGTTTGTGCAGACACATTGTTGTCTTCACTATTTCATTGTCTCTAAACTATCGTCTCTGATTCAGTTGTCTCCACTTGAGAACTGGTGTCTCCATTGTGGGCTGTTGTATCTGGCATTGATATTGTCATCTTTGCTTAACTTTTGTCTTTTTAGGTTTCACAGTGACCTTTATTTTGACATTCGCATTTTTTTGGCATCTTTGAGTTTTGTCGTCTTTGCTATTCTGTCATCTTTGCGATTTGCATTGCAACTTAGAGCATCTTGATAACCTAACTCACCATGTTGTTTTTTGTAATTTTTTTTTGGAACAAACTTGAATGTTTAAAAATTTGTCTTTCCATGCATGTTGCTAAAATCAAACTTGAATGTCATGGACGAAAATCTAACATTTCAATTGGAATGCATGATCGACATACTCTTGAATGTTAAAAGTTAAAAAGAATGAATGCAATAAACATTTGATGTATATTAAAGAACATTGCAAAACGACACACTTCAACTTTGGGGCTTAAAAAGAACTTCATTCAATCTTGAATGCTCTAAAGTGAAAATGTTCTTATTCCTTCCTTTTTAAAGCTTTCAAGCTCAATTTACTTTTTGTTGACTCAATTTATTTTGTTGGTGGAGTTGTCGAGTTGGAAAGAACCTTTGAATGCTTATCACATGTGTCTTCAAGTCATAAAATAGTGCATCTAAAAGCTTCACAAATGGAATGAATCAAGTGCCTTACGTGTATTGATATTGTGCCTTTTAACACATCTTTGACTTCTCTATTTCTTACAAAGTAGAACCATTTAAATACATGAAGCATGTATCGAAAGTTGTTAGAAAGATCATCTGCAACAACCTAGGAGTGCTTCTAGTGAGTTCATACACCTCTAGGAAGCGTGTCCCCTTTGTTGAGAAGCTTGAACCAGTAAATAATCTGGCTGGTATATAAATGAGGGGAAAAGTAAACTTTTTTTTTTATCACCCAAGTTTGGGCTGTGTGTTTCTGGGGGTAGGTTGAGGTGGGAAAAATTTCCCATGATTTCAACATGTCTAGAATAGATCCTTAAGTGGATCACATACATAACAACCATTTGGTGAGACTCCATAGACCTAATTACGAACTGACTTAGTAGCTACCCTTTTATCCTTGGTATGTTATTTGCGGTGCGAGGGAAACAACATCCCCCAAGATTACTCACCAGCGTGCTCTCCTTGTAGAGGGATAAGGCTACTTGGGTTTTATCTCCAAGGGTCATTGTTCCCACAGAAGGGGAACTTCTATTTGCCATGCTTTGAAGATTCTTTGATGTGTATCATTTATCGATCAACTCTTGTATCGACTCACCTCTTCGATTAGAGGGACATATTGCGCTAGAATTAGGAGACATCAAGTTGTGGGCTGTTGAATAACATATTGCAACCAAAACTTGACCTTATGGATAAAGTGTGCATTTGAATTGTCTTATTTGTGCAAAAGACTCGTGAAAAACATTTATAAAAACTTACACAATTACTATGGTTACTATCGAATCCTTTTGCTAAAGAGATCATTTGTTTGTCTTTCTCAAAGTTGCTTTCTCCTTTGAGAAACTATTTTCTCATAATCCATCATGTCAGAAAAGTCCTACCCTTGTTATCTCAAAAATAGTTGCTAGCAAGTCCATTCGCAACAACTTTAGTCTTGGTAGTTCAACTTTGTCTTTTTCAAAATTATCCTTACTATCTCCAAAAACAGTCATTAACAAAGTCTAGTTGCAAACAAACTTCTCTCTCCTTGGTCCAAAGTTATATTTTAAAAAATACCATTGTTACATATCTTACTTGAACAAGAACTTCCACTGTGAAAAAAGCCTTTTTCATCAAAATAGGTCATCCTTACCCTTGTTCAAAAGGATTGTTAGCAAGTTTATTCAGAAAAAACCTAAGCCTAACTTTCCTCACTTTACTACTTACATCCTAAAGAAAACACCCAAACCACTCTACCCCTTTCACATAAACACACTATTCTCTTGAAAACTAGTAACTCCTCAACTATTTTATGTTTTTAACCCAAGGTTAAAAGGTATAATTAGCGTAGTCACTGCTTATAAAATCCCACAGTTCTGAGAAAATCTCCTAGAGTTATCTCATGTCAGACCAAACCAAGACCAAATTTAAAAAGGCTAAACTTCCACAAATACCAGTTTTCAAGGAAATAGAAGCAAAACACAAGAAATATACTACCAACCCAAGGATCAATAAACTAGACCAAGTTGAGACAAATGGTGTGAACATTGCACTACAAAATAAGTGGGATTACAAAATTCAAAACCTAATTCTCTGACGAGGTGTCAATCATAGCCTTATCGATAACTCTAGTGTTACTTACTCTGATTAGGTCCTATTTTTGCACAAACTTATGCACTTATCTCCTCATAGGCTTAGTCTTTCACATAGCTCCACCATCCCATTTAAGCATTTAATAGAATCATCTCCTCCCCTTTTGTCATCAACCTTAGGTTTTTTAGGAATCTTACAAATAAAGCATCATTAAGCCCTAGTACCCTCCATTAGTTACTCCACATTTAGAAACATTTAGCATCACTTAATTAAGCATTATTTCCCTAAAGAAATCTCCATCCATCTCACCATCATAGTTGTCCTTAAACTAAGCATTGTTTAGGATAAACTGTCATTTGTGTCCCACATCACCTTAAGAAAAAGGTTGGGCTACACACTTGATCCCCATTTATCTTCCAAAAGGTCACAAGGCTATCTTAGGGTTTGATATCACCACTACATTCTCAAGCTCACACTTAAGGGAAACATAATCTCCTTCACTTAGTACCATATCATTTAGGCTTCCTAGATATCATTAAAAAAAAAAAAAAGCATCTTCATGCATCCTCCTTTGCATCTTAGGAAATCCCTCCACTCTAGTCACACCTAGATGAATCATTTCTTCGCATACACTTATCATCATCCTTTTGCATTCCATCCTTAGGAAAATCATCTTTTCATGCCACCTACCACACATTTCGGTAAGAATAAATGAAAAGAGAAGGACATGGATCCTACTCTTAGTAGTAACATAGCTTGGGCTTAGCCATACCCCATAGTTTCCATGACACCGCCAGATCTACCACCACAAACTTCCAAGAAAATGGGTTCTTTAATATATATTGATGCTTTCATGAACCAACCTGGACACACAACCATTGTTAATACCATCATAGATAGAAATAGGGAGACAATCATGGAAAAATTCTTAAGAGATAATGTTGGCACCTTTCATTTTGGATGACCACCACCTTCTAACATTACAGATCCTACACGTCCTCTGTTTGGATGGCAACCACCATCCGCAGGGTCATCTGTTCCTCATGATCCTTTCTTTTCACCAAAAAATGGGTAGAAACCAACATAAGAAGAACCAACAGACCTGAATATCCCCTCAACCCATGTTACTGTTCCTATTCCATAGAACACTCAAAACATCCTCACCCAATCCTTAGTTCACACCACATCCCAACCAACCACAAGTGTATCATCTGCATCTGCTTCCACCATGATATAGGAGCATCCTGGGTTGCCTTGTTATCCTACTCATTTTTGTTCATTCTACATGTTGATACCAAGTTACTGTAGCTCTAATGGATGCCGAGTTACTGTAGCTCTATTGGATTCCAAGTTACTATAGCTCTAATGGATGCTAACTTACTGTAGCTCTAGTGGATGCTAAGTTACTATAGCTCTAATGGATGCTGAGTTACTATAGCTCTAGTGGATGATGAGTTATTGTAGCTCTAATGGATGTCGAGTTATTGTAGCTCTAGTGGATGTCGAGTTACTATAGTTCTAATGGATGTCGAGTTACCATAGCTCTAGTGGATGCTGAGTTACTCTAGCAATCTAGTGTTGACCGAGTGTTCCTTCATGTGCCAAGTTACCCAGTGTATGTCGAGTGACTCTTCATGTGCTAAGTTACGTAGTGTATGTCGAGTGACCCTTCATGTGCTAAATTTTCTTGTTTATGTTGAGTGTTAGCATCTGGACATGATTTTTGCGAGCCGATTTGCGAGATTTATTTTGATCGTGACATTTATGTTAAGATCTTTTCTTGGGATGTGTCCAAACCATTGTTGGATTAACCTTCCTCTTATGTAATGTTCTAGAATGATCTGTAAGCCATTTTGGCAAGTATATATAGAGTGTTTAGGCTTAGAGTTAGGTAGTTTTTTGGAGGATTTTGGAGTAGAACTTGAAATTTTGGAAAGTTTGTTGCATATGTATCTATAGCTACAAACTAAATGTTGGATCTTTGATCTTGAATCTATTTTGTATATGATTGTAACCTAGAAGGCCTTACAATTGGGCATGTATGCTGATTATTTGATGAATCAATAAGTTTTGTCTCTTCTACCTCCTTTGGTTGTTATTTTTTGTGTTGTGTTTCCATTGCGTTAACTCTTGCAAGGTGGTTTAGATAGATGGGTGTGCCTTTGGCCCTAGTTATTCATCCCTCCTTATGTCACACCTGTTGGATACAATTGTTCGATTGTGTGTTTTCTTTAATATCACACAAATGTCATATCAGTCATCAGATAGTGCCTACCGAACTCAAAAAGTTAGCAAAGTAAAGGACAGTGTCTACCAAGCTTAGAAGGTCAGCAAGGCAATAGACAGTGTCTACCGAGCCCAAAAGGTTAGTAAAGATAGATTGCAGTGTCTACCGAGTAGACAGTTGGTTATCGAGTCTTCAAGGTAATCAAAGAAATTTAGTTCTTATCGAGCTCACTCGGTAATCAAAGAAAATATGACAAAAGCAGTTCTTACCGAGCTCACTCGGTAATCGAAGAAAATATGATAGAAACAGTTCTTACCGAGTTCACTCAGTCATCAAAGGTAATTTGGTAAAAGTAGTTCTTACCGAGTAAACTCGATAGCCAAAGGATTTTAAGATATTGTAATGTTAACTGAGTCAAGAAGGTTAACTCTAGAAATTCTTGGAAGCAGTATTTACTGAGCAGGGTGGGCCAGTAAAGGATTTTTATTTTTTTAAGAATAATATATGTAGCCGACTGTTGAATGGTTTATTGGTAAATGTAACATGTAAATGAGCCGACTTGACAACCTGAATGATATAAGTAAGAAGTCAAGTTACGAATTCAAAGTAGCATGAGGTGGAAGAATGTGGAATTAATATGATATGAAGACTGATTGTTGTGGGAGTAGATTCAGAGGATGATAAGAGATCATTGAGAAGTAGCAAAGCCATATTTGATGAAGGAGGATCTAATGATGCTGAACAGAGACCTATATCCAAAAAATTCAGTTGCATCTTGTTCAGGTCAATTCATTGTTGCTTTCTAACAATTGTAGCAATGATTTCAAATCTCTTAACAAAGTTAGTTTAATAGCCATTTTGTAAATCCTCTAACAAGGTGACAGTTCAGTTGAATTGTTCTAAAGAGCTCTAGCAAGGCCACTCCTAGAAGGGTGATTAAATCCTCTAACAGGGTCACACCTAACAGTGTGTATTGTAAACTTTAACATGGTTGGCTCCTAACAGGGCTCACTTCAAAAGAGTGAAAAATTGGTGACTAGTTACTTGGTGGTTTTTCCCATATTGGGTTTCCACGTTAAATCTGGTGTCTCTTGTGTTCACTTTATTTTCAGTTACATGCATGAATGCTTAAAAAGAAAGTAATAGTTTAATTTACCGAGTTACAATAGTTGTTTATCGAGTAAAAGTAGTAACTAAATCATTTAGACATCTAAGGGATTTGTGGATTAATTTTTGTGAGTAACTGATTCACCCCCCTCTCAGTTACACTATCTTTAATTCCAACAATTGGTATCAGAGCTTTTGGTGCTTACAAGAAAAGATTTCAAAGATCTAAGCTAAAGATCAGGACGTCTTACAAAAGGGAAATTCCAAGACTTAACAGGGACAACTTCTCAGCATGGCAAGGATTGATGAGGCTTCATCTGGCTTCCATTGGTGATACAGGGCTGTAGTATCTTGATGAAAAATATGAAGAACCTTCTGGTACATTATCTATCAATGATATTGCTGAAAAGAAGACTCACAATAACATGATGATAGATATAGCATCCTCTTTGAGTTATGAAGAATTTGATGACATCAAGGATTGCAAAACTGCCTTTGAAATGTGGAACAAACTGAAAGAAATCTATGGAGGCGATGATAGTGTGAGAAGAGCCAAAGCAGAAAGTTTGAGAGGACAATTTGACCAAATGAGGATGAAAACATTGCAAAGTATGTTGAAAGAGTTAAACCATGTGTTAGTGCAATCAAAGCATCTGGAGGAGATATCAGTGAGGAGACATTTATAAGTAAAGTACTTAGAACCCTACTTCCTATTTATGCAATCAAAGTATCTGCAATTCAAGAAAGGAGATGTGAGGCAAATCATAAAATAAATTTAGAGGCCATTGTTGGAAGATTGATTGCATTTAAGCTAGATAACTATGACAACTATGTTCCGACAACAAGAATGTTGAATTAGCATTTGAAGCCAAGCTTTCACTTGGAGAAAAATGGAAAAAGATGAAGGACCCACAATCAGAAAGTGATGAAGAATTAGAACAAAGTTCAAACAGTGATCTTGAAGTGGTTAAAGCTCTACTAGCAAGAAAATATTCAAGAGGCAAAGGAAAATACAAAGGTAAAGTTCCTCTAATCTATTTCTCTTGTGAAGAAATTGGACATATTGCTGCTAGGTGCCCAAATAATTAGAACAAAGATGAAAAGAAAGGTCACAAGTACAATGGGAAGAAAGACTTCAAATCATTCAAGGATAAAGGTAAGAAAACGTGTTTTATGGTAAAAGATTCCAATGATTCTGATGATGAAGAAGAAGATGAAATTGTCTACATTGCTGTAAAAGATGAATATGATAATGGTGAGGAAATGGCACTAATTTCTCATATGAGCAAAAATGATACATGGATCATAGATAGTGGTTGTTCTCATCACATGACTGGTGATAAAACTAAGTTTGAATATTTTGCAGACTATGATGGTGGTAGTGTAAGATTTGGTAATAATGAACCTTGTTGTATATGAGGAAAAGGAAGAATCTCTCTAACCAAGGAACTTGTGTGTGATAATGAATATTGGGTAGAAGGACTAAAGAACAATTTGCTAAGTGTGGCACAACTACTCAATAATGGATTCAAGGTAGAATTCATGCATGGAAAAGCAAGATTGCTAGATGGAAAAGGAAAACTGATTGGATCTGGCACTCAAACAAAAGGTAACTTATTTTATCTTGAACTTGGTGAATGTTCATGTTTCATTGCTCAAATTGAAGAAAGTTGGTTATGGCATAGGAGGTTGTGTCATGTAAACTTTGACAACTTAATAAAAATTACTAAATTCAGGAAATTAAGAGGTATTACTGACATAAAGAAACTTGAGGTTGGTCTATGCAAAAATTGTCAAATTGGTAAAATGGGAAATACTAGTTTTAAAAGCAAGAACTATCAGATTGAAGAAGTTCTAGAAATTGTGCATATTGATTTGTTTGGACCTATTGGCATTGAAAGTTATACTGGTGAAAAATTCTTCATTCTGTTTGTTGATGATTATTCAAGAATGATGATCGTCATGTACCTTAGAGAGAAATCAGAAGCATTTGAAAAGTTCAAATGGTATTTGGCTAGAGTAGGAAAGGAAACTAGCAAAAGATTGAAATGCCTAAGATCTGACAAAGGTGGTGAATTCATTTCACATGAGTTCAATAACTTTTGCATTGAAAGAGGAATCAAAAGACAGGTTTCAACACCTAGAACTCCTGAACAAAATGGAATAGCAGAAAGAAGGAACAGATCTATCATGGATTGTGCAAGAACCTTAATGATTGAGAAAGGCATTGCTATCAAATACTAGAAGGAAGCTATCAGCACTGTAGTTCATACCTTGAACTGAGTATAGCTGAAAAAGGACTCATTCAAAACACCCTATGAGTTGTGGTATGGCTACAAACCCAATGTAAGTTATCCAAAGGTATTTGGAAGAAAATGTTACATTTTGAAAGAATCTAGGAAAGGTAAATTTGATGTAAAAAGTGATGAAGGAATATTTTTGGGATACTCTTGAAAAAGCAAAGCATATAGATGTTTGAACTTATCTACTCACAAAGTTATAAGAAGTACACATGTGAAAGTTGATGAGTTTGCAGAAAGAACATAAGAAGAAAGCAAAAAGGAACCTAAAGGCTATAGAAGATTTGTTTACATTAAACCTGATACAATACCAAGTATACCTATCAATCAAGAATCCTCAACTCTAGAGTCTTCATTAACTGAGTCACAAGAAGTTCAAACCGAGTCAGCATCTACCGAGTTGCAAACAGAGGCTACTGAGTTAGCATCTACTGAGCCTGAGCAACTTGAATCAGAACCAGAAGTTTAGAGATAGAAGAATAACAATGCAAGTCATTCAAAAGGCGAGGAGCCCGTGTTAGCCAAATATGTCAGAAAGCATCATGCAATAGATCAAATCATTGGTGATAAATCAGAAGGAACAATGACAAGAAGTA
This sequence comes from Cupressus sempervirens, assembly GCA_028749045.1. Lineage (NCBI taxonomy): Eukaryota > Viridiplantae > Streptophyta > Pinopsida > Cupressales > Cupressaceae > Cupressus > Cupressus sempervirens. The sequence goes on along the minus strand of CM053784.1, from coordinate 775,038,723 downwards.
AGTTGAAAGGCACTTGTTTACTTGTTGATTTTGAACCTAGAAATTTCAAAGATGCACTAGACAATGAAATTTGGATTGAAGCTATGAATGAAGAGATATAATAGATAGAGAAAAACAAAACATGGACTCTTGTACCTAGACCCAAAGACAAGAATGTGATTGGAACAAAATGGGTATTCAAAAAAAAACTAAATGAAGATGGTAAGGTATCAAGGAACAAAGCTAGACTAGTATGCAAAGGATATTCACAAAAAAAAGGTGTAGACTATGGAGAAACTTTTGCTCCTGTTGCAAGATTGCAAGGTGTCAGAACCTTACTTGCATATGCTACATTCAAAGGATACAAAGTTTATTAGATGGATGTCAAGTTAACATTTCTCAATGACATATTGGATGAAGAGGTTTATATTGAGCAACCTGAAGGTTTTGTTGATCCAGACAAAAAGGACATGGTCTGCAAGTTGCATAAAGCATTATATGGTCTAAAACAAGCCCCTAGAGCATGGTATGAAAGATTGCATAACTATCTTATTTAGATTGGTTTTCAAAGAACTAATGATAATAGAAATTTGTACATAAAGGAAGGACCATATAATAATATTGTTTTGGCAGAAATATTTATAGATGATACTTTGTTCACAGGAAATGATGATCTTTGCAAATAATTTTCAGAACAAATGAACAAGGAATTTGAAATGTCAATGTTTGGTGAGATAAAATTCTTTGTTGGTCTTCAAATTCAATAGAATAAGAATGACATTTACATCAATCAATCTAAATATATCAAGGAGATACTGAAAAAGTTTGGTATGGAAGACTGCAAACTAGTTGGGACTCCTATGTGTACTAGATTAAAACTCACCAAGGATGATGAATCAAAGGAAGTGGATCAGACATTGTATAGATCTATGATTGGAAAGTTGCAATATGTAGTGCACATAAGACCAGACATTGCCCTTGCAGTAGGAATTGTAGAAAGATTCTTAGCAAAATCAAAAGAAAATCACATGATGGCAATCAAAAAGATCATGAGATACTTGAAAGGAACTGGAGAATATGGATTATGGTATAAACTTGGACAAAAATTGGATTTAAAGGTGTTCATTAATGTAGATTGGGTAGGAAATATTGATGATAGGAAGAACACAAGTGGAGGAGCTTTCTTTCTTGGAAAAAGGTTGGTTTCTTGGACAAGCAAAAAGCAGAATTGTACATCTCAATCCACAACAGAAGCTGACTATGTTGCAGCAGCAGTGAATTGTTCAAACATTGTGTGGTTTAAACAACTATTGGAAGGTATGAAACAAGAAATCAAAGAACCAGTTGCTATGTTTTGTGATAACACAAGTGCAATTAACATCTCCAAAAATCTAGTGATGCATTCAAAAACCAAGCACATTGCCATAAAGTATCACTTTGTTAGAGAATTGGTGCAAGAAAAGGAAATAAGATTGGAATATGTGCATACAAAAGAAAAAATTGCAGACATATTCACAAAGCCTTTACCTAAGGATGCATTCTTGTATCTGAGAGGTAAGTTAGGGTTCATTCCCCTATCTGAAGCTCGCTAAAATACAATTTAGTGATGCATCAACAAGAACAGAATTGAAGATCTATCAGTTGATGCAGCAAACCAATGAAGACATTGCGTATGAATCAGTACATCAGGTACAATGCTATTCAGTTGTTTTGAGTTATCTTTGGCATGTGTTGTCAAAGAGGGAGAATATATATTGTTATATCTTTCTAAAATTTGCAAATAATAAGAGTTTATGTAAGAGGGAGTTTTGTCATTAAAAGACTTGTTTTCAAATTTCATTCTGCTCTGACATGTTTTGTTGCCATCAATGCCAAAGAGGGAGATTGTTGGATACAAATGTTTAATTGTGTGTTGTCTTTAATGTCACACAAATGTCATATCAGTCATCAGATAGTACCTACCAAACTCAAAAAGTCAGCAAAGCAAAGGACAGTGTCTACCGAGCTCAGAAGGTCAGCAAGGCAATAGATAGTGTCTACCGAGCCCAAATAGCTTGTAGTGTCTACCGAGTAGACAGTTGGTTACCGAGTCTTCAAGGTAATCAAAGAAATTTAGTTCTTAACGATCTCACTCGATAATTGAAGAAAATATGACAAAAGTAGTTCTTACCGAGCTCACTCGATAATCGAAGAAAATATGATAGAAACAGTTCTTATTGAGTTCACTCGGTCATCAAAGGTAATTTGGTAAAAGTAGTTCTTACTGAGTAAACTTGGTAGCCAAAGGATTTTAAAATATTGTAATGTTAACCGAGTCAAGAAGGTTAACTCTGGAAATTCTTGGAAGCAGTATTTACCGAGCAAGGTCGGCCAATAAAAGATGTTTATTTGTTTAAGAATAATATCTGTAGCTGACTGTTGAATGGTTTATTGATAAATGTAACATGTAAATGAGCCGACTTGCCAACCTAAATGATATAAGTAAGAAGTCAAGTTGCGAAGTCAAAGTACCATGAGGTGGAAGAATGTGAAATTAATATGATATGAAGACTGATTGTTGTGGAAGCAGATTCAAATGATGATAAGAGATCATTGAGAAGCAGTAGAGCCATATTTGATCAAGGAGGATCTAATAATGCTGAATAGAGACTTGTATCCAACAAATTCAGTTGCATCTTGTTCAAGTCAATTCATTGTTGCTTTCTAACCATTGTAGCAGTGATTTCAAATCTCTTAACAGAGTTGGTTTTGTATACACTAAAAATTGTCTTGAATGACTTTATTAATTTAATTAATAGTAGTCACATTCTTCTACTTATTTAATTAAAATTATTTTAATTAAATAGGTTCATTTTTGGCCTAAGTATTTAAATTTAATTTAAATACTTCCTAGCCTTAATGTGTTAAATTTAATTTAACAAATGATTCTCCATTTATTCTCTTTTTTAAATAAATTTTTATTTATTTAAATCCTCCATATCCTATTAATTTCTTCTAGACCTAAATTAAATTAAATTTTATTTAATTTAATTTTTATCCTAATCTATAAACCTAAGAGTAGGTGTACTCTTATGAGTTGTCATCATAAGGGTTTGCATTTCTTTTTAAGCACATGGTGTCTACAACTTGAGAACTTTCTACACACATGTGCCACCTCATCATTTTATCCTCCCAAATAAGGATATGAGATAAGGAGATAAGATGCTCAATCATTAATCCTTATCCTTATCCTTATCTTCTAGACACCCTTTAGATGTTTCCTGATAGTCTTTAAATAGAAGCCTTGTCTCAAGCATTGCATATAAAGAGGATTATTGGATTGCATTGACACGCTGTCGCTTTGAGTCTAGAATCACCACACTGAGAGCTTGCATTATAGGTACATTTTCATATGGAGTTCATAGGCTGCATCTTGGTGATTGATTAGTTGGTAAGGTTTACATTTTGTATTGCATTTTAGTTTTTGTTGTGCATTCATATTTAGTTTACACATTCACTTCTAGTTTTAGTTTTCATTCTAGTTATTAGCTTGCATTCATAGATAGTTTTCATCATTTCATGTTCATTGCATCATAGAGTACCTTTGAGTGTGACTTCCTCCATAGTCATATCTTGAATGTATTCGTCTTTTCATATAGTCTAGGATCATATTGCACATTCACTTTGCACTCACACTCACATTTGCACTTCCACACAAGGGATTTATTTATTGTTGTGTTTGTGAGAGCATACCAAACACACCCTCCATCAAAGATACACCAACAAGGGCTACACATAGCTGCCCTTGTTGAGTATTAGAGGTGGTTGGAATTTTGGTTGTTGGTTGCTTTTGTGAATTTCTTTCAAATTATCTTGTTTCCTTAGGCTTCCAGCAATTTTCACATTTTTCTAGCACACATTTTGGACCCACGTCCCTGATTTCACTTCAGAAGTCCGCTAATACAATTTTTTGCAGTTCGGATTAGCGTTTTGTCGTCTTTGATAATCACAGTGTCGTCTGCATTGCATGTCTACGCATATCAGGGTCTCCGCAGATCAGCATCTCCAAGAATGAGCGTCAGCGCTGCCGCCAAAAAAATTAGGTTCTTTTCTTTTTGCGTCTGCGTATTACTTATTCTGTCGTTTGCGTTAGAGTTTTGTCGTCTGCACTTATTTCTTTGTCGTTTTCGCTCTGTGATTTGTCGTCTGCGATTCGAAACTAGCGTCTATGCTTTTTATTTTAGCATCTCCAATTTTTATTTTAGCGTTTGTGCTCTGCATTTTGGCATCTGCGCTCTGCATTTTGGCATCTACGCTTTGCAGTTTGGCGTCTACGCTCTACACTCTGGCGTCTGCGCTTTGCACTTTGTCATCTCCGTGTTTTAGCGTCTGTGACTATTTTGGTTTAAACTAACGGTTAACGATTTTTCTTGAGCATTTGGTGAGTTTGCAAGTTGAGGATTTATGTTAGAGGACGAACTAGAGCTCAAAAGACTGGGTCACATTTGAAATTGGACCGTTTTAAATGGGTACATTTAGTATAGAGCACATTTGGATTTGGGCCTTAAAATGAACTCACATTAAAAGCCTTAAGGAAAATTAACTTCATTTCAACATTGTCATTTCAACATTTTCATTTTCAGCATTTTCTTTTAAGTATTTTATTTTCTGCTATTTAAAGTTGGAAAGAACCTTGTATGCTCTAAACATGCGTATCTTCAATTAGAAGTAGCAAACTTAAATTTTTGTGGATAACGAACAAGTGTCTTTTAAATCCCAAGTCCACTTACGTATTCTCTCCCCTCACGCCTTTGGGCGACCTTGGGTGCACAAAAAATAAGTGGATTTGTTTTTCATTTTATTAGGAGGCCTGCTTAGGGATTTCATCACCCCTTGGGACGACCTCAACTCCAGCGTTCTGGCGGAGTATAAAAATCAGGAGGTGAATCGAAAGACACCTCTCTTGGAAGTGTAAATATTGTCACTCTTGGCTAAACCCCAAAGAACTTTATACCTTTGGGAAGTGAAGGAGGAGATTGGGTTACCGTCTCCCCCCAGCTGTGTGGCAGTATTTCCTTTCATCTACAAAATTGGGCCTCACGTGCCTAATGTATATTGAGGATGCCCTTTAGCTAAGCCTTGTACAACCTAGTATTAGCCTTATTAGGATTGTTGTTGTGTTTGGTGTGTTTAAAAACAAAAACTTCAAACAAGCCAAAAAATGAGTGAAATTGTGAGGGAACCTTTGCAGTAAGATAGGTTAGGTGAGGTCTCTTTGACTCACAGTCATCTTTTGGAAGTTTTTGCATTAGAGTCACGTTTGGAGTTTTGGTTGAGTCTATTTTTGATGTCAAAAAGTTTGAGTCTTGTTTTGTTCTTGCCATGACCAAAAAAGTCAACCAAACCAAGCATAAGAAAGTGAAACTATCCAAACCCCCTGTCTACAAAGAAAGGAAGAGACTAACTCACGGTGACAAACAATTCAGCTACGCGATCAAGGACATTCAAAAAGAAGAAGCTAGGAAAGGCCACTACGATAGGATCACCTATAATGGAAAACTTCTAAACTGGTCTGCTTTCCCAGGTGTAAACCCAAGGTTCTTATTTCCTATAAATGAAAACTGAATCAACCGTACAAGTGGCCATCATACATTCGTCTTTCTTATTCATTTCCATTTCTTCCATCTTCAAACTTTCTTCTAAGAGAGCTAAAATCCTAAAAACATCTTTTTATTGTAACATTAGACCTTACATCCATAAGCAAACACTTTATCCTAATCACATTCTCTTATTTGGGACCACAAGTCAGTCTCCAAATAGCAAGCAATCCATTTAGTGTCCTATCTTGCCTATAAGATCATATTTGACTATCTTTGGTAAAAGAAAGATACTCAAGTCTTACTTATTTGGGATCACAAGTCAATCTCCAAATAGTAAGCAGTTCACTCAATACCTCACCTTGCTTATTTGGGACCACAAGTCAGTCTCCAAATAGTAAGTGATCCATTTGGTGTCTTATCTTGCCTACAAGATCATATTTGACTATCTTTGGTAAGAAAAGGATACTATTGTCTTTCAATATCATTTTGTTTGCTAAATTAAGGTCTCTTGTTCAAATTTGGGTAGTTGACCCATTGATCATCTAAGGTTAAGAGCTCTCATTTTCATAAGCCTTCATTCATCATTTGGCCAATTCTTGTATGGTAAACACACGATCAGGAAGGTTTACATTCAACCCCAAAACATATCTATGGGAATCAACAAAGCAATCAGAAATGGAGAATCTCCCTCCTTCAGCTGCAACTTCATTAGGAGATGCGCTTCCCTCTAATCCAAACCTTGGTATGCCTAATATCCAAGAGCCACAACAACCTTTTCATAATAGTAATCCTGGTGACAATGATGAAGAAGTATACCAAGATGAAGACCCTATTGATTTCGGTGGTGTTTCTAGTGAGGTTAAGACCTTCCTTGCAGACCCTTACAATGTAGAGATGATGGAGAAATCCATTAAGGCAAACAAGACCGACATATTCTTAAATATGATAAAGGATGGTGTTAACATTCCTACAAGTTTTGATGAAAACATCCTATTTACTCAAGTCAAGAAAGGTGGTGCTCCCCTAGCACCTAGTTCAAGTCCAATGCCAACATCAAGCAAAGGAAAAGGACCTACGGTGACAACTAGTGTAATGCCCACATCTAGCACTTTACCACAACCAATGCTTCAAACCAACCCTGACATCTTTCAACAATTCATCAATGCTCTATCAAATCTTGCCACATATGCTAATGCTCCACAAAACATCTCAACTTCAAATGTAGGAGGCCTTGACATTAGTCAAGCACCAACTCAACCAATGGTCATTTCTACACAGCCTACACCTTCACCTCAGTTGCATGTGCCTACGACCATGGTAACAACATCGGCGCCAAACGCAACGAGTGCATTTAGACAGGGTGGTTCAAATGGAGCAACTCCACCACCCCAGCAGTCATAAGCCCAAACGAACTCTGAAGTAACACATCTCACTCAAATGATTCATGAACTACGAAATGAGGTGTGCAACACAAACAATAAAGGGGTAAAACACTTGTCTCTTGATGAGATTTGTCCTTTTGATAAATCTGTTCCTATTACTCCATTCCTAGTTGGTTTTGAGATTCCAAAGTTTGACAAATATATGGGAAAAACATGCCCTGTCGCACATGTAAGAGAGTTTTATATTTTGTGTCAAGAGGTGGCATACAATGATGATTACCTTAAGAGACTCTTCCCACGAAGTCTCGGAGGCCCTGCATTTGAGTGGTTCATAAATCTGCCTAAGGATTCTTACACTACCTTCGATGAATTGGCAAATAAGTTCATAGCCCAATACTCTTACAACATGGATAATCAGGTTTCATTAAGTGACTTGTGTAATACTAAGCAACGAAATGGAGAAACTTTTGCAAATTTCTTGCAAAGGTGGAGACATCTTGCTAGTCATATGCCATACAAAATTGAGGACTCTCATCTTGTAGATATGTTCATCAAAAATTTGATACGCGAAATGTCCTTTCATTTGAAAATGGCGAGCCTTGAGGACTTTCCTACTCTAATCAAAAAGGGCAAAAACATTGAAAGTGGACTTTTAGAAAAAGGCACCATCAAACATTATAGTTCTTCATCTTCCTATAATGAATCGAACAATGATAACAAGCCCAGATCATGGTCTAAGAATAGGGGTGTTACGCACGATGGTGTTACGGATGTCAAAAACCTTCGAGGAGGTAGCAACAATAATTACCGCAACCGTAACAATAATAACTCAAATCAAGACAACCAAGGTAATCAAAAAACTCGATTCTTTCCACGTAACAATTACAATCACGATTATGATCGAAATAGGACATTCACCAACTTCCATGAACCATTGGAGGCCATCTTTCAAAAGGTGGTAGATCATAACTTGATGGTGTTTCCTAATACACGTCCTTTTGATGAAAATCAACCAAAACCTAGGTGGTATCAAGAAAATGAATATTGCAAATACCATCGCGTCAAAGGACATGATACCAATAAGTGTTTTAAACTCAAGGTGTTTATCCAAAACCTTGTTGATAATGGAGAAATTGAAGTGGAAGGAGGTACTTCCTCTAAAAATGCTAAGTTGAAAATATTTAAAAAACCATTTCCTGATCACAATGATGGTAACAATAATACGAATCAAGCCTCCACATCAAACGCTGTACCTTATGATTACTCTACTAACCACATATCAGGATTTGATTCCTTTTGTGGTAAAGTAGATACCAACGATATATGTGGTTTTGACTCCTTGTGTGGTCACATCGAAAGGGTAGACACTCATGTGAATACCCTTGTCTTACAAGCAACGGATTGTGATGCAACCACTTGACGTGGAAGACTCACTTTGCAAGAAACTACTCCCAATAACAGTAGTTCACCAGCTCCACACGCGCCTGCTACGCCATCCACTCCACAAAGGCCCGCTTCACGCTATGATGTATTATCCCAACTAGGTAAGACTCCTGCACAAATATCCATCCTTGAGCTTCTTACCACCTCGCCTGTACATAAGGAAATCTTGGAAAAGGCCCTTTTAGAGTCTCGTGTCCCTGATAATATTAATGCCACCCAATTCACTGCCATAATTGGAAACCTTGCCGCTCAACAACATTTGGTCTTCAGAGATAAAGATTTCCAAGCTCCCAATCCCAACCATAATATGTCGCTCCATATTGAAGTCCTCATACAACGACATAAAATAAAAATAGTCCTCATAGACAATGGATTCGGTCTAAATCTTTGTACATTAAAGATGATTCGTTTCCTGGGACTTTTAGAGGATCTCCTTGATTCTAGCAAAAGAATTACTATAAAGGCATATGATGAAAGAGAAAGGGAATCAAAAGGAGTTATTATGTTGCCTCTCAAAGTTGGACCAGCCATTATCAATACTGAATGTCATGTCCTAGATTTAGATTTGCCATATAACATCTTGCTTGGTAGACCATGGATACACACTCTCAAAGCAGTGCCTTCCACATATCACGAATGTTTGAAATTCCCGCACCAAGGGAGAGAAGTTACAATTCCAGGGGATCCTACACCTTTTGAATTTTGTAGAAGATTGGAAGGTACCCCGACAAATCTTTGTCCTATAAGTGAGTTTTCTGCAGTCATACCTAAGCCCCTTGTCATTAAAGAAACTATTTCCCTTCCAGTACCAGAAACAACCCATGAGAGTTCAAATTCCCGTAAAGGAAAAGAGAAAGTTGAAGATGTTAAAGTTAACACTACAGGGAAAAAGACTACCTTTACTGACTTGGGAATGGGAGAGTATAAGTTTGAAAATGCCTTGTGTATTGGACAGTTACCACTCTCCCCTCGTTCCCTTGGAAAGCCTTCACAATTGCCATACTCTACTAATAAGGAAACCATGCAAGTTAACAAAACGACATTTGAACATTGGGGTTCCCTTAGTGATGAAAACATCGAAGATAATATTTTGGATTGGTTATATTATGATGGCAAAGACGAACCTATGGATTTTCCTAAGGATAAATATGTCAAATCACTTCCCATTGTTGAAAGCATGGGATATCATGGTACTGGTCTTGGCCCAAATGAAAATAGAATTAGAAAACCCCTAGAAGCTAATAGCTATCCTAAAAGATGCGGTTTGGGTTCCCTAAAACCTAAGGTTACCTTGCTGACAACTATTTGGCCGAATCTGAATCTGAGACTGAAGAGGAGGAATTCTTCGAAGTGCCTTTCCAATACGTTGAAGATGACCTAAACAATCGTGTCCATACCATTACTATAAGTGACCTTTCATCCGTTGATCTACCTCTCACTAACCCTGACATGATAGATTGGGACCTTCAAGATACGCCACCAAGTTTGGACATTTGTAAGTTTGATGAGGTAGTGATGGCACTCTTTGGCCTTAAGAATCTTCGAGATTATGAGCATGAGATCCAATATGATGGAAAAGCCTACTTTGGTAGCCAAATCAACTCTCTTAGTCACAAAAATGAAAAGGAAAATAAAAATAAAAAAATCAAAGAAACATCCTCTAGTGAAAACCCTTCTAGGGCGCTTTTGGATGAGGAAAAGGATAAAATAAAGGATACATCTTCTGGTGAAAACCTCGTAGAGGCACCGGAAGAGGGAGAGTTGAATTTGCCATTAAAATATTTGTTGCCAGAAAAGTCATCCATTTTGAATGAAGACACTATTGCAATAAACTTGGGAACAAAAGATAATCCACAGATTACCTACATCGCTGCCACCTTGAGTCCTGAAGAACAAAAAACTATGACAATATTCTTGCAAAAAGGAAAGATCAACTTTGCTTGGACCTATAAGGATATGCCTGGATTGGATACAGATTTAGTGGTACACCATTTGACAGTTGATCCCAAAATTAAGCCAGTAAAACAAAAGTTGCGTAAAATGCATCCTAAGGTAGCACTTCTAGTCAAGGCAGAATTACAAAAGATGCTAGAAGCAAAGTTCATTCGACCCATTGACTATCCTAAGTGGATCTCTAATATTGTTCCTGTAGGAAAAGCGTCTGGGGGCATTCGTGTTTGTTCTGATTTTCAAGACTTGAATCTCACATGTCCTAAGGATGATTTTCCACTACCCAACATAGACATCATAGTGGATTTGACAGCTGGACATGAGATGTTGTCTTTGATGGATGGATTTTCCGATTATAACCAAATCAAGATTGCAGAAGAAGATCAACATAAGGCGACATTTATCACGCATTGGGGAACCTTTTGTTATCAAGTCATGCCCTTTGGTTTGAAAAATGCTGGTGCCACATATCAACGCGTGATGACTACCATATTCCATGATCTTCTACACATCATAATGGAAGACTATGTTGATGACATCTTAGGAAAATCCAAGACTAGAGAAGCCCACATTGATGTCCTTACTACTATTTTTGAAAGATTGAAAAAGTACAAAGTGCGCCTTAATCCAAAAAAGTGTGTATTTGGGGTCAAATCTGGTAAATTATTAGGTTACATTGTATCCAAAAGAGGAATTGAAGTAGACCCTGCAAAAGTAAAGGCCATCATGGATATGCCTCCTCCTTTCACATTAAGAGAGCTTCACAGTTTTCAAGGAAGATTACAATCAATCAGAAGATTTGTGTCACAACTAGCTGATAAAGTTCATCCCCTTCAGCATTTACTTCGTAAAGGAAATCAGTTTCAATGGGATTTCTTGTGCCAAAAAGCATTTGAACAAATCAAGGCATATTTGACTAATCCTCTAGTCTTAGTCCCTCCAGTAGCAGGACGACCATTGATCTTGTACATTTTAGCTACTTCAGTTGCCTTAGGGGCACTCCTGGCACAATTAGATGATAATGGAAATGAACAAGCCATATATTATCTCAGTCGAACACTAGTTGGTTATGAGTTAAATTACACTCCTATTGAAAAAGCATGTTTGGCCGTGGTCTTTTGTACACAGAAACTATGCCATTATATGCTTAATCATACTACATTTCTCATTGCCAAAATTGATCCACTCAAATACCTATTGTCAAAAGCCGCCCTCACTGGTCAAGCAGCAAAGTGGGTCTTAATCCTAAGTGAATTCAACATTGTGTATAAGGATCGTAAGGCTATTAAGGGACAAGTCATCGCAGATCAGTTAGCTGAAGCACCTCTTCCAGGCAGTCACCCTATTGTGGCAGACTTTCCAGATGATACCATTATGACTATAGCCCCTTGTATATCATGGAAACTATTTTTTGATGGATCCTTCACACAAAAGGGATCGGGGGCAGGAGTTTTGTTTGTAACACCACAAGGGGATTTAATTCCTAAGTCCTACAAAATTTCATTCCCTTATACAAATAACATAGCTGAGTATGAAGCATTAGTGACAGGAATGCGTCAAGCCATTAAATGGAATATTAAGAATCTTCTTGTCTTTGGAGACTCACAACTGGTTATCAAACAAGTGACTGATGAATATCATACCAAAGATGAGAAATTGTTGCCCTACCACCGAATAGTTGAGAATCTTAAGCAACAATTTACAGAAATTATCTTTCAACAAGTTCCAAGGGCTAACAATAAAGTAGTAGATGCCATGGCCACTATTGCTTCTATGATCGCCATGCCAGAATATAGTCCAAAATGTGAGTTTCTCATTGAGAATCTTGTTACTCCTGCTTATGAGCAGAATGATTCTAAAGTAGTGTGCGAGATTTTTGGTCTTGAGTCTCCATGGTATGCCGACATTTTTGCCTATCTAAGTCATGAAACTATTCCCATGACCCTCACTCCAAACCAAAGTAAGACCTTTATTCACCGAGCCGCTCGCTATACCATTATAGGTGATACCCTTTTCTGGAAACACTTTGATGGAACCCTCCTCCACTGTCTCAATTCAGATGAAGCCAAAACGACGTTAGAAGAGGTTCACCAAGGGATTTGTGGTACCCACTCTAGTGGCTTTACGTTAGCGAAAAAGCTTCTTAGGACAGGTTATTATTGATCCACTATGGAAGCAGATGTATATCATTTTGTGAAAAGATGTATCCCTTGTCAGCAACATGGCGATTTGATACACGTTCCTACCCAAGACTTGCAACCTACCATCACACCATGGCCCGTTTCCCGTTGGGGATTTGATCTTTTTGGTCAAGTGTATCATAATTCCTCTAATGGCCATAAGTATATTATTGCCACAACTGAGTATTTCACGAAATGGGTTGAAGCCATTCCCTTAACCTACATCACCGGCAAACAAATTTCTAAATTTCTCCTAAACTATATTATTTGCCGCTTTGGTATACCTCAAGATATTATCACTAATAATGGAACCCCATTTAAAAACCAAGAGGTAGCCACATTATGCCAGAAATTTGGAATAACCCATCATTTCTCCACCAGATACTACCCTCAAGGCAATGGTCAAGCTGAAGCCACAAATAAAACCCTCCTGAAAATCCTATAGAAAACTGTTGATGCAGCTGGCCGTAATTGGCATCTCCAAATTGCTCCCGCACTTTGGACCTATCGAACCTCTATTCGCACCCCCACAGGAGCCACTCTATTCTCCCTCGTTTATGGTTTTGAAGCCATTTTACCCATTGAGATTGAGTTACCCTCCCTTAGAGTCTCTCTAAAAAACCTCATATCTGATGAAGAATACCGAGTTGCTCGCTTGCAAGAGTTGGCACTCCTTGATGAGAGACACCTCCGTGCCCTTAACCACCTCCGTGTGTATCAGCATCGCCTCCAACTACAATATAATAGGAGGGTCCAGCCGAGAGAATTTGAAGTGGGTGATCTAGTGCTACAACATAATATGAGGAATCTCCAGAACCGTGAAAAGAAAGGAAAATTTGAGGCAAATTGGCTAGGTCCATTCGTTGTTACAACCAAATATGGTTTTGGGGCATATCAGATTGCTACACCTGAGGGAGATCCGCTCCCTAAACCTGTAAATATTCAGCATCTCAAGCGCTTTTATGCTTGAGCATTTGTAGATCTTGTACAGTCTTTAAAAGTCCTAAAAAAATACAAAAAAAAAAAAAAAAAAAAAAAATGCCAATCCATTGTCTATCCCAACCTTTCCTTTCATGTCTGACCATTATTCCTTCTTTTCCATTTGTGCAGAGTAGTACTTAGTCTTTCGCTTGTTGCTCAAACCAATAAAAGACCTCTTGTTTGCGAGGCCTCATTTTCATTTCCATTCTTGCATACTTCCTGTCAAAGGGTTGTTTAATCGCATTCTGTTGCACACTTTTACGATAGTGACCACACTTGGATACACATAAAATCACCTTTTGGAGGCTTAATGATTCAAGAAGTTCGTTCGTTTCACAAACCCTTGCCGAAAACACATAATCATATTATCACAAAACACTTGATTCAACTTTTCCCCGTCGGTTGAGTCTTTCCTGTAGGCGATATGGGGACTTTCACTTTTCCAAACTTAAGGCTCTTGGCAGGAACTGTGAGATAAATGACTACTTAGTCACGAGGTCTCTTTTGTTTGGTTTGTCGAATTGTCTTTATGTCTTTTATGGTTTTTACTGTGTGTCTGTCTCGGATATTAATGCCTGCCGCAATGGGGGCAATTACGCAAAGGAGCTTTAACATTTATGCTTCTATAGCATATAATGCATGCACTCTTTTGCAAAATAAAAATAATGGTGTGCTCTCCACATAAACACAACAGAATCCCTTGTTTTCACTTAGTTAGGGTCCATGTAGTATAGGGTTTCATTCGAGTCGTGCTTGAGACAAGGTTCTATTTATGTCCTCCTCCTATGCTATGCTCCTAGATCTTTATGGGCGATGATTTTGACAGATATTCATTAGGTTGCATCTTTAGGTGGAGTGATCATTTTTCATCCTTTCAAGTTACATTAATTGTTCAATATAGATTGCATTAGTCTACTTGTCAAATTACATTTCTTAATGCTCATTAAATAGTCTAGTTCATTTTAGCATTAGTACTATATTTAGGGGCACATACATGTCATAATGCATAAATCTCATAATCGCTAGCCAATCTGCATCACACATGTTAAGCATAATATAATAAATAGAAAAGATACATCACATCATGCATCATAAACGTTAGTCTCATAAGCATCACATAAAATCCATACATATGCATCATAAACACTCATACACATATAGAATCATCAACTCATGTCATGTATATATATCACAAAAGAATCAATGTCTGTACAGTCCAACTACATATAGAATCATAATAGTACAAATGCATCATCTGCACATATCTGTCAAAAAATAAGATCTCTATACAAAATCCAGGAGCCATGCTATGAGGGTCCTGCTCCTCCTGTGTCACCCCCTCGAGGTGGTCGGCTCTGCCCTACTGACTGCTCTGATCTGGCTCTGCCACCTGTGGTCCAGGAACTAGCCCCTCTCTCAAAATCAGGCTGCCACTGGTCGGCAGGTACGACATTATGATATAGTGACATGTAATAGGCTGCCTCTCGTATTGCCTGTACCTCAGATCGCCTGGCTGAGATGGCCTCCTGCATCACTGTCATGCTGGCCCCCGGCGTAACCATCTGCCTCGCTATGTCTCGCTGCCTACGATACTCATCGACCTGAGCCTGATATGTCGCTCGCTCGGCATGCAAGGTAGCCACCTCTCCTTGTAACCTTGCTAGCTCCTCAGCGTTAGCATGCACAACCATACCCGCAAAATCCCCTGCATCCACTCGTGCCTGTAAGGCTGCTAGTGCCTCCTGTGTGCTATCTTCTCTGACTCTCTGCAACTGTACCTCTGCCTGTAGCCTAGCAACCTTTGCCCATAGGCTATCCCGCTCAGCCCTGACTATGTCCAGCTCCTCTCTCGGTACCTTTGTCTGTGGAGGCGCCTATAGGGGTACCTGTGGAGGTGCCTGTGCCTGTGCCTGTACTTGAGGTCCTCTCTATGGTGGCACTTGTGTTGCTACGACACCCCTCCTAGCAACTGCCCTGCGACCATGTGGTCCTTGTTGTGCTCCCTGAGCTGGCACTGCTACCATAGCAGCCTGTCCCCCATCTCCTGCACCATCTCCCTCTCCCCGTGCCTGATCTGCTGGTGGAACTACTCCAGGCACTGTCAGTCTGACTGGCTGGTGTGCTGCCCACCACTGTGCATATGCCGGTGTCATACCAGCATCTCCCTTGTCCTGACCATGAACCCATGGCACTCTATCCATCGGTAACCATGATGCTCGGGCAAATCGCAGCGTCGTCCCTCGACACCACAGCCGACCATACTCGCGAGTCACTACAAGATACATTAATCTATTTGAAACCACATCCTGGATACACCCAAACTGTCATTGCACCCGAGAAGGCATATATCGCATAATAACATGAGCAGATCAACCAATAATCCAGCAATTGGTCTGAGTAAATGGGAGGTACATCTGATCCTTTGTATCATCCTCACCCCCTGCTGCCTGTACTCTCCCTAAGTGCTCTACTCCATCATAAGGAGTCCAGTCAAACATGATGATCTCATCTAAGCACCTGCGCCAGAATCCCACTGACTCTGTCGATGTATATTGGATAGGAGGCCGATATCTGCATGCGTATGGCTCTCCAGGCTACCTGGTCTCTCTCCGTGTGATGGGTCGAGTAACCCCGATGTGCTCCCAAGACTAGACCATCAGTAGTGTCAGTCCTGGTCCCATAGTGCGCTGTGTCTGGTATGCACACATGTGTAGATCATGGTACAACTCTGCTAGGATGGTCTGTCCCCAGCAGTAGACCTCGCCATCCTCCTGTAATAGGGTGCTCAACACCCGTGCCCAGCTAATAGGCCACCCATGTCCAGCATGATCTGGTAGCATCTACCATATCAAAGAGGCTAGATATACTGCCAGTCTTGGTAGTCTCTGCTCCAAGGCTCCCCGCTAGGATAACCAGGATCATTGTACTGGTAATCTTTGTCGTCACCTACCGAAGCACTCTCTCAGGAAGGGATCAACTCCCTCACATACATACTCTAGATATGTGCCTCTGATCGACACTCTAAGAATCCGCCATACATCCAAGAGAGTGACGGTAGCCTCCCCTGTCGGTAGATGGAAGCTCCCTGTGGGTGTATGCCATCGCTCTATGAGAGCCGATAGCTGTGCTGTGTGAGCTCTCAAGTCTGGCCACTCGTGGACATGCTCCAGTCCACACAACCGCACATGTCCCCAGTCCGCGTCTGTAAGTCTCTCTTGTATCACCATGGTCGGTGGATAGTGCTCCCGTGACCTAAACAACACCATGGCCTCCTGCAGCATGGACATGCAGTAAGTCAGTCATTTCATTTTCAGAATGGGGCATTTCATGCTCGCCATTTCTCATGTTTGTTGCGTCTAGCAAAGATGCTGATCGGCGGAGACGCTGATCAGCGTAGACGCTGGTCTGCGCATACGCAAAATGTGTTATTGTCTCCACTCGATTTTGAAGACGACATGGCAAGGTCTGTCGTCTCCGAGGTCGCTGTCCCCATTACGCAGACGATAGACTAAGGTCTGTCGTCTTCGTGGGTCTTGTCACAGCCTTAGCGTCTGTGCAAACGACAAGATGTTCCTTGTCGTCTTTGCAGGCGCCGGTATCCCTTCTTTGTCGTCTGCGCAAACGACAAGGTGGAGATTGTCGTCTCCGCTCGAGATCATTTTTCACCACATTTAGGGCATCATAAATGCTTCTAACCTAATCTACCTATCAAATTACCAGGAGGATCAGATGACTCATCGGTGCCCCCATCGCGGCTGATCTCTCGTGCTCCCGAACGCACTCACCAAGCTGCAATCTCTTGATCGGGTCCATAACTGCTCTGGATGCTCTTCTCGTGGTGTGACAATGACCTTTCTATGGGTCCCTTGGAGGCTTATGTAGGCCCCGTGGACCCCGTTTGCGCCCTTCTCCGCTCTGAGCCGTGTCTGTCCCATGATTCCTCCATGTTTTCATTCTGTTTTTCTCATTTCTTCTTTCCCTTCTTTCCATTCCAAGACCTTTTCACGAAAATTGCCCAAATTTGTATTTCTTGCGTAATTTTCGTGAGGGGGCATTAGGATTCTCCTGCCTTCTCTAGGGCAACCTGCATTTTATTTTTTTTGATATGATGTTGTCCCGACATCACATCAAAGAGGGGCAAAATGTATACACTAAAAATTGTCCTGAATGACTTTATTAATTTAATTAATAGTAGTCACATTCTTTTACTTATTTAATTAAAATTATTTTAATTAAATAGGTTCATTTTTGGCTTAAGTATTTAAATTTAATTTAAATACTTCCTAGCCTTAATGTGTTAAATTTAATTTAACACATGATTCTCCATTTATTCCCTTTTTAAAATAAATTTTTATTTATTTAAATCCTCCATATCCTATTAATTTCTTCTAGACCTAAATTAAATTAAATTTTATTTAATTTATTTTTTATCCTAATCTAGAAACCTAAGAGTACGTGTACTCTTATGAGTTGTCATCATAAGGGTTTGCATTTCTTTTTAAGCACATGGTGTCTACAACTTGAGAACTTTCTACACACATGTACCACCTCATCATTTTATCCTCCCAACTAAGGATATGAGATAAGGAGATAAGATGCTCAATCGTTAATCCTTATCCTTATCCTTATCTTTTAGACACCCTTTAGATGTTTCCTGACAGTTTTTAAATAGAAGCCTTGTCTCAAGCATTGCATATAGAGAGGATTATTGGATTGCATTGACACATCATCGCTTTGAGTCTAGAATCACCACACTAAGAGCTTGCATTATAGGTACATTTCCATATGGAGTTCATAGGCTGCATCTTGGTGATTGGTTAGTTGGTAAGGTTTACATTTTGTATTGCATTTTAGTTTTTGTTGTGCATTCATATTTAGTTTACACATTCACTTCTAATTTTAGTTTTCATTCTAGTTATTAGCTTGCATTCATAGATAGTTTTCATCATTTCATGTTCATTGCATCATAGAGTACCTTTGAGTGTGACTTCCTCCATAGTCATATCTTGAATGTATTCATCTTTTCATATAGTCTAGGATCATATTGCACATTCACTTTGCACTCACACTCACATTTGCACTTCCACACAAGGGATTTATTTATTGTTGTGTTTGTGAGAGCATACCAAACACAACCTCCATCAAAGATACACCAACACGGGCTACACATAGCTGCCCTTATTGAGTATTAGAGGTGGTTGAAATTTTGGTTGTTGGTTGCTTTTGTGAATTTTTTTCAAATTATCTTGTTTCCTTAGGCTTCCAGCAATTTGCACATTTTTCCAGCACATAGGTTTAACAACCATTTTGTAAATCCTTTAACAAGGTGACAATTCAGTTGAATTGTTCTAAAGACCTCTAGCAAGGCCACTCCTAGAAGGGTGATTAAATCCTCTAATAGGGTCACACTTAATAGTGTGTATTGTAACCTTTAACAGGGTTGGCTCCTAACAGGGCTCACTTCAGAAGAGTGAAAAATTGCTGACTAGTTACTTGGTGGTTTTTCCCATATTGAGTTTCCACGTTAAATCTGGTGTCTCTTGTGTTCACTTTATTTTTAGTTACATGCATGAATGCTTAAAAAGAAAGTACTAGTTTAATTTACTGAGTTATAACAGTTGTTTACCGAGTAAAAGTAGTAACTAAATCATTTAGACATCTAAGGGATTTGTGGATTAATTTTTGTGAGTAACTGATTCACCCCCCTCTCAGTTACACTATCTTTAATTCCAACAACACCCTCCTTATCCTTGCTTCACAATATACTCCCTTTCCACTTACTAACATTGCATTTTCCCTTCCATCTCAAAACACTTCCAATCCATTTACTAGTACCACAAACATCCAACCTACATCCCAGTACACTATAGGAATGCCTCCATTAGGATCAAATACTTCATCTTCCATCCCACTCAACATTACTATAAATCCATTGGTCATTAGCCAAAATACTTCGGCCTCATTTCCTTTAGGACCTTGGAGTTTTGGTATGATACAAGGGCCTACCACTACTATCCCCTTCAACACTGCATCCATGCCCATATCTTAGTCACATTCATCCCTTCCTCCTCAAGTCTATTCATTATCACCCATTACCAACTATTTTTCTATGCCACCCTTAGGCAATAACCAAACCACCCCTCCACCGCAATACCTAGTTGTGAACACTCTTCCTCACATCAATTACCTGTCACTTGTTAATACTTAGTTGCTTTCTCAAGTAGGAGCACAAACCACATATATTGGTTAAGTTATACACTCCCAAAGCATGGCCCAGGTATTACCTACATTACCCTCTTTTCTACCACAGTTATCACACCAATAGTATGCCTAGGGATCCCTACAAAATTATCTAGAAGGGCAAAAACCTCACACCTATATTCCCCAACAAAAACCTACCCAACAGATGCAACAGTTTGCCAAAACTACATTCTAACAACCTATAACATCCATCCCCATAGTAGTGCAACCTATTTTTCAGCCACCACCATATGGTAGTCAAGGTTTCCCATATCAGCCTTCAACATCTACTACATGTCCCACACCAGGGGCACCTGTTACCCCCCCTATAAACTCTGAATGGGAAGAGATAAAAAATGCTCTCAAAGCCCTCAAGCATGGGACAGACTCAAAAAATTTCAACTTTGAAAATGATTGTCCATACCCATTTGACAAAACCATCATGATGACACCGTTTCCTAAACATTTTGAGATCCCCAAGTTTGATAAATTTAGAGGGAAAAGTGACCCAGTCACTCACGTTAAGAAATTCTATAAGAACTACCAAGAAGTGGTTTATACGATGTGTTCCTCATGCAACTTTTTTTCAAAAAGCTTAGGGGGCCTTTCCCTTGAATGGTTCTATCGTATACCCTAGGGTACCATTAAGACCTTTGCTAATTTTTCTAAAACCTTTGTGGCTCAATATGCTCATCTGATCGAGACCAAGTTATCTATAGTCAACCTAGCTCATACCAAGAAAAAGGGAGGAGAAATCCTTGCTGAAAACTTACAACATTAGCAAACCCTCACAACTAGGATCTCATGCACTATCCCTGAAAGTCACGTTGTCAAAATATTCATTAACAATGCACATCCTAGTCTTGCCCATCACATGGTTATGAACTATTTATAAATATATAAAGACATTAAAGAAAAAGGGATGGGACTTGAGCAAGGGCTCATCAAGGATGGTGTCATCAAAATTTACAAAGAAAACACCCAGGAATGAGGTCCAAGCAATGGCAAACCACATTATTGGACTAAAAATAAGAACATAGTTATTGATGGCATCATTGACACTCGACATATTCATGTTTTCGGGGTAACATCTAACATTCCCTCCACATTTTTTCAACAACAACCTTACCAACAACAACCAACAATTTATTAGTAGCCACCTATGTAGAACAATCAACACAATGTCTAAACGCCTAGCCATCACAATCAGACTAATGTTATCACACTTTTAGCTGGACCTAGACCACATGTTCAGAGACAACCTCGTGTATGCACCCCGTTGGGGGAGCCCCTTGATGCAATCTTTGAAAAACTAGCCAAGGTTAATCTTATTCAACATCGACAAACACAACCCTTGGAACCAAATCAGTGTAGGGCATCCTGGTATAAGGATAATGAGTTTTACAAATTCCATTGTGTCAAAGGACATACCACCCTCAAATGCATGCAACTCAAGGACTACATCCAACACCTTATTGATCAAAAAGAGATCACAATGGGGGCATCAAACTCACCAAATGTAGGATTACTGATATACTAAAATGCTTTTCCTCCCCATACCACAAACATAGGCAAATCACCTACAAACAGTCCTATCAAAAAACCCAACAATGCACAAAAAAAATAAGGAGATTACAGAGATAAGTCTCAAAACTATACCCCAACATACTTAGACTATGGAAACCTTATCAGATGCATCTCATAGGTTGATCCCTCTATCAATGTTATAATTATCAAAGGCCCAAACACCCAATGTGCAGTTACTACTCGATGGGCTTGACTTAGTATAGCTGGCCCATCTATATTTACACCATCAAGACCACCTCTATTGAGAACACCTTCATCAGGACCACCCCCATTAGGACCACAATATAATATCAAATTTCCATTCTAGATCTCTTACGAACAAGCCCACTTTATCAAGAGATCCTCAATAGTAGTCTTCATGAGTTACATGTCCCCACTAACATAAATGCCACTGAGTTTCGTAACTTGGTTGACCACCTTTCTGCATCATGTGCTCTACACTTGAAAGTCTCTAACATCCTAGTAGTTGAACCTAATCATATACTTCCACTTTGCATCGATGTCATGGTTTTTGACTTCGCGGTCAAATGGGTCATGATAGATAATGGATCAGCTCTAAATCTCTGTACTTTAAAATTCATCAAACAAGTAGGATACACTGAGGCAAATATCCTTAATGAGGTCATTACCATCAAAGCATATCACAACTTGGAGTGTACTACTAAAGGAACCATCTTGCTACCTCTCAAATCTTGGCCCAACCACTCAAGAAACAATTTGTCACGTAGTTGATCTTAACCTTCCATACAACATCCTCCTTGGCTAACCATGGATTCACACCATGAAATTTGCTCCATCCACATGTCATTAGTGCATCAAGTTTCTACATAATGGCACTAAGGTAACCATCCATATAGATCCTAAACCCTTTGCTTATTGCAATGCAGTTGAAGCTTTATACACCAACCATTATCCTAGAATCAAGATTGGCCACACCATGGCTAGTTCCTCTGGCACCTACCATAATTCAGATACCATTTTAGCTTCTACCCTTTCCATAGTTAAAATTAACAACCAAGGTTGCAGAGAGTATAGTCTCATAGATGCTTTTGCTATTGGTGCTTTGCCACTTGATCCACATACTCAAGGGTGCCCGACACATCAGGGACCAAGGCTAGATATAACCCCTCAACTTAGGAAACTGGGCCCTACCACATTTATTACCAAAGGTATCCTCAATGGAGAGGAAACCATCCCAAACATTAGTACATGGCTATACAAAGAGCCACCTTTGAAAAGTGAAGAACTTCTCAATCACCTCAAACAAAAATACCCATAGTCACATCACCTTGCTATTGACCAATGGGATTATCAAGGAGGTGGTCTAGGCCATTTGGAGTCAGGCATTAAGTAGCCTATAGAAGCATACAAAGAAAAGAAAAACAAGGGCTTAGGCTATGGACTCCTTGTAACTAGGGGCACCACAAATGAAGGCCATGCCTTCACAAACATCCAAAATAGTCTCGTTGAGGTCAAAGACATTCCTAAGGAAGTAGAAAAGAAAGCCTACAATGATATCTTCCTTGTTGAAATTATCCTAGGAGCTTCTATGGTCTACCAATTATCCCTAAATCTCATAGACCTACCACTCACTCACTCTAAACTCATTGATCAGGACCAACCAAGTGTTGTCCATGTTGACAAATTCTCTATAGAGCACATACTCCTTTGATTCATGGGGGAAGAAATAATACATAAATGACTGCCACCACCATCAACATATGTCTACAAATTGGATCCAATAGGTTACTTTGGGGAGGAGGAACTCTTTAGTCACAAAATTGAACTAAAAATGAAACAAAAAAGCAAACAAGCAAAGAAAAGTCATCTTCTGGTGAAAACTCTCTTGAAGCACCATTAGATGACCCAAAAAATGAAAAGAAAATAAAGGATGCATCTGATGATGAAAACCTCTTGGAGGCACCAGAAGATCAAGATTTCATCCTTCCCCCATAGGATCACAGGCTTGCCATATCATTAGTCTTGATAGAGGAAATTAGACCGATCAATATCAATTTGACCAAAGTACCAAAGATCACATACATTGTGACATCTCTACCACCTAAATAGGTGAAAATCTTCATCAAAGTCCTCCGTAAAAATGTTGGTTGCTTTGCACGATCCTATTTAGACATGCTGGGGTTGGACTCCAAGCTAATGGTACATCATTTAGCCATAGATCCAAAAGCTAAGCATGTCAAGAAAAAGCTCTGAAAGATGGACCCCAAAGTTGCTTTACTGGTGCAAGCGGAGTTAGAAAAATTGCTAGAGGCAAAGATCATTCACTCGATTGACTATTCTGAATGGATCTCCAACATGGTACCCATCACAAAGCCTTTTGGTGATACTAGGATTTGTACAGACTTCAGAGATCTCAACAAGGCTTGCACAAAGGATGATTTCCCATTACCAAATATAGACATGATTGTTAATTTCAGTGTAGGCCATGAGCTATTGTCACTCATGGATGGTTTCTATGGATATAATTAGATTTAGATAGTAGAGGCAGACTAACATAAGAAAATATTTACCTCCCCTTAGGGGATATTTTGTTAAAACATGATGCTATTCGGATTAAAGAATGCCGAGATAACATATCAGCGCACTATGATAGTCATCTTCAATGACCTAATCCATAAAACTCTGGAGGATTACGTGGATGATATTTTAGTCAAATCTCTCAATGCCCTTGATCACTTATCTCATCTCAAAGAAATGTTTGATTGATTGGCCAAATATTGTCTCATGCTCAATCCTAAGAAATGCATCTTCAGCGTTACCTTGGGAAAGCTCATGGGATTCATTGTATCATGACGTGGTATTGAGATTGATCCTAAAAAGGTCAAGGACATCACAGATATGGATCCTCCTAAGACACTCAAACAACTTTGCTCTCTTTAGGGGAAACTACAATTAGTCAGACGATTCATCTCCCAACTCACTGATAAGTGCCAACCGTTTATACATTTACTAAAAAAAGATTAGAATTTTAGGTGGCACCTCATTTGGCAACATAACTTTGAATTGATCAAGTAATACTTGGATCATCCACCTATATTGGTTCCTCTAGTTGCAAGTTATTTGCTCATATTATACATCATAGCTACCCCAACAACACTAGGTGCTCTTCTCACACAACTTGATGATACATGCAAGGAAAGAGCTTTTTACTACATCAACCATACTCTAGTTGGATATGAGTTCAATTACACACCAATGGGAAAGTCTTGCTTAGTGATCTGATTAGGACCAAGGCAACGTTATACTAAGTGAAAAAATTGCAGAACAAGTGTACAGAAGCTTAATGTCTAATGTTTAACTAGAAATACATTAAACATTAAGTATGACCTAAACCAGATGGAAGATAACTACAAAGAATTTGAATATTCAAAAACACCCCCGATGTGCTAGTGCAATACACAAATGAAAGTTAATTAAAACTTAAAAGCACATTAAAGCACATGAAACAGTGAACAGGAGAGAGAACTAGTTTGATCTCAGAGTTCGTCCGGCTGAATGGACTACGTCTCCGGGTCTATCTCAACTGAGTGATCGATGCATAAATTATGTTTTGAAAGTTGATTACAATGCACTACAGTCCATCCACAAAGTCGTACAAAATTCAGACTCGAAATTGTCTTGTAACAAGCACCAAGGCACAAGACCAATTTCTAAAGAGTCAGAATGACTTTGCCTAAAACAAGGTCTGACTATAGACTCAGAACAACTGCATCATAGAGTGGCTCTCCAAAAATTTCCTCTAAAATCCTCTCCTGCTTCCTGGAATGTCTTTTGAATAAGAAATAATGGGAAAACCAAGATGCAAGAATGAATGGGAAAACGAGGATTATAAAAATGAGGAATGCCCTCTAAGCCTACATTCCCCCCTTTATATACAAGAAAATATGCCAAAATTAGGCTAAAATGGATAAAGGACTTATTTATTATCCCATATCCAAAATCTCCCTTTGGTTATTTTTCAAATTCAGCTTGAAACCGAATTGAGGATTTAAATCTTAACCATATCACAACTAAGCCTATTTTGAGATAGGTTGTTGGCGGTTTAGTAAGGTTCAAAAATAACCTTTCTAAATATATCCTCGATCGCTTTAATAGTGCAATTGGTAGTTAACTAATTTATGTGGATCATCGATCGGGGGTTCCAACCTTGCCGGCGACCTTTTACACTTCTGATTTTCAAGGCATACATTAAATAAAAGTAGCAACAAATAATGGTTAAAGTGAATGCATGGCTTAACGGCCACCGCCTAAGACTCTAAGGTCGCAGGTTCCAACCGCACAAAGAGAATATTATTTTTTAAACTGACCCGATCTAATTCAAACAAAAACTAGAGGGAAATGCCACGTGCCGCACTAGGAAATGTGCTACGTCGCAAGATACCATTGGCTTAGCAAGCTGAATGTGCCACGTGTCCATTCTTGACTGGTCTCATAATTACTGACATGGATGACATGTGTCAACTCAGGATTTGTTGATGTCACAACCATATCAGGGACTGCCATGTGTCAACAACCAATTGGTCCACGTCATCATGCTGATGTCATGCCACATCATCAGTCAACCATTTTCCCCATCATCTTTGACTGCTCATAACTTTTGCGTATGAACTCCTTTTTCGATGAAACGAACGCCATTGGAATCATGATGATAAGACCTTTTCGATGATGCCAACTTCAACCAATTTGATTACGATGAATTTTTCACTTTTTTTTTGTCCTTGATCCCTGAGTTGACTAATTTTTGACCGAGCTTTGACAAGTGATATCTCGAATATACAGACTCCTTTTTTGCCTGTTCAAGTTGCATCGGATTCAGAATTCTGTGCTCTACGCGATGGCACTGCTTCTGAGAGAAATTGGAACACTTCAATTTTTGGTTCTGAAGATCCTCCTGGATCAAACCTTCCCATTGAAGAACTTTTGGTCCTCCAAAAGTGTATAGTTCCTTCAAAACATCTCGCATTTAGCATCTTGCCACTTGCCATAATCTGAATCTCTCGAACACACTATTGCATTTGCCTAGTGTCACCTTACACTTTGGAAATGTAGGAATTCACAACTCCTCATGATGCAGTTCAAAAATGGAACTTAAAATACCCAAAGCAAGAAGGAAAAAATGAGTATTATAAACCTATCCCCTAGTGCTTCTCACAGGTAGTTCACATTCTGCATCTCT
This sequence comes from Cupressus sempervirens, assembly GCA_028749045.1. NCBI lineage: Eukaryota > Viridiplantae > Streptophyta > Pinopsida > Cupressales > Cupressaceae > Cupressus > Cupressus sempervirens. The sequence goes on along the minus strand of CM053784.1, from coordinate 775,012,205 downwards.
TGCCATCTATGGACATGCTTTTGTTGCTCCTCCAACTACTCGAGCATGGTATCTACCCCTCAGCCTAAAATATTCCTTCACCTTTGTACATTGGAATAGCTGATTCAAGGCTCCACCATACAGCTCGGGTCACGTTCATTTGAAACAACGAGGTCATCGATAACATCCTTCAAGAACTCCAACTAAGTTTAGACGTATCTTCAAAATGGCCTCAACTAAGTCTTCAAGATAAGAACATACAAGGTCACTCTTGACCATTCTCAACAACTCTGACTGAAAAGTGCTCTTCAACTAAAGCTTAGCATTGCAAGAAACTACAAGAAACAAATTTCTATCCTACAGTAAGAAGTTTTCAAGTATCTCTTTCCACTGATTACAAGAGACAAGGTTTCTAAGAGCCTTACAAGTTCTCAACCAGGAAGAAATACTTCATAAATAAACTATTACAATCAATTTTAATGAGTTTTATTCTCGAAAACATACTAGCTTACAATCAACGTTACCCTAAGAAGGTAATACTCAAAAAGTTGATACCGCTAGTTGGCAGAAAACTGTTCCCAACTCTTTCGGAGTTGTTCTATGGAACTTCCCTTTTGGGGTTTCTCACTCCTCCGTTGTGCTTCCCCAAGGACTGCTTCAGGAGTGGTAGAGACTACTGGGGTTGCTTGTGCCCTAGTCTCTTGTCTGGTGGTGTCAGGTACTACCTTAGTCTCTTCCCGACCTGCTCTGGGCTGACTGGACTCTGCAATGAACTTAGGGAAATGTCGAAGTGCTGGGTGCAACTTCCAACACTTTTCTACCCAATGGCTGCTTATCTAGAAATGGCTACAAATTTTTTGGATCTTTTCCTGTGATTTGACCTTCTTCATAGAAGACTCAGCTTCTACATGGTCCAGAGAATTCATCTTCAACAAGGCTTCAGAGTTCTTGGTAGTTTCTCTGAATCCCAATCCTAGCTTTCAAGGCCTTTTCTTTTCCTCAATAGGAAGGGTCATGCCTTGTTCACAGATGCCCAAGCCTTTGCCGCTGTATCCCATCTTGGACAGTAGCTTCTCGCCGATGCCCTTCGTGTGCTTTTCAAAGCTTCCAATGGAATGATGTTCAGCTTCCTCCTTTTTCTCTGATGTAGAAGATGCTTCTATCCAAGCACCATGGTTGGTAGGAGCTTGCCTTAGGTAATCCAGTTGTTCACAAAAAACACAGTGGCTGGCATTCTCCTTTGAGCCAAAATTAGCCCATCTGTCGTGGCCACAAGGGAATTCTTGCTTCAGCAAAGATTTTATTGCTAACGATGCGAACGTACTCCCAGGTGGGGTAAGTGGAGAATATGATGAGCTCCCAGGTGGGGTAAGTGGAGAGTAGGAGGAACTTCCCTCTACTTGTGGGCTTGGTGCATACATGCCCACACTCTCTGAGTGAAGAGGACTCCTTTCGATATTCTCCCTTCGAAACATCTCATGCAAACTTTTCTTTTCTCGATTAGCTTCTTCTAGAAGCCTTCAAAGATTAGCATTCTCCAGTCAAAGTTGATGATTGGCCTCCTCCAATTCTTGGATTCGATCATCTTCTTCTTGACGGTCTTGGATGAGTCGTTCTACCTTCTCTGTGATGGAGTGAATACTCGCCATCATGGCTGGAGTTACTTCCTCTCTTTCTGATGTCATTATAGATACACCTGCAATCACTCGTATACAATCTGCCAAAACTAGGCTCTGATACCAAACTTGATCTGATTAGGACCAAGGCAACGTTATACTAAGTGAAAAAATTGCAGAACAAGTGTACAGAAGCTTAATGTCTAATGTTTAACTAGAAATACATTAAACATTAAGTATGACCTAAACCAGATGGAAGATAACTACAAAGAATTTGAATATTCAAAAACACCCCCGATGTGCTAGTGCAATACACAAATAAAAGTTAATTAAAACTTAAAAGCACATTAAAGCACATGAAACAATGAACAGGAGAGAGAACCAGTTTGATCTCGGAGTTCGTCTGGCTGAATGGACTACGTCTTGGGGTCTATCTCAACTGAGTGACCAATGCATAAATTATGTTCTGAAAGTTGATTACAACACACTACAGTCCATCCACAAAGTCGTACAAAATTCAGACTCAAAATTATCTTGTAACAAGCACCAAGGCACAAGACCAATTTCTGAAGAGTCAGAATGACTTTGCCTAAAACAAGGTCTGACTATAGACTCAGAAAAACTGCATCATAGAGTGGCTCTCCAAAAATTTCCTCTAATCCTCTCCTACTTCCTGGAATGTCTTTCAAATAAGAAAGAATGGGAAAACCAAGATGCAAGAATGAATGGGAAAACGAGGATTATAAAAATGAGGAATGCCCTCTAAGCCTACATTCCCCCCTTTATATACAAGAAAATATGCCAAAATTAGGCTAAAATGGATAAAGGACTTATTTATTATCCCATATCCGAAATCTCCCTTTGGCTATTTTTCAAATTCGACTTGAAACCGAATTGAGGATTTAAATCTTAACCATATCACAACTAAACCTATTTTGAGATAGGTTGTTGGCGGTTTAGTAAGGTTCAAAAATAACCTTTCTAAATAAGTCCTCGACTGCTTTAATAGCGCAATTGGTAGTTAACTAATTTATGTGGATTGTCGGTCGGGGGTTCCAACCCTGCCGGTGACCTTTTACACTTCTAATTTTCCAGGCATACTTTAAATAACAGCGGCGGCAAATAATGGTTAAAATGAATGCATGGCTTAACGGCCACCGCCAGAGTCTTAGGACTCTGAGGTCGCAGGTTCCAACCGCACGAAGAGAATATTATTTTTTAAACCGACCTAATTTAAATAGAAACTGGAGGGAAATGCCACGTGCTGCACCAGGAAATGTGCCACGTGGCAAGATACCATTGGCTTAGCAATTTGAATGTGCCACATGTCCGTTCTTGACTGGTCTCGTTAATACTGACATGGATGACATGTGTCAACTCAAGATTTGTTGATGTCACAACCATATCAGGGACAACCACATGTCAACAACCAATTGGTCCACATCATCATGCTGATGTCATGCACCATCGTCAGTCAACCATTTTCCTCGTCATCTTTGACTGCTCATAACTTTTACGTATGAACTCCTTTTTCGATGAAACGAACGTCGTTGGAATCATGACGATGAGACCTTTTCGATGATGCCAACTTCAACCAATTTGATGACGATGAATTTTTCACTTTTTTTCATCCTTGATCCCTGAGTTGACCAATTTTTGACCGAGATTTGACTAGTGATACCTTGGATATACGGACTCTTTTTTTGCCCGTTCAAGTTTTGTCGGATTCAGAACTCTGTGCTCTACGCGATGGTACTGCTTCTGAGAGAAACTAGAACACTTCAATTTTTGGTCCTGAAGATCCTCCTAGATCACTTAGCCATAATATTTGCCACTCAAAAGTTGCATCATTATATGTTAAGCCACATTGTGCAACTCATATCAAAACTTGATCCTTTAAAATATATGTTGTCACATACAATGCTGACAGGGCATCTAACTAAATGGGTCATACTTCTCAATGAATTCAACATCCAATATGTTGACATAAAGGCTAATAAAGGCCAAGCTATAGCAAATCACTTTGCATATGCACCTTTGGTTTTAGATCACCCTCTCATTATGGAATTCCTAGACGAACACCTCTATTTAATAGAAGAACAACCATCCTAGAAACTATACTTTGATGGATCTTACACCTCCCATGGCTTCAATGCCTGCATACTCTTGGTCACACCTTAGGGAGATTACATTCCTAAATATTTTAAACTATAGTTCCAATGTACCAACAAAATCTCAGAGTATGAGGCCCTTATTGCAGGGCTCAAAATAGTAGTTGAGTGGAACATCACAAAGCTACAGGCCTTCAGAGATTCACAACTTATCATCAAATATGTCATAAATGAGTAACAAACCAAATATGACAAATTGTAGCCTTACAAGGAGTTGGTAGATTAGTTGAAGGAGCATTTTAATTAGATTTAGTTCATACAAATACCCAAATTGCAAAATAACCTGCAGATGCCATGGCCACTATTGGTTCACTTTTAGAGATCCCGCAAGAGGTTATGCAGTATGAATTATTGCTTGCATATGAGAATGATGAATCAACATGGGTATGCATCTTGGATGGTCCTCAATCCACATGGTACCACAAAATTCACGCTTACCTACAAAATGGTATCATATCTCCCCATCTCACATGAACCCAATGCCAAAACATTATTCGCAAAGCATCCCGTTATACTATCATAGCTCAAACCCTATATCATTGTGGCTATCAAAATACTCTCTCTTGATGTTTAGATCAAAATGAAGCTGCAATGGCTCTCAAAGAGGTACACACTAGACTCTGTGATGCTCACACAAGTGGAATAGTTCTAGAGCATGATGCATGTGACTTTGTAAAAAGGTGTCCACCCTATCAACAACATGCTAATCTAATCTAAGCCCCAACTCAAGATTTGCAATCTATTGCATTGCCATGGCCCTTTGCATGTTGGGGGTCTGACCTTGTTGGTGTTATAACAACTCTTTCTTCAGAAGGGCACAAGTGGATAATCATCGCCACTGATTATTTCACTAAATGGGTAGAAGCAACCCCCCTTGTCACTACCACAAGAGTTCAAGTATCTAAGTTTATTCTCTATCATATCATATGCCACTTTGGCATCTCAGCTACCATTTTTACTAACCGTGGAGATAATTTTGAAAATCTCAATATGGAGGAATTGCGCACTTCCCTTCATATGCATCACCACTTTTCTAGCCCATACTTCCCACAAGGTAATGGTCAGGCAGAGGCAACTAACAAAACCCTACTCAAAATCCTAAAGAAAGTTGTCAATGATTCTGACCATGATTGGCATTTGAAAATCAACCCTGCCCTATGGGCCTACCCCACTTCATCTTATACATCCACAGGACAACCCCATACTCCCTGGTTTATGGTGGTTAAGCAGTATTACCTATTAAAGTTGAACTCCCATCCCTGTGCATTTCTTTGTAGGGCTAGATATTGGACAAGGATTACAGAGTGGCTAAACTTACCCAACTAGATTTACTTGATGAGGAAAGGTGACGAGCCTATGACCACCTCATGGTGTGCCAAAATTTTCTCAAGCACAACTTCAATAGGAATATCCATCCACACCAATTTTAAGAAGGAGACATGGTCCTCAAAGAAAACATGAAGGTCCAAGGTTACCGAGAAAAGAAGGGTAAGATTGAGCCCACATGGCTTGGTCCTTATGTGGTTACAACATCTTTTAGTTCATGGGTATATTAGCTATCAACACTTGAAGGTGAAGTCTTGAATGATCCCACCAACATCATTCACCTCAAGAAATTGCCTAAAAATCCTCAGTGTATCCTACTCCCTCAAAATGAGAAAATGGAAGAGAAAAGAAATGCAAAAAAATAGTGAAGAAAAATAAGCATCCAATGATGAAAACTTGGCAATTCAAGTGCCTTTGATAAGTACCTTGGTGAAAACCTAGCAATTAGGTGCTAGGTGTGCTTAGCCTTTTTATTATCTATCAATGACATGCCTTTTCCCCCATCACCCCCCACACCTCATCAACCATCTTCCCATTTCTAAAAGTGTTCCAAGCATTCCATCCTCGCACTCCACCACACTCCAAGCATTTCCTTTTTGCATCCATTAGCTTAGAAAGCCTACCTAAATCACATATTCTACTATGATTAGCATATCTATCCCACCCTTGTACCTTACCATATGTACCATATTAGGTGTATTTTACCCTTCTACCTTAGCACATACACCATATCAGATGTAGTTTACCCTTGTACCTTACCACATGCACCATATCAAATTTAGTTTATCCTTGTACCTTACCACATGCACCATATCAGATGTAGTTTATCCTTGTATCTTATCACATGTACCATATTAGATGTATTTTTCCCCTACCACATGTATTATATTAGGTTTATTTTATCCTTTGTATCATTTCTATGTATCATATCCTTGTAACAACAATATTCTATGTACCATACCATAGTAACAAAAACAAACTTTGTGTGCATTTTTTGAGTCTTATAGCGAAACCCTATGTCGTTAGTATGTTGTCTATAGATAGGTACATTTGCCAATTTTATCCTCCTCCAAACATACTCTCGCTAGGTCCTTATAGGATGCATCCTTCCTTGTCCTTAACATTGGCCTGTTAGTATCCAGTTATCTCGATCTCTTTGGAAAAAGGTTACTTTATCATGGGTTTTTTTCTTTCTTTTGATATATATATTTTTTAATGTATTTGCATAGGTCATTTTCAAGTAATTTTGGTTATTCCCTCCTCAAGGTCACCACGATCTTTTATATCCTAGTGTGCTGCGAATGGGGCAATTCAAGAGCAAGGTTTTTATTAGGTCTTTTTCATCTTCTTTTCTATTTGTGAGTAAGTTGGATATGCCCCTTGCATAGTCCAAATATGTGATCACTTGTGGTTACATGGTGTACTTGGGAAATATCATTTGCTTGTGGGTTACCCAGCATCGTTTCCACTCTAATTCCTTTGGGATTCATGTGTGATGCTGGGGCAATCCTTGCATGTTTGTTTCAAGTTAGTTCTATGTAATATTGGTGCAAAGGACTTGATGTTCTTAGTAACCTTAGTATATCCTCAATATTCCTATATCAAAATAAGTGCTCAACTACATGGTGGTGCTCCCCTTTGGAACACCCCCATGCTCAAGCTTCAATGATTACTTCACACTCCCATCCTATCCAAGCATCCCATCCTATCAAAACATCCCATCCTATCCAAGCATCCCATTCTATCAAAACACTCCCATCCTATCCAAGCATCCCATCCAATTAGTCCTACAATCATGATCCAACCAATCTATCAATCCAATAGTATCCAATCATGCATTAATCATAATCATAGCTCCTACATTAATCATAATCTTAGTCATCACCAATCATAATCCTAGAATCATAAATCTCCCCAACCCTACCATCTTCCAAATCACTTCCCTGGGTACAATTTAAAACAACCAATCACCAGTAAAAACCAACCAATCACCCTCCCCCCTCCCCTTGTTACTAGTGTTCTTAATCATTGATTATCCTAGTGCACAAGGTTTTCCTATATATCATTCTCCCATAGTGAGAGTATGAGCTTCCTTACACCTCCACTCTTAGCCATTCTCAATCCTCCTACTCACCTTGGATTCTTGTACTTTTCAAGAAGCTATCGAGCCTCACCTTCTCTCCTTGCCACCTTCTTGAGGGGGGCATCATGCAGTCCATTCTCTTCTCTTCTACTAAAAAACTAGGGCAACTATGTTGCTTTAAAAAGTCTTCTTCATGTCATTTATATTTGAACTTCTTTGAAATAGTGTTATTCCAACACTATGTCAAAGAGGGGCAAAATGTAGACACCTAAATCTGATTACACAAATAGGTTTTTGTATTTAGTCATCTCCTAGGACATTATTGATTAAATATTAGTTAATTAATTAATTAATCATCATCCCCTAGTTAATTAATTAATTTAATTAACTATAGTCCAATTGATAAAATTAAATAATAACCTGAAATCAATTTATCAATTAAATCCTTATTCCTCTATTAAATTAAATAAATCCTCAAACCTATTTTATTTAATCCCACATTCCCCATTTTATTAAATAAATCATTTAATAAATCAATCCTAACTCCTAAAATATCCCTAAACCCTACCTTTACCCCTAATCCAACCCATCCACCCATACTAACCTCACTTAGTCACCTAACTAACCCATCCCATCAAAGCTAAGCCACTTGCCCCCTAATCCCCTTTCTAAACTAAGTCTAATCCCCCTCCTAAACATGTGCACAACTTTAAGAAAGGGTTAAGACTTGCTAACCCAAGTCAAAGTCAACAAGTCTCCCTTATCCTCTTCCATCCCTATCCAAGAGCATTAATGGCTCTTACATGTTATTAATACCTCTTACATCCCTCTTAATTCCTCTTACATCAGTCTTACACACTCCTCCTCCCTCATTACTCCCTTTGACCAACCATCTTTCCCATCCTCTCATACTCATCTTCCTTGTGACAAGTGTCACTCCCTAGTTGGCTATAAAGAAGCACAATCCATGTGCTCTCCTCTCCTTGCATCCTAATCCTCCCTCATCCTTTCTCTATCCTCATATCTTGAGTCTCCATCTGATCACCCCTTAGCTTATGAATGAAACCCTCTCCTTTCATAAATATCATCACTTTCATGCAAACTTATAATGCCCCACTAAGCACTACATCATACCCATTTTTGCACCATAGCCATGCTAAAATCTACCTTCACCGCCATTATTGAATCCTCCATCCAGTCTCACGGTTGAGAAACACCCATCCATTGGAAGCTTGAGCACACCATGAGCATACATTCCCTATCCATCAGGGACATATCTATGTCATCGTAGGTTATACCCAAGGAGCTTACAATTCTTGGTTTTCCCTCCTTTTGGTGATAACCTCATCCTATCACAAGTGTTGGCTATTTAGTTTTGTGAATGCTTTAATAGTTAGTACTCATTTTGCACTACTAGATTAGGTGATACAACTACAACTCATTAATAACTAAAGTTTATTGTCAATCGATAATGCAAGGAACAATATGATAACAATTTGCAAATAAGTGAATGAATGAGTTAAGTATTAAGTGGAAAGACTACACTGAGTAATTGAAGTTATTTTTGTTGATTTTTATGTTTCTTTGATGGTGCTAAAATGTTTGAAAGGGACTCTAAGATAACTAGACATAATTGATTCACCCCTTAGTGTAGGAGTACTTAGGGTTTAAACACAAAACCCTAATGCAATTTTGGCTTGTATGTGGTCTTGGCCAAAAAATTGAATAATTAGGGCTAGGATTGAGTCCCAAGAGTGTTCTAGAAAGGTTAGAATGTCTAGATAGAAGTTTAGAGTTGGTTGTAGTAAAATTGCTCAAGTCGACCTTGTAAATGCAAAGTTGCAATCCTAAAGGCAAATTTGGGAAAAAAAACTAAAAGGTGGATAAAACTTGTCAAATTTGTGATAAAGGAGTTCTAGAAATATTTTTTCTTCTCCAAACTACATAATTTGGCATCATAGGGATGGCATTTAGGAGTTTTGGTGAAAAAGTTGTCAATGTTGCTCATGACACCATTTTGCAAAATGTTGCTAATCACCAATAATTGATTGGATTTCAATTTCAATAGTTGGATCTTGGTATTTGAAGATATTTAAGGTCAACCATGACCAAATATTGGAGTTGGATAAATTTTTGTAAAGGTTTCTAGTATCAAGAAATATAAAAATCTAATGTTTTTACCACAACAACCTTGGCAACTCGCGTAATTGTGCATTAATTGATTTGATGAATCCAACGGTATCAGTTGTTAGATTATTTATTATTTTTCATTTTTGTGTAGGATTAGAGTAGGAATTTTTTTATTTGGTTGGTTTTTTAAATTCTTTCCTTTGTGACTGGTTCATTGGTCAATACAGAGTATACGGAAGGAAAACGACTCTAACATAATATACCATGGTTGGAATTGTATGGACATTTGGGACATGTCAGGTAACTATATATACATTGTAAATATTCATTTTTAAGTCTTGATAAACATATTTTAAATTTTTAATATCAAGCCCTAGGAGAGACAATGTGTACCTCACTAGATAGCTTGACAATTACAGAGTATAAATGGAGGGCTTTATGGATTGAAATAGTCAATCTTAGTTCTTGAATGTGTAGAGGGATATATAAAGATGTAATGTGCATAAGGAGTAGTCATAAAGGGGTCAATTGTGTTTGTTTTAGAGCCAAGAAAATTCTGTTAGCATGAAGGGCTAGAAGCCCTTATTTTTAGGCATATTTATAGGAAGGGGGTGTATATATAGCTAGGTGACCTTAAACCTGGAGAATATTCAATAAATTTAAAAGGGTATCTAGATTAGTGAATAGATTTAGGCCTTGTTTGGTGACTTTTCAAATTATAGTTAAAAAATCTAACTAGGAGGCCTAATTGGGGCTAAAAGGCTACCAACCCTATAACCAAGAGATCAATAAGAAAAATATGCAAGGTGAGTATAGGTGGACTCAAAAAAAGTTGAAAGGAATCAAATTAGAACCCTTCCATCCTTAAGAATGAATAGTAAATATTTGACCTGCTGGAAAGATGACTCAATGAGTTGAGTCACAAAAGGCAAGGAGAGCAAGTGTAGGGAACAAACTTGGTGGAGATACCTTTTAGAGGAAAGGGGAAATGTGAGTGGAAATCCCATAGATAGGTACTTATAGACAATCTAATAAGGTCAATAAGAGAACCTGAGAGTCCTTAAGAGCCTACAACTCAATTAGAAAGATCTCCTCGTCACCCCCTTAATTATCTAACAATATACAAACATGTATACAAATATATATCTATACACACACACACACATATACACGTGTGTGTGTATACACATACACATACACATACACATACACATACACATACACATACACATACACACACACACACACACACACACACACACACACACACACACACACACACACACACACACACACACACACACACACACACACACACGTGTGTGCGCGTGTGTGCACATGTACCTATACATATGTATACCTACACACACATATATGTATGCATATACATATACGTATGTATGCGTGTGTGTGTGTGTGTATTTATAGGTATACATATGTATACATACATACATATGTGTGTGTGTGTGTGTGTATATACATACATATATAGATGTATATATGTGTGTGTATGTATTTATATGTGTGTGTATCTATTTATATGTATATGTATGTACACACACACACACACACATATATACACATGTATATATATGTATATATGTGTGTGTGTGTATACACACACACACACACACACACACACACACACACACACACACACACACATCATTTGAACTAAAAATTTATGGATTAAATGGTCCCACCATGCCTTTAGGCCCTTTCCAACACACTAAATATGAAATAAAATGAGTATTTCCATAATTTTTTGTTTCTTTTGACCACTTCTAGAAGAATTGACTAGCATTGACCAACTCACGGCATATTAGGCCTTATTTGAGAAAATAGCATGCAAGCCCTTACAGATGGATTCAAAATGAACATAATAGATTTATTTAATTTTAAAAACATTGGAATCCTTATATTCACCTTATTACATTGATTTGAGCACAAATGTTCATGATGCCTTAATGTGTCCTTCAGACTATTGCATCAGAGTATGTAGCCAAAAGAGATATGGAGCTTCAAACATCACAAAAATTGTAAAAGTTAGACCTATGGTAAGTATGAAACTCTAAATGATGTTGCTAAAGTTTCATGGGTGTATAGTCATATTTTGTAAGGCAATGATAAGTATATTAGCAAAAATAGAAAATAATCATGAAAGATCTATTCAGGGAAAAAAGGATATTTTTGAAAGAGTGTTGATTGTCAAAGAAAAGAGTCTAATACAACATGAATACCATTTATTTTTATGGTTTAGTAGAAGTAATGTTACAAGTAACAATCTTCACTAAATAATCAAAATTGTAGAGCTAATTTAGATTGATTAATTCTTAAGGTAATTATTGTAATTGACATAATTCTTTGATCATGTTTTAGTTACAAATAAAATGTACTGTGGTTTGTTGTATTTAGAGTAGAATAATATAGGAAACAAAATAATAGAAATATTTTTTGCAAATGAAAGAATATTTCTCATTAAATAATGTAGAAATAACTACAAAATGATTTTTTTTTTTAATACATCTGATACACAAATCAAAGAGTTTTTGGTATGAAATGGTAACAAGGGGGGATTAGTACAATAGGTAAGCCACTAATTCAAACTACCAATCTAAATTTACTTCCAAAAGTATTAATCAAATAACTATAGTAAAAAAAAACTTAATCCATCAATTAATCATAGAAGCATGATACATAACACACTCCTTTGGGTATCATAAGAACCCTTTTTAGAAGCTAAAAACTATGATGGGCATGATACTCACAAGCCTTTAATTGTAGTTAAAAGGTTTCCCTCTTAGGAGCTTACAAATACCCTTTCTAGGGGTTCACCCCTTCGAGAGTGTTATGTAAATGATTAGAAGTACAAGAAGATCTGTTATTGATCCAGAGGAAGAATTCAATTGTATCTTCAAATGCAATGTCACAACACCAAAAATTCCATTTGGGAGGCTATTACATTTATTATCAAACTTTCTTTTTAGAGGCCCAAAAATAACTTATTGAATTAGAATAAGGAAAATTCATAATCACAATTCTATGAATTCAACAAAGCCTCATGCAACATGAAGATTAAAGATGAAACTTTCTCTGATTTCACAAGCATTTAAATGGTTATTCAAAACAATATTTACATTGCCAACTTACTTTCAAGTCTAGACAAATTATTGTAGGAAAATACCCTTGTTGCAGAACTTTCCTCCAATACTAAAATCTATAAGTTCTTTCAAATATAAACTCACATAATAACTCTAAAGTCTTACCTAGTTAGACTCTTGGCATTTTGTTAAAAATTTTTCTCATAATTGTGCTCCTACAACACTTGGTTTTCTTACAACATTCAAATGTCGATATATACCTGAATCCACTTCTTTAGACCAGCTCCAAAGATAAACCCACATAATTATAAGAATGAAATTCGTTACCAAGAACCTTGAAATAAAATTAGCAAACTTGAATTAACCAATCACATGCAATTTTTAATAAATATTATCTCCACATGCAAGTCATTGAAATCCTCTTTCAAACAATGAGAAAAATTGGCTCATAGGAATTGGGTTCATACAAATACTCTACCTGATTTCCTCCTCCAAATTGATAACATTACACTACAACTAAATTGCGATAGTTTATGATTCATAACAAAATAAAGAAACTGATGCATATGGATTCCACAACATTTTAATTTGAACTAATATAATGCCAAAACTTACCTATGGTTTCTTATTCCAATTTTTATCCCATAAATTTACCTTTGTATCAAATCAAATTTTGTTACCTTGCTGAAAAATTAGAAATTCCTACCTCTAAACTTCTCCAAAACCATGTCATAAATGAAGAGCAAGGTAATTTTATAAATTTCAAATACTCCTCAATGTGTGGAGGGAATAAGAAATAGATTTTATGAAATTAGATTTTCCTAACCAAAATATGCATTATGGATACCAATTGTAATGCAAATAAATCAGTCCAAATTCTCTAAGCCAAATCCATAGCTTGCATCTCAATGCCAATAAATTATTATTTTTTGAACTAATTCTTGGCAACAAAAAAAGTAAATTGAATGAGCAAATAAGGCTAAGTTAAAACAATAACAAACAACCCAATTTGTTTCTTTAACCATAAAAAAATTAGAATTTGAAATTGAGATAAATTCACACACTCATTTCCTTATTATACAAATTTGAACCATGGAAATTAGACTAAGCCAAAATAGAAAACATATATTTTGAAATCTCTCTTTACATATTCTTTATCAAGACCATGAGAGCACTATTTTCTACTCTAGCCAAGATTGGCTTCTCTCCTATTCAACTATTAACCAAAAATACAAAAATGATTCTTGATAGTTATCCAAACTACCCTAATTCACATTTTTAGGTGTCTTATACTAGAACTATAAATTTTCTAATTTTGATATTTCTCTTTGACATCCTTTACAATTAAATGATAAACCAAATATTTCTCAACTTGATACTTTTAATTACATCATTTCATACTGGTGATGCCATTGAAGTAGAAAGTGACCAATATGGTCTTGATAAACTTTAGATGATTTATTTTTATCCTTAATATTCTAGGTGTTTCATACCAAATTCCCAGGGAAAAAAAAATTCAAGGTCCCCTTGAATGCTCTATTTCTTTTGAAATTTCTAATTTATTGGTGTTGTACTATGCACACCTGTTAGAAAAATAAAGATGATCTCTAATCATTCTATATTGTGTTGAGCAATCACACATATGATCCACAATCCTACATATATAATGTCGTAAGAAAACATGTCAACAACATTAAAATTGACATATGTAAGCCCCAAATGATAATATAATTGGTAATAATATGAATGTATGTAAAAGAGTCATATCAATTGTTATGTTGTCATTGCTATCAAGTCTTAGTTGGCTAGACATTATGCTAACTCGATAGAGTTCTATATAAGTTGATTGATGAAGATGATTTGATTTATGAAGAGGATTTGAAGAAATTATGTTGAAGACAAAGTTGATAATTATGGTACTCAATGGGCACTTGAATGAGCTGGAAAGTGCTAACATAATGTTGATTTGACTATTTCACAACCATGTATATTGTAATGTATTGAGCCACAACACTTACATTGAGTGACATGGTTAAAGAAGGAAGGTTGTATTCACCAAGTGACTACAATATTCACCGAGTAGTTGTCTAAGAAAGTGAAAATTCAATGTTACCTAAGAGAGTTTAGTATTTCTTGAGTTCTATATTACTCGAGTGACATGTTGTGTTCACTGAGTAACAACAAGAAGAACAGGTTTGTAAAAATAGAATCTGAGGCTGACTTTTGATGGAAGTAAAGAAAATTTGAGAAGAACAAAGGAACAATTCAAAGTTTTTTACAAGATCAAAGAATGAGAAATTGCAAGGAAGATTTGATGATGGATATTGAAGAAGGATAAGGATGGACATAAAGTTCTATGAAAGTTCTATTTTTGAGTGTCTAGATTCATTGCATTTGGTATGAATGTGAGATTGGTGATTATGTTGATGCAACAATAATTGAAATAATCTAGAAGAATAGAGACTACTATTTAAGGAGTAGTTGGACAAGGTTTTTTGGATGCTAATGTTGTTAGTTGGATGTTGATCGAGTAACAAGTAAGGAGATCAAAGTGTGAAGTTGTTGAGGAAAGAAGAGCCAGAAGAATCAAATAGTGAAGAAGAACAACAAATCAAAGTTGAAGGAAAGTAAAAAAGAGGAGTGAATCAGCCAGTTAAGAGAACATAGTAAAGAGATCAGATGATAGAGATCATTTAACAAGACCAAGAAGAAAGGGGTTTTGAACAAGAAAGGTAGTGCTATACCTACTAGATCATTTGTACTCTTACTGTCTAATCATTGTAGTAGAAAAATATCTTAACTAAGTGGACCTAATAAGTTTGTGAAATCCTATATGGTAACATTGATTACTGATGTTTGTAAGTCCTTTAGATCAAGCCACTCTTTAAACATGATCAAGTAGTGATAAGGTCTAGATGATCTTTTCGTGTAATCCTCTAACTAAATCACATTAACAATGTATGTAAACCTTTGACAAGATTGGCTCCTAGCAGAGCTCACTTTAGAAGTGATAACATTTTGGGTTGTCGGTCCTAGGTGGTTTTTTCCTTTATAGGTTTCCATGTTAAAACTATTAGTGTCAAATGTGTGAATGTTGTAAGTTGATTTACATGTAATTTTTATTTTATTGCAAGTTGGTAACAACTAAGTTAATGATCATTAATAACTAAGTTTTATTACCGTTAGCCAGTTATAACAAAACAATAAATAAATAGTTTGGATTTAAGTGTTTGAGTGAGATAATTGATAAGTTGAATAAGTACACCAAGTGAATACTTATGATATTTTTTTGGTACTAAAATTATTTAAAGGGACTATAGAATAGCTCAACATAATTGATCCCCCCCAATTGTCTAACACCATCTTGAGTTGTTTTCTTGAATATGAAATTACTCATAATGTACATTACATTTCTCTGCAACAAAAATAATTTTTTGTATACTAGTAATAAATTTATCTTCCTCTTTCTTATTAACTGATTTCACTACATGAATATCAAAATACTTAATGATTAATTGTTCACTATCCCACTTTCAGATTCTCCAACCCCTTGCTTATTATAAACTTGATCAACAATGCCCTTTTTATCAACTTCTTCATTCAAAAAATTAGTATGCTCCATAATGTTTTCACCAACATGTTGGAATACTTTTAGAATAACTGAGAGGGTTGGGGGGGGGGGGGGGTGTGTGAATTAGTTATCCAAGGTCTAGATGTATAAATAAGATTTTTCACAGCTCAGTGAACCCATAAAACATTTTTCATCATGCATGTATCCATAAGATTATGCATTCACTTATAACTTGTAGGTTATTACCGAATCAATTTGCAGAAATGTAAACATGAAACATAAAAAATTCAGTAACACATTTGACACAATAATTTACGTGAAAACCCAATTTGGGAAAAATCACCAGTAACATGCTACTCTTTTTCACTCTTCTGAAGTGATGCCTTGTGAAAGGCTAACCCTGTTAAAGGTAATAATACACACTATTAAATGTGACCCTATTAAAGGATTTCAATCACTTGGTTAGGAGTGAGCCTTGTTAGAGGACTTTAGACCATTCACTTGTAATGTCACCCAGTTAAAGGATTTAAAAATGACTGTTAGGTCAACCTTAATCCAAAGGATTTACCCTAAATTGATACAATTATTAAAGAGTAACAGTAAGGCTTGATCTGATAACAACTTACAACTCCATTTGTAGATTATAGATCTCTATTCTATTTGGCCTTCACACATTTCAGCTCTGATAGCTTGTTCACCCTTCAAGCATTCATACCCTTAAGCCTTCTTGCTTAACATGCCAATGTAGACTCTTCTCTTAGGTCACTTGATGAAGCAAAACCCTTGACTCCTTGTCTTCCTTAGGTTCTTGCACATGAAAACGCTTGCTTCTAACTAGCCATCCATATAAATAGGAAATTAAGATCTTTTTTCATTCATTCTCCATCATCCAATTTAGGGTTAGGAAAGATTAGGTAGGATACAATGAATCTACCCAAATTTCATATTTCTTCTAGAAAATTCTCCTTTAATCCTCTTTGAATTCACCTCAAAATAGTTTACCTTGAATTATGTGCCACCAACTCATCAATCTTATCTTCCACCTGGTTTACACAATCCAAGAAAACAAACTTGTTGGCTCAGATCCATCAAATTCATGATCTTTCAAATAATGTAGCCACGTAGCATTAACTTGCTTCTGATGCTTGACACATACTACATTGCTCAACATCTTCTGTAAAATCACTCATCATGAACTAAGGTTTTCTGGTGCTCGACATCAACTAAACTTTACTCAGCATCCACTATTTTGCTCAACATACACTAGAATACTTTTACTGGGCTCCAAATGATTATCTACTCAGCTTGCACTAACTTTTCTTGGCATCTACTATCCACTTAGCCAAGCTTGGAAGACAAAGTTTGTTTAACTTGTTCTTCTAAACTTGCTTAGTGTAACCAACCTTTGTAACCTTAAGTAGATTATCAATACATCATATTATCACTGTGTTAGCTTATTCTTGTACTCCTTTACATATCATAACTCAACCTTTCCTCTAGGTGCTATTGTTCCATCTTTTGATCAAATCCTCTTCATCAGTCAAATAAGTGATAGTAATTAAATCATATAAGCAGTTGTCTTACCAGCAAATAGTAAGTTTGACATCAGTGACAAAAAAATGATTGAAACATATTTATCATACTTATATCAAACTACTCTCAATAGTCTCCTTCTTCAATAATCTTCCTCAATCTATTCTCAACAATCTCCCTCTTTGGTATTGATGGCAAACCAAACAGATCAACCAAACTGACTAGGTTAAAATAGTAAGACCAACAAAATACCAAAAATAAAATAATTCCTTGTGTTGAAATCTATCCCTCTATCAGCAACTTTTATCTTCTATATAGGTCACGAAACTTCTTTGTATCATCCTTATAACTCCCTTTGAATTATCTATCTCCCTCTTAGCTATATATCTCTTCCTCTAGAATCAGTTTAACTCTTGTGTTTCTCTTGATCAATAAATATCTCCCTCCTTATATTTCCCTTGATTAGTAACTATCTCCCTCTTTGAAAACAATGCCAAAGACTTGTCATCTTAATACGCAGATATGAACTTCTTCAATTTCTCCCTCTGTCACCTTACTTGTGACTGATTTGTAGTTTCAACTCTTTGATTACTTTAGGCAGTTTCTAAAGTAAGATCCACTGCATCAATTTGTAACATTTGAAAATTAACTTGTTTGATGTAGGGCACTCATTTTGTTACTTAGATAGCCTTTGATAGGGGTATCATCCCTAGTTTACCTCTTAGATACTCATGAGCATCATTAGGTAATGCTTTTGTGAAGATATCAACAAATCATTTGTTCTATTTGTGTTAACATATTCCATCTTCACCTCTTTATCTTGGACTAAGTCTCTCAAATAATGATACTTGATTGCAATGTGCTTAGTCTTTGTGTGCATCATAGGATTCTTTGATATGTTTATAACACTTGTATTATCACAATAAAGTCTCATTGGTTCTGTGATCTCTTCCTTCATACCTTTGAGTAGCTATTTGATTCATACAATGTTTTTACAATTTACAACAACAATAACATATTCAACTTCAGTAGTAGATTGTGAAGTGTAGTTTTGTTTCTTGCTAGTCCATGTAACTAGTCTCTTACCTAAGAAAAATGCTCCTCCACTGGTGCTCTTTCTATCAGCAATGTTTCTAGCCCAATCAATATCAGTATAGGCTCTTTATTCAAATATTTCATTTTTCTTATAGTATAGACTATACTCCTCTGTTCCTTTCAAATATCTCATTATTCTCTTTATAGCCATCAAATGATTCTCCCTAGTATTAGTAGAGAATCATGCAACTGTCCCTATAGATAATGCAATGTTAGGTCTGCTATGTACTACATATTGTAATTTTCCAATCATTGACCTATACATGTTTGATTCACCTCAGTTGAATCATCATTATTTGACAATTTGTGTTTTTTCACCATAGGTGTACTTACTAGTTTGGAATCCTCCAATCCAGAAGTTTTCAATATTTTCTTGACATATTTTGACTGAGTGATGTATATACCATATTTCATCTAATATACTTACAAATTCACAAAGAACTTGATCTCTCCAAACATAGACATCTCAAATTCTTGCTTCATTTCATTTGCAAAAGCCTTACATAAAGCATCTTGACCTCCAAGTATGATATCATCAACAAAAATTTCAGATAAAAAAATACCTTTGCCTTTTTCTATCTTCATGTACATATTGTTGTTATCACTAGTCCTTTCAAATATAATCTTCATAAGATAATTATGAAGTCTCTCATACCATGCTCTTGGTGCTTGTTTCAAACCATACAAAGCTTTGTGTAATCTACA
Organism: Cupressus sempervirens; assembly: GCA_028749045.1. Classification (NCBI taxonomy): domain Eukaryota; kingdom Viridiplantae; phylum Streptophyta; class Pinopsida; order Cupressales; family Cupressaceae; genus Cupressus; species Cupressus sempervirens. The sequence continues at coordinate 774,992,895 of CM053784.1, read as the reverse complement.
TACCATGTTCTTATTGTTAACATCAACAAATCCTTCTAACTATTCTATGTAAACTTCTTCCTCTAATATGTCATTCAAAAATGTAGATTTGACATCCATTTGATAAAATTTGAAACCTTTGTATGCAGAATAAGCAAGTAAAGTTCTTACTCCTTCCAATCTAGCAATAGGAACAAATGTCTCACCATAGTAAATTCCTTCTTCTTGTTCATATCCTTTGCAAGCTAATCTTGCCTTATTCCTTGCGACTTCACCATTTTCATCTAGCTTATTTCTGAATACCCACTTGGTGCCAATCACATTTTTGTCTTTTGGTCTAGGAACTAGAGTCCATGTTTTATTTTTCTCAATTTGTTCAATCTCTTCTTCCATGGCTTTGCTCTAGTCAACATCTTCTAAGGCATCTCTTACTGAATTAGGTTCTTTCATGCTCAGTAGACATGTATCATTTCTCAATTTTTTTTTTTTTTTTTGTCGTTAGTCTAGCATCTTTATCTCCAATAACTTGTGTAGCTGGATGATGTCTCTTGATATATTTTGACAATCTTGGTTCAACTCTAGTTTCTTCATTTGGTCTTTCAACTTCAAAGTCGATGTGTAATCTTTGTTAAGTAGCTCAACATCTCTTTCACAAGCACTAATCTCAGAATTAGAATGTTTTTCAACTTCATTTTGTAACTTGACATCTGAATGTAACTCTGTTCTTGAATGTAACTTGACATTCATAGTATGTGACTCAGCAATTACTAAAACTTGTTGTTGGTTTGTAGCTTGATTTGTTGCATCTTCTTTAGTAGGCATACCTTCATAAGAGTATACAAATGATTTGTATTCTTCTAGTTATTTTATAGGTTCAGCCTCATATACTTCTGTATATTCATCAAAATTTACATTTGCACTTTCCACAACTTTGTTAGTGCTAGTATTTAAACACTTATAAACTTTACTTCTTGTTGAATATCCTAGGAATATACCTTCTTCACTTTTTGCATCTAGTTTACCATTCTTGAAGTCTTTGAGAATATAACATTTTCTTCCAAATACCTTGTTAGTGAATAGATTTTCCTCCAAAGAAATACATGTAGATTAACCCCAAAAAGTCCAGATAGGAAGACTGAATATGCACTAACAGTTGAGTCACTTCGCTATTGAAAAGTGTAAATGCCCACTAAATTTATTTGGGTACAACTCCCCATGTAAGATTTACAATAAATCAACTACACTATGATTGACAATGCTTTTAACCTAAAAGCAAGAAAGGTTTACAAACATCTATCTGTAAACACAAAATAGATGTAGAAAAACTAAGCAACTAAAAGGAAATAAATGACACAAATTCCATTTACCCAGATTTACATAACAAAGAGAATGAAAACAAGGAATAAACCTTCCATCCTCTTGAGAAAGTGAAGAATCAAAGCTTCAAGGACATCTTGAAATCAAAGCCTATTCAGGAAACAATGACAGTAAATTACATTTAGAGAAAATTAAAAGTTATACAAAGATCACAATCAGTGGAAAGATAACTTCCCAAACTCCAAGTTTTGATATGCAATTATCCCTCAAATCTCCCTTCTCTAAAATGTAAAATATTACATAGATCTTATTAAATATTTATATCAATATCACCATCTAGAAGAAATAGAAATTCCCTCCCTTACATTATGCTTAAAATCAAAATTTCTCCCTTTTCCTAACACAAAGTCCAGAAAAAGAACAAGAGCTTTACTCTTACACAATCCACAGTCTGCTTTCTTTCCCTCTCCCAAGAACTAGAATTCCCACCTCTTGATTCTCAATGGTTTATATAATTTCCTTCAATCTTGATGCAGTTAATTAGTTATGATAATCATATCTTGGAGATTCTCCCTTGTGAAATCTCTTTTGTCCTTGTGCTATCTAGATCACTATCTTTTTGTTGGGTGATGTTTAATAGTTTAGATGACTAACATTTTACATTAAATTATGAGTTCCATATTTATAAATGTTATATTTATAAATGGAATGAGAAAGGATGCTTGTAGAATTAAGAGTGAGGGCACATTTAAATAGGTGGCACTTGCTGGTTGTAAAGTGTTGTCATCATTTCATGACGATCATAAGAAATTTTGACAGCACTGCACGTAGTCAAGCATAACATTTGATCTAAAATGAATCTTGCAACACCATTTGAAGAGGATTTGTAAAATTTTCTTTTACAACACATATCCAAAATTCAGGTCAATCCAATAGTTGGATTGTGAGATACAACCCCTACAACATGGCTGTTTTATTGTGCTCTACATTTTGTGACTATTCTTGACACAGTGCAAGGTAGGAGAATCCCAAAGGAGATGTCATAGCCCCTAGAAAATAACCACATAGTGGGAACACAACAAGAAGAAGAAATAATGCAATATCTGATATCAACTTACAATAATATATTCATAAAATATAATTGATTACATGTAATGTGCTAGGCTGTAAGGCCTTCCTAGTTATGGCCAAATATAAGGCAAGTAATAGTTCTACAAGATCCCTCAAGGTCACTATAGAAACCCCCAAGGAAGATCTCAACTTTTTCTCACAAGCCCACCAAGCAGTCTCCTTGTTTCGCAAGTTACAACTACTAGGTCTTCTCCAAATTCTCACCTCTACCACCTCCTCTTCTTGATGATGGATGATTATGAAAAAAGACTTCCCAACAACCCCTAATTATACCAATCTAAGCCACAAATCAGCCCATAACACAAATTAAATACGAATACATAAATCAAATGCCACAAGTTAGCCTACAACAACAATTTAAATGTCTAAAATTGATATCTAAGTAAAATAACAATATCTCTTAGCTTTGATTATATTAGAACTCATGCTTCAAACCATAGTTAGTACTCTAGGCCCTCTTCAATCCCTAAAATTTTAATCCTCTAACTCATTGTGGAAAATTAGCTACATGACCTGCAACAACCACCAAATTCCTAAGTAGGGCCGAGCTCCATAGGCCATCTTGAGTAACCAATGACCATGTCAAGTAATCAAAGACCATACAACAAAAAATGGAGGAAGAAGAGTGAAATAATTTTATTGATTCATCAAAATATCTTCATACATGCCTAGCTATAAGGCCTTCTAGGTTATGGCCAAATACAAATACATTCACATTCAAAGATCCAACAACAAATTCACACTTTCTAGTTCTACTATGCAATCCTTTCTCCAACTCCCTATTTTGCCTAGTTCTAAGCCTAAACACTCTATTTATACTAGCTAAAATGGCTTATAGATTATTCTAGAATGTGGAGAAGCCACAAGTTGTCTCTCAACAAATATTAAATGAAAATAAACCTAACATTAAATACACAAGTTGGCCTACATCAGTAATTAACTGTCTAGAAATTGATGTCCAAGAAAAATCATGATATCTCCTAGATTTGATTGAATTATAAATTGTGCTTTGAAATATATGTATTTCTCTAGGTCCCCTATAATCCCTTAAATTTTCAAGGGCTGATTCATCAAGGAAAAGTGCGCATCCACTCTGAAAGTCAAGCACAGAAAACTATAATGCAGAACTGCTAGAAATCGATGTTATGGGAGAATTAGCATATCTCCTAACCTATAAGGAGTTAGGACTTGCACTCTCAAACATTAATAGTAGTCTATGATATTTTTAATCCTTTAAGTGTAAAAACCTTCATTCATTAAGGAAAATTAGTTACATGGTCTACAACAAGCACCCAAAAAATAGAAAATGCAATTTCAATAGAACACAATTTTAGCAACAAGATAAAAACTGAAAACATGCAGGATAGCAGTGCAACCCAGGATGCTCCAACATTAGATAACTAGATCTGGAAGAAATGATTCTCTTAAATCATTGAGATGTCACAACTTGAGTTGAATCCAACTCAGATTGAGAAATCCATGAAGCATCTTCCATAGGTCTGTTCTTCCACTTCACCAGATATTCATAATAATCTTTTGTCCTAGTGCTCTTACCAATTCTCTAATCCAATATCTATTCAACTTCTTCAATCTAATTCTTAGGATAGTCCTCTAAGATAGCAACTTCATCATCTGACTCATGATACTTGTATAAATTAACAACATTGAATATAAGAGATATATCCATGTCATCAAGTATCTTAACTTCATAGGCATTACCACTGTCAAACTTCTTTAAGATTTTACAAGGTCCAAACTTCTTCATCTTTAGCTTACTATATGTTCCAATAGAAAATATTCCTTTCTTAAAATGAACCATCACCTTATCAAGAACTTGAAAATCATGATGCCTTCTAGACTGATCAACATTCTCCTTGTACTTCTGATTACTTTGTTCTATCCTCAACTTCACTTCCTTATGTAAATACTCCATATAATCAGAAAATTCTTCTCTTGCAACACTTCTCTTTTCTTCACCAGCAATATCTCTCAAATCTAGTACTCCTCTAGGCTTCATTCTAGTAACAATCTCAAAAGATGTCTTTCTTGTACTCCTATTCACAAAATTATTATATGCAAATTCAGCTTGTGCCAATACCATCTCCCAATTACTTGGCTTATTCCCAACTAAACATCTCAGCAAATTAACCAAACTTCTATTCACAACCTCTGTTTGTCCATCTATTTGTGGATGGAATGTAGAACTAAACTTCAACTTAGTGCCCATCTTCTTCCACAAAGTCTTCCAAAAATAACTAACAAACTTACTATCTCTGTTAGAAATAATGCTTCCTGGTAATCCATGCAATCTCATAATCTCTTTAAAGAAAAGAAAAGTTTAGCAACATGCTTAGAATCTAATGTCTTCTTACATGGTATAAAGTGGGCCATTTTAGAAAATCTATCCACTACAAAAAATATGGAATCATAGCCCTTCACTGTCTTAGGCAATCCAAGAACAAAATCCATATTGATATCACTCCAAGGTTTCTCAGGAGCAGTAATAGGTGTATATAAACTAGTATTTTGACTCACTCATTTTGCAACATGAAAAACTCCACAACTCTTTACAAATTTTTAAACATCCTTATATATTTGTGGCCAATAATACTTCTCTTTCAACAAACTCAATGTCTTATCAATTCCAAAATGTCCAACCAATCCACCACTATGTTTTTCCTTAATTAGACTCAACCTCATAGAACTCCTAGGGATGCCAAACTGAATACCTTTGAACAACATACCTTCTTGAATGAAATAATCATCATACTTAATAATGTGATTTGTTAGATTTGGTGCTCTGCACTCTCTCCACACCTCAGAAAAATCAGGATCAAAATCATACAACTCTTTCATTTCATCAAAACCAAGAACTTCAACCTTCATTTCAGTCAACAAAGAATGTCTTCTACTCAATGCATTAGCAACACTATTAGTAACTCCACTCTTATGCTTGATTACAAATGTAAAATTCTACAAATACTCAACCCACTTCATATGTTTCTAATTCAATTTATATTGACTTCCCAAGTATTGTAAAGCTTTATGATCAGTATATAGCACAAACTCCTTAGGAATCAAATAATGTCTCCACTTCTTCAATGCTTGAAAAATAGCATAAAACTCTTGATCATAATCAAAATATTTCCTTTTAGCATCATTCAACTTTTCACTGAAGAAAGCAATAGGCTTACCTTCTTGACTTAATACAACTCTGATTGCATTACCACTTGCATCACAGTCAACTTGGAATACTTTGTTAAAATTAGTAAAGCCAATACAGGTAATTCAACAACCTTTTGTTTCAAAGTTCAAAACTCTTGTCATCTCCATATGTCCACATGAATTCCTTTTTATCTCTCCTCATTGTCTTAGTCATAGCATTACAAACAACACTAAAATTCTTTATAAACTTTCTATAAAACCTAGCCAAACCATGAAATGATCTTACCTCACCCACACTCTCAGGTGTAGGCCATTTCAAAATTGCATTAACTTTCTTCGGATCCATCTTCAATCTATCAGCTGAAATCACAAATCCCAAATACACAATCTCCTCTTGCATAAAAGAACACTTTTTCAGATTAATCAACAACTTTTCCTCTTTCAACCTCTACAATACTTGTCTAATATTCTCAAGATGTTCTTCCTTAGTATTAGCAAATATCAGAATATCATCCAAGTAAACAATCACAAACTTACCCAAAAATCTTTTCAAAACTTCATTCATCAACCTCATGAAAGTACTAGGTACATTAGTCAAACCAAAAGGCATAACCAACCATTCATACAAACCATCTTTTGTATTCAAAGCAATCTTCCACTCACCACCTTCTCTGCTTCTAATATGATGATAAACACTCTTCAAATCAATCTTGGTAAAATACTTTTCTCCACTCAAGCAATCCATTATGTCATCCATTCTCAGCATAGGGAACCTATATTTCACTGTGATTTTTTTAATAGCTTTGGAATCAGTACACATTCTCCATTCTCCATTCTTTTTAGGTGCTAATATAGCAAGTACAACAGATGGACTCAAACTTTCTCTGATCAAACTTTTTTTGTAACAACTCATGTACTTGTCTGTTAAGTTCTTCATTCTCTGTAGGTGTCAATCTATATGGTGCTTTGTTTGAAAAACTAGCTCCAAGAATCAGATCCATACAATGACTTATGCTTCTTACTGGAGGTAAACCATCAAGCATATCATCAACAACAATATCTTTATACTCATTCAACAATTTTATAATTTCTAATGTCATTCTGTCATTACCAACTTTTGTTGCTTGGTCATTACTACCAACACTCGATCCTCAAGGAACTGTAGCAAAAAAAACTTGATTCTTCTTTAATTCCTTTTCAAATTGCTTTCCATTAACCATGAAAACTTTTATTGCACTACAACTGACCTCATTTGGACTTTCAATCAAAGGCAACAACATTTGTTTTTTCCCATTCACCCAAAGAGTATATTGATTCAATATGCCATCATGCACAGTATATCTATCATAAGTCTACCCAAAAAAATATATTTCACTATGATTTTGTTAATAGCTTTGGAATCAGTACACATTCTCCATTCTCTATTCTTTTTAGGTGCTAATATAGTAGGTAGAACACATGGACTTAAACTTTCTCTAATCAAACCTTTTTGCAACAACTCATGTACTTGTCTATTAAGTTCTTCATTCTTTGTAGGTGTCAATCTATATGGTGCTTTGTTTGGAAAACTAGCTCCAGGAATCAGATCCATACAATGAATTATGCTTCTTACTAGAGGTAAACCATCAAGCATATCATCAACAACAATATCTTTATACTCATACAATAATTCTGTAATTTCTAATGTCATTCTATCATTACCAACTTCTGTTGCTTGGTCATTACTACCAACACTTGGTCCTCAAGGAGCTATAGCAAAAAAAACTTGATTCTTCTTTACTTCCTTTTCAAATTGCTTTCCATTAACCATGAAAACTTTTATTCTAGTACAACTAACCTCATCTGGACTTTCAATCAAAGGCAACAACATTTGTTTCTTCCCATTCACCCAAAGAGTATATTGATTCAATCTGCCATCATGCACAATATATCTATCATAAGTTTACCCAACAAAATATGACAACAATCCATGGGCATAATATCACACAAAACTTCATCAAAGTAATTTCCAATTTTAAACTTCACAATACATTTCTCACTTACCAATATCGTATGCCCATCTTTGATCCATGAAACATGATAGGGTTTGGGATGTTTCAGCCAATGCAACTGTAACTTTGTAACTATTTCTTCAGATGCCAAATTTGTAGAACTTCCACCATTAATGATCAACTTGTAGTATTTTCCATTCATCTTACATCTAGTCTTAAAAAGACTTCTTCTAAGGATTGGTTCCTCATCACTTCCCTTATTACATAAGGTTTTTCTCACCATCAAATTTTTTCCAGCCTTAGGTCCACTTGGTGAACTCTCAATGTCTTCTTGAATCACAACATTTATATTAATTTTCCCACTTTCAGAAGATCTACATTCAAAGGATCTATGCCCTTCTTTAGCACATCTGAAACAATTACCATGAAAACCACCTCTAGGATAAGAATTACCTCTTCCTCAGTAAGATCTAGTACCTCCTTGGTATGAACTACCACCTTTCCACTCGGTCTTGTCTTTCTCATCATTCTTCCATTTAGATTTGCCTTTATCCTACACAAAACTTTTAGATTTGCCACCTTCACCATAAGATCTGCCTTTGCCTCTCTAGAATCTACCACCTCTACCTCTTTGTCTTTGTTCACACTTCTTTGTTAAGATCTCCTCATCTTTCAAGGCATATTGGTATGCTTCTTCGACACTTTCCAAATTTCCAAAACGTATTTCATCTTGAATTCCATATCTCAATCCATTTATGTACCTTGCAATTTTCTCAACATCAACATCCACATGGCCAGATCTAATATCCAATCTATAGAATTCCTTGGTATACTCTTTCACAGTCATGTTCTTTTGTTTCAAAATTTGCATCTTTCTTAACAAGATAACTTGGTAATCAACATGAAGGAATTTTTTCTTTACCTTGTTTACCATCTTTGGCCAAGTTTTGATCTTCTCCTTTCCTCTCCTTTGTCTATCAGTTTGTAAATGCTCCCACCATAGTGAACTATGACCTTTCAGCCTAGTAACTGCAATCTTCACCTTCTTATTATTAGGAGTGTTTTCATACTCAAAAAAATTCTCCATATTTGAGATCCAATCTAACACAACATTGGTATCCAATTTTCCATCATAAGGAACAACTTCCACAACAAGCTTAGAATTTTCCCTAGACAACACTCACAACAATCTTTCCTCATCTTGATCTTCTTAAAGTTTTGGATTATGATTTGGTGGTGCTGCTTCATCATCACTTACATCATCAAGATGTACTCCTCTCCTCTGGTCTATCTCCAAAACATCTAATCTAGTTGTAATTTGTCTCAACTAATCTAATATAGCATTATCAACATTTCCTCTACCACGAACCATCTTTACAAATTAGGTTCCTACAAGATCGTAACCCTCTACAAGTTATAGGTCAAATCTATAGATCTACCACCCAAAACCAAATCCAAATTAGGGTTATACATGATCCAATATCTACAAGGATAAACCTCAAGCTCTGATACCACCTATCATAAGGAAGGATAGGGAAAACTAGGGCCAATGGTATACCCAACTCTCCAAACCACCCTGCAAGAGTTAACACAACAGAAGAAAATACAATGAACAACAACCAAAGGAGGAATAAGAGTGAAATAATTTTATTGATTCATCAAAATATCTTCATACATGCCTATCTATAAGACCTTCTAGGTTATAGCCAAATGCAAATACATTCACATTCAATGATCCAACAACAAACTCACACTTTCCAGTTCTGCTCTGCAATCCTTTCTCCAACTCCCTAATCTGCCTAGTTCTAAGCCTAAACACTCTATTTATACTAGCAAAAATGGCTTATATATCATTCTAGAATATGAAGAAGCCACAAATTGGCTCTCAAAAAATATTAAATGAAAATAAACCTAACACTAAATACACAAGTCGGCTTGCATCAGTAATTAATTGTCCAAAAATTGATGTCCGAGAAAAATCATGATATCTCCTAGCTCCACTTGAATTAGAACTTGTGCTTAAAATTTTAGGTATTAATCTAGGTCCTCTACAATCTCTTAAATGAAAAAGATCTGATTCATCAAGGAAAAGTGTGCATCCACTCAGAAAGTCAAGCACAAAAAATTGTCGTGCAAAACTGCCAGAAATTGATGTTTTGGGAGAATTAGCATATCTGCTAGCTTATAAGGAGTTAGGACTTGTTATCTAGAAAATAGATATTAATCTAGGCCCTCTTCAATACTTGAAATTTAAAACCATTAATTCATTAAATAAAATTTGTTACATGGTCTGCAATAGGCACCCAAAAATTAGAAAATGCAGTTTCAACAGAACATAGTTTCAACAACAAGATAAAAAATGAAAAACATGTAGGATAGTAATGCAATCCAAAATACTCTTGAATCACAACCATAAAATTAACATGCTCACTCCCATGAAAAAAATAAACATAATGCTTCATCAATAATCCCTCATTCACAACAACAACTAGTGAATGCACACCAGCAGCAACAAACTCCATATCAATAGCAATATGTAGATCTCCATAAACACATTCAAAACTCTCAACACCAACCATCTCATTACTCACAAAAAGATGATCCACAACATACAAGTCACCACCAATAGCAACCAGATCATCCATGACCAAGTGCTTTGCAATTTCCATATCAGACTCAGCCAACTGATCATGAAAACCAATCTCCATTCCAACATCCACAAGGTTAGGAATATCCTTAGCAACAACCTCTAGTTGCTCTGTAGGTTCTATATCAGACTCCAAAATCTGATCAACAAAACCAAACTCAACCTTGCTATGCTATCTTCTCTCACAAAAAAGTCTCCTAATTGGCCAAACAACTCTCTTCTGGATCAATAGACTCTAGCTCCACAAACATCTACGAAATGCCTTCCTCATCTTGTCCTTATCTCGATCAGCTGAACTAGTTTCAAATCGAGCAACCACCTCCTTAATTTAATCAGCCAAATCAGCTTCAACTCAAGTAAACATATTAGAAAAATTCCTCTCCATGACATCATGAAGATTTTCAATAATCTCAGGGTCTAATCCTCTTAGAGCCATCTCCCAAGATCTTCGTAAATCCTTTGCAACAAATCCTTCCCACACTCCTTGTGACAAAATGAAATTGTTTGCAAGTTAGATTGCAACCTTCCACCTTGCATGAACAATTAGGAACCACTTCTCAAGTCCAATACCACAGATCTGAAATCCACAAACTCTCTATGATCATGCCTCAATAATATCAGTCTTCCATCTTCACATCCATCGATCCATCTGGAAATCCTCTACAATTGTAAGTTTGAACCAAGATTTGCAACCTCACAACCAAGAGATATAGGAACCCATAAAGAAATTACACCACTAGATCAAGATCAAATTAGATCTACTTCTCTACCCAAGTCCTGGTGCAAACTACCACAACTTTGGCAATGTGTCTACACTCTTAGGAACAACCTTCACTCTGATACCATCTGACGCAGTGCAAGGTAGGAGAATCCCCAAAGGAGATGTCCTAGCCCCAAGAAAACAACCATCCAATAGAAACACAACAACAAGGAGCAATAATGAAATATCTGATACCAAATTACTATTATATATTCATAAAATATAACTGATCACATGCAATGTGCCAGGCTATAAGGCTTTCCTGATTATGGCCAAATACAAAGAAAATAATAGTTTTGGAAGATCCCTCAAGATCTAATCCAAACACTAGTTATTTCAAATCCACATTTTGGTAGAAAAACCCAAGGAAGATCTCAACTTGTGCCTGCAAGCTCACCAAGCAATCTCCTTATTGCCAAGCCACAGCTACTAGCTTTTCTCCAAATTTACTCCTCTACCACCTCCTCTTCTCCATGATGGATGATTATAACAAAAGACTTCCCCACAACTCCTAATTATACCAATCTAAGCCACAAGTTGGCCTAGAACACAAATTAAATATAAATACATAAATTAAATGCCACAAGTAAGCCTGCAACAACAATTTAAATGTCCAAAATTGATATCTGAGTAAAATCATGATATCTATTAGCTCTGATTGAATTAGAACTCATGCTTCAAACTATAATTATTACTCTAGGCCCTCTTTAATCTCTAAAATTTTCATACTCTAACTCATTGTGGATAATTAGTTACATGGCCTACAATAGGGACCAAATTCCTAAGTAAGGCCAAGCTCCATAGACCATGCCAAGTAAGCAAAGGCCATATTGAGTAACTAAAGACCATACCGAGTTCCCAGACCATGCCAAGCTCAATAGACCATGCCGAGCTCCCTGACCATGCCAAACTCTAATACCATATGACATAGTACAAGGTAGGAGAATCTCCAAAGGAGATGTCCTAGCCCCAAGCAAATAACCATGCAGTGGAAACACAATAAGAAGAAGCAATAATGCAAGATCTGATACCAAATTATAATAATATATTCATAAAATATAACCGATTGCATGCAATGTGCCAGGCTATAAGGCCTTCCCAGTTATGGCCAAATACAAAGCAAGTAATAGTTCTACAAGATCCCTCAAGATCCAATCTAAACACTAGCTAGTTCAGATCCACACTCTGGTAGAAACCCCCAAGGAAGATCTCAACTTGTGCTTGCAAGCCCACCAAGCAATCTCCTCATTTCCCAAGCTGCAACTACTAGCTCTTCTCCAAATTCACTCTACCACCTCCTCTTCTCCACAATGGATGATTATGACAAAAGAATTCCCTACAACCCCTACTTATGCCAATCTAAGCCACAATTTGTCCCATAACAAAAATTAAATACAAATACATAAATTAAATGCCACAAATTGGCCTACAACAATAATTTAAATGTCTAAAATTGATATCTGAGTAAAATCATGATATCTCCTAGCTCTAATTGAATTAAAACTTGAACTTTGAAATAGAGTTATTAATATAGGCCCTCTTCAATCCCTGAAAATTTCATCCTCTAAATCATTGTTAAAAATTAGTTACATGACCTGCAACAGGCGCCGAATTCCAAAGTGAGGCTAAGCTCCATAGACCATGCTGAGCAACCAAAAACCATGTCGAGTAACCAAAGACCATACTGAGTTCCTAGACCATGCCAAGAAAAAAAAGAAAATGATGAACTCAATAGACCATGCCAAGCTCCAAGACCATGCACCCTCCAAAGTAGTCATCGAGCAAACCCAAGATGCTCCTGCATTAGTTGTAGGTAATTTTGATAGACTTGCGTACATTTATCTATATCTCACAAACTAGGCTAAAGTTTGAAGATTTATCTAGTGAGAATTTATATAGCTAGGTTAAATCCAACATATTTAAATTTTGGAAAGATCCAATGGCACATTTGGGAGTTATGGCCCTCAAAATATGATCTATTTTTTTGGCATCATTTTTTGCGTGTCGTGGATGATTTTGATAGTACTGCATTAAAATATGTGTAACTTTCTATCCATTAGGAATATTTCCAAACCATTTGGAAAAGGTTTAGATAATTAGTTTTCTTCAAACATATATAAAAATAAAATTGATCCAATGGTTGGATTATGATTTATGCCTCCTGCAAATCTATGGCCATAGAAATTACAACAATTTCTTGAATTCCTCTTTCCATACAAAATGACAACACTTTTTTTTGTTTCTCTGTAGATTGTTCAAGTGGATCATTGATAATTAAGATAGATTTTGATCTTCTCTAATTCGATACTTATTCTTGACTCTATGAGTGATTATGACTGACACTCACTCATTTGAAGCTTTTAATCCTTGCTGGCATGCATGGTATGCTCTACTTCTTCCAAGTTCAATGTCGAATGCTTAGATTTTTCTTCCATAATCACTAGCCCCATTTAAATTGATATTTTGATCATAGTCTACATGTGTGAATACTTGAGAGTCCACTAAATTTTTCCTTTAATCTCTGAATCATATATGAACTAGGTGAACTGAACCGTGCATATTGAATAAAATTTGATCTTCAAAAGCAAGCTCTGAATTTCTGAAATACAACATTCTGACACCTTTAAACCAATTTTCATTGAGTAACAAAAAGTGTGAGAAGTTGTGAGCTTTTCTTCCATAACTATTTGTGTTAATGGTATGAAGGATAATCTATGAACTTGGCCTTAAACATGAACCTTGTATTACTGAAGCTTCAAATTTGTAAACTGAAAAATTGCATTTCTAAACTAGAAATGAGTCACTAAACCTAAGCCGATGGATTATACATCTGAACTTCTTAGAATGAACTATTGAACCCGTGAGAGAAAATTGAACCACTTCAAACTGTAGACACCTAAAAATTCTTTAGAAAATAAAGTATTTTTATTTTCTGAAAAATTCCCGATGACATCATCATTTATTAATTAATTAATTATTTATTTAATTAATTAATTAATTAATTAATTAATTTTTATGCCATTAAATCCTTTTATCTTAATTAAAAATATTTAATTAAGGAATCCCTCCCAAAAATGTTTAAATCTTATTTAAACATTATTTCCTTACTTATTAATTATTTAATTAATAAATTGACCAAAAATCCTAAAATAAATAAAAAATTTATTTTTTTCCCAAAAGTTGGCCAATTTCCTTATGACCAATAACCTCTTCCAAAATCTTCTAATCCTTCTTTAATTTTGATTAAAGGCTAATCCCATCATTTCCTACCCCTAATCCCAACTCAAAATATTTAATTAAAATTAAATATTAATCTTCATGTTTATTAAAAAAGTTTTAATAAATATCTCCTCAACCCAAACCCTTGAAATAAATAAAACTTTATTTATTTCCTAAAAATCTAATTTATCCTCATCCTAAGAAGTTCTAGACTCTTCTAGAAAGTCTCCATCCTCATCCTAGGAAATTCTAGACTATTCTAGAAAGTCTTTATCCTCCTCCAAAATCTAGACTCTTCTAGAAGATGTCTTTAAACCTAATCCTAATCCCCTCCTAACCTTGTCACATTCCCTAAACATGGTTTAAGACTTACTAACCCAAGCCAAAGCTAACAAATATCTCCTCCTTCACCCACCCTCATTAAATGCCATCCACTTGCCTATCCCTAAGCTAATCCTAAACCATCCTAATCCATCCTCTAATCATTTGCACAAGCCTAAGCAAGCTTAAAACCTTCCTAATCAAGTCCAAGTCGAATTTTCTCTCATCACCCTCAAAATATCTCAACCATAAAACTTTATGAAGTCCACTAGGTCATAAATGACTCTTACAAGCCCTTTTATTGCTCTTACAAGTCATTATGAGGGTCTTTATGAAGATTTTATCTCTTGAGCCTCCTTTGTTGACTCATCCTTGCCCTTTCCTCCATCCTCTCACCATGTGACATGTGTCACTCCTTGATTGGCTATAAGGAAGCACAATCCATGTGCTCTCCTCTCATGCAATCTGAGCCTTCCATAAGCTTTTTCCCATCCTTGCATCTTAGCCCTCAATCCCTCAAGCCCTTTGCCTATTTAAGGAATCCTCTCCTAAGTCAAAATAACACAATCCATGAAGTAAAGTTATAATGCTATTTTGAGAGCCAAATCCATACTAAAGCCATCTATCCACACCAAAAATCCACAATCATCCATTGAAGCCTTTGGAAGCATATTGAGCATACATCCTATCCATTTAGATAAAGCTACTCAACAAGAGAGCTTCTTATTGAGAGAGTCCATTAATGGCTCATATTCTCAATTGAGAGCTCATCTTAGTCTATCTTGAAGTTTATGAATTTTGTTTAGTTTGTAGAAGCTTTATTTAAATTTGGTTTCTATTAGCATACTAACATTTTCTCATATACATTTTGGCACGCCCGGTGGGACCCCGCATGGGTCATCTTCATTAGCTTTTTTAGTCAAGTTTTGTATGTCATTTGCTGATTTTGGCTAATTTTTCTTGTTTTTGTGATTGGTAGGATTGTATAAATTGGTTTTGTAGGTCCACATGAGCATGAAGAAGACAAAGGAACTCATAATCTATCTCATAGTGTTTGCAGATTTTTCAAGCTTATAGGTGGACAAAGAACTTGAAATTCTTCTTCTTCTTCTTGTCTATATTCTTCTTATTCCATCTACTTCTTCTTCTTCTTGTTGTGGGAGATCTTGGCCATTTTTTTTTAAGAAAGAAAAATCATACACACTTCTTTTTAGTGCTTAAAATGAACCCCCAAATCATACTTAAATCCATTGAAAAATTAAAAATTTGCAAAAAAGAAAAAATCTTTTAACAAGTGAAACTAAACCAATCTAATCATTTGCATCCTTGCAACATCAAGGTTTTAGATACATTCATGCAAAATTAGGAACACTTCATTTTTGGGAATTTAAAAAGAACTTCAAGTTTCCATTTCAAAAGGTTCAAAATCAACACTAAGTGCATACTAAAGTTCTTTTAAAAAATCTCATGAAAACTAAGAGTCCTAAATGGTTGCCAAAAATTGTCCTAAAAGCTTTGTTATTTGTTCCAAACAAATGTCTTATTGCAAAATCTTGAATATTTCTTAGGATTTTCATGCATCAAAACAATCTAGGAATATCATTTTTGGGCTTAAAATATGCAAACTAGAACATAAAATCTTGAATGAAAACCAAAGTCCAAAGAGTCATTTTCACTTTTGAGTTCAAAAAAATCTTGAATGATCTAAGGTTAAAACAAAGCACTTCAAATTTCTTAAAACAACACACAAAATCTCAATCTTGAATGCTCAAAGGAAAAAACTTGAATGTTTAACCACTTGTCTTTGAATGAATGTTGCTAAAATCACTCTTGAATGCCATGGATTAAAATCAAATTTTCCTTGAATGCATGCTTAAAACAACAAATCCAATCTTGAATGCCAAGGATCAATTAACCATTGCAATATCAAACACTTCATTTGGAGCTTCTAAAAATTGAACAAAACAAATCTCTTTTCCACATGCAATCTAGGTAAAGTTTGATTTTTGGACATTTAAGAAACTTTGTTAAGTTAAAATACAAATTTGCAAAAATCAATTTGAGTAGTTCCTTGGACTCACCTCTTTTCTAATCACCCATCAAATATTAACCATTGGTTGCAATCTCAGCGCCATTTATGGGGATGGGTCTACTTGAAAAAGGTGTTAAATGTTCCACAATCTAACTCACTCACTTGGTCTTTGAATTTTTGCTTTAACTTTATCAAAATTCTTAAATGATCAAAACTCTAGATTAAATCGATCACACTTCAAGTTTGGGCACTAAAATTGAACAACAACTGACGTGGAGAGCCTCCGGGCACGCGCTTGAAATCGAATCTCACACACTTTTGTTTTGGGCTTAAAACAAACTCACACTGAATCTTGAATGCCTTAAAGAAAATTAATTGATACTTGACGTGGAGGGCCTCTGGGCGCGCGAGTTTGCTTTTGTTGACCCTAAATCTTCTTATTGTTTGCATTCTTCGATCAATTTACTTTTGTTGGCGCTTCAAGTTGGAATAAACATTGTATCTTAAACATGAGTGCTTGCAAAGTCTAGATCAAAAAACTTAAGCGTCAGTTGGTAAAAGAACAAGTGTGTTTTTTAGCCCAAGGTCATCCAAGTCTTCTCTCCCCTTGTCGTCTTTCGAGGCCATCTTGGGTGCATAAGATTAGGATCCAAAACCTTGTTTCTTTTTAGGAGGCTTGCTTGGGGATTTCATCACCCCTTGGACGACCTCAACTCCAGCGTTCTGGCGGAGTATAAGAATCGGAAGGTGAATCGAAAGACACCTCTCTTGGGATCAAGATTTTGTCACTCGGGCTAAGCCTCAAGGAACTTTATACCCTTGAGAAGTGAAAGAGGAGAAGTGGGTTACCGCTCCTCTCGGCTGTGTGACATCTTTTTGGTCTCATCTACGGATTTGGGCCTCACGTACCTTGGGTATATCGAGGACTCCTTAGCTAAACCAACTGTCAGCCTTGTAGACAACCATCTAGGATGTTAATGTGTTTGAGGTGACTGATCGAAACATTTGTAGAACATACACACTCCTTGGCGCAAGTATCACTTTCTGAGAATCAAAAACTTCTATCT
Organism: Cupressus sempervirens; assembly: GCA_028749045.1. Lineage (NCBI taxonomy): Eukaryota > Viridiplantae > Streptophyta > Pinopsida > Cupressales > Cupressaceae > Cupressus > Cupressus sempervirens. The sequence goes on along the minus strand of CM053784.1, from coordinate 774,975,266 downwards.
GGTTGTTTCTATCTATTGCTTGATCTTTTATTTGTTGAATGAATGTTTGCCAAACTTGGTCAATCCTAGCTTAGGGCATACTTAGCGTAGTCACTGCCTATTCCAGAAGTTGAACGAGTTGAAGCAAAACAACCAAGATCTCTCAAAGCCAAGCAGATTCAGAAATTGATGTTAGAGCAACCCAAACCCAAACAGAAGTTCCACAAAGTTAAACTCAAACCATCTCTAGCATACCAAGAACTTTCAGCCAAGAGAAAAGAAATAACACCAAGCCCACGAATTTCCAAACTCCACAAAGTAGAGGAAAAAGCTACCGACGAAGCACTTCAAGAGGCCTGGTTAGAGCGCACCATCAAATTTAGCCAACATCCAGGAGTTAATCTTGCTTATGCCTTACCAACTAGGCATGATTTCTATGATTAGACACCCTTGTTTCTCCACATCTTCTTGGATAAGCTTCACTTTAGAGTCATTTTTGTAGAAAATCCAGCCATCTTAGGTTATCCCCTTAAGCATTATTAGCTCATCCATCTCATTTAGAATCAAACCATCTAGCTAGCAATCAAAACCTCACATCCAAGCCTTCAAAATTGTTGTCACTTTTGCCAAAAGTTTGCCACTCCTAAAATCTTCCAAATCCATCAATCTCACCACGGTTATCCCTTTGACAGAGCTTTGTCTAGGGTGATCCAGCTTTGTCACTTGTTATCCCTCATCACCTTGAGCTAAAGGTTGGGATCCACAAGTGGTCAATCTCATGTTCTTCCTAAAGGATCATCAGTCTATCCTTAAGTTGACACAATCACCACCAAGCTTACACATAGGAAAGCAGACCTTTCGTGCTTTGGCAACATATCTTTGAAGTTAGAATCTCCAACCCAATCCTCCTTAGGTTTTGTCGTATAGCTTTTCCTTAACCTAGGAAATCATTTGCATAGAGAAGCCTTCCCCCTTTTGCATCCATCAGCATTATTGCATCTCATCCCTAGGAGCATTTTTCATGCCACCCGTCACTCGCTTAGCCAAGAAGAAACAAACAATGGAGCCCTATCATTTGGATCGAACAGCCTCACCCCCCTTGAGCACTCAACCATCCTTCAGCCTAGAGAAAGCTATGCCATCATGTACTGACATTGAAGCTTTCATGAACCAACCAGGAAATGCAGTATTGGTCAATGCCATTATAGACAAGAACAAAGAGACAATCATGGCTAATTTTCGAAGGGAAAATGTAGGAACCTTTGACTTTGGAAGACCCCCTCCATTATCAGATCCATCTCACCCATTGTTTGGGCAGCTACCACCACCCATAGGCTCTTATGATCCAAATTATCCTCAATATATGCCAAAAGAAGAGCCTCCAGCCAATCCATATGATCCAACAGACCCAAACATACCATCATCCACCCAAGTTGAAATCTCCATGCCGCAAGCCAGCCCAGCCACCACCACTCCATCCTTGGTTCATACCTCTCCGCTCCAAACCCCCTTTACCCAAAATAGCTCACCGTTCACCCCCTTCACTATTGCTGCTGCTGCTCCCCAACCCAGCCTTCCAAATCCACCCATCTCCCAAATCAGTGCTAGCATCTTTGGCCAACCTCAGCAATATACAACAGGGATGCCACCCATGGGGCCAAGTAATCAACCTTTCATCACCCCCAGCTTGTTCACTGCAGCCCAACACACAATCCCATCATTTCCATTAGGTCTTGGGAGCTCAATACCATTAGCCACAAATCTACAAGCTACTACCCTCACTCCACAAAGCTATCAAATCCCACAAGCTACTACCAATTTTCTACCAAGCTCCCAAGTGACCCCAGCCCCTGCCACCACTCTACCAAGCTTCCAAATCCAACCACAAAGCTATCAAACCCCATCAGTTCCATTCCCAAGCTTTCAATTCCCACCACCTCCACCACCAACTAATCCATTACCTCCAATTACCAACTACTTTTCAATGCCACTTCTAGGAGGTAATCCACCACCCCAGCCAACCACCAATTATTTGCAGATACCATCCAAAATGGGGGCACAACCCACATATATTGGTCAAACCCCACAAGCCCCCCAATCCTTTCCCCAAGCCTCTCAACCATCTTATACCTTACCTCCACAAAGCAATCCATTTATCCCACAGCCAGCTTATGTTCCTCAATCCCAACCTCAAATCCCATATCAACAGCAAGCCTCGCAGCACATGCAGCAATATGCGCCACCTCTCCCTCAGCAACCTGTCATCCACCATGCAGCTGCCCAAACAATGTACAATCCCTATCAACAAATCCCTCATAGCCATCCATATTCAGTGGCCCCATCCAGTACATACCTACCTCAAGGCACTCCTACATTGGGGGCACCCCATCCATCACCTATCAATTCAGAATGGGAGCAAATGAAGATAGCTCTGAAAGCCATCCAAGAAGGGAATGATCCGAAGACATTCAAGTTTGAGAATGTGTGTCCTTACCCATTTGACAGAGCCATTACCATGACACCATTTCCCAAACACTTTGAGGTACCCAAATTTGACAAATTCAGAGGAAAAGGAGACCCTGTCACACATATCAAAGAATTTTACATGCACTGCCAGGATGTAGCATACAATGATGTCTTCCTCTTGCGCCTTTTTCCCAAAAGCTTAGCTGGACCAACTCTTGAATGGTTTTATAGAATCCCCTATGGTACAATTAAAAACTTTGCTAAATTATCTGAGGCATTTGTAGCCCAATATGCCCATCTTGTTGAAACAGAGCTATCAATAGTTGATCTTGTCCACACCAAGCAAAAAGGTGGAGAAAGCCTTGCCGAATACCTGCAAAGATGGCAAACCCTTACCACCCGCATATCCTGCACCTTGCCAGAACGCCATGTTGTGAAAATGTTTATTGATAATGCCCATACTAGCTTGGCTCACCACATGACCATGAACTGTTTGCAAACCTACAAAGATATCAAAGAGAAAGGAATGATCCTTGAGCAAGGACTCATTAAAGATGGTGTGGTCAAGCTTTACAAGGAAGCCAACCAAAATCAAACACATTCCAATGACAAGTCTAGGTATTGGAACAAAAACAAGCACGTTGCAACAGATGGCGTCACTGACACCAGACATGTGAATATTGTTGGTCCTTCTCACAACCAGTCCAACCCACCATATCAACCAAAAAATCAACAAGCTATCAACTACCAACAACAGAATAACCAAAGCTATCAAAACCACACTCCAAGACCCAACTTTCAAGGGTCTAGCAATCAAGCTAATGCCATCAATGTAGCTGCAGGACAAAAGCCTAGATTCCAACCTACACCTAGAAACTATACACCCCTTGGTGAGCCATTGGATGTCATTTTTGAGAAATTAGTCAAAGAAAACCTCATCAAATTTCCTCCTACCCAGCAAATTGACCCAAGCCAATCCAAAGCTGCATGGTACAAAGATAATGAGTACTGCAAATTTCATAGGGTAAAAGGTCACACTACCCTCAGATGCATGAAACTGAAAGACTATGTGCAGGACCTCATTGATCGGAAGGAAATCACTGTTGGTGCCCAAACCTCTCCCAATGCAGGCTTACAGATCTATCAAAATGCTTTTCCTCCACACCACAACCAAAATCTTGGAAAAGCACCTATCCAAACCAACAACAACAACACTAACAACCGTCAGCCAAACCAACAGCATGGGAAGAACAATGACCACACTTCATCCTATATAGACTATGGTAGCCTTATAGGTTGTATATCCGAGAAAGAGCCTTCCGTCAATGTTATCAATATCCAAGGACCAAACAATGAGTGTGCAGTCACCACTCGAAGAGCGCGATTTAACATCGCAGGCCCACCTGTTACACCAACACCATCAACTCCATCAAAAAGCCAGTACAATATCTTGGAACACCTTGGGAACATGCCAGCCCAAATCTCCATTTTAGACCTTCTTCGCACTAGTCCTGTGTACAAGAACATCCTTGATAGTGCTCTCATAGAATCTCGTGTCCCTTCTGATATCAATGCTACTGATTTTCGTAATCTTGTTGGACACCTCTCATCCTCATGTGCCCTATCGTTCAAATCCACCGACATACCCATGGTCGACCCAGATCACACCCTTTCGCTTCGCATAGCCATCATGGTATCCAACTTTGTTGTAAAAAGAGTAATGATAGATAATGGATCAGCCTTGAATATTTGCACCCTAAAATTCATAAAACAAGCTGGGTATACTGAGGCAGATATCATCAGTGAGGTTATCACCATCAAAGCTTATGACAACTTGGAAAGAACCACAGAAGGAACTATTTTGCTGCCAATCAAGGTTGGGCCAGTCATCCAAGAGACACTCTGCCATGTTATTGATCTAAACCTACCATTTAACATCCTCCTCAGTCGCCCATGGATTCATGCCATGAAAGCCGTTCCATCCACTTACCATCAGTGCATCAAATTTCTGCATCAAGGCACTGAGGTAACCATCCATGCCGATCCAGAACCCTTTGCTTACTGCAATGCGGTTGAAGCTTCATATACAAACCATTTCCCTGGAATTGATATCGGCACATCCATCGCCAGCTCATCCCACACTTATAATGATCCAGAAACCATCCTTGCCTCTACCCTGTCTACCGTGAAGATCAATAACAAAGGTTGTGGAGAGTATAGTCTGTCAGATGCATTTGCTGTCGGGGCACTCCCACTTGATCCACATGCCCATGGATGACCGACATATCACAAAGCTAAGGAAATTTCACCTCCTCGATACAAACAGTTTGGCCCAACAACCTTTGTATCCTCGAAAATCCCTCTTCATGAGGAGCTCACTCCAGATATCAACAAATGGTTACATAAGGATGCACCTCAAAGAAATCAAGCACGCCTTGATCATTTCAGCCAAAAGTATCCCCAAGAACATAAGCTCATCACTGACAAATGGAACTATCAAGGTGGTGGTCTAGGACCAGAAGAAAGAGGCATGCAGTGCCCCATCGACGCACACAAGTGGGAATCAAAGTCAGGTCTTGGCTTTGGCATACCCACAACTGGGGGCACCAATGAGAACGGTCACGCTTTTTCAAACATTCACCGCGACCTTGTTGAAATTGAAGACATTCCTGAAGAAGTTGAAAAGAGAGCCTACGACGATATCCTAGACCAAATCTCCCTCAGAGACTCTGTTCTCCAAGAACTATCCATCCACCTCATTGACCTACCACTCGCCCATCCACAACTCATAGATTGGGACCAACCAAGTGTCATACACATCGATGAGTTCACATTAGAGGAGGCACTTCTAAGATTCATGGGAGCTGAAACTCCTCACAAGAAAACAAAGCCAGATTCTGCCTATATCTACAAGCTAGATCCCAAGGGGTATTTTGGAGAAAATCCCCAACCTAGTTCCGATACACCCAAAACTGGAACTAAGGTGAATCTGAGACTAGCTAAGGCAACGAAGAGAACCCCTCAGCAAGAAAATCCAGAGCCACAAGAAGAACATGAGGATTTAGCATTGCCTCCTCAAGATAATCGACCAGAGGTGTCTTCTATTCTAATTGAGGATACTCGAGAAGTCAACATTGGTTCTTCAGAGATCCCCAGACTTGTTCACATTGCTGCATCCCTATCACAAGACCAATCTGACCTCCTCTTTGAGGTCTTAAGAGAGAATATTGGCCGATTTGCATGGTCATATCAGGACATGCCAGGACTTGATCCAAAGCTTGTAGTTCATCATCTTGCAGTTGATCCAAAGATCAAGCCCGTCAGACAAAAGCTTAGAAAAATGCACCCCAAGGTGGCATTATTGGTCAAAGCTGAATTAGAAAGAATGTTAGCTGCTAAGGTTATCTGACCTATCGACTACTCAGAGTGGATCTCCAACATGGTCCCTGTCACTAAACCTTCCGGTGACATCAGAATCTGCACTAATTTTAGAGATCTTAACAAAGCTTGTCCAAAAGATGATTTTCCCTTGCCCAACATAGATATGATTGTAGATCTTACAGCTGGACATGAAATTTTGTCCCTCATGGATAGATTTTCTGGGTATAATCAAATCAAGATTGCAGAAGAGGATCAACATAAGACAACATTCACTACCCCTTGGGGAACCTTTTGCTACAACATGATGCCTTTTGGCCTAAAGAATGCTGGGGCTACCTATCAAAGAGCTATGACAGCCATTTTTCATGATCTCATCCATAGCATTTTGGAGGATTATGTGGATGATATCTTGGTCAAGTCTCATACCTTCATGGATCATCTTGCTAACTTGGAGAAAGTCTTTGATAGGTTAGCCAAATATCATCTCATGCTGAATCCCAAGAAATGTGTCTTTGGGGTCACATCTGGCAAGCTTCTAGGCTTCATAGTTTCTAAACGAGGTATAGAGATCGACCCCAAGAAGGTCAAGGCTATCTTAGACATGCCTCCTCCCCAGACACTGCGACAACTTCGCTCTCTTCAAGGAAAGCTCCAATCTGTTCAGCGCTTCATCTCCCAGCTTGCAGATAAGTGTACACCATTTTCACATTTACTAAAGAAGGATGAGAACTTCAAGTGGGATCCTTTATGTCAGCGCAGCTTCGACCATCTCAAGCAGTATCTCATCAATCCCCCTATCTTGGTTCCACCAATTCCTGATTGTCCCCTAATTTTGTACATATCAGCAACACCTACTGCTCTAGGGGCACTTCTAGCACAGCTTGATGACTACAAAAGAGAAAGAGCCATCTACTACATCAGTAGAACCCTAGTTGGTTATGAACTCAATTACACTCCTATGGAAAAAGCTTGTTTGGCAGTTGTCTTCTCAACTCAAAAGCTTCGCCATTACATGCTAAGTCATACCATCCAACTAGTCTCCAAGATTGACCCTCTCAAGTATATGCTCTCTAGAACAACACTTACAGGCCGTTTGGCCAAATGGGTTATGCTCCTTAGTGAATTTGACATCCAGTATGTGGATAGAAAGGCAATCAAAGGGCAAGCTATAGCAGATCACCTAGCTGATGCACCTCTAATAGATGCTTATCCGTTGATCACAGAATTTCCAGATGAGCATATCTGTCTAATTGAAGAACAACCCCCATGGAAACTTTATTTTGATGGCTCATACACATCTCATGGATCAGGGGCAGGAATATTGTTGGTCACACCTCAAGGAGATTACATTCCAAAAGCCTTCAAGCTACAATTCCCTAGCACCAACAATATAGCTGAATATGAGGCCCTCATAGCAGGATTAAAGATAGCTGTAGAATGGAACATTGTTGAGCTACAAATCTTTGGCGATTCTCAGCTCATCATCAAGCAAGCCCTAAATGAATATCAAACCAAAGATGAAAAGCTATTACCCTACAAAGAGCTAGTTGATCAGCTAACCCAACATTTTACAAAGCTTCAGTTTACACAAGTGCCTCGAATATAGAACAAAGCAGCAGATGCTATGGCTACTATAGGCTCGCTCTTGGAAATTCCCCAAGCAGCTACACAGTATGAGTTTTTAGTGGAGCAGCTCCTCACACCCGCCTATGCGAATGTGGATTCAAATCGTGTTTGTATCTTGGTTGGTCCCCAATCCCCTTGGTACCATGAGATTCACGCTTACCTTAACAATGGTATCATATCCCCTCACCTCACACGTACCCAATGCCAGAACCTCATCCAAAAATCATCCCGCTATGTTATCATAGCCAATACCCTATATCGTCGGGGTTATCACGATACTCTCTCTCGATGTTTAGACCAAAATGAGGCCGCGATGGTGTTAAAGGAAGTACACTCTGGACTTTGCGGTGCCCACACGAGTGGTATTGTCCTAGCACGACAAATCCTTAGAGCAGGCTACTATTGGCCTACCATTGAAGAAGACTCCTATGACTTTGTCAGAAAGTGTCTCCCATGTCAGCAGCATGCAAATCTTGTGCACGCTCCGGCACAGGATCTACAGCCTATTGCACCACCTTGGCCTTTCGCTTGTTGGGGCCTTGATCTAGTTGGAACTATCACACCCCTCTCATCTGATGGACATAAGTGGATAATAACAGCTACAGACTATTTCACTAAATGGGTGGAAGCAGTCCCCCTAGTCTCAGCTACAGGAGTTCAGGTCTCCAAGTTCATCTTGTACCACATTGTTTGCCGCTTCGGCATCCCATCCACCATCTTCACCGACCACGGAGGTAACTTTGAAAATATCAACATGGAATAATTATGCACTTCCCTCCGCATCCATCATCGCTTTTCTAGCCCATATTTCCCACAAGGTAACGGCCAGGCAGAGGCAACTAACAAAACCCTCCTCAAAATTCTAAAGAAAGTTGTCAATGATTCCGGCTGTGATTGGCACCTACAAATAAATCCAGCCCTATGGGCCTATCGAACTTCCTTCCGTACATCCACAGGCACAACTCCATACTCCCTAGTCTATGGTGCCGAAGCGGTACTACCTATAGAGGTTGAACTTCCCTCCTTGCGCATATCTTTGCAAGGGCAAATATCAGATGAAGAATATAGAGTAGCTCGACTCACCCAGCTAGATCTCTTAGATGAGAAGCGGCAACAAGCCTATGATCATCTCACAGTCTATCAAACTCGTCTCAAAAGAAATTTCAACAAGAAGGTGCTTCCACGACACTTTCAGCCAGGTGACATGGTCCTCAAAGAAAACATGAAAGTCCAAGTAGATCGAGAAAAGAAAGGCAAGTTTGAACCTACATGGCTTGGTCCTTATGTTGTCACTGCTTCCTTTGGCTCTGGAGCTTATCAGCTATCTACACCAGAAGGAGAACTCTTGAATGATCCTACTAACATCATTCATCTCAAGAAGTTCTATGCTTGAAGATCCTTGGTATACCAGGCTTTTGAAAAATACAAAAGAAAAAAATAGTAAAGAGAAATAAGCATCCAATGGTAAAAACTTGGCAATTCAAGCACCTTGGATAGGTACCTTGGTGAAAACCTGGTAATTCAGGCGCCTTGTGTACTAAAGACTAATCCATTATCTATCACTATCCTATCCCTCATCCATTTACCCACCATCCCATAAAACACACTTGCTTGTTCCCTTGGTGTTCCAACCAAATATCCAAAATCTGATGAAGCTTGTAAATACCTCCTGTACAGCTTGTAAATCTTGTACCAAAGCTTGTATTATACCTTGTAAATCTTGTACCATACCTTGTATATCCAAATCTTGTCCAAAGCTTGTACCATACTCCAAATTGTAGATAATCTTGTATCCTAGCTTGTATCCTATCACATGCACCCAAAGAATTCCATTTTCCTTAAGCTTTTCACAAACCATCTACCTATCCACCTATCACCTATTATAGACATCCCATCCTTCACAAACATTTCCATCTCACAAAAACCAAAACATGAACAAACTTGTACATTTGTAACATATCTTGGTCCATCAGCTTGTACATCCTCTTTAACTTAGTACCATTGTATCTATCCAGCGTTCATGTCAGTTCGTCCTTGATCAGCATCTTGCACCCATCACACATCTTGGTTAGCTATTCCAACGCATCCTTTAGCTAGATTTCTTGTCACCAAACTGTTATCTTTCTTAGTTCAGCTTGCCAGATGCATCACTCATCCAAATCCACCAGCTTCGGTGCTCTCCAATAGGTCCTTGCAGGATATAGCTTTCCTCATGTCTGATCTTGGTCCGTTAGTGCCTTGTCCTACCCATCTCGTTGGCAAACGACTCTCTTTTGGATTTTCACTTTCTTTTGATTTGGGATCTTCCCTTTTGGGTCTTGAAGTATCTTTTCCAAGCAATCTCCTTGTTCCCTCCTCAAGGTTGCCACGATCTTCCATATCATGGTATGCTGCGAATGGGGCAATTAGAGCATAAGGTCTTGATAAGGTCTTTCGTTTGTTTTTCTTTTCTGCTTGTGGGTTCTCCAGTGTCGTTTCCACGCTGCTTCCTCTAGGATTCATGTGTGATGCTGGGGAAATCCTTGTGTGTTTGTTTTGAGTTAGTTTTTCAGTCCTTTGGACGGTTGGTGAAAAGGCCTTGATGTTCTTGGTAACCTTGGAAATTAACCAATAGTCCTATAGCAAATCTAGTGCTCAACTACATGGTGGCACTTCTCTTTGAAGTATCCCCCCGCTCAAAAAGCTTCAATGGTTTTCCTTCATCTCCATTATCCCCCATCCATATCCAGCATCCGTCTCTCCTACCCTAGCTGATGCATCAGTATCTCTTTGAATCACTCATCACTCTTAGCTTTATTGATCCACAATCCTAGTCTTAGGGATCCACCAATCCAAATCAACCCACCAAGCCTCATCTTTCGAGATCCACAATCCTAGTCCTAGGGATCTCCGAAACCCATCTTCCGCCAATCTAACTCTTTGAAATCCTGTTGCATCATCCTTATAATCCCCTCATCCATCTCCCTATCCTGGATTCTTTTTTATAGCGCTCCGCTCCTTCATCCTCTGCAATCCCTGAGATCTTAAGCTTGCTTCCTCTTGTGCCTATGATTCTCCCTTTATCATTCTCCCATAGTAAGAGTTTGAGCTAACTAAACCTCTTCTCTTAATCCAATTTGAGTCTCCTTGCTCATCCCAGATTCTTGTATTTTTCAAGAAGCCACCAAGCCTCGCTTTCTCTCCCCGCTGCCTTCTTGAGGGGGCATCTCATAGTCCATTCTCTCCTCTTCTGCTCTAGCCTTGGGCATCTTATTTTCTTATCTTTGATGTCATGCCACTTGCGGCATCACATCAAAGAGGGGCAAAATGTAGACACCTAAAAATCCTTTAGAAAATAAAGTATTTTTATTTTCTGAAAAATTCCCGATGACATCATCATTAATTAATTAATTAATTAATTATTTAATTAATTAATTAATTAATTAATTAATTAATTTTTATGCCATTAAATCTTTTTATCTTAATTAAAAATATTTAATTAAGGAATCCCTCCCAAAAATGTTTAAATCTTATTTAAACATTATTTCCTTATTTATTAATTATTTAATTAATAAATTGACCAAAAATCCTAAAATAAATAAAAAAATTATTTTTTTCCCAAAAGTTGGCCAATTTCCTTATGACCAATAACCTCTTCCAAAATATTCTAATCCTTCTTTAATTTTGATTAAAGGCTAATCCCATCATTTCCTACCCCTAATCCCAACTCAAAATATTTAATTAAAATTAAATATTAATCCTCATGTTTATTAAAAAAGTTTTAATAAATATCTCCTCAACCCAAACCCTTGAAATAAATAAAACTTTATTTATTTCCTAAAAATCTAATTTATCCTCATCCTAAGAAGTTCTAGACTCTTCTAGAAAGTCTCCATCCTCATCCTAAGAAATTCTAGACTATTCTACAAAGTCTTTATCCTCCTCCAAAATCTAGACTCTTCTAGAAGATGTCTTTAAACCTAATCCTAATCCCCTCCTAACCTTGTCACATTCCCTAAACATGGGTTAAGACTTACTAACCCAAGCCAAAGCTAACAAATATCTCCTCCTTCACCCACCCTCATTAAATGCCATCCACTTGCCTATCCCTAAGCTAATCCTAAACCATCCTAATCCATCCTCTAATCATTTGCACAAGCCTAAGCAAGCTTAAAACCTTCCTAATCAAGTCCAAGTCGAATTTGCTCTCATCACCCTCAAAATATCTCAACCATAAAACTTTATGAAGTCCACTAGGTCATAAATGACTCTTACAAGCCCTTTTATTGCTCTTACAAGTCATTATGAGGGTCTTTATGAAGATTTTATCTCTTGAGCCTCCTTTGTTGACTCATCCTTGCCCTTTCCTCCATCCTCTCACCATGTGACATGTGTCACTCCTTGATTGGCTATAAGGAAGCACAATCCATGTGCTCTCCTCTCATGCAATCTGAGCCTTCCATAAGCTTTTTCCCATCCTTGCATCTTAGCCCTCAATCCCTCAAGCCCTTTGCCTATTTAAGGAATCCTCTCCTAAGTCAAAATAACACAATCCATGAAGTAAAGTTATAATGCTATTTTGAGAGCCAAATCCATACTAAAGCCATCTATCCACACCAAAAATCCACAATCATCCATTGAAGCCGTTGGAAGCATATTGAGCATACATCCTATCCATTTAGATAAAGCTACTCAACAAGAGAGCTTCTTATTGAGAGAGTCCATTAATGGATCATATTCTCAATTGAGAGCTCATCTTAGTCTATCTTGAAGTTTATGAATTTTGTTTAGTTTGTAGAAGCTTTATTTAAATTTGGTTTCTATTAGCATACTAACATTTTCTCATATACACAAACCACTTCAAACTACTTTGAACCTTAGTCCAAAGAGGTTCAAGATTTCACACTAATTTTTTTAATCGCTGGGTCTAATTGTTGGAAATGATTGAAAAGCTCATGAATGAAGAGTAATGGAACTGGTAAAGAATGTTTTCAATCATTATTTTGTCATTGATGTCAAACTTTCTACCTGTAGGAATGACAATTGCTTTAGTGATCCAAATACTATAAGTTGGTTGATTGACAAGGAGGTGGCAATCAATAAGATGTAACTAGAGTACTTAGAGAAAGTTGAAGTTATGATGTTGTAATGAAGTATAAGGATCAGCTAAGCCATTGATGAAATAGTGTATTGATGACATACTCTAAGACAAAAAGGATGGACACACCAAGACATATCAAAGATGTAAGGTTTAGCTAAGACCCGAGCAAGCTAGTTAGTGCTGAACAGATTCTCAGTTGAGGCCGAGCAAAGTTCAACTTAGTGTGTGCCGAGTGATCTTTAGGTGCCGAGCAGTCTTTAGGTGCCGAGTGAAGATCAAGTGCTAAGTAGCAGAAAAGAAATAGGTGCCGAGTAAGTTTTCAAGTGTCGAGCAAGATATAAGTGCCGAGTGATATTGAATTGCCGAATGAATTTCAAAGCCGAGTTTCACAAAATTTCTTCAGGCACTAAGCATTAGTAAATCAATAATGCTGAGTTGCTGCATTATTTTGAAAATCAAAGATTCGCCAAATCTAAGCCGACATGGTAGTTATCTAGAATTCTGTGAATCAGATAGAAGATAAGAATGATGAGCTGGTGGCACAAAACACTATGTAAAATGTTTTTGGCAAATACAATTGGATTCTAGAAAAAGTTTCTAGATAAGAGCAAGATATGGGATATATACATTATACCTTACCTAATCCATTGAAACCCTAAAGTTGGAGAGGGAGAATCGAGCGGGAAAGGTATTCCAGATTTCTATTTAAGGAGTCATAAGTGTTAGGAATAAGGTGTCTCAACCTTGTATAACTCCTATTCTTATTATTATAAATTTTCTAAATGTATTTTTGAAAATAATATGTAAATGTGACTGTACATGTCTAGTTGGCATGTTGATCACTTACATGTGTCGGCATCTTGAAGTGTGTGAAGGAGATCATGGCTGAAATGGTTATGACGAATTCCTATGACATGTAAGAGCTATTTAAGGAATGAGCTATGACAGGTGTAAGAGCATCTTATGACATGGGGCCTATTTGGGTGCCCAAGAATGAGTGGTTGGCGTGTGTAAGGGAATATGCCAAAAATAGGTTGGTATGACAGATTCCCTTACACTTCTATTGTGATGGCTATTTTTGGCGGATTTTATGACAAGCTGTCATTTCCTATTCAAGGGATGGAGGCCCTTTTCTTGGTATTGCATGTACATGTGGCATTGTGCATGGTTCTTGGTTTTTGAGCCATGAAAAATGCACAACTCCTTTGTGGGCATTTTGTTGGGTCTTAAGATGTTCATAAAAGTAGTATTGCATGTTGTAAATGCAAGAGAGAGGAAGAGGAGAGTATGCAGGTACTGAGGTGTTGTTGGAGTCTTCTATTGTTGCTGTTAAACTTGCATTGCAAGTGTATTGTAACCTTGTGTTGAAGATAATACATTGTGCAAGTTTTGAAGGGGTGGGGTTGTTTTATTGAAAGGTTTTTAACCACTGAAAAATCTTTGTGTTATGTGTTTCTTTCTCTATCTATTTTCTGTATGCATGGTTGGCTGCAATATTGTTGTTTACATGATATTGAATTTGTAAGTGTAGAAGATTTTAATAGGATTTGCACCATACTTTCCTTAAGAGATTAGTGTAGGAAGCTATTTCTGCACCTGAGTTTCCTTACAAGTGGTATTAGAGCCTGATCAACTTTTGATCCTAGTTGTTGGGTAGGGTTTTTTGAGCTAATCTAAAATTGAGTGGGAGTCTTGTGCAAAGCATCCTGAATCTTATTTGCAGATTGAGATGGCGAGTTCATCATATGGAAGAATGGAGGTGGAGAAATTTAATGGCACTAATTTCGAGTTGTGGAAACTCAAGATGGAAGACATGTTGGAAGATCGTGACCTATGAGAAGTGAATTCAAATGCTACAACACCAGCAACTGTAGCTCAAGCAAATTAGGATATCAAAGACTGTAAAGCTAAGGGTCTCATAAGACTCCGTTTAACCGATGCAGTCCTTCTAAATGTTCTAGATGAGAAAACTGCATATAGTTTGTGGGAAAGACTTGGGGTCGTGTATCAGGCCAAATCTTTGGTGAACAAGTTGTTCTTGAGGAAGAAGTTGTACTCTTTACGAATGGAGGAAGGTGGATCCTTAACGAATCATTTAAATGCATTTAATCCACTGGCTACACAGTTGACATTAGCTGGTGTCAAGTTAGATGAGGAGGATTGTTGCTACACACTTTTGTGTTCTTTACTAGATTCATGGGACAAAAGCACATTAGTCACTTTCAAAATGGATGATGTGGTGTCTTTGCTGCTATCAGAGGAGATACAGAGAAAGGCTTCTATTTCAAAAAAAGAAGCCCTTGCTGTTCATGGGAGATCCACAGAAAGAGGAAAGAAAAATGACAATAAGTCTGATAATAAGGGTAGATCCAAATCTTGTGAGAAGTCAAAGACCTCCAATAAGTCCAAGGCAAAATGTTGGAACTGTGATAAACCTGAGCACTTCCATAAATATTGCAAAGAGCCGAAGAAGACGAAGAAGGGTTTAGATTCAGCTTCAGAAAGATCTCAAGAAGATGGCGATGCATTCATCATAGCTTTGGCAGCCCATGCATTTGATGATGTGTGGTTCGTTGACTCGGGTGCATCTTTTCACATGACCTCTCATCAAAATTGGTTCTCAAAATATGAAGAGTTTGATGGTGGAAAGGTGTACTTGGGTGATGATTCTCACGTAAAGATAGTTGGACGCAGAAGGGTCACTATCAAATTTCCTGATGGACAAGTTAAGGGAATCAATGGAGTTATACACATTCTAGGTTTGGCATGAAACCTATTATCTGTAAGTATGCTGAATGATGTAGGTGTGCAAGTTGTTTTCTCGAAAGAAGGATGCAAGATGATGAGAGGATCGATAGTGCTTACAAGGGGTATTTGGAGAGGTACCTTATTTCAGCTAGATGCATGTAGTCCTCTATGTAATAGTTATTCATCCTCACCATCTGAACAAGTAGTGAAGAATTTTGTGGTTATTGGTTCTGATGGCAATGCAAAGACTTTGGAAGGTAAGCTTCTTGCAGAAAAGACAATGTTATGGCACTTGAGATTTGGTCACATTGGTGAAAAGGGTCTCAGAACCTTGAAAAATAAAAATATTGTTGAAGGGTTAAATGATTGCAATCTCAAGTTCAACTTCTATGAACACTGTGTCTATGGTAAACAAAATCATGTTCAATTTTACTCTAGTTCTCACCAATCTTCTGATGTTTTGGATCTTATTCATTCTGTTGTATTTGGTCCTGTAAAAGTTCCTTCAATCTCCAAGTTTGTATTTTTTGTATCTTTCATAGATGATTACAGTATAAGGACATGGATTTATTTCCTTAAAAGTAAGACACAAGTCTTTAGTCGATTCAAGGAATTTAAAGCCCTTGTAGAGAATCCGACTAGTAAGAAGATTAAGTGTGTGAGAACTAACAATGGTGGTGAGTTTTTCTCAGCAGAGTTTGAACAGTTCTGTAAAGAACAAGGTATCGAGAGGCATAAGACAACTCCTTATACCCCACAACAAAATAGAGTTGCAGAGAGAATGAATAGGACACTGATGGAGAAGGCTAGGAGTATGCTTAGTGGAGCTAGTTTAGAAAAAAGGTTTTGGGCTGAAGCTATGGCCATTGCTTGCTATCTGGTTAATAGATCTCCTACATCAGCCCTTTTTGGTAAGACACCCATGGAGGTGTGGTCTGGTAAGAAGCCTTGAATTAGACATATTTGTGTTTTTGGTTGTGAAGCTTATGCACATGTTCCAAAGGAGAAAAGATCTAAGTTGGAAAATAAAGCTGTTAAATGTATTTTCATTGGGTAGAGTGCTGGTGTGAAAGGATACAAGCTTTGGGATCCTGTGACTAGTAAGGTGTTGTATAGTAGAAATGTTATTTTTAGATAGCTAACATCTTCTCCTATTGTGCTACAACTAGATGAAAAAGAAAAGGAAAAGGATGTTGTTCAGTTGCCTCCTACCCCTAAGAAGACTGAATAGAGAGATCATGTTGGGTCTAATGATGAGGAGAGCTCTAGCAGCTCTAATAGTTCAGAAGAAGAGGAAGAACAACCTCAACCTCAGCCCTTGAGGAGATCCACGAGAGAAAGAAAGCAACTGGAAAGGTTTGGTTATTCTATGTTAGATTCCAGTTGTGCTTTTGCTTTGATTACTAACACTAATGAGCCTAGATCTATGAAAGAGGCTTTGGGCATGGAAGATGCAGGTTCCTAGATTGAGGCTATGGATGATGAGATGGCTTCATTAGAGAAAAACAAAACTTGGGACCTTGTACCTTTTCCTAAAGGGAGAAAATTTGTTGGCTGTAAATGAGTGTTCAAGAAGAAATTCTGTGTAGATGGCAGTGTTGAAAGATACAAAGCTAGATTGGTTGCAAAGGGGTATTCACAGGTAGAGGGAATAGATTATGGTGAAATATTCTCTCCTGTTGCAAAGTTGACATCCATTAGGTTTCTGTTATCTCTTACGGTATCATATGATTTAGAGATAGAACAGATGGATGTGAAGACAACTTTCCTTCATGATGATTTGGAGGAAGGGATTTATATATCACAGCCTGAGCACTACATTGTTAAAGGAAAAGAATCCTTAGTTTGCAGATTAAAGAAATCTCTATATGGTTTGAAGCAATCTCCTAGGATGTGGTAGCTTAAGTTTGATTCCTTTGTGTTGTCAATTGGATTTGTAAGATCGAAAGTAGATCATTTTGTTTATTTCAGAGTTGAAAATGATCGCCTTCTTATTGTTGCATTATATGTTGATGATATGTTGTTGTTTGGGAAGGGTAAGGGTATGATTTCTGATTTTAAATCTCAGTTGTCAACACAATTTGAGATGAAAGATCTTGGGGTAGCTAGGTACATCTTAGGTATGGAAATTAGTAGAGACAAGTCTAACAGAAAACTTTGGTTGTGTTAGAGTAAGTATGTGAAGTTTGTGTTGGATAGGTTCAACATGGCAGATTGTAGACCACTATGTGTTCCTATTTTTGTGGGAACAAAGTTATCTGTAGATGATTGTCCAAAATCTCCTAGTGATATGGAGGACATGAGTAGAGTACCTTATGCTAGTGTAGTTGGTAGTCTTATGTATGCTATGGTCTGTACTAGACCAAACATTGCCCAAGTAGTGGGAGTCTTAAGTCGGTTTATGGCTAATCCTGGACGAGTACATTGGGATGCAGTTAAGCGTGTATTTAGATATTTGAGGGGTACATAAGATTACTCCATATGTTATCATGGTAACTCTTTTGGATCTTCACATTTAGTTTGTATTCATGGGTTTGTGGATTCAAATTGGGTAGGTGATATTGATCGCAAGAGATCCACCAGTGCTTATGTGTTCACTATGTTTGGTGGTGCCATCAGTTGGATAAGCAAGCGACAACCTGTGGTTGCTTTGTCCACTATAGAAGCTAAGTACATGGTTGCTACTCATGCTTGTAAGGAATCCATTTGGCTTAAGAGATTGTGTTTTGATGTTGGTGTTGAGGCAGAACAGATTACTATTTGGTGTGATAGTCAGAGTGCTATTTTTCTTGCAAATAATCTAACTTTCCATGCCAGAATGAAGCACATTGATGTGCAATTTCACTTTGTGAGAGATATGGTGGAAGATGGAAAGGTAAATTTGGAGAAGGTAAATATTGCAAAGAATGTTGTAGATGCATTGAAAAAACCAGTGGGCACTAAGAAGTCCATATGGTGTTCGGAGCCTATGGGCCTTTTGGCCTATAGCAGTTAGTTCCTATTATGTTGCTATTGCTCTTACAAGGTGTTCAACAAGTGGGAGAATGTTAGGAATAAGGTGTCTCAACCTTGTATAATTCCTATTCCTATTCTTATTTGTTTTCTAAATGTATTTTTGCAAATAATATGTAAATGTGAGTGTACATGTCTAGTTGGCATGTTGATCACTTACATGTGTCGACATCTTGAAGTGTGTGAAGGAGATCATGGTTGAGATGGTTATAACAAATTCCTATGACATGTAAGAGCTATTTAAGGAATGAGCTATGATAGGTGTAAGAGCATCTTATGACATGAGGCCTATTTGGGTGCCCAAGAATGAGTGGTTGGTGTGTGTAAGAGAATATGCCAAAAATAGGTTGGTATGACAGATTCCCTTACACTTCTCTTGTGACGGCTATTTTTGGCAGATTCTATGACAAGCTATCATTGCCTATTCAAGGGATGGATGCCCTTTTCTTGGAATTGCATGTACATGTGGCATTGTGCATGGTTATTGGTGGTTGAGCCATGAAAAATGCCCAACTCCTTTGTGGGCATTTTGTTGGGTCTTAAGATGTTCATAAAAGTAGTATTGCATGTTGTAAATGCAAGAGAGAGGAAGAGGAGAGTGTGTAGGTACTGAGGTGCTACTAGAGTCTTCTATTATTGCTGTTAAACTCGCATTGCAAGTGTATTGTAACCTTGTGTTGAAGATAATACATTGTGTAGGTTTTGAAGGGGTGGGGTTGTTTTACCGAAAGGTTTTTTCCCACCAGCAAATCTTTGTGTTATGTGTTTCTTTCTCTGTCTATTTTCTGTATGAATGGTTGGCTGCAATATTGTTGTTTACATGATATTGAATCTGTAAGTGTAGAAGATTTTAATAGGATTTGCACCATACTTTCCTTAAGAGATTAGTGTAGGAAGTTGTTTCCACACATGAGTTTCCTTACAATAAGGTCACGAAGCAAGTGTGAGGTGATCAAGCATGAAAGCATGAAGTGTTGAAGAAGGTGCTAAGGTGGAAGAGAGCACAGATACTCTACTTTGATAGGTGACCATAGATATGATTGCATTGGTATGATGAGTAAGATGACTCAAGGTGACAAAGCTTGAGATGACAAGCTTACAGAGCTGCAGTGATTAAAGCCAAGAAAATGATTGAATCGAAGTGCGATTTGTAATTTGCAAGATATGTTGTAAGTTGTATAAGATCAAAAGCCATTATTTTTACTCTCTAGCAATTGTAGCAGTTAAAATAAATCCTATGGACTTAGGTTGGTTTAATAGCCATGTTGTAAATCCTTTAACAGGGTGACATTCCAAGTGAATGTTCCAAAGTCCTTTAACCAGGCCCATTCCTAGCAGTATGGTGAAATCCTTTAACAAGGTCACATTTAACAATGTGCTGTAGCCTTTAACAGGGCAGACCATCAAAAGTGGTTGAAATCAATTGCGCAGTTATTTTGTGGATATCATCCCCACTCCAGTTTTACCTTCTTATTCCTGTAGGGTTTTTGGGTTATCAAACTCTCAATGTTATGATGTGATGCATGTTTACTTTTCATGATTGTTTAATGTTCAATTGCATGCATGATAATTTCAGTTATGCCCCATTAAGGATTTGTAGAAAAAACATTATTAGGGCATTTGGACCTTGGATAACTAATTCACCCACACCCCCCCCCCCACCCCCCCCTCTCAATTATTCTAAAGAATTATAACAATATTGGGTACCAACATACCTTAAAGTATTTTACATTGGGTGAGTATCCATACCATAATTCAAAAGGTGTTGAATGAGTACCTTTCTTGACTTGTACACGGTTCAAGGTATGGATAGCTATACTTATTGCTTCTCTCTAGTATTTCAAAGCAACATTTTTCTCCATCACGAGTGTTCTAGCACAACCCATTATAGATATGTTCCTCCTTTCAGCAATTCCATTTTATGGAGGGGTTCTAGGGGCAGATGTCCATCTTTTGATTGCTTTTTCATTACACAATATCTCAAACTCATCTGATGCAAATTCTCCTCCTCTATTAGATCTCAAACATTTTAGACTTTTACCTATTTCTTTCTCAACTCTTACTAAGTACCACTTAAACATTTGGAAAGCATCAGATTTCTATTTAAAAAACATAACTGTCATCATTCTAGAATAATCATCAAAAAAAAAAAAGTACTTATCTCCTTTGTAGCTTTGCACTTCAATTGGTTCACACAAATCAGTATGAACAATTTCTAGTATTTCTTTAGAGGTATGAGCTTTACTCTTAAAACTTGACTTTGTCATTTTGCTTAACTGACATTGTTTACACATTATATTATTAAGTTTCTTCAACTTAAGAAAACCTCTAACTTTTCTTATGCTGCTGATACTAACCAAGTTATCAAAATTAACATGACATAACCTTTTGTACCATAGCCACACATCATCAAATTTTACAACTAGTAGCATCCTTTATGTCAAGGTAGAACAGATTACACCTAGTCTGATCACCCTTTCCAATTAGTTTTCCATTTGTGTCATATATCTTAGCAATCTTGTTTTCAAACTCAACCTTACATCCTAAATTATTTAGTTGTGACAAACTCAATAGATTATAGTTAAGTCCTTCAACATAGTAAACATTGTCACGTAAAATCTTATTTGTGAGTTTGATAGAACCTTTTCCTTTTATCAAACATGGTGTATCATTACCAAATCTTACACTATTTCCATCATAACAATTCAAGGTAATGAACTTACTTTTGTCTCAAGTCTTGTGATGTGAACACCCATTGTCAATGATCTATCTGTCATTCTTGTTCGCAAAAGTCACAAGTGTAGTTGCCTCATCTTCATTAGATTCATCCTTTATTACAACATACACCACTTCATCACCATGTTCATCAGATTCATCTTTTGTTTCCTCTTCAGTAAGGTAGCATGACTTTTTACCTTTGTCTTTGTAGTCCTTGCTGTCTTCATCTCTTCTACTTTTGTACTTGTCACCACCTTTGTAGTTCTTCTTCTCTAGACATCTAGCAACAATATGACCAACCTCATTGCAATTGAAAAAAAATGATAGGTAATTTACCTTTGAACTTGCCTTTACCTTTGTGGAATCTTCTTGCTAGTAGTGCTTCAAGTTGTTCCACATCCTCCTCATCTATATCACTATCACTAGACACATACTTTATCTTTTTTTCTTCTTTTTCTCATCATATTCCTTTAATGACACCTTAGCTTTGAAAACAAATTCAATATTTTCAGGTTTGTAATTATCAAAGTTAGATACTCAAAAGCAATGAGCCTACCTACCAGACCTTTAAGTGACAGATTCTTCCCTGGTATACATCTGAGTTCTTGAATTGCAAAAACTCTAATAGCATATATAGGTAGTAGAGTTCTTAAAACTTTTCTTAGCACAATATCATCATCTATTTTACCAGTAGCTCCTCTTATTGCATTAGCAAGTTCCTTTATCCTTGCAACATATCGAGCAATATTTTCACCTTCTTCCATTCTTATATCATCAAACTTATCTCTAAGACTTTTGGCTATGGATCTTAGAACATTAGTGTCTCCTCCATAGATGGTGGTTAAGGCATCCCACATTTTCTTTGTACTATCAAGACTTTTGATATCATCAAATTTAGCATAACTTAGGGCAGAGGCAATCTCCGACATTGCCTAGTTATGTTCTTTCTTCTTTTTCATATCATCGATAGTTTGGGCTCCAAAAGGATCAACATTCTCAGTAGTAATGGTAGATTATGAATGATCTCCAAGCCCTCCAAGGTGTAGTTTCATCAAACTTTTCCATGCATTAAAGTTATCTCTATTAAGCTTGGGTACTTCTCTATTTGACATCTTGATCTTTGTGCTTCTAGTACCTTCAAACTAGTCCTCTTAAGTAGATGGATCTAATACCAATTGTTGGAATACTTTTAGAATAAATAGTTGGGGGGGGGGGGGGGGGGGGTTGTGAATCAATTATCCAAGGTCTAGATGTATAAATAAAACTTTTCACAACTTAGTGAACCCATAAAATATTTGTCATCATGCATGTATCCATAAGATTATGCAATCACTTAAAACTTGTAGGTTACTATCAAATCAATGTGTAGAAATATAAACATGAAACATAATAGATTCAATAACACATTTGACACAATGATTTAAATGGAAACCCAATTTGAAAAAAACCACCAGTAACATGCTACTCTTTTTCACTCTTCTGAAGTGATGCCCTATGAATGGCCAACCCTATTAAAGGTTACAATACACACTGTTAAATGTGACCTTGTTAAAGGATTTCAATCACCTTGTTAGGAGTGAGCTTTGTTAGAGGACTTTAGACCATTCACTTGGAATTTCACCTAGTTAAAGGATTTACAAATGACTGTTAGGTCAACCTTAATCCTAAGGATTTACTGTAGACTGATACAATTATTAGAGAGTAACAGTAAGACTTTATTTGATAACAACTTACAACTCCATTTGTAGATTATAGATCTCTATTTCAGTCCTCCATTCTACTTGGATTTCACACATTTCAGCTTTGATAGCTTGTTCACCCTTCAAGTATTCATACCCTTAAGCCTTCTTTCTTAACATGCCAATATAGACTCTTCTCTTAGGTCACTTGATGAAGAAAAACCCTTGACTCATTGTCTTCCTTAGTTTCTCACACATGAGAACCCTTGCTTCTGACCAACCATCCCTATAAATAGGAAATTAAGATCTTTTAGCATTCATTCTCCATCATCCAATTTAGGGTTGGGATAGATTAGGTAGTATATAATGAATCTACCCCATATTTCATATTTCTTCTAGAAACTTCTCCTTCAATCCTCTTTGAATTCATCTCAAAATAGTTTACCTTGAATTTTATGTCACCAACTCATCAATCTTATCTTCCACCTCGTTCACACAATCCAAGAAAAAAAACTTGTTAGCTTAGATCCATCAAATTCAAGATATTTCAAATAATGTAGCCACTTGGCATTAACTTGCTTCTGATGCTTGAAACATATTGTGTTGCTCGACATCCTCTATAAAATCACTCGGCATGAACTAAGGTTTTTTGGTGCTTGGCATCAACTAAAATTTACTCGGCATCCACTGTTTTGCTTGGCATACACTAGAATAGACTTTTACTTGGCTCCGACTAATTTTCTACTTGGCTTGCACTAACTTTTCTTGGTACGTACTATCCACTCGGTCAAGCTTGACAGATAAACTTTATTTAACTTGTTCTTCTAAACTTGCTTAGTGTAACCAACCTTTGTAACCTTAAGTAGATTATCAATACATAATGTTATCACTATGTTAGCTGATTCTTGTACTCCTTTACATATCATAACTCAACCTTTCCTCTAGGTTCTGTTGTTACATCTTTTAATCAAATCCTCTTCATCAATCAAATAAGTGATAGTACTTAAATCATATAAGTAGTTGTCTTACCAACAAATAGCAGGTTTAACATTAGTGACAAAATAATAATTGAAACATATTTATCATACTTATATCAATCTATTCTCAACAGTCCCCTTCAACAATCTTCCTCAATCTATTCTCAACACAATATCCTTCTTATAATTTTCTATGCATTCTTTAAGTTTCTCCAACTTAATTTCATTTCTTCTAATGTTCTTTACAATTTTTTTTATCTCCTCTCATATCATGCTTGCCTCTTCTCTTTATTTTCTCCTTTCATCTTCTTCTCTTTTCTTCTTTTCCTCTACCTTATCCTTTAGTGAGTCCTTACGCTTCCGATACCTTCTAAAAATGCATAATCCTATAAGAAAGACCATATCTTCTTGCCCCATCTTACGTTACTAAGTTTCCTTCTTCTTACCTAGTTTCTTGGTTTCTGCACAAGTTATTTGTTCACCTTGTCACAACCCACACAAATACATAACAACTACCTTTACCTAGACCTTTTGATCTCTACTACCACTTTGATATGGAGAAAAAATTCATAAATTGAAAAAAAGTTCATTGTATCTTCAAATCAAGGAAACTAAAACAATTTACTTATGCAACCATAGAAGCTAGAACATACAGAGATCTCAATAATTTCCATTTTTCATTCTCCCTTCTCCCTTCTAGGACTACTCCCCAAACCAAGCCGATCACACTATTATTTCTCATCCCTAGTGGCTACCTTAAACAACTCACCCTCTGTTGAAATGACACTTCCCTCCTGACTGATTGCCTCTACACTTTCTTACCCACATCGAGATCTAAGTACACTTATCAACAAAATTTCTTATTCGAGGCCCAAAAACAACTTATTGGTTCAAAACAGGAAATTTTGTTATCGTAATTTTAGAAATTCAAAAAAGCCTCATGCAATATGAAGATTAATGATCAAACTTTCTCCGATCTCATAATTTCATAAGTATTTGTTGGTAAACAGATCTGTCACAATAGAATTTTCCCAATGGAGTGTGTGGCAAACCGTTCACAATAGTTGGATAGGCCCTTGTTATGTAGCCTTCCTCTATATTTGGAGGGGCAGCTCCCTCGTATGATATGATTTTGAAGCTTTTTGAATAAAGAATCTAAAACTAAAAGGTGAGAAAGCTCATGATGATGAATGCACCACATGACTCTAAGGCTTTCTCAAACTACTAAATTAAAATCTCTAATAACAACAATCAAGATCTATGCTTGAAAACTATTACTAGCACAATGCTGATCCATAGATTCATAAACATCTACACCATACCATGAGAAGGCTCACTACAAAGAGAATCAACATTTCTAACAATTTAGATTTGGAAGAAGAGAACTCAAATTGCACATTTCTTTATTTTCTTGCACCAAGAACTCAAGAGGAATTTCTGATTACAAAGAAAAAATTTGTACATAATTTCCAAATATCATCTCCTAATCAAAATTTTAGCATAGTGCTCCATTTTTCCAAAGCCAAAAAAGTCGCTTTCCAAAGCCCAAAAGAGCCCTTATATAAAGAAAAAGGTTAATAACTACCCTTTTGTGGTTAGTAACTACCCCCCAAATATGTGATTTGGATGAGGTTAATTAACCTCAACAAAATTAACCAATGTGACTTCAAACTTGGACCTTAGATATTTTGAGAAGAAGATTGAATAATCAATCTTTGCTGATCTCCTTTTGATATTTGAATGATTCATTCAAGTTACATAACTTTATTGATGAATGAATGTCCTCCTTCTCATGAAGAGATCAAGAGCATGTGGTGTGTATGAGTGTGCTGAATACGAACTTTATGTTTATGATCTCTCCAATTGTGCTTATCTCTACAAAATGTGATTTTCTTCCATGATGACATCTATTGAAAGGTTGGCCCTTGTATAGACACAAGTACCAAAATTCTCATCTGTCTTGCAATTATCACATATTGTGTGAGAGTATCACATAACATTCCATTGAAACAATTAGGTGTCTAGTCTATAATTTGATTCATACCTCTATAAATATTTGATAAAAGTTGACAAACTTTATGATTCATGCAATTACTGCATCCCCAAGAGATAGCATTTTATTGACTGATTCCAATGCATTGACTTCAGCTACTTGCGCATGTAAGAAATGTGCCCTTCAAATATGTGATGCTATCAATTATGATATATGTTGCTCAATGACATTCCTTAAGGTGGCTTTGTTAACAAAACGCCCATCTTTCCAAGTCTTGTCTTCACCAAGATCCACAACTAAAGTGGCAGCTAGCTTCAGTACTCTGAGGTAATTGGATGAACAAGTCACATGTAATGTTAATGTTTGTTTGAGCATTTTGTCAAGCAAATCATGGACAAAACTCTTCTTGTTTCGACATCCACAACATTCTAATATGCCTATGTGGAATCTAAATTCCCAAACATTGTTAATGGGTACCTTTCACTTGATGCTCGAGAGCCACACCATTGGCATCAAGAGCTCTTTTTTTTTTTTTAAGACAACAATAATATGACAATGAAAGTACATCACTCATAGAGGATGAATTGATTTATTTGGGAAACAACTCATCTGACCATATATCTTTATGAGATTGCCATTAATAGTTGACAAATATAAGATGTGATTGACAACATCTTTACTTAGATCTTTGTCAAATCTATTGCTTGTAATTGTGTGCCTTCACTACAAAATATTTACTCAAGTACAATTAACTTGGGCCACTCACTATTCAAAAGTTCATTTTTGGAAACTGCACGATGAGGAAATCCAAAGAGTTCTACTATTTGTCGATGACATTTATTGTTTCCAAAGAGTATCATGGTACACCATTGATTTTACAATCACTGTTACAAGTTTTAGACTTGCCTTTAGATTTGGGTATCATGAGTACTGACTCAGAATCTTTCCTTGATAGATCCTTCTCAATCCACTTCACATGGATGACCAATCTCAACTCCATGAATGAATCTAGTCAGGGAATCAAATTTGAAAGAATATAACTGTGTTCCATTCTCCACTTTCCATAACTTGACAATCTGATCTGCACCACCAGTTATTAATCGTGTAGAATCCCTTGAGACATCATGGCACCAAACAACATCATTGTGGCCCTGATAGGTCCCATGGCATTCAACATTGTGTGCATACCACACATTGGGCACGTGATCCTTGGCACACGAGAATAACAAATCCCCGTCTCTATTGTGCTTGAGAAATGTCAGAGGCCTCTCATGCCCCTTCAATAAAATTGGCCTGATTTAATAGTCTTGATGAATCCCTGGTTTAAAGCCATCTAAAATATTTTTCCAAGGGTTTTAGCAAGAAAAGAGGACCAAAATGAAATGTGCTGTGATCTACAATCTTTTCAAGGGCCTCCTAGAAGATGGTGACTTGAGGTTTTCCAATAGGATTTAGGTACTTCAACACCAATGTAAAAAGAATCTTCTGTAAATATGTCTCAGCTCTTTAAAATTGTTTTCCCAATGGTAGGTTCATCAATGCTGCTATCATTGTTAGGCCTGTTCAATCGATCATCAAGTTACTCATTGATGACTATGGAATTTTGACCATACCTGATATGAGAAGTCCATTATCTCTATATCCACTATTCATCTCATGCTCCCATCTCAGCACTTGCCTTTTAGATGATCTTACTTCCAGTGCTTAACCTTAATTAGCTAAACAAAGAGGTTAATAATTTCCTCATAGAGGTTAAGAACTACATGTTTTTGGAGAGGTTAATTAACCTACTCCAAAATGCTTGTTTTGAAGGTTATCATTAACTTTTTGAGAGGTTAAGAAAAATGCATTTTTGGAGAGGTTAATTAACCTACTCCAAAATGCGCAACTTGAAAGTTATCATTAACCTTTTGAGAGGTTAATGGTTAATGATAGACTTGAAAACATGTATTTTGGGTCTCAACATTAACCTGCAATTAGTTGGAGCTCAAAAACTGGATTTTAAAAATTTCAAGTGCTGGGTGAAGCTAAGGATGAGCTGGAGACATGAAGATTCAAAAACTCACGAAAACTCAGAGATAAAATGGTCATTTCAATGATCAAAATGGGACGTATTTCACACATGACCAGGGGATTAACAGTTTCAAAAATTGAAACACTTTATGACCAGGCACCAGTATTTAAATCGTTATTCAAAACCAAGTTTACATTTCCAACTTATTGTCACATGTTGACAAAAAATTGTATAAAAATACCCTTGTTGCAAAAATTTCCTCCAATATTGAAATCTGTAAATTCTTTCAATAGAAACTTACATAATTACTTCAAAGTCTTACCTAGTTAGACTCTTGATATTTTTTCAAACAAATTTCTCATAATTGCACTCCTCCAACACTTAATTTTCTTACAAAATTCAGATGCCAATATATACCCAAAACCACTTCTTTAGATCAGCTCCAAACATAAGTTCACATAATTTTGAAAATGGAATTCATTACCAAGACCCTTGAAATAACATTAGAAAACTCAAATTAAGCAATCACATTCAATTTTTAATAAACATTAACTCCTCATGCAAGTCACTGAAACCCACTTTTGAGTAATGATTAAAATCAGCTCTTAGGAATTGGGTTCATACAAACACCCTACCTAATTTCCTACTCCAAATTGATAACATTATAATACAACTAACTTGAGCTCACTTATGAATAATAATAGAAAGAAGAAACAATCGATAGAGTGCCAAAGCTTATCTATGATTTCTTATCCCAATTTTCAGCCTACAAAAACCTTCGTATAAAATTAAAGTTTGTTACCTTGTTGAAAAATTAGGAATTCCTACTTCTAATCTTCTCCAAAATTATGTCATAAACCAAGACCAAGGGAATTTTATAAATTCAAAATACTCCTCAATGTGTAGATGGAATAAGAAATTGATTTTATGAAATCGGATTTTCCCAAACCAAAATCTGCATTATGGATATTGATTGGTATGTAAATAAACTAGTCCAAATTATCTACGCCAAATGCATAGGTTGCAGCCCGATGTCAATAACATTTTAGATCTTAAAAAAAAACTAATTCTTGGTAACAAAAAGTAGATTAGATGACTAAAGAAGGATAGTTTAAAATAATAACATACAACCCAATTTGTTGCTTTAACCATAAAAAAATCAAAATTTCAAATTGAGATAAATTTACACACTCATTTCCTTATTGCATAAATTTGAACCATAAAGATTAGATTAAGAAAAAATAGAAAATTATTATTTTGCAATCTCTCTTTACATATTCTTTATTAGGACAGAGAGAATTTTGTTTTCTACTCCAGCCAAGATTGGCTTTTATTCTATTCATGAATACTAATGCAAAAATTCTTAACAAAAAATACAAAAAATGATTCTTGGTAGCTATCCAAACTACCCCAATTCACTTTTTTTTTTAGGTATCTTACATTAAGAATGTAAATTTATAATTTTTATATTTCCCTTTTACATCATTTATAATTAAAAATATTTCCCAGCTTAATACTTTTAATTGCATCATTCCATAGTTGCGATGTCATTGCAGTAGAAAGTGACCAATATGGTCTTGATGGAATTTAGATGGTATATTTTTCTCTTTAAAATTATTAAGAGTTCCACACCAAACTCCCAAGGATAAAATAATTCAAGGTCCCCTAGAATGCTTTGCTTCTTCCAAAAATTTCAATTTATTGGCATCGTACTATGCACACCTGTCAGCAAAACAAAGATGATCTCTACCTACTCCATATTGTACTAAGAAATCACACATATGGCCTACAATCCTACATGAAAAATTGTCTCCAACACTAAAATTGATATTTATTGAGTTCCTTTATTAAATCTGAAATTCCTCATGATGTACAATGCATTTCTCTTCAATAACAACAAATTAATGAGTACTAACAATAACTTTATCTTCTTCTTGCCTATCAATTCATTTCACTGCATGAATCTTAAAATATAGTTTGATTACTTCTTCCTCCACCAAACATTCTTGGCCATTTTCATGTTCTAGAATAATCTCACTTTCAAATTCTTCAATCTCTTGCTTATCACAAACTTGATCAGCACTACACTTTTTCTCTACTTCTTCATTCAACAAATTAGCATGCTCAACAATGTGTTCACCAACATCCTTCTTATCCTCCTCTATGCATACTTTAATTTTCTACAACTTAATTTCATTTTCCTCTAATGTTCTTTTCAAACTTTTTATCTCCTCTCGTATCGTGCTTGCTTCTTCTCTTTGTTTTCTCCTTTCATCTTCTTCTCTTCTCTTACTTTCCTCCACCACCTCATTTTTTGAATCCTTACTCTATTGATACCTTCTAAAATGGTATAATCCTATAATAAAAACCATATCTTCTTGCTATTAGCATGAATACTGATGATAATACATTGGGGGAGTAATTGGAAAGTATTGACATGTTGCATTCTTGATTGTGTTTGTCATTGATGTCAACATAGCAGTATGTCTGTGAAGATTGACAAAGTAGTAAACATAGATCTTAGTTGTACATACAAGGTTTTGATTGTCTATGGATGCACGGTCATGGACATGTTTTGTACTATGTCCTGATGATAAGGTTTAATGCACAACATGTAAGTCGAAGACATACATAATCTGTACTTGATTTATTGAGAGAAGTACATAGATAGAGTGCTTGGAAAGTAGTTTCTGATGTTTTTATTATATCTTTCATCTGAGATGTAATAAGAAGATGCACGGTCAGTTAGTGACATAGGACAGTCTGATGATGATGTCAACTGATGTTTTGAATAGTGGTACACCTTCTAAAGATTTCCATCCTAGGGATATGATATCTTTCAAAAAGGGATCTTCATTCAAGATAGGATTAAGTTCATGTACCACATCCTCTTTTGCTACCTCTTTACCCTTCTCATTATCTTCTTCTTCTTTCCTTTTAACTGCATCAACAACTTCATCTAGTTTTGTCTTCACCTCTTCCAAGGCTACTTCAAGGAGCCTATTATTCTCCTTTTTCTCATCAACTTCTTTGGCTAACTCTACATTAGTCACCATGTTGGAGTCACCTACTGACTCTCCAATAGCTGTAGACATACACCACTTTTTCCCAAATCTTTAACTTGTTCTGATACCACTCTAATGTGACTACCAATCTTGCTTCTTCCCCAAGCTCTCTTGGGGTCTCCTTACGTCATACACTTGACCAACTAGGGCTTCTATCTACCCTAGGCTCCTTAGGACTCTATACAATAGATCCTAACTCTTCAATTGATACATAGCAATAAGGCATAACAACTTGCTTGCTAATCCCCATCAACAAAAATAACCCCAAATGCTCATTTTGACCTCCAAATGGGTGGGTGGTCACCTTGGAATATTTGTGGATTCCCTTCAAGCTTCCAAACCAAAAACTATGCAAAAACCCTAATTGAGTTCCAATCCACAAGTGAAAATGCATTCAAATGCTTGTAAAAGGGCTACTAGAATTAGCCCTCTAAATGCACTAAAACCAAAATATCTTGTAAAAACCCTTAACAAAGGGTCAAACAAACCACCATTATAGATAATATTTTCAGAGGCCTTGAGGATTTTGGAGGTCTAGGGTTCCTGAATTATCTATATTGTACAACCACAATTTTAGCCTAAAATCAAGGGTTTCAAGGGTTTGTATGTTGTCTAATGGAAAAAATTGATTTTCACACCTTAGGGCATCCACCAAAAACTCCCACTTGGCTTGGGGTTACATCACTCCTTCTTGCAACACATTCCATGCTTAGGTTGAAGTATCTACACATTCAACCACACCTATCTGCTCTGCAACAACCTGTGATGCCTAACCAAGTTGCTAGAACTTGCCTAGGGCATCACTGCAATAGTAGTTCTTTAGCATCCCAGGGCCCCATCTCCACTATACATAATGTACATGGAGTCATGTTCCAAATCCCAAGAGGGTATACTGTATCTATAGTGGGAAATGGCCCTATGATGCCATTTGTGCAGACAGTATATCTCATGACAACAGACTGGTGAAAATCAGAAAAATTAATCTAAGCACACCAAACTCTATAAAATAAGAAACCAATTATGTACATAACCTTTAATAAATTACTACTAACACTTCCAACACAAAAAGTACTGAATCTAATCTGTAAACATGCCAAGAACACTCAAATTACAAAACTATTATTGGTATCCTGCTTGCTCAATCCATACAATGTCAAAACTCCTTTCTCCAACCCCTTGAACAGGTTGAGAATGGCCTTATATAGGCTTACCATGATAACTCCCAACTATTTTAGATAGTTGAAAGGCTCTAATAGAAAATTTTCTCTGTTGCAAGAAAAAATGTCAAAAAGTTGTGAATGACAACTTTTCAAGTTTGAGCAATTTTGAGCATCTGCTTCTCAAACTTGTTCCAACTAATACCAAGCCATTCCAAAGGCTATACATGGTCAAAAAACATGTAAAAAGGTCCTTCAAACAACTATTTGACCTTTCTAGCCCTCAAAAAACCAAAAATGCTTGAACTAGGCTAATTGAGCAACATTGAGCAACTATGAGCAACTTTGCCTATACAACCTTATCTTAGGGTGAGATCAACCCTATTATTCACATAGTGGTGTGCCTAGTACCACTACAAACCAAAAAAAAAAAAGGAACCTAGGTCTTCTTGAGCTACCTAGGTTCCCCTGCACCACTTGTATTTGAAATAAATTGAGAATGGTTTGTTGATAATAGTAATATTTGTTGATAACATCATATTTGGAGGAAATGATGAAACAAGTGATAATTTTTTTGAAGAAATGATGAATGAGTTTGAAATGAGCATGATAGGAGAAATGACATCTTTCCTAGGATTGCAGATTACATAGAATAGTGATAGTATTTTCATCTCACAAGTTAAGTACTTGAAATATTTGTTTAAAATGTTTGGATTTGAAAGTTGTAAACCTATTGGTACACCTATGATAATTGGTCACAAGTTATCTAGTGAGGGTGAGCCACCTATACTTAAGAAAAAGAAGTAAAGATCCATGATTGGAGGTTTGCAATACCTAACTCACACTAGATTAGATATAGAAAATGTAGTTGGGATTGTAGCTAGATTTCAAGCTGATCCTAAGGAGTATCATTATGCAATAGTAAAGTGGATATTTAGATATTTGAAATGAACATCTGACTATGGAATTTGGTATCATAGATCGAGTGATTTACTCTATATGCATATACTGATGTGAATTGGGTAGGTAGTATGGATGACAGAAAGAGAACCAGTAGTGGAGCATTTTTCCTTGGAGGAAGATTGGTTTCTTGGCTAAGAAAGAAATAAGATTATATTTCTTAGAGTATAGCTGAGGCAGAGTATGTTGCAACAATAAATAGTTGCAATCAAGTGATTTGGATAAAACAAATGTTGAAGGATATACAAATTGATTTTACAAAACCTGTTATCATTTACTATGATAACACAAGTACAGTGAGTATGTCTAATAATCCTGTATTGGATTCTAAGACTAAGCATATATCTATTAAGTATCATGTGTTGAGAGAGAAAGCAATAAAAAAAGAGATCAGATTAGAGTATGTGAGTACTAAAGATTAGATTGCAGATATCTTTATGAAACCCTTACCTAAAGATACATTTGAGCATTGGAGAGGTATGCTTAGGGTTATGCCCCTACCTAATTCTTAGATGATGTAGAGACAACATTAGTCTAGTGCTACAGAAAACTATTGTTAGATTGGATAGAATGCTGATGCTTCTTGTATGAGGGAGTATCTATGATGAGATGAGTCATTGAGGACCCTTGATATTTGGACTTGAATAGTATCTTTGGACACTTGATCTGGTTGAAGACTTGGAACAAATAATTGACATAATGAGGCTTTTTTTGTTAATGTCAATGGGGGAGAATATGAATGAAAACCATCTCCTAAGCATGTATGGGGAGAGTGCATGGAAGTCTCTACTTTGTTAGGGAGAATTAGAAAGATTCACGTAAAGATAGAAGGAGGAATATCTTTATGGGTGATGCTGTTAACATGAATGCTGATGATACTATTGGGGGCATATCCTAAGAATTGGAGAGTATTGAAATGTTGCATTCATGATTGTTTTTGTCATTGATGTCAACATAGTAGTAAGTCTATGAAGATTGTGTTGGGACTCAAAATTGCCTTCCTGATTTGAGCACCATTCCAAGCTTTTGAGCCCTTTCAAGCACTTTTTGATGAATGTGTACTTGGCTGTACTTGCGATCCTAAGAGGTTTTTATTGTTTCTAACACCTTGCATTTAGTACATCTATGTGTTCCATGAAGATAAATTTCCATTCCGAGAAGTCTCGTTTTGAGCAATGTCCAAATTTTCTTTTTTGCCTATGTCAAACAGCAATAGGAGGCCTTGTTTGCAATTGAATATATCACACCTAGTTATGTTTCATGAATCACCACGTTGGGAGTGTTTAGCATCCATACCAAAGAACCTATGTTTCAAATTTTGAGTCATTTTGATATGTTTTGACTAGGTTTTGAATCCCTCAAAGTTGGTCATTTATTGTTGACATGTAAATGCAAATTGTTTAGAATTTTGAGAGGCCCTATTTGACTCATTATAACTTTGACCCAATTGACCAAAATGAGAAAAATCCTTTTGCATTACATTCTAGAGGCTAGAGACTTGATATTTTTCAATTTTGAGCTTATGAAAAATTTGTTCGATCAGTTTTTGAACACAATTCCAAATGCAATTTGTAACTTTTATTGGTGTTTGCAAGAAATGTAGATTAGTTGGTACCCTTGTTCATGGTCATATCTCTAAATCCATGATAGGTGAGATCAAATGGATTATACCACTATGTTCTACTCCAAAAATACTTCAAGTGTGCTAGTTCGTAAAACTTGACAAATCCATTTGCACACTTTCCCAGATCCATTCCATTTGAGAAAAATACTTTTCTGCCATTGCTTCCAGTCTACAAATTTGAGTATCCCACTTTGATCGCTCAACATTTTCATCCTGTTATTTTTCATGAGCCCTAATCATAGATTTATATTTTCCTCATGATAGTGAACTAATGCCCCAACAAGTGTCAGTTTGCTCAGTTTTCAAAGCCAAATCCAAACACATATTATTGGAATGTGTTATCAAAAGATATTGATTGTCAAAGTTTCCTTCTCAGAATTGCCTATAAGACCAGGCCAAGAAAGTTATTAAAATTTTGGTGAAAACCATTTGTAACTACCCAAAACTCTTATTCACAGTGACCAATTTTGGGAAAATAGTCATAATGTTATATTGTACTATTGGATCTTGCTATAAATTGGAGAAATTATTTATAATTACCCATTCTCCAATACTAACAGTGGGATCAAAATTATTATGAATATTGTGAGGGTTATGGATGATTTTTTATGAATATATTTTCGTGACCAGAATAGAATTTATTTTCACATGTGTTAATGCCTTTATCATGTTGAAGAAATTATGTTGATCATTGAACTTTATGGTTGATTTTGGGTTATTGGGTGGATTTACATTATTCTCTACATCATTGATAAATTGAAAAAGGAATTGAAAACTAAGAACGAAAATAATGAAATACTAAAGAGGTGTAATGAAAGTTCAAAGAAGCTTTATATACAACCAAAAAATCAAAGGAAACACAAGGACAGAATAGATTTGGATTACACTACTCAAGGAACATTTGAAGTTGGAGAATCATCAAATCCAAAGGAGACTCTACAAGATTCAAAGGAACAATCAAGCATGAATGGTAATCAACCAAATAAACCTACTTGCTTCAATTGTGGAAAAGTTGGTCATATTTGTAGAAGTAGATTCATGATTACTAAGCCTCGAGTATTTAATGGCCATTGCTATGATTGTGGAAATTTTTGCTATATGGAAAATGAGTGTAGATCTAGTATAAGCAATAAATCTAGTGGTAGTAATTTATGGTCATTGTTATGCATTCAAAAAATTTGTTCATAAAGCTAAATATTGTAGGTCAAGAGTACAGGTTCCTTGGTCATTGGTCTAATGATTGCACTGGCTAGAGAAATGATAATTGATATCATATGTTTTGTGTTATGATATTCTGTACATACAAGAATTAATTTTAGAATGAGAATATTGATAGGTAATTCTAGAAATTGGAGGTCAATTGGTATGGCATGTTTTTGTTTGTCACAAGATTGGATATCTAACAAAAGTTGCAAGCTCAACAACTAGTCAAACAATAAAAAGGGAAGAGAGTTGTTTATGTGGATGAAGTAATAAATGAGATGAAAAAGGTGTGGAAAAATAAATAAGATAGAAAGGAAGAGGTTAAGAACGAGAATCAGGAGCCATCAACCTTAGGTGTGATGGATTCTTCATCAAAATAATTCAATAATTGTCTTGGAGGGTGCTAAAAGAAATATCATCAAATGATCCCCTAGAGGTATGGAAAGTTATTTCAAATTTTCATAGAAATATGTAATTTTATGACTACACCATAATGGGATAAGTTTTAAGGTCATGAAGTGGTATCATTGAAAGGTTAGCACTTTAACCGATGAAGGAGAAGGATTATAATGGCTAATTGAATTTACTGATGAAAAGGAATTGTTACCATTGGAAGAGATGCAATGACTACTTGTAGAATAAATAAGGGAAAACTGAGTTCATTTGTCAAATTGGTAGCTAGAAACACTCTTGAGAATTTATCTATTGTAATATCATGATTATTACTATGTTTTATGCAAATTTGAGAATTGTAAGAGGAACTCAGTTGTGAATAACACAATTGGTGAAGTTGGAAATATCTTTGTAAACATTGGTAAGGTCATTTAGAGTGAGTCATAGAGCACAAAGTGGATACCCTTATCCTTATCGATGTAATCAAGAAGACCCAACCAATTTTTAATCTACATCCATTGAAGATAAGCAAGACTAACATAAAAAAAGCCCTATCTTTGATACCTCCTAGAGTGTTAGTAATTAATGATGTATGATCATACATCCATTGCAAAATTGAAGAGATAGGAGTGGAAGAAATAAATGAAGTTGTACAAGGTGAAATGTGGAGCAATCATGAAAGGGATAAACTAATTCATATTTTGGGCGTTGATTAACCTTGTACCTCAAAGGGAAGTTAAGAAGAATTATACTTTCAATTCTAATCCTATGGTAGCTAGATCTAATAAGATTAGTGCTAGCCAATACTCAAAGGAGGAAATTGGGTAGGGTGTTCGTATGAACCCGATTCCTATGAGTCAATTTTTCTCATTGTTTGAAAGTGGGTCTCAGTAACTTGCATGTGGAGTTAATGTTTATTAAAAATTGTACATGCTTGGCTTATTCAAGTTAGCTAATGTTATTTCAAGCTTCTTGGTAACGAATTCCCATTCTCATAATTATGTGAATTTATGTTTCGATTTGATCTAAAGAAGTGGATTTGGGTATATATTGTCATTTGAATGTTGTAAGAAAACCAAGTGTTGTATGAGCACAGTTATGAGAAAATTGTTTGACAAAATGTTATGAGCCTAACCAAGTAAGAATCTGAAGTGATTATGTGAGTTTCTATTTGGAAGAATTTTCACATTTTAATATTTGAGGGAAGTTCAACAACAAGGATATTCTCATACAATCATATATAGACTTGCTAGTAAGTTGGAAATGTGAACATGGTTTTGAATAATGATTTAAATGCTTCTAAAATCAGAGAAAGTTTCATCTTTAATCTTCATGTTCCACGAGGCTTTGTTGAATTCCTAAAATTTTGATTATAGATTTTCCTTATTCCAATTCAATAAGTTATTTTTGGGCCTCTAATAAGAAAGTTTGTTGATAAGTGTAGTAGCCTCTCAAATGGAATTTTTGGTGTTGTGACATTGCATTTAAATAGTGAAGTTTTTTTAGTCTATGAATTCTTCCTCTACATCAAAGTAATATAAAAGATCAAAAGGTATGGGTAAATTTAGTTGTTGTGTGTTTGTGTGGGTTGTGACTAATTCTAGAAAGATCCTGTATGGAAACCAGAAAACTAAGTAAGATGAAGGAAGCCTTACAAGGTAAGATGGGGCAAGTGTTAGAATATATAGCCCACCAATATAACTGAGAGGGGGGGTAAATCGGTTATCCAACTATTATCACACTTATCAACATTAAACAAATTTAACCATATAAGCAATATAATTAGAAACCACAACAAGATACTCATGCATAATAATACCAGATATGTTAACTAGAGAAACCCTTGATTAGAGGGAAAACTCTGGTGGGGATGGTACCCACAAGATGTAATAATATAAATATTCCTTGTTAGTGGATGGACCCTATTAGGATTCTATAACAACATTTAGTATATATCGCTCCCTGTTATGAGATTCTAACCCGCTTAGGAGTTGTGAAAGATAGTTGGATCTACTATCCAAATGATCTTTGCATTAATCCTTGTAGAATAATAGAAATGAATAGTACGTCCTCCCTCTATCCTATCAACTAGACCTCTTCTCCTTCTGATCTTGTAACTAGATCACAAAACTCACATCTAATAATCCCTTAGATTGCTTACTTGCATTTAGCAAACACTCTGCTCCTTTTCAAACTTCGCACTTCATTCAATGATTACAACACATTACAAACAAGGAAAAAATATTTCCTTTATACCATATCTTCCAAATAATTCCTTGAGTTGGCCTTGAGGCTTGCCCAATTGATTATAATAAGATAATTAAATAATTATAATTACAATAGCATTGTTGGCGCATAATCTAGACAACTTCTCACATGTGTGATACTAGGGATTACGCATCCACTGATGTCATCATCAAAATATCCTCTATCACTAACTAACCATGCATCTTCTTATTAAATCTCAGATGAAAGATGAAATACAAACATCAAAAACTGCTTTCCAACTACTCTATCTCTATATTGCTCTTAGTAAATTAAGTATAAATTATGTACGTCTTTGAATTATGTGTTGTACATTAAACCTTACCATCATGAAATAGTGCATAATATGTCCATGACTATGCATCACTAGATAATCAAAACCTTTTATGTACAACTAAGATCTATCTCTACTACTCTATCAGTCTGTCGGTTCTTGATTTAACAAATTTAAAAATAACCAAGAAACCAAACCAATATATCTAAGGCTAGGAAATTCCTATGATGGATGCACTTGACTGCTAATCTTGGGCCAACTATAAGGCATAACTCCTTCTTCACTTCACGCTTTGCAAAACCTAGGCAGGTTAACCTTGAGGTTCTAATATATGGTACTAGTGCAAATACACATAAAATTTGAACCTATTAACAATAGATAAAACCCTTTTATTTTTTTATACTTATGCAATAACATTGGAGTGAAATAGCTACAAATCATAAACTATGAACCCATAAGCTAAGTGAGGGTTAATTCCTTTTAATCCTTCAACATTTAAAGGGAAAAACATTTGATTAATGATGTTGATTAAAGAAAAAACCCTAAATATGTAGTAGCAAGAACAAGTTGATCCTGTAGCTTATTAGTGCCTTATCCATTGGGCAAAAGCTAAGTCAAAACATACACATGGATACCTAAGATATAGTCATATATTTAGATATCTAATCTATCCATTCACCTTGTAAATAGACATCTATCTTCATAAAAACTCTAATACTTATGCAATATCCTCCTGGTGAAATGTGCAACCCTATCAAGGTAAATAAGCATTTACTTGACTCTTTGTTCCAATAGAAAACCTATCCAGACATACAACCTTAAAGGATTGCAAATGAGTTTAAGCTCTTTGTTTTTAAACACAAAACATTGCAAACAAAAGAGGAAGGAGATGAGAATCAAGATGAAACTAAAGAGATTCTTGTTCATTTGTATTCATTTCCTTGAAACTATACATTCATATGCATGAAATTAAAACATAGAAATGCCTGGCAAATTAGAACTAGCTATATTATCTTCACTATTATTGTTCATACAAGAGAAATATCTACTGAAGAATTTGGTGAAATCATAGTTATGGATCCCACAAGGTGTTTTCACACTGAAAATTGCCAACCCTTACAATGGATGAGAAAGAGAAAGATATAGAAGAAGACTAAAATCTCATATCTGATTTGAAGATGACATCTATCCACTTGAATCTCCATTATTTGTTATTTTAAAACTTCTCTCATCTTCCTACCCATGAAATCTGATTTAGTTTTCACCATTGTTTTGTAGCAACCTAAAATATCTCTTATTTAATGATGAAAAACCTTATGTTGCCAAAATATCTAAAATACATCTGGAATGCTGATAAAACCTCCATTTAACTGACTTAGATGTGACAAAACTTGCCCACAACTGCATTCATACTACCTTTTATGTTCATTCAATCCATCATTTCACTAAAAATCAAATCTGAACTGCCCCAACTGAATGAAACTACAAATTGGGTACCTAAGACAAATCCCTGCATAATTGGAACCAGCTATGTCCAGTGAAAAAACAAACTCCAAAATTTGGAAGTTCATCTTCTCCTGGTTCTATCAATATATAATATCACTATGTGGACTTACCAAAAACTCTCAGGATCTTAAAACAAAAAACATGTTCCTTTTATGGCCTCAAAACTGCATTTTTTGCAAAAAATTGATTTTCCCAAAGTGTGAACTATATGATAAATTCAAAAATTTATTTAAGATTTTGACCTTGCACGTGATTTCTAAGAGGAAATATTAAATTTTTTTTTAAAAAAACTTGTTGACTTTCCCTCCAATTTTCATTCTTGGTCAAACTCAGTTGACTAGCTTGTAACATGTGTCACGCTCTGATTTGTTGGATCTTGCACAGCTATCTGACATCTACCACGTGATTGCCACATGTCTGTCTTGTCACTTGTCACCATGTCACATGATTAACTATCATGCATCTTCGTCTTAGCAACATAGCGACCACCATCAGATCTGCCACGTGGCACAATCTGGTGCATCTAAAATCTAACTACCTCATCACTACCTCATTGGAATCTATGGCACATGTCATGTGATGATTCATCCTTGCAACCATTGTCGAGTCCCACAACTCCCACCACATTTTAAGTTTTTCAAAGGTTGCCATGTCTCTAGCAAAACCCTCTCATTTTTTGGTGGCAACATGGTGACCACTAGAATCTAGCAACTTTTTCAGCGAGCTCCTCTATCCAGTACACTTGGTCAAAATTAACTCCTAATTGGATCTAGTTTTTCATGGGCCCATCATGCAAGGCTTTGTGGCTTACAAAAGCCCAAGTCTTGTAGACATTTAGGTTTATGTGTGGTTTAGTATTTAAAGAGTAAAAATTCCCATTCGGCACCCTATGTGGGACAAAACAATGTGAGCAACTTTCTTCATACGCGATGGCCAATACATGATTCCCCTATGGTTTTTATTCTTCTGCCAATGTCATGGTGGTCTTCCCCTTCGTGTGGAGCTCCCTACCTCCTATGCATATTGGTGTCCCTCTTCAAAACTACGGCTCCTTTTATATGGATTCCCTCCAACTTTCATGAACAAGGGTGTGTTTTCTTGGCCACATTTTTTTTTAAAACTTCAAAATGGGTCTAGAATGCAAAGGGAGCTCCAAAACTATGGGATACTTTAATGCAAAGCAGACACCTCCTAGAGAAAACTTCTCCCTAATCGTTGGCCTAGATTCTTCTTCATGCCACTTCAGCTTATTAGTGATTTTCCCTCAACCCTCATCTTGAACTACAATCCCTCCATCTTCTTGCATATATAAAGGCATCTTGCAGGAGTAAGCAGGCAAAATGACTACATGGCCATATAAGATGGCTAGCAATGGACCCAATCAAGCTAAAATTCTCATGTGTTCTAGCGTATGAAAAAGGAAAACCATTCAACTAGCTACAACTTCAAGCTTTCAACAGTCCTTCTAAGCACAGTGGAAATCACTTTTATCATTGATATCCTTTTCCTTACCCTTACACATATGAGGAGCACGTGGATGGAAGTGGTTGTGATATTTTTATCTGCTACTATCCCAAGTAGTAACAATTGGGCAGGGAGGAATGATAAGAAATTTTCTATCTAGCCCCAAATCTTTGAATAATTGGGCAATAAGAGATGTCGGCCCTACCATTCTATAGGAGGGGAGTAGTGACATGAAACCAAATATGCTTGTGATACCATGGGTAATGGGAAGTTTGCCTTGAGAATAGGTTGGATTATGAATAGTAAGTCATATTACTATAGTTGAAGTTGATCAACGATAAATTATGTCCCAACTAGAATTTATTTAGAATGAGGGGAATTTTTCTCTAGGTCAACACCTTTCCTACTACACAAGGGTTATAAGTCAAGGCAATAGGAAGGTATAAGTAGCCTAATTCCTTCATTTCATTATTTAGATGCATGTTGGTGCACAAGAGAAAGGGTTATGGACATGGGTTCTAATGCAAGCAGAAAAAGGTTGGATCTAGATCTTGGGCCCTACCATTTTATAGGCCCCCTACCATTTTATAAGCAGATTATTCATCGGTTCAGCTTAGTATGAAAAAATCTTGCCTCAAAACATCGAACAAGTCTGGTTTTGTGAGAGATGGTTCTGCATCCACATAACTACCATCTAACAAGCAATGCACATTATATCATTGGAGCTAGAAGATTCCTCTATTTCACGAGTTTATTTCTCTACAACATTAGCTATACCCATTCTAACATCCCTTTGATTTTTCATGTCAATAAGCACACATCAAGACCTTGTAAGAATCAGTGTCATTAAAATCACTCTTTTTAAAGCATCCTTAATTTGCCTCAAATTCTATCAATCTTGGCGGAATTAGTTAGGCCCCAAAAGTGGGTCCGGCTAAGAAATTTTTTGAATTTGAACAATTGACATTCCAAATTGATCCATTGAACTAGTTATACTGATTAGAATCAAATTTGACCACTAAACAATCAATTAAAACTCATTTTACCATTAATTTGCAAATTGTCAACTTTGTGCTAGGAGCTCCTTTGACCAGCTTTAAAAATTGACAAAAATGTCTGATTGAGCTCTAAAATCAAACATATTGATTCTTTTTCCACATACTCTTACCCTATTGAATCTCGTCTCATGAAAAATTCTCAATCAAAAGATATTGATTGTCAAAGTTTCCCTCTCAGAATTGCTTGCAAGAAAACATGTTAGATAACAAAGGATTTCAAAGCTCAGTTTGCCCCAACAAGTGTCAGTTTTCTCAGTTTTCAAAGCTAAATTGACATGTTATAATTTCAAGGTTGTACATGGTCGTATAAGGCCTAAAAACAAGAGGAAAATCTTTCAAGACAACAAAATAATAGATTGAAACAATGAAAATATGATACCAAAATGCTTCCAATGCCTTCAAATCCTTCTTAAACTGTACACCATTCATATGAATGACTGTTACATATGTTTTTACATCCTTTACACCTTAATTTGGAAGTTACAACTACTCAAATTCCTCATATGACCATACAACTTCTCATTTTGTCTTTTTACAATTTTTGAGAAGTTGCATTTTACAACTTTTACAATGTTTGACTCAATGAATTTACATCTTCACAAGAATATTCATAACATATTAGAATGGAATAACAATGTATTTTATCATCATTTTATCCTTTCATAAGTATTTTATAAAAATTTCACCAAATAATCAATTCAAGACCATATTAGGACAACTCATTACAATAAGCTCTTTTAGCCTTACATAGTGATTTATATTGACTCAAAATGACATTACCAATGCAAACATAATTGAATTTAATTATAAATACTATATACTCATTTGATGTGTTTTCTTGGTGCTCCTACACCAGTGAACTTCTTCCTTCAACCTTTCATTCTCACTCACAACTTGCTAATTTTCATTAGTAGTATCTTTCTTTTGCCTCTGTACTAGTGTTAATTCTTATTTGAGTTGGTTGAATTCCTCTTCTTTTTCCTTTAATACATCTTCAACCATTTTATTTTCATCCTCAACATTTTTCCTTGTACCTTCTACAACTCTTATTACTTCATGGTCTTCACAAAC
Source organism: Cupressus sempervirens (assembly GCA_028749045.1). Lineage (NCBI taxonomy): Eukaryota > Viridiplantae > Streptophyta > Pinopsida > Cupressales > Cupressaceae > Cupressus > Cupressus sempervirens. Next base: position 774,931,553 of record CM053784.1, on the reverse strand, counting down.
ACTAACAACTTTTCCTTCAAGTTCCCCTTTCATATTTTTGACTTTTTCTTTTAGCTTTTCTTTTTTGTCCATTAATTTTCAATGTCTTTCTAAGATTCTTTGGACATGGTTCCTTGAGATAATTGCTTATTGTAATGTTGACTTTCATTTATCCTTTCAATTAGCTCTCTTCTCACTACAAGTGATTTCCTTAGCTTCTCCTATAGTTCATGAATCATTTTAGCTTTCTCCTCAAGGTCTCTCTCATACCTATACATGTCCATCTTAAGGAATTTTTTCCTCTAGTGGATAAGTTTAACGTCTTGTGGACCTAGGCTCTGATACCAAGTGTTGGTATGAAATAGTACTAAGTTGTTGGAGGGGGGAATCAATACAACAAGTAATCCACTAGATCAAACTACTGATCTAACTTACTTCCAAAAGCATTAATCAAATAAATGTTGTAATAAAAAAAAATAATCTATTGTTCAATCACAAAGGCATGACACATAACCCGATCATTTTGATATCATGGAAATCATTATTAGAAGGTAAAAACCTTGGTGGAGATGGTATCTACAAGCCTTTTAGTGTTATTAAAGGGATGCCCTCTTAGGAGCTTACACGTACCCTTTTTGAGGGTTCACCTTGTTAGGAGTGTTTTGTACACTATTAGGAGTGCAAGGAGATTTGTTAGGATCTACCTTAGTTAGAGAATTTATAACTCCTTATAAGAGTCTACCCTATTAAAGTATTTACAATAGAAATACTAGTTAAGGTCTAGCCAATTAAGGGATGGCTCTCGTTGTAGTTGTTATGTAATAACTAGTTAAATGATTTGTTTGTTGCACTGGTTTCATGTTAGATCCCTTTTTCTCGCTCACACTAGTTTTTTTCTACTCAATCTCTACTCCTTCACGTGATCACATTTGCTATAATTGCACACACACTCTACATTAACCTTTCTCTTTCTCTATATTTTTCATACTCAATTATCTTCCTCTTTAATTATAATTAACATGTACTTGCTCTTTTTGCCACATAATATTCACCCTTTATTCAAATTACAAAATTTCCACACTTATACCTTGTTCACTTCACATCTCTATATGTTCTTAACATTTTTTTTGATGCAATAGCATTTTGGGTGTAAGGGCAATCTTGCATCACCCAAAAATATTTTATTTTCAGTCTTTTCTATTTTAATAAGGGCTAGTAGACTGGGTGGTTACTATTTATGGGAACTTGCTATTTTTAGTAAGTTTTTCATATGAGCTCAGAATGTTCTCATTTTCTACAAGAAGGTTCATTTTAGAGATATAAGACTACCATAAAAATCTCATTGTTCTAGCTTAAGTATCAGAGAAGTTATTACAGAATTTTGGTGGAAAAATTTGTAGAAAAATCTTTAGGCTCACCACTAGAGGCCTTAGAGTGCTTGAATGAGGTCCAAAAATCGATGGAGGGGCACAAGCGCTATTTAAATCTTGTAGATTAGGATTTGGTGTTTCCAAAAAGTGGTTATAGTAGCCAACTAGAGGAACGGTTCGTGAGTTATGGCCTTCCAAAGTTGGACTGCCCAAAATTTCTAAAATAATTGTCAAAAATGTATTTGGCTGACTCTATATGTTTTATTAGAGTTTTTCGGCCCTAGGTACTAAGTTTGAGCATCTAGAGCCTTCCCGGGTGGCATAAAACCACCTATTTAAGAAAGGCCCAAACATTGTCTAGGATAACTCTGGGTGATAGTTCACAACTTTTCTTGCAAATTATTGTACTGAAGGTGCCCATGTGGGTTAGCATATTGTACTTATGAATTTTGTAATTCCACATTTGTGGCACAAATAAGAAGTCCATGTTTTGTTCTTGCATTTGCTATTATTTCTTCGTTTCAGTTTTGAGTTTATGGTATTAAGGGGAGCACCCTACATTATTTTCAATCATTGCCTTGATCGTCATTAGATCTTCTTGTGTAATTCCTTAAAATATCAAAATTTATTTACCCTACACAAGCTTCACCTCAAATGTTCTCACCTATCTTGCTTCCTTCAACTAACTACCAAGTTAGTATTAGTCTATCCAATAAAACATATCACCACTTCTTTGTCTCTGACCACAATGATCATACTAATCATCCTTCTATCAAAGGTGACCTATGAACATATTATCCAATCATGTTTTGATACATATATTATTATTAACCTCTTATCATCATAAATTTCTATCAAAAATTTGATCTATATAGGCATTGTATAATCTCCTCCTCTGATTGCTTCTCTTGATTCATACTTCCTCATAAATTCTCTTTAACACACACAATTCTTCTCTTGATTCCTACTTCCTCATTACTTCTTCTTAATACAACGGATGTGATTAAGTGTCACTATTCATATTCCTTGTCTTACTAATTACTTTTTCTTTATTTTAGCACTCATATGCCAATAATGACAACCTCTCATCAATCATATTTGGTTGCACCAATTATCCAATAAATCTTCTATTGTCAATGCTAAATGAAAACAAAAGCTTAATCCATCAAGAGCATGAAGGTGTCATGATACAACAATACCACTATGATCTAAAAGAATCATAAAATCTAAATGAAATTAATTTAATGAGGACATGATGTAAGGAGGGAATTGAATAGCTAGGGCCAGAGGCACACCTAACTATCTAATCACCTTGTTGAGTAAAGACAATGAAAGACAACAATACGAAGAACAACACTGAGGAGAGATAAACTAATAAATACTTTATTGATTCATCAAATTATCAACTTACATGCCTAGTTGTGAGGCCTTTTAGGTTAGGGCCAACAAGATTTACAAAATTTTAGACTTAGAGTCCTCACATGTCCTTAATTTAGATTTCTGACTCTTTAACTTCACTCTCCTACCCAAACTGTCTAAAATGATCTCCTTCCTACCTAACCTAGCCTAAACACCTTATTACACTTTCCAAAATATCTTACAAAAGGTTCTAGATCTTCACGTAATAGAAGGTTGACCTTAAAATGTTCTGTACACATACCAAGACAAGATCCTTACATTAAATTCATGATCCAAATTAAATACACAAGCCAGCTAAAAATAAGAACTAATCATAAAAAAACTTGGTCAAAGAAGGAATCAAACATCAACAAACATCAGGTTCACTCAACACACAAAGGAAATCTTGGCCAACATTGGACAACTCAACACATATGGAAATGTTTGACCAATACTGGATAACTTAGCACATACAAGAACTAGACAATGACTGCAACTTGGAAACCACTGGAACTTGACATTAACTGGTAGAATGAACAAAGATGAGCAGGATAGCAAGACAACCTAGGATGCTCCTACATCAAACAACTGTGGTTGAAAGAAATGATTCTCTTGAATCATTGCAATGTTACAACTTGAGCTAAATCCAACTCAAATTGAGATATCCATGTAGCATCTTTAACTGGTCTGTACTTCCACTTCATTAGATATTCATAGTAATATTCCCTCTTGTGCTCTTACCAATTCTTTGATCCAATATATGTTCAACCTCTTCAATCTGCTTCTTAGGATAATCATCTAATACAAAAAATTCATCATTTGACTCATGATACTTCTATAAATCAACAAAATTAAATATAGGAGATATATTCATGTCATTAGGTAACTCAACTTCATAATCATTTCCACTACCAAACTTCCTCAAGATCTTACAAGGTCCAAACTTCTTCATTTTCAACTTAAAGTATGTTTCAATAGGAAATATGACCTTCTTTAAATGAACCATCACCTTGTCACCAACTTCAAAAACATGATGTCTCCTAGACTTATCAACATTATCCTTATAATTTTTATTACTTTGTTCCAACTTTAAGTTTACTTCCTCATGCAAACACTTCATAAAACTAGCAAATTCTTCCCTTTCAACACTTTTCTCTTCTTCACCAACAACATCTCTCAAATTTGATATTCCTCTAGGTTGTATTCCAGTAACAATCTCAAAAGGTGTTTTCTCTTTACTCCTATTCACATAATATTAAATGAAAAATCAACTTGTGCCAATATCATATCCCAATTACTTGGCTTATCTCCAACTAAACATTTGAACAAATTACCCAAGCTTACATTCACAACCTATATATATATATGGAATATAGAACTAAAGTTGAACTCAATATCCATCTTCTTCCACAAAGTCCTCCAAAAGTAACCAACAAATTTGTTGTCTCTGTCAGAAATAATACTTCTCAGTAATCCATGCAATCTGACAATCTCTTTGAAGAAAATGTCAACAACATGTACAACATCTGATGTCTTCCTACATGGTATGAAATGTCTCATTCTAGAAAATATATCCACAACAAAAAATATGGAATCATACCCTCTTGTTGTCTTAGGTAATCCAAGCACAAAATCCATATTGATGTCACTCCAAGGTTTCTCAAGAACAAAAATAGGTGTATACAATCCAATATTCTAACTTACTCCTTTTGAAACTTGAAAAATCCCACAACTACTTACAAACTTATTAACATACTTATACATTTGTTACCAATAATACTTATCCTTAATAAAACTCAGTGTCTTATCAATTCCAAAATGTCTAGCCAAACAACCACAATGTTTTTCTTTAATATAAGATTAACTCTCATAGAAATTCTTGGTACACACAACTTAATTCCTTTGAACAACATACCTTCTTGAATGAAATACTCATCATACTTATACATTTGATATGATATATTTGGTGCTCTGTACTCTCTCCATGACTCAAAAAAATTAGGATCGGTATCATACAAATCCTTCATCTCATCAAAACCAAGAACTTCAACCTTCATCTCGGTCAACAAAGAATGTCTTCTACTCAATGCATCTACATCTTGATTAGTAACTCCACTCTTATGCTTGATGACAAATGTGAAACTTGGAAAATATTCAACCCACTTCAGATGTCTCTAATTCAACTTATGTTGACTTCCCAAATAATATAAAGCTTTATGGTTAGTGTACAACACAAAATCCTTAGGAATAAAATAATGTCTCCACTTTTTAAAGGCTTGAATAATAGCAAAAAAATCTTGATCATACATTGAATACCTAATTTTAGCATCATTCAACTTCTCACTAAAGAAAGCAACAAGTTTACCTTATTTATTTAATGCAACTCCTATTGCACTACCACTTGCATCACACTCAACTTGGAATACCTTATTGAAATTAGGCAAAGCCAATATAGGTAACTCAATTTTTTTTTATTTCAAAGTCTCAAAACTTTTACCAACTCCATATACCCACTTGAAATCCTTTTTATCTCCTCTCATAGTCCCAGTCATAGCATTACAAACAAAACTAAAATTATTTATAAACTTTCTATAGAAACTAACTAAACCATGAAATGATCTTACCTCACCCACATTATTAGGTGCAAGCCATTTCAAAATTTCTTTAATCTTATTAGGATCCCAAACCATTAGTTGAAATTACAAAACCCAAATACATAATCTCCTCTTGCATAAAGAAACACTTTTTCAAATTAATCAACAACTTCTCCTCTTACAATACTATAGTACTTGCCTAATATGCTCTAGATGCTCTTCCTTAGTCTTCATTCATTAACCTCATGAAAGTACTTGGTGTATTAGTCAAACCAAAAGGCATTACCAACCACTCATATAAACCATCTATTTTCTTGAAAGAAGTCTTTCATTCATCACCTTCTCTGATTATGATATGATGATAAGCACACTTCAAATCAATCTTGATAAAATACTTTTCTCCACTCAAATGACCCATTATTTCATCCATCCTCAGCATAGGAAAGCTATATTTCACTAATATCTTGTTAATATCTCTATAATCAATACACATTCTCCATTTTCCATTCTTCTTAGGTGCCAATATAGTAGGTACAACACATGGACTCAAGCTTTCTCTAATCAAACCTTTCTGCAACAACTCCTGCACTTTTTAGTTAAGTTCTTCATTCTCTGTAGGTGTCAATCTATATGGTGCTTTATTTGACAAACTAGCTCCAAAAATTAGATCTATACAATGAATTATACTTCTAACTGGTAGAAAAGCATCAGGTATATCTTCAACAACTATTACTTTATACTCATCGAAAAAACTTTCAATTTCTACCAGTACTCGACAAAAATTATTAGTTTATGTTGTCACTCTGCCTCTATCTATCACTCAATCATTACTATATTCTATCATTCAACCATAACTACCACAACTCAGCCCTCTAGGAATTATAGCAAAAAAAACTTGGTTCCTTTTCATCTCCTTTTCATATTGCTTTCCATTAACCATGAAAACTCTAATAGTACTACAATTTACTTCATTAGGAGCTTCAATCAAAGGCAGCAATATTTTCTTTTCTCCATTCATCAAAAGTGTATATTGATTTAATGTACCATCATGCACAACATATATATCATACCGTCAAGGTCTAGCCAATAGAATATGGCAACAATTCATAGGCATAATATCACACATAAATTCATCAAAATAGTTTGCAATCTTGAATTTCACAACACATTGCTCACTTACAAACAATTTATGCTCATCCTTGACCCATGAAACATGATAGGGTTTAGGGTGTCTCAATCTCTACAATTGAAACTTTGTAACCAGCTCCTTTGATGCCAAATTTGTTGAACTTCCACTATCAACAACCACTTTGCAACATTTTCCAGCTAGCTTACATGTAGTCTTGAAAAGAATTCTCCTCAAGATAAGTTCCTCATCAGCTACCTTATTACACAATGTTCTTCTTACCATAAGGTTTTCTCCAACCTTTGGTCTACAAGGTAAACCCTTAAGATCTCCTTGAATTACATCATTTCTATTAACTTGTTCATTTTCACCATAGTACCTACACTCAAAGGATTTATGCCCTTCTTTTCCACATCTAAAATAATTACCACAAAAATCTCTTCTAGAATAAGAATTGCCTCTTCCTTGGTAAGAACTAGTACATCCTCAATAAGAGCTACCACCTTTCCACTTGACTTTGCCTTTATCATCAATTTTCCATTGAGATTTATCCTTATCTTGTGCAAAAGTTTTAGATCTACCACCATCTCCATAAGATCTACCTCCACTACTTTGGAATCTACCATCTCTACTTCTCTATCTTTGTTCATGCTTCTTTGTCCAAATCTCCTCAACTTTCAAGGAATATTGATATGCTTTTTCCACACTTTCCAATTTCATAAAACTTATCTCATTTTGAATTCCAGATCTTAATACATTCAAATACCTTGCAACTTTCTCAACCTTATCATCCACGTGTCTAGATCTAATGTCCAATCTATAGAATTCCTTAGTATACTCCTTCAGAGTCATGTCCTTTTGTCTCAAATTTTGTATCTTTCTTAGTAAGCTAACTTGGTAATCAGTAGGAAGAAACTTCTTCTTCACTTTTTTCATCATTTTTGACGAGGTTTTGATCTTCTCTTTTCCTCTTCTCTATCTACCAATTTGCAAATGCTCACATCATAGTAAGGCATGACCTTTCAACCTAGTGACTACAATTTTAAACTTCCTATTACCAGGAGTGCCTTCAACCTCAAAGAACTTCTCCATATCAGAGATTCAATCCAACACAATATTGGTGTCCAATTTTACATCATAAGGAACAACTTCCACAACATGCTTTGAATGTACCCTAGAAAAAACTCTCAACAATCTTTCATCATCTTGATCTTCCTTAGGTTTTGGATTAGGGTTTGGTGTCATTGATTCAACATCACTCACATAATCAAGATGTGCTCCTCTCCTTTGGACTATCTCCACAACATATAATATGGCTGCAATTTGTCTCAACATGTCCATAATCTAGCTTGGCCAACATTGGACAACTTGGTACATATAGAAATGCTTGACCAACACTGGAGAACTCGACACATACAAGAACTCGACAACCATTGGAACTTGGCATTAACAGATAAAATGAACAAAGATGAGTAGGACAACAAGGCAACCCATGATGCTTTTGTATTAGGACAATAATCTCTAAAGGTACATTGATAAAGCATGGATAGTAGTGTTGAAATTTATTAAATACAAAGCATAATCAAGTAGACATCTATAATCATAGAGTTGAAAGAAAATGGCCACATACTTAGTATTTGGAAGCCATGAATATGTGAAACTTACAATAAGTTCTTGTACAAAAAAAATAATCTTAAAATTGAGCACATATATTAGGTACATAATCTTTTTCATGCCAACATGAATGACAATGCTAATGACGAAATGTTGTTGCTTCTACTATAGATTATGTATAATTGTAACTATGAAAGCTTATGGCCATGAAGAAAAAGTTATGGTGAAAAGTATTATATATATATATATATATATATCATAAGTTATAATTATATATTTGTATTTATTATATAAAAAAATATATAAAAATATAACTATGGTTTTGTTTATTATAATTATATAATAATAATATTATAACTATGTTATAATATTAATTATTAATTAACAAATAGACATGTCCCTTAAAGGGACATGTCTATTCATGGCTTATGTTTATTAATATGAGGAGAGTTGCCTTTGGAACACACATACCACATATTATTGTTGTATCAGTACATTTGCAGTGATCCAAAATTTTAACATGGTATTAGAGCCACGTAGAAAATATAATTAAGTGATTAAAGACATAGTAGAAATATTTCAATCATCCATGAGAATGAAAAAATAGGAAGATATCTCATGGCAGTATGTATGTTTCAATTTATATGTATCAAAATAGATATTGGAGTATGTAATCACACTCACACCATTTTCCTATAGCATGTGAATCATGCCACTAGCATAAATTTATTGACTATGGAGAGCCCGTGTATTAAGAATTTTATCAGTTTGCAAATATTTTAAACTTTTGCAATGTATATTAATTTTTATGTTATTAATATATTTGTGTCTGCATACATGATGGTTCCTGAGTATGCGTTGACGAGGGAGAGTCATTTGGGAGACATCTTAGGTGAGACTTTTTCTCATACTCCATGGTGTATGTTCATCCTCTATGCTCGATCGTTGAGTTGGAACTATGTTAAAGTAGTTTGGGTAGTGTAGGTAGACACTAAGACTCTATTAAGGAGATCAAGACCTAACTCAATGTACCTTTTGTGTTCACCATGGACTTAGAAAATGACCTACTTTGGAATAATTTGTTGAGTGACTATGGATGCCCTATAGCAACTTACTCTTTCAATTTATTATCATTGAAATGTGATGTAATTTCTTTCTTTGAGGAATATTTGGAATTTTTCAAAAGAAAATTTAACCCAACTAGGCTGTGACATGCACATTTATCTTTTTCATAACGAATACGATACCCAAATCCATAGAACCTGAAGGTCTAATTTTTCACTTAGTTTAAATTTATGATATCTTATGAAAATAAAAAATAAATTGTGTTCCAACTACTTAGGGTTTCTAAATTTTTTTTACTCCTCAGAAAAAAACCCTAGAGCAATAGTCATACCTTATGTTTTGATGAATTATTCATAAGATGGTGTATAAGTATTGAAATAGGGATGCTTTTGTTGATCTTAGATTGGTTTAGACAAGTGAGTGTTAACACACTTAAGTCATTTACTCAGTTCATGCTGAACTAGTAATACATGTTGAGCATAACATGTAAATATTAGACCATGCTGAGTTGCAATGAGTGTCGAGTCACTCATGTGCTGAGCAGATAAACCATGCTGAGTGATTTAGGAGCCAAGTAAATAGTGGAGGCCGAATAGTGTAGGTGCCGATTCAAGAACATAAATACAGTGCATGTCGAGCATCAGTGACTTCATATGCTGAGTGTAATAGTTTTGAAATACTTGTTTGTAATGGTACAAACAACTATGTAAACCATTTTCAAGACACCTTAAGGATAGATTACGATCTTTTGAAGATAGGGATGGATTTACATTTGGATTCCCTACGTAATTGCATGCAACCAATTAGAAAATGGGAAGGTTTAAGAAAAAAAAAGGATGAATCTTAGTCATAGATTCATACCTAACCCTAAGCCACCTAAGTCTTCTTAAGGTGGATAAAGCCCTAAACTCTTTACAGTGTATGGATGGGTTAATAATCAAATTAAAAGAGCGAACAAGATAGTTCGTAGAGAATTCAAGATGACCTAGAAATAAGAGTGAATTGCAGAATCAGTTAGAGAAGAATAGAGGATAGGAAGAAGAATACAACATTGGAGACATTAGATCATGAAGGATCAATTATACATTATGTAGAGGTGATTTGTTCTTAGGAAAACAAGTGTCAATCATAGGATCTATGCTAGGACATTTTGATAGGTGATTTCAGTTAAATCTCTTAACATAGTAGTCCTAATAGGCCATTGAAATCCTTTAATAGGGTGCTTAATTATAAGTTGAAGTCCTCTAACCAAGCACACTTCTAATAGGGTGTTGAAATCCTCTAACAAGGTGGAACTTAATAGTTTTTGTAAGCCTTTAATAGGGTCAACCATGATTCATGGTCAAATCATTGTAACCTTAATTGGATACACTTTATTGCTATAGTAGTGAAGATTTGTTGGTGTCATCCCCACCCTAGTTTTACCCTCACTTGGAAGGTTTCTGGGTGATCATATATGGTGTTATGTGTGTGATTGTTTACATGATTTCGATGCATATGCTTTACATGCTATTCCAGTTTACATATTGAATGCATATGATGAATGAATGGTGAAAGTTTTATGGGTCAAAGTTCAAACTACTGATTCACCCCCCACCCCCTCAAAAGTTTACTTTTTCCCACTTGTAATTCCAACAATTGGTATCAGAGCCTTGTTCTTTGTAAGAGAAGCTTTGTAGCTTAGAGGAAAGATCTTGAAATGGAAGTCTACAAGCTAGGAAAGAGTATTGAAAACTAGGAGATTGAAATACATCTCATACTACATCAACTGAATGAGGCAAGATAGGAATTAAAGAAATCCTTGAAGAGAAGGAAAGAGATTTCTATTGTAGAGAATGACACACTATACGAAGAGATAGACACTACCAAGCTATTTGCAGATGGAAACACTAATGAATTTGATGCAACAGTTGCAAATCTAAAGGAAAAGAATAGAGTCCAAGCTGAGGAAATCAAAAATCTCAAGCTATACTACTATGTGAGGTGATTGAATAGAAGAAGAAAGCCATAGAAGACAAATCCATGATTGAAGAAGACCAAAGAACTCTGGCAAATAGATTGGAAGAGAAGTCAACAGAACTAACCAACTTTTCCAACATGTAATTAGATACGCTAAGTCAAATGATGAATGCTAACTATGAATTGAATGTCAAGGACATTGAGATAACTACATTGAAGTTGTAGAATGAACAATTGCAAAGTGACCTAAAAAGAGAAGAGAATTTTTTTGAAAGTCTCAACAAGCCAAATGAAGCCATCAAATACTTTGAGCAATTATTGAGATCCCCTAGATCCAAAAATGATACATTAGGATTGGGTTATACAAGCACTAAAGAAGTAGAATCATCCAAAGTTGCTGAAGAAAGGAACATCAAAGGTAAGAACCCCAAACCTACCTGTCATAATTGTGGTAAGAAAGGACATACTACTAATGTTTGCTAGAGCAAGAATAAAAATCAAAATGTCAAGCCTAAGAACATGACTCATTGTCATAAGTGCAACAAGCAAGGTCATCAGGCACATGAATGCAAAACCAAGATCATGCATAAGCAAAGATTTGAAAGATATTGTTACAACTATCAGAAGTATGGACATAGAGCCTTTGAATGAAAATTCAAATCCCTGTGGTCATCAAACAAGCCAACAAAGATAAGAAGCTATGGGAACTTTTATAATTGGGATTATAATACAAGATATAGCTATCATTATTGTCAAGAATATGGACATGTTCTTGAGAATTGTATTAGGACACACTTTAGTGGTAACTACAAAAGGTGGTTGAGTCAAACTACATCTTTTAGATGTTTGAAGATTGGTCACATCAGTAAGCACTACCCAACTAGGTCAATGGCACCAAGTTGTGAATTTGATAAAGGAAAAGGCAAGGTAGATGTTGAACACATTAGAGATGAGATGAACAAGACAAGGAAAAAGAAAGATATTTGCAACACATCAAATGGAGAAGGGATCACTTCACCTGATGGGTTAAGTGATCACACCTCATCAAACCAGGCAATTAAGAGGTATGTGGGACTGATATTAAAATGTTATATCATACATTAGTTCCAAAGGAGATAGTATTGAAAAGACTACATTAGCATGAATAAAGATGCAAGATGTTGTTGAAAATTCAAGTTAAAAACTTCAAGTTTTTCATGTTGTTGCCAAGCATAAAATGTTTCATATGTATGCTGAATGGAATGCTAGTTGATGCTAAGCTGCTAGACTAGCCAATTGATGCCAAACTCATAGTAGCTGTTGAGTGATGGAAATACCTATAGATGCCAAGTGATTCTAAAAATGGTTGATGCCGAGCTTATAGCTGTGTAAGCACTAAGTATTCAATGTAAGGTTTTCAAAGGGTATAATGATCAATTTTTTCTCATTATTCATCATTTCAAACTCAAGCAAGAGCAAGAAGAGTGGAAGGTGATTCATAAATCTATTCAAGGAATTTGCAAATATTTTAGCAATGATCTCACACCAACATACAAATTTCACAAGGTATTTATCATAAGCTGAGCTACTCAATTTACTTTTGCACAAACCCTAGATAGATAGAATGGCACCTAGTTTAAAGAATGTAGAAGGATAGGAAGTTTTGAATGTTTAGCTTGTCAGTAACAAAGTCAAACAACCCATATTTAAAGCTATCCTTGACATAGCCTATAAACAAGATCCTTTTGGTGCTTTGTCAATGATCTCGCCTAATGTTATTATGGTGCAAGATGTTACGAAGTGCTACAATTGTAAAATATGAGGTATAAGAGACATGGAAATTAGAGATGCATATGAAAAATTGTGTGAGAATGGTGTTCTAAAGGAGGAATACAAAATTTTTGAGAAAAAGAGTTTAACACAATCCCTAGATTTTTTGAATGTGTTTAAAATTGAGTGGATATGAATTGTTATAAGAAAAATTCATTATGGTTCCTTATGGCTGGAAGGAGGACCTATTAAGATCACCAAGAGGATAATTCATAGGGTAACTAGTTATCTAACCCTAGATTGGCCAAAGACACTCAGAAGTGACTCCAAGGAAGTGATTGAGAAGAACACTGGAGAAGTTTGGAATAAAAGAGGTATGACTATAGATACCATTATTGGTCCATTGCTAAACTTTTCTATAAGGGTAATTTCTCATAAATTCTATCAATCTAGTGGATTGAATAGTGTACCCTACATAGCTATGGATGTTGGCTACAATATTGGAAAGAAAGATCATACATATGATCTAACAGAGCTACAATTACAACAACTAATGGAGAATCTTGGAGCTATTAGAAATACAAAGAGTGCTCAATGCAAATTTGGTTCAATTCTAGTATTTGTATTCTTTTATGTGCAAAATACATTTCCCTCTTTTGGTTCTATAGGATGGAAGAGCAATAGGTCAATTGCAATGCAAATCAATGAGTTCATTGAATAGATGGGAGAAAACTTTGAAACATTGATGACAAGTTATTTTGAAGATTTTAAGAAATTAATGAAGGAAAGAATGAGGATACTAGTTTCTTTGGTTGAACAACATTATAATGACATATGTTTTGTTTTTGATGCTGATTACACCTTTGTGCAAGCTGCCACACCAAGGGTAAGATGGTTGAGACCTCTTGGGTATGAAATCAATGTTGATGAAGCATCAACAACCATCACTACATTCCTAGTAGAGGAAATTGACAAAAGTGAAAAGATGTTTGGCAACTATGAAATGGTAAAATCAAAGATTACTATGGAGTTGAAGACTGCCTCCACACTCAAGAAGAAAGATTAGCTGGTCAAGAAGCTAAAAGCTAAATTTGGAGAAGGAGCAAAGGAAGAAGAAGATGATGAAGAGGAAGAACAAGCACAAGAACTTCTTGCATTAACTCAAGGCATGGGAAAGGATAAGGAAGAGGAGGAAATAGAAGGTGTCAAGGGAGAATAAGCTGAGGATGCACCTACTCCTACTGAGCCAAAGAAGATAAAGGCTAAGGCATAGCCAGTGGCAAAGGCAAAGAAAACTATCAAACCTAGCCCAGCCAAGCCCATAGCTCCTACCACTAGAGCAAGCACAAGAGCTAGAACTCAGAAGGCCAAGGAAAAGGCCAAGCAAACAGAGCAAGGTGGCCAAGTGCAAAAGAAACAAAGAAGAAAATATGTTGCACATCTAGATTCAGATGAAGAAAGGATAGAATCAGATGAAAATAACCAATTTATAGTGTTAATTCATAATACTTTATCTAATCTTGAAAATTTATGTGAAAATATCAAAAGCAATGCAAATTTATTTAGTTTAAAGCATACTGATTTTGAGAAACTTGGAAAAGTAGAGAAGAATCAAGTGGAAGAGGCATTGTATGCCATGATGTATAAGTTTAAGAACACTCCACTAAAGTTCTCCAACATAATACCAAAAGGTTTATATGATGTTGTTGAGAAAAAGTGGCATTACTATTTGAAATTGGAGCAACAAATCAAAGAAACAACATTAGCTCAAGTGATGCCAGAGCTAACAAAGGGACATATTGCTAAGGCTATAAAGAGATATGAAATTAGGTTTAGACCTAAATATAGAGCCTTCAACATTCTGCAAAACAATATTGAAGATGTGGTCAAGAAATCAACCCAAATATGGAAATTTATCTATGGGTTGACCATTGTGAAACAAGGAGAAGCAGACCCTTTAGAGGGTAAACTTGATGATAAGGATAATGAAAATGATGATGACAAGCAAGATGTTAAGAAAGATGATACAGTTGGGGAAGAAATAGAAAAGAAAGATGATGAAAAGGAAACAACTAAGTAGCAACAAGATGAACAGAGTGTGTAGGAGACACAAATGCTGAGTGTCAGTCCCCCTCATGACACAAGTGCAACTATTGAGACCATAACTATAAAGGATGTTTCCGATGCTTCAGCTCATAACATCAATCCACTTACAATAGAAGATCTAAAAAATATTCTAGAACAATCTACAATCCAAGCAAAACTCTGTGCAAATCCAATTTTGGTCAGCGTAGAGGAATTGCAAAAGGTAGTAAATGAGGTCATAAGGGAAAAGGTGAATACACAAGAAGCACCTTCTATTATCCCTTTAGTTAGTAGTGTACAACCTACATCTCAAACATCAGTAGATATATCTACTAAGGTTGATACAATTGTCAAGGTTGATACTATTAAGAAGCAAGCAAAAGAGAAAGATATTGAAAGACAATAGAAAATAGGACAGATAGATTCATTTGTACCTAAAGCATAGGAATAAGGTGCAATTCAAGTCATAGTGTTAGATCAGGGAAAGCCTGAAGAACATGAGCAAACACCTAAGGTGAAGGAACATGAAGCCATCCATGCATTGGTAACTCTACCAATATCTAGCATTCCATCTATATAAGTTCTTTAGAAGTCAGGCACATAACCCGTTCCACTACAAGTATTAGTGCCAAGCCCTAGCTCATCAAAGGTTGATAAGGTAATTCACTATGGAGACATAAGCCTTGATAAAGACATTGTGATTCCAAAATTTAACTATGACACAATGACATTGGAGAAAATAAGCATTTTGCAATAGGCCTTAGAGAAGAAAAAAAATTAGGAAATGTTCAGGAGAGAACATAGGTAGAAACAAGCACTCCAAGACATTAAAGACATCTTTCTAGTTGCATTCAACCTACCAACTCCTAAAGAGAAAAAGCCACTGATTGAATAGTGGATAGATATAGTGGAAAAGGTCAATAATGAAGACCTTGATACTATTGTAAAACTTTTAGAATGGTTTGAGAACAAGTTCCAAGGAAAGGGAATGAAAAGATATCTAGTGAAATAGCATTGACTCAAGTTGCATTGGCAACAAAAGTTGAAGATGTGAAGAAGGTGCTTGAGAATATATTCTCACTGTACACAAAGCTATGTGATCCTACACTCTTCACTCAAGAGACCAGGAGTCATATTTTGAGTCTAGAGAAAAATCTCAACATATCAAGTACTAAGCTACCTCAAACACAACTCAAAGTGAGAATAACTTTAGAATATTTCTTCAAATAGAAATTCAATTAGCTATATTGATAGCAGATGAGGCTAGCATAAGAGCCAAATTGACATGTATATAGGAATCCCTTATCTGACACATGGATATACTACACAAGGAATTAGGTTATGCCAAGACTCTACTAAAGAAAAAGCTCAATCTTTCTACCTTAGATGGCCTAGTGCACCTTGTTGCCGAGCTTGCAATCCAAATCAAGTCACTAGATGTTGCATGTGACAATCATAATGGAAGTCCATAAATCCTTTTTGGACAAACACACTATAAATGTAAAGCCCATTTGACATAAGTGTCAAAAAGGGGGAGATAAATCAAGGGAGAAATATACCATGGGGGAGATATAATGTAGGGAGAGTATAAGCAAAAGGGAGATAGAAACAAAGGAATACATAGCATATAACAGAGTTATATCATTGGGGTGATATACATTTTTGGAGATTCATTTTTGAGGAAAGCTGTAAATAGATACAAATATTAGCTAAGTCAGAGCATATTAGATGAAAGAGTATCATATCAGATACAATGCATTGAAGTCATAGGAAGCACATATTTTTGATACAAAATAGACATATTAACTCAAGGGGAGTTATCAATTTTGAGGTATATAGGTTATTGCAGAAATTTGAAAATTTGAAATTTTTATATAAGCCAAGTCATGGATATGTTATGCTTGAGAAGATAAGATTGATTATGTATATTCAACACTCATGTCAAAGGAGAAGATTGTTGATCTCAGATTGGTTTTGACAAATGAGTGTTAACACACTTAAATCATTTACATAGTTCATGCTGAACTAGTAATACATGCCAAGCACAACATGTAAATATTAGGCCATGCCAAGTTGCAATGAATGCCGAGTCACTCAAGTGATGAGCAGATAGACCATGCCAAGTGATTTAGGAGCCGAGTAAATAGTGGATGCTGAGTGCTATAGGTGCCAAGTCAAGAACAAAAATATAGTGCATGCCGAGCATTAATGACTTCATATGCTGAGTGAAACAATTTTGACATACTTGTTTGTAATGGCACAAACAACAATGTAAACCATTTTCAAGATGACTTAAGGATATAATATGATCTTTTGAAGATAAGGACAAATCTATATTTGGATTCCCTATGTAATTCCATGTAGCCAATCAGAAAATGAGAAGGTTTAAGTGGCAAAATAGATGAATCTCAGCCATAGATTCATACCTAACCCTAATCCACCTAAGTCTTCTTAAGGAGGACAAAGCCCTAAACACTTTATAGTGTATGGATGGGTGAATGATCAAATTGAAAGAGTGAAAAAGACAATTTTTAGAGCATTCAAGGTAACTTAGAAGTAAGAGTGAATTGCAGAATTAGTT
The DNA here is from genome assembly GCA_028749045.1 of Cupressus sempervirens. NCBI lineage: Eukaryota > Viridiplantae > Streptophyta > Pinopsida > Cupressales > Cupressaceae > Cupressus > Cupressus sempervirens. The sequence continues at coordinate 774,914,033 of CM053784.1, read as the reverse complement.
AGAGAAGAAAAAAGGATAGAAGGAAGGATATAGCATTGGAGACATTAGATCGTGAAAGATCAATTGTACATTGTGTAGAGGTAATTTGTTATCAGGCAAACAAGTGTCAATCGTAGGATCTATGTTGAGACATTTTGATAGGTGATTTCAATTAAATCTTTTAACAGAGTAGTCCTAACAGGCTGTATGAAATCCTTTAACAGGGTGTTTACTTAATTGTAAGTTGAAGCCCTCTAACCAAGCACACTTCTAACAAGGTGTTGAAATCCTCTAACAAGGTGGGACTTAATAGTCTTTGTAAGCCTTTAACAAGGTAGGCCTTTCATAGGGTAGACCATGATTCATGGTAAAATCATTGTAACCTTAATTGGATACACTTTATTGCTACAGTAGTGAAGATTTGTGGGTATCATCCCCACCCTAGTTTTACCTTCTCACTTGGAAGGTTTCTAGGTGATCATATTTGGTGTTATGTGTCTGATTGTTTACATGATTTTGATGCATATGCTTTACATGTTATTTCAGTTTACATATTGAATGCATATGATGAATAAATGGTGAAATTATTATGGGTCTAAGTTTAAACTACTGATTCACCCCCCTTAGAAGTTTACTATTTCCCACTTGTAATTACAACAACTTTAAAACTTTGGTTATATGTTTGATTTTTATATCCCCTAGTTTTTTGCTATTTTTTTTATGTTATAAATCATGTCTCTAAAGTTCTTTAAGTTCCAATGTCGTGATATTGTTTTAATCACAACATCTCCCCATTCCCCCCCTCCTAACTATTTTGGTGATCGCAAAGTCATGAAATAGTCATCAACAAGGTTATCACAATGTTGCAGATGTTAGTGCTAAATTTCATGTTTGGGCTATAAAGAAGAGATTAAGTGAATATCACATGATTGCAACTTGTTTTTGGCTTAAGGTTTTTTAGTTGTGAAGGTGTGAAATATATCTATGATGCTCAAGTTTAAAGGTCATCACAACATCGTGGGTAGTTAAGCTTGACCTAGGGTTACAATAGAGAAGTGGAGATAGGTTTGTGTCATAACTTCATGGAGTTAAGAGGCAAGTTAAAGATTTAAGGTGTGAGTCCATGAATAAGGTAATAGGTCACTCCAAAGGGTTTTTGTAACATCGTGTACAACAAAGCATATAATAGGTTTTTAGTTGTAAAGTGGAGATAAGCTAGAAACCACGACATCATGACTTATACTTACACTTAACTATTTTAGTGTTGTGAAGGTGCCAAAGGTAACTAGATTAGTAAAGTTTGCAGTTATAATTTCATCACCTATAGTTGAAGATGATCTATAGTTAAGGTAGCAAAGAAAAGATATATAGCCATCGCACCATCACAAGGTTTGATCACGAGTTAATTTTTTCAGTTGCAAAGCCACAAAACAAAGTAGCAGTCAATCATAATAGCTATCACACCATTGCATGACTTAGGAATGTTATATTTTTGGTGGTAGTGAAATGATGAAAAGGTTAAAAGTTATGGTTTTCATAGCATCACAAGTGATAAGAATATTAAGTTCTAAACCATGGAGAAGTTGCGAGGTGGTCAGTTCAAAAGGTTTTGCTACTTTGTTGGTTTAAAGTGATAGTGAAGAATGTAAGAAATGGTGTGGAGATAAGCATTTATGTAGCCATTTCACTGGATCAATGCAATTAATGAAGTAAATGGTTAAAGAGTTGTGAAGCTATGATTTGGTCAAGTTTTTATGTTCACTACTTTGCGAGGTGTTCACTTACAGTTTTTTTTATTGTTGCAAAGATGCGATCATGGTTAGTGTACAGTTATTGCTACATCTCCACGGTTAGTAAAAAGGAATAGTAAACAATTATGACAAGGTGATACAGAGTTAAATGGAGTTTCGTTGGTCCATGGCTCCACATGGTAAACATGAAGATAGAGCTGCAAAGTAGAGAATGGCTTGAAGCACGACATCACATAATTAACCTAACAATTTGAAGAATTAAGTGGTGTAGCTACAAAATAGTTAGAATACCCCTTTTTGCATGGTCATGGATGGAGACAACAAAAAAAAGGAACCACTAAGAAGTAGAGATAGAGGGTTAATTTCCACTTTGCCAGTCACAATTTTAAAGGCATAAAACAAGGCTAAAAGTGCATGTCTGAGATGGAAAAAGAGAAATGAGATGGAGGTACAAATAGTGTAAAAAAGTGAAGACAACACATCTTTTAAAGGATTGAAAGGATTTCAAGCATGCCAATTTTAATGACATTAATGCCATGCACCAATTTGTAGAAATAGGTAAATTCTAAGAAAAACAAAGATTTTCATTATCAATTGCATAGTGTTTGAAGTTTTAGATTAAAGTTCAAATTGTAGAGAAAATTCCAGCATACAATGTTTAGAAGTGTTGTGATTCTTGAAGTTATGGCACAAAAGGAAGGATATTTGATAACATAGGCACAAATTGAGGAGTCTACATCAAAAGAAAAAATCCCTACCCCTTTCTTGGATGAATGATTGCATGTTTTACCAAGGTCATCTATTCTCCAATTAGCTAATGATCATGCATTTAGAGACTCCTACTATTTTTGTAGAGATGCAAAGGTACTTGACAAAAATGGAAGTGAGCTCTTCTAGTACTTTTACAAGAATAAGGTGGAAAAGGTTCTTGTTTCCAACCCTTGGACTAGGAATTTGCAAAAGTTGATCATGCTTGAGGTTTTTGTAGATGTTGATTTAGTCAAGTCTCTAATAAAATCATAAAACTTAGTCAACAAGGCATTCCACAGAAGGGAAAAAAGTACACTCTATGCATTGGACAAAGAAACATTCATTGAAGCTTTTAACTTAGGAGGACCTATGTCATTACCAATTGACATTGAAAAATTCAATGAGAATTTTAGCAATCATAAGAATTTCTACATGGGTAGAGCTATGACCAGACACATCCCAATGTCAAAAAAGGAGAAAGGAGAGATACCAAAGGAGAAGGAGGTGAGAGACTTTATGCCTCTTGAATATTTTTCAGAAATATCTTCAGAACATGTTATTTGGATTGAACAAAGTCCTAGGTTCAGATGGAACCATGAATGCTATTGGTGCACACTAAATCATGGAATTGAACATTTAGGAACCATACACTAATGTAGGGTATGATTATGTTACATACATAGCTAGAAGAATTCATGATAAGATTGTTGTAGTATAGGAAGGATGGAAAATTTCAAATTTCATCACTACTCGCTACTCATACCCCTGATCATGTACAAGAATGTACTATTCATTGATCAAAGTTTCTTTGAGAGCACAAAGGAATGGGGAAAGAGATTTCCTGTGCAATGGTGGACAAGGGTATGGCAAAGATTCTACCCTTATTCTAACAGTATTTATTTCTACCATGATTTTTTATACCTTATTATGAACATTTTAGGAGTTGTAGTAGAAAATATAGCTAGGAGTGTGTTGGTTAACAATTTGTCTTCCTTATCTTTTTGGTTTATACCTTGACTCTTAGACTTCCCAGTGGATTGTGGAGGACAAAGATGTTAATAATATAATGGGTCAATGTAGTAATCTATCAAGGATCCTTGAATTGAATGGTACAAATCTCTTATATGAATTCAAGATATGCAATGAATTTTGTCTTTCAAGTTTTGGGGTATGCTCTTAACCAAAGAGCAGAAGAGGAGAAAACTAAGTTGTTCAATACTTTAAACACCCTAGGAAATTGAAAGGGGGACTAACTCACAACATAAAATCTATTACAACATAGATGCAAGGAATGAAAACATGCATAACTAGCTATGACAATAGGAAGAAAGGAAGAGACGGTGAAATAAATAATTACCAGATTACATAGTTGTCTAATGTTTTGACAATACCTAGATTGTCTATCTCTCAACTACTCCATACACCAGTTTCCATCTTCCTTATGCAACAAACTATACTAAATGCATAGACCATGATGTATAACATAGAGAATAAATGAGATGCTTATGTTGAAGAAAGTAGTAGAAAGGAAAGGGTTGTCGTTGCACCAAAATATCGACCTATTAATGCTCGATATAGCCAATAGTCTTATAGAACCACAAGAGATAGTTAAGCCATGTCACAAACCTTGCGAGGGATGCTGGCCCACTACCAATAATCCCCCTCCCAATATCACTCATTGTGGCTTGTAGGATTCAAACCTATAACCAAGCTCTAATAATTGTTAGAAAGGATAGGGTTACCGTTGCACCAAAATATTGACCTAATGCTCGACACAACCAACAGTCTTATAGAGCCATGGGAGGTAGTCAAGCCATGTCACAAACCCTACAAGGGACACTGGCCCACTGCCAACCAAAAAGTAAGACATGTAATCTATTGAACGAAGGGAACAAAACCAAGTTCATCCACATTCATTCAACTCTAAACATTAGCACCTTCATTCCATTTCCTATACTAAAAATTAATGAACAAAAAAACTTAAAATGAACTAAGAGTCACACACAGTAGTCGTAGCTATATGGTTTTTCCCAAAGTAAATTTTGTTGATCTTATTAACTTCATAAAAGGTTACATTTATAGGCCTTCTCAAAATGGCCAGTTACATGGATGATTGCTTCATAGAGCATCTCTAAATAGAAAGACTAAAAATAGGACAAGCTTGAATCATTGTTCGTTATAGAGATTGAAAAAATGTGAAGAATGGCTAAAATTAGGAAAGAGAAGAAGGAGAATGGTAGATGTCTGGAAAAACATAAGAATCATCATACCTTTTTAGAAGTAACTGATTTGGCTCTGTAATCTTTCATGGCTTCAGTTACTTTGTCTATCTCTTCGACATCTAGAATGATGATATTGTGGGCTTAGACCATCTAGTAGTGTGATAACCCATTTTTGTAATCCTTCTAATTTATCCAACTTCTAATAAATAGTAATTTCTTAATGCCTTTTTTTCGTGATATTGTTTCCTCATTTATATTCTTATTTATGAAAGGATGTGCCTTTCCATCTCTTTAGTTTTATTATACTATTAATATAATTGTTATATGTTTATATTATCAAATATAATACTATTATAATTGTATACTATAATATAATCATATTTTAAGATCACCTATATTTAATATTTAATATCCAATTATGTTAAATTTATATCTTTATAAACTGTTGCATATATATCAATATATATAATAGATTATATTTTACTTTAATATTATTATTCTTAATATTAAAGTAAAATATTAATCTATTATATATAATTAAGAAATTCTAATTTTCTAATTTTCTAATTTTTATTCAACACCTTATAATTGTAGACACCTAAAAATCCTCTAGAAAACAAAGTATTTTTATTTTCTAAAAAAGTCCCTAATGACATCGTCATTAATTAATTAATTAATTAATTTTTATGCCATTAAATCCCTTTATCTTAATTAAAAATATTTAATTAAGGAATCCCTCCCAAAAATGTTTAAATCTTATTTAAACATTATTTCCTTATTTATTAATTATTTAATTAATAAATTGACCAAAAATCCCAAAATAAATAAATAATTTATTTTTTGCCCAAAACTTGGCCGATTTCCTTAAGACCACTTGTTGGAATTAAGGTATATTTGTCATTAGTGCAAACACTTATTCGATTCTGGATGCTTACCAAGCTCATCACTCAGTCTACAAGTTTATACCGAGCATTCCTTTGGAAACTGAGCATATGGGCAGTTCAGTAGTGATTGCCAAGTTCATAGTGGTTACCGAGCAAAACAGTGTTCTCCAAGCAGTTAGTGGTCACTGAGCTTCGCAGTGTTTACCAAGTGATCAAGGTAATCGAAGGACTTAGTGTTTATTGAGTGATCAAGGTAAATGAAGGACTTAGTGTTTATCGAGTGATCAAGGTAAACGAAGGACTTAGTGTTTACCGAGTGATCAAGGTAAATGAAAGACTTAGTGTTTACCAAGTAAACAAGGTAAATGAAGGAATTAGTGTTTACCAAGTGAAGAAGGTTATCAATGGATTCAGTTTTTACCAAGCGACACAATATTCACCGAGTCACCAATGGTTACCGAGTTCCAAGCTACTTAGAGTGATTAGTATGGACCGTGCCTCTACTCTTATCGAGTGCATGATGATGTAGTGTATTGTAGTGGATGTCGAGTATCAGAAGGTCACCAAGTCAGTTTGAGGAACCTAAGTTTTCTACTATCTGGCCGACTCAGTAATGATTTTTTCACTTGTGTTTGGCCAACCTTGCCAATGTAAATATTGGAATGGTATATATCATTTGAAGAGAAGCAATGTTGTATGTCATTGTTAGTGTTATATTGCAATATTTTGTGAAGAAGGAAAGAAAATCAGCAGCAAAATAGAGGAATACAACAAGGTCAATATAGATGCAGAAAAGTTATATCTATCACATTGGGTGATCAGAGCCTAAAGGATCTTATCATCAATTAGTTGTAACCAGATCCACTGCTTCATCCTAACAGGTGAATTAGTTTGTAAATCCTTTAAAAGGGTAGACTTAACAGTCTTTTGTAAATCTCCTAACATAGTGCATACTTCATTGTATGTTTTTAAATCTTCTAACAAGGTGGATCTAGCATTCCTACTTGCTCCTAACAGGGCAGATCATCAGAAGTGATCATTGTAAGCCTTAACAGGCCAACTTTATAGTGCAGTATTGAAGTTTTGTGGGTATCATCCCCACCCCAGTTTTACTTTCTAATTGGAAGGTTTATGGGTCACCAAATCAGTGTGTTTATGTGTTTATCTTTTCATGCATACAATAGATTAGATGGATGAATGATGAATATGTTCTTATGCAAAACTGATTTAAAGTTTTAAGAGTTACTGATTCACCCCTCCCCTCTCAGTAACCTTGCTAGTCTTGATTATTTCCAACAATTGGTATAAGAGCTTTCTGGTTCTCATGATAAAGTTTGACAGCTTGAGCAAAGATCAAGGACAATGGAGATATTCAGACTTGAAAAATCTATTGAGAATGAAAAGCTAGATCTGGAAATAGCCATGGCTCAACTTAAAGAAGCAAAGGAGCATCTTTCTCAATCTTTGAAAAGAAGAAAGAACTTGCAAGACAAATGAATGATCATCAGTATATTGAAGAAAAGATTGAAGACCTTTTACCATCAAGTAGTTCAAATGAAGCTAATGAAGTAATCAAAGAACTCCTAGCAAAGAATGGTTCTCTGTAGGAAGAAGTAAGAAAGCTCAAAAGAGAACAAGAAATCCAATCCATCAGGCTATGTGAAGTTTTGAAACAGAGAAACAAGGCAAATGAAGACTTAGAGGTAAGAAATAATCAATCCCTTCAGCATGAAGATCTTGTATGTCAACTATCTAATGAAAATGAAGAAATTATGAATCTAAGATCTGAGAATGAAAGTTTGAGGAATGATTTAATCACTGAAAGAAAAATCAATGCAAGCTTACAAAGCAATCTAAGATCTGAAAGACAAATCAATGAAAGTTTGGAAAATGACTTGATCACTGAAAGGCAAGTCAATGAAAGAATGATGAAATCTCAAATAGACATGACTCAATTAAATAAGAAAAGTGAGCAAAAATTTCATAAACAAAAAGGTAAAGCTAGTCTTGGATACAAGGAAGAAGGTGAAACCTCCAAGCAAGGTGCTCAAAGAATCAAAGACCCACTTGCAATCACTGTGGCAAGATAGGTCATACATCAAATAAAATGGAAAGGCAAAATTCAATGGAAAATGCTACAACTGTAATCAGCATGGTCACAAAGAAAATGAATGCAAAGAGAAACCAAAGTTTGAAGGCAAATGTCACAAATGCAAGAAACAAGGTCACAAGGCATCTGTATGTAGATCCAAAGCATTCAATCCAGCCAAACAAATTATCAAAGCAATATTTGGTTGGGACTACGATACTTGGTGTAGGTGTCACTATTATGGAGAATATGGACACATTGGAATAAACTATGCAAGACATCACTTAAGAAAGAAGGACACAACCATAAGATGTTACACTTGCACTAAACTTGGTCATATAGCCAAGAATTGCATGAATACTAGAATAATTGAAGATGAAAAGAAAGCTAAAGCTGATAACATTCGAAAGTAGATGAGACAACAATGGATTCCTAAATCTACCAAGCAAGATAGCTCAAATGATGGTCATGTCACTCAAGAAATGGGTGACTCCACCATTTCCAATTAGATTTAAGAGGAATCAAGAACTGTATATATCTTAAGTAGTTCTAGAGTGAAAAAGTGCAAATGGTCAAATCAATATTTTAGATACAAAGTTCAAAGAAAGGTTATCATTCACCGTGTTGCATCTACTGAGAAAAGGTTGGTTGAAGACCTTACCAAGCTAGGTCGGGAGTAACTAAAGTTTTGTTTGTTCACCAAGTTGCAAGGTTTACCGAGTAAGTTGGTGACTATCTGACAAACCCTAGGTCATCTCAGCTACCTTCGTACCTAAGCATTAATGAAAAATTTTTCATCAAAAAAGGCAGAATTTGATCTCATTTTTCACCGCGAATTTAGAATATACAGAGCGAAGAGATTTCCAAGAGCACGCAAGTGAGTTCAAGTTATTTGAAGTGATTTTCCAGCGATTTTTTTTTTTTACAAAATCATTCACTCACCGAGCAAAAATGTCATCTGCGAGCACTAGCAGCAGCAAGGCAAAGAGAGGCTCTAAAATGCTTGTGAAGGGAGTGGAATGGAAAGTACCTAGCTTTAAGCTCATTCCCGCCATAGCTAAATCGCTTGACCCGCATGGAGCTCAATCGTGGATTCCACCCAAGGTACTACTTATAAATGACATTCGTACTCATTTCAAATGCACTGTTCAAGAGATAGGGACACTAGATATGGATAATGCCCTAGCCGAGTTATGTGTGGATGGAACCCTCAAACCCGAGTTCAAACATCTGGAAACCAAAGGTTTGACCCATATCCCGCACTTGCCAAGGAACTTTCAAATGAAATGGATAAGATACATTTTAAGTTGTGTGCATAATGGTCAGTTATGGTTAGAGCAACCCATCCTGATAACGAAAAAGATGATTCATAAGATCACGGGTTTACCTATGTTGAGAAAATTCAAAACCACTAAAACCCTAAGTCGAGATGAACTTCAAAAGTTAACCCTAGCTGAATGGGATGGCAGAGGATTGAAACTTAACAATGTATTTGATGCAGAGCTAAGATTTGGAATTCATTTAATTGCATATAAGATGTATAGTTCCAGCAGATTGAATAGTGTGCCCTGTGAGGCTGTGGACTTAGCCTATAAGGTTGTGAAGAAGAATATGGAATTTGACCTAGCAGATGTGCTGTTGAAGCAACTAAACAAAAATATAGATAGCGTAAGGACTTCAAAGAATAATCCTTGTAAATTTGGTTCTTTGTTAGTTTGTTTATTTTTCTATGTAACAAAAGTTTTTCCCTTCTAAAGGTACAGTTGTATGGAGAAAAGATATTCCAGTTTTGTATCAGATAAATGAGTTTATTGTAGAAATGGGTATAAATTTTGATAATTAATGGATAATTATTTTGAAGATTTCAAAGAGAGAATGAACAACAAGTTTAGAATTCCCCCTAAGCTTGTTGAAGACTATAAGAAAGATGTATGTTTCATGGTTGACTGTGACAAAGTGTATATACAGGCAGTCATACCTTGTGTGGCATGGGTAAAACCATTGCCTTATGAACTGAATATTGATGAAGCAAGAGATATTATTGAAGCACTGGTGAATGATCCAGTTATTCCCAATGTTCTATTATTTAGTACCTATGATGAGGCAAAAGCAAGAATTGAACTTGAAATCAAGCTGCCTCAGGCAATTAACAAAGATAAGAGCAAAATTGCTAAGTTAAAAACTGATACTGGCCCTCTTATGCTTATCGAGGGAAAAGGTGAAGATGAAGAAGGTGAAGAAGAAGGAGGGGAAGAAGAAGGAGAAGAAGAATCTATAGAAGAACAACCAAAGAAGAAAGGTAGGTTAATCCTTACCAAACCTAAGAAGAAGCCTACTGCAGTATTTACCAGAAGAACCAGAAAAGGTAAGAAGGAACCTATACTAGTCAAGCCTGCACCCACATTTGAGCAAAGGCTCAAACTATTAGAAGAAGGAGCTGGCATCAAAAATTTAAAGGCATTGAAATTTGAAACTAGAACAGATGCTGAGAAAATGCAGATTGAGGAACTGGTACTCAATAAGATGGGTAAATGGAAATACTCCCCAAACTAGATTACCCCTCAAATCTCAAAAGAACTACTGGAGAGATTGCAACTGAGATGGGAGTCAGCCACCCAAATGGTAAAAGATATTTATGAGCAATCCCTGAAGAACCTTTGACCAAGTCTCACTGGAGTAGAAGTAAAAACTAAAATGAAAAGCCATGAAGGTAAAATGATGATTAGATTCCACACCTATTTGATTTTGATCAAAGACATTGAGCATGTTGTAAATGATGCTACAAACATGTGGAAAAACATCTATCATCTACATAAGCCCAGTGAAGACCCAGTGGAAATCAAAGATGATGACAACAACAATGATGATGAGTTTGATAGCACTCCATCCATCATAGTCTCACTAGGAGAGCTCCATGCACTGATGGAAGATAAAGATGAAGAAGGCAAGGAGGAAGAAGCTGAAGAGGAAGATAAGGAGGCAGATGATCCGATGAAATTTGCAATAACAGTTATTATATCCCTTCCTCACTCTCCACCTAAAAATATGACATCATCAAGGTTGGAGTCAGCTTTAGTAGGTTTGATAACATCTACATCGGATTTACCATCTGTACCTGCGACATCTTAGCTCTAGGTATCATCAATGGAAGTGTCTACCACTTCAACTACCGAGCTACATCCCTCTTCTTCAGCTACTGAGCTAGCCTCCTTAGCTCCATCATCATCAGTTGGTATAGTAGTAAGTTCCACAATTTTATCAATTCCAATTTGTTCTACAATTTTGTCAGCATTATTTACATCTACTTCAGACCCAGTTAGTTCAGATACTACATTACCGAGTGTATCACCATTTTTGGCAAGTACTCTAGTTTTTGATTCGATATATACTCCTATTGGCACTCAGTCCTCAAGCATCCCAATTTTCACTGCTAGTCCTTCCATCTCTACTATTGTGTCTATTCCTAAGGTCAAACCAGTCATCACAGAAGTCAAACAAAAGCAACCATTAAGACTTATGATCACTAGAAAATAAATTCCTGAAGATATTGACTTAGACACAGAGATAGTAATTCCAAAGATTGACTATGAAAATGCTACCATTGAAGAAATGAGGTATGCTAGTCAACTAATTGAGATGAAGGCTACGCAAAAGCAGCTAAGGTCTGAAAGGGATAAGGAATATAGAATAATTGAGAATGCCCAGAATATAATTACAGAAGCTGTAGGTGTTGAAGCAGATTCTACTCAACACATTTTAATTCAGTTAGAAGAGGCTGTAAATAAATTCACTGAGGACACCTCTGGTCAAGAAAAGTTTATGGAGAAGGCAGAAAAGAAGTTTGATAATAAAGTGCTTGAGCACACTGCTCAGCATATAGCAATAAAACAGGTTGAATTAACCACAGTTTTGGCCAACATTGAAAATTCTTTTAATAATGTAACATCTCTTTTTGCTAAGCTTTGTGATGTTACTGAGTATACTAAGGAGATAAGAGAGAAACTGAATAAGATAGATGAGGATCTGAAGGCAAGTGCACAAAACCTAAAGCTTGACCCCAGTTCAAGCTCATCTCATCACCTCACGATCAAATTTTTGTCAAAGAAGCAGGCAGAGTTTCTCAGAGAAGAAGAAAGGATTCGGTCTACACTGCTAGATATCCAGAACATGATTCTTTCTATCATGGACACAATGCAAAAACATATTGCATACTCCAAAACATTGATCCATGACAATAATTTCTCTGTGGAAGATCATGTAATTGAACTTTCTACAGAAGTTCAAGTAGCTCTATCCACATGCAAAATCTTGCAAGAGAATTGGGATAAGACTCTACAACTCATTCTCAAGGTACATTCTAAATTTATCTCACATTTTGGTGTCTCTATGTAAATACATTATTTTATTCTTTGGCATTATTGTCAAAAAGGGGGAGAAAGAAATACTCAAGAAGATATATTGAAATATTGGTGAGATAAATGTACAAAAGGGACAAAGAGATACTGTGAATAAAAGTCATATAACTCATGTAAATACCTTGTGTATATTGTATGGGGGAGTTATATGTAAGGAAGCCATGTATATTCAGCAAAATCAGACGTCAGTATGTCAGATGTTGTATATAAGTTTTGACTCATAAGTGTTTTTGTCACTAATGCCAAAGGGGGAGATTGTTGGAATTAAGGTATATTTGTCATTAGTGCAAACACTTATTCGATTTTGGATGCTTAACGAGCTCATCACTTAGTCTACAAGTTTATACCAAGCATTCCTTTGGAAATTGAGCATATGGACAGTTCAACAGTGTTTGCCAAGTTCATAGTGGTTATTGAGCAGAATAGTGTTCTCCAAGTAGTTAGTGGTCACCGAGCTTCGCAGTGTTTACCGAGTGATCAAGGTAAACAAAGGACTTAGTGTTTACCAATTGATCAAGGTAAATGAAGGACTTAGTGTTTACTGAGTGATCAAGGTAAATGAAGGACTTAGTGTTTACCGAGTGATCAAGGTAAACGAAGGACTTAGTGTTTACCAAGTGATCAAGGTAAATGAAGGACTTAGTGTTTACCGAGTAAACAAGGTAAATGAAGGAATCAACGTTTACCAAGTGAAGAAGGTTATCAATGGATTCAATTTTCATCGAGTGACACAATATTCACTGAGTCACCAATGGTTACCGAGTTCCAAGCTACTTAGAGTGATTAGTATGGACCGTGCCTCTACTCTTACTGAGTGCATGACGATGCAGTGTATTGTAGTGGATGCCGAGTATCAAAAGGTCACCAAGTCAGTTTGAGGAACCCAAATTTTCTACTATCTGGCTGACTCAGTAATGATTTTTTCACTTGTGTTTGGCCGACCTTGCCAATATAAATATTAGAATGGTATATATCATTCGAAGAGAAGCAATGTTGTATGTCATTGTTGGTGTTACATTGCAATATTTTATGAAGAAGGAAAGAAAATCAGCAGTAGAATAGAGGAATACAGCAAGGTCAACATAGATGCAGAAAAGTTATATCTATCACATCGGGTGATCAGAGCCTAAAGGATCTTATCAGCAATCAGTTGTAACTAGATCGACTGCTTCATCCTAACAGGTGAATCAGTTTGTAAATCCTTTAAAAGGGTAGACTTAATAGTCTTTTGTAAATATCCTAACAGAGTGCATACTTCATTGTATGTTTGTAAATCCTCTAACAAGGTGGATCTAGCAATCCTACTTGCTCCTAACAGGGCAGATCATCAGAAGTGATCATTGCAAGCCTTAACATGCCAAATTTATATTGAAGTATTGAAGTTTTGTGGGTATCATCCCCACCCTAGTTTTACTTTCTAATTGGAAGGTTCTGGGTCACCAAATTAGTGTGTTCATGTGTTTATCTTTTCATGCATACAGTAGATTAGATGGATGAATGATGAATATGTTATTATGCAGAACTGATTTAAAGTTTTAAGAGTTACTGGTTCACCCCTCCCCTCTCAGTAACCTTGCTAGTCTTGATTATTTCCAACACCACTAACCTCTTCCAAAATCTTCTAATTCTTCTTTAATTTTGATTAAAGGCTAATCCCATCATTTCCTACCCCTAATCCCAACTCAAAATATTTAATTAAGATTAAATATTAATCCTCATGTTTATTAAAAATATTTTAATAAATATCTCCTAAATCCAAACCCTTGAAATAAATAAAACTTTATTTATTTCTTAAAAACCTTATTTATCCTCATCCTAGGAAGTTCTAGACTCTTCTAGAAAGTCTTCATCCTCATCCAAAGTCTAGACTCTTCTAGAAGATGTCAATCCTTATCTTTAATCCTAATCCTAATCCCCTCCTAACCTTGTCACATTCCCTAAAGATGGGTTAAGACTTGCTAACCCAAGCCAAAGCCAACAAATATCTCCTCCTTCACCCACCCTCATTAAATGCCATCCACTTGCCCATCTCTAACAAGTAGGTAATCTAATCTTAACCCAAGCCTAATCCAAGCCTTAATCATTTGCACATTCCTAAGTCAAGCTTAAGACTTTCTTAATCCAACCCAAGTCAAAATATCTCAACTCTCTCAAAATATCCCAACCATAAAATTTTATGAAGCCCACAAAGCCATAAATGACTCTTACAAGCCCATTCATTGCTCTTACAAGACATTATGAGGGTCTTTATGAGCTTTGAGCCTCCTTTGTTGACCCCTCAACCCCTCTTGCTCTAACCAATGACCCTATGGCATGTGTTACTCCCTGATTGGCTGTAAAGAAGCACAGTCCATGTGCTCTCCTCTTATTCAATCTAAACCTTCCATAAGCTTTCTCCCATCCTTGCATCCTAGCCCTTGGTCCCTCAATCCCTTTGCCTATTTAAGGAATCCTCTCCCAAGCCATTTTAACACAGTCTAGAAAGTAAAGTCATAATGCCATTTTGAGAAGCCATTTTTACATCAAATCCATTCACCAAAATCTATCAAAAATCCTCCATTGAAGCCCATTTGAGCATTTGAGCATACATACATAATCAAGCCATCTTAGCTATTAGACACACCTCTACATCAAGTGATCATCCTCATTGAGAGAGCCTATCCATGGCTCATATTCTCATTTGAGGACTTCACTTTGTCTCTCATGAAGTTATGTTAAATTAGTATGCAAATGCTTTTTAATTGTTTTAATTTAGTGTTTCTAACATACTAAAGTAGCATATACAATAATCATAAAATCAATGATTTTGGTTAAAGTGATTCCTACGCCTTGATAATTTTACTTTGGATTATTAAAATAATGATCATGCTCACAAAATTATGAAGTATAAATATATAAAATGTATAAACATTAATGCATGAAGACATAAAGTAGACACAAAATATACACATTGACACGAAGTAGACACAAAGTATATAGATTGGTACAAGAAGACACGAAGTAGACACAAAGTATACACATGAAGACATAAAATATTAGGTCTAAACTTCAAAGTGATATGCTTAAACAAGTATGTTCTTATAGTGGGTGGTCAGATTATTGTACTTGGGAATGGAAACAATCTACTTGAGGCTCCCTCATGAACAAGGCCCATTTTGGGAATCTCACCTCAACATAACTGAATTACTCCTTTCTCCCTTCACAAGATCTACATTCACTATAAGACTTTGAGGTAGATAGATACTTGGAAATAATAATGTACATATTGTTTATTTACATTGCCATGTTCCTATAGTGAATGGTAGAATTATTGTGCTTAGGTAGAAACAGTCTCCAAGAGACTCCCTCATGAACAAAGCCCATTTTGGGAATCTTCTCTTCACTGTGATCGAATTGCTCTCCCTTTCACAAACTCTCTATTCACTAAAGGAATAAGAAATCATCAATCATTTGTTAAGTTGATAATATCAAAAAATGACATTTAAATATCAAGTAACTAGATGGATCTTTCTTAGGCACTTTCAATGTCCATAATGAAGGGTAGAATTATTACGCTCAGTTAGAAACAAGATCCAAGAGGCCCCCTCATGAACAAAGCCTATTTTGGGAATCTTCTCCTCACTATGCTCAAATTACTCTACCTTTCATTATCTCCCTCTTCATTAGAAATATGGAAAGACCTAGGTTGAATCTTGAACAGTTTATGATACTAAGATATGTGATGTCCCATTATCATAGTAGTATCCAAATTTAGCATTTAGTAATAGTTATATAATAGTTTCAACATATGTTCTTCTAATGAACTTATATAGATAATAGTTATCCATTTAATATAAAGTATTTGTTATAAATGACCCTTTTTGTAATGATTTCTTATAATGTAATTATAAGCTATAAGTAGAATAAAAACATCACAAAAAGATAGAGCTTCAATTGCTTGATTGAAGTTCTTAATTTCTATAAGATTTATTTATCTCTTAATTCATTTTTATTCTATATACCATTTTCCTTATAATATATAAATTAGGAAGAACTCCCATTTATTTCCTTATCTCTAATTTCTTTTAATTATCCTCTTCCAGGAGTAATATTTGAGCTCCCCCAAAATTTTTGGCATTTTAAAATGTAATTGGGTTCCTTTAATGACATATGGAATTTGGGCTATATGGTAGCAACAAATCACTATATATTGCATTTCCACCACTAAAAAAGATGGAGGATTGATTCAATGTATATAGGTGCTTTATCCCTAGTGATCTCTATTCTTACATGGGTGGTTGAATTCCAAGGAGAATTGTAGTGACTTTCTTGTCTTTTTCAAATGCCGAATAAGCATTTCCACTTGTAATATGTCAGATGTATGAGATCTACACGAAGATTGTGGTTTACAAATTCCTCTATGTGGTTTTTGATACAATTTTTTCATGTTTCATTGAATATATATATTTTTGAATGATGAGTGTGATTTGAATACTCAAGTATGATTCAATGTTAAGTATGATGTACAAGTGAATTTAACCCTTTTACAATATAATATTGTTTGAAATGGATTGATGCAGAAACAAATTTTCTCTCCCTACTAATTGTAATTCAATTATCTTATTCTATTTCCTATACAATCTTCCTTTGTGTTGTTTGTCATTTCATATTCCTTAGTTGTATGCGAGTATTGGAATGGGAAATTCTTTGAAATATTTTAACAAAAAATTGAATAGTTTTATTGTATATTCATGATTCATGTCACTATATCTTAAAAGGCATTGAATATCAATTAATAAGAGTTTATCATAGTTTGACATTTTCTTCAGATTTCATTTTATTTTATTTTGAGTGGTTTGTAACTATTCAAAATGATAGGGTGCATTAATCCAAAATCTTCAAACATTTTGTCGAACCCACCATGCGCTTGCCTCATTTCGAATCATTCATCAATTTTTTTTGGGTTTGCATTAGTTTAATGTTTCTTATGGTATCGACACCCTCTTACAATGTCAGATTTGCAAGTATAAGTTTATTTCCTCTTCTTGTCTATCTTCAATGTTTGATATCATGTCAATGAATTCTCAATACATTATGCTCTTTAATCACAATCCTGGTTGCAAATTTCTTATTTTACTATTTGTAAGTTTTCAATGTAGTATTAATAAATTTGTATGAACCAACATTGATAGGATGGCTAGATTATGGTTTGATACCATTTGTGATAACCCATCTCGGTGATCCTTCTAGTTTATCCAACTTCTAATAAATAGTCATTTCTTAATGCCCTTTTCTGTGATATGGTTTCCTCATTTATATTCTTACTGTTGGTGTAAATACATATTTACTATTTACACTTTACTTAAGTTTACTTAGGTTAATGCATTATTTTATTATTTATTTTATGAGACACTTAGGAGTTTTCACACCTTTATGAGTTGTCATGTTGACAACACAAAAGAATGCAACTCTAATTGAGCACATGGTGTCTACAACATAAATTTGCATGCTACACCATTGTAGGCTTATCCTCTCATCATCACACTTACTTCTGTGCTTAATGGAGGATAACCCATATTTGGTGGACATGTGCCTGGTTGTATGCCTTACCATGATGTTGATTCTTAGGCATTCTAGATGCATCTTAGAGGCCTTTATATATAGGAACTCCTAGTGTACTTTAATCACATTGAATCAAATACATATCTATATTCTAATCATACTCTTTTTGGTTGATGGTTGTGCTTGCGTTTGAGTTCTTAGTTCTTGGGTGAATTTTTCCTTAAGGCAAATTCTTACATGGTATTAGAGCTTGAAGAATTTCTCTTCACATAGATGTTTGAGACCTTGCCATTTCATTTGGAACATTGATTCGATGCAAATTGGCTATAAATTTGGCTTCACTAGGCCAAAATTGATCGTGAGGAATTTTTTTTTTGTAAATAGGTACCCGAAGGCCTTGATTTGCAAGTTCGAGTATGATCTTTTTTTAGATGTGCAGTTTTTTATTCAGATCTGGAATTTTTTTTCTCTATGATTTTTAGATAGCTTTTTCAATTTTTTTTTAAGGCTAGTGGCCTTGTAGATAATTTTTTTTTGTAGAACCAAGCAATCACTTCCTAGCCCTGCACTTGTGTGGAATATTCTCTCAAAATTATAGAATATTCTATTTTGGTGGGCATATTCTATTTTGGTGGGCATATTCCATTTTTAGGTAGATTTGCATTAAATCTTGCAGGGGGCTCATATTTCAAAATTTTTGGCAAGCTCATCCAAAGTTTGGTATTCAAAATCCATCAACTCTCGGCCACACCTCCCAGTGGGTTCCCTTTGTTTTACATCCACAGACTGTGTTTTTTAAACAAAAAAAAATTCTCACCCGTAAGCAATGTTGGATATTTAAAATATCCCAACCACTATCTTTTCTTTTGTCAACACCCATAACATAGATCTCGGTCACTATCTTTTGTCTACCGGCTCCACAAAGCTTTTCTGGCACCACAGAGACATTTGTTGGCCCCACTATTATCCTTGTCGACACCCGTGATAGATTTTTTGGTGAGAGACTATAGCACTCCATGTGGCCACCTACGACTTGCAAAACATGGCTCACCTACCACATAAACAAGAATCATCCATGTAGGTGCCCATGCATTTTGCCATGTCGAATCCTTGTCTACACCAGTGCCATGTTGGATCTTTGATAGCCCTTTTTTGCCACACAAGATAGATGTCAGTAGACACATAGACTATCACATGTACTAAGCTATACCACCACTGCGGATAGCTATACACTCCAATCAACACCACTAGTCCGTACAAATCTGTATGACTGACACATCAGATTTTCATATTGCCACATCAACAAGGGGCTATTTTTTTGCCAACGTCAGCTAGACACAAGGTTAAATTTGATGATCGTCTGACTATCATTTCTAGGAATTTTATAGCTATTGTAATAGACATTTGACCATCAAATTTAAGCACCCAATTTTCTTTTCAAACCCCTCTCTAGATTGCTTTTTGATTTAGCAGCCTGACTTTGAGAGGCCATAACTTGGACATCCAGACTCTAAATTAGGTGCAATTTTTTTTGATTTTGGGTAGAATTTCCTAAATTTTTAGTGGTGGTGTTCTTTTCTAGTTTTGATGTAAGGATTTTCTAGAAATTTCATTTTTTGGTGACTATACCTATTCAATCCTACATTTTGCAACTTCAAATGCTCCATATGGGCTCATCTGTATATGAAAATAGGTTCTATTTTTTTTGAAAGTACATTATTTTTCATCTACTTTCTAGATCTATAGTTATATTCTAGGGTTGTGTGGACAAAAATCTCACTTTTAGAACTAGAACCTTTTCTACATTGTAATGCTTTGATTACTTTTCAGAATTGTTGTCCATCTGAGCTACAGTGCTTAGTGACAGATTTGGGCCTCAAAAGGAAGTTGTAAAAAGGAAAATTAGAAGTCCACTTTGTACATTTTGACAAGTGGCCTATTGTACATGCACTACATATAAAGTGCCAAAATCATCTTTTTTGGGGAGTCTTTTGGTTGAGTGAAAAAGGTGTGTGTGTATTGTGTTTTGTATCTCTCTTTTGTGCTCTTTTCATTTTCTACATCATGGGTTCACCTAAATGTCCACTTCTAACTTCACATAATTATTCTACATGGAAAGATATTGCATGGAATAGATTAATGGAAA
The DNA here is from genome assembly GCA_028749045.1 of Cupressus sempervirens. Taxonomy (NCBI): domain Eukaryota; kingdom Viridiplantae; phylum Streptophyta; class Pinopsida; order Cupressales; family Cupressaceae; genus Cupressus; species Cupressus sempervirens. Next base: position 774,894,256 of record CM053784.1, on the reverse strand, counting down.
ATAGTTACAGTCTTTATGTTGATGGTACAATTCCCAAACCCACTGATGCTAAAGAACTAATTAATTGGCAACAAAAAGACCAACAAGCTTTAAGAATTATTAGGAATTGTGTACATAGAGATCTCTTCTTCCACATTTATAGTTTCAAGGAATCCAAACTTGCATGGGACAAACTTGAGTCATTGTATGGTAAGGTGGATGAGGAAAAGGGTTTTCAGATTGAGGACGATCTACTTCTGTTGGATCCAAAGAACTTTGAAAAAAATTAGGACCACATAAAAATTTTGAGGTCATTAAAATTTTGTTTCAATATTTGAAGACCACATAGAATCCTTTATGTCCACTAATGGCAAGCTCGTGGACATTGACAGAATGAAATCAAAGTTCTTGGCATTTGTCAATGAAGTCATTGATCCACTCAACTTTCAAGTGTCCAAAATCTGGGAACTCTTAGTAGTAGATGCAATCATAAGGAGAGAAATAGAGAAATCTCAGTCAAGAGTGGCCATAATAGATGAACTAATAGAGATGCATGACTACTTATCATGAGCCCAAATTAATAGGATATATAAATATTAAAATAATATATTATAATAATAATATTAAAGTAAAATATAATCTATTATATAATGATATATTTGCAACACTTTATAAAGATATAAATTTAACATAATTGGATATTAAATATTAAATATAGGTGATCTTAAAATATGATTATATTGTAGTATACAAATATAATAGTATTCTATTTGATAATATAAACATATAATAATCATATTAACAATATAATAAAACTAAGGAGATGGAAATGCACATCCTTTCATAAGTAAGTTTAAGAATTATCCTTAAAGAAAAATTCACCCAAGAATTAAGAACTCAAACGCAAGCACAACTGTTGACCTGAAAGAGTATGATCAGAATATCGATATGTATATGATTCAATGTGATTAAAGTACACTAGGAGTGCCTGTATATAAAGGCCTTTGAGATGCATCTAGAATGCCTAAGAATTAGCATCATGATAAGTCATACAACTAGACACATATCCACCAGATATGGGTTATCCTCGATTAAGCATGGAAGTAAGTGTGATGATGAGAGGATAAGCCTACAATGGTGTACCATGCAAACTTATGTTGTAGAAACCATGTGCTAAATTAGAGTTGCACACTTCTATGTTGTCAATATGAAAACTCATAAAGGTGTGCAAACTCCTAAGTGTCTCACAAAATAAATAATAAAAAATAATGCAATATAATAAAATAATGCATTAACCTAAGTAAACTTAAGTAAAGTGTAAATAGTAAATATGTATTTACACCAACACCCCCCTTAAGTGCAACTTAGGGGAATGCCCTTAAGCTTACAAAAACTATGATAAAGAATGCATGATGGGTCCTAGCTACTAGGCCATGTTAGGTACCTATGTACATAATGAAATACAATCTCTCATAAAGTGAAGAAAGAGGAAAAACCTCATGGGAAAACCCTCCCCCAAAAAGAGAGATGAAAAGACAAGATGCATGGATGGATGGAGTAATCAAGACCCCCCATTATGACATACATCAAGTATATACAATAGTGAAGAATGAGAAGAACAAGACCTCATAAGAGGAAAAAGTCCCCCCATACGAAAGAAGAGGAAGAGAGACAAGGTAGTCTCCCCCCCCCCCAATGAAAAATGTCAACCAGTGATTGCTGCTCTAAGGAAGAAGTTGGCCCATGAATGCTGGATGATGTTCCTCCCCATATGATAGGAGACACCTGAGTCAAGAATTCATTTCGATGAAGAACATGTATTTTCCATAAGTGCTTGCCCTTTTCCCTTTGAATTGGGTGGAGTTGAATCCTTGGAAGTACCTAACACTTGAATTTTGTTCTTCTTGAGTAGGTTTTCCAACTTGATTCTTTTAGTCTTGCAATGATGCTCATTAAGATTCAATTTCTTTCAATATGCACAAAAAAGTTTATCCTTCTTTTCATTACTTCCATTCTTGTTGGAAGAAGAATTGCCTTGATGTGAGGAGGATTGTTGTGTCTCAGATTGTGATTTATGCTTCCACTACTTCTTCTTGCTATTGCTAGAAATTTTCCCTCCTTGACTTGATTGGTGCTCATCACTAACCACCAATTAGTTGGTCTTTGATATCATGAGAAGTCCCAAATCTATCAAGTGAGATTGTTCAACAATCAACATCTCTACAAATGCATCAAATGTTGGCTTTTGGAAAGCACTTCCCATGGTTAACTTGTGAGTATTATAACTTGAAACAAATGAAGCATACTCTAAAGGTAGCCTCTTTAGGATGTGATGAATCAACTTTTCATCCTTCATGGGATTTCTACAATCTTTAAGTAGTGCCCTAAACTCATTGGCTTTGTTGATGTAATCCTGAATTGTGTCAAAGTTATTTGGATTTGACAGAAGTAGATCATCCTCAATCTGAAAACCCTTTTACTCATCCACCTTACCATACAATGATTAAAGTTTGTCCCATGTAGGTTTGGATTCCTTGAAATTAGAAATGTGGAAGAAGAGATCTCTATGTACACAATTCCTAATAATTTATAAAGCCTGTTGGTCTTGTTGTTGCAAATTAATGAGTTCTTTAGCATCTGTGGGTTTGGGAATTGTACCATCAACATAAAAATTGTAACCTTTTTCCTTTAATCTACTCAATGCAATATCTTTCCATGTAGAATAATTACGTGAAGTTAGAAGTGGAAATTTAGGTGAACCCATGATGTAGAAAATGAAAAGAGCACAAAAGAGAGACACAAAACATAATACACACGCCCCCCCTTTTCACTCAACCAAAAGAAACCCCCCCCCCCCCCCCCAAAAAAAAAAAAGAAAAGATGATTTTGGCACTTTATATTTAGTGTGTGTACAATAGGACACTTGTCAAAATGTACAAAGTGGACTTATGATTTTTCTTTTTGCAACTTCCTTTTGAGGCCCAAATCTATCATTAAGCATTGTAAATCAGATGTACAACAATTTTGAAAAGTAATCAAAGAATTACAATGCAGAAAAGGCCCTAGTTCTAAAAGTGAGATTTTTGTTGAGACAACCCTATAATCTAACTACAGATAGAAAGTAGATGAAAAATAATGTATTTAAAAAAAATAGAACCCATTTTTCTATCCAAATGAGCCCATACAGAGCATTTGAAGTTGCAAAATGTAGGATTGAATAGGTACAATCACCAAAAAATGCAATTTCTAAAAACTACTTGCATCAAAACCAAAAAAGAACACCACCACTAAAAAGTTTGAGAAATTCTACCCAAAATATAAAAAAATTGCACCTGATTTAGAGTCTGGATGTTCAAGTTATGGCCTCTCAAAATCAGGTTGCCAAATCAAAAAGCAATCTGGAGAGGGGTCTGAAAACAAAATTGGGTGCTTAAATTTGAAAAAAAAATGGTTGTCATAGTAGTTATAAAATGCCTGGAAATGATAGTTAGATGGTCATCAAATTTAACCTCATGTCCAACTGACATCAACGAAAAAATAGCCCTCTAGTGACATGGTAGTATGGAAATATGACATGTCGATCATACAGATTTGTATTGATAGGTGGCACTAACTTGATTGTATGGCTATCCATGGTGGTGGTACAACTTAGTACACATAGTAGTCTACATATCCACTGACGTGTATCCTGCATGGCAAAAAAGGGTTGTCAAAGATCTAACGTGGCATTGGTGCAAACAGGGATCCAACATGGCGAAATGCATGGGCACTTTCATGGATGGTTCTATTTATGTGGCAGTTGAGCCCTATTTTGCAAGTTGTAGGTGGTCACATGGAGCATTGTAGTCTCCCACCAAAAAATCTATCATGGGCATCAGTGAGGATAACAGTGGGGGCCGACAAATGTCTCTGCGGTGTCAAAAAAGCTTTGCAGAGCTAGTGGACCAAAGACAACGGCCAAAATCTATGTTACAGGTGTTGGAAGAAGAAAATATGGTGGATAGGATATTTTAAATATCCCACATCACTTACAGGTGAGAATATTTGGTTTTTAAAAAACCACAATCCACGGATGTAAAACAAAGGGAACCCACCGGGAGGTGTGGCCGAGAGTTGGTGGATTTTGACCGCTAGACTTTGGATAAGCTTGCCAAAAATTGTGAAATATGGCCCCCCTACCATATTTAATGTAGATCAGCTTGAAAATGGAATATACCCACCAAAATGGAATATTCCAAAATTCTGAGAGAATATTCCATGCAAGTGCAGGGCTAGGAAGTGATTGCTCAGTTCTACAAAAAAAATTCTTTGCAAGGTTGCTGGCCTAATTTTTTTCGAAAAAGCTATCTGAAAATGATAGAGAAAAACAATTCCAGATCTGAATAAAAAATTGCAAATCTAAAAAAAGATCATACCCGAACTTGCAAATCGAGACCTTCGAGTGCCGATTTACAAAAAAAATTTGCCTCACAATCAACTTTGGCCTAGTGTAGTCAAATTTATAGCCAAGATGTTTCAAATATAATGGTGAGGTCTATTTCTAGCTCTAGATGCTCCCAATTTCTATGGTACTCTAGATTTGGGCCGAGTTGCTGAAGCAAAAATGGCCTCGAATGGCTATGTGAAGAGAAATTATCCAAGCTCTAATACCACGTAAGAATTTTCCTTAAGGAAAAATTCACCCAAGAACTAAAAACTCAAACACAAGCATAACTGTCAACCAGAAAGAGTATGATTAGAATATCGATATGTATTTGATTCAATGTGATTAAAGTACACTAAAAGTGCCTGAATATAAAGGCCTCTAAGATGCATCTAGAATGCTTAAGAATCAACATCATGATATGTCATACAACCAGGCACATATCCACTAGATATGGGTTATCCTCCATTAAGCATGGAAGTAAGTGCGATGATGAGAGGATAAGCCTACAATGGTGTAGCACACAAATTTATGTTGTAGACACGATGTGCTAAATTAGAGTTGCATACTTCTGTGTTGTCAACATGACAACTCATAAAGGTGCACAAACTCTTAAGTGTCTCACAAAATAAATAATAAAATAATGCAATATAATAAAGTAATACATTAACCTAAGTAAACTTAAGTAAAGTGTAAATAGTAAATATGTATTTACACCAACACCCCCCCCCCCCCCCTTAGGTACAACTTAGGGGAATACCCTTAAGCTTATGAAAACTAGGATGAAGAATGCATGATGGGTCCCAGCTACTAGGCTATGTTAGGTACCCATGTACATAATGAAATGCAATCTCTCATAAAGCAGAGAAAGAGGGAAAACCTCATGGGAAAAACCCTCCCCCAAAAAGAGAGATGAAAAGACAAGATGCAAGGATAGATGGAGTAATCAAGACCCCCCATTACGACATACATCAAGTATATACAATAGTGAAGAATGAGAAGAACAAGACCTCATAAGAGGAAAAAGTACCCCCATAAGAAAGAAGAGGGAGAGAGACAAGGTAGTCCTCCCTAATGAAAAATGTTGACCAGTGATTGATGCTCAAAGGAAGAAGTTGGTCCATGAATGCTAGATGATGTTCCTCCCCTTTGGAAGAAACAATGGAAAAGGTACAACCCTGAAGATGTATGGTGGCCCTAAAACCTACTCAAGTGTCCATGAGTTGATGTTGATGGTAACCCCTTCCAATAGTACTGAAAAGAATGAATGCAGATCTAGCAAGGATTTTTGTAGAACTTGTCCCAATGAGCCATCTATCTCCTTAACTAATAAAAAAATCTCTGACAATTGTTGTTCATAAGGATCCATAATCACACCAACCTATAAAGATTCATCATGTAGAGAATGGATATGAGGGTTAGAGTGAGCCCTCACAAAAACTTTAGAATGATCATCTTCATCAAAGAGAAGATTTAAATCATCAAGGATGTCTCCCATGTATGTTATGTGTGACTCCATGAACAAACATGAAATGTTTTCTATGTAGTCATCTTCTATTGTTAGAGCTCAAAGACTGGGGGTACCTTGTTGTTCTAGACCTAGCACTGTGGCAATATATGAATGTGGACTATACTGATGCTATGAACTCTCACTAAAACTATCAATAGAACCCCATGTATCTTAATCTATTGAAGCACTGTCACTAGTGTCACTATCAGTTTCCATAATATATGAAGTGCGGAGAGGATTAGAGGATAAGTTGGGTGAACTTTCCTCAAAGTGAACATCCTTCTTCACAAAAATCTCATGATTCTCAGGATCCATAAGTCTATATGCCTTAGCACCATCTTCATACCCAATGAAAGTACAAGGCCTAGGTGGTGGTGCCTTGCATCCCTTGGAAGATATGTTTGCCCATGTTGGACAACCAAAGACTCTAAAGAGACTCACAACTGGTTTTCTACCACACCATGCCTCAAAAGGTGTCTTTCCATCTAAGGTATTATGAGGAGAGTTGTTAAGTATGTGAGTAGCACTGCTAATGGCTTCAACTTCAAGTGTTGGATCAAGAGACTTGGCTTTAATCATGCGACTTGTTATGGTCTTAAGAGTTCTAATCCTTAGTGCTGCAACATTTGTCTTGTGCATACTGAATGTTGGTGGTTTTTGAAGATCAATTCCCTCAAGTTTGCAAAAGTCTTTAATTCTTCTATCCACATATCTGCTTTCATTGTCCATCCATAGAATCTTGATGGCTTTCCTTGATTTTTGTTGAACATGAATCTTGAAGGCTTGAAGCTTATCAACCACTTCATTCTTATGATGAAGGAAGTAGACCCATGTGAAGCATAAAATGTCATCAACAAAAGAAAGGATGTAGTAGCCTTGGCTGACTAAAGTCACTGCAAAAGGACCTACTAAAACCATGTGAACCAACTAAAGAACCACTAGAGCTCTTGAAAACTCCCCTTTATCATAGTTCTCAAGATTCATATCCACTAAACATGATGAAAACTCACCCTTAGAAAATTTGATACTAGGTAGACCTTTGACCATGTTTTTGGAGCAAAGTTGCTAAAGATGGCGGAAGGCAATATGACAAACCACTCATGCCATAGTTTGATTTGTGAATGTGAATGAGTTAACAAGGTTTGAGGAGGAGACTTAGGCACAAAGTGTGAGAAGGAATAAATCCTCTTGTCATGATTGACTTCTCCCACTACAACCAATGAATCATCTCTAAGACTACGCACCATCACTAAATCTGGAAGGAACTCAACTTTGTGACCATCTCAAAGGTGAGTGATTTGCTAAACTAATAGGAGATTGGAACTAAGGTTTGAGGCATAAAGAACATCTTTGAATTCACCATTTTCCATTTCCACATGTCCTTTCCCTTCAATTTTCATTTTAGTATCATCTCCCATGAAGATGTGTGGTACCTGTGATAGCTTCAATGAAGAAAAGTCTCCCTTTGAAAAACCCATATGATAGGAGGCACCTGAATCAAGAATCTATTCTAATGAAGAACTTGTATTTGGCATAAGTGCTTGCCATTTTCCCTTTGATTTGGGTGGAGTTGAATCCTTGGAAGTGCCTGGCACTTGAATTTTGTTCTTCTTGAGTAAGTTTTCCAACTTGATTCTTTTAGTCTTGCAATGATGCTCATCAGGATTTGGTTTCTTGCAATATGCACAAAAAAATTTATCCTTCTTTTCATTATTTCCCTTCTTGTTGGAAGAAGAATTGCCTTGCTATGAGGAGGATTTTTGTGTCTCAGATTGTGATTTCTGCTTCCACTACTTCTTGTTGTTGTTGCTAGAACTTTTCCCTCCTTGACTTGACTAGTTCTCATCACTAACCACCAATGCTTTGGTCTTTGATGTCGTGAGAAGTCCCAAATATGTCAAGTGAGATTTTTCAACAATCAACATCTCTACAAACGCATCAAATGTTGGCTTTTGGAAAGCACTTCCCATGGTTAACCTGTGAGTATTATAACTCAAAAAAAATGAAACATACTCTGAAGGTAGCCTCCTTAGGATGCAATTTATCAACTTTTCATCCTTCATGCACTAGGTTGTGCACATCCTTGAGCTCATTTGTAGATCTCATGAAGGTTTCATTAACAAAATCCAAGGATTATTTCTAGTGAAATAATGACTCCTTGCTCATCTTTAGAATCCCGTGAGTAATGACCACATTTGTCTTCATGTCAATTACTTCTTGTAGAAGGGCCAATCGCTCTATCAACTTGTCTACTGCCTTATGTATGGTTGTCTAGTGACTTGAAGCTACTTTCCTAAGCTTGTGAGCATCCAACACTCAGCTTCCCAAGTTTTCAACTAGTGGGGGACCTTCAGCCTTGATTTGATCTACCCATGCTCGTCCAACCTGCCCAAATTGACTTTCTTGTTGCAACTTTAGGAGTAGATTTTTATTCTCCTCTACATTCAGGTCAAATTGACTCAAAAGTATATTTTTATTCTCCTCTGCATTTAGGTTAAATTGACTCAAAGAAGTACTCTTGAGTACAAACCTTATGTATTCTAGTAACTCTCTATTTTGAGGCCTTCAATATTTCTTTCTCTACTCTAAGTTCTTCCATCTTATCCTTGATTTTCTCATTGGTAGATCTCTACATGCTCACCATGGAGTCATGAACTATGATGCCAAGATCCATTGTCCTCATCTAGAAATCATCCTTTGAGAGCTCATGAAATATTCCTTCTTTCTGTAGCTCAACAATCTCAACTAGCATATGGCCAGTCATTGCATCTATAGCTAGTAAAAAAATCATCTTCTGCTTATTTGTCTTCTTGGATGGTTAAGAGGAGGTGATTTGTGTGATCAAGTCCTTTGATGGGGCTGCATCCTCATATCTCCTCTTCTTCCTATCAATGGTCTCTTTGAGCCATGAATCTATAGAGAGAATATTGATAGAGGACTGCAAGGTAATGGAATCAAACAATTTCCTTGGGATTAATGGAGCTGGCTTGCTCTGGGAAGTTGTAGGGAAGGCAAAACCCTTAGTTACCGAAAGGGCTAAGGTATCCCCTTGCTGAGATGCATCCTATTCCTGGCCATCCATGGAGTTAGTGTCACCATCCAAATTGATGACTTGAATAGGGGAAGATGGCTTGGCCATTGATTTATTCCCTTGCTGAGATGTATCCTATTCCTAGCCATCTATGGAGTTAGTGTCACCATCCAAATTGATGACTTGAATAGGGGAAGATGGCTTGGCCATTGATTTTTCTTGTTCTTTCCCCCTCTCCTTGTCATCCTCCTTCTCCTCAACTTTCTCATTATTTGGAAGAGAGCCATCTTTGTAAGTAGGAGTGAGTGGCACATTCTTTTTTGGAGGCTAGTCTCCACCTTGGCCAATGGACTATGATGGCCCTACAAAAGTTGATGTAGTGAGTTAGTAGTTGTTGTTGTAGTTGATTGAGTGGCTCCAACAAATACTCCACCCATAGAACCAGTTCTCCCAGTCCTTTTCTTCATCGCTCAGGTCCAGTTCACCCATTTTTCCATTCTCTTGATTATCCCTTGCATAAGGACCTCCATAGTATCAACTATTGGATCTGTAGGTGGGGTAGAAAAATTGGGGTGCCTTTGATCATCCCCTAAGATGTGGGTGCAAGTAGGCTCCATCATCAACAAGGTTAGAAACATCAACAAAATAGTTATATAATTTAATCTCGTTAATGGTTAGTCATGACCAAAATCACTCCCGAGTTTGGTACCCATTGCGACACCTAGACTAGAAGTCTTAAATATTTGGAACATGCTTGTAGGCATATCCCAACTTCAAATGATCCCTTACAAAGTTAACTAGATTATATTGAGGCTTGAGTACCTCATAATCTAACAACTTAATTTTTCTCTAAAAGCTCTTTACCAAATTTTGAGCATCTGATCTAGAGGCACACCAATATGATCCAACACTATAATGAAGGGAATCCTAATAATCTTCTTCATATTAGAACATAAGGTGTTCACTTCAAGGATCTGTCGACATAGTTTGACTAGAACCACCTTATCTTTTGGATATCTTGGTAACCTCTTAGGAAAGCTGTCATAAGATCCTATTTGTAAATAGGAGAAGCTCAAAAAATTAGATGAATGAGCATCTAAATTGGCTTATGGAAGAAATTACCTCTCGTGAGAATCTCCTTTCAGGGCATCCTCTTAATTCTTGACATAGCCTCATTGTGAAGGCATAATTAAAAACCACTTACTCCTCATAGTTTCTTACAACTATAGGTGTGGGTAGAATTCATATACTTTGGTGTTCTCATAATAATTTAGGATGCTAGGTAGGCTAAGCCACAAGTGGTGAGTTTCCAAAGCATAGATCAGATAAGAGGACATATAGAATTTCTTGAATCCTCTGGCCAACTTCAACCATGAGGCAAGCTCATCACATATAATCTATGCCTAGTCAATCTACATATCCTCAACACATATTACTTGTACTAGGAAGAAATGGTGCTCGATGAACTTTAAAATCTCCTCTTTTCCTTTCAGTCTGTGGAGCACTAGGATATCTGATCTGTAAACTAGGATTTACAATTTTCTAGCTTAATCCAAATTACAGATTTGATTCTCGATCCAGGCAGTAAATGCATGGTTATATATCTTAAACCATTCAAATTACAAGGAGATTTATGCATTAAAAACTTAAAATCAACAATGTGTTAAATAACATAAAATAAAGAACATAACTAAAAATGAAATGAGAGAAGTAAGAAAGAGATGGAAGAGACACAAACAATTTGATACGGAGTTCGTCCGGGTAGGACTACGTCTCCAGGTCCGCTTCTCAATTTGAGGATCACTTTATTAATGTTGCTAGGCAAAACACGCCTTCTTACAACATCCAAGCTTCAACCTTTACAGTCTCTCTCTTTCGCACTTAAAGATAATAACTTCATGCTTACAATAATCTCTCACCTATAGACTCTTTCAAGAATTACAAAAACTTCCCCAAATTCTCCCAAGAGCCATTTTTTCCCTTCCAAGCTAATTGTCCATCTCTTCTAAATTCCCCTCCTTTTATGCATAAAATTTCCCTTATTTGGTCTAAAACCAAGTAACAAAATTTACAACCATATCCCCATTTTAAAATAACAAGTAACTTCATTTTTGACTTTTATAATTATAAGCCTTACAAAAAAAATGATAATAAGGCTAACACCTCCATAATTTTAGGGAACATAATGACAAAATATTTTAAGAGGAAGTTTGTATAAAACAACTTCCCGTGAAAATTCTAAATTACATTTGGACTTGTTTTCCCTATATAATTTAAAATTCCTCCAAAATTTCTAATGACATAATGATGACATCATCAATATATATATATATATATATATATATATTCCAAACTTTGAACGATGATAACTTTCACATATGTACTCTGATTTTGATGAAATGAAGACCATTGGAAAGCTCTCATTGGGCTCTTCATTTTGAAATCCATTGTTGACCACTTTCGAGATGGTCTGATTTTTCCCCTTATCTAGCTCTCTAGTCTGCTTGTTGACCTAAACTTTGACCGAGCATAACTTTTACATATGAGCTCCTTTTTAACCCATTCAAGTTGCATCAGGTTCTATTCTCTGAGCTCTTTGTAGTGATACTAAATGTGAGAGATTATGAGACTGTTGAATTTTTGGCCTTTTGGATCCACCTGGATCATTATCCATGATTTCTTTGTTTAGATTTGTGCCAAAAAAAATCTTTGGAGTTTTGATCTTCTTTGAGCTAGTAGTTTTGAACCATGTCCTCTACATGTCTTCTTGCCTAAGGGTCTTCTTCTCATTGAACATGGATGTAGAAGATCTGAAATTGACATCAAAATACTTCTCCTTCATATGAATGCCAAGTGCAAACTACATCAGTGCCTTGTTGATTGATATGAGAATAGTCTGGTTAGGAAATAAAATCTTCTTTATTTCTAGGTTGTATCTTTCAATGCATTCCCTTATGAGATTAGGTGGATGCACTTCCATGAGAAAACCAACTACTTCAACTAGTCTACTCTCTTTAAGTTTCTAAGTGATTGGGTGAATGGGTTGAGAAGTAAGTCTTGTATGAAGATCACCCAAATCATAGAACTTGAAGGATGTGTCTGTAAGCTCTTTTAACTCACTCTCTAGTACAATTAATTTATCATAACCAACAACTGTAATTACCATTTTCTATGATTTCATAGGATGTAGTTCTTGATAAATAATCATTTAAATATACCTAAGAAAACCAATTTCTTGCAATTCTAATGAAATAGGTATACGAATTAGAATGCTGGCACCACATGAATGAAATTAAGTTTTGCCAAAAATTATAACAATAGGATTTGTATTTAATTCCATGAGTAACAACTATTTAAAGTTTCCATTCATTTTCATGTAAAATAGTAAACTTCCAAAAGCTCTCTTACTTTACTTAAAGTAAAGTGATATGACTAAGAATCAATTCAAAACACAAATGCTTTAGCTTTAAGAGAAGTTCCTTACTTTGCTTCAAAATCCAAAATGTGGATATACTTGATGATGTTAATATATGTGAGATAGAGAGAGAGAGAAATACTTATCTTTTTCACAAACTGATTTTCCTTCTATTTAGGATCACAACATGGGGAGTGATCCTTTGTTAGCTTGCACGCCTCATTCTTTCACTTTCCATCTAAAAGCTTTTAAAATTACATCTCCTTCATAACAGGTTCACATTTTCATCACTAACTTCTTTGGAAGTATCTCCAAGGAATATTCACACTTTAGAGTAATTTGACTTTCTATTTTCAAGGCCTCTGGAGAAGCGACCTTTTTCCTTGCCTTAAGATGGAAAAACCATTTCTCAACAATATTTCTTGGACTCAAGAAAAACTAACAACACCTCATTCCTTCACCTAAATATTATGGACATGAAGCTAGATTTCAAGCATGCCTTACTGATTATGAGCCCATAAATGGTTCATTCAACATTGTGCTTACACTACTTGATCATTGGGACTGAGATTAGGCTCAAGTTTATACAACATCAAAAGTAGAACAAAACAATTTCACTTCCATGAGTATGCAACAAAAAACCCATAGACCTATGTTCTTTCATAGCACTTGATTTTTACCTCCATGAATTTGAATGGGATTCACTCTAGCTCTTTCCACATCTTTGTAGGCCTTTTTGAATGACATAATCATATTCACAACCTATTAATCACTATTATGACTTCATCCTCTAGATACACACTTGATAGAGTTTGTTCAAGGGGAAAAACAAATTGAAAGATCATAATACATGGGATATGGAATGTTAGGGCAAGATATCATAGAATTAAATGTAGAAAACTTACTTCTCATTGTGAGGATGCCAGAACACACCCCAACCATGCCTAGATCACCTAGACCCCGTGTACACTAGAAAAATAGGAAATCTACTTAGAAAGATTAGGTAAAGGTAATGCAAAGGGAGACCCAAAAGAAATAAATAAAGTGCACTCAAGAAAGATGAGAAGTAAATGACCTAACATATACTTAGACATTATATCTTGGACACACAATCACTTTCATACTAATGATACTTCAAACTTTAAATGGTAAGACTAAAAATTGGCAAAAAAGTGTTGGGAAATTGGTTAAGATCAATCTAAATTATGATGAGGGAAAGAAATTAGGGCATGATTTGGGAAGTATTTTTCTTTTTGAGTATTATACAATAATTAGGGTTTATGGATACCCTCAACCACCCCATTGGTGCAGGAGCACCTTGGGGTAAGGTAAAACTCTAACAAAAATTTTGGTTTGTAAATGGTCTAACCAACCATTTAGTAAATAAGGAATAAATATAAAGTAGGTTTAGGATGTGTGGTTAGGTAAGATTCGAGGTTGAGTTGAGTTTTAAGCAATTACATCCTGTTAAGCCTAAAATTGCTCAAAATTGCTCTATAAGAAAAAATATGGAAAATGACTAAAATAGGGCCAAAAAGAGTTTAATGAAGGTCCTTAGGTGTTTTAGGTTCAATTTATAAGTGTTTAAACCAAATTAGACAAGTTTGGAGGCCTAGATTGCAAAATTGCACAAGTTGTCAAAATTGCTCATTGACAACTTTGCAATTTTCACAAAATTGCAAGAGCAATTTTTGTACTTTTTTAGGAAAGGGAAAAATGGGTGGTTATAAATCAAACCAAAGACCAAAGTGGTTAGGGTAATATATATAAAAACATTCCAACTCATGTCTAAGGATTGATTGTACATTTGTATGGAGAACACATGTGTGAAGGAGAGCTTTTGTTGTTAGAAAGCATATTTTTGAGGATTGAGCAAAGAAACTTGATTGATGAGTTTTTTGTTTTGAATGGAGTAGTTTCTTAAGTTCATATATTGAATCTATTCATTCTTTTTTTTATCTTGAGCTTTCATTTTAAAAGGTTTACAAAATTATTAGTTTTTGCTTTCTTGTTGTCCAATTTTGAGCAATCAACATTCAAATGGCTATAGCTTGAGTTTTCAAGTTCAAAACACTATGGCCTTTGGGTATAAAGCACTAGCCTTTATATATTATGTAAATAGAAATTTAGGATTTTGTGGGAGTCAGGTAGCTATTTTTACAAGTGAGCCCTAGGCAAGCAAATGAAGGCTTGGCAAGGTGTAGTGAGGCTTGTAAATGAGTTCTAGCAAAACATGATTGACATGTGCTAACATTGAATGGGAAATGGTGGAGTAGGGTATCAAGTGTCCATAAACAAAAGGATAAGGTTTGATCCAGAGTTTAGAACATTTTGTAAAAATTTTATCGTCATTGCCCTTGAAACCCTCAAAATAGGGGTTTTCTAAAACTGTACTGCACTGACACCATGGAGGCTTGAAACCAAGAAAATATACAAGCCATATTCAATGTGGAATAATATCTAATAGAAATATTTAGGAATTGTTAAGGATTTTTTCAAGTTATTTCAGGTTCCTTGCTTCTAGGAGGGCTAATAGGGGCTCTTAGGGCTATAAGGAAAAACAAAGCAATGTGGAGTTATGGGTGAGTTAGGCTTATCAAAATGATTGAGAATGACATAAAATGTGTCAAGAACCATAGAAGGAAGGTGAAAATTAGATTTTGACTCATTTATGGCATTTGGAGGAATTTTTACTAGCTAAGCCAACAAGTGCTTAGTTAGGGCGTTTGGGAGTCTAAAGAGTGAAACTTGAATTGATTGGAGAGTTTCTTGATGAAAGGGGATTAGAAGAGTGTCCTATAGGTTAGGGTTAGAGAAGGGACCTGAAGAAGGCTAGTAGCCTTGGTAGAGAAAAAAAGGCTCTAAAGTAAAGAAACTCCCCATCAAGGTGGTATCAAAGCCATAAGATTGTGGCTTATGGTGGTATGATGTATTTTATTGAATCAAGTGGATCTTCAAATATGTTAACCAATCTAGAATTGGATAAGGAGGTGGATGAGCATAAGAAGCTCATGGATGAGAAAAATGGGCTTCTTGATGAGGCCATAGAAGAGATGAAAGAAATGGAAGATTTAGCTCTAGAAAGGGAAAATGAAGACACCAGTAAAGGCAAAGAGAAGGTGGAATTGGAGGATGAAATACTTGAACCTGATCCTCCACTTGGTGAGCAAGAAACATTCCTCAAAGCTCTTAAAGAATTTGGATAAAAAAGCCTTGATAATTTTTCACTATTCCATGGGAAGATGGATGCAGAAGTGATCCTAGAATGGATTGAAAGCATTGCAAACTATTTTGAATGTGAAGGAGAATAGAGGCTCATAAGGGAAGGTTTTCAAAGTTAAGATTGAAAGGAAGAAAACTAACTTGGTGGAAGTTTGTGCAAGAGGAAAGAGAAAGTCAAGGGAAGAAACCAATAACTAATTGGAAGGCTATGGTAGCCAAAATAAAAGAGACCTATTTACCGAAGAATTATGAGATCCATATTCATAAGCAGATGCAAAATCTCAAGTAGAAGGATCTTGATGTAGCTACCTACACTAAAGAGTTCCAAAAACTTGCTCTAAGGTCAAGGGTGCAAGAGATAGAGAGCATCAAGGTGGCAAGGTTCTTAAATGGCCTTAAGTGGTCTATCCAGGATGAAATGAGATTATTTAGTCTCACCACATTGAATTTTTTTTTCCAAATAGCTAGGAAGGTTGAAGACAAGTTGAGGAAGAAGGGTGACTCAAGATCCAAAGGTAGAGGCAAAGGTAAATATTTCAGAAGTAACTCAAAAGGTTGTTCTAGTGGGAGGACCAATGCTCAAAGGAGCTATGGAGATTCCAAGTGGAATGAGAAGGTCAATGAGACTAGTAAAAGGGGAGGCTCTAGCAGAGGAAGAGGATCCAATAATGGGGGTGGAGGTAGTTATGGGAATAGCAGCAAAGTATCACACTTTAGTAACATGAAATGTTACCAATGTGGTAAGTTGGGGCATGCTACCTATAGATGTCCAGAGAAGGTGTCCACATCTTATGGAGAGAAGAAGACAACTTATGTACAAGAGGAAGACAGTACAAAAAATAGGGGTAGTGGGCCTTGAAACAAATAAGGATGAGAACCTCATGTTGAGGAGAGTCTTGGTCAAAGAGCCAGTGAAGGAGGTACCTAAACAAAGGAGAGCACTTTTTAGAACTACATGTAAGATACGTGGAAAAGTATGCAAAGTGATCATAGACTTAGGGTCTATTGACAATGTGTTATTAGAAGAGGCACTACAAAAGCTTGGTCTAATGAAAATTCCACATGTTTGTCCTTATAGGGTGACCTGGTTGAATAAGGGGCATAATATATTAGTGAATGAACAAGTATGGGTAGACATCACTATTGTTAAGTATAAAGATAAGAATCTATGTGATGTAGTTCCTATGGATGCTTGCCATTTGCTATTATGAAGACCTTGGCAATATGATAGGGAGGTAGTGCATCATGAAAAGGAAAATGAATACTCTTTCAAGAAGGATGGAGTCACCTATAGAATACAATCATTGGTGGAAGAAGAAATGGTAGAGAAGGCTACTACTAAGAGATTTTAGATGAGTGGAAAAGAGTTCCTCAAGGACTTGAAGGAAGGTGAAGGAGTAGGGTATGCCATCATGATGAAGCCAAAGGAGGATAAGTCAACAACACAAGCACCTATACCTGTAGAAGTGCAAGAACTACTAGGTCAATTTAAGGACATTATATGTGATGGAGCACCACCAAGACTACCCCTAAAGAAAGCCATAAGTCACCAAATTGACTTCATACCAAGTGCATCATTTCCAAATATGGTTGAATATAAGATGACACTAGAGAAAAACAAGGAGACAACTAGACAAGTCCAAGAGTTGCTTGATTAGAGGCTGATTAGGAAGAGCATCAGTCCATGTGTCATAGTAGTTGTCCTAGCACCTAAGAAGGGAGATAATTGGAGAATGTGCACATATTCTAGGGAAATTAATATAATCAAAATTAGTTATAGATTTCCTATTCCTATGATAGAGGATCTAATGGATTGTCTTGGTGGAGTTATATACTTTTCTAAAATTGATCTCAAGAGTGGTTATTATCAAATTAGGATGAAGGAGGGTGATGAATGGAAGTCTACATTTAAGACTATTGAAGATCTCTATGAGTGGTTGGTAATGCTATTTGGCCTTACCAATGCACCAAGTACCTTCATGAGAGTCATGAATGAAGTCTTGAAAGATTATATATGAGTGTTTGTTGTTGTATATCTAGATGACATGGTCATCTTCAGTAAGACAAATGAGGAGCACATGAAACACTTAGAAATGGTGTTGAGGAGGCTTCAAGAGGAAAATTTTATAGTGAACCTTGAGAAGAGTGAGTCCATGAAAGAAGAAATAGTGTATTTGGGTTCTGTTGTGTCCCAAGGAAGTCTGAAAATGAATAAGAGCAAGGTAGAGACAATTTTGAGTTGGTCTACTCCTAGGTTTGCTACTGAGGTCAAAAGTTTTCATGACCTAGCATAGTTCTATAGGAAGTTTGTGAGAAGATTTAGTGAAATTTGTGCACCTATGATGGATACCATTAAGGGAGGCATGGCGACTAAATTCATATGGACCAAGGTTGTGGATGAAAGTCTTGAAAGACTAAAAAAGGAAGTGGCAACACAACTAGTATTGGTTTTTCCTAGTTTTGAGAAGCCATTTGTGGTTGAGTGTGATGCTAGCAACATAGAAATTGGGGTAGTATTAAGCCAAGAGGACAGGCTTGTGGCATTTTTTAGTGATAGGCTTAATGAAGCCAAAACAAGGTATTCAACATATTACTTGGATCTCTATGCACTTGTTCAACCCCATAAAAAATGGAGGCATTACCTATTGCCTAAGGAATTTTTTGTCTTCATTGACAACCAAGCACTAAGATTTATCAACTCATAGGAGAAACTGAGTTTGAGGTACATAAAATGGATGGAGTTCTTGCAGTCCTACACTTTCACTATCAAACACAAGAACGACACAAACAATAAGGTGGCTAATACTTTAAGTAGGAAGTCATTGAAAGTTCAAGAAGTCAAGTTGTAGAGCATAGGACTAGAAGGATTCAAGGACATATATGATGAGGATACCAATTTTTTTTTTAGGCCTATAGGGTATGTGCTAACTTTGAAAAACATTTCCATAGTCAATTTTGTGAATATACATTGAAAAATGGGTTATTGTTTAAGGGTCATCAGTTGTGCATCCCAAGGGGATTCATGAGAGAGAATATCATTCAAGAAAATCTTAACAAGAGCATGAGTGGACATTTTGGCCTAAACAAGACCTTAGACCTAGTGGAGAGGTTTTACTAATGGCCCAAGATGCAAAACAATGTGAGGAGATATGTAGAATAATGTGGTATATGTCAAAAAACAAAGGGCACTTCATCCAATGCAGGACTTTACCAACCTCTACCCATTCCTAATAGGCCTTGGGAATGCATCAATATGGATTTCATAGTAGGCTTACAAAGGACTAAGACTGGGTTAGATAGTGTGTTTGTGGTGGTAGATAGATTTAGCAAGATGAGCCATTTAATCCCATGCAAGAAAACACATGATGCTAGTCATATAGCTAACCTATTTTTCAAGGAGGTGGTCAAAATTTGTGGGCCACCAATGAGCATTGTGGCTAATAGGGATGCAATATTTATGGGGCATTTTTGGAAGACCCTATGGAGGAGATTGAGTATGAACCTAGCTCATAGTTCTTCCTACCATCCCCAAACTAATGGGGAGACATAGGTGATTAATAAGGTCTTAGAAAAACTCTTAAGATGTCTTACTAAAGAGTATGGGCAGAGTTGGGAGCAAGTGATACCTTAGGCAGAGTTTGCCTATAATGATAGAAAAATTAGAACAATTGGCCTAAGTCCTTTTCAAGTAGTATATGGAACACACTCAAGGGGTATAATTATAGTTGATATACCTACCAACACATGACAACATTAGTGGGCATGCTGAATGTTTTTTTAGTCTATGAAAGAGGTACATGATTAGGTTAAGATGACCTTGATGGAGGAAAACCAAAGGTTGAAAGAAAAGAAGGACGAGGGGAGAAGAGAACTATAGTTCCAAGTGGGAGATTAGGTTATTTGTATACTTGAATAAAGCTAGAATATAGAAGGGTATCCCTAGTAAGTTGAAGATGAAGAGGATTGGGCCATGCAGGGTACTAGAAAAGTATGGATCCAATGCCTACAAAGTAGACTTACCCAAAGACTTGGCTATCTCTCCCATATTAAATATCAAAGAATTGATACCTTACAAGGATTCAAATGTGGATTAAGAGAAGTATTAGACATAGCTAAAAAAGGATATATCAGACCTACAAGTACCTAGAAAGAAGCAACCACAATTGGAGAAGATACTGTATTCTAGAGTGGAAAAGAGAACAAGAAACAAGGTTTATAAGGAACATATAGTGAAATGATTATATAAACCTGAAGCTAAGGAAACTTGGATTTTTGAGAGTGATTTTAAGAATCATGGCATCAGTAAGGAGATCCTTTCTACATAGTTATCTTAAGCTTCTTCTTGCAAGGAGAAAATAGTGCAGCAACAACTTGGGGTAAGGCAAAACCCTACATTGTTTTTTGGTTTGTAAATGGTCTAACCGACCATTTAGTAAATAAGGACTAAACATAAAGTGACTAAACATAAATTTCCAAGGTAGGTTTAGGATGTGTGGTTATTTAAGAGTCAAGGTTGAGTCAAGTTTTAAGCAATTAGGTTTTGTTACGCCTAAAATTGCTCAAAATTGCTCTATAAGGAAAAATATGGTAAAATGCCTAAATAGGGCCAGAAAGTGTTTAATGAAGGTCCTTAGGCATTTAAGTTCAATTTATAAGTGTTGAAACCAACATGGAAAATTTTGGAGGCCTAGATTGCAAAATTGCACAAGTTGTCAAAATTGTTCATTGACAACTTTGCAATTTTGCACTTTTTTAGGAAAGGGAAAAATGGGTGGTTATAACTCAAACCAAAGGAAAAGGTGGTTAGGGGAATCTATATAAACACCTTCCAACTCATGTCTAAGGGTTAGTTGTACATTTTTACAGACAACACATGTGTGAAGGAGAGCTTTTGTTGTTAGAAAGCATATTTTTGAGGATTGAGCGAAGAAACCTGATTGATGAGTTTTTCTATTTTGAATGGAGTAGTTGCGTAAGCTCATGTATTGACTCTGTGCATTATTTTTTTAAAAATATTGAGCATTCATTTCACAAGGTTTAAATAAAAGGAGAAGTTTTGATGTAGAGTTTGGAACATTTGGTAAAAGTTTTACTGTTATATTTGCCCTAAAAAGCCTCAAAATAGGGGTTTTTTGAAACCGTACTATACAAAAACCATGTAGGCTTGAAACCAAGATAATATACAAGCCCTAGTCAATGTGGAAAAATTTATAATAGACATATTTAGGCCTTGTTAAGGAGTTTTTCAAGTTATTGCAGGCTCCTTGTTTCTAGGAGGGCTAATAGGGGCTCTTAGGGCTATAAGGACAAATAGAGCAATGTGGAGTTGTGGGTGAGTTAGGCTTATCAAAATGATGGATAATTGTATAAAATGTGTCAAGAACATTAAATAAGGAAGGTGAAAACTATATTTCGACCCTTTGATGGCATTTGGAGGAATTTTGGCTAACTAAGCCAACAGGTGCTCAGTTAGGGTGTTTGGGAGTCAGAGGAGTGAAACTTGAATTAATTGGAGAGTTTCTTGGTGAAAAGGGATTAGAAGAGTGTCCTATAGGTTAGGGTTAGAAAATGGACCCTAAGAAGGCTAAGAAGTAGCCTTGGTAGAGAAAAATGCTCAAGGTGAAGAAGCTCCCCGTCACCCATCTTCTCCCAAAATATGCTCCAGAAAGATTAGGGATTGTAGAAGTATTCTAGAATATAATTTCATTGAATACAAAGTACCTAGTGGAAATGTTAGGAAATGCATATTTTTGTATAGATGCTCCAAAGTTGGAGATTTTGACATTAGCAAAAAGGAAATCAAGGAAACTAATGCCTTCTTAAGAGATTATAAATTGCCAACTGCCCTTGCTAGAATATATGACCCTTATGGTGTGGTTAGGATTGCATTGAAACAAATAAGGGGATACAATTTGCCTCCAACCAAGGGTTTATGGGAAGAGGATGTAATTGAAATTTTTTTAGATGATAATGTGTATAGAGAGAGGATGAT
Source organism: Cupressus sempervirens (assembly GCA_028749045.1). Lineage (NCBI taxonomy): Eukaryota > Viridiplantae > Streptophyta > Pinopsida > Cupressales > Cupressaceae > Cupressus > Cupressus sempervirens. The sequence continues at coordinate 774,872,684 of CM053784.1, read as the reverse complement.
CAAATTCAGGGATATAATGAGTTTTGAGCAGGAAATGAAAAAGGTTGATCTATTCGTAGAGGTGGATTACTGGTCTAGATTCAAAAAATGCATTGAGAATTTTGATGAAATTACATCTCAAGTTCCTAAAGAGATTAGGAGGAAACTAGATCTTGAGTTTGTTGATCATGATATTATTGTTGAAGTTAGTGAAGATGAGGATCAACCGAAAAACTTAGAATGGGCTCATCAGAAGAGAAACAAGCAAAAAATGGTTGAGATTCCATAAAAGGTTAGAGAAAACCCTTACAGGTTCTACCAAGGAGTAGTTAGTATTTTGATAATGTAAGAAGAAGGTACCTAATAGCCCAAGCCACTAAAGATGAGAAGAGGGCCAAAAATTTAGAGGTTCAAGCTCAAATGATTGATGATAGAATCATTGAGGCTAATGAATTCATGAATGATGAAAACTTCATCAAACCAGAAGAATTCAAAAGTTTCCTATTTAAATTAAAGCAAAATGAACTGACATTGCAGATGAAGCTAGGTGACTTTGATGAAGTAGTAGCTGAAATAGTCAAAAAGCTACAAGGGTATCATCCTACAAGTGAGACTCTAACTGTAGAATAGGAAAGAGAGATGATACAAAGGAGTGGAATGGTTGTCTTCCTAGGATGGGATATTAGTTCTTCATTCCTATTAGATCAAATGAGGAGACAAGAAAGAAAAATATCATTTGAAGATGAGAATCAATGGGGGTAGTTGAGAGGGTTTGGATATAGTATTGATGCCCAAACCATGGCAATATGAAGTTTAGCTCCAGAAAACTAGAAGCCAACCCTCATGGTAATTACAGAATCTCGTAATAGAAATGTGATATTTTGGAACGCTCATTTCACATCAGCAACCAGATATATGGGTTGTTAACTTCAGCATCACTATTAGGTAAGAACATAATTGATGTTTTGCAAGAGTAGTTGGAAGGAGCCTATGAGATGTACATCAAAACCAGGAGGCACTAAAAGGAGAAAATGAAGAAAACCTATGTCCTAAAATGAAAGAATCTCCAATTAGAAAATGAGATAGTGGTTTTAAAGAACATTGTTAGATCTACCACTGAGATTGAGGATAAAGTTGTGCAAACATAGGGATACACACTTGAAGTAGAGGATATGACAGGACATGCCATGGTCATTGATGAAGAGGAACTAGAACCTAGCAATGAGATAGAAATCAAGACTATAAAGAACTTGATAATCCATAAAATAAATTCCTTGAAAATTGCTTCACAAAATGTGCACAATTTTATATTGTTTTGCAATAGGCAGAGTATCATTACTCTAAGGAAATTTCCTTATTATCTCCTTTCTTCACTACATGGGGTCCTTACACCCAATTTATTGAGAGCCTTGTGCCCATGCTGACACAAAAAAAGACTTTCCAAAAGGATTAATTATTTCTATTAGGAAAGTAATTCATAGGGTGAAGGAGTTAAATGAATTATTTATGGGCGAGTTGCAATTAATTCAAAACAAAATGAAAATAATTGCCACAAGAACCCAAAATTTTGTACCTAATATTTTGGATAGTACTTGAGCAGAAAAGGAATGGAAAGAATGGTCATCCTCTTTTGATGGTATTTTGAATCACTCCAGCTTTATGGCATACTGTAATGATGGACATATATTGTAATAGTTTATGATTTAATTAATATGTTGTATAAAATAGAGTCAGAGATGGGTAAAGTGAATGCTGAGATCAAGGCCATTATAGATTCCAAATGGAATAAATGCCTTGTAGAGTTGAATGGGATTAGAGATGCCACCTGGCCTGACATTGAAACTGACATAGAAATTTAGAAGTTTATTGTTGGTTTAAAAGCTCTAGCATTAGGGGACAATGATTAAGTAGTTAGAGTTGAACGAGATGATAGAAAAGAAAAAATAGGTCTAAAGGGTAGTGAAAGTAATTGATTTTTTAAGGACAAGTAGATTCATGTTGAAAACACTTGAAGAAAGTTCCATCTACCAAATTCAAAATAGTTTCCCTAGTTTTGTCCAGCTACAAAGAATGTTTTGTAAAGTAACAATCTAAAAAATATCTTTGTATTTGTTTTCAAATCAATTTTTGAGATGTGTCCTCCCATCTAAATATTGTTGCAATCCTGATCTATAAAAGGATTTCCAAGATGTGGAGTGAGGGTCGAAGTCCTATATAATTTTAGTGTTTATGCTATTGCAGTCAGTCTAAGATTTGTGTCAATTCTATGTTGTTTCAAATTTGCAAATCTAAGAATATAATAAATATTGAATGATAAAGTTTGTCATATTCTGAGGTATGTCTTGAGTTTCATATTGATAATGTTTTATTTTCAAGAAAAATTAATACAAAGGGAGAGTTGTAAATATTTGTGCTCTAATTTTTGTCTCCATTATTATGTGCTTGTTACTTTGAGATTGAATGAGCAAAGGTCTTTCAATTTAAAGTAGTTGGGATAGGTTGTATATCAGTTTGTTGTTGCTTTTAATTCAAGGAATTAAGTAAATTCTTCCATGAACTAATAGGGGTCCTAAGTATATGATAGAGATATCAAAAGAATGGAATTTAGGGTTAATGATTGATAAGTTTAATTGCAAGTCAATTAAAATAGGTCAAGGATTACTAGTTTGACTCTGTGCAATAATGGATAAGGCACTGATCATTAATTTAGATGCAAATTGATATTGTCATTTGGTAGCATAATACACATTTTAAAATCAAAATTAATTGTTTAATTTCTATAAGGAAGAGCTATATTGCTGGTCATTTACTTATTTGTAATAGATTTCCTATGAGTTATAATTGGCTACTGTAAATCAAGGAGTTAATTACAAATCCAAGAAGATTGTTGGCCATTTTTCTACTATAAAGGATAGATATAAGATGAATAATATTAGTAAGTATTGAAGGGAAGAATCAAATAATAAGAAATATAATGCCTAGGTGTACCTGCCTTGGCCCTGTAGAACATAAAGTTTATAAAGCTCTTATGTGCTTTGTTGAAGTTGGTCCAGATCTAAGTGAGTTCATGCTGAATATGGGAAATAGCTGATCCCTAGGCATCCATCTTCATTCTAAATCTTGGTACTAGTTGTTGGAACCTTTAGTTCTGAAACACCAACAAAATGGTGACTCTACTAGGGAGCCTATAAAAATAAATCATATCTAAAGTGTTGGAATCTGATGTAAGCCATACAATTGTAGTCATATGTCCTTTGGTTTTTTTGCTTATGTATGGTATTGGCTCCTTCTAAGTGAAAAAACTTGAGAATTTACAAAAATCTCAATACCACAAGAGTTGTGTGATGTGCTTACAAGTGCCTTATTGCCAAATAGAGTTTGCATTTCCCAAAGCATACAATATTAAAGTCTTTCTGGGTTGGGCTCCTTGCATTAGATCCATTTTTATCAGTGTTTTCCCATCAATTTTATTTTCCTTTAGCCATAATAAAGTTATTTTCCCCTAGTGGGTGGTGACTTAGTCAAGGTTTTGTTAACTAGTGCTAATAGTATAAGTAAAAGATGGCTTAAAGAAAGAAAAACACAAGAGCATATGTAAGGGAAAACCTAGAAATACCTCTTTATACACAGTAACCAAAGGATGGTAAGAAAGTTTAGCCCAAAAAGAAAGGGGAGTCTAGCCATACATGGAATCCTAGAGATAATCCACAGTACCAGTCCATAATTGAGAAGGAGGTTTTGTCCCATAGTTCTGAGTCTAAGAGTACTAGGCTTCTAGGTGATCTTTATACAACTCCTTTTAAAGAAGATTAGCTTTACCAAGATAATATTGTATCATCCGTGGGAGATATTATTTTTAGACCAAGTGGTTTAGGAGGAATAAACCAACATTTGAGACCTAGAAGTATCTAGTCAAGTAGATCTCACCCTAGACAGGTCCCTTTTATTAAAAGAAACTTGATTGACCTAAGTGACCCTATAGAATCAAAAGCTACCATTACTAATCCTGATGATCTATTAATAGAGGTAGAACTACTTAGGAATATAGTTGTTGAAGAAGATTCCAAATGCATCCATTTGGAAAATGAGAAAGAGAAAATCACCATGAATACTCTCATTGAGAGAGGTAACTTGCTTAGGAGAATGGATGCCTTGTAGGAACAAAATAAGAAGTTAGAAGATAAGTCCACTACATTGCATTCAGATATATTTGGAGATGTTAAGAATATGAGATCCAAGGTTTGTGAGTATGAGAAAATTGTGCAAGAGAAAGAAGATCTAGTGGTTGTGCAGATCCATCCATATGAACCTATCAAAAAAGAAAGTGAGGTACAAATGGTTGATCTTACCACTAAGAAAATTGATAAAGGTAAGTAGAAGGTAACTGGTGTCAAGATAAATGAACCAACTATTACATCCAAAAATATCCCTACCATGTCAAAAGTAGATATATAGTTGGAGAAGGCTAAGAAGGAACATGAGGAGGTAGCCAAAGAACTTGAGAAGGTAGAAAATGAAGCCCAAGAAACATAAATGAGAAAGAAAATCCAATTTCTAACATCTACTTTTGGTTTAAATGCAAACCAAAGTTAGTCCTCATTAGGAGTGCCTCCTTCTACAAATTGTGGACCCATAGTAAGTAATGTTTCTACTTCCCACCCTAGCCCTTTGTCCTCTTCTACCATAGTGACACAACATATTGGTGTTTAGTTAGGAAAAACAAATTTTCAAACTCAACTTGCTGCATCTAGTTTTGCTAGTCTAGTAGGTTTTACAAAAAGACCTATGTATATGGAGAGATATAAGAAAATATATATCTTAGGCATCCCTGGTCATCCAAATCTTGTTACAAATGATTTGAGGGATAAGGATACAAAATTCCCTAGGAATGATGCTATTAGTGGCGAGGAAAACCTCAAGAAGTTTAAGGATATGTTGAATGACTATGAAGTTGAACATGAAGATGTAGTTATGAATTTGTTTTTTTATTCCTCACAGAAGATGCCGGAGATTGGTATAGAAGATTTCCTAATAATAGTGTCAATTCTTGGGAAGATATTGAAAATTGTATCAAAGAAAAATATGGAGATAACAAATATAGAGATAACACTAATGATAGCTTTATATTGAATGAATTCAACAATATAAAGAAAAATCAAAATGAGTCTATTTTTGACTTCAATCTGAGATTTCAAAAGGGGATGTACAAGCTATTCCAAGTAATGAGGTTAGAGGGAAATGTTTGCCTTACAACATATTTTAATGCCTTTGACAGTAAGCTAACATATATTTTGAGGGATCATGATCCTGTAACATTAAGAGATGCCCTTAGAATGGCTATGAACATTTAAAATAATTGGAAGGCATCCAGAACACAAGGAAGAAGAGATGACCCTAAGCTTTTCAATCCGCATTGTAGTAAAAAGAAAGAAAGTGATAAGCCCCTTGTGGAAAACAAGAAGCTTGAAGAAGATAAAGTAGGTAAAATGTTGACCATATTAAAGAACATGAATCCTCAAGCTCAAAATGCTTAGAAAGAAAAATATTGTTGATAAATTATAGTTCAATGATTTTAGTAGACAAAATAGGATGCAAAATTTTCCTTATAGCACCCATTGGAAAGGTGGGAAACTTATTATTCCTCTTGTTAAAAATACTAGTGAAAAGAGTACACTTGACCCTTTATAGAAAACATTTGTCAATTTGGTTGATGATCCTCAATGGTGCTTAGTTTGTCACCAAAATATTGTGTTATTTCATTATCTTTTGCTATTGATTAAGATAAAAATGAAGAACAATATGATCATGAGAATAGTGTTAAGATGTTGGATGTAATATGTTCAAGTCATATTATGATGATACTTCTAAATGTGATGAAAAGGACAATGATGTTCATGAAAGAAGATAGTTCCATAATATAGTACATCAACCAACCTTCTCAGAGGAACATAATGATGAGGAAACAACTTGTAATATCATGTCATCAAAAAATGAGGTGACTCTAAGGATGCCTACTAAAGAAGAAATTGATTAGATCACTGCCAATATGGTTTCCCAAGTACAAACCAGAGGTATGTTGCAAAATACTAAAGGAAATACAATGTCTAGTATCTTTATTAAGAAGATTGATAAAAAAAGGGAAGAAGTCAATGAGCCTAAGGATAAAAGTAATATCAAGGTTAAGACTATGAATAAAAAGTGGGAAGCCAAGAAAGGGGATACTATAAAAGATCCTAAAGTTCACACTAATGATGGTAAAAAAGAAGAAATCATTGGTGGTCACTACTATGAATGAAAGGTAGAATGATTAGAACATTGCAAGTTCATCTAACAAACAGAAGGAGGTGAAAGGTATGCCTATTAATAATCTTACTATTTCTCCAAGTGATATGTTGTCAATACTATCACAAATCATAGTAAAAGTTCCTTTGTTAGAATTGTTAAGAATCCCTGAACATAAGAGTAAAGCTATAGCATGGTTTAAGGATGTAGGTGGTAAGGTTAGTCATGACTATAATTCCAATTAGATCCTTGATAAGCCTAAGAAAGAAATAGAAACTAAAGTTGTTATATCTCAAATCCCATCCATGTCTTAGATGATTCAGTAAATCAGTGTTTGGGAAATGTTGACCCCTTTTCGTAAGAATTATTGTAAATGGAAAGACATTAAAGAATTTTATGATTGATTCTAGAGCATCTAACACAATTATGCCTTTTAAGATAATGAAAGCACTGGGCTTAAAAGTGGACACTCCTTAGAGTAGATGTTGTGTTATAGACAAGAGAGAAGTTACTGTCATAGGAATAATAAATGCAATGACTTATAAGTTATCAACTTATCCTGATAAAGAAAAAACCATGAGTGTATTAGTTGTAGATATTCCTCTCCAATATGGCATGTTGTTGTCCTAGAAATGGAGTGCAAAAATGGGTGGAAGTCTTCAATGTGATCTTTCATATGCAACTTTTTAGATTAATGATAAGTTGGTAAAAGTAAATAGAGAGCCTAAGATTGTCTACATGATTCAACAAGAAATTGAAGAGGATATGACATGTTTTGTAGAAACTAATGTTAATGCATTTCGGGCTGAAATGTTGGTATTAAAGAAAGAAAAAATCAAGTCACCTATTGCAGTAGAAGCTGAGTCAAAATCAGAGAAGGATGACCTATGGACAATGTATTTTGATGGAGCTTGCTACAAGGAAGGATCAGGAGGAGGTATTCTTTTGATTTCTCTTGATGGTTACACTTATAAGTTCTCATTTACTCTGAACTTTCCATTTTCAAATAACATAGTAGACTATGAGGCATTATTGTTAGGGTTAAGATTGGCTCATAAACATGGCATAAAATGCTTACATGTCATAGGTGACTCAAAGTTGATTGTTTCCCAAGTAAGAGAAGTGTATGTCTTTAAGAATAAAAGGCTAAAAAAATATAGGAATGTTGTTTGGAATATGATAGAAATTTTTTATGCCTTTGGGATTACATGGAAAGATAAGAGTAATAATAAGATGGTTGACTTTTTGGAAAATATTGCTATAAAGCCTAATGACATAACCTTTGTTGGCTTATCAAAAATTGAAGTACAAACCAGACCCTCAATCCCTGATAATATCCAAAATTAGAAAGTCTTTGAAGTGGACAAAGATATTATAAGGTTTCTAGATTATGAAGACCAATTTTGGGGATAGGAAATTGATTGTGCAACACTTTTCAAGACAATAGATGGTAAGGACACTATTTTTGGTGAGGAAGTTGTCCAATTAAAAACAAATAAGATTCCTAAAGGACTGATTGTGTTAGAAAGGATTTTTGATAACCATGATAGATTCAAGACAACTAAAAATGAACATGATGCAAAGGAATTAGATGGGGTCAACCTTAAGACCAAAGAAGCACCTAAGAAAGTGTATATAGGGAATAAGTTATCTCCTAAAATCAAGAAAAGTTTGATTAATCTGCTAAGAAAATATAGACATGTATTTGCTTAGTCATATGATGATTTGAAGGCCTATAGAGAGGATCTTTTGCAGCATGAAGTTCCATTGGGGGAAGGAGCTAAATCTTTCAAACAAAAAGAGAGACCTATTAATCCAACACTAGGACCAAAGATGCAAAAGGATCTAATAAAATTGAGTGATGCTAGGATCATCAAGCCAACTAGGCATTCTTCTTGGGTGTCAAATTTAGTCCTTGTTAGGAAGAAGAATGGTGACATAAGATTGTGTGTTGATTTCAAAAATCTAAACATTTCTTCATTGAAGGATAATTATGGTTTACCTAACATGGAAGTCATGCTATGAAGAGTCATTGGATTAGAGTTGATGTCTATGATGGATGGATTATCTGGATACAATTAGGCAGTTGCAAAGGAATTAGAGCAATACAAGACTACATTTATAACACCTTGGAGGACACATGTTTACAATGGAATGCCTTTTAGCCTAACTAATGCTAGTGCCACCTTTTAGAGAGCCATGGATGTGGCCTTTGTGGATATAATTGACAAATTTTTAGTGGTATATCAAGATAATTTGACAACATACTCAAAGGATGAAAATGACCATTGTATGCACCTTGAAAAGGTATTTATTAGAGCTCTTGAATATGGTATTTCTTTAAATCTTAGGAAGTGTGTCTTTGTCATTATTGAAGGTAAATTATTAGGCCACTTTGTTGGGAAAGAAGGACTTAGGATAGACCCAGAGAGGCTAGGACCTATAGATAAGATTTATAAGCCTAAGAATGTGAAAGAAATTCAATCTTTCTTTGGGAAGATCAATTTCCTTAGAAGGCTTGTTACAAATTTTGCAGAAATAAGTAGAACTATCTCTAAGATATTAAATAAGGGCTCTGAAATTAGATGGGATGATGAACCAAGTGTAGCTTTTCAAAAGATAATACAAGCAATAAAAGATGCTTGTGTTTTAAGGGTTGCTAACTATTCTAAGTGAATGAAAATATTCTCTTTTGCATCATTCCATACTATTGCAAAAAAATTATTACAAAAGAATGAATATGAATATGAGCAACCAATAACATTTTTTAGTAAATCCTTGCAGATTGTAGAATTAAAGTATGATATAAATGAGAAGAAAGCCTATGCATTAGTCAAGGTAGGCAAGGCATTTAGGTGTTATCTAATGGGAGTTACTATGATTGCATTTGTTCCAAGTGATGTAGTGAAGGACATCTTCTCACAATAGGAAGTTTCAAGGAGAAGATGCAGATGGATCAACATGATTCAAGAGTTTAATAGAGACATCTAGATTACCAAGTTGGTGAGAGGGCAAGGGCTTACTAGGTTGATGGCAGAGACAAACCTTGAAGCAAATCAAATAAATCAACTTGATGATAATGACATAAATAGATTATGTGATATGGATACCTATGATTGGCATAAAGATATAATATTTTACTTGCAATACATGAAGACTCCACCGAGGTTGAGTGACAATTAAAAAAGATTTTTAAAGTTATAGGCTATCAAATAAGTTATTGTGAGTGGAAAGTTATGGTGGAGTATGGAAGGTGTTCCCACTAAAATGTGTTGATTAAGATCATTCAATGATAATCTTGAATGAGATGCATAATGGAATATGTGAAGGCCATTATATGGCTAAAAAAATAGCTCCAAGGTGATTAGAGCTAGATTTTGGTAGCCCAATATTTTTAAAGATGCACATAAGCTTGTGAGAAAGTGTGATGCTTATCAAGGATTTGGAAAATTAAAATTATCTAGAAATCTGCCATTAAAATTAGTAGAAATACAAGCATCTTTCTAGCAATGGGAAATGGATTTCATAGGTCAAATTTCAACCAAGTCTAGTACTAGTTATTCATGGATATTAGTAGCAACAGACTACTTCATGAAATGGGTAGAGGCCATCCCTACCAGGAATGCTACTACTAAAGTGGTCAATAATTTTATGTTAAATAACATCAAAACTAGATTTGGACATCCTGACAAGATTGTAACTGATAATTCCATGTGCTTTAGGTCTGAAGAATTTATAAAATTTTGTGAAAAATATGTTATTACAAGATCAACATATTCCCCATACCATCCCCAAGGAAATAGGTAGGTAGAATCAAGCAACAAAAGTTTGCTGAAGATCATCAAGAGGACCTTCAAAGAAAAAAAAAGGGCATGGGATTCCAAATTTCCATTGTCACTCTTTGCTAATAGGTTAACAATAAAGAAGGCCATAGGATGTGCACCATTTGATCTAGTATATGGAATACCGGCCAAGTTACCCCAAAACAATTTAAGAGGAATGTACAAGTTTGCTCATCAATATGATAATGATATTATTGATGAAATATAGATTAGAATGGATGATATTATGCACTTGGATAAGACAAGAAGAGGTTCTTCTGCTAAAAATGCAAAGTTTTAGGTTCAAGTTAAGCACTTATATGATAAGAGGACAATATCAAGAAAGTTTTAGCCTGAAGAAATGGTATTGTTATGGAATGCCAGATTAGAAGACAAGGGCAAACATGGAAATTTTGATCCCATCTAGTTAGGCCCATATCTACTTCAGGAAAATTAGGGAGAAGATTCTTCTTTTATAAAAGAAATATCAGGTGATATTCTAGAATTGCCAGTTCATGGACAATTCTTGAACATGCATTTCTGTTGAAGTGCTTGTTTTTCCATGAGCAATAGTTTAGGGTTTTTGTACATTATGTAAATCTTTGTACAATTTTTTTTCTTATCTATTATGTTGTTTTCCCCTATTTTGTCAAGTGCTACTCTCCAGTGTTGTCATGTTTTGTCATGTATGTGGTTTTCTTAACCTAGAAATTCTAGATTCTTGCATGGATACAAGTTATCCATCATCCCCAAATAGAGCCACTAATGGTCTGATTTTTCACTTAGTTTACATTTGTGATATCTTGTGAAAATATAAAAGAAATTATGTTCCAATTGCTTAGGGTTTCTAAATTTTTGTCACTCCTTAGAAAAAAAACCTAGAGCAATGGTCGTACCTTATGTTTTGATGAATTATTCATACGATGGTGTATAAGTATTGAAATAGGGATGATTTAAAACTTTGGTTATATGTTTGATTTTTATGTCCCTTAGTCTTTTGGTTATTTTTATGTTATAAGTCATGTCTCTAAAGTACTTTAAGTTGTGAAGTTGCGATATTGTTTTGATCATAAAATCTCCCCATTCCCCCCCCCCCCCCCCCCCCCCAAACTATTTTGGTGATCGTGAAGTCACAAAATAGTCATCAACAAGGTAATCACAATGTCATAGGTGTTAGTGTTGACTTTCATGTTTGGGTTGTGAAGAAGAGATTAAGTGAAGATTGCATGATCACAACTTGTATTTGGATTAAGAGTTTTTATGTTCCAAATGTGTAGAAGATAACCATGATGGTCAATTTTAAAAGTCATCACCATATTGTGGGTAGTTAAGCTTGACTTGGGGTTACAACAAAGAAGTGGAGATAGCTTTGTGTTGCAACTTCAAGGGGTTAAGAGATGAGTTAAAGATTTAAGTTGCGAAGCTAAGAACAAGGTAATAGTTAACTCCAAAGGGTTTTCAAAACATCATGAGAAGCAAAGCATGTAATAGGTTTTAAGTTGCAAAGTGGAGATAAGCCATCAATCACGACATCATAACTTATAAAGCACTTAACTATTTTAAGGTTGTGAAGGTGTGAAAGGTAACCATAGAAGTAAAGTTTGTAGTTATCATTTCATCACATATAGTTGAAGATGATCTATGGTTAAGGTAGTGAAGTAGAGATACATAGCCATCACACCATTGCAAGGTTTGACAGGTTACTTTTTTTGGTTGTGAAGCTATGAAACAAAGTAGAAGTTAATCAAAACAACTATCATACCATAACATGGCTTAGGATTTTTATATGTCTAGTGGTGGAAAAATGGTGACAAGGTTAAAAGTTATGGTTTTCATAGCATTGCAAGTGATAAAAATGTAAAGTCCTAAATCATAGAGAAGTTGTGAGGTAGTCAATTCAAAAGGCTTTGCTACTTTTTAGGTTTAAAGTGAGAGTGAAGAATGTAAGAAATGATATGGAGATGAGTGGTTATGTAGCCATTTTACTAGATCATTGGAGTTAATGAAGTAAACAGTTAAAGAGTTGCAAAGCTAGGAGATGGTCAAGTTTTCTATGTTCTCTACTTTGCAAGATGTTCAATCATATTTTGTTTTATTGTTGTGAGGATATGATCATGATTAGTGTGTAGTTATCACTACATTCATATGGTTGGTGAAAGGGAACAATAAGAATTTGCAACAAGGCAATAAAGAATTAAATGAAGTCTTCAATGCTTTGTGGCTCCATGTGGAAACATGATGATAGAACTGCAAAGTGGAGAACAGCTTGAAGTATGACTTGCATGGTTAACCTTGTAGTTGAACAATTAAGTGGTAAAGCTACAAAATAGTTAGAATACCCCTTTTCACATGGTCACGACTAGAGACAAAGAAAAGCAAGGAACCATTGAGAAGTAGAGATAGAGGGTTAATCACCACTTTACTACTCACAATTTTAAAGACATAAAACAAGGCTAAAAGTGAATGTCTGAGATGGAAAAAGAGAAATGAGCTAGAAGTGTGAATAGTGTAAAAAAGTAAAGATAACACAATTTTTCAAGGATTGAAAGGATTTCAAGCATGCCAATTTTAATGACAATTCCACACTCCAATTTGTAAAAATAAATAAATTCTAAGAATAAGAAAGATTTTCATTATTCATTGCATAGTGTTTGAAGTTTCAGAGAAAAGTTCAAATTGTAGAGAAAATTCTAGCATACAACGTTTAGAAGTGTTGTGATTCTTGAAGTTATGGTACAAAAGGAAGGAGATTTGATAGCATAGGCACAAATTGAGGAGTCTATGTCAAAAGAAAAAATCCCTAGCCCTTTCATAGATGAATGGTTGCATGATTTACTAGGGTCATTTAATCTTTAATCAGCTAATGATCATGAATTATGAGACCCCTACTATTTTTGTAGAGATGCAAAGGTACTTGACATAAATGAAAGTGAGCTCTTCTAGTACTTTTACAAGACCAAGGTGGAAAAGTTTCCTATTTCCAACCCTTGGACTAGGAATTTGGGGAATTTGATCATGCATGAGGTCTTCATAGACATGTATTTAGTCAAGGTACTAATAAAATCATACAACCTAGTCAACAAAACATTTCATAGGAGGAACAAAATTATACTCTGTGGACTGGACAAAGAAACATTCATTGAAGCTTTTGACTTGGGAGGACCTATGTCATTACCAATTGACAATGAGAATTTTAGCAATCATAAGAATTTCTACATGGGCAGAGATTGTTGGAAGCATGAATGCCGATGATATCCCTATGGGGGAGTATTACAGAAAGATGATTAGATCATTATCATAATGATATGTTACATTCATGATTGTGTTTGTCATTGATGTCAATGTAGCAATTTTTTGTGGTATCCGATAAAAGAACAATAGAAAGATCAAGTTGGTATGAATGGATAATTAGCATTTATACTAAGAAAGGTTAAAGGGAGATACTACTAAGCATCTAGTATATGTAGCTAACCTTGAAAGAAAAAGATATGAAATGTGGAAGAAATTATGCAAGTTTCAGTGAAGTCTATTTTGAGATAGAGTTTATAGAGGCATATTATGGTAAACTTGTTATAGCCCTTAGTAGGGTTCTTATTCTGAGAAGCTAAGGTTAAAGATGTGAAGAAGACATTCTAGAGATGACATAGCTAAGTTTGCTTCTCATAATGTTACATGTATAGAAAATTATTCAAGTTACAAGGAAAAAGATTAATGTTATTGCTAAGTGTAACTTGTTCTTAATGTGGTCCTCTAATAATTAATTGAGAAGGTGTAATAGTTGAATTAGGAAATTTTTTTATGGATTTGGTATAAAGGAAGGATATTTTTCCTTTATCATGTATGGAGAAAAGAGAATGATTGTAAGAAGCACAAAGAGCAGAACACAAAGATAAGCAGAGCAGAGTGAAGGTGAAGGAAACATCATTGCTAAGGTTTTATTGTGTGATCCAAAATTTGCTACTTGGATCAAAGGTTTGTGACTTGGTCTACAAGGTCTAACAGTGATTGGTCTAGTTGATATGAGAAAGGAAAGAAGTTAAAGTATAGTACATACAATTACTTTTCAAGGAATAGTTGAGGGATCAGTTGGACAGTGAGTTTGGTGATCTTTCCAAAGAAGCTATTTAGACAGTGGGTCCTTCTATCTTCTACAACTCCTAATAGGGTTGGCACAACTCCTAATAAGGTTGGAATCTTCTAACAAGGATTCAAAGTCTCTGTAGACACCTAAAATTGTCCAAAACCCATTTCCTAGCTAATTAAATAGATATTTATTATGTATTTAATTATAGCCTTAACCCTACCATTAATTAAGTAAATTTTCATTTATTTAATTATATTCACCTTTCCTTGATTTAAATAAACTAAGGTTTATCTAAATCCTAGCCTTTCCTTGATTTAAATAAACTAAGGTTTATTTAAATCCTAACCCATTCACTTTAATTAAGTACTTCATTTACTTAATTAATCTCTTTCCTAATCTCACTTGGAATTAAATATTACATTTAATCCTATTTGAGCACATGGCTCCTAACTTTAACTCTAACCTAACTCATCTTTCTAAACCTACCCACTTCCTTAATCATGCTTCCTTTTCCTAATCATCTTGCTAATCACCTTTTAATCCTAAGTGTGTGCTCACACATGTGTGAGGAATCCTCAGACATGTGTGAGGTATTCTCACACTTTCCTCACCCCTCATGCATTCCACACCTCTTGCACACTTGTCCTCTTGCATGAGAATCAAGGCGTCTCACACGTGTGAGAAGCCATGCTTCTCACACCTGTTGCACACTTGTACTCTTGCATGAGAATAAAGTTGCTTCACATGTTGCACTTATCATGAACATGTCACCATCAAAGGTTGCTCACTCATGTGTGAGCATCTTCCCCCCTTTAAATGGTCAAAACCCTAATCCACATGGAGTCTACTTGGCCTCCACCTCATGGAAACCTCATCGATCCTGACAGATCCTAGCCCTTCATATTGCATTGAATCTCAGCTGTCCATTGCATCTCATTTCCTCTAAAAAGAGAGCTCTCTCCTCATTTCCACAAGCACTATCTACCTCATTGTTATGCTCCAGGATTTGTGAGAAATCACATCCCATAATGCGAAATCATCTACACTTGATGATTTTGTGAGGTTTGCATTGGTGTTATTTTCAATAGTTTAAGATCTTTATTATTTCATGTCATTCTTAGTTACATTTTCTCTTGCATATTTTGAAGTTTGCATGATCATGTAAGAATATGGATTAGTTGCTTAGTGTTTATTCCATTTATTACATTTTTATGCAATACAGTCTCCTAGTAGGGACTCATATGTACTAAATGTTGTAATAGACTCCTAACAGGGTTCATCCTTTAACAAAGAATATTTATTTAGTACATCATCTTGTGGGCTTCATTCCCAATGGGGTTTTCCCTCCGATCAAGGGTTTACCTAGTTAACATATCTAGTGTAATTGTGCATGAGCATCTTTGTATGGTTATTGTTTGCTTTGGTTGAATGGTTAAGATTATTTAAGGTGGATAAATGTTTTATTTATTGGATAAATAATTCACCCCCTCCCCCTCTCAGTTATCTTGGTGGACTATTGTTTCTAACAATTGGTATCAGAGCATTAGGTCCTTGAAGATAATTTTTAATAACTTTGAGAGATCCATGGCAAACATATTCAAAAAGGATAGTCCAAAGTTTGATGGAACAAATTATGATAGTTGGAAGGAAAATATGAAGACACATCTATTGTGTATGGGTCCAGGATATTGGATCTTGACAAAATCATCAAAGACAATCATTGCTGAAAAAGTTTTAGAAATTTGTAATGAGGAAGAAAGGGAAATTTTCATGTGCGACATGAGAGCTAGAGAAGCACTATTGTCTACACTTCCTGTACTTGAGCATAATTAGGTAAAATCATTTGATACTTCTCATTTGATTTGGAAAGCTTTCGAAAATAGTTTTGAAGGTGATTAACATTCTAAGAAATTGAGGTTACAAGGGTCAATTTTTCCATTTCAAGATGCAAAAATGATGGAAGATGAATCTATAAGAACATATGTAGGTAGGATATCATAAATTATTACATGTATTACATCTCAAGGAGTAACCAAAGAAAATTATGAGGTGATATGGAATATATTAAAGAGCTTAACACCACCATTTAAGCAAGCAGTTCAAATGATATAGTTGTTGATATCTTGTACCAAAGATTTCACAAAGGAGACATTGCTTGGGAGACTTGAAGTAGTTGAAAATTAACTTAGATAGTCTAGAGAATTGACCAGAATAGCAATAGCTTTTAGTGCCCTAAATATTCAACCTAATCTATCAAGGAGCACAAGTGCTAGAGGAGACTTTTGTAGCAGTAGTAGATTTGATGAGGACAGAAAGATAGAAGGAGTAGCCCTCATAGAAGAAAGGATGGTAAGAAAGTCTTTAAATGTTGGACTTGTAATGAATTTGGTCATTATGCATCTATGTGTCCTAAAAGAGAGAAAAAGTATAGAGGAAATTTCAAACCTAGAAGAGATAGATAATGTTTATATGAAAATTAAGTAGATGATTATGATGAACAAGTAGTAAGTGCTAGTGATGATGAAATTAGATTTGTAGCCATTAATGAAGAAAGTCTAGAGAAAATGGCTTTAGTATCACAGGTTGAAAATAAATCTAATTGGATAATTGATAGTGGTTGTTCACATCATATGAGTAGTGATATGAACTAGTTTGTTGACTTCAAAAGTCATGATGGAGGTATTGTTAGAGTTGGAAAAAGTGCATCATGTCAAGTTAACAACATTGGATCTATAACTCTTGATGGTAAGACTAACACAGAGGATTTATATTTTTTTTATGGTCTGAAGCACAATATTTTGAGTGTTGGACAACTAGTGGATAAAGGTTATTAGTTACAATTCACAAAGAAGACATGCATGATCAAAGACAAAGATGGAAAGGTAATTGGAATAGGAACCAGATCTAGAGGTAATTTATTTCAGTTGAATCCTATTGAAATGATATTTTTGGTTGCAAAGGTAGATGATAGTTGGTTATGGCATAAGAGATTTTGTCATATAAACTTTGACAACATTGTGAAGACTAGTAGTATGCTTGTAGTTAGAGATTTGCCTAAGATTGTAAATCCTACTAACACAATTTGCAAGGAGTGTGTATTGGCAAAACATAACAAAACTTAGTTTCCCAACAAGAAGTTGATTACTATAGAAAAATTGGAGATTATATATAAAGATCTTAGTGGTCCAATGAAGACTAAAGGATTCTATGGAAAAAGGTATTTTATTATTTTAGTTGATGACTTTTCTAAAATGATGTGGATTGCATTTCTTAAAGAAAAATTTGAGGCATTTGATAAGTTCAAGATATTCAAGAATAGAGTTGAGAATGAATCATGTATGAAGATTAAATGTTTAAGATCAAATAGAGGAGGAGAATTTACTTCAAATGAGTTTAACATCTTTTGTGAAGCTAATGGAATCAAAAGATAGTTGTCAGCTCCAAGAACCCCTGAACAAAATGGCATTGCAGAAAGGAAAAACAAGTCAATAACATAAGAAATAAGAGCTATGTTAGCTAAGAATGATGTATCCAAGATGTTTGGAGAGAAGCTATGAATATAGTAGTCTACAATATGAACAAAGTGCAAGTTAGGAAAGACAAAAACAAGACCCCTTATGAACTATGATTTGGTCACTCACCTATAGTTAAGTATTTTAGAATTTTTAGTTGCAAGTGTTATATCAAAAGGGATGATGATATTGGCAAGTTTGATGCTAGAAGTGATGAAGATATGTTTCTTGGTTATTCATTGAAAAGCAAGGCTTATAGATGTTATAATATGAGAACTAAGACTATTATGGAAAGTGCAAATGTAAGGGTTGATTAGAAATTTAGGGTACAAGATAGAATAAATGACTACAATTTAGATAATAAGAATGTTGTCACTAAACCAAGGAATGATGAAGCATTCCTTAAGAATAACACCGATTTGTAGAATGAAGGAGATTTGAGATAGGAACAAAGCTTGAAACCTTCAATAGAGCTAAGAGTTGAGATAACAACTCCTACTTTGGGTAAAAAGATGACAAAGAATCATCCACCCAAGTAAATCATTAGAAGTAGAGATAAAGGTGTGATGAAAAGAAGTAGAATCAATGAAGAACTATGTTTAATTTCTCAAGTTGAACCAAAGAATGCAGATGAAGCATATAAAGATGACTATTGGAAGCAAGCTATGAAAGAAGAATTGGATCATATAGACATGGGAATTGGTCCACAGACCAATAGACAAGAATGCGATAGGAACTAAATAGGTATTTAGGAACAAGATGAATGAACAAGGTGAAGTTGTAAGGAATAAGGCAAGATTGGTATGAAAAGGTTACTCATAGAAAGACAAAATAGACTGTGATGAAACTTATGCTTCTTGAAAAAAATAGAAGCAGCAAGGTTATTCTTGTCATATGCAACATATAAGAAATTCAAAGTATATCAGATGGATGTCAAGTCAATGTTTCTGAATGGAGAACTTGAAGAAGAGGTATACATAGAACAACCAAAAGGTTGTCCTTTAAAAGATGAAAATGACATAGTATGTAGATTGAAGAAAGCATTGTATGGCTTAAAGTAATCACCTAGAACTTGATATGCAAGATTGGAAAAGCATTTAACAAAGCTTGGATATAGAAAATGTATAGTAGATAGTAATCTATACTAGAAAGAAATTGATGATGGATTGATGATTTTAGTAATATTTGTTGATGATATCATATTTGGAGGAAATGATGATGAAAGTGACAAGTTTTCAGAAGAAATGAAGAAGGAATTTGAAATGAGCATGATAGGATAAATGAAATATTTTCTTAGATTATAGATTGTGTAGGACAAAGAAGGAATCTTTATTTCTCAAACTAAGTATTTGAAAGATCTACTAAAAAGGTTTGGTTTAGAAATATGTAAACCTACTGGAACACCTATGGTAACTGGACACAAGTTATCTACAAGGGATGAGACACCTACTATTGAGCAGAAGAAGTACATATCTATGATTAGAGTATTGAAATATTCAACTCATACAAGGATGGATGTAGCAAATGTAGTTGGAATTGCTGCAAGATTCCATGCTGATCCCAAAGAAGCACATTATGTAGCAGTCAAAAGGATATTTAGATACTTGAAAGGAACACCAAAATTTGGATTGTGATATGATAGATCTAATGATTTCATCCTATATGCTTATAATGATACTGATTGGGCATGCCATATGGATGACAAAAAGAGCACTAGTGGTGGAGCCTTCTTTCTTGGAGGAAGGTTGATTTCTTGGCTAAGAAAAAAGAAGGATTGTACCTCACAAAGTACAATAGAAGAAAATTATGTTGCAAAAACAAACAATTGTAATCAAGTTGTTTGGATGAAGTAGATGCTGAAGGATATAAGGATAGAATTTAGTGACCCTGTTGTCATACATTGTGACAACACAAGCACAATAAATATATCTAAGAATCAAGTGTCATATTCTAAGACTAAGCACATTTACAGTATCAAGTATCACATGTTGAGAGAGAAAGTTGTAGAAAAGGGAATTAGATTGGAATATGTAAGCACCAAAGAGCAGATTGCAGATATTTTCACCAACCCTCTTCCCAAAGAGACTTTTGAGTATTTGCAAGGTATGCTAGGGGTTATGCCCCTTCCTACAACAAAGTAAATGATGCAAGAGTGCATTAGTCCAGTGTAATATAACACTATTGTTTGTCTAGATTGAATGCTGATGCTTCTTGTATGGGGGAGTATCTGTGATGGATAGAGTCATCTAGGACTCTTGTTGGATGTTGTTTTTAATAGTGTCTTTATACACTTGAGCAAGTTAGAGATAGTTGTTATAGAGAATGATGGTTGTTGAAACCTTTGACATTAATGTCAATGGGGGAGAAGTACACCATGAAAAATAGTTTGGAAGAAAAATAGTTGAGGAGAAGTACACCAAGAGAAGTATAGATAACCATTTGGAAGAAGTACATCATGGAAGAATGATTGATGAAGAGGATTTGAAAAGAATATTAACAATCTTTTACAGTTGGTATTTTTAGAACTAGATGTTTTTCATCTATTTTTCCATGAATGCCAAAGGGGGAAATTGTTGGAAGCATGAATGCTAATGATATTCCTATGGGGGAGTATTGTAGAAACATTATTAGATCATTATCATAATGATATGTTACATTCATGATTGTGTTTGTCATTGATGTCAACATAGTAGTTTTCTATTGCATCTAATAGAAGAACAATGGAAAGATCAAGTTGGTACGAATAGATAGTGAGCATTTATACTAACCAAAGTTAAAAGGAGATACTACTAAGTGTCTAGTATATGTAGCTAACCTCAGAAGCAAAAGATATTATGTTTGGAAGATGTTATGCAAGTTTTGGTGAAGACTATTAAGAGATAGAGTTTATAGAGGTATATTTTGATAAACTTATTATATCTCTTAGTAGAGTTGTTATTCTAAGAAGCTAAAGTTAAAGATGTGAAGAAGACATTATGGACATAATATAGATAAGATTGTTCATCATAATGTTACACGTACAAAAAGTTATTCAAGTTACAAGACAAAAGATTAATGTTATCGCTAAGTGTAATGTGTTCTTAATGTGGTCCTATGATAATTAATTGAGAAGGTGGAATACTCGACTTAGGAAATTGTTGTATGGATTTGGTATAAAGGGAGGAAATTTTACTTTATCATGTATGGAGAATAGAGAATGATTTTAAGTAGCACAAAGAGTGGAATGCAAAGATAAGCATAGCAGAGTGAAGGTGAAGGAAACTTCATTGCCGAGGTTTTATTGTGTGGTCCAAAGTTTGATACTTGGATCTGAGGTTTGTGACCTGGTCTACAAGGTTTGACAATGATTGGTTGAGTTTATAGGAAAGAGAAAATAAGTTAAAGTATAGTATATACAATTATTCTAGAAGGAATAGTTAAGAGATCAGTTGGATAGTGAGTTTGGTGATCTTGCCCTAGAAGCTATTTGGACAGTGCGTCCTTCTGTATTCTATAACTCCTAACAGGGTTGGAATCTTCTAACAAGGATTCAAAGTCTCCTAATAGGGATTCATATGTAGTTAATGTTATAATAGACTCCTAAAAAATTCCATCCTCTAACAAGCAATATTTATATTAGTACATCATCTTATGGTCTTTATTCCCACTAGGGTTTTCCCTTTGATCAAGGGTTTCCCTAGTTAACATATCTAGTGTAATTGTGTATGTGCATCTTTGTATGGTTGTTTTTTACTTTGGTTGAATGGTAAAGATTATTTAAGGTGGATAAATGTTTTATTTATTGGATAACTGATTCACCACCCCCCCTATTTATCTTGGTAGACTATTGTTTCTAATGGAGATATGACTAGACACATCCCAATGCAAAGAAGGAGAAAAGAGAGATACCAAAGAAGAAGGAGGTAGGAGACTTTATGCCTCTTAAATATTTTTAGAGATATCTTCAAAAAACAATGTTTGGATTGAACAAAGTTCTAGATTCAGATGGAATCATGAATGCTATTGCTGCACACTACATCATGAAATTGAACATTCAAGACTTGTACATTAATGTAGGGTATGATTATGTTACATACGTAGCTAGTAGAATTCACGATTAGATTATTGTAGCATAGGAATAAAGGATGAAAAAATTCAAATTTCATCACTATTCACTGCTCATGCACTTGATTATGTACAAGAATGTACAATTCATCGATCAAATTTTCTTTGGAATCACAAAGGAATGGGGAGAGAGACTACATGTACAATAGTGGACAAGGGTATGGAAAATATTCTACCCTTATTCTAACACTATTTCTTTCTATAATGATTTTGTATACCCTGTTATGAACATGTTAGGGGTTGTAGTAGCATAATACCTAGGAGCGTTAGGAAATTGGTTAAGCCCAATCTCTATTATGATGAGGGAAAGAAATTAGGGCATGGTTGGGGAAGTGTTTTTCTTTTTAAGGATTATATAATTATTAGGGTTTATGTATGCCCTTAGCCACCCCATCTTCTCCCAAAATATGTTTAAGAAAGATTAGGGATTGTATAAGTATTCTGGCAATTAATTTCATTGAATATAGAGTACCTACGTAGAAATGTTAGGAAATGCACCTTTTTGTGTAGATGCTCCAAAGTTGGAGATTTTGACATTAGAAAAAAGACAATTGAGGAAACTAATGCCTTTTTAAGAGATTATAAATTGTCAACTGCCCCTATTAGAACATGTGACCCTTATGGTGTGGTTACGACTACATTGAAACAAATGAGGGGATACAATCTACCTCCAAAAAAGGGTTTATGGGAAGAGGATATAATTGCAAAATTTTTAGATGATAATGTGTGTAGAGAGGGAATGATAAAATTCAAGAATGTAATGAGTTTTGAGTAGGAAATGAAAAAGGATAATCCATCCTTCAAGGGATTTTATCATGAGATGGATTACTAGTCTAGATTCAAAAAATGCATTCAGAATTTTTATGAAATTACATCTCAAGTTCTTGAAGAGATCAAAAGGAAAATAGATCCTGAGTCTATTGATCAAGATATTATTACTGAAGTTAGTGATGATGGGGATCAACTGGAAAGCTTAGAATGGGATCATCAGAAGAGAAGAAGCAAAAAATGGTCGAGATTCCATAGAAGGCCAAATAAAAAGCCTTGCAGATTCTACCAAGGAGCAGTTAGTATTTTGATAATGCAAGGAGAAGCTACCTAATAGCTCAAGCCACTAAAGATGTGTAGAGGGAAAAAAAATTAGAGATTCAATCTCAAATGATTGTAGACAAAATCAATGAGGCTAATGAATTCATGAATGATGAAAACTTCATTAAAATAGAAGAATTCAAAAGTTTCCTATTTAAATTAAAGAAAAATGAACTGTCATTGCAAATGAAGCCAGATGACTTTGATGAGGTAGTAGCTGAAATGGTAAAAAAGCTACAAGAGTATGATCCTAAAAGTGAGAATCTAGCCATAGAAGAGTCACGAGAGTTGAAAAAAAGGAGTGGAATGATTGTCTTCCCAAAATGGCACATTCCTATTAGATCAAATGAGGAGACAAGAAAGAACAATCTCATTTGAAGATGTGAATCAATGAGGGAAGTTGAGAGGGTATGTATATAACATTGATGCCCAAACCATGGCAATATGGAGTTTAGCTCTAGAAAAATAGAAGCTAACCCTCATAGAAATTAAGGAGTCCCCTAGGGGAAATGTGATATTTTGGAATGTTCATTCCACATCAAATAGCTAGATATATGGGTTGTTAACCTCAACATCATTGTTAGGTAAGAACATAATTGATGTTTTGGAAGAGTAGTTGGAAGGAGCCTATGAGAGGTACATCAAAACTAGGAGGTATGAGGAGGAAATGAAGAAAACCTATTTCTTGGAATGAAAGAATCTCCAATTAGAAAATGAGATAGTGGTTGTAAAGAACACTATTAGATCTACCACTGAGATTGAGGATAAATGTGTGCAAATAGAGGGCTACACACATGCAGTAGAGGATATGACAAGATATGCCATGACCACTAATGAAGAGGAACTAGAATCTAGCAAAGAGATAGAAATCAAGACCATAAAGAACTTGCTGATCCATAAAATAAGCTCCTTAAAATTAGCCTCACAAAGTGTGCATGGTAATTATATTATTTTGTTGGGAGGAAAGTATCATTTCTCTAAGGCAATTGCCTTATTATCTCCTTTTCTCACTACATCGGGCCCTTACACACAATTTTTTGAGAACCTTGTGCTCATGCCGACACAAAAAAGGGACTTGCAAAAAAGGATTAATTATTTCTATTAGGAAATTAATTCATAGGGTGAAGGAATTAAATGGATTCTTTGTGGGAAAATTGCAATTGATTCAAAACAAAATGAAAACAATTGCCACAGGAACCCAAAATTTTGTACCTAGGATTTTGGATAGTACTGGAGTAGTGAAGGAATGATAAGAATGATCATCCTCTTTTGATGACATTTTGAATCACTCCAGGTTTATGGCATACTACAATAGTGAGGAAAATATTGTAGTAGTTTATGATTTAATTGATATTTTGTATAAACTAGAGTCAGAGATGGGTAAAGTGACTATTGAGGTCAAGGCCATTACAAATGCCAAATGGAATAAATGCCTTAAAGAGTTGAGTGGGATCAAAGATGCCACTTGGTCTAACATATTGATATAGAAATTTGGAAGGTTATTGCTAACATGAAAGCTCTACTATTAGGGGACAATGATTAAGCAATTGGAGTTGCAACGAGATGATAGAAAAGACAAAACTGAGACAAAGGGAAGTGAAAGTGATATATTGTTAAAGGAAAAACAAATTCATGTTGAAAACACTTGAAGAAAGCATCACTTTCCAAATTTAGAATTGTTTCCCCAATTTTGTCCATATACAAAGAATGTTTTGTAAAGCAACAATGTAAAAAATATCTTTGGATTTGCTTTCAAATCAATTATTGACATGTCTCCTCCCATATGAAGCTTGTTGTAATCCTTATCTATAAAAGGATTTCTAAGATGTGGAGTGAGGGTTTGAGTCCTATATAATTTTAGTGTTTATGTTATTGTAGTCAGTTCAATATTTGTGTCAATTGTATGTTGTTTCAAATTTGCAAATCTAAGAATACAGTTAATATTGAATGATAAAATTTTTCATATTCTGAGTTATGTCTTGAGTTTCATATTAGTAATGTATTATTTTCAAGGAAGATTAATACAAAAGGAGAGTTCTAAATATCTATCTCTGATTTCTATCTCCATTATTATGCGCTTGCTACTTTGAGATTGAATGAGCAAAGGTCTTTCAATTTAATGCAGTTGGGATAGGTTGTATGTTAGTTTGTTGTAGCTTTTAATTCAAGGAATTAATTAAACGCTTCCATGAATTGATGGTGTTTCTAAGTATATGGTAGGGATATTGTAAGAATGAAATTTAGGGTTAACAACTGATAAGTTTAATTGCAAGTCAAATAGGTCAAGGATTACTGGTTTGAATTTGTGCAATAATGGATAAGGCATTGATCATTAATTTAGATGCAAATTGATACTATCATTTGGTTGCATAATACACATTTTAAAATCAAAATCAATTGTTTAATTTTTGTAGCAAAGAGTTATATTGCTCGTCATTCACTTATTTTTAATGACTTTCCTATGAGTTATAATTGGCTACTATAAATCAAGGAGTTAATTACAAATCCAAGAAGATTTTTGGCCATTTTTATGCTATAAAGGATAGATATAAAATGAAAAATATTAGTGAATACGTATCGAAGGGAAGAATCAAAGAATAAGCAATATAATCCCTAGGTGAACTTGCCTTGGCCCTGTAGATCCTAAAGAGTATAAATCCCTTGTGTTCTTTGTTGAAGTTGGTCAAGATCTAAGTGAGTTCATGCTGAGTATGGGAAATAGATGACCCCTAGGCATCCACCTTCATTCTATATCCTGGTACTGGTTGTTGGAACCTGTAGTTTGAGACACCAACAAAACCAAAGGATATATAGCCAAGCTGTGATGTCAAAGAAATGGTTATTCTTTCCCACTAACATCTCCCTTACCACCTTGGATTACATAATAGTCATAGTAGGAAAAATTACTTAATTGAATGTTACTATAAATTATCTACAGGTGGTATTAAAAGTAAGAGGAGACTTGTAGCAATATAGAAGGTGATAAGAGAACATGCCTATCCAATGATAAATACTGCAAGTTGGGTCATGATGTTGTATGTGACAGTATGGTAGTATTATAAAGAAGGAAATGAAAGAGTATCATATTGTGCAATGTAATATGAATACTATGAGTGCTGGAGAAAAGTATGCATCGATTATGGTTGGGTGTAAAACTATGTATTAAAGGACCTGAAGGGCCTTGCATTTATTGGGTGCCAATGAAGAATGAGCACAATATGCATTGGATGCTTATGATATAAGATTCCCTTGTAAGGCAATGTTGGGAGATGTGAATGTTAGTAGTATAAATTTTCCAATCAATATTTTATCGATTTTGTTGCATCTTCTAAAAGAGTATATTTTTTCAAGTTCAACATAGGAAATGATGGGGGGCTTTCTCAACATAGAAAGATTTGTCCACCAAAACCCACGTGATCAAAGTGATGATATAATTTGATGAAATTAAGAGAGTAGATGAAAGGATAAAAGAAAAAAAGGATAATTGAACTAATGAAAAAAGTGGTATTCTCACAATTCTACTGTAAATCCTCACCATTGGTTGATTGTTAGAATTTAAGATATACCAAAAGTTCCTTTAAAAAATGGTTGCATCATCTCGCAGAGACTAGTTTTAAATATAAGATACAAATTTTGATGAAGAAGTCCAAACTACTCATATTTAAACTTTGTATATTGAGAAGCAAAATAAGGTGCAATATTCTATAGTGTCCATGCTACAAAGGATAGTAAAGTTTGATGGATCATATAAACTAAAGGAGGTGATAAAATTTGGTAGTTCTAATGAAATAATGAAAGGAGAAATTATTAGAAAAGGACAAAGTTAAAGGTTAAGTCTCATTGATGGTGGAACCCCTATTCCAAACTCAAGAATGATGGAATATAACATGGGAACACATCATTTATGAAAATAATTTGGAGTAGAGATTTTTTCTGAATTAAGAATTGAGCTTAGTAGAAGAATGCATCTATAAGGCATTATTGTTCAAATACATAGGATAATTATTCCTAATATAGTAAATCTATCTTATTTGAAATTCTATTTGTATTATAAGATCTATTTTTTTCTATCTTTTCCTTCGAGAATGTTACTATAGGAAAAGGGAGGATTGATATCATATTCAAAGGGAGTCTATCACTTCTTCAAAAGTAAAGGAGCTCAAAAGATTATAGTTCAGAGGGAGTCTGATACATCCATCTGAAGGAGAGGATACTTGATATGTTCAGTTGATCTTTGAAGATTTTGATGATATAAATAAGAGAGAGTTTCAACTTCATGTAAAATTTTGGTATCATACAGGTGATTGCATTATTTAATGGGCCCACCCCCTATGCACATCATGAGGAAGTGACAACTTCCAAATGACATCACTTGTATTTGCAATAGTTATTGAAAGGTGATGATCTTAAAATAACTTAATTTTATATTATGATGGATATCTAACAATGTCTATGCAAATCATGATATATCTAATGCAACAAGAATATGAGGGTACCCTCGGTAATCAGGATCCTTACAAATAACCACATAGTGGAAAAAAAAATGAGATAGACAAATGCAAGATTTGATACCCAATTCTCAACAATTGATTCATATAACAATTGTTTACATGCAATATTCCTGACTCTAAGGCCTTCCAAGTTAGGGCCAAATACAACAACAATTACAAAATAGTTCTGCAAGATCCTACAAGATCCAACTTACTATCCTAATCCCAACTAGTCCAGATCCACATTTTGGTAGAAACCTCCAAGGAAGATCTAAACTTGTGCTTGCAAGCCCACCAAGTAATTTCCTTGTTTCCCAAGACTCAGCTACTATCCCTTCTCAAAGTTCACTCCTACACTTCATCCTCTTCTACAAGTTGGATGGATCTTATCTAAGACTCCACAAGACCCCCTACTTATACCCAACTAAGTCACATGTTAGCCTAGTAGGTTACAAATTAAACTAAACCCTTACATTAAATTCTCATGCAAGTCACAAGTTAGATGCAACACAAATTAAATACCCATACATAAATTAAATGCAAAAAGTTGGCTCACTAACAACTCAGGCACCATAGGAACCAAGACCAAACTGAGTGTTAGAGAAAACCATGCCGAGTGCTAGCATTCCACTAGACATAACTGAGTTCCTTCACTAACTGGGCACAAGCATGTGCTGAGTCCTTTAGAAGCAACTAAGCCCTATCATAAATCAAGCTAATCGAGTAACACTACAGTCGAGCTCCTAGTGCAAACTAAGCTCCTAGTATCTGTCAAATATCTCAAGAATTGTCGAACATCTTCATTAACTGAGTTAGTTGATTAACATAGCAACCAAACCAAATCAGTATTGACCAAGTCCCTTTTATTCTTTGACTGAATCCTCGAACTCCAAGGTCAAATCACACCAACATGCATGATTTCTAGCCAACAAAGGATGCCCTTGCATCAAACACCCCAGGTTTGAAATTATGTTCTTAGTAGTTGGAAGAATATCTTTTGGGATTCAACATATAAATCTCAAATTGGTTCTTCACATACATATCTTCCAAGTCCTCAAATTGTACACTCTTTCCCTTGATCTTCTTCTGCATCTTCACATCCACCCAAAGTGTGGTACAAGTCTTCTTTCCATGTTGATCTCTAACCCTCTCAAAATCCTTCAAATCAACTTGGCTTCCAATACTCGAGTTCCTTCTACCAAGCTCTTCACTCTGCAAAGGAATCAGAGAATGATTCTTGCCACTTGTCACAATTGTAAACACATTCTTGACACAATCATGCACAACCCTGCAATCATACTACCAAGGTCTACCAAGCAGCACATGACAAGTTTTCATGTCCACAATATCACACAACACTTGATCCTTATATTTCCAAATCTAGAAATCAATTATAATGCACAAACGTAATTTTCTTTCCTTTAGGGTTTTTTTTAGCTTAAAAGGTTGAACTTTTGTATTTTGTTTTCATAACTTAGAATACATTTTTTGCTCTCACATTCTTGAGAACTTCTAAGCTTTTCTTTTTCTATTTTTTGGTTTCTCTTCATTATAGGACACTTGCATGTAGGTGTTCTTGAGGATCTGTGAAGTTGATTTTCTCAACTTCTACATTATATCAGAGCCAACCTGCTACTTCCTCATTTGAAGATTCATGAAGCCATAATTTGGAGTTAGAAACCCTAGCTTTTTCAAAGTTTTTTTCTTCAAAAGGGTGAAGAGAAAATTTTTGGGGCACTTTGGGCCCAAACAAACACTACCATTGGATTTGAAAGGCCATTTGCAGTAAAAAACATATAAAACTTTTTGTTTTCGGCTAAAGTGTGTTTTTTAGGTGTGCTACCCATGGGCCACCCTGGTGCCACCCCATAGCCACCAAAGCACCACCCATTCCTAGCCTGTGCTCAACTATAGCCATCACAACACCAATTGCGTAGCCAATACCCTACCACCACCAGTCGATCGCCTAGGTGCCACCTCCACCCAGCTCCAGCCAGCAGTGCCGCCTAGTTCTCCTCCCAGGTGTCATTGCCACCAGTGGTCCTTACCAACTCACCACTCTGATGTCTAACATCACTTTTTGTCATGCCTACATCAGCAATCCATCAGCTGACATCATCATTCCATCATCATTCCATCAGCTGACATCACTTTTTTTGGCACCCTGGTTGACGTCACTTTCTCAACACATGATGTCATTTTTTGACTCCTAGCATCATCTTTCTGATAACTAGATTTCTTTTTGGTGACTACTTGATGACAATTGTATGGGTGTCAAATTTAGGACAGTGTATGTAATTTTCTAATGAGCTACTCTTTTGGATCTACAGTCAGTTTTTTGCTCATAACTTGAGCATACAGATGTATTTTTGCAATCTGAAAGAAGTGCTAAAAGCTAACTCAGAGACAAAGACAATGATCTAGTTTTATTTGATTCAAAGTTTTTTTGAGCTTCCAAATTTGGTGTTGAAGTATAAACTTCTATTTTCCTCTTCTCTGCATTAGAATTCCAAGTTCGTTTCTCAATTTTTGTGTTTTTTTGTAGTTGTTGCTTTGGTTTTGGGGGATATTTTTATTCATTGTGGGGGGAAACATTTTCTATTCTATAATTTTCTTCAGAATCGAACCCTTCTACTTCCATCTTATTCTTTCTCTCAATGTCGGATCCTTCTGTGATCCAGCTCACACTGCACAACTATCACACTTGGAAGACACATATGACCAGGCTTCTCATGTCAAGAGGTTTATGGTCATGTCTAGATGCAAACCAACCTATTCTATAGTTCCCTTTTGAGGTTATTTAACATAGAAACAAAATGGATGAAGCCATGTGACTGATTGCATTGAACATCTCTGATAGTCTACTATTTCACTTGGATGTTTTGACCACTCCACTGGCTATTTGGACCAAATTCCATACATGTTTTGGCACAATGAATGAGTTCCAGGAACTACAATTTGATGTAGAGTTGACTTCTTTGACACCAATTAGCTTTCCCACTATTGAAGAGTTCTTGATGAAGTTCAAATCTTTGCGTATAGTCTTGCAGGGATGTGGTGAAAAAAAAAACTGATGATGAGTGTGTTTTTTGATACTCTCAAAGTTACGAGGATAGTATCAGATCTTTGCTTCCACTTTCTACTCCACCATGGATGCCTTGGGTAAAAGACATTAGATGCCCTCATTTGAGACATTTTGTGATTGGTTGACATAGGAACAAGATAAGATCCAACAGGTGGATGCCTCTGGTTCTTCTAGCCAAGCATTGGTTGCTCAAACTTCTCAGGGAAAACCAAAATAGAAAGCCAAACTGAAGAAAGATGCACCAAAAATTGATGCCAAACCTCTAGCTAACCCTTCCAAGGGTAAATCTACTTCGAAGTCTACTGAGACTTCCTCCAAGACTAAGAAAAAATCAACTGAGACCTATAGTTTTTGTGGAAAGGATGGACATCTCGTTTCTAGGTGTTGGAAATGTTTGGAGGCTTTAGAAGAAGCCATGCAGGAGCATCACATTTTAGCTCCTAAGTCTACATCCCCCCTGCTATGGCTTTTGGGCCTACCTGGATTCTTGATTTTGGTGCCTCTCACCATATGACAAACACTCAGTAGTTGGTCACCTCACTTGCCCATTGTCCTGCTTCCCAGATTTTTGTTGGGAATTCATCACATCTTTCCATCATGGGTTTTTGTTTTATTGCATTAGTTGGGGGATCTCTTCAAGATGTTCTTCTTGTCCTTGAAATTTTGACAAACCTATTGTCTATCTATTAGATTTTTCACTCTGGCTCTGGTAAGACAATTGAGTTCTCACCGCATGATGTGGTTATTTGGGACTTACACAATTTTGAGATGATTGTGGCTACTGGGAGTCTTGATTCCGCATATCACCTCTATAGATTTGATGGATTTGAGTCTTTTGATGACACAAGTTCATGTCTTGTTGCACATGCAAATTTAGTAAGTAGACTTTGGCATGACCATTTTGGCCATGTCAATTATAGATATCTTTAGTAGATGAGAACATAGGCACTTTTTCTTGGGCTTCCCCAAATTTCTTGTACAGATGGTGTTTGTTAGGGTTGTGTTCTTGGAAAACAACATAGGGATCCTTTTCCACATAGATGAACCACTCGTGCTTTGGCACCACTGGAGTTGATTCATAGTGACCTTATGTCATTTCCCACTCTTTCTTTTTTAGGTGTTAGATATGTGCTTACTTTCATTGATGACTTCTCCAGATGTTCATGGGTGTAATTTTTGAAGTACAAGTTTGATGTCTTTGATTCATTTCAAGTCTTCAAGACATTTTTTGAGAAGTAGTCTAGTATTTCTATTCAGTGAATACACATAGATAATGGGGGGAGTATGTGAACTAAGCTTTTAGGGATTTTTGCTCTGAACATGGTCTTCAGCATAATTTTTTAGTGCCCTACACCCCTCATCAGAATGGTGTGGCTGAAAGGAAGAAAAAAACCCTTTGGGAGATGGCTAATTGTATGATTCAGTCCAGGTCCACGGATTCATATTTTTGCACAAAGGCAATCAATTGTGCCAACTATATTCAGAATCAGATGCCTCACAAGGCAGTTCAAAATATGACTCCTCAGGAGGCTTGGTCTCATGTGAAGCTTAATGTATCTTCGTAATGAGTTTTTGGTAGTGAAGCATGGGTGTTTATACTAGATGCTCAAAGAAGAGCCATGGAGCAAAAGAGCTGAAACCTCATTTTTGTTGGCTACTGCGAGGATGTTAAGGCATATAGGTTGTTTGATCTTGATTCCAGAGAGGTCCTATTTCAATGGGATGTCTAGTTTGATGAGAGCCTTCTTACAGTAGATACCCCACGTCTTGAGTCTACTTCACTTACCACCACTCCCTCATCCTTTCTAGTCTCTTTTCCAAATGATGAGGATGATGATCATGTTGATCCCCATTTACCTCTACCATAGGATCCTCCCCAGATTCCTAAATGGGCTCAAGCTATAGTTGAGGCTGCAAGATTGCTAGCTGGTGACCCTACCACTTCCCATCGCACCCGTTCATATACTGCAAGTTCTAGTCTTCTCAGTCATTCTATTTGTGATGATCCTCAAACTTTTGCAACAAAAACATGAAATCTTTAGTGGGACAATGCAATGGAGGAGGAGTATTCTTCTTTGATGAAGAATCATACTTGGGATCTTTGTTCTCTTCCTAAGGGAAGAAAAGTAGTGTGATGCAAATTGTTGTATCGTACTAGGTTTGTTGCTGATGGTTCCATTGATAAGTGCAAGGGCCATCTTGTTGTGAAGGGTTTTTCATAGGTTGAGGGTATTGATTACACTGAGACATTTTCCTAGGCTATCACCAAGATAAACTCCATTCGCCTTGTCCTATCCCTCGTAGCTTCACAAGGATGGCCCATTTTTTAGATGGATGTGAAGAGTGAATTCTTGCATGGTGATCTTATTGAGGAGATTTACATGGAGTAGCCTCAAGGATTTGTACAGGATTCCTCCTTGGTTTGTAGACTTTGACACTCATTTTATGGTCTCAAACAGGCCCCTTGGGCTTGGTATGAGAAGATGGACTCCTTTCTACTTTCTACAGGCTTCACATGCTACCATTCTAATCCTACAGTCTACATTCAACATCTTGAGGTTGAGGTTTTGATCCTTATGCTATATGTTGATGATCTTCTTCTCACAGGTAGCTCATCCTCTATGATTATGAATGTTTAGAGAGAATTGATGAAATAGATTGAGATGACTGATATTGGCCTACTTCACTATTTTCTTGGTCTCCAGATTGTTTAGTCCCCTACTGGAATCTTTGTTTACCAGAAAAAGTATGCTTTTGACATGCTTTGACTCTTTGACATGCTTGATTGCAAGCCTACTCCTACACCTTTTCAGTCAAGTGTTACTTTTTCTACCTCTTGCACTTCACCTTTAGTAGATCTTACATTATATTGGTAGTTGGTTGGCAACTTGTTGTACCTGACACACACTCATCCTTATCTCTCCTTTGTAGTGGGTCTTGTCTCTTGGTTCTCACATGATCCTCATGAGAGTCATTAGCAAGTTTCCAAGTGTATTTTGAGATACATTTAGGGCACCTTGATGTATGGAATTCATTACTCAGCAAGGAATCCTCACATTGTTGGCTACACTAACTCAGATTGGGCTGGTGATGTTGATGATCAAAAGTCTACTTCTAGCTTTGTTTTCTATCTTAGCTCTAGTCCTATCACATGGTCATGCAAGAAGCAGTAGGCTCATGCACTTTCATCTATAGAGGTTGAGTATCAAGCTGTAGTGCTTGCTAGTGAGGAGATTTTATAGCTTTGGCAGTTGATGACTGAGTTTGGTTTTTCTCTTGATCATCCCACTGTTTTGTGGTGCAATAATCAGAGTGCTATTCATATTTCTTGCAACTCGGTGGAGCATCAAAGAACTAAACACATTGAGCTTCATATGCATTTCATTCATCATTTGATCTAGGATGGTGTTCTCTCTTTGGAGTACATTTCCACTGATGCACAAGTTGTTGACATCTTCACCAAGTCATTTGCATCACCTCGCTATCTTCAGTTGCGGTCTATGCTTGGGATTACAGAAGTTGTCCTTGGGGGGTCTTCTTGAATCCTTCCTTCCTTCATGTTTTTTTCAGCATGTTTGTTCTATCTCTTTTTGGAGAGGGGGTTTTCCCACTAGGTTTTCTCCTTTGTCTCCAGTTTACAAAGATTTCCTTGTCTTGGGTACCTGATCAAGCCTTGTTGCTAGGACCCATTTTCCTACTTTTATAGCTTTGCTAGGTTAGCATCCTCCTAAGCTTTGCTTAAGGGGGGGTGTTAGAGTAAGTTATTTATTACTCTAGTTACATTAGCTCTCTCAGGTGCATATAATTAATATTTTATATTAATTATAATGTGCAAACCTAGTTTTCTTTCCTTTAGGGTTTTGTTCACCTTAAAAGGTTGAACTTTTGTATTTTGTTTTCATAACTTAGAATACATTTTTTTCTCTCACATTCTTGAGAACTTCTAAGCTCTACTTTTTCTATTTTTTGGTTTCTCTTCATTGTAGGATATTTGCATGTAGGTGTTCTTGAGGATTTGTGAAGTTGGTTTTCTCAACTTCTATACAATCAACACTCGCTGAGATAGTAAACTTTCTCCTTTCTCATGTTGATTGTCATGGCCTTAAACCTCATTCACAATAGTAACTCTCCTACCATGAGGAAATTCAAAAGATCTATGCCCTTCTTCACCACATCTATAGCAAGTAATCTTAAACTTACCTCTACTTATCCCTTTCTTCTAATCAATAGGTTTTGGTTCATCTTCTACACTCTTTTATCTTTTTCCAAGCTATCCCGCTTCTCCTTCTCTCTAGCACTGCCTTGACTTTTCCTCTTCAACTTAGGTTTTGCATTTAGGGCATACTGTTAAGCATCCTCAACTAAATCAGTCTTCAACATACCAACTTCATCTTGGATATTGAATCTCAAACTATTAATGTACTAAGCTACCTTCTCGTTTGACAATTCTCTATGTCCAAACTAAATAGTCAACTTGTAGAACTCCTCTATATAATCTTTCATAGACATATCTTTCTGTTTCAAATTTTACGACCTCTTAAAAAACTCAAGTTTATAATCAATAGTAATGAACTTAGCCTTCAACTTTTTTTCCATCAACCTCCATCTAGTGATGTTCATTCTACCTTCCTCCTTTCTATCTCTTTGCAGTTCTTTCCATGAAGGAGTAGTATGTCCTTTCAACTTAGTTTGTGCCAACTTTACTTTGTGTGGATCCTCAATATCCTCAAGCTCAAAGTATTCTTCTAATTCACCAATCAAATAAATTAGGTCTTTAGGAGTCCAAGTACCTAAGAAAGTAGAAACCTCCATCTTATGCTTTAACTTCAACTAAGATCTAAGTCTAGGAAACTGACTAGCCCTAGTTCCAACAGGTCTCTCCACATGATCAGTTCCTTCCTCACCACTTGACCCAACAAACTTAAAGTCTTCAAAAACCTCTTCATAACCATCTTTATTACTTTTATTCTTAGGTATACCACCTAAAGAACTCACAATTTCAACAATCATGTCACTCTCCATCAACACCATCTTCTCTAAGAACCTAGCTTCCACAACATCAAAAAGATCATCAATTGCCCTAGGGTCTAATATTCTTAGAGGCATCTTCAATATTTTCACAAACCCTCTACAAGAAATCTACAAATCTTGAAGATTAATCAAATCCACAAGATCAATCATCTCTTCCATCCTTCACCCAAGTCCTGGTGCAAACTACCTCAACTTCATCGCTCAGTCTACACACTCAAGAAAAAATGAGCTCTGATACCACTTGATGCAATGAGAATCTGAGGGTAGCCCTTCTGGAGGTAATCTAGATCCTTGCAAATAACCACACAACAAAAACACAACAAAAAGATACACAAATGCTAGATCTAATAGCTAATTCTCAATACTTGATTCATATAACAACTATTTGCATGCAACATGCCTGACTATAAGGCCTTCTCAGTTATGGCCAAATACAATAGCAATTACAAAAAAATTCAGCAAGATCCCATGAGATCCAACTCACAATCCTAATCTTAGCTAGTCCAAATCCACACTTTGGTAGAAACCTCCAAGGAAGATCTAAACTTATGCTTGCAAGCCCACCAAGTAATCTCCTTGATTCCAAGCCTTCACTACTAGTCCTTCACAAAATTCATTCCTACACTTCATCCCATCTTCCAAGATGGATGAATCTTATCTAAGACTCCATAAGACCTCCTACTTATATTAGACTAAGCCACAAGTTGGCTAAGTAGGTTACAAATTAAAATAAACCCTTACATTAAATTCCCATACAAACCACAAGTCATGTGCAACACAAATTAAATACCTATACACAAATTAAATGCCAAAAGTCAGCTCACTAACAATTAGAGTACCACAAGAACCAAGTCCAAATTGAGTATTAGAGAAAACCACGCCATGTGCCAACATTCCACCAAACATAATTGAGTTCCTTCACTAACTAAGCACAAGCATGTATCAAGTCCTTTAGAAGAAATTGAACCCCATCATTGGCTAAGCTGCTAGGGCAACACTACTGTTGAG
Organism: Cupressus sempervirens; assembly: GCA_028749045.1. Classification (NCBI taxonomy): domain Eukaryota; kingdom Viridiplantae; phylum Streptophyta; class Pinopsida; order Cupressales; family Cupressaceae; genus Cupressus; species Cupressus sempervirens. The sequence continues at coordinate 774,836,199 of CM053784.1, read as the reverse complement.
CTCTTGGTGTAAATCGAGCTCTGAGTATCTATCCAGTACCCTAAGAATCACTGAACATCTTCATTAACAAAATCATTCAATTAATGAAACAACCAAACCAACTATATATCAACCAATTCCCCTTCATTCTTTGATTGAGTCCTCCAACTCCAAGGTCAAATCACACCAACATGCATGATTGCTAGCCAAACAAGGATGCTCCTGCATTAAGATCATACCTTGCATGGTGGATGTTTATATGGAAAGAATTATGAGAAAGCATGTGCACATACCTTATAAATATTTTTTGAATATATGGTGAATGTTATGAAATTGTTTGGAGGGGATTTAATTTGTTCTAAGCACTACATTTCCATTCTAATAACCAATCTAACCATATAGCATATTATTTTAATGCTGAGTAAAGTAGTGTTAAGATAACTTTTATTGCAACAAAGGTTTTCATTCACTGTAACATCATTCAATACCATGACTTAAAACTAGCTATCATTCTTTCTATCAATTGCATACCATATTAACAATTCCACTACTCAACATCAAAGTTCTGAATTATTCCTTATGCAATAGAGAAATAAGATATCAAGGTGGCAAAGTTCAGTTTCAGTCCTATTGTAATCTCAAGATATTCAATTTCTTTTTTCTTCACATTCTTATGAAATATAAAGGGGTAAACATCCATACAACATAACCTCTTTAACTTGATCCATTCAAATTTCTTTCAATACATATCAAGCATGAACTCTATCAACCTGAGCACAATAGAAAGAATCATATATAATACTAATACATCCACTTCTCTTCCTAAGAACATATGACATAGAAACAACACCACACTCTACAATACAAATTCGTTCACATAACCAAGGAGGATTTCTCTCTCCTTAACACAATAATAATACATCTGCTCCTAAGCAAGAAATGGGCTCCATAACATCAGGTTACCAAAACTCTCCAAAAGAATACCTACACAAAACAGGAACAACTAGGAAACCATGGAGGCTCACCTCCCAACCTAGGCCTCAAGGAGGCCACCCCCGCACTAGGGGAAACAAGGCTCAACTAGGTTACACTCAAAAATCATCACCATAAAAAAAAAGACAACATGAATATCTTAGTTTAACATCACTTTTACACTTCCCAACCAAGGCTTGCACAATGATTCACACATGGAATCATAAACATTGGGTGAAGGTGGGCTTTCAATTAGGAGATTTTCCATATCATATAAATTTGTAACAACAATTTCCATGCCCTTTCGGGTCTTTCAAGAATCAATAATTTCCATGCCTTTTGAGCTTTCACAAAACAATAATTTCATGCCCTTTCGGGGCTATTCACAAACATCAAGTTTTCATGCCCTTTCGGGGCTGTCACAAACCTCCTCCAATCATACTACCATCAACCAAAGCATCACTGAATTTCCATACTTCATCAACCGTCTTCCACATCATCACTCTCCATACTATCCATAACAAACTGTGAAGGCATATGGCATACAATGGAGACCATTCTCCAAGGTTCTCAACTATATCTCAAGCCCAACTAACCCCTTCACCCTAGGCTTGCTCTTCCCTCCCAAGGGTGAGTGAAGCCTTCACACCCATGAACAAAATTCAACATCCAACAAAACAAGAAAATCTAACAGAAGCCCAAGAAGTTTCACAACCATACATACACTCTCAATACACCACAACACAAGAAAGCACAATACATGAATATATGGTGAATGTTATGAAAATTGAGTTTCTATAGGCCATTACACAGAGTACATGGTGAATATCATACAACTTGATGTTTTGGAGGCCATTACTCATAGTACTTGGTGAATATTTTGCATCTCATTCTGGAGACCAATACTAATTGTGATCTCAAAATGTTGAATATATTCTGATCAAAGACATTCTTATATTGAGGTGATATATGATCATGTGTTTATCCTCCCTAACTAAGAGGGAGCACTGATATGTGGTAGCTTCAATTGAGTAAATTTTGTGCTATAAATTTTGAGTAAGTGTTGTACTTAAATCATGTGAATATGTATTTTGTGAGACCTATAATTATGTGATTAGATGTCTTTAAATTGCTTATCTTTGAGTTGTTGGTATAAATACATATTAGAGATATTGGTAAGTATGCATTTTGTGAGACTTATGACTAAGAGCTTGGACATTAATTATAATGTTTTGTGTTATTTATATAAATGCATACTATGTGTTTTACCAACTAAGAGCTTAGATATCATTAAATTGAATGTCCATGGGTTGAGTAAAATAGTGATAGACCATTATCCTTGATTATCAAATTGTATTTATCCTTCTTGACTAAGAGCTCATGTTAAAGTTTTTAGTCAATTTGGATGTCTTCATCTCTTATATATATATATATATATATATATCATGAGGTATAATTACATATGTGTGTTTAGTATATAATTATATATATGGTTATATTTACTATAATTATATAATAATAATTAACAAATAGACATGTCCCTTAAAGGGACATGTCTATTCATGGATTATGTTTATTAATATAAGGGGAGTTGCCTTTGGAACACACATACAACATATTATGGAACTATTAGTACATTTGCAACGGTCTAGAATTTTAACACAAAGATATTGGAAGTCAAGGATGGAATATCAAAAATGAGAATTGAAGTTTTTAATAGTAAATAATGAATCTCTTTGATATAAAAAATGAATGAGGAGATTAGAAATAAGGAAAATTTGAACCACAATCATAGTATTGAGAGGTCAATGACAGAAAAGCTATAGTTACTTGCACATATACACAAAATCATCGATATATATTATAAATTTATGAGGAACAATGAAGCATAACTATAACAAAGAATTTTATTTCATTATTTCAAAGTACATATACATGTTCAAATTCCATGTGCCCTAATAGGTTTTTAAAAATCCCTCCAGCATTCATCTTCAAAAATTGAGTGTTTCAAGTCATTTAGGATAAAGTATTATTTATTTTTATTGTTTCTTCTACAAAGACTAAAAAAAAGAACACAGAGTCACATGTTGAATGATAAAAATAGTGGGTTTGTAGGGGTTTTATGCATTATCACTAAAGAATATTAATGTTGTGACACATATACACATAATCATCGATATATATTGTAAATTTATGAGGAACAATGAAGCATAACTATAACAAAGAATTTTATTTCATTATTTCAAAGTACATATACATGTTCAAATTCCATGTGCCCTAATAGGTTTTTAAAAATCCCTCCAGCATTCATCTTCAAAAATTGAGTGTTTCGAGTCATTTTAGGATAGAGTATTATTTATTTTTATTGTTTCTTCTACAAAGACTCAGAAAAAAGAACACAGAGTCACATGTTGAATGATAAAAATAGTGGGTTTGTAGGGGTTTTATGCATTATCACCAAAGAATATTAATGTTGATAGATTTCAAAAAAGGGTTATATATTTTAATTTCCCATTGTCAAAATTCGTGGTCATGAAAGTGACTTCAAGGTTACAAATCAATAATATCAAGTACAAAAAGAAAGCCAATTTTCAAAATTTTGGGTCAAATAAAACATGCCCCATAATGTTTTTTGGAGAAACCCATAAGATAAAAGAGAGGAAACCCATAGAAGCATTTTTGTAACGATTGAGCTCTTAAATTAAATTTTTTAGATAAACTCAAGACATATTTTTGTATCTTGGAAAATATATTAGAGGTAGCAGCATGATTCACCATTATTTTTCTCTTTTTGTTGTACAAATCAATGGCTTAGAGAAAATTTGAGAGCTTACCTTTGATGTTGCAACCTGCAAAATTAGTGAAAGGGCATCAAAATCCTCATTCCTCCATTGTTAAAGTTAGTGAGCACAAAAATGTCTACATAAAACCCTCTAGTAAGCCCTATTCTCATGATAGTGGTTCAACCATAATAGAATGAAAGTGAATGTGAAAAATGAGTTTAGGGCATATGCTTCTAGTGCTATATTTTTATTATGGTTTTTTTGGACGGAAAAGAACATGGTGTTTTGAGAGCTTGGGAGTTTTTTTTAAAGCAAAGAATACTTTATTTTTAAAGCCATTTCTAATTAGTCGATAGGCTATTATAGTTGAAAACTAACCAAAAATATCATTGTCATATGTCAAAAATGTAACCAAAAAAAATTAATGACATGATTTTTATTGCATCATGAGAAACTTAAACATTTGTTAGTCATGTTTTCTAATGCAATATGAGGTGTTTGTATGATTATCATGGAAGATGCAAATGTTTGCATGTTTTAGATTATTTTTATAGTTTGGATAGTTGAATATGTCATTTCAAATATACCTCTGCTAGATATTTTATGTGTAAACAATTGTTTAATTTATGTTCTAACCATTCACAAAAGTTAGAGGTAGTTAGGGTTCATCATGGGAGCATATTGACAAGAAGATGGAGGCACAAGAGACTCTCCTATGCGTCCGAACTAGGTATAAATTTAATTGAGAATTTGCTATTCCTTTTGTGTCTTAGATTTCTTCTAGAGAGCTCATACTTCTAAGATGGCATCATTGCTTTCTTTTTCTCAATTGTCACTATAATTTTCCTAGAGGGAATAAAGGTGATAGTAGCTAATCTTAGAAAGGTATTTATTTATTTTGACAATGTCACTGAAGAGATGTTAGACTCAATGATTATGATGATGAAAAAATATGTAGATAGGGCCTTTAGAAATTATGAGAAACTTTCCGTCACTTGTGTTTTGGCTTTTAATATTGTTATCATATATGTGGAGACAAATGTTATGACTTGTGTTGTGGAAAAGAGCACTGGAATTTTTCCATAACAAAAAAGCACTGTCAAAGGTTTTGACCATTTGTTGAAGGAGAAAAAACTTAGTAGTAGTAGATTCTTTTGTGGCATGAAAAATGCAACTCAAAATCCTTTAATGTCTCTGCTCTATTTTTGGGGTGGTTCTATGGCCTTAGTTAACCTTTTCTGGTAAATTATCTTTCTTTATGGGAAACAAATTGTAGTTGATAGTTGAAGGAAGATAGATATTATGTTCTCCAAGAAGCTTGTCTTTTATATCGACGTATTTAGGGAAAAATTTGACTAAATCTCCTTTACAAAAGGCAAAAAGAGGAATTGCCTTTAACTTTTAAGAATTTTCATCTAATGGCAAAAAATGTTCGTCTTAGTAAACTATGTGAATCTACTAGGCCTACAAAGTATATATGACACTCACTAGAGTGTGCCTACTACAAGTTGTTGAGTTGAACATGAGATCATTAGTGGTGAAGGAAATGATTTTTATTCACAACTTCTTTGGGAGTGACCAAATGGTTGAGACTGAGAAAAGACCACATAGGTTAGAGAATTGCAAAAAGTACAATTCATTTGGAATGTAGTTATCCATGCAGGGTCTAGCAGAGACCATATGTATTGTATTTGATGATTTTACACCTAAAAGTGATTTGAAGTTACCAACAATTTTGGTGGTTTTATAACAGGAAAGGATGTACTTAAAAAAGAGAGAAAGTGGGATACAAGCTTACCAAATTGATGGTGGAGGAAAGTGGGATACATGCTTATCCTTTACCAGTATGGATTATTTTTGAATTTGATTCAAGCCATTATATACTTTTAATAATGGTCATTAAAATAATTCTCACTTGGTAACATTTTGTTACAATGAGGAGATAAGTTAAAAAAATTGTACCAATGAATGATTTTTTTTATCCAACACGATTCATGGCTTAGCCAAATTATTGTCTTGTTGTACCTAGAGTATATCTTGTTCTCTATTTTCCTATACTTGGATCTATCTCTTTGTCTTTTTGTAAGACCTTTTGTTCTCTTTTAATCAATCTACTAAGGAAGTAGCTCAATAAAATAAAGAAAGTTAGGTACAATTTAAGTTGGTGGTAAATTTGAGGATAAGTGGTTTATAAGGTGACACAAATTTACACACGGTAAATATGTTGGAATAAGATGTTATTTGTAATAAAATTAGAATTTTCTTATAAGAAATATTAGGTAATCACGTATTACTATAAGCTATTTATATGCTAATATACAAATCATCCAACTTTGGCAAACATTGGAAAATATTTATTTTCTCTTTCTTTCTTGATGAATATTTAAATATATTTAATTTATTATTTTTTTTTTCCTTTTGTCATTCAAATTGTTATTGAAAAAATAATTTTTTATAAGTATTAAATTTATCATTGAATATTGTAAAAATATGAACTTCACAATATATAATATTATTTTTGTATGTGTTTCTTCTTTTATGATTTTGATAAAACTTCCAAATCTCTTTTCTTTATTTTCCAAATAAAGAATCATGGAGTTTGATTTGAAATGTTGTAAAAAAAATACACTATCAAAACAATTTTTTTTGCACAAATTATTAAAGATTTTAAAGTCTTATTTAAATGTATTATAAAATCTTATTAGCATAACACAAAAATAGTTGTTGTCATTGATGAAAACTAATAATGTTAAACATAATGTTGTCATTAATAAGAACTAATAATATGAATAAAATTAGAGTCAATACTAACCACAACACCATAATATGTGGTATAGCTTTTCCAAGTTCACGAACTATTATAAAGAAAAATTTGCTATTACAATCCTATATGGTACGTGGTATAATATTTCCAGAATGACCTTTGCAAGTTCATGAGCTTATTTGTAAGGAAAATTTTTCTATTACAATTCTATATGATGTCAAAAACAATATGATATCAAAAACAATAAGATATAAATGTTAAAAGGGATATAACTTGCAACATAATAAATAAAATCATTCAAATATTTTCTTATTGATAAAGATAACAACAACATACTATTATGATGCTCTTAGAAAAATTAGATGTAAATGTTAAAAGGATTATAAGTTCTAATATAGTAAACAAACTATTTATTATTCATAAAGGTAACAAAATAATAGTATGATTCTCTATATGTCAATGAAATCATGAGAAAGAAGATGCAATTTTAAATTCATACTTAAATAATGGTGTTTTTTTTGTTGTAGAACAAAAAGTTTGTGTATGATGACGTATTAGTATTCTTATTTTTTGTATTGTAATCCTTTTGGTCAATGTGTTAATAATTATTAATTTTGTACAGTTATAACTAAGATAAATTAGGGTTTCTAGTTGAGGAGGCCATTGTCAGGTCTCTCCTTTCATCTCAATTTAAGGAAGATGAAAATGATATGTATTAAATGTAAGAGATTAAATTTATTTTAGAATCTTATCTTTTAGTTGACAATAAATAAATTATAAAGAGAGGAAATGCTATTGTATAAATTGGATGACTTGTAAAAGCTTTCAGACCCTTATGAATAATTTTTAGCTATTAATAAATAGTTTTACTTTAACATTGAAGAATATGTCAAAATCTATGCATATTCTTTAATTAAAAATTATGTTTAAATTCAAGGTTAAAAAGGAAATAAAACTCAGGTAAATCTAGATACATATTGAGATTTAAATTAAAAATTTAGTAATATGAATTTGAGTTTTAATATGACTACATTTACTTTCAATTATACTATCAATGCTTACCTCTAACTTTTGAAGGAGTTCACTCATCATGGAACAAGGCATATTGTATATACATAATGTGTAATGTGATAAACTATTACTACCTCCTTAAATTGATCATCAATAATTACAATAATTAATATTTTAAGTTATAGGAAATAAATACGAGTAATAGAATGTAATGCATTTTATAAATTATGTGTTTCTCTGTATGGAGGAATATAATACATCAAATAATAGATACATGTATCTTGACTTTCTCTTTTGGATTGTTTTATTTGATAATTTGACATTAATATTGAAAGAAGCTCCACAACAATCCTAGACATTTTTCTTTCTTGATAGTATTTAGTGTAGAAGCTCCTACTATCATGCAATATTTATTGAAATGTTTTTGGTTGTATAATACAATTGTGCTTCTATCAAGTTTTATGTTTGGATTGTCTAGAACACGTAATGTTTACAATATTTTAAAGAAAAGTATCTTCCAAAGTGATGTATTAGAATCCTGGTTGTAAGAGCAATCATGCATCACCCAAAAATATTTACTTTTTGTTTCTTAAATATGGTTTGTCTAAGTGAAGAGTTGTTGTTTGTGAAGGCTTGCTTCTTAGTAAGTCAGTCATATGAGCTTAGAATGTCCTAATTGTAGAGGTGGATGTTCATGTAGGATATATCAGCCTACCAATTGAGGCTCATTGTCATATCATGAGTATTCATAGATTTATTATAGATTTTTGGTGTGCAATTTTGGTATAAAACTTTCAGACTCACTTTTGAAGACCTTAGATGCCCCGAATGGGCTCCAAAATGGGGTTGAATGGAGCTTGTGCAAGTCAAGCCCTATAGATCACAAGCTATAGATTTTGAAAAGTGGTTATAATAGCCAATTAGAGCAAGGGTTCAAAAGTTATGGCCTTCCGATGTTGGGCGAACCAAATTTTTTAAAATAAGTGTTAGGTGAATTCAGGCTGAATCTACATGTAATTTTAGAGTTAGTTGGTCTCAAGGGTTAGGGTTTGATGTTGAGAAACCTTCCAGGTGATGTAAAAATACCTATTGAAGGAATACATGTACATTGTCTAGGACAAATCTAGGTGATAGTTCATAGCATTATGTTGCAAATTATTGTAAGGAAGGTACCCATGTGGGTTTGCATATTATATTTCAAAATATTGTAATTTTGCATTTGTTGCGATAATAAGAAGCTCATATTTTGTTCTCACAAATTGTTGTTATTTCTTTGTTTCTATTATGTGTTTGTGGTATTAAGGGGAGCACCCTTCATCAAAAAGAAACTTCAACTTTGTCTCATAGTAACCACAAAAGACAAACTCAATATTTCATCCATTTTATTAGCAAGTATATGATAAATTATGTAATAATTTTCACATTTTTATCATTTGATGGCTACAAATGTTTTTTCAACTTGATTGAAATTTATTTGTTATTTGTAGTTGTAAAATTTAATGAATATTTTTTTTGGAAGATTGTTATTTGGATTATGAGCATTTCCCTCATCCTTCAAGATATTATTTTGGTATTTCTTCCTATCGGCGTAATCATTGTACCTTGTTGAGGTGCAATTGCTAGTGTTATCAAATAATGCTCACCATTTAAGCTATGCCTAAAGCATTCACTCCTTGCTTTTTAACCAGATTATTGTTTTTGGGGCCATGAGTTATAAAACAATTGATATCATTTTAGTTTATCTCTAATATAAATTTATTAAATAATATCAATGTACTACTTGTTAAATACAAATTCTTTAGTTTATATTTATTATGTAATTTCATTATATCATTTAATTAATATATATTGGAAGTAAATTTAATGGGATTATTAATTCTTGGGGTAGTGGATTATAAATAAATCATATATTTTAGACTAGAGAGAACTCCATTCCAACTTTGGCCATGTGAACTCTCACGGGGTGATCTTGTATCCATCCACCCCTTTTGTGTAAATTTGTAACTAGTATATTAATTTATTAATAGAAAGGGGCTATTCATAAAAAAACTAGATATTTATTAAATGATATAAATATATTACTTGATTAATATAAGATTTTCAATTTATATTTATTATGTATTATCTTTGTATCATCTAATAAATATAAACTAGAGGCAAATTTATAAATATGATTTTTTGTTCAAAATATTTTGCACATTCATTTTGTAATAGTATTAAGTAAATGTTGTGGGTATTAACCATTTTAATTAATATTATGCCTAAACTACCATAATTATTTTATTTTGAGGATATCATGTGAGTGGAAATGCTTTTGCAAGTCTTGGAGGAGGTCATTAGTGGAGGGGATATTTTTAGATCTTGCATTATTATTGGACATATTACATTGGGATCTTTTAAAATTTTTGTACACACTTAGAGTTCATTTTTCAGTGGAAGGAGGGCATTTTTTTTCTTGCATGGTTATATATATTGGGGTGGGGGGGGGGGGGGGTGGTGGGTGGTTTAATTTTTCTATCACTTGGTGGGAAACTTTTCAAGAATTTTGATGCAATTTGAGCGCTCTTGAGTTTATTTTCCTTTCTACATGACTACAAAGTAAACATCAAGGAACTTAATTAGTAATGCAATGCTACAACTATCTAAACATTATCTTGAATTTTTTTTATTGGTTATGAGTAATAATAGGGTTAGAAATATCATGTAACCTTTCATAATTTTTGAGGATACATAAAAGAGTGCAAAAGATGACACAAAAATCAATGCTAAAGACTGGAGGCACTTTTGTGCCAAATTTTTATCTAACATAAAGGCTCATTTTAAGCAAAAGAAAATAATAAAAGACGATGCAATTTTAGGTTCTAATTGCCAGTTTTGATTTAGTGAGCATCTTGGAGAGATTTTTGAGGTAGAGCTTTCACTTTAGTTCATTTATTGAGGGAGAATTCTAATTGACCAATTATAGATGTGATAGTGTCAATTGTTAAAAATGATTGTTGCATTAGAGTTTGCATTAAAAAATTCACTAAATATAGCACAACTTCTAGGCCTTATAAAATTTTGATTTGAATGATTGTGTTTAGTTCATTGATAGTAAACCTCAATGGAATCTCATTAAGGGTAGAAGTATCTAAAAATATTACAGTTATGGAAAGAAGTGGTCCAACAATTAATAGAGAATACTAAACTTTTTTCTAGCTCTCATTGAGTTTACGAGGAAAGTGCAAGAGCATCAAACAATCTTATTGATTTAGAGGGAAAAATAAGAAATGACATATATGAAACAAAAGGACATTCAATTATCACTTCCAATTCAATGAAGGTTTATAGAGATCATAAATTCATATTAATGTCAAATTTTATATGAAGTTATGAGATGCAAGAAAAGTCATAGAACGTATTTCCAATAACTGCAAGGACAACCACAAAAAAAAGTTTTAATAGTTGTGTAAACATCAAAGAATATGGTTTTGGACAATATGTTGACCCAATCGATCACCTTGGAAAAATGAAGTATAGTTAATATAAGTGTGTTGTCATTGATTGTTAATTGGTGGAAGAGATATATTACCTCATGCACTGGTAGAACTCTTCATCGGTTCACACAGGAGGATAAGACAAGGGAGAAGCTAACATAGTTAGCATGAGGAGTCATCACTATGACATGATAGAATAAGTATGGTGTAAATTCAAATTTCTCTTTTACTTTAGCTTCGTTTAGGAAAGTCTTAATCTCATTTAGGCTTGTGCAAATGATTAGGGAATGGGTTAGGCTTGGGTTAGGATTAGATTAGAGATGTTAGAGATGTGCAAGTGGATGGTATTGATGAGGGTGGGTGAGTTAGTGATTAAGCTTAGTTAGTATGAGTGGATGGGGTGGATTAGGCTAAATGGAGGATTAAGGATAGGTTAGGGGCTATTAGATTTGAGGGATTTATTTATCAAATAGACTTATTTAATAAATTAGGGTTTTGGAATTAGATAAGAGAATAGGATTTAATTGATAAATGATAGGTTATTTGATTTATCAATTAGGACTATAGATGATTAATTAAATTAATCAGCTAGGGGATGGCAAAGGATTAATTAAATAGGAATTTAATTAATGATGCCTTTAGAGATAGCTAAATAGGATTACTAAAGTGGTGTAATCAAATTTAGGTGTCTACATTTTGCCCCTCTTTGACATAGTATTGAGACAACACTATTTCAAAAAAGTTCAAATAGAGACGACACGAGGAAGATGTTTTAGCAACAAGGTTGCCCTAGTCTTCGATAAGAAGAGGAGAGACTAGACTTAGAGATACCCCCTCAAGAAGGTGACAGAGAGAGAAGATGAGGCTCGATGGATTCTTGAAAAGAAAAAGAATTCAAGATGAGCAGAGACCTAGATTGGCAAAGAGAAGGGGCTGAATGAGCTCAAACTCTCACGATGGGAGAATGATAAAGGGAGGTCAGATGTATAAGAGGAAGCAAGCCTAAGATGATCTAGGATTGGGGGGGGGGGGGGGGGGGGGATGAAGGGGTGGAGTGTGATAAAAGGAAACCAAGAGGAGGGGATGGATGATGGGAAGATAAAGTGGTTTGGATGGGGGATAATGGAGAGGAAGAGAATGTAGGGAAGTGGGGGGAGACTTTAAAGGGAAGTACTACCACGTAGTTGAGCACGAGATTTAATATAGGAATGTTGGTTAATGGCCAAGGTTACCAAGAACAACAAGGCCTTTTTACCAACTTTCTAGAGGACTTGACGAACTGACTCAAAACAAACACACAAGGACTACCTGAACATCGCACATGAATCCCAAAGGAAGTAGCATGGAACCGATACTGGGTAACCCACAAGCAGAAAAGAAAAACAAACAGAAGACCCAATCAAGACCTTGCACTTGAATTGCCCCATTTGTAGCACACCATGATATAAAAGATCATGGCAACCGTGAGGAGGGAACAACCCAAAGCACCTAGAAAAGATACATCAAGACCCAAAGGGAAGATGCTAAAAGCAAAAGAAAGCGAAAAGCAAAAAGAGAACTATTCGCCAACGAGATGTGTAGGATGAGGTACTAATGGACCAAGATCAGATAGGAGGAAAGCTATATCCTACAAGGATCTGTGAGAGAGCACCTAAGCTGAGGGATCGAGATGAGTGATGCGTCTAGCAAGCTTAACTAAGAAGGATAACACTTTGGTGATAGGAGATCGAGCTAAAGGATGTAGTGGAGTAACTAACCAAGAGTTGTTACAAGGATAGAAAGTTGTTTGGGTTTGGTTTTGTGGGATGAGAATATTTTATAGAAGGGTGGGATGACTAAGAGGGATAGGCAAGGCACTGAGGTGGGCTATAAGGGGCGAAGAGGGGGCTAGAAGGGGTCATTTGTAGTTAGATTGAGGAGGAGATATTGTTGATTAGGAGCTCTATAGCAGAGAGTATGATGACGGGTATTGGGCAACCAGAGCACCGAGCGAACATAATCTGATGAGTATGAGTATGAGGGACACTTGATCGATTGGTAGGGTCTAAAACCTCTTCATGATTTTTGTTTATGCTTTTGATAGAGCATACCTGCGAAGGCAAAAAGGTGATCCTGCAAGCACAGGTCTAGCGGGAACGCGAACAAGATCAACAGGATCACTATCCCATGAAAAATAGCATTGGGTGGGATGAGGTGGGGGTTTTAAATAGTGATTTGTGAGAACATGATCCTGGGGTGGTAAGATATGCGAGAACAGGATAGAGTCAGTGGGATTATGTCCTCGCAAAGAGGAACGCGAGTCAGGTAGTGGGAATGCATACCCGCGGGTTAAGGTCATGCACAACAGAAAGGGGGGAGAATGGGCATAGGGTAGGAATGTGATCCCATGGGATTAAGGATCGACGGGATCGACAAGTGGGGAGATCGCAAGAATGCACGAGCAGGATCAGGGTAAAAGGTCAATGGTTAGAGCAGAGTCAACATTGTGATCCTGTCAGAAGATAGTTTCACGAGAACACAGGAGGTTAGGCTTTGCAGGAACGCAATTTTTGAAAAATAAAGGTAGAAAATCCTAGCATTCAGGGATGGGAGGGTGGGAGGATAAACAAGGAGATAGAAAATTGACGTTTGGATTCTTTTGGGTGGTGTGTAGTGGTCGCTGGATGCATTGATATCACGGGAGCGATGAGCAGCAATGTTGCACACTGGAGAGATGCTAATGCTAACTGACTGAGTGTAGATTGAGGCAATTGGGCTAGGCCACCTAGCGAGGTTGCCCCATACCCACACCTACATGATGATGGTCACAACATTGTGTGAGAGATGGCACAATGAGACAACAACGTTCCACCTCCTGACGGGGGAGATGACGGTGACGCTGGAGGATGTGTACCACATATTCAGACTGCTAGTACAGGGGATGCCAGTCATGGTGACCAAAGAGATGATAGCAGAGGAAACTGTGCAAAGATTGATGGGGTCGAGAGTGGAGTACAAGATTCAATGGGGATAGTTTGCACTAAACGAGCATCTAGATCACGTGACGATGGAGAGGCGGATCTACTTCTATGTTCTAGGGCTACTTTTGGGGTACATTGCCCTAGATACAGGTGGGATAGGGGTTACATTAGCATTGATTCTAGTAGTGATGTAGATTGTGGATGCAGGATGGCCAGTGGCATGGGGTTCGCTAATGTTGGCTGAGCTATACCAGGACCTACATCAGATAGTGTACCAAGGTAGTGGCCAACAAGGGAGGAGTATTGGGTTCCCTACATTTTTATAGGTATGGGCATGGGAGCATATCACAGTGCTCAGGCCATTGGGGCACAAAGATAGGCAGCCAGAGGAGCAAATGGCATATAGTTGGGTAGAGCCATTGACATACCAACACACGAATTTAGTGGATTACTGGAGAGTGCAGATTGATGAGATAGTGACGGTGGTATGGAGGCCATACATGGGCCTGGGACCATGGGTAGAGGAGGGAGAGAAGCTCCCCTATAAAATTTCTCCATGTTTTGTGTTCTAGAGATGGGAGTATTTGGCAGACCAGTATAGGCCAAACAGGGCACTATGGCAGTTTGGGTGGTAGCAATTGGCATTAGGGGATCTGCACTGGTATCAACAGGTCATACATGAGCTGGTGTCGATGTATGAGCCAGCCCTGTAGAGGGATAGGTTGTTGAGGGCATGGTGAGAGCTAGAGCTGCAATAGTGGGATTGGTTCGACAGGGCAGTAGATGCAGGCTCCACCTAGGAGTACCGAGATACCTTTGTATGGCCGAGGCTAGTGGGGAGAGCATAGGGCACAAGGGCAGTGGTGGTGGCAGGGGAGCTAGCCTAAGCAGCCTAATAGGGGCAATATGTGGTGAGGGGGTTGCGGTAGTGGGCAGTAGCAATTATATAGGAGGAGGAGCCAGCCTGACAGAGGAGGGTGGGGGGGAGGAGAGGAGAGCTCAGCCAGAGGGGAGAGCAGAGGATAGGGGAGCCCAGCCAGAGAGGAGAGGAGAGGAGGCACAAGGGTGACAGAGGGCGATAAGGGGAGATGTAGGGGGATCGTCTGCCAGGGGAGGAGATGATAGATTGGCAAGCTGGTATGCCTCACTAGAGCAGGCACACGTAGTGATGAGCCAGCTTCTCCAGGATACACAGCAAGAGAGAGATCAACTCTAGGTAGAGCGAGATCAGTTTAGACAGGAGCGAGATATAGCCCAGGGGCAGGCAGACAAGATAGGCATGGAGGTGGGGAGGCTATAGATGGAGGTGCGTCGGGTGGAGGGGAGGTTGGATGCCATGACAGTGGAGCGATAGGGGGTGTAGGCTAGACTAGATGCCCTCCAGCAGGAGCGAGATAGGCTGGTGGTGGAGGTGGCGACCTTACGGGTGCAGGTGGTAGTGGGAGGGGGATTGGAGGAGCTATGAAGATTGTGAGAAAAGATGGAGGAGTTGAGGGAGAGGGTTGGATTCTACTGGGGGAGGTACCATGCCACAGTGCCAGCATCACAGATTGAGCATTACAGGTAATCGACTCAGTCAGGCAAAACAGGTACCCACATAGGGAGGAGGGGGGAATGGATGGAGCACTGGGGGGGAGAGTACAGGTGGATCCTAGTGCATAGGGCAGAGTCAAAGGGCAGGGCCGAGCCAACAACGGGGGAGGAGGGAGGAGGTAGAGAGCTCTTGGATAGGGGGAGGACTGATGAGGCCACCACCTCCACCACCACCACCACCAGGGGCCAAGAGAGAGGCAGAGGGGGAGACTGATGATGCAGGGATGATGGGTTGAGCATCGATGAGCATGTGATGTTTTTGGGATGCTGAGTATCATGTATATATCAGCTTTTTGAGACACATGGAGATTTTTCTGTGGGCTTAGAACCGTTTGTATGATATGGACATTGTTCATTGATGAACTTTTATTCTTTCATTCTTTCATTGATATATATAGATCTGATGATTTCGGTGATATATATGTTATGGGCTGGTGGTGTTATGTATAGTGGTTGATATTGATGTTTTGATGGTATTGTTGATGATTGGTGATGTAGGATGCGATATGTGCTATGATTTTATGATTGTGCTGACAGTTTGTGATGCAGGATGTGATTTTTGATGACATTGTATACACGATATAATATGTTTTTGATGTGATTCAGCTATGATAGTGCAGATATGATGTGATGTGATTTTTACGTATGATATCACAGATGTGATGTGATTTGATGTGATCCTTGATGATATGTTTTTCCTTATGATATTGTAGATGTGATGATGAGGAGATTTTTTGTATGATAGGTTTTTGATATGATCCTAATGATGTGATGTTTTCTTTATGATGGATGTGATGTGATCCTGGAGAAAATGATTTCATTGGAGAGAATTTGATATGATGTTGTGTGATGATAAGTACAAACTATAAAATAAGTGACACATGTAAAATGAATCACCAACTAAAGGATAAACAATAGATTTGTGATATGGAAAAGGAATATAATGTCATGACACTTAGGATATGTTAACACAAACTAAAGATGGATCAAAGAGTAAAACAAAAGAATTACAAAATAAAAGATGAAAATATAAAAAAATGAAGTACAACTTAATGATGAACTACAATGCTAAAATGAATCATAATCTAATGATGAGCGACTATGATAAAATGATTGATAATCTAATGATGAATCACTATGCTAAAATGAACCATAATCGAATGATGGATGACTATGCTAAAATGAACTAAAAGAGAGAACAATAAATTTATGATATGCTAAAAAGAACACAAACTAAAAGATACACCTAAGATTTATGATAAGCATGTGAGAATAACATAAAAAAACCAAATGCAATGATATTTCGTTATATGATAAAAGGATACAAGCTATGATAATACAATAGACGAGATTCTAGGAGATGCAAGACAAACAATGATGGTGGAATAGGATAACCAATGCTTTAACTTATAATAGTGTTTTATGATATAAAAAGTGTTCATAGGAGATACTGACTCTAAGGAGAATAATATTGGAAAAAGACTAACCAACAAACTTGCAGTCAGGAGGATAGCAGAGATTTTTTAGAGCTAGGATAGTAACTTATGATAGGGATCACATCATGATGAGAATAAATAAGAATTGATGTTCAAGGCTTTGAATCAAATGATTCTGAGGGTGGAAAAGTGATAGTTCAAGGAAGAGGGGTGATGACAAGGAGGAAGATACCAGGGGTTTCTAAAAATAAAAGTGAGGCGTAGAGGAAGCTTGAGCATGGGGTACTTCATGAGGACGTACCACTATGTAGTGTGAACACTTTAGTTGATATAGGATTGTTAGGGATCTACCAAGGTTACTAAGAATGTCAAGGCCTTTTCTCCAAAATTCCATAGGACTGACTCAAACAAGCATGTAAGGATTGCCCCAGCATCACACATGAGTCTCAGAGAGATCAATGTTGGAATGATGTTGGATGATCCACAAGCAAACGAGATTACCCAAGTGCATCATGTCTTATCGAAAGATGAAAATATGTTGGAAATATGGAAGGATAATATCAAACTGACTCACAAGCAGCAAAAAAATGACTGTGATTGGAACCAAACTCCTTAGTTGTCCCAGTCAAAATACACCATGATATGAAATGATCATGGTGATCTTGAGGACAAAACAAAAAAAGATATGTAGAACCAATCAACCAAAAAAGAAACAACAAAAGATTTCACAAAGTGAAAAAGGAACCTTTTGTCAAAGGGATCAACTGACGGGTTGCAACAAGACTGGGATAGTATGTACAAGTATGACTAGTTAAGGACATGGGAACTCGTGACTAGATAGCAAAACATAGTAGGCATATGCAAGATGGGGGAAAGCTCAGGATGAGGAGATAACATTGTTATAATACATGGGTTTTGGTTAGGTGGGATTATGTAAAGCGTGGTTTATGTACAAGGGTCCAGATATTATTGTATTCACATAGGTATGGTACATGGGAGACAAGGGTTAGTGTGGAGGTATGAGACACATGTTATATGGGCTGCATATGCTACATATGGTAGAGTATGCAGATAAAAAGAACTTGATAGGGTAGATCTAGTAGAGTACAATGGTGGGATACATCGAGGATGATACATGGGATGCTATAATACTAGAATGAAGTGGGATGTTGGCATAGTGCAAAGTGCTAGAGGATGATGTTGCGAAGCATGGCGAATAAAAATAAGGAACACCTTGGAAAAAGTGAGGGAGGATGAGCGATATATTATGGAGGAGTGATAAAGGGGTGTGTGTCAGCAATAGATAATGGAAGAGCAGTAGTACACCTGGCACCTATTTGCTAGGTTTTCACCAGGGACCTATCCAAGGCGCTTGAATTGCCAAGTTTTCACCATTGGACACTTTATTTTTATTTTGTGCCTTTTTTTTCTTTCCTTGATTTGCAAATTTTGTCCTTAGGTGTAGAATTTCTTGAGGTGAATAATGTTGGTAGGACCATTTAGGACTTCACCCTCAAGGGTAGATAGCTGATAGGCTCCTGAGCCAAAAGATGTCGTGAAGACATAAGGACCAAGCCAGGTGGGCTCTAACTTGCCTTTCTTTTCTCTATCAGCTTGAACCTTCATATTCTCTTTAAGGACCATGTCACCTTCTTGAAAACTGCATGGATGGACTTTCCTATTGAAATTATTCTTGAGGTGACTTTGATAGACCATGAGATGGTCGTAGGCCTGTTGCCTTTTTTCATTAAGTAGATCAAGTTGAGTAAGTCGAGCCACTCTATATTCCTCATCAGATATCTTTCCTCAAAGAGAAATGTGAAGTAATGGGAGTTCAACCTCAATAGGCAAGACTACTTTAGCACCATAGACCAGGGAGTATGGAGTTGTGCCAGTGGCTATACGAAATGAAGTGCGGTATGACCATAGGGTAGGATTAATTTGCAAATGCCAATCATGGTTGGAGTCATTAACAAATTTCTTGAGGATTTTGAGGAGGGTCTTATTAGTTGCCTCAACCTGACCATTACCTTGTGGGAAATATGGGCTCGAGAAGTGATGGTGGATGTGGACGAAAGTGCACAATTCTTCCATATTTAAGTTTTCAAAATTACCTCCATGGTCTGTGAAAATGGTAGCTAGGATGCCAAAGTGACATATGATATGATACAATATAAACTTGGATACTTGAACTCCTATGGCAGTAACAAGGGGGACTGCTTCGACCCACTTAGTGAAATAATTAGTGGCAGTGATTATCCACTTGTGCCCTTCTTAAGAAAGTGGCGCAATAAGACCAACAAGATCAAATCCCCAGCAGGATGGATTAAATTAGCATGTTGTTGACAAGGTAAACATCATTTCACAAATTCACATGCATCCTATTCTAGAGTAGGCCAATAGTATCCAGCCCGAAGGATCTGCTTTGCTAGCACCATCCCGCTCGTGTGAGCACCACAAAGTCTAGCATGTACTTCTTTAAGAGCCATCGCAGCCTCATTTTGATCTAAACATCGAGAGAGAGTATCATGATAACCACGATGATATAGGGTTTGGTCAATGATAGTGTTATGGGAAGCTTTACGAATAAGGTTTTGGCATTGGGTTTGTGTGAGGTGAGGGGATATGATACCATTTAGTAGGTAAGCATGAATTTTGTGGTACCATTGAGATTGGGGACCAACCAAGATATAGACCTGTGTTGATTCATCATTCTCATATGCATGTTCGTGCAGATGCTCAACAAAGAATTTATACTGTGTAGCTTCATGTGGTATTTCCAAGAGAGAACCAATAGTAGCCATAGCATCAGTTACCTTATTCTAGAGTCTAGGTATTTATAGAAATTGGATCTAAGTGAAATGTTCTTTTAATTGATCAATCAAATCCTTTTAAGGTAGTAACTTGTCATCCTTGGTTTGATATTCATTTAAAGCTTGTTTGATGATAAGCTAAGAATCACCATAGACCTGAAGCTCTGTGATATTCCATTCAATAGTAATTTTTAGTTCGGCAACAAGGGCCTCATACTCTGCAATGTTATTGGTACACCAAAATTGTAGCTTGAAAGACTTAGGGATATAATCGCCTTGAGGTGTAACCAAGATTATGCCTACACCAGAGTCATGAGATGTATAGAAGCTATCAAAATATAGCTTCCAGAGTGATTGTTCTTCTATCAAATAGAGATATTCATCTGGAAATTCCATGATGAGTGGGTGTTCTGCAACTAAGGGTGCATCAGCCAAGTGATCTGCAATAGCCTGGCCCTTGATGGCCTTTCTGTCAACATATTTAATGTCAAACTCACTAAGAAGCATAACCCATTGTGCCAGGCATCCGGTGAGTACTGTACGAGAGAGCATATATTTCAATGGATCAATCTTTGATATCTATTGCACACTATGACTCAACATGTAGTAACGTAGCTTTTGGGTGGCAAACATCACTACTAAGCATGCCTTCTCCATTGGTGTGTAGTTGAGCTCATAGCCCACTAATGTTTGACTGATGTAATAAATAGCTCGTTCCTTTCATATATCATCAAGTTGTGCTAGTAGAACACCTAATGCTGTAGGAGTATCTGTGATGTACAATATGAGGGGGCACCCTATAACTGGAGGAACCAAAATAGGTGGATTAGCTAAGTATTGTTTGATGAGCTCAAAATTGCGCTGGCAAGCTGGGTCCCATTTGAAATTTTGATCTTTCTTAAGCAAGTGAGTGAAATGTTGACACTTATCAGCAAGCTGAGAAATGAACCGCCAAACTGATTGGAGTTTTCCTTGCAAAGAACAAAGGTGTCTGAGTGTCTTAGAAGGAGCCATATCCATGATGGCTTTGACCTTCCTAGGGTCAATCTCAATATCGTGCTGTGACACAATGAAGCCTAGGAGCTTTCCTGAAGTAACACCAAAGACACACTTCTTTGGATTTAACATGAGACAATATTTTGCTAGTTGGTTGAACACTTCCTCGAGGTGAGATAAGTGATCCAAAGCATTGAGAGATTTGACTAGAATATCATCCACGTAATCCTCAAGTATCTTATGGATTAGGTCATGGAAGATGACCGTCATTGCGTGCTGATAGGTTGCCCCGATGTTCTTTAACCCAAATGGCATGATATTGTAGCAGAATGTGCCCCAAGGTGTAGTAAATGCTATCTTATGCTGATCTTCTTTTGCTATATGAATTTGATTATATCTAGAGAAACCATCCATTAGTGACAAGAGTTCATGACCTGCGGTGAGATGCACAATCATGTCGATGTTTGGTAGGGGAAAGTCATCCTTTGGACAAGCTTTATTAAGATCCTTGAAATCAGTGCAAATTCTAATATCACCAGAGGGCTTGGTAACATGTACCATATTAGAAATCCATTTAGAACAATCTATTGGTCGAATGATTTTTTCCTCTAACAACTTCTCTAGTTCTGCTTTGACTAATAAAGCCACCTTGGGGTGCATTTTTCAAAGTTTCTGCTTGACGAGCTTGGCCCCTAGGTCCACTGCCAGATGGTGTACAACTAGTTTGGGGTCCAACCCCAACATATCTAATATGACCATGCAAAGCAACCTATATTTTCATGAAGAACTTCAAGAAGAAGATCTATTTGTTCAGGTGGTAGAGAGGCTGCGATGTATGTGATATGTGGTATCTCTATCAGAGTGATGTTTAGAAGCCAAGTTTCTTCTGTCAAAATTGAAGATATAGGAAGTCAATGTTCTTATGGGGAGAGGATGAAATCTCCATCCTTAGGTGCCTTTGAAAGGTTTTTACCATTGGATACGTCCTTTATTTTTGTTTCATTATTTGAGTCACCCAATGGTGCTCCAGAGGAGTTTTCACCATGGGATGTTTTTCGTTTATCTTTTTGCTTTTTTTTTCCTTTTAACCTTTCATTTTTGTGACTAGAGATTTCCTCCTCCCCGAAGTAACCCACCGAATCTAGCTTGTAGACATACGCTAATGGTGGAGGCAGCCATTTATGTGGCATTTTTGCCCCCATGAATTTAAGGAGTGCATGCTCAATAGAGAACTTGTCAACATGAATGACACTTGGTTGGTCCCAATCTATGAGTTTGGGGTGAGCAAGGGGGAGGTCTATGAGATTCAAGGATAACTAGCAGAGCACAGAGGCTCCAAGGATTATTTTTTCAAGGAAAATATCATCGTAAGCTTTCTTTTCAACTTCCTCAGGAATGTCTTCAACCTTGACGAGAGTGTTTTAGATGTTCATAAAGGCGTGGCCTTCCATTGTAGTGCCCCCAGTTGCAGGGAGTCCATAGCTCAATCCTTTGGTTTTTTGTCCTTGGTGTGCTTCTATAGGCTATCTCATACCTAATTCCTAGCAACCTAAACCACCTCCTTGATAATCCCATTGCTCCATGGCCAAGCGATGTGACCAGGGATATTTTTGTTTAAAGTGATCAAGAAGTGCTTCACTTTTAGGAGGTGGATGTTTGTATAACCATGTGTTAATGTCAAGTGTGTTTTTTGCTCCATCAAGGATACTTTTGGTGACAAAAGCGGTAGGGCCCAACTGGTGAATTCAAGAGGGGGTTTTTGGTATGGGCCCTTGATGTATTGGGCATCCTTGAGTATGTGGGTCAAGTGGTAGAGCGTCAACAACAAAAACATCTATAAGACTATACTCGCCACAAACTTGGTAGTTGATCTTAATTGTAGAGAGAGTGGAGGCTAGAATGGTGTTTAGATCGTGGTAGGTGCCAGAGGAGCTGGCCATGGTGGTGCCAATTTTGATCCCAGGACAGTGATTGGTGTATGAAGCTTCAATTGCATTGCAATAAGCAAAGGGTTTAGGATCTGCGTGGATGGTTATCTCAGTGCCATTATGCAGAAATTTGATGCACTGATGAAATGTGGATGGAATGGCCTTCATGGAATGAATCCATGGGTGACCAAGGAGGATGTTATATGGAAGATTAAGATCAACTACATGAAAAAGTGTTTCTTGATTGGCTGGGCCGACTCTAATAGGGAGCAAGATGGTTCCTTCAGTAGTATGCTCCAAATTATCATATGCATTGATGGTGACCACCTCATTGATGATATTTGCTTCACTATATCCTGCCTACCTGATGAACTTTAGAGTACATAGGTTTAGAGCTGATCCATTATCTATCATGCCACGTTTAACTGCAAAGTCAGAGACCATGACAATGATGCAAAGTGGGAGGATGTGATCAGGTTCAACTATTGGGATATCAATGGTTTTGAAAGATAAGGCATAGGAGGCTGAAAGATGGCCAACCAAGTTGCAAAACTTAGTGGCATTTATGTCGGAGGGGATGCGAGACTCACGTAGAGTGCTGTCAAGGATCTCTTGATAAAGTGGGCTTGTCCGTAAGAGATCTAGGATGGAGATCTAGGTCGGTTTGTTTCCAAGGTGTTGCAAAATGTTATACTATGACCCTAGTGAAGGTGATTCTGATGGAGATGCTTGAGATGGAGGTGGTCGTGTTGATGGTGGTCTGATTTGTGTGGATACAGGTGGACCAACTATATTGAGTCGTGTTCGACGGGTAGCAACTGCACATTGAGTGTCCGAGCTTTTGACATTGATGACATTGATAGATGGTTCAAGTTGGGATATGCAACCAATTAAGCTACCATAGTCTAAGTATGCTGAGGTATAATTCTGAGACGTGTCTCTGTTGTCACCTTGTTTACTCGAAGCATTGTTAGGTTTGTTGACAGGAGGGTTTGTAGGTGCCTTTCTCAGGTTTGTGTTATGAGGAGGGAAAAATTTTTGATACATCATTAATCCTACATTAGGCGAGGGTTGTGCCCCCATTGTGATCTCTTTCCGGTCAATGAGGTCCTATACATAATCCTTAAGTTGCATGCATTTAAGGGTAGTGTTCTCTTTGACACGATGGAATTTTCAATTTTCATTATCTTTGTACCAGGATGCTCTAGACTAATTAGGTTCCAAGGGTTGCATTTGTGGATATCGAACAAGGTTATCTTTGGCCAATTTTTTGAAGATTGTATCAAGAGGTTCCCCCAATGGGGTGTATGTTCGTGGTTGTCTCTGAACATGAGGTTTATTACCTGCTGACAATGCGATAGCATTAGTTTGGTTATGAGGAATAGCTATTTGCTGATGAGTTTGCACGGATGGCTGGTGATACGCAGGAGGTTGTTGTTGATAAGTTTGTTGTTGGGAAAATCTGGTAGGAACATTGGTAGCCACCCCAACAATATGGACCTGTCGAGTGTCAGTGGCACCATTTGTCACAGTATTCTTGTTTTTGTTCCAATATCAAGTTTTGTCATTGCTCGAACGACGGTCCTGGGTGTTTTCTTTGTACAATCTGATGACACCATCCTTAATGAGGCCTTGGTTGAGGTCCATTCCTTTTTCTTTGATGTCCTTGTATGTTTGCAAATATTTCATAACCATTTGATGAGCGAGGCTAGGGTGTGCATTGTTTATGAACATCTTGACAAGATGGCACTCAGGGATGGTGCAAGAAATTCTTATCATGAGGATCTACCAGCGTTGTAAGTACTTTGTAAGGCTTTCCCCTCCCTTTTGTTTGGTGTGGACAAGGTCTACTATAGGTAATTTAGTCTCAACAAGATGGGTATACTGAGCCAAGAAGGCCTCAGAAAGTTCTGTAAAAGTTTTAATAGTACCTTGAGGTATACGACAGAACTATTCCAAGGTTGGTCCTGCCAGGCTCTTGGGAAAGAGCCGCATGAGGAACACATCATTATAAGCTACCTCCTGACAATGCATATAGAATTCCTTAACATGTGTGACTAGATCACTCTTCCCCCTAAATTTCTCAAACTTGGGGATCTCGAAATGTTTAGGAAATGGAGTCAATGTGATAGTACTATCAAATGGGTATCGGCAATCATTTTCAAATTTGAAAGTTTTGGTGTCTGTCCCATCCTTGAGGGCTTTAAGAGCATCTTTCATTTCTTCCCATTCAGACTTTACAGGTGGAGGTGTAGGTGCCCCCGGTCCAAGTGCCCCTGGTGTAGGATACGTGCCAGAATCTGAAGTGTGATATGGAGAACTCTGATGACCATATGGCATTTATGGAAAAATGGTTTGCATAGCCGGTGGAGTGGATGCTATGGTTTTTTGGAATGTGGGTTGTGCATATTGTTGCATCTACTAAGGTTGGTGTGATAGATAACTATGAGGTTGTTGCCCTACGAGATAGTTCTGTGTGGGTGCTTGGGCATATTGCTAATGTGAAGATTGTGGCTGGAATGGTGGTAATGCAGATAATGCTTGTGCTATGCTTTGGGAATAAATACCATGCCCAATATATGTGGGTTTTGCACCTACTTGAGAGTAGGACAGATTTGGAGTAGGCACAAGGTAGTTAATTTGTGGCAAAGTGTTTACTGTAGGGAACTGAAATGGTAGTGTATTTGAGCTATGGCCTAGAGGTGACATGGAGAAATAGTTGGTGAGGGGTGGGAGTGAATAGCTATGTGAAGCCATGGATGACAGTGTCAGAGGTGTGAACGTGACTGCAGTGCTAGGGGGAAGACTAATAATAGGTGCTTGTGTCGTAGCAATATTCCAAGGTCCCAAAGGAAAAGTGGCTGAAGAGCTTTGGCTAGTTACAAAGGGGTTGATAGTGATGTTTGGTGGGATGGAGGATGAGGTATTGGACCCTAATGGTTGTATTTGAGTAGCAAATGAACTAGATGTGATATGGGGTGGAAGCAAAAAGGTAGTGCTGCTAGGTGCAAATTGAGGATTTGGTGAAGCGGAAAAATGAGTGGTGGAAACAGATGCAAATGGTACACTTGAGGTTGGTTGAGATGTAGTATGCACTAATGGTTGAGTGGGAATGGGATGAGTGTTTTGTGGAATGGGAATTGACACTTGGGTTGAGGGGATATTTGGGTCCATTGGTTCTACCTAAGGTGGTTGCCATCCAAACAATGGGTGAGTAGAATCTGTTATGTTGATAGGTGGTGGACATCCAAACTCAAAGACACCAACATTATCTCATAAGAAAATTTCCATGATGGTTTCCTTGTTGTGATCTATGATGGCATTTATGATAGTAGCATGACCAGGTTGGTTCATGAAAGCCTCAATATCTATGGATGATCCTGGTTCTTCTGGGATTTGCGAAGGTGGGTCTGATGGTGTTATGGATACTATAGAGTACAACTGAGCTCGAGGTGCATTACCACTATGACTAGGATCCATGTCTTTTTTTTGTGTGTGCCTACCAAAACGTGTGGTGGGTGGCATGAAAGGATGCTTCTCCTAAAAATGAAAATGCAACGAGGGATGATACTAAGGATGTCTAAAGGATTTGGTGTTTGTGCAAGAAGCTCGTGTTTATGAATGTGGGAAATGTGATGGTGATGCAAAAGGAGCGACCCTAACCTTTGGCCCAAGGTGATGTGGGACACCAAAAAAAACCTATTCCTAGCAAAGCGTTGCATTTCAAGGATACTCAAGATGATGAGAGATGTGATGCAAAAAAATTTTCTAAGTGAGTGAGGAAATAATGCTAAGATTTTTAACAATGTAGGTGGAGGATTCTTCTTTAACAACCTAAGATGGAAGGAGATGGTCTAACTTCAAATGCTTGAATGGGATAGTGCAATTCCTAGATGAGAGACTAAACCTATAATTGTATAAGTATGTGTCGATAAGGATCATATTAACACCACGTCAAAGGGTTAGGTTTTGGATTTTTTAGTCCCATTCAATTTTCTATGCTAGTTCAGCTCTGTCTTTCTCAATTTGATCCAATTTGGCAATCCTAGGGTTAGGGGTATGTTTCTTATGCTCTGCTTCAATTACCTTATAGGATGGTATTTGAGGAAGCTTCTTAGCCTTCTTAAACTTAGTCTTGGGATGGCTTGACATGACATATTTCCAAGGATTAAAATTACCACCATGGGGTTCTTGGAGGTAGTGACGATGCTAAGTGCCCTAAGCTAGGATTGACCAAGTTTGACAAACATTCATTCAAAATGTAAAAGATCAAGCAATAGATAGGAACAACCAGATAGAAGTTTTGATTCTCAGAATGTGATACTTGTGCCAAGGAGTGTGTATGTTTTTACAAATGTTTCGATCAATCACTTCAAGCACATGAACATCCTAGATGGTTGGCTACAAAGCTGATAGTTGGTTAATCTGGGGAGTCCTCGATATACGCAAGGTATGTGAGGCCCAAATTCATAGATGAAACCAAAAATATGTCACATAGCTGAGAGGAGCGATAACCCACTTCTCCTCTTTCACTTCTCAAGGGTATAAAGTTCCTTGAGGCTTAGCCCGAGTGACAAAATCTTGATCCCAAAAGAGGTGTCTTTGGATTCACCTCCTAATTTTTATACTCCGCCAGAATGTTGGAGTTAAGGTTATCCCAAGGGATGATGAAATTCTCAAGCTAGCCTCCTAAAACTAAAACAAGATTTTGGATCCTAATCTTATGCACCCAAGATGGCTTCAAAAGACAACAAGGGGAGAGAAGACTTGGATGATCTTGGGCTAAAAGATAGAGTTCTTTTCCAACTGACACTTAAGTTTTCTAACCTAGACTTTTTGAAAACGCACATGATTAAGATGCAAAGGTTCAATTCCAATTTGAAATGCACCAACAAAAGAGAAGTGATCAAAGAATGAATACACAAAGGAGAGTTAGGGTCAACAAGAAAGTAAACCCGCGCGCCTAGAGGCCCTCTACGTCAAGTATCGATTAATTTCCTTTAAGTCATTCAAGAGTTGGTGTTTGTTCATTTTAAGGCCAAAACAAAGATGTGTGTAAAGCTTGATTTCAAGTGCGTGCCTGGAGGCCCTCCACATCAAAATTTGTTCAATTTTTATGCCCAAATGAAGTGTTAGCAAGACTAATGTGCATTCAAGAAATTTTCTATCTTAGAAAAACCATTAAAAACTCAAGTGAATGGATTTTGATTCTTGTGGAGTACTTAACACCCTCTTAGGTGGACCCATCCCCATATATGGCATTGATATTGCAACCAATGGTTAGAATGATGGGTGATTAAAGAGGGTGAGTCCAACAAAAAACTCACTCAAAGTGTCTTTATTAGTTTTTATAACTTAGAAAGTTCTTAAAATGTGGATTCTTTTTATGCCCCAAAAGATGAAATGTATTTGCAAGATTGTTTTCAACGTGCACCTAGAGGCCCTTCACAACAAGATGGTGTTCTTTTTAGCTTTGCATTCAAGAGTGAATTTGAGCGAACATACATTCCAATAAATTAAAACATTGTTCATTTTAAGCCCAAATTGAGATGTGTGTTTTGTTTGTGATTATGCATACATGTTCATTTCCTAAGATTTAATCATGCAAGATAAACACAAAGACAATGACAATGACTAGACTCTACAAAACAGATAGCGTTCTTGCAGAGAAAATGCAAGAAGCAGTGTTCCCATGAGGGTAGCGTTCCTGCAAGTAGGTTCATGATCCCAATGGAGTTTTCTTTCGCGAGGACGCATTTTCGCAGGTTTACCCAAGCGCGAGAATGTCAAGAAAAACTAGTAAAAAAAATTAAAAACCACGAGCCAAAAATTTGAGACCTCTTTTTGATAGAGTGATCCTACAGATTTATGGCCTTACAACATTCCCACAAGCGAGAATGAAGATCCTGTGGATGAAGTTTTATTACAATTCTAAAAATTTTAAGACAAGAAATGTTAGCATTCCTGCAAGGCAAGAATGATGATCCCGCTGTTTTGAGGCACGTTCCTGCTGAAAGATTGGCTGGCGGGTCCGTTGGATGGGTTTATCGACACATGTGAGTTGGTTGGGACTAGTTTGCAGGCATTCCCACTAGTCTTTCCATGTTCTTGTGGCTACGGGTTTGCGATCTTGCCAGAGTATGGCGCATTCCTGGGATTGCGAGATCACGTTCCTGGGGTCGTGGGGATGCAGAAAGTTTTGTATTTTGACCATTCACTGGGTGAAAATTGAGAATAGGGTTGGGAGCATGTTCTTGAGGCATTCAATGTGGCCCTACAAGAAAAATTAGAAAGCAACACAAATGAAAGATATTGCCATTAATGTTAGTTTTTTATGGTTAGCCAAAACATGAAAAAAATTATGTAAAACTAGCATTAATGAAGATCAAAATGACCCTTGTGGGGTTCCATCAGGCATGCCAAAATGTGTATGTGAATTTAGTTATGTTAGGAAAATAATGAAATAAAAAAAGCATTCACAAAACCAAACTAACAAAACATATAAAGATAGAAAAAGTAAGGTACTCAAATGATAATATGAGCCATGGATAGGCTCTCTCAATGAGGATGATCACTTGATTTCTAGATGTGTCCTTTGATATGGATGTATGCTCAATTGCTTCAATGTTGGAGATGACAAATTGGTAGTCTTGTGAGCTCTCAATTTGGCATTATGAGGGTATGGTTGATAGCTTTGTTTCTCAAAATGGCATTATGGCTTTGCATGAAGGATTGTGTTTTTCAAACTAGCATGATAACTTTACTAAATGGATTGTACTTAAAATGGCTTGAGAGGGGATTCCTTAAAAATGCAAAGGGCTTGAGGGATTGATGGCTAGGATTTAAGGAAAGGAGAAAGCTTATGGAGGGCTCAGATTGAATGAGAGGAGAGCACATGGATTATGCTTCGTTATAGCTAATCGGGGAGTGACACATGTCACAGGATCATTGGTTAGAGGAAGAGGGGTTGAGGGGTCAACAAAGGAGGCTCACAGCTCATAAAGACCCTCATAATGGCTTGTAAGAGCAATGAATGGGCTTGTAAGAGCTTTTATGGCTTGGTGGTTGGGATATTTTGAGGGGAGACTTTAGCTTCGTTTAGGAAAGTCTTAATCTCATTTAGGATTGTTCAAATGATTAGGGGATGGGTTAGGCTTGGGTTAGGATTAGATTAGGGATGTTAGAGATGTGCAAGTGGATGGTATTGATGAGGTTGGGTGAGTTAGTGATTAAGCTTAGTTAGTATGGGTGGATGGGGTGGATTAGGCTAAATGGAGGATTAAGGATAGGTTAGGGGCTATTATATTTGAGGGATTTATTTATCAAATAGACTTATTTAATAAATGAGGGTTTTGGAATTAGATAAGAGAATAGGATTTAATTGATAAATGATGGGTTTTTTGATTTATCAATTAGGACTATAGATGATTAATTAAATTAATCAGCTAGGAGATGGCAACGGATTAATTAAATAGGAATTTAATTAATGATGCCTTTAGAGATAGATAAATAGGATTACCAAAGTGGTGTAATCAAATTTAAGTGTCTACTCTAGGGTTTTGATACCCATAGTTAAGAAGAAACTTCACACCTTCAAAATCTTTTGAAAATGAATGAATAGTGAGAATGGTGAGATGGAGAACTAGAGAAGAGAGCAGAAGAAAAGAAGAAGAAAGAATGCCACACTAACCTAGAGAAGAAGAATAAAAATGATAGATGAGAATTAATAAAAGGAAGATTGAGATAAAGAGCCAGATCTAACTTGAGGTAGTAGCGTGCATTGGAGGTAGGGTGAGCTTAAAAGATAAGTTATATAAAAGGATATCACCAAGTTTCCCAAGAGGCAATGAGATCATGATATCTCATAAGGTAGAAACTAGAGATCTTTCAAGAAAAGGAGTGCTATATATCTTAGATCATATTTTGATTCATTTCTAAAAACTATAATCATTTTATAAGCTCCTAGTCGAGCATGCTTCAATTTTAAGAATTTGCTAAATCCTCTAACTAGGTGCCTCTCAAAAGAAGTGTTAAATCTTGTAACTAGGTAGCCTTAATAGCTTTTTTATAATCCTAGAAGCTCTATATATCTTAGATTAAATTTTGATTTCTTTCTAAAAACTATAATCATATTGTAAGCTCCTAATCGAGCATGCTTCAATTGTAAGAATTTGTTAAATCGTCTAACTAGGTGCCTCTCAGAAGAAGTGTTAAATCTTGTGACTAGGTAGCCTTAACAGGTTGTTTATAATCCTAATAGGTTATTAAAATTTTTGATAGAATGTGTTCTCAAAAGGAATAGGTTGTAGCTCTTAACATGACAACCTTTCATCTAGAGTAAAAAGCTAGTGGGTATATTATCCCCACCGTGGTTTTCATCCCCACATTAATGGTTTCCACATACAAAATTTGGGTGTCCATTGATGATTTATTTTGTATATGAGCTTATTTAATTTTACTTTATTGCACTTATCCTCTTGTTGATAATCAAGTGGCTATTAGTTAGTGTATTTGAAATAGGAGTGAAAGTAACCGATTTTACAAATGGTACTCATGTTAGAAAGTAAAGTCCATCAAGATAACCAAGAGGGGGGGAGTGAATCAGTTATCCAATTCAAACAACTCTTATTAACCTTATTAATTCTAAAACATGTAATCAACACGTGCAACAACCACATACAATAAAACTAGATTTGTTAACTAGGAAAACCCTTGATCAAAGGGAAAAACTCAATGGGGATGGTACCCACAAAATGATGTACTAATATATAAGTTCCTTGCAAAAGGATGGACCTTGATAGAAGTTAATGAAATACATTTAGTACATACCAGTCCTTGTTGGGAGACTTTGAATCCCTGTGAGGAGATTCCAACCCTGTTAGGACTTGTGCCAACCCTATTTAGAGTTGTGGAAGTTAGAAGGACCCATTGTCAAAATAACTTTAGGGGAAAGATCATCAAACTCACTATCCAAATGGCCTTAGTAGTATTCCTTTCAGAATAATACCAAATCGATGAATTGTCTACTAGCACTCTTTACCAAATATAATTGCTTAACTCTCTCACTGTGCCTCTACTGCACCAAAAAATTCTTTGATCTCAATATCAGGTTCATTAGATCTTACATCCAAGTTTGCATACTCACATCACATAGAATCCCTTAGATTGCTTACTCATTTGTAACTCATAATCTATACCTACAATTCATAATTACTTGTTGCACATTCACACTTAATCACAAGGAAAGAAATTTTTTTTAATACCAATTCCTTATATTAATTATTGATTTGGCCTTGAGGCTTTCTCAATTTATAATTACAATATAAACTCATTAAGATAATATAATACATATTTTCATAATTACATAATACTACCAGTTCACAACCTTCACAAATCTTCACATGTACAACCTTGGACTTAGCACGTTCAACCATGTCATCATTGAAATTTCTTCTTCCTCTGTTTGATTTTTCTTGACCATATTCTATCTCTATTAGGAGATATAATCCAATTATGAGAAACTGCTTCTCAGGAACTCTACCAGAACGTTTTCTTCAATAAATCTTGAATAACTATCAACTATCTTCATATTCATTCACACATGCTTAGCCACATCATCATGGCACTCATTAAAATATGTCCTCAACTAGAATAGTCCTCATCTTCAATAATTGAACCTCATAATCTCAATTTCTATCTATTTTTTTGTTAGTCTTCACAAAATAACTAATATGTTGACATCAATGAAAAATACAATCATGAATGCAACACATAATCATACTAACAATCTCTCAAATTATCTACCAATTCTAAGATACTCCCTTATAGAAATAAAAACAACATTCATGCTAACAACTGATTCACACCCCCCCACGCCTACCCCACCCCACCTCCCTGCCCCCTCCTCTTAGTACCTGTTGGGAAAAAAATTTGGTATCAAAGCTTGGAACCTGATAGTAGAAAGCCTCACATCTTGAGGGAAGATCAAATAACAAACATGAAGTATACGAAGTTATTCAAATAAGCTCTTAACACTCTAGAAGATCGAAAAGATAAGCTGAAGGAGTCACTAGTAAAAAAGAAAGAAGCTAGTACAAAAGCTAAGAGAAAGCCATGAGATTATTGAAAAAATGAAAGAATAGGGTGGCTTTGATGGATCTGAAGAAACCATCTTTGACCTCACAATAGATAACAAGAAATTAAACAAAACAATGTCAAAGTTGAGAGAGAGAGTCGAAAGAAGCATCTAAAAAATAGACACAAATACAAAAGGAGAAAAATGATGTACATACACTTGAGAAAGTTAAGGTAAAGTGATGGAAGCAAGGAGAAAAAATGAAGAGTATGCCAAACAAAAGGATGAGGAGATTCTAAAGCTAACCAAGAAATTGAGAAGCAAAAATGAAATAAATGAGAAGCTGAGAAGGTTCAATGACAACTTAGAAAAGATAGATGAGAAAATAAAAGCTCAAAGAAGGATCAAGGAGACAAACGTTCTTTATCTTGGTTATCAAGGAGACAATAAGACTAAAGCTGATGAAACATCTAAAAGAAAGATCTAGAATAAACAAGGACAAGGGAAAACATCATCTAAAGGTAGAAACCTAAGAAATCAACCTATTGTTGTTGTGGTAAAGTAGGTCACACTCAAACATATGTTGGGACAAAAAGGCTACATCTAATGTGTGGCATACCTTCTATGGGTACTATAACATATGTCACTAGTATGGCCACTCCTGCTGAGAATTTCAATCTCATATTCATAAAAAAAGGTTTGATGGGTATTGTTACCACTGTAACTTTTAGAAACTTACAATTTTTTTGATGTCAAATCTATTGATAAGACATATTTCTACCTAATTAAAATGTCATATCTATTTGATTGATGAAGAGGATTTGAGAAATTGCTCATAATAATAGCACCTAGAGGAAAGGTTGAATTATGGAAGGGAAGCTACAATGGACATTTGATTAGTTAGATTTTCATTAAGAAGTAATTGTTTATATCAAGAAAGTAAAGATAAGCCAAGTAATAAATAAAAAGGTTAAGAAATGTTGAGTGATGCTAGTGTGAATCGAGTCACAGTAAGTGTTGAGCAAATCTAGTGTTGACTGAGCATCAGTATCGACTGAGAAAGATAGTTGATGCTAAGAAAGTAGTTTTACAATGAATGACCAATTAAGTGATGACTGAGTGTCAGAGATTAGTGATTTCCAAGTAACAATGTTGAGAATGAATTTAAGGAAATCATGAATTCTAGCTGACTCGATTGATTTCTTGGGAGATGTAAATTGTGTTGAAGATCAAATTGATGAGTTGGATCATTAAATTCAAGGTGAGGATTAGGTAAAGACCTAATAGATGGATTCTAGATAAGTTTATAGAGGATGATCAAGAAGGTGGACAGATACAATGAACCTAATTGTAAACCCTAAGATCTACGATGATCATGGAAAATGACAAAGCAGGAATTACCTATTTAAAGAGGTATAGAGACAAACTTAGAGTGTGAGAGAAGAGGCAGATAAAGAAAGGTGGATTAGAGATGCACAAGGGTGAATACAAGTGTGTGAGAGTGAAAGTGAAGCATAAGGAGATTTCTTGTGCAGATATTGCTAATATTGATAAGTGAATCTGGGTAGATGGCTTAAGTTTTGTTGAGAGGAGAAGTTTGATTTCTTGAAGGGCTTCCAAGTGAATCAACAACATAAATGACAATGGGGATCTTATCAATGAATCAACACGTGAACTAAATAGTGATATGAACCTACAAATTGAGTTGTAATTATACAAATGAGAACCCTACTATTTTCTTTCTAATCATTGTAAACAGTTTGTATTGAAATCCTTTTAACAAAGGTTGACCTAATAGTCATTTGAAAGACTTAATAGTCTATGTAAATCCTTTAACGAGGTGACATTCTAAGTGGAATAATCAAAGTCCTTTGATAAGGCCACTCCTAATAGGGTGATTTAATCCTCTAACCAAGTCATATTTAACAATATGTATTGTAAAACTTTAATAGGGTTGGCTCCTAATAGAATCACTTTGAAAGAGTGAAAAAGTGTGGACATGTTGCTAGTAATTTTTCCAAAATTGGGTTTCCACATAAAAATCCTAGTGTCAAAATTGTGTTAAATGCTTTATATGTTTTACATTTGATAAAGTTTACATTAAACAAAGTATGTTATGTTTGGGATAATAATTTTAATAGTACAATAGAGACCAAGCAACAATAGGATAAGTAGAATAGTGAATGTTTTATATTTAATTGTTCAAATGGTACTTATGGACCTTAAGCAACTGATTCACCCCCCCAAGTTATTCTAAAAATTTCTAACAGTAACAATTATGGACACAAGAATGACGTATGCAGATCAAGACAATGGGAAAATAAGAAGTCTAAGAGAACCTCCAATTTTTGTTGGAAAAACATGCTCAATACACCAACATACTCAACATACAAGAACATAGGACATGTAGCTGAACATTGCCAAATAAGAATTGGTTGTAGGAACCACTCTAGACCATGGAAAGGAATATGCATAACTTGTTACAACTGCAACAAGATATGACATCTTACTAAAGATTGTAGATAATTGAAAGAAGCCCAAATGTATAACTTGGACCATAAAGGAAAGAGAAATGTAGTGGATAAGGAGGAAGTTAGAAAGGACTTCAACAAGATATGGGCACAAAAAAAAGACAAGAAAAAAGAAGTCAAGTCTAAAGAGGTAGAGAACTCACCTGTTAGTGGTGAGATCTCTATGGTGAACTAAACTCACTCAAGATTAAAGGGGTTGAATAAAAAAGCATACATAAAACACCAGTCCCCTATTTAAACTTGGTAGAAGAAAGAACTAAGAAAGCATAAGAATCCTATATCGATGAAAAGAGAATGTCGAGAATGTGACCATTGTTGCACAAATCACTTGCATTTAATGCAAAAAGATAGGTAGGTAATAATTTTTTTTATTGTTGACCACTAACATAAACCTAACAATAGGTCACCAAAAGGCATAAATAGGCTAAAGAGGGGGTTGATTAATCACTTTATGAACTCTAAACTCTCAAGATAAACCACCAAAAATTTGAACTTGCAAGTGCTTGAGACCATGTCCAACAAAGATAATTGTCTCAAAAAGGCTAAGGGTATCATGGAAGTCAGCATGCCCAAAAATGAACTTGTCAGTAATGAAGAGCTTTCAGAACTAGAATACACAATTATCTCACTAGAAGGTGATGCAAGGAACCATATAGTTGCATTATCCTCACTGGCTAAAGATGTCTTACTCATCAAAGATGTAAGTACATACCTTAAAGAAAATATTTGGGAATTAGGAGAAGACAAGGTGTATGAAACATTCTCTACATTTTTAGAAGATAATATTCCAAAAAATAATAGCTACATATGTTAAATACAATATTGCACTACATAATGGAAATTCCTAATTTTATTGACAAGGATTGGGTAAAACTAGTACTAAGAAGAGTACATGGAAAATTCATATGGCTTGATAAACCCTATGAAATCACAAAATGAGTCATTCTTAGGATAACATGACTCAATGGAATTGAAACATGGATAAACACTGAAAAACTTACACTCGAAAAAGTTGCAAGGCTGACTGGTATAAAGAAGGTTGGGTGAGTACTAGCTATTGATTAGATTCTTGACTCAAATGATTTTTTTTCAGAATGGAAATTGCACATAGATTCTACTTCTTGAGCAATTCTAACAATTTATCCCATAGAGTGATACACGCAATGTATCAAATCATTTGCAAAGGTGCACCACTTGACCTAGGTGGGTGGCTATATAAGAAACGAATATTAAACCCAACGAAGACTAAAGAGAATCCTAACACTAGTACATTAGGCCCCCATTTTTGACCAAAGGCCTATTTGGGTTGTTAAATTCATTTTTTAAAAAAAAAATGGGCCTGATATGGTCAAAATTTTGACCAAATTTTGACTATGGTAAAATTGTTTAAATTTTGACCTTTAGAACATAAGAAAAAAGTCACGGCAGTGTTAATTTTGTTTTGGGGTGCACTGTGACTGCAATGGGTGGGATTTTGGTGTAGGGTCAACAAGAGAGGAGAAAGGAGGTAAGAATCTGGTCATTAGATATCATTCCAAGTTTGTTATCTATCAAAAAGTTGCAGAGGCAGATTCCAAAGCTATTCAATGCTTTTACATTTTATCTTTGTCTTCTACTCATTGCAATTTAAAAAACAGAGCCACTGTTAATTCTTTCAGGTCACAAAGTTGTTTTATAGATGATGTTTAGCATATATTTAAGTGCAAGGATAAAGTTGTGGAAAATTTATATTTCTGATATAATGCACTATTCATTTTTTGTATTTCTTTTGCATGCAGGGAATCTCAAGATGTCTTGGTGTTGGAAAACTCTGGATTGGAAACAAAGAATGTAATATGCCATAGCTGCTCCCATTTTCTTTTTCACTCAAATTAGCAGCATTACCTCTGATAGAATTTGATCCAAACCCATTCACACAGGTTTGTGGTCATTTTACTGTAGATTTCTTTGCAAGACATTAAACAAGAACTCAGTCTTTGGGAGGATTGATATATTGTAGAACATCTGTATCTACATTCCTTTCCTCTTCATTCCAATAGTTTATTTTCATCTTTTTGTATGGCTTGCATCCACAAAATGACCTTGTTGAGTTAGGAGTCTTTTTCACTACTTTATTTAAAGAAGAAAGGAAGCTTAGCTTGCATGTTTTCAAAAGAACTTCATTGTAGAGTTTGGAGCCCCAACAATGTAAATACTATGAGGAAACTATACGAGATGCATTGTTATAAGTTATACAAGCTGTCTTGGTGCAATCTAGAAGTACCATTTTAAGGAACTATTTCTCCAAAATAGAAAATGTAATGTAGTGATTCTAGCAGATGACGTGCAGATGGGTATGGTTGTGTGGGAGAAAAAAGAAGAAGAAAAGAAGCAATTTGCTTTATCATCTTTGGCTAAAGACGCAGCTCATACTCTTGAAGCTGTGTTATATTCTCTCATAGATAGTCCTGCTATAAATAATTATTCATTTTTTCCCTCATGCTTGTGCTTTGAATGATTAGGAGTAGCATGTATCTTGTTGGTGTTTCAAACTGCTGAAACTATCAAGCAACAAAATGCTTAATATCACAGTGAAATGACTCACACAATCTAGGGATTAGCCAATTCCCAATATCAACTATATGAATGAATCACTATAACCCAACTTCAACAAAACCAAATGATGGTTTCCTACTCCTCTGGCTCTGCTAAACCAAGGCGAGTATACCTAGGGATAATTCTAATGCAACTGTGTATGAAATTATCTTAGTTTCATTCTGATTCTCATCTGTTACCTTCACATACATACACAGCTCACTTCAATTCTTCAATGCTCTCAAACTTATACACATCCCTTATCAGCATATCTGGTCATAATTCTCCTAAAATTTACATATATTCCTGGAAATAGTAGCTACCTAAGACTCAGGAATTAGATATAAATGAGTTGAGACCAGCATTTATAATTCTTGAACAGGATTGAAATAATTTTGATTTTATAAGATGACTTGATATGCAGCAGCAGAATTCATCCTTGTTTACTTTTGATTTATAGGACTAGTGCCTTATCCATTGGGCAAGAAATTGACTATTGGTGGGAGATCTAATTCAAATAACTTGTATAAGAATTAATCAACTATAATCACCCATCTCCATTCTTATGCAATATCTCTTTTATGAACTCATAAACCCTACTGATTTACTGAAGCATTTATATAATTGCTTGAATTAAAAGCAACAATAAAACTAGCATACAACCCATCCAGACTACATTCAGCCAAATATAACTTATTTAAATGACTTCAAAGTAAACAAACCCATAAACTGGAGATAGAAATTGATGAATTAGGTAGGCTTCAAGATTTAAGTTTCTAGGTATTTATTTGACACCATTTCCCTATAGCCTACTTCCACTCTCCCAACTGCACCCTTTAGGACCCCCAACTACACCATGGATGTAATATTCATTGTCTAAGCACAATTGGGGGCATCTTGAGTCATTTTGGTCTATTGGGGTGTAATTTGCTCTATTAGAGCTCATTTGGTTCACAAAAAGCACCTATTTTGATCAAAATTCACATCTAGGGTTTCAATTTCATGTTAGGACCTAGAGTAGATGACTTTTTGTTACTGATGGTCTATTTACAATATGTGGAAATCATTTTGAGAACACATCCATTGAAAAACTACTAATGCTTGTTTGCAGGATATTGTTGAAGACTTGTGTGCTTGTTCAAACTCTATGCATGGTTTTTGTAGATTAGATAACACTTTATTTGGTTCACCAAAATTAACTTTCTATAATACTTGGTGTTTATGCATTTTTTAGAACCCTAGGAGTTGCATGGACATATCATCTCCCCTCGTTATTCATAGATCTTGGGTGCAAGAGAAATTTGTGCAATTTCTATAGAGAGGTCTATCCTGGACACAAGACTCATCACTTGGTGAGCCCCAGGGAGCGACCTTGAAGTGATGATGGGCCAAAACTAGGTTTCAACATTCCAACCACTATAATAGACTTGATACAATTAATGTCATGTCAATGGTATTGTTGTGTGATAGCTCTTCTCCATTATCTATGTGGTGTATCAAACCCTAGTTCTTAGGGCTTGGAGACCTTCTGAGGAAGTTTATCATTCACTTTCCAAATGAAATGACCACACTAAATACCTTGTTTTAGAGACCAAAATCCTTTTTACCCACTAGCTCAAGGGGTCACTAATGCCCATGAAGACATCCCATATTCTCACATCCTTAGTAGAGACAATAGTCCCTAGGGAAGTAATACCCCTTGGGAACCAAATCTTGGTAGCCCCAAGAAGTGAGTTCACTAGAAGGGAGAGCCTATGGTGCCAAGATTCTAAGTTGTCCACTCTAGATAAGCATCAATGAACTTCGGTTCAAGTGGGAATTCAATGGAATATACAGTCTTAAGCATGTGAAGACATGAAGGTTGCCAGTACAGAGTTTTATTAATGTGAAAGGTATAAGTAAAGATCTTATCTTGTGCAGAGAAGGATGAACTTGTGTGATTAGATGTGACATGCAAACTATTATGAGAAATATCTACAAGTTTTATGTGATGTGAAATCTGATGTAAGATCGGAGCAATTTTGAGTTATAGTAGCCAAGAAAATATTGTATGTATACCTATTTTGTGAAAGAATTTAATTTTATAATTGCATGTTAGGGCAGTGAGATATTCTTGCATGTAATAGTTATACCAACTCCTAACAAGGTTGTAGCAACTCCTAATAGGGTTGAGGTTTCTAACAAGGCCTAGTCCTCTATCAAGGACTTGAAATAATATATGTACTTCATAGACTCCTAATAGGGTCAATACCCTTAATAGGATCCTCTTGTTTAGTGAATCATCTAGTGGGTACCATCCCCACCAGGGTTTCCCTAGTTAACAAATAATGGTGTTATGAGTTCTCTATGTGCATGTTTATATTTACTATTCAAAAATTATGGTTTACTTCCATATGCGAGTTAGAAAGTAATTAAGAATATCTCGTTGTACACAAAAGTTTGTAGAATATTGATTCACCACCCCCCCTCTCAGTATTATCTATTTCTAGCATAATAAAGATCTTTCCAAAAACATAAATAAGAATATATACTTTGAATATATATGCATATATTCCATTTTCATTAATATATAGAATATATTAAACACAAGATATATATGTTAATATATATAGTCCCACACATGACATTAGCAAAAATTTAAATAGAAATAAGGAATGGGAATGATCATTAGCAATAAATTATGCATTTATACCTACCTACCTTTAATGTGTCTAACTTATTTCCTTCTCATGTATGGACACACCACCTGGTTAAACACCTAGTGTACTTTTCTACTAACATATATACACTTAGGTCACTTTTAGAATGGTCTACCTTTTTTTAATTCATATGCCCAAATGCTTCTATTCTAGGTGATAAGGACCAGTCAAACATGCAAACTTGAATGATGTACATGATGTGAATATAACACCAAACCCTTAAATGAGTCCAATCCAAGTGCCTTAATGTGCCTTGATTTTCACCATCAATATCAATTATTATAGTTAGAAAGCCTGCCCTTGTCTTTACTAAAAAGATTAATGATGAAATGTCACTTATTTTATAACTAGCCAAAGAGTAAAGTGATTCATCCTTATGTGTCTCTCATAATATAGGAGGAACTAATACATCATCTAAATGAGTGATAGGAGTGCATGAAATAAAAATTTTCTACATCGTATTCAATTAGAGAGCATGATAATCTTTATGTAGAGGCATCATCTTGGTTTATATATATATATATATATATATATATATGTATGTATGTATGTATGTATGTATGTATGTATGTATGTATGTATGTATGTATGTATGTATGTATGTATGTATGTATGTATGTATGTATGTATGTATGTATGTATGTATGTATGTATGTATGTATGTATGTATGTATGTTAATCCCTTATTCATTTCACACCCCATCATGATCATTAGGTGAGAGTCTTTCACTGCAATCCATTTGGTGTCAATCCTCCACTGGGATTCATTTGGTATGAGTATTCATTTGTTTCTAACCCACATTATGATGCATAATGTCAAGTTGCAACACATCAACGCTGCCACAATACTCTTTGTAAATGTTGGAGATAGACCTTTGTGGACCTCAATTGTAGAGATCCAATATCATTCATTAAAAAATATATTAAAGGAACCCTCTTCTTAGAGGAAGAAGAAAATCGTTCATTGTCCATCCATTTACTAGAGCTCTGTATTGAAAAAAATAGGTTTGTTCTTCATATAGAATATTGCATTGAACATCCTTTAAGGTAGTTTGTAGTGAAGCACTCCTAAGCATCCTTGAGTTCACACACTTGTGAGTTGGATGGGAAGTCTAGAAAGGATGCTTAGAATTCTCAAGGTATTCTTTTATTTTCTTGGATTTATAGTTAGGCTTTGATACCATGTTGAGTAACATGGATCATTTTCTATAAATGTAATAACATTGCCAATGTTATTAATGATTTCAAAATGCAGATTTGGATCTCATATAAATATGAGAGGAGGAGACATGTCTCTATAGTTAATCATCATTATATTAATAATATAAATAACTATATGTATAACTCATTTTAAACATATATTTAATATGTTATTATATTATTATATAATAATATATAATGTATATTATATAAAAATATATTACATTACATATAAAATATATAGGATATTTATCTTAAAGATGTTTTACCATCAAATCAATCTGATAGAAGCTACAACCTTAACAAAATGAATCATCACCTCATCACCAACTTCAAAAACATGATGTCTCCTAGACTTATCAACATTCACTGTATACTTTTGATTACTTTTTTCCAAGTTCAACTTCACTTCTTCATGAAAAGACTTCATAAAATGAGAAAATTCTTCCCCTTTTCTCTTCTATTCACTAGCAACATCCCTCAAATCTAATATACCTCTAGGTTACATTCGAATAATAATCTTAGAACATGTTTTTTCTGTACTCCTATTCACAAAATTATTATATGCAAACTCATCTTGTGCCAATACAATATCCCAATCACTTGGCTTATCTCCAAATAAACATCTCAAAAAATTGCCCAAGCTTATATTTACAACCTTTGTCTTTCCATCTATCTGTAGATGGACTGTAGAACTAAATCTCAACTCAGTACCCATCTTCTTCCACAAAGTCCTCCAAAATTAACCAACAAACTTATAGTCTTTGTTAGAAATAACACTTTTTGGGAATCCATGCAATCTAACAATATTTTTGAAGAAAATCTTAGTAATATGCACAACATCTCATGTCTTCTTACATGGTATGAAATTTTCCATCTTAGAAAATCTATCCAAAACAACAAATATGGAATCATACCCTCTTGCTATCTTAGGTAATATAAGAAAAAAATTCATACTAATGTCACTCCAAGCTTTCTCAAGAAGAAAAATAGGTATATAAAAAATAGTATTCTAACTTACTCCTTTTGCAATTTGACAAATTCCACAAATCCTTACAAAATTCT
Source organism: Cupressus sempervirens (assembly GCA_028749045.1). Classification (NCBI taxonomy): domain Eukaryota; kingdom Viridiplantae; phylum Streptophyta; class Pinopsida; order Cupressales; family Cupressaceae; genus Cupressus; species Cupressus sempervirens. Next base: position 774,793,344 of record CM053784.1, on the reverse strand, counting down.
TAACATCATTATACATATTTTGTTGATATAACTTATCCTTAAGCAAAAGAAAACTCAATGTCTTATCAATTCCAAAATGTCCATCCAAATCACCACAATATTTTTTGTTAATCAAATTAAATCTCATAGGACTTCTTGGTATACACAACTAATTATCTTTGAACAATATACTTTCTTGAATGAAATACTCATCATACTTACTTATTTGATCTGATAGATTTGGTGCTCCACACTCTCTCCACACCTTAGAAAAATAGGGGTAGTATCAAAAAATTCCTTCATTTCATCAAAACCAATAACTTCAACCTTCATCTCGATCATCAAAGAACATCTTATGCTTAATGCATTAGCAACTTGATTAGTAACTCCACTCCTATGCTTGATCACAAATGTACAAATCTTCAAGTATTCAACCCACTTTAGATGTCTTTGATTCAACTTATATTGACTTCCCAAATACTATAAAGCTTTATGATCAATATACCACATAAACTCCTTAGGAATCAAATAACGTCTCCACTTCTTCAAGGCTTTAACAATAACATAAAACTCTTGATCATACACATAATACTTCCTTTTAGCACACAGATATAGTGTAAATACCCTATTGTATTATCCTTTTCATATGACTAATACAATCACCAATAGAAAACCAATTGAATGCCCAGAGTAGATTGCCATTTCTGTCATTTCAATTTTCTTATCAGAAAGTACAATGGAAGGAAACTCAAAACCCCTGCATACTATTGGATCGACTGTATATGTACTCTTCTTGAAAGAAAACAAAAAATTACACAAGTCTCGGACCATCACAATGCCTTGAAAACTCATTTATATAGATATGAGTTGCAACAAGCAAAGGGAAAATGTGATTGAGGGGTGTCCAAGGAACAAAACATTATACAAAAGACAAAAAGGTCACTTTAGAATGCCAGGTGTATCAAATATTCTTTTATGTAGGCACGTTCCTATTACTGTTGTACTTATCAACTTCTAATTTGTCTCTCATTGTTTTGGATCCTCGTAATACATGGCTACCAGGCTAGCCAATGAGGGGTGATCTTGTGATGCCTTCAGATCAATTTGTTCATGTGGGTTTTCATTGCTATCACCTTGAGTAGGCACTATTTCCTTTTCACTTTCTTCTTCCTTCAATTCTGGTGCTAATGTGTCAATGACTTGCACCTCATCTTCCTATTCCCTATCATTATCTGAACTGCCTTCCCCCAACTCCTGGTCCGAAGGAATATCTGCCATCCATGTGTTAAACTATATGTCATCCGGCCAGCTAAACCGCAAGATATCATCTTGTTTCTTTAATATATAATTAGTCTCCTTTTCAAAACCAACAAATTTTTGCCTCAAAGAATAAAAAAAAATTGGACTTTAACCAATTCCTCTATCATGGTGGCCCACTAGGAATGCCCCTTTTCATTAACAACTTCATTTATCCTTATGCAGAAAAGGTCATCCAGTTCTTTACTCCATTATCCTTATTTTTCAATTTGTTCTTTCTATCCAAAGCACAAGGAAATAGATCAAATTTTTGATTCTTGTATTTATTCAAATAAGAAATAATTTTCAGTTCCAAAGCAACTCTCTTGTTATCAAAATCTATCAAGTCATTAGCAATATCATATAATTTTTCAATATGGTCATTTGAAGACCTTATAATTGAATAACATAAAATGGTGATTTCTTTTTCCCCTTTTTCCCACTTGTTAACAATAGGCTTGAGGATTTCAGCATGGGTTTTCAGTTGCTCCCATATACTTATTACTCTTTCCAACTGATCAAAAAATAAGGGCCATTCAATCTTATCTTCCAAATACATTAGGGCCTTTCTAAGCTTATCCTCATATTGCATATTTAACTCTACATCTAAAGGCCATAGCTTATTTTTTTGTTCAAAATCCTCAGCTGTATAATATTCTGGCCTTTGAGGTGCGTCTAGTAGTTCTATAAGGGGGGTGGATTTAAAAGGTTCCATTGGAGTACAGGGGTATGTTATTCTTGGCCTTGTGGACTTCCCCATTGCCTTGTTTTCAAGTTCAATTCTCCTTTTTACCTCCCTATTATAGGCCTCAAGAAGTGTTTCATATTTAACCTATAACTCAGACATGGCATGTTCCTCCTTCTTTACAGTATCCAAAAGAAACTTGGAAGAATCCACATTCCAAGATGCTGCCTGCACATGTGAGGTATCAACAACTCTTCTCACAATTAAGCTTCCCATCAAGCCAGAGTCATCTAACTGTGATGATGTGGCTCTGGATCCTCTTCTCAGTGACCAACTGACCAATGTAGCTTGATCTTCAATGAATGCAGTGCCTTGAAAGTTCTCTTTATTCTGGTCTTGCAAAGTCAATTTATTGAAATAGAACTAAAAACTAAAGCATCAGCAATATCCCAATTTGGCAACAATAAAATGTTAGATGCCTTGACCATTTTCCTCCCTTCCTCAGGGCTTATATTCTACAATTCTTTTATCATTTTTTCTTTAGTTTGGTTTTGAATGGAAGTTTCTTCCATTTTTGGATGCTTTGTTTTCATCTTTTTACATTTCTCCTAAAAAATGTTCATGTTTGCCCTCCATGCAAATTGCTAAAAAGCCCTAGGTTTAACAAAACTGTCATTAGTCAAAAATTTATGACTTGCCTACTTTAATATAGGGTCCAATTCCTTGCCACTATAATCTGCTACAGTTAGATCCAAACTTGGGAGGAAAGGTTCTGGAGGGTTACCCTCATCTAATTCTGTTTGAGTAATAAAAATACCTCCCTATGATCCCATCTGTTCGATCTATTCACCAGTGAGATGTTCTTCTCAAATCCTCAGAGGGGACTGAGTGGGCAAATATTCCTCAACTTGAGGCCTTTCTTCTGTTATTACCTTCTACCTCTTAGGACTAGGCTCATCAGGTCTCTCCTCTTGGGCTATACTAGTGGATCCTTTTATTTGTTTGTCCTTATCTATAGGAACCCTTTTATTCTAAATTATAGTATACCCAGGCCTCTTTTGTACAAATATTTTACCAACTCCCACATTTGGGGTGAAAGCCAATCTCCTTATGACCTCTTTGGCCTTATCAAAAGAAGAATCAATAAAAATTTGTTTCTTTTCATTCATGACTTCCATTATTTCGGGTAAGGTATTCATGAGTTTACTTATTTTGTTAGCCTCTATAACAACATTATCTAAAGGATCATATTTATTATCAAAAAAATGAATGAATTCTAAGACCCGAGAATAAACTCTCCACTTTTCCTTTTTAGTTTCCTAGTCCTGCAATGAGAATTCATTCCTTATAATGTCCTTTGGATAATAAGAATCATGCTTGACCGGTCCCAATTTGATTCTATGCCTCAAAATCTGATTGAAAAATCCCTCAGAATCACAAAAACGGGGATGAGAGACAGCCATCATATACTACTCCAAAGTTTTATGCAAAAAGAGCCATCCCCCTTTTGTAATCACAAACTGATGGGCCACTGTGTAGGTAGGGAAAATTGACCCTAATTGCCTTTTCAACAAAAACATTTCTTCAACTCCCCCTAACTGCCACAAAATTTCAGCCACTCCTACCTTCAAAGGTACTTGGTAAGGCAAAACATGAGGACTCCCTTTAAAACCATATATTTTGAAAATAGTAGAAATAGAGTAAGGGATGATATCTCCCCAATTATGTGAAACTTTTAAGTCATGGGGGTTATCCATAGGCCTAATGAGACTCATTAGTGCTTTAGGGATTCTGGGATTGTCACTCAATATAAGGCACCTCAGCTTAGAAGCAAAATATCTATCAAATCGGACAAAACTAGCATTACTTGCATCCCAGGTCATATCTGCACTCCACAACTAGACTGTCAATATTTCCCATTCTCCTCTCTGTTTAGTTCCATCTCATTACCAAAATATGTCACTCCTTTGAACAAAAATATATGCATTAATATAGAGTAGTGACCAAAAGTTTTTTCCACCTTGCCCTTCACAATCCCAACTAAACCAATGTGAATTTCTTCAGCCAAAAAGGAAGCAAAATAAAAAATAGCATCTATAGAAAAGGAAGCAATCTGAACCATCATGTACATGAAACCAATGGGCATAAGTTCTTGCTCATCTTCACCAAAAACTCTGCATAAGGTCTTGTGTATCTCTACAGCCCAGGAAGTAAAAAGACTCTTCTTAAAAGGCTCTCTAGAGGCTATAGTAATTATTGGAAAAGTTCCTATTGTACCAATATGTGCCCTCAGTGCACCTCCCCTGATTATAGCCTTCTTTACTTTATATTCATTCTCTAATTCTAGCAGATTGATTTTCACATGGTAGTCTGATAATGGTTCCAAGTGAAAAACCTCTCTAATTTCTTCAGGAGTAATCGAGACCAGAGGCACACCATCCTTTCTTCTTACAACCCTAATGGCTTGGTCATAATTCTTAGCAATGGCTTCAAGAAAATCATAATCCATGAAAACACTTGGGACTACTAACTTTCCCAAATCAAAATTCTAGACGTTAGCATTTGGGGCAAACAACTTCCTTTCTGAAAACCACTTTTTAAACAAGATAAGACCAGTTTGAGTAGTTCTTGCATCCCTTACCCAATTCCCCTTGTCATACAAGCCATCTGCAATTTTAAGCCTAGGGTTTAAGGAAATCAATTTTTTTAACTTGTGCAGGCTGTACAGTAGACCCTGAGAGTAATTCTAATAAATCATCATGGACATTCCTATCCATATAGTTAATTTTCCCAAAAAATGGCTTCTTAGGAGGAATTTTGATAGTATTGAGAGAATTGGAATTCCACAGAGGTTATTGTCATGTCCCCTTTTCAAATAATTAAAAAATAATAATCTTTGCTAAGGCAGGTAGGCCCAAGAAAGTGAAGTTTCAGAAAAAGGGGGGTTAATCTTTGGAAACCGTTGGACTAATAAATGAAAATTATTATTAAAATATGTTTCATTAACCTCTCTTGGACGTGAGTTACGGTTATGCCCTCTTTTAAGGGGTTTGGAGGCATTTTGGGCTCATTATAGAACTTGATTTTTGCTCATTCTTTGTTATTTTTCAGAGGCTACCAAACCTGTGGAGAAGGAGACCCAAGAATGTGAGTTTGCAGGTTTCTAGGGAGACCCAAGAATGGGAGTTTGCAAGTTTCCAAGAAGGCTAAGGATGGGAGTTTGAAGCCATTCCATGTGCATGCTCATACAGAGTTTGCCTTTGTGCTGAACAGTGCAGATTTGTGGGTTTTCGGGTGTGTTTTTTTGTATGAGTTTGGTGTTTCCAATTGAGTATTTCATATCAGTTTGGGTTTCTACTGTATTTCAGACTTTAAGGCATTAAAATAGAGCTGAATATATGTATTGAGACGTGATTAAACTTCTGAGATAGATTATTAGTATTTTTGTGGTGTTTCCGGGCATTTTTGTGTTAATTTCGGGAGCCCGATGAGCATAGTTTTTGTCCTACATTTGTGAACTGTTGTGTACAGGCTATATAGATATGGAAATTTCATTTTTTAGGCTGTTATGCTGCTGAAATTTTTGTAAAAATGTCCATTTTCAGATTTATTAATAATTTGTGAAGTTGTGAAGCTTTTGGCACTATTTTCAGCATACCAGATTTGGGGTTTCTGGAGAAATTTGGTGGATCTTTGGGATGTTAGTTGTTTGATTTTAAAGATCTGATTTGAGGCTTGAAATATCATGAAAAATAAGAAAAGGGACATTTCAGTGGTATCAGAGCCATGATCTTGCCAACCTGAGAGTTTGTAGAAGCTTGCATGTCAGTTTTGACAACTACCCAGATCTTGCATGTCAATTTTGACAACTACCCAGATCTTGCATGTCATAATTTATGATTGCATGTTGCTTCTAATCAGATGCATGTCAAAATTTATGGTTTCATTCTACTTCTAATCATTTTCATGTTAGTTCTTGGTGAATTTGGTGGTTGTAGAAGTTTGCATTTCAGTTTTGACAAGTACCCAGATCTTGCATGTCAGTTTTGACAACTACCCAGATCTTGCATGTCATAATTTGGTGGTTGCATGTTGCTTCTAATTAGTTGCATGTCAAAATCTATGGTTGCATGCTACTTCTAATCATTTGCATGTTAGTTCTTGGTTAATTTGGTGGTTGTAGAAGTTTGCATGTCAGTTTTGACAACTACCCAGATCTTGCATGTCATAATTTGGTGGTTGCATGTTGCTTCTAATCAGTTGCATATCCAAATCTATGGTTGCATGCTACTTCTAATCATTTGCATGTTAGTTCTTGGTGTTTGAAGAAGTTATATCCTATTGGGGTTACACTCTACTTTATCCAGAATGGACAGGTATAGTACAGAGTCTCAGAGGAAACGATCTTGGACAATTGATAGCCAGAGTCAAAACAATAGAAAGGATGGTTATTTAGACATTCGAGATAAACTTATGAAAATAAGCCATGACATGTCTAAATAGTTGGTTGAGCACCATCGTATAATGAATGACATGTTATCTGACCCAGCTAAGGTGGATAAGTTGACTGGATTTCTATTTGGAAGATTTTCTCACAAGACAAATGACACAATTCCCAAGAACTTGCATGAGGAGTTTGAGAAACTAGCTGATAGCCAAGTAGAGGTCTCAGATTCTACTCTGCCACAGGAGGTGGTGGGAAAGGATATTACACAGATTGATAGTAACGGTCAACTTGATACTCAAATTGAGATAATTTCTTATAGGTTGTCAAAGGGTGATACCACAGGTATTCAGGATGGTATAGTTACAACAGGCAGTGACTACAGTGTAGTGGGTTCACATGATGATTATGAGGATGTTGTTGTGCAGGATGGTGAGATACTTGGTAGAGATGAGCAGACATTGAGCATTCATGAATTTGCCAAGAAAGAGCACCAGGCACAGTTAGATGCTTCATCACATGAGGTTGAGGCTGGTAGTACTTCACATGATTTATCCAACCAGCTGAAGGTGAACAAAGATAGTATTGTGACTTCATTATCTCATCATGACAGGTATGTGGAGTTAGTTGGTATTGGTCATATTACTTAGGTGAGGAGTTTGCTTGAGTTACCGGTTGATTCTAGTTTACGGATATGGACTCAAGATTGTTATATTGGCGTTTGGGATTTAGTTGACTGGAGATCTTTAACACTTTTTGGTAGCAGTGTTTGTTTGGGTGCTATCATGGATTTGATTAGCAGATTACACGGTGTTGTCTTTTCTTGTGCTAGTATCTTGTCTAATGTTGGTATTAGTTTTTATACACCGATGTTGGGCTTTGTTCATATATCCAGTCGACCATACTTGCTGGAATGTGTTGATGATATTTCATATTTGGTAGTGTGTATAGATGAGTCCCAGGATCATATTGGCATTGATGAAATCCAGGAGGATGTAGTGGGAAGTTTTGAAGACTTAGTTTCCTTGGGTACAGAGGAGTTGGACAGCAGTGCTAATGTTTTTGATACTCCATATGTTGATATGAGCTTTAGATGTGATTCACAGGATATGGATGGTAATACTCTAGAGACTAGTAACTTTGAGGATACTCCTTTAGACAGTGCATCAGAGGAGGTTTGTAGGAGACAGTCAAGCTAGTGCCATCATGTGTCTAATCAGTTGAGAGTTAGTGACCAAGACATTGCTATCACTTGCCAGCATTTCGATGCTACTCGTCAATTGTTAGCAGTTTATGGATGGGGTTCTCCTACTAGTGATGAGCAGGAAGGCAGTTATCTTTGCTTGACAGAGATCCACTCTTTATGGGAGGCTATTCGGATTCTAAGACAGAATTATATGCAGTTGGTAGCTGACAGAGATTATCTCATGGAGTGGGGTAGTACAGCATATGATGCATTGTTGGCCAAGGAAGATGAGGTGAGTGAGCTTACTGAGAAGCTTGAGGTGACTTCTGAGATTCTTGAGAGTACACAGTTGGCTTTCAAGGAGTCACAGTTTCATTTGGCTAAGGTGACCATGGAGTTAGAGCGACTACAGTCTTTACTTGATTCTATACAGTCACAAGCTGTGGTGTTTGGTGATCTGAGGACATCCATGGCCAAGATTGTCAGAGACAGTGGAGATGGGGATGCATCCATCCTTGATACTAACATTGGCATATCAGGTTCATTCCCACTAGAGTTAGGTTTAGTTGATTTGGGTGTTGTAGTAGATTTTTGTATGCCTGACATGGCGGTGGCCTCTAGTATTGATGGCACAGAGACTAGAGATGTATCAAAGATCATGTGTGATGTTGGTGAGTCGGCAGTTGGCATGGTTCCTGCTAGTAATACTACTCCCTTGGTGATATCTTTGGAGGTAGTAGTCAGTTCCAACATGGTTAATGATCAATTACAGTTACTTTTATCTAGATTACAGTCTGAGCCACTGACTAAGATTGGCGAATTCTATCAGCATTACACTATGAGGTACGCTCATCAATTTACCTTTGATGACCATGTTGATGAGATGATGATACAGAGATGTACTTTGGTTCCTAGTGCTTATCATCAGTTATGGGACAGTTTGATGCCTCAAGATGAGAGTTGTGATGGGCATGACATGGTGATAGGTTCTGCAGTTGATAGCTTGATAATATGTGACTTAGAGCAGGAGTTTGGGAATGATGCTTTAGTGGGTGTTGTTATTGATTCTACTCCTTTGGCTATGACATCTCCTGACTTAGTTAGTGATCAGTCACAGTGGGTTGTATCACTTGTTCATGGTGAGCTATTGACTGAGGTTGGCTTTTTTAATCAACATTATATTGCAGGGTATGTACATCAGTTAGCATTTGATCCTTGTTTTGAGGAGTTGATGGCAGGCAAATTTGGTTTGGATTCCATTTCTTACTCTTTATCTTGTAATGTCTTTTCACCATCAGTAGTGCATGGGAGTTATGGTTATGAGATAGTGGCCGGTGATTTGCAGAGTTGTGTTGACTGTCAGAGTTGTACAGTGTGTGGATTCTCCATACTTGGTACAGTTTCATTCGAGAGCGTTCACCATTGTTGCAGAGTTGGATTGTACATTTTGTATAGGCCAGTGGGATGCGTTGATGGTATTTACTATGTTGGTAGTTTGATTTGTCCACTTTACTTGGGTTTTGATGTTCTAAGAGTTTGTGTCTCATGGGTTTTTGACTGTGGAAGTTGTGATTTTGGAGTTTGGTGGAGCTATAATTGTCCATTTGATTATGGATTCCTCTTGGTCATACTGCAGAGGATATTGCAGGAACCTGTGTTAATTGGTAGTAGTATAGTTCATGACTACATTTGGGATCCAAGTGGATTGATTGGTTTATTGTTCAGCCATTGCTTGAGGACAAGCAATGTTTGGGAGGGGAGGACCTGTCATGTCCCCTTTTCAAATAATTAAAAAATAACAATCTTTGCTAAGGCAGGCAGGCCAAAGAAAGTGAAGTTTCGAAAAAAGGGGGGTTAATTTTTGGAAACCTTTGGACTAATAAATGAAAATTATTATTAAAATATGTTTCATTAACCTCTCTTGGACGTGAGTTATGGTTATGCCCTCTTTTAAGGGGTTTGGAGGCATTTTGGGCTCATTACAGAACTTGATTTTTGCTCATTCTTTGTTATTTTTCAGAGGCTGCCAAACCTGTGGAGAAGGAGACCCAAGAACGAGAGTTTGCAAGTTTCCAGGGAGACCCAAGAATGGGAGTTTGCAGGTTTCCAAGAAGGCTAAGGATGGGAGTTTGAAGCCATTCCATGTGCATGCTCATACAGAGTTTGCCTTTGTGCTAAACAGTGCAGATTTGTGTTGAACATATCAAGCATCTATATGAGGAGGTTTAGGCACACATTACGAAGATGAATCAAGAGTATAAAGCTAGGGCTGATCAAAGGAGAAGACATAAGGAATTCCAATTAGGGGATCTATTCATGGTACACTTACGAAAAGAAAGATTTTCAGCCAGTACTTACAACAAGCTGAAAATGAAGAAATTTGGCCCCTTCAAAATTCTGAAGAAACATGACTCAGGAAATGCATATGAGGTGGAGTTGCTAGATGGTATTCACATTTCTCCTATTTTTAACATTGTAGACTTAACAGAGTATCATGATGATGGTGTAGATGAGGAGCCGAAGTTAGAGCCATGTCCAATTCCTGCTTCTAAGAAGGAGGAGATAGATGACATTCTAGATCATCGTGTGGGCGGGAGTACCAGAAATAGGCAGTATGAAGAGTATTTGGTCAAGTGGAAAGGACGGCTGATCGAGGACTCAACTTGGATATCAGTAGCTGAGGTTTTCCATTTGGGATTCCCTCTACCATTCATAAAGTGACAGGGTCACTTTTCAATTTACCCTGGGTGTTTGATGCAGGAGCATCCAGAGGTATAAGGGCAATCCTGCGTCACCCAAAAAAATGTACTTAGACTTAGTTTTTGTTTTAAGTGTTTTCATTTCTGGATACCCATTTGGGTCAAATAAAGGTTCCAACTCTCATAGTTCCACTATTAGTGTTCTAAGATAGAGTTTTTAATCACCTTGGGATACATGTAAATGCTAGAAAAATAGGAGTATGTGATTGAGCCATCATTTTGGTGAACTAGAAGGTGTAAATTGGTCGAAAGATTTTAATTGTAATTTAGAGCATTCCAAAAAAAGAATCAGGTCGAAAGGCCCCACGGTTTGAAAGTTATTGCAATTTTTCAATTTTTGGAGACCTCCTAAGAATGCTTCAAAGTTAGGTTAGGGGCATTAAATGACCTCAAATAGGTCCAAAAAATTGGGGATGATCAAAACTGGTCCATAAGCCTATAGAGCACTTCGAGAGCTTTCCAAAAATGTAAATGGTTCATCAATCAGAGCTACGGTTCAAAAGTTATGCCTCTCGAAAGTTCGGTTACCATTTCTGGATTTTTCTAATTTTGTGCCGACTTCTAGTGCGACTTCTAGAGCCTTCTATTTGGTCAGTGGATGCCAACTAGCACTTTCTAGAATGTATTCCTAATCCTTAACCCTCCGAGGTCTATTTAAGAACATTTTTGGCATTGTAAAAGGTAGTTCGGAGTGAAGTTTGAGAGGAAGTACCAAAAGGAGAAATTATCTCCAGACTTATACTGTTGTAAGCCCTTAGGGCATGTTTTGAAGACTATTTTCTTTGTACTGAATGTAATAGCATATTTACACAATTAATACAATTTTCCCTTTCTTGTTGTGTCCATTCTGTGCTTGGGTCGTGTCTCCATCAAGTACTTACTTGACTTGCTAAACTTGTTCTTCTCTGAACCTCTGTAATTGATCTCGAACAACTGAGGAATAGTTTTCACGTTCTTACCAAGATTAACACGACGAAATCAATAGGCTCTTGTGCTCAAAAAATTTGCAATCTTTGTTCACGTGGGATTGGAATTAATGAAAATCTCCTGTATTATACTCTATTTTTTCCACACACAAAGCTTTCATTTATCATAAATGCACATGACAAAAAAATAGAGTGGCATCGCATTTCCTTTTTTAAACTTGCGCCGTTGATCCATGAAAAATCCTATGACCTACGAATGACAACTAGGCTGACTGAGCTTTCTTCTTAACAAATTGGTAGTCAAACCAATGAAATACCTCCATCTGTACCTTTCCTTCAAGGCTGGCACTTCAAACTGGGCTCACAGATGACCACGAACATGTGTCATCAACTCGCTAACTCATTATACATAACTCTCGAGCACCTTTCCACAGCGAGCTAGCGATAACCATTGATCTTACTTTAATCGTATGGCAAATAATTAAAACAACCTTTAAGAACACAATGGTGGGTCCCTTGCTTGTTAATTCACTATACTTATTTATTGCACATCTCCTTATAGTGAGTTAATGAGCGTCGTTGATCGAGATTTGATCTTGCAGTTAGCAATTTACTATAATAGTGGTGGGCCACCACTCACCAACTCGCTATACATAACTTCCAAGCACTTCTTCATAGCGAGCTAATGATGGCCTTTGATCCTGGCTCGATCTCATGATTAGAAATCTTTGTACTTTATACACAGGAAGTGGGTACATGATATCGTTGTCGCTGAGCTGGCTCAACACGCTGGCACATATATATATATATATATTTAAATCTCTTGATGACATCACATGTCTTGGGCCTCACCATGTTTATGACTTTCAGGTGGGTTGCTATGTTGCTACTGAAAAAAAAAACAACAATCCGGCTAGCGACATGGTGAGCTTCGACGAATCAAAGTTTTTTGGCTCAAAGATATTTCAATAGGACGCCACCATGTAATTTGATAGACACAGCTTAGCCTTATCATGTCACTCATTTGGGGTCCACCTTTGAGGATTTTTCAGTTACATTACCATTTTTTGAGCAATCACTACATCGCTACTGGCATGAAAACCACAAATCCGGCTAGCGATATGGCGAGTTCTGGTAAGCACTTTAAAAACAATGCTTGAAAAAAGAAACTACAAAAGACAATAACCTACAGAGGGAAAAAAGTGAAACATGTAGCATATCTTCCTCAAGATCCTCAAAATTACTAATGATCTCAAAAAGACACCATCTTTGGAAAATCCAGGCATTCGCTATATCTCCATCGGCAAGTTGCAAGTGTTTTCAGTTAGCGACTTGGTGAATTGTCAGATAAAATTAAACTCCAGTGACACCACTTGAAAATATATCCACGTGCCTTTCTTCTTGAAACTGACTGGTCTAGGACATAGTACATGGTCAATAGATCGTCCCACAAACACATTTTGTAGCACCAGACTCCACTTTTTAGTATCACACATAATTCTTTGATGGTCGCTACCTTGCTATACATAACATACGAGCATCTTGCCATAGCAAACATGTGACAACTGTAGATTCAAATCAGATCAGACAGCAAGATTAAAACCCCATTTTCAAAAGACCTAACAATGGTGATCAAGCAAGCGGGAAAAGAATATTCGCTCCTTGTTGTTTGGTTTTTTCTTTTTTTTTAAAATTTCGCACCAGGAAAAACTTAAAAGGACAAACCTAAGGCTTTTCATAGATTTTTCAAAGGTATCGAAATATACTATGCCAAAACCTAAAGCCCTATGAATTATTAGAAACTTCTCATCTGATTTTTTTTATGATCCTAAGAAAATTTGATTCGCAAAAAATTAGACCAACATATCTGATGTACTCATTAAAAGATTTTGTACAATTTAATGTGAATAGCACACAAATTGTATTGCACATTTATCTGCTAGATGTTGGGTACATTTATTTGACATAATAAATTTCTTAGAGGATATAGAAACTTACTGACTGTAAACAACAGGTATGTTCTTAGAAAAAAAACCCATACTCATTGTAAACAACATGTATGGACTTAATGCATATTTCATGAGTTGTGGTTCATAAAAACCCATACTCATCAACTTGAATTTTTTTTTTAATACCCAATGCATTGAGGTTAAGCTTACAATTTGAATTCATAACAACTATTTCTCATCAACTTAAATTGTTTGTTTAGTACCCATTGCATTGACGTGACACTTACAAGGTTGAAGTATTGCAACTTCCTAGAAGGTCTACCTACTCAATTCCATGATGATCCAACTTTCCTTGATCCTTGGGAGAATGATGCAGGAGCATCAAGGTCAAGGTTGAAGGCATGAGAAGACATTAAGGTCTCAAGATAACCAACATGACCATGTTAGAATAGTTGATGTAATAAGACTCTGTGAAAGTTCTTTTTGATATGTTTGTAATCATTTTATTTACATTTGAAAACATAATTAACAAAAATCATATGTGCAGATATAAACATTAATCACAACAAGTCCAATTTATTTGTAGGTATATTTTCCTATGAAGAAAGACCATGCCTGACAATATGAACCCATAACAAAATAATGAGACAATGGCTGCATTGTGGGCTTAGTTTCAAAGAAAACTTGATAAATATTATTGTCCTTGCAAAAAGTGTAAGGGCTTAAAGAATCAAAGAATTCTAATCACAATAGCCCAGAGTCATTGTAGGTAATATGGTCAAGTTGAAGGGGGCCACAATTTTCATCCATTTCTGAATGTGGATTTCCTACTAGAGGAACATGGAGGTATGAATATCTAAGCTGAGAATAACACTCCCATGGAAGAAGATGATAATGTGCCAGAGGACATGATTGAAGAAGATGGTATTGAGGCAAGTGATGAAGAGGCTCACAATGATGGTACTAGAAAATTTGATAATAATGATGAAGATGGTCTTGATATACCTTTACTTGAGAAGGCACACAAGCCCTTATACGAAGGCTCCCAAACAACTCTACTATCGGTTGTAGTGTTGCTGGTGAACTTAAAGGTTATGAATAGTATATCCAATGTAGCAATGTCACGTATGCTAAGGTATGTCATTTTTGTCATCTTCAATGTTAGCATACAATTACTATTCATTATAGTAACAATGCATATTTGTTGTTGTAGGTTGATTAGTGAGTTTTTGTTACCACCATCAAATATTTTGCCTCGTTCGTACTGAGAATTATCTAACATTATGGATCAGATTGGAATGAAGTATCAGGAAATACATGCATATCCCAATGATCACATTCTATATCATAAACAACATGAATTTGCAACAGAATTCCCTGATTGTCATGTTAGTAGATATTGGTCAGATCAAATAACAAAAAAAGTGCCTCACAAGGTTCTTTGGTACATTCCCATTATTCAACGTCTTGAACGGTTATTCAGGTGCACTATCTTGGCACAATTTATGGATTACCATGCACGCAATAGAAGTCAGGATGACATTATGTGAATGCCTGCCGATGGTTCTACATTTAAAGAGATAGAAGAAACATGGTCACACTTTAAAGAAGAACCTCCTAATCCAAAGCTTTCATTGGTAGCAGACGGTGTCAATCCATATGGAGATATGAGATCTATTTACTCAGTATGGCCTATTTTTGTTATTAATAATAACATTCCTTCTTGGATGTCCAGAAAGAGGGAGCACATAATGTTGTCAATGATTGTGCCAGGTATTTTTTAATTTTATAGTTATCTAAATTAATTTATAAATAGTGCATGAAAATGGTTATAATAATTACATAATTTTTATGTTCATTCAATTGCTAGGTAAATACCAAGTTAAAGATATGAACGTGTATATTGAGCCCCTAATTGATGAGTTGTTGAAGTTATGGAATGACATCACTATGTATGACATCTCTAGACTGATAGGACATCAACAATTTCAATTCCATGCAATGCTTGTATGGACAATACATGATGCCCTTGGGCTAACTCATTTTTGTAGTATGTTATATTATTAAGATTACATATTTTTGGTATGTTATAGTGGTTACACATTACTATCGAATGCTTAAGTTGCACGTGATCATTGTACATGATCCAATTATACATGATCTTTTAGGTCTTCAGACAAAAGGAAAATTTGCATGTCCAGTTTGTGGTCCGAAGATGAAATGTCATCATTCGAGAAGTTTAGGAAAGTAGGTGTTTGATGAGTTTAAACACTTTCTCCACCATAATCATAAAGTATTGAATTGCCGAAAAACATCTTTTCAATGGGAAAGAAGAGACATTATCAAGGCCACAAAGAATGACACTTCATTTATGGAAGTTGGAATACGATTGACTAAATCATCGAGGTAATGTCCAATTGGTCTTCCAAAGTTTACAATTTATATTTTGATCTTGTCTTATATTTACTCATGCTATAATTGATGCTCGTGAAGGTCATCAAGGCATCAATTACCAACTTCCTAGAGGAATGAAAAGTTATCCTACTCAATTTAGTAGGTTACCATACTACAAGGATCTCCCAATCATGCATTTGTTTGATGCTATGCGTATTGGAAAGAATGTAACAGAGACACTATGGAAAATGTTGGATGGAAGGTGTGATAGAGAACAAATTTCTAAAATTTGTACTGACATTCATGAATCTAATCATGTACTAAAAGTTTTCATTGAATCAAATAGGAATGGAGATCGCATAAATAC
This sequence comes from Cupressus sempervirens, assembly GCA_028749045.1. NCBI lineage: Eukaryota > Viridiplantae > Streptophyta > Pinopsida > Cupressales > Cupressaceae > Cupressus > Cupressus sempervirens. The sequence continues at coordinate 774,777,359 of CM053784.1, read as the reverse complement.
AAGTGCCCTTCCTTGGTTATTAATGGATTTTGGGCCAGGGTTTAAGACACATTATTGGCATACCTTCCTCAAGGTAAGTCATGTTTTCTATTTACAGTATATTTGTAAGATTGAATGTAGTACCAGTTGCATTATTTAATAATATATTGAAATGCTCATTTTTTAATGATTACAGTTTGTCCTACCTCTATCCCTTCCACAACAGTTTGACAATAGTATTAAAAAAGTAATATATGATCTTGGAAAATACATGAGGTTAGAAGAGTGTTTTTTCTTAGATTTGTAGCTTTTTATTTGAAATCTATTGTATAATTTTATTTGAAATCTCCTCTATGTGTTTTTGCGTGTTGAATCTCTTTTAGGTAGTTATCATCTAAAGAAATTGATAAAAAAGATATAAAATATTGGAAGAGAAAAATTCCACAGCTTATGTGTGAAATGCAAAAGTGTTTACCTCCAACATTTTTCAATGCTCAAGAACACTATCTCATACATCAAGTTGAGGAGATTGAATTGTGTGGACCTATACAAGTTAGATCAATGTGGATGGTTGAGAGGCACTTGAAATTTATGAAGGGCTTGGTTCGACAAAGAGCATATCCTGAGGGTTCTATGATAGAGGGATATATGATATACCAAACCATGGCGTATATCAGTGAATATCTTCCAAAGTTTGTAGCAGGTATCCATGTAGATCGCATTTGGGATCCCAACTATAATGACAAATTCAAAGGGGAGTACCTGATGGGAAAAGGTAGATTGAGGAGGGTGATAGGTAATTATAAGTTTTTTTTTGTAATTTAACAATTCTTATCCATCATCAATATATATAAGTTGTTTCTAATTGGTGTAATTTTCTTCTTTATAGTTGGTCGTGAGTGGGATGCACTACACTTGTACATTGCAAACAATCTTGATTGGATGATAGTGTGGATTGAATAGTCTCAAGAAAATGGTCACTCATTACGATGGGATGGTGTTGCATCATTGTTTAAAGAAGCTCATCATAATGGAGATCCCAATGTTACGCCAATGGTATTTGATCAAATATATGGCTTAAGAGATACAAAGGTATGCATAAGATTACTAATCATGAGACATAAGTTTAATATCAACTCACAGATCAATGAGAAGATTCTTGACATGTTTGAATAATTTCAAGTCAAAATCACAAAGCTATGTACTACCATGGCTATAAATTCTGCACAAAAAAGTTAGATGAAATGAAGAAAAAGTGTGATTTCAAGATAAGTGTTGTCTTCGCGGTCACCAATATTTCATCTAGAACTGACATACATCCTCAACAATCTAAAAATTGATACTATGGCATTTTGGATGATATACTTGAGTACGACTTTGATTAATTCAAAATAGTTCTATTTGTCATCAAATGGTTTAGGTTACGAATAAATTGAAATGATCCCAATAGGACTGTTATTGAACACGATAGTGGATTTACTATGATTAATACAAGGTCATTTGAGCCAGTCGGAGATGAGCCCTATGTTCTTCCAAGTCAATGCAAGCCAGTGTTTTACTTTGGTGTTCCAGACAAACCAGGTTGCTCATTTTTTGTTAGACATGACCCAAGAGGAAGGCCAGTAAAGTATAATGTGATCGAAGAAGAAGATATTGAAGAAGCATAAGAGGAAGTAAATGATTATCAGGAACGACAGTTACCCAGTGATGAAGAAGAAGAAGATGGTGATGATTTTGGTCATGCTAACGATAATGGCAATAATGATGATGATGATGATGCTGATGATGATCATGATCATGGTGATGAAGATGGTGATGATCATTGCGATGATGGTCATGATGATGATAGTGATCAAGAGGATGATGATGGTGATGAAGATGGTGGTGGTGATGAAAATGATCAAGGTGACAAGTTCGATGATGATGATGATGATGATGACATGGATGAAGATCATGATGATCAATGAAATCTTTAGATATGATCAATTTCAACTATAATAGAGTCTTGCATGACCAAATATTTCTTTCCAAACCATATGTGCACATATAAACATTAAGTAGAACATGTCAAATATTTTTTTAGATATAAACATTAGTTACGCTAAATTTTTAACTTAAGACAAATGATTTACATATACAATCTACTTTATTATTAATATTTTTTTTGGTAAGTCTATTACTTTAATTTCGCTGCTGATTTCTAAGACTTACTAATTTTTTTCATAGGGCGATATGGATGCACCATCTCAGATACCTTCAATAGAGGTAAACATTAATTGTTGTAAATTTTAATGTTAACATAGAAACAAATGTCCTATTATTATGTTCTTTTTTTAATGGATTTGGAGTTATTTTGATGAAAGTATACAAATATTTGATATCACACATGATAGGAAAAAGCTGCAATGATCGCTGATCAAATGCAATCTGAAATACGGGCATCATATCTACATGACATTGGCCTTAGTACTGACCCTGTATTCATCACACAACAAATTATGCAAAGATACACTAATGAGCTTGTTAGAATTATCATCAAGGGTGACAGAAGCGAGGAGAAAGAGGCACTAAGAATAGAATTGGACCATAGAATCCAATCTTTGAAAGTAAGCAGTAATAGAAGTTCAATAGATATTAATCTTTTATAGTATCTTATGGATCATGATCTCTAATTTTATGTGTTCTTGTATAGACATATGTGCTAGTTGTGAGGTCACATGGTGAACATGGTTAGGATTGTTGTGCAGTACCTTCGTGTAAGTAACACTTTGTTTGTTTTGATCAACATTATAACACTTACCTTTTTTTGTGTGGATGTTTCTCGCTAGTATCCCATTTGATATTTATCCATTGCAAATGCCTTTGCTAACAATATTCTATTCTTCAACTCATGATGAAGTGTGGACTCCTCCTTTAGTTGGCAATCCACTATTGTCTGCTGCATTGTCGGCAACAAGGACCATGCAAACATAATCGTCTATGCCCAGTAGAACTAGTAAAACCTTGTTTTGCTATATTTTTTAATGTGTTATATTTTGTAATGTCTTTCTACAAGTTGATGAACAATGAAGTATCATATTAGTGCTTAAATGATGTCTACAGAAGCTTGCATACACACAAACACATGCATACACACACCATGCATACATACATACATACATATATATAGCCACACATAGAGAGACATGGACATAGGCAGGGAGGTAGACCAACAGAGAGTAGTACTAAAATTGTCATTTAATTGTATGATTTTTTAGTTGATAGAGCAACGGAGAGCAGTACTACTAAAGTTGATCCATTTCTTGGAGCAATTTGTTTGATTAGTACTAGTTCGTATGGAGGGACATTGTTGCTGAATAAGAAAACTATGTTTCCATTAAGAGAATGAAAGCTTCTAGGTGCTTTAAAATTGATATTATTTAAAGTGTAAATTTAGTTTACTTTTACATTACTCATTTTGGATTGATAAATCCTTTATGTTTTTGTAGGTAATAATGCTTTCTTTGAACATCTTTTTCATATGACATTGAGACTATTTGGACCCACCATATGTAAAAGGTATGTAGTTTCATATCATTGCTACATAATTTTTGTTTTCTTCTATTATTGTAATATATTAAAGTTATTAATCTAACAATCTATTTGTTTTTAAAAAGGTGGAATTTACAAGCTGTAGAATTAAAAAATCAGCTAATTGCATCCATTGAGGAGAAATTTGGGAAAAACATTTTTGACACTGGCCTACTTCTGAAAAGAGCAGCAAAGCATATAAAGACTATGAGGGATCAATATAGAAGGGCTCTTAAGGATAACCCAAAGTACAACCATCCTCCTATGATTCCACCGATGGAGTGGAATGAAATAATAGAAGATGCAAAGGAGAAAAGGCTATGTGAAGATAGAGATAATGAAGCAGCACAGGGAAAAAAGAGGTGTGTCATTATAGTATTAAGTACATTGTAATCATGCACTAATTATTGATATTTGTAAATATATAATCTAAGATGTTTGAAATTGTTCATAGATTGTAGGACACATCTATGGCTACAAAAGCGAGAATAGAAAAGGTTGGCCAACACAAACTTGGCTCTGGTGGCTATATGAATTTGCAGTCTCGAGTTGTAAGTAGAGCAATGAATTTTGTATTTTTTTTAAATATAATGTTGCAAATAGTTTTGTTTAATGAAACCATACATGGAAAACTGACGTTATCCAGCAAAAAAAATAGGGCACAGATTTCAATGTGGAGGTCATAGATGAAGATAGAAAAATTGCCTTGAAGGAAGGCTATAAAGTTGTGGTTACACACCTACGCGAAGAATCTGTAAGCCTTGCCCAAAAATCCAGTGCACCAAATTATATCTCACAAGTAAATTGGTTAGATGAAAAGTAAATGAAATAAAATAGTTGAGAAGATTGTTTTTGGTATTAGTTTTAAACGTAAATTGACTACATAACAATGTGCATAACATTTTACTGTAGCCTTCATATCCTACAACAGAACCTGCTCCTGAAAAAGGCCATGATGTGCATTATAGTGGTGGAGGTATTAATTTTCTATTGGAAATTAGTTATGCAATTATGAATACAATTTAACATCTTCAATTAGAATTTGGCGTGTATCCTTTTTTTGAATATTTCAGAGCAAGTTGAACATCATGCTGAAGTAGTGGACCATGTTGCAAGTGTTCAACATGTTGACGCGGTGGTAGATCAAAATGTTAATGTAGATGATGTGGCATTTTCAGGTAAGAAAAATGCATTTTATGTTGTACTTGTACTTAATTACAAACTTGTAACAGTTAGAAAAAGAAAAAGAGTATGCCAATTTATTGCATTCACTTGTTCTTGCAACATAGCCCCCTTTAGTGCAGCGACCTCTCGATCCTCCAAAAAGAAGGAGCCATCATAATTTGACATTAAATGCACCAGAAGAGGAGGAGAATGAAGCAGATATGGATGCTCCTATGAGCGCTTTTCTTAAGAGAGCTCAGAAAAACAAAAAAAAGAAATGATGTTTTAAAATCTTCTTTGATAAACCTTGTTGGATAATGAAAGAACTTTGTTTTAAGTAATTTTGTATGAATGATGAGTATTAATAGCGATTTTTAGTTTATGTTAATGAATATTTTTATGTGTTAATGAAGTTTTGATTAGTATTGTGTATTAATGAATTTTATATCATATTAATGAATGTTATGTGATTGTATTGATTGAATGTTATAGTTCATAAATGGATGAATGAATGAATGAATGAAGTATGTAATTAAATGATAATGGGTACTTTAGATTGGTGTTAGGGGGAGGGGGGTGAGGCCAGATGAGTTTCCACCTTCATGTGGTTGGCCTTGTTAAGTAGAGAATATTATAGTATTCTTGAAACCAAGTGAAACTCAAATTTGTTAAGTCTTCAAACACACATCCCAATTCTTTTTAACGAGACTGAATTTTTTTTGCTTGTAATAGTCTCATTGCAATCATCTTTTGGTTCCTTGAACATATAGTTCTTGCTTAGTTTAAATCCAAATTATTAGATATTTTTCCACATTGGAGTTAGTTTGGCATAGAAACCTGCATATTTTATTATATATATTTAGTCAATTGAAAGCAATGTAGAAAGCATTCACATAGTTGAGGTCTAACAAAAGAAGATAAGATGCATATACTATTTAGCATGGAAATCCTTGTAGGTGAATTGTGTGTGTATGTACACACACACACATATATGTATGTATGTATATAAATTCAAATAAATGTGTAGACTCAATTAGCAAGAGACACCAACCTCAAATCCTGCAATGCAGAAGGAACTGACCTTTGAAATGCAAAGTGTTTATAATGTAGGTAGATTTAACTTAGATCTCCTTTGAGGTCTTCAACAAATCTGCCTTGTACTTATGAATAATCCACCAAGATTTGAAATAGTGTTTTTCAATAAATGCTCTAAACTTGGAATATACCTCCATAAAAATTCTTCCTTAGATCTGCTCATCATATTCAAAATAAGCCTTCACATGTCTATTCACTTAGGTCTGATTTAGGTCTTCCACAAATTTGGCTTATAATTATGCTCTTGAATCTCTTAAAATCTTCTTTGTATTCAAATAATATTTAATGAATTGATTGATACAAATTTCCTCATACTTGAATCCAAATATCATTATCATTGTTAAACATAACACAGACATAAAATCATTTTGGTTATTCGCTTGTTATACAAGTTAGTCTTATCTTTTTGGTTTTCACAAGTCATGCACTTATGCATCTTTGGGATATCCACAAGCTATTAGAGATGTTTGGATGGTTCATGTCCTTATTTTTTGTGTGTTGTTTGTAGGGTTTTTGCCATGAAGTCTAAGGACAAACATGTTGGATGTTTGTGATAGACATGTCCACCTATAAGAAAAGTATCAAATGTAGAAAAAATGCAAAGAAAAGCTTGTAAGGGTTTTAGGTGTCTTTAGGCCTAGTAAAGCTTGTAAGGGTTTTAGGTGTCTTTGGAAGGGTTAGTGAAGTTATAAAACCTTTGAAAAGGTTAGTGAAATATATTAAAGACATATATGATTGTAAGTTGTCAAAGTTGACACTTTGTGTCAACTTAAACAAAAAAATTTAGTTTATAACTAACTGGTAATAGTCAGATAGTTAGACAACAATGGTTGTTTACTGTTGTTTGGTTATTTAGAAGGGATTTTTTGAGTGTTTGGGGGAGAAGTAGAGTTGGTGTGGTGAGACAAGGCATTTCTTAAAAAATTTAATTGATAAAATAATCTTGTTCTCTGCAATTCAGTAACTGTCCCATGGAACAGTGAGTTCCTATGATGTATCAAATGCATTTTGACTAATATTTAATGTGTGAACATTTTATTATTATTTTTATCTTGTCTGCACATTCTTTTAATTTTCATTGGGGTTTGAGTAAGGAATAATAGACTGGTGCATTCAAACCAGTGACTGGTTAGGCACAGTCAACTGTACTTATTCTATAGTTTCCAATGTAGATTCTCTCCTACCACTTGTAGTCACTGTTATTGGTGAGAGACAATAAGGTTGTCATAATTTATTTGTACTATATTAACCAAATGTAGGAGAGTGGAAAAACTTGGTGTAAGTGTAGTGTTGGATGGTAATTGCTGATGGAGGTTTAGCTTGGATTAGACACCAGTCTAATAGACAGTGGATCATTTCATGTTTGAAGATGTTTGGGGGGTGAATCCTTCATGTTTGGGGGTGTCTTTGTTACCAAAAATGAGACAGTAGAGCACTGCTAGTGTTATGATGGGCAACACATGTCTTTCATTGTGATAGACTATTTCTAAGTCATCTATGTTGTTTCTTGCTATTGTCAAGTAGTCTTTGTTTTCCTTGAGACCATGAAGAAAATTATCTACCATTTTTGCTAATGATAAAATTTTGACTTGAAAAATGATAAAGTTTATTATTAATCATTATAGTGGAACAACTTTTGACTTGTTCAAAAATTTTAGTCGAAGGTGTTGGAATTGATAGTGAACCCCAAGCTCCTAGAAATCACCTGCAACCAAAATGCATGTTACATCTGTGTCTGAGAGAGAATATGATCCAAAAAGCATGCCTACTTTGGTGATTTGGCTATTATTGCAGCATTACAAAGTGTCTTATAGTGTTTCTCATTTTCTTAAATAATAGGCAATTAGTTCATGATTTCATCATATCTTATAGTGGAACAACTCCAAGAATCTTGGGTAAATTGCTTGCTATAAGAATTTCTTGTATAGGAAACTCAATAATGTGGGCTAATTGGTGGGCACAAAGAGGAACAAGAAAGGATCTCTACAAGTGCATGGTGCAGTAGAATTCAAAAATGAAATTGAAGTACTCTCATATATTCATTATAAGAATCTAGTCAAGAAAATTGGCTTTCATCTCCATTCATGATAGAACTTACAATGATGCATATCCACAACAATCTTTAACTTCTAGCAAACAAGTTAAACCTGACGATAAGCTGTTTGAAGACCTGGTTGACTTTGCCAAGGAAAAAAGTAAAACTTCACCCAGTAAAAGTGAAAGTTTTTAAAAATTAGAGGTTGTTCTCTGGGATGGTTTGTACTACATATCTTCAAGTAGCTTGCTACAAGTGATGGTTTAGGTGTAGCATTAGTTTTATTGAAGCCACTATATAGTCTTTTGTTCAATTGAAGTTTAGTATTCATTATGTGTTATATTATTCCTAGTGCACTGCAATTTAATTTATTTCTTGTTACTTTTTTTTTTTGATATGAAATTCCTTTTGAAGATTTGTATATTGAAACAAACTTATGTTCTTACCTAGAAGGTAAATGATTTTAGTAACAGTGCTAAAAGATCCATATATATATATATATATATATATATATATATATATATTGCAATGTATTGCTGAAGATTGTTCTATTTCAAATCTCAAGTAGTGTGTGAGCTGTTGGTATTTCAAACTGCTGAAACTATCAAGCAACAAAATGCTTAATATCACAGTGAAATGACTCACACAATCTAGGGATTAGCCAATTCCCAGTATCAACTATATGAATGAATGACTATAACCCAACTTCAACAAAACCAAACGATGGTTTCCTACTCTTCTGGCTCTACTAAACCAAGGTGGGTATACCTAGGGATAATTCTAATGCAACTGTGTATGAAATTATCTTAGTTTCATTCTGATTCTCATCTGTTACCCTCACATACATAAAAAAATCACTTTAATTCTTCAATGCTCTCAAACTTATACACATCCCTTATCAGCATATCTGGTCATAATTCTTCTAAAATTTACAAATATTCCTAGAAATAGCAGCTACCTAGGACTCAGGAATTAGATATAAATGAGTTGAGACCAACATTTATAAGTCTTGAACAAGATTGAAAGTAATTTTGATTTTGTAAGATGATTTGATATGTAGCAGCATAATTCATCCTTGTTTACTTCTAATTTATAGGACCAATTCCTTATCCATTGGGCAAGAAATTGACTATTGGCAGGAGATCCAATTCAAATAACTTGTATAAGAATTAATCAACTGCAATCACCCATCTCCATTTTTATGCAATATCCTTTTTATGAACTCATAAACCCTACTGATTTACTGAAGCATTTATATAATTGCTTGAATTAAAAGCAACAATAACACTAGCATACAACCCATCCAGACTGCATTCAGCCAAATAAACCTTATTTAAATGACTTCAAAGTAAAAAAATCCATAAACTGGAGACAGAAATTGTTGACACAAATATAGTGTAAATACCCCTTTGTATTATCATTTTCAAATGACTAATACAATAACCAATAGAAAACCAATTGAATGCCCAGAATAGATTGCCATTTTTGTCATTTCAATTTGCTTATCAGATAGTACAATGGAAGCAAACTCAAAACCTCTGCATACTATTGGACCGACTGAATATGTACTCTTCTTGAAAGAAACAAAAAATTGCACAAGTCTCGAACCATCACAATGCCTTGAAAACTCATTTATATAGCATGAGTTGCAACAAGCAAAGGGCAATTGTGATCTGACAAGTGTCCAAGGAACAGAACATCATACAAAAGACAAAAACAATCACAATAGAATGCCAGGCATATCAAATATTCCTTCAGGTAGGCCCATTCTAGTTTCTGTTGTGAATCATCAACTTCTGATTTGTCTCTCATTATTCCAGCTCCTCAGAATATGTGGCTACCAAGCTAGCCAAAGAAGGATGATCTTGTGATACCTCCAAATTGGTTTTCTCTTGCGGGTTCTCACTGCTTTCACCCTGAGTAGGCATTATTACCTTTTCCCCTTCTTCTTTTTTTAGTTTTGGTGTGGAGGTGTCAATAACCTACACCTCACCTTCTTTTTTCTCATCATCATCTAAACTATCCTCCTCTAACTACTTGTCCAATAGAAGATCTACCATCCAAGTGTCAAATTGTATATCATCCAACGAGCTGAACTGTAGGATATCATTTTGCTTTTTTAAAATATAACCAACCTCCTTTTCAAAATCAACAAATTCTTGCTTTAGAGAATCAAAAAATAATTGGACTTTAACCAATTCCTCTGTCGTGGTGGCCCACCAGGCATGCCCCTTTTCATTAATAACTTTATCTATCTTTGTGCAGAAAAGGTCATCCAAATCTTTACTCCACTCTTCCTTATTTTTCAATTTCTTCTTTATATCCAAGGCACAAGGAAATAGATCAAATTTTTTATTCTTGTACTTATTCAAATAAGAAACAATTTTTAGTTGTAGAGCAACTCTCCTTTTAACAAAATCTGATAGGTCATTAGCAATATCATACAATTTTTCAACATGGTCATTGGAAGACTTTATAACTGAATAACATAGAAGGGTGATTTCCTTTTCCCTTCTTCCCCATTTATTAACAATAGGCTTTAGGGTATCATCATGAGTTTTCAATTCCTCTCATATATCTATTACTTTTACCAACTGATCAAAGAATAAGGGCCACTCAATTTTGTCCACTAAATACATTAGAGCCTTTCCAAGCTTATCCTCATACTGCGTATTTAACTCTACATGTAAGGCCCATAATTTGCTCTTCTCTTCTTCAAATTCCTCATCTGTATAATATTCAGGCCTTTGAGGTGTGTCTGGTATCTCTACAAGGGGGTTGGATTTAAAAGGTTCCATTGGAGGACGAGGGTATGTTATTCTTGGCCTTATGTATTTCCCCATTGCCTTGTTTTCAAGTTCAATTCTCCTTTTTACCTCCCTATTATAGGCCTCAAGAAGTGTTTCATATTTATTTTGTAACTTAGACATAACCTATTTCTCCTTCTTAGCAGTGGACAATACAAACTTAGAAGAATCCACATTCCAATATGCTACCTGTACATGTGAAGTGTCAGCAACCCTTCTTACAAGTATATTTCCCATCAACCCAAACTCATATGATTGTGATGGTGTGGCTCTAGATCTATTTCTCAATGACTAACTGACCAATGTAGCTTGATCTTCAATGAATGAAGTGCCTTGGAAGTCTCTTCTATTTGGGTCTTGCAACTCCAATCTACTTGAAACAGAATTGAAAATTAATGCATCTGCAATATCCCAATTGGGCAATAATAAAATGTTAGATGCCTTTATCATTTTCCTCCCCTCCTCAGGGCTTATATTCTGCAATTCCTTCATCATTTCTTCTTTAATTTGGTTTTGCATGGAAGTTTCATCCATTTTTGGATGCTCTATTTTCATCTTTTTACATTTCTCCTTGAAAAGGTTCATGTTTGTCCTCCATGCAAACTGCTGAAAAGCCCTTGATTTCAAAAAATTGTCATCAGTCAAAAATTGATGACTTTCCTGCTCTAATATAGGGTCCAACTCCCTACCTATATAATCAGCTATTATTAGATCCAAACTTGGGAGAGGAAGTTTTGGAGGGTTACCCTCATCTAATTCTGCTTGAGTAATAAAAATATCTCCCTGTGATCCCATTTGTTCAACCTGTTCACCAGTGAGCTGCTCTTCTCCAGTCCTCGAAGGGGACTGGGTGGGTGAATATTCCTCATCTTGAAGCCTTTCTTTTGTCATTACCTTTTGCCTCTTAGGACTAGGCTCTTCAAGTCTCTCCTCTTGGGCTATACTGGTAGATCCTATCATTTGTTTGCCCTTGTCTATAGGAACCCTTTTATTCTAAATTATAGTATATCCAAGCCTCTTTTGTACAATTATTTTATCAGTTCTCACATTTGGAGTGAAAGCCAACCTCCTCATGACCTCTCTAGCCTTATCAGGATATGAATCAATAAAAAAATGTTTCTTTTCATTCATGACCTCCATTATTTCAAGGAAGGTATTCATTAGCTTACTTATTTTGTCAACCTTTGTAATAGCATTATCTAAAGGATCATATTTATTATCAAAACAATGAATGAATTCTAAGACCCGAGAATAAACTCTCCATTTTTCCTTTTTAATTTCTTGCTCCTGCAATGAGAATTCATTCCTTATAATATCCTTTGGATAATAAGAAGATTGGTCCCAACTTGATTTTATGCCTCAACATCTAATTGAAAAATCCCTCAGAATCACAAAAATGGGGATGAGAGAAAACCATCATATATTGCTCCAAAATTTTATGGAAAAAGATCCATCCCCCTTTTGAAATCACAAACTGATGGGCCATTGTGCAGGTAGGGAAAATTGACCCTAATTTCCTTTTCAACAAAAAAATTTCTTCCATTCCCCCTAACTGCCATAAAACTTCAGCCATTCCCACCTTCAAAGGAACTTGGTAAGGCAAAACATGAGGGTTCTTCTTGAAACCATAGATTCTAAAAATAGTAGAAACAGGGTAGGGGATGATATCTCCCCAATTATGTGAAACTTTCAAGTCATGGGGGTTATCCATAGGCCTGATGAGACTCATTAGTACCCTAGGGATTCTGGGATTGTCACCCAATATGAGGCATCTCAATTTAGCAGCAAAATATCTATCAAATCTGACAAAACTAGCATTACTTGCATCCCAGGTCATATCTGCAATCCACAACTGGACTGGCAATATTTCCCCATTCTCCTCTCTATTTAGTTCCATCTCATTACCAAAATATGTCACTCCTTTGAACAAAAACACATGCATTAATAGAGAGTAGTGACCAAAAGTTTTTTCCACCTTGTCCTTCGGCATCCCAACTAAACCAATGTGAATTTCTTCAGCCAAAAAGGGAGCAAAATAAAAAATAACATCTACACTGAAGGAAGCAATATGAACCATCATGTACATGAAACCAATGGGCATAAATTCTTGCTCATCTTCACCAAAAACTCGGCATAAGGTCCTGTATATCTCTATAGCCTAGGAAGTGAAAAGACTCTTCTTAAAAGGCTCTAAAGAGGCTACAGTAATTACTAGAAAAGTTCTTATTGTGCCAATATGTGCCCTTAGTTCACCTCCCCTAATTACATCCTTCTTTGCTTTATATTCATTCTCTAATTCTAGCAAATTGATTTGCAAATGGTAGTCTGATAATGGTTCCAGGTGCAAATCCTCTCTAATTTCTTCAGGAGTAATTGAGACTAGAGGCACACCATTCTTTCTTCTTACAACCCTAATGGCTTGGTCATAATTCTTAGCAATGGCTTCAAGCAAATCATAATCCATGAAAACACTTGGGACTACTAACTTTCCCAAGTCAAAATTCTAGACATTAGCATGCGGGGCAAACAACTTTCTTTTCAAAAACCACTTTTTAAACAAGATAAGACCAGTTTGAGTAGTTGATGCATCCCTAACCTAATTCCCCTTGTCATATAGGCCATCACCAATTTTAAGCCTAGGGTTTAAGGAAATTAACTTTTTAACTTGTGTAGGCTGTATAGTAGATTTTGGGAGTAATTTCTAATAAATCATCGTGGACATTCCTATCCATATAATTAATTTTCCCAAAGAATGGTTTCTTAGGAGGCATTTTGATAGTATTGAGAGAATTGGAATGCCACAGAGGTTATAATATAAGTACTTACTTGACTTGCTGAACTTGTTCTTCTCTGAACTTCTAAAATTTCTCTCGAACGACAGAAGAATAGTTTCACGTCTTCACCAGGCTTAAGACAACACAATCAATCAGGCTCTTGTGCTCAAAAAATTTGCAATCTCTGTTTGTGTGGGACTGGAATTAATGAAAATCTCTATGTTGTACTCTTTTTCTTCCACACGTGAATCTTTCACTTATCATAAATGCGTCGAACAGAAAAATAGAGCGGCATCGCACTTTCTTTTTTAAACTTGTGTTGTTGATCCTTGAAAAATCCTACGATCTGGGAATGAAAACTAAGTTGACTCAGCTTTCTTCTTAACACATTGGTAGTCAAGCCAATAAAACACCTCCACCTGTACCTTTCCTTCAAGGCTGACACTTCAAATCGGGCCCATGGATGACTACGGACACGTGTCATCAACTCGCTAACTCGATATACATAATTCTCAAGCACCTTTCCACAGTGAGCTAGCGATGATCACTGCTCTTACTTTAATCGTGTGGTAGACAATTGAAACAAGCTTTAAGAAAATGATGGTGGGTCCATTTCTCGTTAACTTGCTATACCTAATTTTTGTACATCTCTTTATAGCGAGTCAATGAGCGTTGTCGATCCAGACTTGATCTTGTAGACAACAATTTTACTTCAATAGTGGTGGGCCATACTCACTAACTCACTATACTTAACTTCCGAGCACTTCTTCATAGCGATTCAATGCCACCCTTTGATCCTGGCTCGACCTCACGATTAGAAATCTTCGTACCTAATACACGGGAAGTGGGTCCAAGATATCGTTGTCACTGAGCTGGCTCAACATGCTAGCACATATATATTTTTTCTAATCTCTACATGACATCACATGTCTTGGGCCTCATCGTGTCTATGACTTTCAGGTGGGTCGCTATATCACTACCGGCATAAAAACCAACAATCTGGCTAGCGATATGGTGAGTTTCGATGAATCAAAATAAGTGTACAGATTTGTGTATTAATTTAGTCCATTCTCTTTGTAATGTTGCATGTTTTAGTTTCAATTTTTTTATAAATTATAATAAATATTTAGCATCTAAGATAAAATTAATTCAATTAAATAATGAGAATATGCAATAATTAGTATTGTAATAATAAAAATGATTTTTAATTTATCTTTATATTAATTTGAGCTACTCATTTTTTTATTATGTGAATAGTTATAAATGCTATAATTTGTGTGTTTTATTTTTTTGTAAATTGATTAATTATATATATTAATTATATATATATATATATAAACATGTATATTATCTTAGTTTAATTTATTTTCTTATAGTATTTGAATATTAAATCAATTAAAATAATCTCTATTAGTAATCTAATATATGGTTCCTTAGTCCTAACATTTTCTACTAACCATTCCTAAACTATACTATAACTATCCCTTACATCTTGCTTTACTTCCTATCACCCCTTATCTAATTTTACCACTAATTCCCTATCCACTAGCCATTAACCCTTATATCCTTTAAAAAATAACAATATTTAAGCCAAGTCTTTTATTTACTACATTTTACTTTACTTATACATCTCCCCATACAAATAACTTTAATCCACTTAACGTCCCTATAATCCCAACCTGACGCCAACCTTCCCAGAATTCATGTGACATGGGGTCAAGTGAATCATTACTTTTTTTGTTTTGTGTTTGATGAAATTGACTTACTACAGGGAGGTTTGTTAATAAATATATGATAATACTAAGTCCCATAAAATACTTGAAAACTTCATCCTTAAAATCATTCACTACACATCCATCTCACAATCTATGCATGTAAACTAAACTACCAAATTAAGCATAACTATTCATAGCTTGAAAGTAAATAAACATTCACACATATGACACAAGATATGATTACCCAAAAACCCTCTAATGAGAAGGTAAAACTGGGGTGGGGATGACACCCATACATCTTCACTACTACATTTATAAAGTATATCCAATGAATGTTACAATGTTTGATCATGAAATATGATCTACCCTATTAAGAGGACTTCAACTTACAATGAAGTAAGCACCCTATTCAAGGATTTATCTCAACATGTTAGGACTACTCTGTTAAAAGATTTAAATGATTCACCTATTAAAATGTCTCAACAATGATCCTTTGTTAGCACTCTACTAGTTGATGTTAGATCACCTCTTTGCATGTATTCTTGATCCTTCTTTGATTAGATGTATCTCTTCTATCCTCTAACTCCTTTACTATGTTCTCCTCTAACATATTCTATAATTCATGTCTCTAGATCACAATTCCTTAGTCATACCTTGATTCTCTTTTTTCATGCACAAAATTCTCTCTCTACTCATCTCCTTACTTACATTCTATATTAGGGTTTACCCTCCTTATGAAGATCTTGGTGACTTAGGGTTAGGTATGAATCAACGATTGTGATTCACCTATTACTTAATCCTTCTCTTTTTTTTGATTGGTTGCATGTGTTGCACTGGGATAATCAATCAAGATTCATTGTTATCATCTAGGATATCCTTAAGTTGGTTCCAAAATAATTTACATAGGAGTTTGTGCCATTACAAACAACTATGTCAAAACTATATAACTCGACACTAGAAGTCCCTGATGCTCAACATCAACTACAACTTCAATGCCAGAACTCAACATTTGAATAACTCAACATCCTTTAATTACTCAGCTCTTGAATCACTCGACATCATCTATCTACTGGACACTTGAGTGGATTGGCACCAACTATTTACTCAACATACACTAAGAATCTCACTTGATATGCACTATCTGACATGTTATGCTCCAAATGTATTACTTGTTCGACATGAACTAATATTGTAAATGACTTAAGTGTATAAAAACTCATATGTCAAAACCAATTTGAGATTAACAATCTCCCCCTTTGACATGAGTGGAGAAAACACTTCGTCATGCATGAATATCTTTAACTTATAAGCATAACTTAGATAATCACCATCTTTACTCGGTATAATACAAAATTTCAAAATTTCAAAATTTTACAAAACTTGACTTTACTATCATACCTCAAAATCTTATAAATCCCCTTGAGTTGATTATTATATCTTGAATCTTGAATCAATACTATTGCTAAGTAAATATCCATATGCTATACTTTTTTTTATGTCTTTGACCCCCCCTTTATTTTGTCTCCCCCAAAACTGTATCTATTCATCACTTGGAGTCAATGTCACTAAAAAACTTATTATGCTCCCCCTTTCTTATTTCTCCTCCTATCTTATTACTCCCCCTTTTTGACACTTATGTCAAAGGGTTATACCTAAATAGTGTGTTTATCCAAAAAAGATTTATGGATCTCAAGTATTAGCTTCAAAGCTACATCCCAATTATCACAACCTACCTCTAATGATTTGATTTGGATGGCCAAATTGGCAACAAGATAAACTAAGCCTTCTAGTATAGAAAGATGGGGATCTTTTTGCATTAGTGTCTCTACAAAGGCTAGCTCCTTGTGAAGTATTTCCATGTGTGGGGTCAAAATGGATTGGATGCTAATCAGTGTGGCCCAAATATTTTCTTCTTGAGCATGCAGGTCAACCAATTGACCTTGGGAATTCATCAAATTCTTGAAGTGCTTCTAACTCTGAGCTAGAGAATTGGTTAGAGTAATACCTGTTAGCTTCATTTTTGCCTCCAAATTGTCAATATGGCACTGTACTTCTTGTGTGAACAAATTTGTATCACACAAATTGGTGTAAAGTAAGAAAATATTCTCTAAGATTTTATTTACACTTTTAGTCATGGTTGCTAACTCAACCAAGACTAAAAGTGCAATAGAACTTGATACCTTTTCATTTACCTTTCCTTGAAATTTTCTCTCAGACCATTCAAGTAGTTTGACATTTGAATCTAGGTCTACATCATTGATGTGTTCTACAATGAATACCAACTGTTCCATGATAGGCTTGTCTTCTTTAGGTGCCGGTAGGCTGAATGCATCAATAAATATATTCTTGATGTCTTGCAATGCTTGCTTCTACCTATGCTCCCTTCTGAGTAGCTCTTGATGTTTTTTCCTTGCAAGTGCATCTTGTAGTATGCTCATTTTTTCAATTGTGATTGTTGCAAGGTCAAACTTTGGTAGGACAATCACTTCATCCAAGTTGACATCAATAAATTATGTAACCTCAGGTAACTTGGATGTACTAGACCTTGGTGATTATAATGGTGTCACTTCTATACTCGACCTTTGAAGTGCTTGACTTGGAAGAGTAGTAGTTTCTGGTAAGGTAACCAGTGTTTTTATTGACAATTTCTCCTTAGGCTTATTAGAAACAATAGTCCACCAAGATAACTTGGGGGTGGGGGGGGGGGGGGGGGGGATTGAATTAGTTATCCAATAATTAAAACACTTATCTTCTTTAAACAAACTTAACCATTCAACCAAAGTAAATAGCAACAATAGAAAGATTCACATAAACAAATACACCAGATATGTTGACTAGGGAAAGCCTTGATTAGAGGGAAAACCCCAGTGGGAATGATGCCCACAAGATGATGTACTAATATAAATATTCCTTGTTAGAGTATAGACCCTGTTAGGAGTCTATTACAACATTTAGTAAAATTAATCCCTGTTAGGAGACTTTGAATCGTTGTTAGGAGATTCCAACCCTATAAGGAGTTGTGCTGACCCTGTTAGGAGTTGTGGTACAATGTATGCAAGAAGATCCCATCGCCAAAACATGCAATTTCAACTACGAGAAGAGCTCATTGCTCAAACAAGTAATTTACTATTATTTATCTTCCTTGCTTGTTCCTTCCTCTATCTTATTAACAAGACCAATTACTATTAGACCCTGTAGACCAGGTCATAAACCTCAAATCCAAATACCAAACCTTGGATCACTTAGAAAAACATTGGCAATGAAGTTTCCTTTACTTCAGCACTGCTTTTCTCAACTTCACATTCCATACTCTCTGCTACTTTCCAAACATTCATAATTCACATATATCCATGCCATGATAAAGGAAAATATCCTTCCTTTATACCAAGTCCATTAAAAAATTCCTTGAGTTGGTTGTTAATCCTTCTCAATTAATTATTATAGGACCACATTAAGAGCATGTTACAGTTAGCAATAACACAAATCTTCCACCTTGCAACTTGAATAACTTTTTGTACACATAATATTATTACAAGTGACCTTAGCCATGCCATCCTTAACATTTCTTCTCCAAGTCCTCAACCTTGATCCTCAATATATCAAATTTGCTAAGAGATATAACAAGTTTACCCAAACATGCCTCTATAAACTCTATCTTAGAACAAACATTACCAAAACTTACATAACTTCTTCTAGACTTAGCCTTTCTACTTTCGATGTTAACTAAATATGCTAGATACTCGAATATATCTCTGATCACCATGAGTGGTTTTTATGTTCAACTAGTCAATCATATGAAATTGATATTTCCATTGTTCTTCTGTTAGATACCACATAAGACATCAAACATGCTATATTGACATCAATGAAAAACTCAGTCATGAGTGTTACATATTATCATCAAACCAATATTCCAAAAATCTCTCCAATCTTCCAACAAGGCTATGTAGTCAAGTTTGAATCTTCCATCTTTCCTCTTCTTTCTTTTCAATTTCAATTACATCTTGAACTTGTGTTGTAGGTATATGAGTATCTACCTATCTTGTTTGAACTTGTATTCCATCCCGTGCTTGAGTAGAAACTTTTGGTACTATCAAATTTTGCACCAATTTGTTGATGTTAGCCATGGTGGTTGTTTCTTTCCTTTGATACACTACAATGGGTAATGTAGGTTGCATCATAGTAAATTAAGGGGTTTTTGATGTCTCGAGTTTCCGCCTCTATAAATGTCTTCTCTGCCTCCTTAAGTTCATCTACACTCACCAATATAGGGTGACTACATAAGTTTTCCTTGGTGGTGGTGTCTAGTAGTATCTTCTTCATGTCCTCCTCTATTAGTGAATTAATGTATTGAGTCATACTATCAGAAACATCCTTGATCTATATGATTTTAGTGTCTACTTTTGTCACATGTAGTGGATTGGCACTCAACATTTGTATATCCAGTATACTCTATTATAGTTGCTACTCATCTTTAGTTATTGCCTATTTTTGTTCCCATTCTTCAGTGCCTTCCATATGTTCATCCTTCTCAGTATCAACTTTAGTAACCTCAATTAATTATTGCTCATCTTTATCTTCACCTACCTTAATAGGTTTCTCCTCAATTACCTTAGATGTTGTCAACCCATAAATTACCTTCCAACTTTGGGTACTTTTCTGAACAACATTTTCAATTTTAGTTTGGAGAATATTAAATGCATGATACTTAGGAGAAAATCTCCCTGCATACTTCTTTATGGCTTTAGTCATCTTAGCTTTACCTAAATTTGACATCACTCTTACAAGTGTAGTCTCTCTAATATTCCTTTCTATTGTAAGACTATATTTCCATCTTTTCTCAACTCTATAATATAAAGTATTTGGTAGAGAGTTCAAAATCTCAATTAGAGTCATCTTAAATGTTACCATCATGGCATATACTGACTCTTCTACTTTATCCATTTCTAGCTTTCCAAGTCTATCAAACCCAATATGTGAAAATCCACTCAAATCTACATTATTCTTTATATTTTCACATAGATAATCTAAATCAGAAGGACTATGAATTACCACTTTAAATTGAGTATTATCATCAAATTATATCCTCTCTTCATATGATTTAGTTGGAGCAATGTACTTTCTCCTTTGTCTCTTCTCAAACACATCAACTTGTATAGTTTTCCTAGATTTGTTTTGTTTTTGCTTGGCTACTTCTTGAGCTTTCTTAGTAGTAGGTCTTATGCTAGTTTGTGTAGCTAGAACTGTAGGCTTAGGTTTTACAACCTTCTTTAATTTTTGACTACTAAGGCTTTATATTTTCTTTTATTCTCTATGGCTATAAGTTCTTCACTAATTTCTTCTCCTTTGACACCTTCTTCAATCTCGACTTCCTCTTCTCCTTGATCTTCTCCCTGACCTTGCATTAGGGCCAATGGTGCTTGGGCTGGTACATATTCTTCTTCATCATCATTATCATCTTCATCATCTTCCTTTTCCCCTTCACCATATTTTTCTTTCAATTTCTTGACAATCTTGTTCTTCTTCCTTATCACTAATGTTGTCTTTAGATCCATAGTTATCTTTGATTTGGAAACATCACAATTTACAAAGTTAGTAGCCTTATTATCTACTTCTTCTTCTAAAAGAGAGGATGCAATTACTATAGATGCCTCATCCACATTGATTTCATATCCTAGTGATCTCAACCATTAACTCTTGGAGCTACAACTTGTACATTTGTGAAATCAGTATCAACTAGAAAGCGAACCTCATTGAAATGTTTCTCAACTAGTGACATTGGTATCTTATGTCTTTGTTTTATTGACTACTTAAAGTCCTCAAAATAGATAGTCATAATAGACTCAAAGATCTCTCCCATTTTCTCAATGAATTCTCCTATTTGTACTACAATGGATTTGTTTGTCTTCCATGAAACTTTTCCAAAGGAAGGAAATGTGTTCTACACAGAAAAATATACATACAAGTATTGATCCAAACTTGCATTGTGCACTCTTGGTTTTCATCATAGCTCAGTATCAACTAAATTTCACTCGACAACTTAAGTGAAAATTTTCATGCTTGACAGTAACATGAAAATTGAAAAACTAAAAGATCTCTTCAAGATTCTAAACAAAAATTTGCATCTTTCTTCATGAAAATATAATCTTTTCAAAACTAAGTCCTTGGAAATAATTATGATATATTATTTAAATATCAGTCCCACACATACCTCTTGATTTCTTAGTTGGAGGTGGTGTCATCATCTGACCCATTGGGTGAAGAGATCCCATCAGAACTTGATGTGCTGCAATCTTCCTTTCTCTTCCATGTGTTTTTCATTTCATCTTTGACATTCTAAACATTTTCCTTTTCTTTGCCTTTGTTGAATCACTTCTTGGCACTTTTGACCTTGTTGGGCAATTCTTACTTATGTAACCAATCTTCAACCAACTAAAATATGTAGTTGACTCAACCATTTTTTGCAGTCACTTCTAAAGTGTGTTCTTATGCAATTCTTAGGAACATGTCCATAATCTTGATAGTAGTAACAACTATACCTAGTATTATAATCCTAATTATAAGATTTTCCATTGTGATTTACCATTGTCTATTTGTTTGATGACCACTTAGGCTTGGATCTGCACTCATATGCTCTATCTCCATACTTCTAATAGTTATAGGAGTATCCTTCAAATCTTTGTGTGCTCAAGGTCTTTGTTTTGCATTCATGTGCTTGATGTCCTTGTTTTTTGCATTTGTGGTAGTGACCCATGAACTTCTACTTAGGATTCTAATTTGCACTCTTGTTCTTGCAAACATTAGTAGTAAACTTGTAATAAATTAAATTTTAAATAGGAAATTAGGATATTTGGCAATAATTTTAGTATTATGAGTTGTTAATGAGTAATATCATATTTTCGATAAGGAAGTTTATTATATAAATTAATTTTTAAAATAATTAAATCTAATAATTAGATTATAAAATAAGTTTATTAAAGTTTCAACTAAATATTATATCATTTTTTATTAAAAAACTATTCACATAGATTTAGCATGGTAGTTCTCCAAGAGTTTATATCAATTAAATTTTAGAAAATTTATTTCAAAAATTTCCTATTTAAAATTTAATTTATTACAAGTTTAGAACTTCACTATATTAATTATTAGTTTTTTTGATAAAATTTAATTGAAAATAAGAATTAATAATATTTATATAATTGTCAAAATATATTATAAAGGTAAATAGATAAGTAAATTTATTATTGTGTAAGAAGAGATAATTATATGTTGAATTTGGTCTATAAGATACAATCCTAAAAAATAAATTAACAATGATACTATTTAATAATACTAACACAACTATGCTTTTAAAGCAATTATATTTGATTCCACTAAAAAAAATATACTAATTAACATCATTTAAACTAACACTTTATTTAATACAAAACAAACAACTCTATTGCCAAATATCTTAATTTAAAAACATACTAAAAACCTAAATTTTTTTAAAACTATCTAAAATCTTATACTACTCATTAACAACTCATAATACTAAAATTAATAAAAAGTAAAAATAAAAATTAAGACATTAACACTACTAACTTAACTTTCAAACAATAAATTTTCAATGTTTTAAAACATTTAAATTAAACTACCTAACAATTAAAATCTAAATTTTAAACTTATTTTAAATAACTAATCTATCTTTAAACTAAAACTAAATTAATTATCACAAACAATAAATTTAATTAAGAACTAAAAACTAAATTAAATTTATACTAACTTAAAATTAAACTAATCTAATACTAATTTAAATTTAAAACTAATCTTAATTTAATATTAATTTAAATAATTTTAAATAAAAACAAACTAACTTAATTCTAAACTAATTTTTAAAAGACACATATTAATTTAATTATATATATATATATATATATATATATATATATATATATATATATATATATATATATATATATATATATATATATATATATATATATATATATATATATATATATATAAACTAACTTATACTAAAACTAGAACTTACACTATAACCCCAAATCCCTAACACTAACTGCCCACGACCACAAACTTCCAACTTCCAACCACGTGGGCTCAGGGCCCCCTAAATATTTTTCCCCACCCTCACGCTGCCCCAAGCCTATTTAAAAGGACACAGCCCAAAATCATGTAGGGTAGTACATTTTGTAGGAGTTGACGAAAGTAAGGGAGGTAACGGCACAGGCTATTTAGCCGATGCATTTTCGTGGCTATTTAGCCAGTATTTGGGTATTCTCTATATCGCCACCGGCAAATCGCAAGTATTTCCCGTTAGCGACTTGGTGAATCGCCGGATAATTTTGAACTCCGATGACACCACTTGCAAGTTTTTTCCCACATGCATTCCTTCTTGAAACTGACAGGGCTGGGACATATCATGTGGTCATAAGATCATCCTTTGAACACATTTCACAGCATTGGATTCCACTTTTTAGTATCACAGGTAATTTTCCATTGATCACTATCTCGCTATGTGTAACATATGAGCATCTTGCCATAGCGAGTATGCAACAACTGTGGATTCAAATTGGATCCAATGGTAGGACTAAAACCCTTTTTCATAAGACTCAACCATGACGTCCAAACAGGCAGGAGAAGAATATTCGTTCTTCGCCCCTTTTTTCAAAAAGAATTCGCGCCAGGGTAAATTTTAAAAGCCAAACCTAGGGTTTTTCACAGACTTTCAAAGGTATCAAAATACACTACACAAAAACCTAAAACCCTATGACTTACCAAAGGATTCTCATCTAATTTTTTTTATGATTCAAAGAAAATTTGATACGCAAAAAATTAGACCAACATGAGCATTATCTTTTCTTATCATAGTATTTGTGGGAAGTAATTGCCTATGTGGCCTTCCACTATTCTCTAGTTCACAATTTTATTGTGGCATTTTGTTCGAAGCAAAGCTTTATAATTACAAATCTAGGATATTTTAATAGATCATTTACTTGTGTGATGGGATAAAACCTATTTTGGTGCCCTACAATAAGATAACTATATATAGAAACTCAATCATTGAGACATTTCCTATGGACTTGACCTATCTTAATCTAGGCTTAGATCTGTTTCTATGCATTTGCTATAACTATTTTTGGGCTTTAATCTGCAATGTGAGACGCTTATTTTGTTGGTAGGTAATTTAAATAGGAAGCATTTTCTACCGCTAATGTCTGAGAGTTTGTTTTATAAATGATATCTAAGTTTATTATTATCAATATGCATGAAATCTTATAATAGGAGAATATTATCAATATGCATGAAATCTTTAAGATCATACAAGATTTTCTTTCATCTAGAGTTGCATAGGTGTTGAAACTCCTTTATTATATATAGGTTGTTGCTGGAACTAACTATTTGAAAACATCATAATGTGGGTTAATTTCATATTGCAACACTGTTAGCCAATCAGAAAAGATGTAGATTTGAAATCTGTTTCACTTTTTTTTCATCCTAAATTAAAATACATCTACATTATTAATAGTCATTTTTTGTGTTTTAGGTGCAATTTATTAGATAACCCCCTTTTTGATATGTCTTTTGAGTTAGTCCTTTGCTCAAACAATAAATTAAAAGATCATTTTATTGTAGGGCCCTGAAGTTAGAAGTGGAGATCTACCACAGCCTATCATGCTCACAAAGGGCCAAGAGTTTACTTTCACAATCAAAAGAGGAGTGGGCTCTGAAGAATGTGTAAGCGTGAATTATGATGATTTTGTGAATGTTGTGGAGAAAGGAGACACACTGCTTGTTGATGGTACTTTCTCTTGTGCTGGCTTGAAAATTCATTTATTAACTGAAAAGAATAGAGTTACTCATGTTATTCGCAACATTTTCATAGCTTTCTATTTCTTATCATTATTTGAATTTCTCTAGGGGGGATGATGTTACTGCTAGTGATGTCAAAAACATTAGATTCTATAATTTGTGAAGTAATTGATGGAGGAGAGCTTAAATCATGATGACACTTAAATGTGAGTGGAAAAAGTGCTACCCTACCTTCCCTTACAGGTTAAGACCATTTTATCAACTCTCAAGCATGCATAGCAAATTAGATTTTTGTTGTTTATTGACATGTACATCTCAATCTGCTTCTTTCTTAGGGACTTCGATTTCATTGTGATTTCCCTTTTTTGTAACTAATATTGATTGATTGAAGTTACCTAGAATATAATTTGAATGATATGTTTATCAATCTTGAAATATGTGTAATATTTGTATTTTGTTGTTACTTGTATATGTGATGAGTTGTTTTGACCAACACAACATCTGAGATAGCTTAATTTGGTATTTGATAAAATCTATTTCTTGTCTTTTTTTTTCGCAGATAAAGATTGGGATGATATTAAATTTGGAGTTGAGAATGGCATAAACTATTATGTTGTTTCCTTTGTTAAAGATGCTAAGGTGGTGCATGAGTTGAAAGATTACCTTAAAAGTAAACCTTTGAAGCAAAATTTTAACTTTCCAGTGCAATATAATCCTTTGCATACAGTATTGGGCTTGATATAGCATGTTCCCTTAATTTATATTTTAAATTAGAATTTAAAATGTGATAAAATATCAATGCATTTGTATTTGTAATTATGTGAAGGTTGTGGTGTGGATATCCATGTGACTATGAAGATTGAAAGTGCTGATTCAATACCAAATCTTCATTCAATTCTTTCTGCATCAGATCAGGTAAGTATAGTCTCCCTAGATCAGAGGTTTTAGTTGGATAAGTTGTTACTTTATGATTGGTGATATTGCTTTGAATGAGGTTGATAAATTATGTGAAGTCATGCTTGTCAAGCATTATATAGAAAGTTGAATGTGTTAGGAATAAGATGTCTCAACCTTTTATAATTCCTATTCTTATTATTATTTGTTTTGTAAAATTTATGTTTGCAAATAATATGTAAATGTGAGTGTACATGTCTAGTTGGCATGTTGATCACTTACATGTGTCAGCATCTTGAAGTGTGTGAAGGAGATCATGGCTGAAATAGTTATGACAGATTCCTATGACGCGTAAGAACTATTTAAGGAATGAGCTATGACAGGTGTAAGAGCATCTTATGACATGAGACCTATTTGGGTGCCCAAGAATGAGTGGTTGGTGTGTGTAAGAGAATATGCCAAAAATAGGTTGGTATGACAGATTCCCTTACACTTCTCTTGTGACCGCTATTTTGGCAGATTCTATGACAAGCTGTCATTGCCTATTCAAGGGATGGACACCCTTTTCTTGGTATTGGATGTACATGTGGCATTGTGCATGTTTCTTGGTGGTTGAGCCATGAAAAATGCCCAACTCTTTTATGGGCATGTTGTTGGGTCTTAAGATGTTCATAAAAGGAGTATTGCATGTTGTAATGCAATATAGTGTGATCGAGGAAAGTTTGCAGGTACTGAGGTGTTGTTGGAGTCTTCTATTGTTGCTATTGAACTTGAATTGCAAGTGTATTGTAATCTTGTGTTGAAGATAATATATTGTGCAGGTTCTAGATGGGTGGGGTTGTTTTACTGAAAGGTTTTTCCCCATCGGCAAATCTTTGTGTTATGTGTTTCTTTCTCTATCTATTTTCTGTATGCAT
Organism: Cupressus sempervirens; assembly: GCA_028749045.1. Lineage (NCBI taxonomy): Eukaryota > Viridiplantae > Streptophyta > Pinopsida > Cupressales > Cupressaceae > Cupressus > Cupressus sempervirens. The sequence goes on along the minus strand of CM053784.1, from coordinate 774,750,593 downwards.
GGTTGGCTGCAATATTGTTGTTTACATGATATTGAATTTGTAAGTGTAGAAGATTTTAAAAGGATTTGCACCATACTTTCCTTAAGAGATTAGTGTAGGAAGCTGTTTTTGCACCTGAGTTTCCTTACAAGTGGTATCAGAGCTTGATCAACTTTTGATCCTAGTTGTTGGGTAGGGTTTTTTGAGCTAATCTCAAGTTGAGTGAGAGTCTTGTGTAGAGCATCCTGAATCTTATTTTCAGATTGAGATGGCGAGTTCATCATATGGAAGAATGGAGGTGGAGAAATTTAATGGCACTAATTTTGAGTTGTGGAAACTCAAGATGGAAGACATGTTGGAAGATCATGACTTATGGGAAGTGACTACAAGTGCTAAAAGACCAAAAACTATAACTCAAGAAGATTGGGATATCAAAGATCGTAAAGCTAAGGGTCTCATAAGAGTCTGTTTAACCGATGTAGTCCTTCTGAATGTTCTAGATGAGAAAACCGCATATAGTTTGTGGGAGAGACTTGGGGCTGTGTATCAGGCCAAATCTCTGGTGAACAAGTTGTTCCTAAGGAAGAAGTTGTATTCTCTGCGAATGGAGGAAGGTGGATCCTTAACGGATCATTTAAATGTATTTAATCTGTTGGTTGCACAGTTGACATCTGTTGGTTTCAAGTTAGAGGAGGAGGATCATTGCTACACACTTTTGTGTTCTTTACCGAATTCATGGGACCATCTTGTGATGGCTCTCGGAAGCACATTAGTCATTTTCAAAATGGATGATGTGGTGTCTTGACTGCTATTAGAGGAGATGCAGAGAAAGGCTTTTGTTTCGAAAAAAGAAGCCCTTGCTGTTTGTGGGAGATCCATGGAAAGAGGAAAGAAAAATGACAATAAGTCTGACAATAAGGGTAGATCCAAATCCTGTGGGAAGTCAAAGACTTCCAATAAGTCCAAGGCAAAATGTTGGAACTGTGAAAAGACTGGGCACTTCCGTAAAGACTGTAAAGAGCCTAAGAAGAAGAAGAAAGCCTCAAATTCTAGTTCTAAAAAATCTCAAGAAGATGGCAATGCATTCATCATAGCTTTGGCAACCCATGCATCTGATGATGTGTGGTTGGTTGAATCGGGTGCATCTTTTCACATGACCTCTCATCAAAACTGGTTCTCAAGATATGAAGAGTTCAATGGTGGAAAGGTGTACTTGGGTGATGATTGTCACCTAAAGATAGTTGGACACGGAAGGGTCAATATCAAATTTCCTAATGGATGAGTAAAGGGAATCAATAGAGTTATGCACATTCCAAGCTTGGCACAAAACCTATTATCTGTAAGTATGTTGAACGATGTAGGTGTGCAAGTTGTTTTTTCGAAAGAAGAATGTAAGATGATTAGAGGATCGATGGTGCTTGCTAAGGGTACTAGGAGAGGTACTTTGTTTTAGCTAGATGCATGTATTCCTCGATGTAATAGTTCTTCATTCTCACCATCTGAACGAGCAGTGAAGAATTCTATGGTTATTGGTTCCGATGGCAATGCAAACACTTTGGAAGGTAAGCTTCCTGCAAAAAAGACAATGTTGTGGCATATGAGACTTGGCCACATTGGTGAGAAGGGTCTCAGAACCCTGAAAAAGAAAAATCTCGTTGAGGGGTTAAATGATTGCAATCTTGAGTTTGACTTCTATGAAGACTGTGTATATGGTAAACAAAATCATGTTCAATTTTACTCTAGTTCTCACAAATCTTTTGATGTTTTGGATCTTATTCATTCTGATGTATTTGGTCTTGTAAAAGTTCCTTTGATCTCCAAGTTTGTATTTTTTGTATCTTTCATAGATGATTATAGTAGAAGGACATGGATTTATTTCCTTAAAAGTAAGACACAAGTCTTTAGTCGATTCAAGGAATTTAAAGCGCTTGTAGAGAATCAGACTAGTAAGAAGATTAAGTGTGTGAGAACTGACAATGGTGGTGAGTTTTGCTCAATAGAGTTTGAACAATTCTATAAAGAACAAGGTATCAAGAGGCATAAAACAACTCCTTATACCCCAGAGAAAAATGGAGTTGTAGAGAGAATGAACATGACACTGATGGAGAAGGCTAGGAGTATGCTTAGTGGAGTTGGTTTAGAACAAAGGTTTTGGGCCGAAGCTGTGGCCACTGCTTGCTATCTGGTTAACAGATCTCCTACATCAGCTCTTGTTGGTAAGACACCCGTGGAGGTGTGGTCTGGTAAGAAGCCTTCAATTAGACATCTTCATGTTTTTGGTTGTGAAGCTTATGCATATGTTCCAAAGGAGAAAAGATCTAAGTTGGAAAACAAAGCTGTTAAATGTATTTTCATCGGGTACAGTGCTGGCATGAAAGGATACAAGCTTTGGGATCCTATGACTAGTAAGGTGTTGTATAGCAGAAATGTTATTTTTAGAGAGCTAACATCTTCTCCTATTGTGCTACAACTAGATGAAAAAGAAAAGAAAAAAGATGTTGTTCAGTTGCCTCCTACCCCTGAGAAGACTAAACAGAGAGACCATGTTGGGTCTAATGACGAGGACAGCTCTAGCAGCTCTGATAGTTTAGAAGAAGAGGAAGAACAACCTCAACCTCAGCCCTTGAGGAGATCCACGAGAGAAAGAAAGCAACTAGAAAGGTTTGGTTATTCTATGTTAGATTCCAATTGTGCTTTTTCTTTGATTACTAACACTGATGAGCCTAGATTTGTGAAAGAGGCTTTGGGCATGGAAGATGCAGGTTCCTGGATTGAGGCTATGAATGATGAGATGGCTTCATTAGAGAAAAACAAAACATGGGACCTTGTACCTTTACCTAAAGGGAGAAAACCTATTGGCTGTAAATGGGTGTTCAAGAAGAAATTCTGTGCAGATGGCAGTGTTGAAAGGTACAAAGCTAGATTGGTTGCAAAGGGGTATTCACAAGTAGAGGGAATAGATTATGGTGAAATATTCTCTCCTATTGCAAAGTTGACATCCATTAGATTTCTGTTATCTCTTGTTGCATCATATTATTTAGAGATAGAACAGATGGATGTGAAGACAACTTTCCTTCATGGTGATTTGGAGGAAGAGATTTATATGTCACAGCCTGAGCACTACATTGGTTAAAGGTAAAGAATCCTTTGTTTGCAGATTGAAGAAATCTCTATATGGTTTGAAGCAATCTCCTAGGATGTGGTACCTTAAGTTTGATGCCTTTGTGTTGTCAATTGGATTTGTAAGATTGAAATCAGATCATTGTGTTTATTTCAGAGTTGAAAATGATCGCCTTCTTATTGTTGCATTATATGTTGATGATATGTTGCTGTTTGGGAAGGGTAAGGGTATGATTTTTGATTTTAAATCTTAGTTGTCAGCACAGTTTGAGATGAAAGATCTTGGGGTAGCGAGGTACATCTTGGGTATGGAAATCAGTAGAGACAGGTCTAACAGAAAACTTTGGTTGAGTCAGAGTAAGTATGTGAAGTCTGTGTTGGACAGGTTCAGCATGGCAGATTGTAGACTACTATGTGTTCCTATTCCTGTGGGAACAAAGTTATCTATAGATGATTGTCCAAAATCTTCTAGTGAGGTGGAGGACATGAGTAGAGTACCTTATGCTAGTGCAGTTGGCAGTCTTATGTATGCTATGGTCTGTACTAGACCAAACATTGCCTAAGCAGTGGGAGTCCTGAGTCAGTTTATGGCTAACCCTGGATGGGTACATTGGGATGCAATTAAGAGAGTATTTAGATATTTGAGGGGTACATCAGATTAATCCATATGTTATCATGGTAACTCTTCTGGATATCTGCATTTAGTTTGTATTCATGGGTTTTTGGATTCAGATTGGGCAGGTGATATTGATCGCAAGAGATCCACCAGTGCTTATGTGTTCACTATGTTTGGTGGTGCCATCAGTTGGATGAGTAAGAGATAACCTGTGGTTGCTTTGTCCACTATAGAAGCTAAGTACATGGCTGCTACTCATGCTTGTAAGGAAGCCATTTGGCTTAAGAGATTGTGTTCTGATGTTGGTGTTGATGCAGAACAGATTACTATTTGGTGTGACAGTCAGAGTGCTATTTGTCTTGCGAAGAATCCAACTTTCCATGCCAAAACGAAGCACATTGATGTGCAGTTTCACTTTGTGAGAGATATGGTGGAAGATGGAAAGGTAAATTTGGAGAAGGTAGATACTATGAAGAATGTTGCAGATGCATTAACGAAACTAGTGGGCACTGAGAAGTTCAAATGGTGTTCAGAGTCTATGAGCCTTTCGGCCTATAGCGGTTAGTTCCTGATATGTTTTTGTTGCTCTTACAAGGTGTTCGACAAGTGGGAGAATTTTAGGAATAAGGTGTCTCAACCTTGTATAATTCCTATTCTTATTATTATTTGTTTTGTAAAATGTATTTTTGCAAATAATATGTAAATATGAGTGTACATGTCTAGTTGGCATGTTGATTATTGACATGTGTCGGCATCTTGAAGTGTGTGAAGGAGATCATGGCTGAAATGGTTATGAAGGATTCCTATGATGCGTAAGAACTATTTAAGGAATGAGCTATGATAGGTGTAAGAGCATCTTATGACATGAGGCCTATTTGGGCGCCCAAGAATGAGTGGTTGGTGTGTGTAAGAGAATATGCCAAAAATAAGTTAGTATGATGGATTCCCTTACACTTCTCTTGTGACTGCTATTTTTGGCAAATTCTATGACAAGCTGTCATTGCCTATTCAAGGGATGGATGCCCTTTTCTTGGTATTGGATGTACATGTGGCATTGTGCATGTTTCTTGGTGGTTGAGCCATGAAAAATGCCCAACTCTTTTATGGGCATGTTGTTGGATCTTAAGATGTTCATAAAAGGAGTATTGCATGTTGTAATGCAATATCGCGTGATAGAGGAAAGTTTGCAGGTACTGAGGTGCTTCTGGAGTCTTCTATTATTGCTATTGAACTTACATTACAAGTGTATTGTAATCTTGTGTTGAAGATAATACATTGTGCAGGTTCTGGACGGGTGGGGTTGTTTTACCGAAAGGTTTTTCCCCACCGGAAAATCTTTGTGTTATGTGTTTCTTTCTCTATCTATTTTCTGTATGCATGGTTGGCTACAATATTGTTGTTTACATGATATTGAATCTGTAAGTGTAGAAGATTTTAAAAGGATTTGCACCATTAAGGATTAGTGTAGGAAGTTGTTTCCACACTTGAGTTTCCTTACAGAATGCACATGCTACTTTGTTTACTATTTAGTCATGCATGTATTTGTTTAGATGTTGGTGCTTTTCCATTGTTGGTTTTTGATGGTTTTTGTACGGCTTTGATGTAAAATACAAAATATAAAAGCTTTACTTGTGAATATGTTATAATCTTATTCAAATTGTTGGCAAGGACTATGAGCTTCAGTAAAGATGTTTTTAAATCAATTTTTTTGATTGTCTATCATTCAGTGAAGTTAACTAGAATGAGACCATCATTTAGCTGCCTGACTGATTCCTAGCTATTGATTTTTCAGATTGTAGTTTCCTCATAGAGCTCAAGATGGTTCTGTTAAGAAATGAGAGAGAAAAACTTAAACGTGGACAATAATATCTAAATTGACACTTTGAAAGGAGGGATAGATATATTCTTTATGTTATAATTTTCACATGAAATAAATTAATGTGATTTTTTTCCTGTGTGAGTAAAATCTATGATGCCATATAGCCTTTGGAGATTTTTCTAAATGTGACATAAGTTGGTTAAAATGGCATAACTCTCAATTGTGAAAATCTTGACATCTTCCTCATTCTGAGACTGTTTGCTTCTAATGGGCATTTTTATGTCATCACAACTTCTCATAATTGATTGCACTAGGTACATTCCCATGCAAGACTTGTTGGTATCTTATGCTTATGAAATTTTAGTGTATGTATTTAAACATGGCATTCTTGTTAGATTCTACTATTGTAATTCATAAATTTGACATTAGTTCAATCTCATAAATTATGCCTTTGTTATCTTTGTCCTCTCCATCTTTTAGCTTAACAAAAAAGGTCTTAGAAGTTGTGAACTGTCAAGAAACATTTTTTTGCAAGAGGAAATGCACTTTTCCAATCCCTAACAGAGATGTTGTGGAATGCAAGGGCTATGGGTATTTTTGTGCAGCTATCATACCATGCATGGGAAAAGATCTTCCATTTGCCATAATTTTTTGTCAGTGCTACCTTGAGAAGAATTTAGGGTTAGCTTTAGGTTCATTCTAGCTTTGATTCCATCTTGTCACCTTTTGTTTGGGTATGAGATGCCAGATTTTGAATACATAGGATACAAGCTATGTTTTAAAAGCTAAGAAACATTGTCTTACAAGTTAGATTTCAACAACTAAGAAATAATGATCTTATTGTTTTGTTAATTTTTACCTTTTTTTGAACTTGGTATCCAAGATTTGTTGTTTTGTCTCTTGTAAACACCACTTAACAGTATTTGGCTAGTCTTTAGCATATTTCACACACCCAAATATTCAATCATCTCAGTTGAGGTTGAAAGATACCACCTAGAGGACTGACCAAGACAGTCTCCCAAACAACAACACCCTTGTCTTTTGTCCCTATTCAGGTAAATATTTAGCTTTCCAGATGTCCAGAGTCCATATAGTAGTTTATATGTCAATTTGATTAAACTGTGAATGATCATGCATCTCTTAGTATTCAGGGCTCCACTATTTGTCCAGACACCAATGTCAGAGTGTAGAATTGTCATGGAGTAGTGTTTTTGCAAAATAGTTTGTGTTCTCGGTCTGTAGGATCTCCATTCTTTAGTACATGTGTCCAGTTTTGTGATTTGCAGAGGGAAGAGCACCATTCTTTGATGCAAGTGTCCATTTCTGATGGCCATACAAGGTTGGAGCACCCAGATATTGTGCAAGTGACCTATAGTGGTGAATATAAGTTGTGTGTCTTTGTCCTATTCTTTGTCCTATAGAAGCATCCATCTTGAATGCTAGTGCTCTATTTGATTCTCCAGAATAAAAAATTTCTTGGATCCTTGTTCCTGTGTTTCTATTTCCTTTTCTTCTATTTGCTACTACCTACAATATACAGTTGTATAAGTTTATAGTTTTATGAAAGTACTTCCTTGGAGGTTTTTTGATATTTATATGCTAGTGGTCCCTTGGACATTATTGAATGTTTTCTTTCATTTAGTTTATTTATGACAAGCATTTACACACTGCTTGCATGCGAATGGTCATAACCACCTTCATTTTTAGCCACACTCATTCAAGTTATGCATGTATTGATTTTTTTATGGTATTTGTATGTTGTTTAGGATTATAACAGTTGTCTCTTCCTTCCTCTTCTTTAGGCTATTGTAGCTCAAGGGGATCTTGGAGTAGAGCTTCCTATCGAGGAAGTTCCTTTACTCCTGGTAATTTTATAGAGTTTTTTATCATCAGTTAAAATGTTACACATATCAATGAAATTCATTTCTTGAATTCTGTGTTTCCAACCATTCTTATTGAATTCCCTATTTACTACCCAAGATCAGGCTAATATTTCAAATCACACTGGGTATGATGTAGTCTTCCATGCTGACACAAGCAGTGTTAACTTGGAAGGGCTTTCTATGCTTCCCTTATCACAAGGTGCATCTTCTTCTTCCATGGAAGTCCAACTAGATGCTCTTGGGCTTGGAATTCAATTAAGCTTCTTGACATTATTCATCTTACTTTTTAATTATTTGCAAGCCAAAAAAGCAAAGATGGAGGCCAGTTTCAAAATGCCCTCTACTTGTCATCTTGCTTGGTTTTTTAAGAACTTTTTTATCCTTCATTGTACTCATAATGCAATTTCCTAAATAGAATTTAGTTTTCACTTGCTTGATTCGATAGAAGAGAAAAATTGGGTCTAGAAGAATAGAATTTAGTGTTAAATTGTTAATTCAGCCAGCTAAAGAGAACTACAGATTACTTAGCAATCAGGTTTGGAAGCCTATCATTGGATCCATGATGTAACCTGCAAGAGTGAATGGCGGATTTAGCATTTAGACTTTGATCTATATTTTAATTTATTTTTTATAATTTCTAAAATGAAGACTACTTTTATCTATTTAGTATGTAAAGTTTTGATATTTTTCACAGCAAGTTAAATTATGATACTTCTAGAACTAGAATTTAATTGTGTAGTTTTTCAGTTAAATTTGTTGGTCTATTTTTCATAAGTAATCAGTGATAAGAACCCACTTAACTGATCCAAAATAACTTGTCCATTTATTGCCTTGCTCTTTATTTGTCTTTTTATTGCATCCATATACTACCATCATTCTCATGAGAGAGATTCTTGTATATAGCTACTCATGAGAAATGTGTTCATAAATTCAACTAAAAAGTCATAGATTTTTATATACAGTCGATCATTTATTCATGTAAATGAATCAATAGATTAGATTCAAAAATTGTATAATTGAATCCTAATAATTGTCTTATAGTTGGAATATATTTATACATAAGTAGAAAACATCAGTCCATAGTAAATTGGTACATATGAAATTGAGTTTAACTATGAAAAGCTTTGTGATGCACAATTTGTTTGTTAAAATAATATGTACTGAGAATTGTTCTTTTTATTTCTTACTAGGCCAGTCTTTGCTTGAGAGTAGCAGGGGAGCTGGAGGAAAAGCTCATGGAGAACATCAATAAGCTAAAGGTAGAAATGGTGAAATTGGAGGAAGCGAGACACATGGCAAGACTAAGAGATTATAGAAAGAGATGTGTGAGGATGAAGATTGTATACTATGATGCCTTCAAAGAAGTGATTTTCAAGGAAGAAAAAGAGAAGCTAGATTTTTGTGCCAACCTTAGCAGGCTTAACCTTGTTGCCTTTTATGATAAGTTAGAAGATATGGTGGAAACCCATGATCAAATGGGGATTATGAGTCAGACCAATGGAGATAAATATGATGGGCAATGGCTTGATGGGTTGAAGCATGGCCATGGAGTCTACATATGGGAAGATGGGAGTAGTTATATGGGGACCTAGAGTAAGGGGCTCAAAGATGGGAAAGGTACATTTTATCCTGCATGTGGCAATTAAACTAGGCTATGCCACCTTTTGGAATCCATACCTTCCAATGTGGATCAACATGACAATCTCTCTGTTGATGAGAAATCTTGTTGGAAGGAGAGAAGCTCTTCTATGTCTAATTTTGAGGTTTATTTGAATACTTCTTATGCCCCTAGCTCTGAAACAACATCCTCAAAAACCCTTGAATCCAGAATAGTAAGAACATTTTCCTTTGATGGGATAAGAAGCTCAAGTAGTGAGGAATTTGATGATAATGATGAGGGTGTCAGAAGTTGTGATCCCAAAATTTTTCCTGTGCAATCTGCTGTCAAGAGAGAATATGTTCAAGTAGTTTTGATTCATGAGGTATCCAGAATAAATGTGCCTTCCAAGGCTGTGAAAAGAGGGCATAAATGGCAGCCAAATGAAAGTAAGAGATCGGGTAAAATTATCTATAAAGGGCACATAAATTATGACTTAATGCTCAATCTACAATTGGGAATGAGATTTACATATTTATTTGCATATTCACGCATATGACTAGTGACTTGCTCAATATTTTACATTTATATGGATATGCCTTGTAATGTTTATTGATTTTGCTAATAAGAAATTCAGAGTCAGACTAACAAGAGAATGAAAAATGTATATGTGTAATATTTGAATGATGAAAACAATATGATTTTAAAATGTGTATTTATTTTTAGTCAATTTCTTGTTATTGAAGAAGATTGTATTGAAATATACTATTGAGTTTGTGTGTTTGTCCCCAGACATATTGGATTCACAAAATTTTGAATTTGCCACACTTGGTTTTGGGTGTACAAGAGATTTACATTTTAAACACCATGCATACTAATTTAGTCTCATCTATGCAATTTTTGCAATTAGTCGAAGAAAGTGGGAGTTATTGTTCTTAGTTTATTTGGCAATTTTCGTCAGCATCCTTGGAAATTGATGCATCTTTGTATCTTAAGATGCTAGTTGTAACTAAACGAGTCCTTTAAGCTATACATTTAGGTGTGGTAGCCAACTAATGCTAGTTGTAAGGTACACAAATTTTATATTGTGGGATTCCTCAGTTTGCCTTAATGTTCCACAGGGTTTCAACATCCTATTATTTTTCTTTTCTTTATTGTTTACCAGTGTGACCATTTTACAGGTACTTCTTCGTATGCTTCCAAATTACTATAATCATGTTCATACTTATGAAAGCACATTGATCACTAAATTTTTTTGTCTACATAGTATCAAAGTAGTAGGAGGACAAAAGGTATTTTCTATACCTTCTTACTCTATTTTCCATTTAATCATTGACATAATATGTCAATTTTTGGTAACTAGACATTATTTTCAAAATTAAAAATGGTGAGTGGGCTTAAAGTGGCAACTTGGTGGGGCAAGTTGGTGATCCGACTTAGTGAGGCCACTTAGAGACGTGACATGGCGAGCTGACTTGGTGAGCAAGCTTGATGAGCAGACCTCAAGACTGACCTTGATGAGGCACTTTGGTGGGGCGACTTGATAACTGAACTCAAAGAGTCAACTTGGCGAGCATGCTTATATACACCCCACAGGAAGTATGTCTGTGTTTCATAGCAGACCGGTAGTGTAGGGAAAATGTGGGGTACTTGTTGAGGTGCAAATCTTCAATTATTTAGCCAATTAAAGTCATTTATCTCAACATATGGCTACTGAAGCTTTTCATCTGGACAACATGATGAAGATGAGTGGTTAGTATGTTCTTCAAGTTCCTTTCTAAATTTTTTACTATGAATTTGTTCCAGTTGCAATACAGTAGTTTTACAAACATATTTCCATGGATACTACATGGATCCTCAAACTTGAGTTTATAGAAGTCTTAGAAAGTGCATCTTTTAAGCTAAATTTCTCTCATGGATCATATGTTACAACTATCAAATTATATATTAGATTTGTGTGATCTCCATTAGGCAATTTACGATAGATCTTGCCTGGATTAATCACAACTGCACGCATTTGTTGGAACTGTTGGAAAAAAGATAATGGGAAAGGACTAACACCATGTTGTAGAAAAACTACATATGTTGGGTTGTTTATTATTTGTTTCTTTTTGTTCATAAGTAAAAATGGATCTGTCATGTAACTGTGCACCTCTAGCATAGTTATTTTATTATTTCTTTTTACTGCATAGTATTTCATGGAGTTGAATATATTTATAAATATTGTATGTTGTCAACATATTTATTCAATGGCTGTAAATAGTAACACTACCTATGATTATGAGATTCATCCTTTCCTTATAGGCTTTATGTGATTGGTGTTGTAGTTGCTCTATATGCAAATGTTGGATATTCTTAGTCTAATATATTTATTGCTTTGGCTCACCCAAGATGCAGTTCAGTAGGCCTTTTTAATCATTGTATATTTTGGTGGAAATGATTCTTCGGATCCTCACCCCTTAGGATTAGGTCCTCATGTACCACTTCGTGAATACATTGAGAACACTAAGAGAATGGCAACCTATCTCCAAGTATAATTTTCATCAGTATTCTGTGTTTAGATTTCTTCAATTTCGTTTGAAAGATACAGATATTTCATTTTTTATGATGACAATTATCTAATTTGAGTTTGGGGTAAACAAATCAGGACCTCTCGGAGTCGACATGCTTGATTTTTTTAAGTTGCCCACCTGTTAATGAAGATTTGATTAGTAGTGCTTCAAGGTATTATTCTTCTTGTGTGTTTGTAATGGTTCACAATTTCATGATTCTGTAATCTACTTGTTTGGCCTAACTTTTTTGGATTCTACAGTAGTATTTTTGCTCCAATAGTATGGAAAAATGAATTGTGTCATTAGTATTCTGAAGCCTATGTGCAAGTCTGCAAAGAGATGGGTGTTAAGGTTATAGATTCATTACTACACTCCGGAATGGGCTCATGTTCAATCTTCAAAAGATTGAATATGAGCCCATTCTAGACTATAGTAATGAACCTCAAAGCTCCTTCATCGTGAGCATATCATGTCCTTTAGACGATCTTTGTGAAGCTACTCTAACATTGTATCCTTTAGACTTTAGTTTATATCTGCCAACAACAAGACTACTTTGCATCATTAGAATCATAAATAAGGAATGCAAAGGTAAGCTTTTCTAGGTTTTTGCTAAGAAAATGTTGATATTAAAGCAGTGGGGTTGCTTGGCATTTTATGCAAATTTGTTATGCACAAATAGGAATAAATTGAGTTTGAAATGATATATATCAGTTGTTATCTCATTTCAAAATTTGGTTAGCTTTAGGAATTCTTTTATAAGATGTTATATGAAATGATTGCTAGCTAACACCTGCCAAGGAAACATAACTTGCTTCTTCCCACAGTGAATTCTACTCAAGGTTTTGGCATTGTGAAGTGTAGCCCAGTTCTTTATGTGCCAATGGAAATATTGAGAATGCTAAGAGATGGCATGGTTACTCTCGTTGATGTTATTTCTTTGTTGCATTATATGAGATTCATTACTACACTCAGGAATGGGCTCATCTTCAGTCTTCAAAAGATTGAAGATGAGCACATTCTGAGTGCAGTAATGAATCTCAAAGCTCCTTTAGCCTGAACATGTGATGCCTTTCGAACGGTCTTTCTGAAGCTGCATCAACATTGTATCCTTCAAGTGTTTGATTCTTCATCTTTCTTCTTTATTATTCTATAGAAAAATTCTTATGGTTTAAGTTTTTTAGCATCAATTTGTAATTTCAGTCTGAAATCTCTATATATCTTTTCTTGCCAGATAGGGTTGCTTAGTTTTTATGTAAATGTTGTTGCTTTTGCAGGTTGGACTTGAATTCACCACCAATGTTCTTTATACTCAGCCAACAATATATTTGTACCAAGTATAGTGCATTGTAATGGTATTGTTCATACAATGTTGATGCTGAATCAAGAATACTATTTTTATTTAGTTTTATTTGCCAAGTTTCCTTTTTAGCTTGAGACTCAAATGCCTACAAATACTTCATGCAGTGTCCAGTCTCAAGCCTTGATCACTAGGCAAGCTCCTAACTCTTATTACAATTTTCTTACTGCGATGTCACATCCAGTTTGCATGTGATTCTACTAACCTCTAGGATCCTTAACCACAAATAATAGTAGTCTCCTCTGCCCAAGATAATACAACTTTGTTTGGATTTAAATAAGAAAATCATAGCAGCATTATTAGTGAGGACTTGTGTCTGCTCAGAAACTTCTTATCTAAGAAAGCCTTCCTAAGGGTTGTGAGCTTGTGTACTTCTCCTTTACATCAAAGGTTCAATGTGAGCATGTTGCTAAGACCCTGCCCAAGGTTACAAATGCAAAGTGAACTAGTTTTTAATGCTTCTCACTAGCAATAAAGCATGTTTTATTAGCCCATTATCTATTTGGTTCACCTTTATTTCAAATTTAATGCAGGGACAAGGAGCTTCTTGGTCAGGGTCTTGCATTGAATGATGAATTAGATCATGTGTTAGGGAAACACAACTCCATTACTACAAGGTCTCCTATTACATGAAAAAGAAAAAAAGAGAGTAAAATAGAATAAATTTGGTAACTTTCCACATTTCAAATGTGGATTATACCTTTGAACTATTGCATAGAGAGAGAGAGAGAGAGAGAGAGAGAGAGAGAGAGAGAGAGAGAGAGAGAGAGAGAGAGAGAGAGAGAGAGGTAGGGTGTTACAGAACTATTGCATAGCCAAGGAGACAACAAAGGAGCCTCCTTGTTTCCCCTACCCCCACATGTGAGAGAGAACACTATTGAATAGAAAGGTACATAGGCAACAGAGCAAGAACATGCACTAGATTTTTCCCTAAACTGGGTGTTCCCAAAGGTAAATAACTGAGGCTGTTCCACTTTTTTATTTTCATATTTTCCATTTGAATGTATGCATAAGAATCTATTATCAATAACTCGGCATAATATCTGTGTTGGTGACTTTTTCCATTGGAATTGGAATGTGGAAGACAGGTATGTGCCAATGTTTTATTCTATTTGAGAGTACATGCTTTTCCCTCTTGTTTTATGGTCTATGGCAATCCAAATGACTGTTAGAAAAACCAATCTCAAAGTTTAGAATGGTATAATGATAATATCTTCATTAGTTGATTTATAATCTTGTGTCATTTACATTGAAATATAAGTATAATAGGTTAAATTTTAGGTTCAATTCGGGGAGGGGTTAGGGTACATCTTGTTTGTGAATTCTTTTAATTTTTAAATGTAAAGAATTAGTTTCTGGGTAGATTGTTATTCATGATCTTTGCCTTTCCACTGGTCTATTGGCAGTTGCTTTGCTAACATGGTGCTTCAATGCCTGATATACACAAAACCACTTGCAGCCTATCTACTCCATGGATCACATTCTAAAAAATGTATGTTATCATTTCTCAGTAGATTTATCCTTAGACACAGGCATTGCAATATTAGTTGCGGCTTGCAAAAACAATAACCTATACTATTTGTTGGGTCTGCTTAGGTCAGAAGAAAGACTGGTGCTTCATGTGTGAGCTTGAGTTTCTTGTCTTGAGGGTGAGAGGAGGAGATGTTTCCTTATCACCAATTAGAATACTTTCTAGAATTAAAAACATTGGCAATCACCTTGGATATGGAAAACAAGAAGATGCTCATGAGTTTTTGAGTTAACATGAATTGCAAAGTGCTTAGAGTCTTTCAATTTTTAAATCATACCGAAATATATCAAGATAGAAATGATCATAGAAAGGAGTATTTAAGGATATGCTATAAATTATGTGCACACAAAAATTAATCTCCATTGATGTGCTTAAACATACTTACATGGCACACACATGCATGCTTGCATGTGCACGTGCGCACATAGATTGATATCTTGTTTTTCTTTTTGCTTTTAGATTTGCAGTTGATACTATGCAGTTGATATGCCTTGATGAAGCTAGTGGAGAGGAAGCCATTCATCCAATAGCACATGTGACTATGTTCATTCAACAAACATTTGGTGGTTATCTTCAGTCAAAGGTGGTGCTAGTATTAACTTTAAAATGCAAAAATGTCAATGAAAAAATACATGTGATTTGTAGATTTTGATTATAAAATTTATTTCTATATAAGGAGTTTAGATTAGGGGAGTCATCCTAGCAAGCTAACATGGCGAGTCGACTTAAAGTAGCAAGTTGGTGGGGCAAGTGGGGGTGACTTGGTGAGTTGACCTAGAGAGTTGGCTTAGGGGGCAGACTTGGTGACTGAACTTAGAGAGTCAACTTGGTGAGCATACTTCAATTGTCAGCTTGGTGAGCTGACTTGGGGAGCCGTCCTGGCAAACTAATATGGTGAGTGGGCTTAAAGTGGCAACTTGGTGGGGCAAGTTGGTGAGCCGACTTAGTGAGGCCACTTAGAGACGTGACATGGCGAGTTGACTTGGTGAGCAAGCTTGATGAGCAGACCTAACAACTGACCTTGACGAGGCACTTTGGTGGAGTGACTTGATGACTGAACTCAAAGAGTCAACTTGGTGAGCATACTTGCACTAGTACATTTGGGTTCATTTTTCGACCTTTATTGGTTGAATTTCTGACCCAATTTTCGACCAAATTCGACCAACCCATTGGTCAAAATTTTTTTGGTTGAAATCTTGACCAACTCACTGGTACATGATTTGTCTCAATCATATAACTAATTATATATTCTTCATATTAGTTACTGTTGGTGTTTTTCAGGCATTCTATAAAACAGTTCACATGCCTTGCATATGATATGACA
Source organism: Cupressus sempervirens (assembly GCA_028749045.1). Classification (NCBI taxonomy): domain Eukaryota; kingdom Viridiplantae; phylum Streptophyta; class Pinopsida; order Cupressales; family Cupressaceae; genus Cupressus; species Cupressus sempervirens. The sequence goes on along the minus strand of CM053784.1, from coordinate 774,734,815 downwards.
TTTTGCATGCATCTTGCACTCTCTTTCATCTACCTAATGATGGATTATATAGAGTCTTCTGAAACCATGATGCTAAAAAACACACAATCAAATCCAAAATGAACTTTCACAACAAATGGATTGTGGAAATCTAATATTGGTAAAATTGCATGCATGTCTACCAAGACAATCACAACTTAAACATACATTTGTCCTAGTAGACATGCATGCAAAATTAACAATATCAGATTTCCACAATCCATTTGTAGTGCAAGTCCATTTGGGATTTGATTGTGTGTTTTTTAGAATCATGGTTTTTGATCACTTTGCGTAATCCATCATCAGTTAGATGAGAGAGTGTAGGATGCATGTAAAATGGCATATCATAAGCAAGACATGTGAACTGTTTTATAGAATGCCTGAAAAAAATTTACACCTAGCTGTTGGTGGAAATTTCCACCTTCATTGGTCAAAATTTCCACCAACTCCTGGGCTTTTTCTACCTTTGTTGGTGGAAATTTCCACCAACACTTAAATTTTTTTCTGCCTTTGTTGGTCAAAATTTCCACCTTCATTGGTCGAAATTTCCACCAACATCTAAATTTTTTTTCCACCTTTGCTGGTCTAAATTTCCACCTTCATTGGTCGAAATTTCCACCAACGTAAATTTTTTTTTCTACCTTTGTTGGTCGAAATTTCCACCTTCATTGGTCAAAATTTCCACCAATGTCTAATTTTTTTTTCCACCTTTGTTGGTCGAAATTTCCACCTTCATTTGTTGAAATTTCCACCAACATCTAAATTTTTTTTCCACCTTTGTTGGTCGAAATTTTCACCTTCATTGGTCAAAATTTCCACCAACGCCTAAATTTTTTTCCACCTTTGTTGGTTGAAATTTCCACCAACATGCAAATTTTTTTCTACTTTTGTTGGTCAAAATTTCGACCAATTCCTATTTGATCCCATACAATGGCTTTGGTAGGTTTTCAACCAATAGATTGGTCAAAATTTCAACCAACCAGTGAGTTGGTTGAAGTTGGTCGAAAGTTGGTCAAAAATTGGGTTGAAAATTCGACCAATAAAGGTCAAAAAATGAACCCAAATGTACTAGTGTAAGATACACCCATTCAAGTTTGGAGCTCTCTTGGTATGGATATTTTTATAATTTGTACGTCGATTTCCTGGACAAGGCACTATCAATTGGTTGAGGATAAGACTATCTATGAATAAGCATGCAAATCATACATGATGTTAGGAGACAACAAGGATAATTAGTTCAAGAGATACTTTGATAGTTTTAGGGACATAATGAGGAAAACAGAGAGGATAGCTTTTACCCTAGTAGAAGAATACAAACATGATGTAAACTTTCTAGCATGGAGAGACACATGTATGATTTAGACTATGAAGTTAAGAATTCATTGGCTCACTAGATTGAACACCATGAGATTTAAGAAGAAGAGGCAAGGACTTTTACTGAACTAATATTATCAATGAGTGTAGAAAATAAGCTACTAGTACGAGGTACCAACACAATACAAAGAAGTATAGTAGACAAGATTGAAAAGTATAAAGAAGAGAAGCTAAGAGAGAAAGCAAGAAAAAGAAGTCAACTAGAATTAAGGTGAAGAGCCCTAAAAAGAAGAAACAGGAAGAAGGAAACATTAAGTTAGGAAAGATACAATCTAATTATAACTAGAGTCAAGTGAGGAAGATGATAGAAAAAATAAGAAGGGTGAATAAGTGGCCAAGAAGAAACCAAAACCCACACTAGTACATGGAAGAGAAATCTCATCCATGTGTACATCATCATCAAGAACAACAAAACTTGTAAGAGGAGTGGCAATCACACTCCTCCATTATCTATTGAGGATATACTCAATGACATTGTTCATAAGAGGAATTACAATAGAATAAGATACAGAAACACACCAATGAGTGAAAAGGATAAGAATAATTTTATAAGTGCAGTATTGGTTAGCATGAGAAACTTTTATAGAACATCTAACATGGTGAAGAAGGTCCTGCAAAAGGAGTTGGAGGAAGTCATTGTCAAAAAGTGGCGAGATGGATCAACACAACTTAAATGAATTCACAGTGATGCACTATCAAGGGTTAGGCTATATTATACCCCATCATAGAGCCAAATGTATGTAGGAGCCTAAATCTTAGAATTCCTAACTCAAGAAAATGTTGCACTAATCACAATAGGTAGAGAAAAGGAAATCTTCAAAAGGGCAATCAAAGACTAGATATTGATTGCAGATCAAATGGAGCTAATGTGTGCTCTAAATCCTACAAGATAGAAATAGGCTCTAACTAGGAAAAATCCAAATTATAAAGGGAAAGTGAAAAGGATCGCATCCATTGGCCCTAGCAGATTAGTCAAACATGAGGGATATGTTGTGGAACTAGATGAATAACATGTCACCTTAAATCCTATGACATCACCAAGAGAAGTGAAATATAAAAAAATTGTTGGATATTTGTTCAGTGCTCCCCTTGGGATTCATGACAAGGGCTTAACCACCTCCTATGTACTATAATTTGAGTGGTTGTATCAAGCATTGATAGATCAGTCTTTTGGTGCAATGACAACACCACTCTAACAAGTAGTATTAGAGCTTGGTTATAGAATCAAATCCTTAGACCCTTAGGTAACACTGAGGGGGAGATTGTTGGAAATTTGTTTAGTGCTCCCCTCAGGATTCATGATAGGGGCTTAACTACCTCCTGTGTACTATAGTTTGAGTAGTTGTATCAAGAATTCACAGATCAATCTTTTGGTGCAATGATAACCCCACTCTAACAAGTGGTATGAAAGCTTGGTCACAAGTTTGAATCCTTAGACCCTCCAGTAATACTGAGGGGTGATTGTTAGAAATTAATTTAGCACTCCCCTCAAGATTCATGATAAGGGCTTAGCCACCTTCTGTGTACTATAATTTGAGTGGTTATATCAAGCATTGATAGATTAGTCTTTTGGTGCAATGACAATCCCACTCTAACAAAAACTAGAGGTATAATAGTTATAAAGAGTGAAGTGTCACCAGGATTGATAAAACCTTATGACACTCCAACAACATGATGATATGAAGACAACTATGAAGCAACTAGACATAGACATAGAGAAATCATGCATAACCCAACATGAAGAAAGGAGGAAAGAATGCAATAAGAAATCAAGAAAGCCAACAGAGACACCATGCATAGAGGAAGTCACATCAACATATGCCATATAGGAAGGAGACAAAGGAAAAAGTAGTCCAAGAGGGGAAATTACCAAAATGCATACAGAAGAATGAAAATATGCACGTAAGACAAATGATAAACCAATCATCCACTTGGAAACTAAGAAGACCAAAATGAAAATCATGAAGAGAAGAAAATTACCACCCTCATCTTCATCATCCACAAGCTCAGAAGATGAAGGAGAACTATATGAGAAGCACATGCAAGGAGTATAAAGTCCTAAGAAAATCCAAATTGAATTCGATAAGTATGTTGGAAATGTGTAGCGGAAAAACAATGAAGAACTTGATCACCATAATCACCTTCTATAGAAACTTACAACAATAAAAAAATAAAGTTTGTGAAAGGAATGTGCACATAATTTGATTAGAGCAAAGAAGTTGATCACAAGAATACTTGGTGATGTGCATTATGACACTAACACTAATCTTATTGATTAACTAAGGAAAACCTTGCAACATGCAAAAATTAGTGATGAAATAAGATCACTTGCCAAAAGGAAGGAGAACAAAAAGATCAAGCAACTTATTAAGCATCACTTGTAGAGACTTGAAGAAGCAAGACACGCTACAGTAGACTTATTGAAGGATATTTCTCCAACACTCCATAGAATATCAGATTCATAATTTTTTTTATTAATCTAAATGAAACCCTAAAAACTTCACATGAGAGAGTATAACTCACTCAAACATCCTTTGAAGCATGTCAGCCAATTTAGAGAGTGCATGCACCTATTAGATTTAAGAAAAGCTTCACCAAATCAACAGGGTTATGATAAAAAAACACAAGAGGAACTCCACCCTCTTTGAGCTAAAATGTTTCCTATTTCTACTCATAGATATCATCCAATACCATATTTAGGAGGTAGGCACACTACTCTCCACAAGTGCAAAAGACACCATTCAAGGAATAGAACATCAACTAAAGACAATCAATGATCTAACCATGGCACTCTACAAACTACCAAGACTTGGAGGGAAATGTTTGAAACTAAAAAAGATAAATACCCTTTGTAATTCATGAAAAAAGGGAGAAAAGGAAAGAGCTAAAGAAAAGGGTGATGATGAAGAAAGTGGGAGAAAATGAAGAAAAGAAAGCAAGATGAAGACACAGCGAAAGGTTCAACAACAAGAAGAAAAATGGCATGTCCACTCACATGTAAATATTCTATCAGTATCTAGTACAACAAAGGTATATGTTTTGCCATCAATGCCAAAGGGGGAGATTGTTGAACCAACTAGTCACCTTAGAAAAATGAAGTATAGTTGATATAAGTGTGTTGTCATTGATTAGAAACCATTCAAAGAGATATATTACCTCACACACTAGTAGAAGTCTTCATTGGTCCACACAAGAGGATAATACAAGGGAGAAGCTAACACAATCAGTATGAGAAGTCATCACTATGAAATGACAAAGTAGGTAGGTGTAAATTCCAATTTTCCATTTACTCTAACAAGAATGGTAGAGCGTAGAAAGGAAGAATGAAATAAAATGAGACCCAGAGTAGATAGACTGCACCACTAGTCTAGATCCTACATTGTAGGTGTTAAGGGTTTCTCATGAACCACTCAATAGTTTAAATTTAAATTTTGAATTCACCTATTTGATCTAGATACTCTCCTAGGGTTTTGATACCCATAGTTAATAGATAAACTTGACACATTCAACATGTGTGAAAAAGGAATAAATAGTGAGAGTGTTGAGATAAAGAACTGGAGAAGAGAGAAGAAGCGAAAAAGAAGAAAGAATACCGCACTAACCTAGAGAGATGAAGAAGAAAAATGATAGATGAGACCTGTTAAAAGAAAGATTGAGACAAATAGCCATATCTAACCATAGGAAGTAGTGTGCACTATAGTTAGGGTGAGCTAAAAAGAAAAGTGCTACATAAGTATATCACCAAGTATGCCCAAGAGGTAGAGAGAGATCATGACATCTCACAAGGTAGGTATTGGAGATCTTTAAAGAAAAGGAGTGTTATTTATCTTAGATCACATTTTGGCTACTTTCTAAAAATTGTAATCATCTTGTAAGCTCCTAATTGAACATGCTTATGTAGTAAGCATTTGTTAAATCCTTTAACTAGGTGCCTCTCAGAAGGAGTGTTAAATCTTGTAACTAGGTAGCATCAATAGGTTATTTGTAATCCTGACAAGTTACTAACATTCTTGAAAAAATGTGCTCTCAAAAGGAATAAATTGTAACTCTTAATAGGGAAACCTTTTATCCGTAGTAAAATGCTAATGGGTATATTATCCCCACTATGGTTTTCATCCTTAGATTGAGGGTTTCAGCATAAAAAAATTTGGGTGTCCATTGATGAATCCTTTTGAATATGAGCTTATTTATTTTTACTTTACTGTACTTATCTTCTTGTTGACAATCAAGTGGTTTTTAGTTAGTGTATTTTAAAAAGGAGTGAAAGTAAAAGGTTTTACAAATAGTACTAAGTCACACCGACAACCCCCTCACCCCTCTCTTAGTACCTAAATGGGATTAACACAATATATGAGCTAGGGAGTTATTTTTTGCATAAATTATGGATAATGCGTAGTAGTTTTGGGAGCATATATATGTTATCTTTGGAGCCCCTATGATGCATGCATGTATAAAAATAGTTTGGGGGCTTTCAAAATGTAGAATGCTGATTTAGGCAC